>JALAZF010000093.1:6447500-7697500 GCA_022829125.1 Lathyrus tuberosus
AATTCCCCCCAAAAATGCATACATGCAAAAAAATGTTTTTTAAATGCATGATGACATGGGCATTTTTGTTTTTTTGATTAAATGTTGTTATTTCTTTGATTTTGTGGTTGGCATTTATTTTGCTAAAACTATTCTAGCAGCAAGATGTTGAAACAAGATGTTCTAATACTCTGCATTTAACATGTCGGATAAAGATGTCCCACCCTGGATCATAGGACATCGCGTCTGATTTTGGTTTAAAAGGAAGATTTTGTTGTTGGTATTTGTTACTGAATATTCTGTGAATATTTAGTTATCCTATGTGGCATCCAAAGTATTTTGGGTTGAGTTTGTGTGTTGGTTTTCGGATTTTCAACATTTTCTAAATATGGAGACATATTAGGAAACTTTAGATTGAAGACCTATTTTCTTGGAGTTTCTTTTGCAGAATTGTGTGCAGTCTCTTTGCTGCATTTTGAAGCCCAATCCAGTCCAGATTTAATGCTATATATTGACTGGTGTAAACCTAGTTTAGGTGTGGAACTTACGTGTGTTTTGTTAGGGTTTGTGAGTGTTATTTGTGAGCCTAACTGGTATCATTCTGATAACAGTACAAGGACTGGTTTTGTGTTGTAAGTTCTGTCAGTTACTCATAAGCTTTTAAGCATTGAGTTTCTTGTGTGTCAATTCTCATAAGCTTTGAAGTATTGAGAATTGTGTGTTTTGAAAGTGTGGCTTTCGTTTTGTTACTTGTGTTGAAAGGAACCAGTCACGGTTTGTGATTGAAGAGGGATTTGAGGAGGGCCTCATACCTAGGTGAGTCTTAGGTAGAAGTCATAGGAAGGGTAGTGATTAAGTGAGCGGATTGTAACCGGGTGTGGTTGATGTATGATCTGTGAATTGATACTATCGTATATTAATTTCGTCCCTGGCTTTGTAGCCCCCAGAGTAGGATTGTTGATCTGAACTGGGTAAACATATCACTGTGTTATTTACTTCCTGCACTGTTATTATTATTCTTAACTTGTTCATTGTGTTGGATATCAGTGTCTCAACATCTGTGTAGGACATCTGATATTTGTGCCAGAATTTCAATTGACATCAAGAGCTTGCACCCTTGTTTGGTTCTGGGTGAGATTCAGGGAAGGTACTTTCTGGTGCAATGGACAAGGATGGAGGATTTTTGAACAAACCACCTCTGCTTGATGGTTCCAACTATGACTACTGGAAACCAAGGATGGTAGCATTCATCAAATCCATGGATGATCAAGCATGGAAAGCTGTTATCAAAGGATGGGAACCCCCAAAGGTTAGAGATGGAAAAGGTAATCCTACTGATGTGGTGAAGGAAGAGGAAGACTAGGATGATGCAGACTACAAAGGGTCCTTGGGAAATTCCAAAGCCATGAATGCATTGTTTAATGGTGTTAACAAAAATATCTTCAGGTTGATTGAACACTGCACCATTGCAAAAGAGGCTTGGCAGGTCTTGAAGGTTGCTCATGAAGGGACTTTAAAGGTGAAGATGTCAAAACTTCAGCTTCTCACTACCAAGTTTGAGAATCTGAAGATGAAGGAAGATGAGAGCATTCATGATTTTCACATGAACATTATTGAGATAGCTAATGCTTCAAGTGCCCTAGGTGAAAAGATGTCTGATAGCAAACTGGTCAGAAAAATTCTCAGATCTCTACCTAAGAGATTTGACATGAAAGTGACAGCTATAGAGGAAGCTCAGGACATAGATAAGATCAAAGTGGATGAACTTGTGGGATCACTTCAAACATTTGAATTGGGGATCAGTGAAAAGTCTGAAAAGAAGAAGAGTATAGCTTTTGTGTCAAATGCTAGTGATTCAGATGATGAAGGTAACCTGGTCAGAGATAAAGGGGTGTCTAAAGATCTGGTATTGCTTGGAAAATAATTTAACAAAGTGTTGAAAAGGATGGACTGGAAGTCAAGAGCAAATGTTCAGAATAAGTCACTCGACATCAGTAAAAACCAGGATGGAGGCAGAAGGTCCAGAACTGAAGAAGACTCCAATCAAAGGAAGCGGGTTCAGTGTTTTGAATGTGAGGGATTTGGGCACATAAAAACTGAGTGTCCCACGTATCTCAAAAGGCAGAAGAAGGGCTTATCTGTGTCTTGGTCAGAAGGAGAGTCTGAGAGTGATCCTGAAGAAGAATCAGCAAAATTGGTGACAGCCTTGACTGGAATCTGTAAATTTGATGGAGAAATAACTTGTGAGTCTGATTCTGACAAAGAATCTTATATTGGAGAACTCACTAAGCAGGAAGTTATCACTAGGTTCTCAGAGTTATGTATCAAGAATGAAGAGAGGTGCCAGATAATATTAGAACAGAAGGTTCTGATAGCTCAACTAGAAGCTGAGAAGGAAGAACATATATCAATCATTGCTGATCTTAGAGAGGAGGTTGTATGGCAAAAGTCAAGACTTGACAATATGACAAAATCTATAAGAATGCTGAACAATGGTTCCACGCAGTTGGATGAGATTCTTCAGACTGGGAAAAATGTTGGAAATGTACAAGGTCTTGGTTTTAACAATCAAGCAGATAACTACAAGAAGTCTGTATTAAAGTTTGTTCCTCAGAAAATAAAGCAAGAAGAGGAGATGTCAAATCACATGTTTCAACATCAGATGAAACATCAGAAAATAGTATGTAGTTCAAAGTATAAACCATGGAGATGTCATTACTGTGGAAAGATTGGTCACTTAAAGTCCTTTTGCTACAATTTGCATGGTTATCCCAAAACTGCTCATCAACAAAATAAAGGACAGAATTAGGCTAAAGTAAAGAAGAGATGGACTCCTAGAAATATGATGGCTGGTTTCATAGCACATACCTCTCTCAGAGCATCTGCAAGGGAAGATTGGTACTTTGACAGTGGTTGTTCAAGACACATGACTGGTGTGAAGAAATTTTTGTCAGATATCAAGCCTCACTCTACCAATTATGTCACTTTTGGGGATGGATCAAAAGGTGAAATAAAAGGTGTTAGAAAGCTGGACTACACAGGACAACCAAATCTGGATCGTGTTCTATTTGTCAAAGGGCTGACTGCAAATTTGATCAGTATAAGCCAACTATGTGATCTAGGACTCAAAGTAAATTTCACAAAATCTGAATGCCTAGTAACCAATGAAGAAAATGAAGTTGTCATGAAGGGAACCAGGTCTAAGGATAACTACTATCTATGCAATCCTCAAGAATAAAAATAATTGTCTACCTGTTTGATGTCAAAGGAAGATGAAACCAAACTGTGGCATCAGAAATTGGGTCACTTACATTTGAAAGGAATGAAGAAAGTTCTGTCAAGTGAGGCTGTTAGAAGTATTCCGAAGCTGAAGATTGATGAGGATAGAATATGTGGTGAATGTCAAGTTGGGAAGCAAACAAGGATGTCACACAAAAAGCTTCAACATCTTACCACAACTTCTAAAGTTCTGGAGCTGCTTCACATGGACTTAATGGGACCTATGCAGGTTGAAAGTCTTGGTGGGAAGAAGTATGACTATGTTGTCGTTGATGATTACTCCAGATTCACCTGGATAAGCTTTATCATAGAGAAGTCTGAAATATTTGCAACTTTCAAAGAATTGTGTCAAAGGATTCAACGAGAAAAGGATTGTGGTGTTGTACGAATCAGAAGTGACCATGGGAAAGAATTTGAAAATAGCAGGTTTGAAGAGTTTTGTTCATCTGAAGGAATCACTCATGAATTCTCATCACCAATCACTCCTCAGCAAAATGGTGTGGTGGAACGCAAGAATAGGACTATTTAAGAGTGTGCAAGGGTCATGATTCATGCCAAAAAGCTTCCATATCATTTTTGGGCTGAAGCCATGAATAAAGCTTGCTATATACATAATAGGGTGACTATCAGATCAGGTACTTTTGTTACTCTTTATGAGCTATGGAAAGGTAGAAAGCCAAATGTAAAATATTTCCATGTTTTTTAGAGTAAGTGCTATATCTTGGCGGATCGTGAGCAGAGGTGAAAGATGGATCCTAATAGTGAGGAAGGGATATTTTTGGGATACTCTACAAACAGTAAAGCATATAGGGTATTTAATTCCAGAACTAAGGTGATGATGGAATCCATAAATGTGGTGGTTGATGACTCTGGAAAAGACAAAGATGTCCCAGATGATGTTGGAACATGCTTTCCCATGAACAATGAAATCTCACAAGACACTGAGTCCGTAGAAGATAATGCTCAAGAGACCGACACTAGACCTGAGAATGAAGAGGTAGAGGATGCTAACAGGGGACCCTCTATAAGGGCTCAGAAGGATCACCCTAAGGAGTTGATTATTGGAAATCTGAATGAAGGTGTAAGAACCAGATCGAGGGAGGCTGTGTCAAATGCCTGTTTTGTTTCAAAGCTTGAACCAAAGAATGTTAAAGAGGCATTGACAGATGAGTTTTGTATAAGTGCTATGCAGGATGAGCTTTGTCAATTCAAGAGGAATGAAGTCTGGGAACTGGTACCACGACCAGCATGAACAAATGTGATTGGAAAAAAGTGGGTTTATAAGAATAAGTCTAATGAACAAGGAGTTGTTACCAGAAACAAAGCCAGACTAGTTGCTCAAGGATACACACAGATTGAAGAAGTAGATTTTGATGAAACATTTGCTCCTGTGGCTCGATTGGAATCCATCAGATTGTTTCTAGGAGTGGCATGTTTTTTGAAATTCAAATTGTTTCAAATGGATGTCAAGAGTGCCTTTCTGAATGGCTATCTTAATGAGGAAGTTTATGTTGAGCGGCCTAAAGGGTTTGTCGATCCAAATTTTCCTGATCATGTCTACAAGCTAAAGAAGGCTTTGTATGGTTTGAAACAAGCTCCAAGAGCTTGGTATGAAAGGCGGACTGAGTTCTTAGTCAAACATGGATACAGGAAAGGTGGTATTGATAAAACACTCTTTGTCAAGGAGAAGGATGGGAAACTAATGATTGCTCAGATTTATGTAGATGATATTGTGTTTGGTGGGATGTCGGATGAAATGGTCCAACATTTTGTCAACCAAATGCAATCTGAATTTGAAATGAGCTTGGTAGGTGAATTGACTTACTTCCTTGGATTGCAAGTCAAGCAGATGGAAGATTCCATTTTTAGCTGTCAGAGCAAATATGCAAGGAATATTGTGAAGAAGTTTGGATTGGATAATGCCAAGCACAAGAGAACTCCTGCTCCTACTCACTTGAAGTTATCCAAAGATGAAAAGGGAGTGAATGTTAAACAGAGTTTATACAGAAGCATGATTGGCAGTCTGCTGTATCTCACAGCAAGTAGGCCAGACATAACCTTTGCAGTTAGTGTATGCAAGATACCAAGCCAAACCCAAGGTCAATCACATCAATCAAGTTAAGAGAATTCTTAAGTATATGAGTGGTACATGTGATTATGGACTATTGTACTCCCATGACTCAAGTTCTATTTTAGTAGGATACTGTGATGCTGATTGGGCTGGAAGTGCTGATGATAGGTAAAGTACCTCTGGAGGTTGTTTCTTTTTGGGAAATAATCTTATTTCATGGTTTAGTAAGAAGCAGAATTCTGTATCTCTTTCTACTGCTGAAGCTGAGTACATAGCAGCTGGAAGTAGTTGTGCTCAACTGGTGTGGATGAAGCAAATGCTATCTGAGTATAATGTCACACAAGATGTCATGACATTATTTTGTGACAACCTGAGTGCTATTAATATTTCTAAAAATCCTATTCAACATAGCAGGACTAAGCACATTGATATCAGGCATCACTTCATTAGAGAACTTGTGGAGGACAAAGTCATAACTCTTGAGCATGTTAGCACAGAAAATCAGCTTGCTGACATATTTACCAAGGCTCTGGATGCAGTTCAGTTTGAAAACCTGAGGAGTAGACTTGGGGTTTGTATTCATGAAGAACTATAGCAATTAATGTTCCTTCTGGCTGCCAGACTAAAAAGAATAAAGGTAATTCTGGTAGTGCAGCTTGTGCAGGTGTTTATGAAGGGAAAGATGCTGAAGTTTGTGAATGACATTTGGTCATGTGATGTTGTGTGCATCTGCTTTCTGATGTTGTTTATCCTGGTTTATGACTGGACCATTTCTCAAAATTAATAACTGTTCTACTTGCCTTTGTCATATTTATGGCTAAAAAGGGGGAGTAGTGTGCTTGTGAGCTGTTTGTGGTGTGCTTGTGCTTGTGGTGTGCTTTTGCTGGTGCTGCAGCTGAGGGGGAGAGTGTTGAATGTTGTTGTGTTGCTGCAGTTGAGGGGGAGTTTTTTTGTTATTGTTGTGTTGCTGCAGTTGAGGGGGAGTTTTTTTTTTGGTGTGAATCTTTTTGCTGCTATGGTTTGTGTTGGTGTTACGGTGTGTTTTTTTTCGCTGTTGTCTCTGATATTGTTGTGCTGCTTGTGTTATCTTTGCAAGATTGTTTGTTGTGTAGTTTTAGCCAAAATAAGCCAAAGGGGGAGATTGTTATTTCTTTGATTTTGTGGTTGGCATTTATTTTGCTAAAACTATTCTAGCAACAAGATGTTGAAACAAGATGTTCTAATACTCTGCATTTAACATGTCAGATAAAGATGTCCCACCCTGGATCAAAGGACATCGCGTCCGATTTTGGTTTAAAAGGAAGATTTTGTTGTTGGTATTTGTTACTGAATATTCTGTGAATATTTAGTTATCCTATATGGCATCCAAAGTATTTTGGGTTGAGTTTGTGTGTTGGTTTTCGGATTTTCAACATTTTCTAAATATGGAGACATATTAGGAAACTTTAGATTGAAGACCTATTTTCTTGGAGTTTCTTTTGCAGAATTGTGTGCAGTCTCTTTGCTGCATTTTGAAGCCCAATCCAGTCCAGATTTAATGCTATATATTGACTGGTGTAAACCTAGTTTAGGTGTGGAACTTACGTGTGTTTTGTTAGGGTTTGTGAGTGTTATTTGTGAGCCTAACTGGTATCATTCTGATAACAGTACAAGGACTGGTTTTGTGTTGTAAGTTCTGTCAGTTACTCATAAGCTTTTAAGCATTGAGTTTCTTGTGTGTCAATTCTCATAAGCTTTGAAGTATTGAGAATTATGTGTTTTGAAAGTGTGGCTTTCGTTTTGTTACTTGTGTTGAAAGGAACCAATCACGGTTTGTGATTGAAGAGGGATTTGAGGAGGGCCTCATACCTAGGTGAGTCTTAGGTAGAAGTCATAGGAAGGGTAGTGATTAAGTGAGCGGATTGTAACCGGGTGTGGTTGTTGTATGATCTGTGAATTGATACTATCGTATATTGATTTCGTCCCTGGCTTTGTAGCCCCCAGAGTAGGATTGTTGATCCGAACTGGGTAAACATATCACTGTGTTATTTATTTTCTGCACTGTTATTATTATTCTTAACTTGTTCATTTTGTTGGATATCAGTGTCTCAACATCTGTGTAGGACATCTGATATCTGTGCCAGAATTTCAAATGTTTTTTTTTGTTAGGGTAAGTTGAAATGCAAGCATGACCCTAACTAGGTAGGCTCCCTATAATAAGTTAGATATATGTCTTGTCTACCCAATCCCCTCACATGTAGGATATAAAGTTTGGACAGCATAACAACCCTAGCATGTACAGACTATACCCTTGTTTTACCATGAGAAGAAGCAAGCCTTTCTATGGTAATCGTTCGGGATAAGTCTCATCTGGGTAGGACCCTAGTAACAGCCCTTGAGGGTTGAATACATAGGGTCTCCATGAGTTGGCAAGGGGTAGGCTAAAAGTTCTCAGAGTCTCGGACCACATCCAAATCATCCTCTACGTTAGGGGTTAGCCTTTCATGAGGACACCTTTGGAAGGATCTATTCTGAGTGTGGCATCAATGAATTGTTGGGGATGTCACATCCCCCCAAAACATTTCTGTTCCACGTCCTAATCTAGGGTTATACTCCAAGCTTGGGCTTTAGCTTCACACATCATTTGCCCCAATCCAATGTATGATGAAAAAAAAAAACAAGAGGGTCAAATATAATAAATAAACAAATATATAAAATAAACCTGAGAATAATAAAAACAAAAAAAAACAAAAAAAAACCATAAACATCCAAGACAAACAAAAAAACCCTAAAGCCTAAAGTTAGGAGTGACTCTCTTTAGGGAGGAATCCCCAGCAGAGTCGCCAGCTGTCGCGGTCGGCAAAATTTATCGAGTCGCCATCATATTTTTTATGGAAAATAATGATAAACCTAAAAATCCTTAATCCCAAGGGTAGAGATTCCTAAGGTTCGGGAGTCGGTTAAGTGAGGGGAAGGTGTTAGGCACCCTCACCTCCATTGTACTCAATGGGATCCTCCTTAGATTTTAGGGTATGTTTGGTTGTTGTCTTTCCCTTTATTTACAAAAGAATCCTAAGGTTTTTTATTATTGTACTCGCTAGGGTTTACAACCCTATGCCTACGTACCTTCAATTTTGAAGGATCAGAGTAACCGTAGTTCACCTCCCCTATTCCTACCCCCTAACCCTATTCCTAATCCTAATCCCAAATCCAATCCACTATTTATACTCTTGGATAAAGAGTTCTATCCCTTAAATCTATTATTTATACTCCAAGATAAGGAGTTCTATTCCTTAATCTATTATTTATACTCCTAGACAATGAGTTCTACCCCTTAATCTATTGTTTATACTCATAGATAAGGAGTTTTATCCCTTATCCATTATTTATACTCTCGGACCGAGAGTTTTATCCCTAAAAACCCTATCCATTATTTATACTCTTGGACGGAGAGTTTTATCCCTTAATCCCTTATCCCTTGGCCTTTATTTATACTCTTGGAACCTAAGAGTTTTATCCCTTATCCCATCCCTTATTTAGGCTCTCGGACCAAGAGTTTTATCCCAATTTTAAATCCTAAAAATCCCTCTTGTATCCCTTATTTAAAATAACAAGATCCTCAAATCCCCCAAGTAATTAATAAAACCCAAAAAATACTATTTACTAAGCAACATAGCAAACTAACTCCCCAAAATATTCCAATTTAAAATATTTTTGACATAATCCCAAAATAAAAGAATTTTAAATCCTATTTTTTAAAAGTATAAACCCAAACATTTTTAAATATACCCATTAAAACCCAACCCAAAAATCATCCCTAAAACCCTAATAAAATTAAATCCTCATTTCTTCAAATAAATTATTTCAGATATATAAAACTATTTATCATGAAAATAATCAAAAATTTAAAAAAAAAAATCTAAATATTTATCCTAATTAGGTAATTAAATTAAGTTATTAACTTAATTATTGAGAAAAATCCTAAATTAAAAAGATTAACCTAATTACCTAATTAAATTAAGTTATTAATTTAATTAGTTAAAGACCCTAAACCCTAATTAAAAATTATCCTATTCAAATAATTAAATTAAGTTATTAATTTAATTATTGAGAAAAAACCCAAAATGAAAAATTTAACCTAATTAAACAACTAAATTAAGTTATTAATTTAATTGATTGAATTAACCCTAAAACCCTATTTCTAAATCCTAAGATGGAATTATTAAACTCAAATACTAATTAAATTATGTTAACAATTTAATTAAATAAAAAACCAGGAGGGTGCGTTTTATACTGGAAAAGTAATGGGCTATTGAGGTGGGGGTGCAAATAGTAGAGGGCGCTAGGCCCATCAGCAACGAAGCCCAGCACGGTCAACTGTCCAAGGTGTGAGTCACAGTTTTCACTCTCTGCCTAAACCGTAAGATCTCGTTGACTGAGATGGCGATGGATTGTTTGCTGAGCGTTGGATCATCATACTCCCAAGAGTAATACGAACGGAGGGCATGGATCTAAAGTCTTAGGAGCGGGTATGATAAGTCCATGACCATCAGAATGGTCCAAGCATTCTCATCGTGTGGCTACCGAGAGGCCACACGTCCTCGATCTGATGCAAAAGGGCGGGGGGTATAAAAATGAGTTCCCTTAACAAGCCCCCTCATTTTTTGATTCCCTTTCTCTCTCTTACCCGCTCTTTCTCTCTCTAACTCCAAAATCTCTCTTGCTTCTCTCTTCCTTCTCCACGCCGATGAGCCTCCGGCCACCGTGCTTCACCCCCTAAACCACCTTCCTACCCAGATCACGATTGAAATTCAACCGGAAAAATCAAACCCCATAAACCCTAACCCAATTTCCCCAGAAAACTCCTAGTTCTTCAGGGTTTGCAATGAACCCTAAGAACCCTAGCCCATAAATGAGAACCCTAACATCTACCCAAGAACCCTAACCCTAAGCGATGAACCCTAGGGTTCCTCGCATGAACCATAACCCTTACCCAAGAACCCTAACCTACCCAGAAACCCACCAATAACCCTAAACGTCCAATTTAAACATCAACCACCCCAAAATCGCAGTGATCCAAAACCCAATATATAAATAAAACCAAGCTAAGAATCTACCTTTTCCTGTCGTGACCCTATTGTGCCGATTCAATTCCTTTTATTTCATGACTTCGAATCACTAACCCTCTTTCTTTTGTTCGCAGGTGATCCAATGAAGCTTGGGAAATTTGCGGCGGCCGGATTCTTCCCCCCCCCCCCCCCCCCCCGGGTCCCCCCAAAATTCCGAATCCTCTTTAGTTTATATAAATGTTAGGATTAGGTTAGAATTAATTAAATTAGATCCTCACTTTAGGAAAGTTTTAATGTAATTTTTATTTGAGTTGATTCGGTTGTAATTTTTAGAATTAGGGTTTTCACTCAGCTTGTAATTGATTAAAAAAAAATTAATGAAATGATTATATTTGTTAGCAACAGATCCAAATTGATTTGATTTGATTTTTGTTTGTTCTGATTCTGTGCAGATTAGGGTTTCCCTTTGGGGAAGATGATGATGACCCAACAAAAAATAAAATAAATAATAATTTAAAATATTAATAATATAACCACACCCTATTAATAATAATAAAAATACTAGTCCTAAATATTGTCATACGATAACCAAAAAAAGAAATGACTAGAATAAAATGCTACTGGTCTCTTTTAATTAATTAATCCAAATATCGCCCAAAAATCAAACTTAATCCCAATAACAATTATCCCTAATTAATAATTAAGCTAAAATAATACACTTAATCTCTAAAACTTAATAAAAATTATTCCTAATTAATCATTAAAAATAATATACTTAATTTCTAAACCTATTTAATTAATCCTAATGAGCCTTAGAAAATAGACAAAAAATAAAATAAACAACTGATATATTTAATCCTTTAAAAATAAATCAACCACAATATTCAACAATGATTTAAAGATAATTAATTCTAAAATAAAATTCTGATTATTATACTATTAAAACTAAAAACCCAAACTTCCTAATAATTATCTCTAAAATAAATAAAATAAATCCTAACAAATTATTAAAAATTAAACAAGCTCCCTTTAAATAAAACAAATAAAAAACCCCTTATACCAAACCAATTCCAAAATGGGCCTAAAAGTGTTAGCAATCTCAGGAGCCCACTGACATCTAAATGTCACCCCTGATAGCACAAGAATCCAAAAAAGGTGAAAAAAAACTGGTCTAAATTTAGGGCGCTACAAGCTCCATGCGAAAATGAACATCTTTAGCATAAAGTTCAGCGGAGAGATTCTTGATAGCGTGATGAAGATCTTCAGTCAATGTAAATGAAGTAAACATGTATTACAGAGTGAAAGGTGAAAGGTTAAGAATGAGAGTACTTACTAACTTACACGATACAAAAAAAGTGTTTGAATGCATAAATAACTCATTATTATTTACCATTTTGGTTTTCAGGGAGTGGCGTGTGGCTTTCTATAAATCAACTAGGTTTAAGCCTAAAAGGATTATATAAAGATTGTAGGACAAATCAAGATCAATAGTAAAACATTACTTCTTTGACGTTATCCAAGATAAATGACAGCAGAGTCGACACAAAATTGGTGGTACTCATATTACCACTTGCAGAACCAGAATCAGAATTTTCGACTTCACTTATGTAGTATCTAGGGCGGAAAGCTAGCATGTGTGCATAATAAGCAGAAGGAATTGTATCATTAATATACAAGTTATAATATATACATATACATCAATAGACATCAGTATGCATCATTTAGAAAAAACTAACGCGAACCTATAAAATATAATCCTTTTAGGCTTAAACTCAGTTGATTTATAGAAAGTCACACGCCACTCCCTGAATTATCCTATCATGAGGAATACACAAATCTAACAAAATTATATTTTCATTCCAGCAGGTCGATTTCCCTTCTAAGGATCCACTGTTATTTTAAAGAGATCTTGAATTATCTCCTCGCAATGAACCTGAGAAGAAACAATTCCTCTGTATCTTGTGACCAAAAGTCAGTCAATTGGTTCTGCAAGTGGTAATAGGAGTACCACCAACTTTGTGTCGACTCTGGTGTCATTTATCTTGGATAACGTCAAAGAAGTAATGTTTTACTGTTGATCTTGATTTGTCCTACAATCTTCGAAGATAGATTTGGGAGTTCGGATATTCACAGTGCCTTTTTTGGATATATAACTTATGGTTACAGAGGTCATGTTTGTCACGATTGCTGGATGATCGTTACTCTGTTAAAATACATATTATTATTATTTTTTAAAATAAATATACCATTTTTTCGGATGTGCACATCCGGAATACACGTAAATTGTCATTCCGGATTTGCATATCCGAAAAAAGACAACGTTTTTTTAAAAAACGGTGCGTCCGGATGTGCATATCCGGAACTGGAGGGAAAAAAATAATTTCACGTGGTGTATAAGAAACTAGAGTGGTGTATTAAGAAATTATCATTTAAATTTGCCCTATGTATAGAAGAGTTGCAAATGAAATTTTACTAAGCAAATGAACATTTCTTCTCCATAAAATAAATCCAATTAATGATCTCCTAAAAGTCACTAAACCGACATAATTCTCTAGGTGAAACTAATATTTGTTGAATAAATTTATTCTAACATACTTCCTAACTTTCTCCAAATCACCAAATCATTCACATGTCCCTTGACATTTTTTTTCTAAATCATGTATCTTTTACTATTTGACGCGATGCTCTTTTTAGTTGTTTATATTTGAGAGCTTTACTCTTAAATCTATTAATTATTTTATTAAGATACTTATGATACATAACATAACATTTTTTATAATTTTTTTTTAATTAAAACCAAATAAAATATTATATAAAATAAAAAGATTAAAATTTATGACTAATGATAAACAAATAAAATAAATTTAGGCTCCAAGATATAATAAAAAAAAACAATTGATAGTTACTGCTAGTGATTCCGTTAATTGAATGATTGAGTTAATTAAATGTATGTTTGTATTTAAATGGTCCATTTAATCCATTCGTGTGGCTGCCTGGTTGATGAATTGATGGCTATCTCTTGAATTTTAACATTAATATTTATATTTTCGGTTCCATTTTTTTGTCTTTTTGTTAATTCAATTATTGCATAATCCATGGGATCGATGGTTCTAGCACCCATAGAGATAAGATTTTTTTACAAAAATTCATTAGCCTACCCAAATTAATTAAGTAATTATATATACAAAGTCCAGCGCGATTAATTAAAGTAGTTTAACGTAGTGTTTTAAACAAATTAAAATTGTTATAAACAGTAAGAACATAACGTTAATATTGACATTAGAAATTTTGTTGAGAATATATATAAGGTCGTTACAAATCGACAACCATCAAGCATCAGTGGTCTGGTGGTAGAATAGTACCGTGCCATGATACAGACTAGGGGTGGGCAACAGTTCGAGTGTGTAGTCTAGGCCCAATTTCCGAGCGTTTAAGATATTGGTTTATTTAGGTTCGATTCATATCGGATCGAATTTCTATTTCGATTTTATTTGGTTATGAATGAATTTGGACCATATCATCCTTTAAGTCCAAGTTTAAAATCAAACTATTTTTTTATTTTAATATTTTTGCAGATTCAAAATTTACTTGGCCAGTTTACATTATGGCCCAACTTAAAATAATTGATCTTTTTAAATCCATTTTATAGACGCATCACGGGATTTGGAATTTTAGTGAAAGTGGTGTGAGGGCAGTTACAGAACTGTCGTGGACCTAGTTTTTTAATAAGATTTTTTATTTTTATAAAAATTATTTGAGGCGGTTGCTTATAACCGTCGTGGTAACTGTCGCAAATGTTAAATAAGGACAGTTTTTATGTAACGGTTGCTATCTAAGTGTCGCAAATCAACAAAATTATTGTAATGCTACCATTCTTCTTTTTCATTCTCCCCAACTTGAATTCAACCAAACCTCAAGTGAATGCTCCTTACTTTTTACGGCAAGAAAATCAAATTAAAACAATGTTTAGAGGTTCAAGAAGAAATTTTTAGAACCTCACAAAATTCAATGATGAACTAAACTTTCAAATTATGTACACAAACCAAGTTCATCACTAAAATGAGATCTAAACTGTTTATGCTCAAAGGGGTTAACGAATTCTCACTACTCACGGGTAAGGTACTTTTGGAAACGGTTGTGCTCAATATAAACTGTTATGGACTGGACCAATGGCTAGAATTGGCCCAATCCACCTCTGCTACAGAGCGGCCCAAATTGCCTAAGTCCAATCCACAGAGGGGCAAAAGTGACCTTTCTGCCCCTCCATCCGGGCAAGGAACGCAGCGTTCCTCCCCGGCGTTGATGCCCGTTACGCACGGCTTCCTCGCTGCCCGAACAGCAAAGGACAAGTGCCCGTAACTGCATTCATGCCCGGCATAACGGCTAGTTTCGAGCACCTTGCCCGGCCTAACGGCTAGTTTGGGCAGTCACCTATTCTTTGGGGAAAACGGTTATTTCGCCCCGAAAATAGGACCGTTGGCCACGCGCTGGGGGCTCTATATAAACCCTCTCGCTTGAGAAGGTCAGGTATCCAATATTCACCCTACGAATTCATACTTTGTACTTGCCCTTTTTCTCTGACCCTTTCTTACTTGAGCGTCGGAGTGCCTTGCAGGTACACCCCCTCCTCCTCTCCATACGACCAGCATCCCTGACGCACTTGGTGGCCTGATTCTACAGGATCTGATCCAGCCTTCACGATCAGTGGCGCCGTCTGTAGGAACCTTTGTTCTCCCCTTCTTTCTTTAACCGAAGATCAAAACAACTTTCGAACATCATCACGATCATGGCCTCCCAAGATCGCACCCAGGATGCTTTTCATTCCACCATCCTCCCCGTCAACAAATCTGACGTTGACGGCCAATCATCTCTCCTCCGAGATGCCCGTTTTCTTAGGGATGGAGCCACTGCTTCTCCCTCCCCTACCCCTGCTGATCGCCACAACGATCAACCTTCTCTTGACAGCCAGCCCATTCCCGTTCCGCCCAACGCCAACCCGGCCGTGGCAGCTCTCCTGGAGGCGCTCAACAAAACTAACACCCAGATCCTGCAGTAGAACGAGAGGATCGGGGCACTGGAAGAGTCTCACCGTCCAAGATCCCCTCCTACGCGGAGGAATCAGAGACGATCAAGAAGCCCGCAGCCACGGAGAGAAATCGACCGTAGACTGCACCAAGAGGCTGATCCCCGCGCAGCTCGAAAGCGCGACCAGATCTCCCCGCGTGACCAGCACGCTCATGACCATAAACGGACTCGTAGGAACGAGCAATCTCCTCCGATTAAGTCCAAAGGACGGGCACGCTCACCTTCTCCCCGAAGGAACCGCTCACCTTCTCCTCGAAGGAAGCACTCACGTTCCCCTCGAAGGAACCGCTCACCTTCTCCGCGAAGGAACCGCCGACGCGAGTATCCCGTCCGGTCACCATCATACACCAGTACTAGCAGCGACGACGAGCCTCGAGGCCCGTTGTCCCAAGAGATCCTGGCTACCTGTCTCCCAAAAGGCTTGGAGAAACCCCCGTCACTTGGCACGTACGACGGGACCACTGACCCAGACGAGCACATCGAGAATATCGATGCGCTCTTAGACTACCGCGGCGTACGGGGCGCCATCAAATGCAGACTGTTCCAGACCACGCTCCGAAAGGGAGCAATGACATGGTATAAACAACTGCCCGAGGAGTCCATCACCTCGTGGAAACATCTCGGCAAGATGTTCTCGCGGCACTTCACAGCATCTCGCCGCCACCCCAAAACTGAGGCCTCCCTCGGAGCCATAATCCCGGGGAAAGACGAACCTCTCCGCGCATATATCCAGAGGTTCAACAAGGAAGCTGTACAAGTCCCGACGACAGATAAGATGAAGAAGTTCCTGCTCTAACAAGGGGTCCGCCCGGACTCCGAGTTCGCCAAAGCTATTGGCCTCGCGCCACCGAGGATCTTAGACGCCCTCCTCCTCAAAGCCCAATCTCATATTCAGTATGAGGAGAAGATTGCGGTCAGCAATGTCCGAGCGTCTCGCCGCCAGGAGAACACCCGGGCCTCTAGAGGAGAAGAATCCTCGACGTCACGTCGGGGTAAACGAAGGCACGAGGACCGTCCTCGCGACTCCCGTGACAGCAAAGGGCCCTCCGGGCGTTTCCATGATTATACTCCCCTGACCGTTTCCAGGGAAAAGATTCTATCCGAATGTGCCAATTCGGAGTTCAAACAAGCCGGGGTCCGTTTCCCCAAACAGCTGCCGAACAGACCAAACGTGGATAAGTCAAAATACTGTCGCTTCCACAAAAGTCACGGCCATACCACGGAGGACTGCATCCATCTGAAGGATGCCATAGAGATATTAATCAGGGACGGGCACCTAAAACAGTTCGCGAAGAAGAAGGACACTCCTTGGCAGGATGCCCAGGAGTCCAAGAAGGTCGAGGAAGAGATACCCTCCTCGGACGAAGCCAACGTATAGGTCGCAATGTCCATCTCGCGGCCAAAGGACTTCTACGTCCCAGACGGACTCAACGCCCCTACTTATTTCGTGGCCCACAGCCCGTGGGAGACTTTTCCCTCCGCCATGGTCATTTCTGGCGGGGGATTCAACAAAGTCACTGTGGGTTCCGTGAAACGGAAGTTCGACCATCTGATCAACACCAGCTCCAACAAAGTGACCACGCTTGATCAGGCCCCGAAGGGTTCCATCCCCATCTCCTTCTACAGGGAGGAACTCCTCGGCGGCTCCCCGAACTCAAGCATTCCATTGCTCGTCAGAGCCAAAATGGCAAACTTTGAAGTTCGCTGAATCTTAGTCGACCAGGGAAGCTCGGTCGACATCATGTACTACCAGCTGTTCTCAACGTTGCAGCTGGACGAATCGCACCTTACCCCCTACGTAGGGTCCGATTTACAGGGATTCAACGGGTCTATAACAAGCTGTGGGGTTACGTTGAGCTGATCGTGACCTTCGGAGCAGCCAAAACGGCCAGATCCATCAAGGTGAAATTTCTGGTAATCGACTGCCCGTCACTTTACCAATGCATTTTCGGAAGGCCAACTCTAGCCGAGTTGGTATCAGTGCCGTCAACCGTCCACCTGAAGATGAAGTACTACACTTCGAAAGGGATGGTCGCCACCCTTCACGAGGACATAGAAGGTGCCCGACGATGTTTTGAAGCAGCTACAAAGGGGCTCAACGCCATTACGCCCAAGCCTAAAGCTTCGAGCAAGCCAGCTCTGCCAAGCAGCTCCGAGGAGGCCTAGCCTCTGTCCCAGGTCGACTCTATCGACCTCGACAGTCGCTTCCCCGAGGACCAACAGGAGGAACGAACAGCTTCAGCCGGCCCATCCACGTCATCCAGCGGCAGCTCCCATCCAATGCGCCCAATCTCGGATGGCAACTTCAAGGTAGTCCTGTTCGGCGAAGACCCCCAACGGGGAGTAAAGATCGGAGCGGACCTACCTGACATCGCGAGGAAGCAGCTCAAAGTGTGCCTCCGAGAGAATGCCGACCTTTTCGCGTGGAGCGCCGCAGAAATGCCCGGCTTAGATCCATCCATCGCATGTCACCAGCTGACCATTGACCCGGCCATCAAGGTCGTAGCACAACGTAGAAGGAAGCAGTCTCCGGAGAAAACGGAGGCTACTGAAAAAGCTGTAAAGGACCTCCTCGAGGCCAAATTTATTTCAGAAGCCAAGTACACCACTTGGCTGTCCAACGTTGTATTGGTTCAAAAATCTAATGGAAAATGGCGCATGTGCATTGATTATACCGATCTCAATAAGGCATGCCCAAAGGATGCCTACCCCCTCCCCAATATTGATAAACTTATTGATAATTCCGCTGGTTTTAAACTTTTATCATTCATGGACGCCTATTTGGGCTACAATCAAATCCCAATGGCAATGTCCAACAAAAAATACACGGCCTTCATGACCGAATCGGGGAACTATTACTACAACGTAATGCCCTTCGGCTTGAAGAACGCCGGAGCAACGTACCAATGAATGATGAGCAAAGTGTTTCGGGGACAGATAGGCGACATGCTCGAATTTTACATGGACGACATGATCGTTAAGTCCCACGAGGAAACCGATCATACCGCCCACTTACGAAAGGTCTTCGAACAGGCCAGGAAATACAAAATGCGTTTTAATCCGGAGAAGTGCACGTTCGGCGTCCGAGCAGGCAAATTCCTCGGCTTCTACTTAACGGAACGAGGAATTGAGGCCAATCCCGACAAATGTCAGGCATTCTCCGAGTTTCCTACGCCCAGGTCCAAAAAATCCATCCATACCCTCAACGGGATGCTCGCGTCACTATCTCGTTTCATGGCCAAGTCCGCCCAGCACGCCCTACCATTCTTCAAGCTCCTCCGCAAAGAGGTTGCGTTCGAATGGACCGAGGAGTGCGACAAGGCCCTTCTCCATCTGAAACAAGCACTCTCAGAGCCACCGGTCCTCTCTCGCCCGGACAATGAAGAAACATTGTACCTATACCTGGTCATAGCTGCCGAAGCAGTGAGTGCGGCCCTCATCCGCGAGACACCTGACGGGCAGAAGCCCATTTATTTCACGAGCAAGGCGCTGCAAGGACCAGAGTTACGTTGCCAGCAGATAGAGAAAGTGGCATTAGCCCTCATCAACCCAGCCAGGAGATTGAGACACTACTTCCTGGCTCACACGATCGTGGTTCGGACAGATCATCCCATAAAGCAGCTACTCGGTCGTCCAGATATGGCCGAAAGAATGCTTAAGTGGTCGTTGAAACTATCCGAATTTGAGATTCAATACGAAGGCAGAAAGGCCCTCAAGGCCCAAGCTCTGGCCGACTTCGTTGCGGAAATGACATTCGCGGACTTCCCCGCGAGCGAAGCGCGCAAATGGACCATCTTCGTCGACGGTGCTTCGAGTTCGGCAAGAAGCGGCGCGGGCATCATACTAGAAAGTGACGAAGGGATTATCGTCGAGGTATCACTCACACTGTCTTTCCCAACCTCCAATAACCAGGCTGAATACGAAGCCTTCCTCGCTGGGCTACGCCTTGCCGATGACCTGGGAGCAGAAGAAGTCGTCATTTGCACGGATTCACAACTCGTGGCCCTCCAGGTCCGAGGTGAATACCAAGCCAAAAATGACAACCTGACCGAATACTTTGCCCTGTTAAAGAAGGAAATGGCAAAGTTCACAACAGTAGAAGTGAAACACGTTCCCCGCAAACATAACGTACGAGCAGACGTACTGTCTAAACTGGCCAGCACAAAGAAGAAAGGCGGAAACAAATCCGTCATACAGGAAGTACTTCCTCGACCCAGCATCGAGAAGGCCTCCCCGACACTCGACGTGCAGGTGATCGGCGACAACAACTGTTGGATGACCCCAGTTTACAACTACCTCGCCAAGGACGAACTCCCGTCCGACCCAAAGGAGGCCAGCATAGTCAGGCGAAGAGCTTGCTCTTATGTCTTGGTCGAAGACAAACTATACAGACGGGGATTCTCCATTCCGCTGCTCAAATGTGTCGAGGAAGAAATGGTCGTGCACATCCTGCGCGAAATCCACGAAGGAATCAACGGCCAACATCTCGGCAGAAGGTCCCTTGCTCGAAAGGCCCTCTGAGCAGGAGACTACTGGCCAACTATGCAAAACGACGCAAAGAGCACGTGAAGAAGTGCGATAAATGCCAACGGCACGGGGACATGCACCTAGCTCCACCCAACGAGCTCAAGGCTATGTCATCCCCGTGGCCATTCGCCTGGTGGGGCCTAGACATCCTAGGACCCTTCGTGGTAGGATCAAGTCAGAACAAGTACGTCATAGCGGGCGTAGATTATTTCACAAAATGGATAAAAGCAGAAGCTTTAGCCAAAATAACTGCCCTCAACATCCTGCGTTTCTACAAACGAAACATCCTTGCGCGCTTTGGTATCCCCCAAGCAATAGTAACGGACAACGGGACGCAGTTCACGGACAGGAAGTTTCAGGATTTCTTCGCCTAACTGGACACGAAGGAACACTTCGCATCCGTCGAACACCCTCAAATAAACGGGCAAGCTGAGGCAGCTAACCGAGTCATCCTTCGAGGCCTCAAGCGAAGACTGGACGAAACAAAGAAGGCATGGGTCGAGGAGCTACACATCGTGCTCTGGGCATACCGTACAACTCCCCATTCAACGATCGGGGAAACACCTTTCCGTTTAGCATACGGAACCGAGGCTGTAATTCCCGTCGAAGTTCACGTGCCCTCTAGGCGGACGGAGTCGTCCCTAGACGAGGAGATGAACGACGAATCTTTAAGGGAAGAGCTCGACCTCGTCGAGGAAATCAGAACCGGGGCAGCTCTCCGCGAGGCCTCACTGAAACAAAAGATCACCATCAGGCACAACGCCAAAGTGATACGACGAGAGTTCAACGTGGGAAGCCTTGTCCTAAGAAGAAACCACAAAGACTCTCGCGAAGGCAAACTAGCAGCCAATTGGGAGGGACCCTATCGCATCCGGGCAAAAACAGAAAACGGGGCCTACTACCTAGAACATCTCACTGGGGAGGAACTCGCTCGACCATGGAACGCTGAAAAGCTAAAACAATACTACAGCTAAATCCTCGGTCCGACTCATCACGACGACGAACGTCAGCCACCGACCACTATGCACGTCTAGGTGCAAGCGTCGCATACGATTAAAGCATAGCCCCACTCAGTAACGAGCCGGGTAAGTGCTCGACAGCGGTCCTCGATCGAGCATCGCCGTCGTCAAAGTACCACGATTGGCAAAACCCCAGCTCGCGATGGGACGTTCATGCCGCGAACTCAAGCCTCAAACGTAACCTGAGCTCCACTCCCCGCCAGGATATTCCCCGGTAGTTCGACCAGTTCCCCACACTGCCGAACACATCTATTACGAGCAACCCCCAGAAATAGTCATACAAGTCAAGTACCCCCTATTACGGGCGGACATACATTCACAGCATGCATACAACACTTAGCAAAAATAAAAGCAAGTAAAGTCATGCAAACAACAGAACTCAATATGTGATAATTTAACAAGTGGCCGCAAAGGCCACAATTGTACGTTGTTACATAAAACGGGGGCCATGGCCCCCCAAAAATAAATTACAACGGCACGCAGGCCGGACTCATTACAACAACATCAAAAAAAAAACAAACTCCTCATTCATTGGCGTGATCGGTCGACTCTGGCTCGGGTCCCTGCTCCTCTGCGGGCTGATCTTCGGGGGTAGCAACGAGGAGACCTTCAGGCAAGACAATGCGACCATCCTCAACACGCGCAAGATAGTGAGTACCCTCGGCAGAGATTTCAAGCCCATGGTTCACCACCCGCAATTGAGCCACGGAGCTTTGAAAAGACTCCTCTGCCACGGCGATACCGTCATCTTCGGCCAGCAGGATGCGGGCAACCAGCTCAGACCTAGTCTTCAACTCTTTTACATCATCCGGCTCGTCGGCACCTGGGGCGCTGGCCGCCATCAACTCTTTGTTCAGCTCCTGGCAACCTTTTTCTCCGCCGCCAGCTTGGAGACATCCTCCTTCAGCCTGGCCGTCTCCTCTTCGGCCTTCCTCCGAGACTCGCGGGCACTCTTGACTTCCTCCTTGAGAGCCGCCTCAGAAGCCCGGGCAGCTTTAAGTTCAGACTCAAGTGCAGAGTCCCCTTCTGCGTAGACAGCGGCCATCTCCAGCATCCTGACTAGGGCAAAAGCATCTTGGGCCACCAGCGCCCTCTTGCTCGGGCGATCCATGCCTTCCAAGCAAAGGGATTCCGTCCGGGGGACGACCAAAGAGTTACCTTCAAAGAACCTCCTATCAAGGATACACGGAGGGAACTCAAACTTCCCTTTCTCCGGCACGCGGGTAAGGTCCACAGCGTCTGATGTCCTTGGCCGCTTCGACCGCCCAGTCAAGGGCAGAGGAGATCCCTGTGGAGCAGGAGAGGGAGAATAAGAGGCCCCCACGACAGTTTGAACAAGAGGAGGAACACGGGCACCAGCAGGCCGAGATTTAGGAGGAGCCGCTCTAGCTGTATTCCTTGCCATAGCATTCCTCACCACGCGATCGCGAGCGTGAGGCATCTCACCTGCACAAATAAAGAAAAAACGAGCGCGTTAGCTATGAGGAAAAGAGATAACACAAACAAAATCTAAATAACCAAGACTACTGAGCAGCTTCTCAGCGTCCGCGGGAGTCTTGCACTCCAGCAGTGCCTTAACATTGACGAATCTGCACTCAACTCTCTGGCTCCCAGCCTCCTCGAAGATAGGGCTGCCCTTGCTCGTCCAGCAGCTTGCAAGACTGAAGGAGTTGACCCAGTTCACCAGCTTCTCGTACGCCACGGCATCCTGCCCGCGCAGGTCGCTTGGCTGAAAGACTTAATCGTTGGGCTTCTTGGAGAAATGGTCGGGTGCCCAGCGGATGGGGAACCTGTAGAGCCTCTGCCCAATATATTTCCCCTCCTCGTTAAGCAGCTCATTTCCATCCTCGTCAACCTCGATTCCCCAGACCTATGTGCTGTCCTGGGCCACCTCAGATACGGGTTCAACGATGAAGTACCGCTCCTTGAAATTCCGGATTGACTCTGAGAACGGCTTAAATAGCTTGTGGGGCTGCTTCAAAGAAACCCATCCGTACTTCTTCCCCATCAGCTGCCTTTGAATATGGAAAATAACAAAGAACATAGGGAGAGTAGTCCCCAGAGAGAGATGCTCGTAAACCAATTCAAAAGCCCGGATGAAGGCCAGCGAATTAGGGTGAAGTTGAGAAGGGGCCAACTTCAGATGCTCGAACACCGACTGCTGGAAATCAGTGAAAGGCAGCCTCAGTCCCAACTCTTTGAAGGCATACTCATACATTGTAAAGTGGTCCCCGAAATCCGTGCAGACCCGCTCATTCAAAGTAGGGAAGTGCACCTTCCACTCCCCTTCTGGCCCTACCTCCGTAAAGACATCCGCCAAAAACTTTGCGAACGTAGAAATATACTCGAAAGGTTCGGACACCTCCCACTCCTCAGTGGAGAACCCGTCGATGTCATCCTCCTCCATATCATCCCGAACCTCTTCTTCCTCCCCAACAGTGTTGGAGGAACTTGAGGCCGCCGAGCTCGAAGCCGTCGAGCTACTATTTTCCTCGGAGCCAGTTTCCTCTTCGGACGTGTCTAGAATAACTTCTCTGTCTGGCCCCGTCGCCATTACGATCACCTAAAAAGCAGAGAAAGACAATGAATTCGACAGGAAATCAAATCCACCCTTCCACTGCTAAGTCAAGTGAAAGAGCGCGCAAAGGGCTGAGGACAACGTCCCCGGCCTAAGCCCTAACATCAAAGGGAAAGAAAAAACCTCCCCGCGAGGATATGCTCATAACTCTCAGCGGTTGAAGCTTCGCTGGAAATCGCAAAGCTTCGCCAGAATCTGGGAACGATCTACCAGAAAACTCATCGCTCCACCAGAAGATGAACGAACGAGGTGGTTACACATGCAACCTCGCCGTGAACCACCTTCCCCACCAAACGCTCTAACAGGTCCAACGACATGTTGGGAGCATAGAAATGGCACAACCACCGTGCGCCACCAACAATCATCAGAAAATAGCACGTTTCGTCCTCTAAAATAGCCCTAACCGCATGCAATCTACCACTAACAATGAAAAGGAGTAAAACAAGTCTTAAATCAGAAAACTAACTTGATTTGAGTGGAAGAAAAAGGTTACTCGAAGCTTGACATGGTGGCCGGAAGCACTGAAGACATCGACGAACAAGAGCTTAGAAGAGACGAAGAGGAATCAGAAAGGAAAAAGTTTCAAATGAAACGGTTTCCCCCTTTTTTATACAAAGGGGCACGTGCAACCACGCGCCCGTAGGCCATTATGGCTATCTGCTAGCCATCATTGCCTATTAACTGCTACACGGAGCTCTATGTACACGTGGCACCCCAACGTTTCAAATTATGTCTAACCATTAGTCTCCCCGTACACCGGGCAACATGGTCGCGACCACAAATCTCACGAACACCTGGGGTCACGAGCACTTTGAGACAACCTTCCTCGCCTACAAACGACGACTCTATGCTAGCTCCCCGGAGCAACGAGCAGTCCTTAAGTCATCACTCTCATGCTCGGGAGCAACGACTTGGGGGGCTCCTGTTCTTGACTGGACCAATGGCTAGAATTTGCCCAATCCGCCTTTGCTCCAGAGCGGCCCAAATTGCCTAAGTCCAATCCACAGAGGGGCAAAAGTGACCTTTCTGCCCCTCTAACCGGGCAAGGAACACAACGTTCCTCCCCGGCGTTGATGCCCGTTATGCACGACTTCCTCACTGCCCGAACAGCAAAGGACAGGTGCCCGTAACTGCGTTCATGCCCGACATAACGGCTAGTTTCGAGCACCCTGCCCGGCCTAACGGCTAGTTTGGGCAGTCACCTATTCTTTGGGGAAAACGGTTATTTCGCCCCGAAAATAGGACCGTTGGCCACGCGCTGGGGGCTCTATATAAACTCTCTCGCTTGAGAGGGTCAGGTATCCAATATTCACCCTACGAATTCATACTTTATACTTGCCCCTTTTCTCTGACCCTTTCTTACTTGAGCGTCGGAGTGCCTTGCAGGTACACCCCCTCCTCCTCTCCATACGACCAGCATCCCTGACGCACTTGGTGGTCTGATTCTACAGGATCTGATCCAGCCTTCACGATCATAAACAAATGCCTTGATCATTTCTATTGCTTCCAAAAAATCACAATAATCAAAAGATAAAGCATGAATCAAACGAATTAAACAAAGTTATCAGTCATCCAAGCATTTAATAAACAATGGAGGTTTCTCACAATTTGTGGCTTTTGGACCTAAGTGAAACAAGCATTCAAACAAGTTTCAAAATGAAACAAGAATACACATTTGCACAAAGCACAAAATTCTTAAATCATTCTAACATTCTATAAAGCATTACAATTTACCATGCAAACTTTCAAATCTCAACATCCAGACTCGGTCGAAGCTTCATTGAATACTTTTATACAAATAGCAACCAATCTAGGAGTTCTCATCATTCCTGATCACACTAGAGAAAACATCAAAGAAAACAAATACATATAATATAAACAAATGTACAAAGCTCAAAAATATAGAAACTATCGCGATGCGATTCAATATCTAAACACCGATCCCCGGCAACAGCGCCATTTTGTTGAAGCTAGAATAGCAGCAAGCAAAAATATATAAGTAACCCAATTTTATCGTTCTCCACAGGGATCAGTGTGAGGGAAAGAATGCCATTCGACGGTATCTATATTTCTAAGCTTATGGTTCAAAAGTTTTAGTTTAAAGCGGAACCAAAAGCAAACGCGGAAAATGTAAAGACGAAAATATAAAATAAAGACGGAATTATAAACGGAGCCTTGTTGGAATTGGATCTCATCAATTGATAACACATGCATTCTTCTAATCATATTATACATAAATCAATCATTCGCCTAATATCCTCACGTATCACCCACGACAGAGGTTATGTCTAATGCAACGTCGAGAGAACGACCGTATCGCCACATTGGTGATGTCTCATGCAACAAAAGCTAACACAGAGCATTAAGAGCTGATACTCACGCAAGTGTTAAGCCTAAATCTATCTCTAGAGTTTAGAACAAAATAGATAATCATCTTAGATCCAGATCTGAAGAGTATATGTCTATAGCGGTTCAAATCAAAGATAAACAGGTAAACAAAGGTGACACCAAAATCAGATAAATGACTGCTTCATATGCAATGCCAATGATCAGAATACGTACATACATTTAACCCTTTTTACATGTATTCAACTAATTTTCCCAATGAATGTGAATATCGTTCTTCATCACTATTATCACGCATCCTTGCAATACCGTATCGATCCTACTTATGCTAGCCATGCTACTTAATCAACACAATACAACAAAAGATACAATGAATATTAAATCACAAAACCATGTCAAGAGTTTTGTTCATTGATAGTTGAAAATCTAAGATCAAGGATTTGTAAAGGTTTTGTCAAGACCACAAATAATCAATCAATGACAACAAAAAATAGAGAATCAAAACATATTCACAAACATACATTAGATGAAATACATAAGGTATCAAAAGATTACATCCTGATCCAACAAGAGATCAAAGATCCTACCTTTTCTCCCTTGGAATGAAGAAATATCAAGTTCTGATCTTTAATTGCAAGTTGTATCAAATATCCAAAAAACTTAATCTAAAAAGTGTGAAAGTTCTATTTATAATGCAATCAGAAATTTCACAGTTCGCAAAGCGAACCTTTCATTCGCACAGCGAATGGTTAAAATAGGCACCTGAGGTGCCTCTGAATAGTTAAACCGCCACAGAATTTCTCGTGAGTTCGCAATGCGAAGGATCACTCGCAAAGCGAACACTCGCTTTCTCGTTTGCAAAGAGAACTTTAGTGCCTTTTGCCCCTGCCAAATTCTGGGACCATTCGCTGGGACCTCGCTAGCCTTCGTAAAGCGAACCTTCGCCAGCCAGCTCGCAAAGCGAATTTTCTGCTGTTTCCCTCTGTTCTTTGGCAGCTTGCACCATTTCTTGTGTCTTACCACTTTGATCAATTTATGCCTTTTCCTGCACAATAACACACACATTACAAGCACTAAAGGTATATTCTCAAGGTTAGAAGAACAACAACAATCATTAGTAAAAATAATGAAAACATGAGAAAAGAGAAGAAAAATTGCAAAGCAAGATATGTCATTTTTAGGTAAAATATGCACTTAACAGTATGCCCCATGGGTAAGCAGCGGCATTTCCATTAGGCATGGGCACAACAAAAGGTTGATATGGCATAAAGGCACCACCACCGGCAATCTGATGAATGAAATTCGAGGGCATTCCCCACGGAAAGGCAGCAGGCACCTGGTTCGGATCAGGCTGAGAGCTTGGCAAATTGACAGTAGGTTGAACAACAGTCTCAATTGGTACTTCAACAGCATGAGAAGAAGTAAGAACCGAAGTGACAAAAGTTGCATCAGTGACAGTTGCGACAGCAGCAGAGGTAACAGTGGCATCCCTCCGAGTATGAAGGAGTTCCATGATGGCATCCATGTTATCCTGGAATTGACTCATCCTACCCTGGAACTGAGTCAAGGTCTCCGTGTAAGCGGTATTATCAAAATCAACCATGATTCTTGATCTGTCGGATCTGATGAAGTACCGGTGTCGGGTTGTCGTTATCTTCTGGCTGATGAAGGGAAAAAAGTGAGCATTTTTCTGGTTTGTATGTATGTGATGCAAATGTATGTATGCATATGTTGTTTATGCTGGTGGAATACAAATGCGATATGCAACACCCAATGATGCAAAGGTTAGATGATGTAACAGTTCAACACACATATGATGATGCAATAACTCAAGTTCAAAATTTTGGCATACATGATGATGCAATAACAAAATGCAAAAATGTAAGTTAGAGATGCAACATCTCCGGGATAATCTGCATATGTAGCTCTGTGTCGGTGCAAAGGATCTGGCGTGCATGAGAGAACAAAGGTATGAATTGGCTTAGTTTCCTGCATAAAAACCCATATCCCGCTCACAGGTGTGATCTAGACATGACAAGGTGGTCCCTAGAAAGGTTGCCCAAACCATAGGACTCAGAATGAAAACCCCTCGCCGTAGCGAATTCTCGTAGGAAGGAAGTTTTCTCAAGTGAATCACGATCTGGGATGTGGCTCTCGTGGTAACCCAACGCGCAAAACGCAGGCCTCACGACTATCCACGTTCTAGCCTATGTGTATGCTCAAGCCCGGTGTTAGGACTTTTCTCTCCAATAATATCTACCCATCCCAACAACAACAGAAAATATAGCAGATATCCAGAATATGCAGCATATGAATATTCAAAGCAGTAAAAAAAGCAGTAAATAAACATAAAGCATAAAGCAAGGAAAATAAAGTGAGTAAAGCGCAAAAGATAAACACCCAAACAAGCAAGAAAAGCAAAAAAAACTAGGCGAGACCCCAACTTGCAAGAGCGCAAGGACTCCCCAGCAGAGTCGCCAGCTGAAGATGGATGGTATATACCCGAGTGAATCGCACACTCAAAGATAACACAGAGTCGCCACTAAACTTTATTTAGTCCCAAAGGATAGGGAAAATATCGATAAAACCCAAGGGGAAGAGAAACGGGAACGGGGGTCGGTTATGCGAAAGGAAGGTACTAGCACCTAACGCATCCGTCGTACTCGACGAGAACCATTTCACTTTATTCTAGGCTTGGATGGGTTATCTATCTAAAGGCTTCTAGCTAGAAGAAAGAGAGAGAGGAGAAAAGAAAGAACGAAAGAAAGAGTGTGCTTGATCGCGACTTTACGTGTTTGGTCGGATAGATACTGCAAGCATACAGGGTATCACCTAGTTTTAAAAGATTGTCGAACCCACAGGGATTGATAGTCAAAAGGCAGTGTCCTAATATTGCGGTGCAAGGCTAAAGCAGGAAGTTGTCACGGATAAAAGTGTTAAAGAAAAATAACTAAAAGAAAAGGTTTTAGAACAAATAAGGAAACTGAGATCGTAGAATGATTTCCGGGGTTCTTACGGACTCTATAGGTTTCGGGGCTGAAGTGGATGATGAAGCTGTTCTGAAGGAAATACCGATCTAAAGGCTTAATCTCACACTCTCGCGCTATTAATCGAGCCACGCCTGATAACCCCAAGATTTTGCTCTCGCTCGCTCGGTAATTAAAAGGCGCTTTTTAAAAACGGGCAAGACCGAAAAGAATACCTAAAGCGCTCTCGCTGTGTTTAGGATCCAGTGTTTTGTGCCTACTATCTGACGTGTGCCTCAAACTCTCGCTCTGTTGGACTCGTCTTAGTGCATTTCTCACTCTCGTGACGAAATGCTGTTAAGCAGCCTCTCGCCGTCGCGACTAGTCTACTTAAAGTTAACTTAGACAACAAAACCAGAATTTTGAGCATACAATAGTGTTGGTTATCCTACAGAGTCCCGTCGAGACGACGGTCCTCAAACTACGGGCTCAAGCAAAATTAGTTAGTCATGGTTAAACGTAATATTGAAATGCTAACAGTGCTGGATTTGAAAACATACATATTACTTAGGTTTTTTTCTTTTATAAAATTCTGTTCTTTGGTTTTTAAGAAAAGTTTTTGAAACAACAGTAAATATAATGCAAAAACAATAATTGGAACAATAAAGCAATAACCTAAAAATGCGATGAAATAAACTGAAAACAAACTTGTATTAATCTGAAAGTTGATCCAAGTACAGCAACGGAGTAAAAAGAAAAGAAAATAAAGGTCGTGATAATCACTCAGTGTGAGCAATTATCACTGTGGCTAGTAATTTGTAGTTCTGGAGAAAATTTGGCAGAGCTTCCGCAGGGTGTAAAA
Source organism: Lathyrus tuberosus (assembly GCA_022829125.1). Lineage (NCBI taxonomy): Eukaryota > Viridiplantae > Streptophyta > Magnoliopsida > Fabales > Fabaceae > Lathyrus > Lathyrus tuberosus. The sequence goes on from JALAZF010000093.1 coordinate 6,477,261, forward strand.
TTGGATCATGAATGCTGGGCTGGGAAGTCCTATTTATAGATAGAAACTGGCTCCAAAACAGTTGGAAAGATTTTTGAATTCAAACTGCGTGCAAACTGCTTCTGGAAAACTGCTCCCGCGATGCATGGCGAACGCCAAATGCCAATGGCGAACGCCATTTGGCTAAAAAAGAAAATCAGGGCATTTTGGGGCAATGGCGAACGCCATTTGGTTCCCCTTAGGGAATGGCGAACGCCATTCTGCTAGAGGGAGGCAGAAATCTCCAGTTCTGCTCTTTTTCCAATTCTTTTGCCACACTTCTTATCCTTTTTCTCAATATGGCTAATACTGGTCCTGAAATCACAAAGTAAAGGAAAATATAAGTACATGATACAAAATACGATAAAAACTCGATAAAAATACGACTAAACATGCACGAAACGAATCGAAATAACCTATACAAAATCGAGTCGTCGGTGCTCGTAGAGGATTAGGGCCCTCGTGCCTACGTACCCTCATTGTGCAATGAGGAAATCAGAGCACCGTAGTTCATGGAACCAGGCAAAAGAATGGTGTCAAAACCAAGAAAAAAGTGCAAGGGAAAGATAGAGACAGAGAATAATGTGCAAGAGTGGTGTCGAAACCAAGAAGAGAAAGGAGTAAAGGGTAAAAGAGACTCCACTAGGGAGTAAGAGAACAAAGAATTGTGCTGGGGATCAAAGGGTAGTGACCCTACTGGGGATCAAAAGAAAAAGGGTTCGGTATATTAACTGACTGGCAGTGGTCAACCGAAAAGAGAGGGTAAGACTCTGGTGGGGAAAAGAAGTTGGTGTCAACAGACAGGCTGTGATGAACCAAAAGAAGAGAGAGTATTGAACCAAAGGAGGTGTTTGACTCAGAAACCAGTGATTAACCAAGAGAAGGTGATTAACTCGAACGGGGTTCAGTGTTTTAACAGACAGAATGTGGTTAACTGAAAAATTGGGTGACTAACCAAGAGAAGGTGATTAACCCAATAGGAACTCAGTGTGTTAATAGATAGACTGTGGTTAACTGAGAAAAAGTGCAAATTTGGTGTTTTAACTGACAGGCAGTGATTAACCAAATAACATGGAGAAGAACCAAGAGAAGGTTGCGAGCTCCGAAAGGGTTTCGGTATTTAACAGAAAGACTATGATTAACCAAAAAGAAAGGAATTGAGACTCTTATAGGGAATCAAAAAGTAATGATTAACCACAAGAAAAGGAGTAGGGTATTGAAACAAAGAGAGTTTGCTAACCCAAGGACAATGATCTTAACCGAGAATGGTGATTGATCAAAAGAGAAATTGAAGAAGATAAGAGTGATCAAGGATCGACTCGACTGGGGAAGGAGATACACTACCGTCTGAGGATAGAGGTGAATAAGCCAGGAACAGGGTCATTTGTTCCCTACCTGAAGTGGTCAGAATGAGAGTAGGAATTCTCCATTCTCATTCCATCTCTAACACACATGGTGTAGTGCAGAAGTTGAAACGGACAGCATAACAACTTCAAGTTGTACAGTGCTCAAGTGTTGTGCAAAAGCTCCGACTCCGAGGGGAAGAGGGAACGAAAGCAATAAAGGAGGCCTGAAGAGAAAGCCACCGGGAAGATTAATAATCGAAACGAAGTTTTGATTAATTAATCAAAAGGGAGGAAGATGCTAATAATTTTCCAAAATGGATGAAAAATTGTTAAAGCAAAAGGTGTATTGTTGATTATACAAGATTAAGCTTATTCTTTGAAGAACAAACTTAATTCTAACATGAATGAAAGTGCAAAATAGTACCAAAGATCAATTAATCTTCATCGTAGATCATGTATCAAGTGAGCCAAAAGATGTGCAAGAATGATCATGAGCAAACATTGTCAAAATTGCAAACAATTGATAATGGAAAAAATCGAGCATCGAAAGTTGTCAAGCGTGCTTCAAACAGAGGTTAAAAAACTCATAAAACATCCACAAATATCAAGCATATCAAGCCATGGAAGTTAAATGAGGAAAGAAGATCAAACAAGCTTGAAAAATAGGCAAATTTCACATTTTGGTTCAGTGTTAATCGATTAACCATTTACAGTGCAAAATTGGTTAATCTATTAACAGCACAAAAATCAGCAAAATTACACTGGTTAATCGATTAACACTTTTTACACTGAAAAGTGTTAATCGATTAACACTTGAAAAACAACAAAATTGCACTGGTTAATCTATTAACACTTTTTGCACTGAAAAGTGTTAATCGATTAACACTGAAGCAGTGGCAAAAAAGCAGTTTTCAAAAATGCTTCCAACCACTTAATCACTTATCCAAGAATTCTCATGTTATGGTTTACATTTGTGCACGAAAATCACATGAATTACAAGAAATTAATCATATAATTGAAAGCATTAACATGGAGATCAAAGCTCAAGAAAAACACATGATTCGACGAATCGAAAAATGATCGAACTACATCGCAAATGATACGAAAACGTTCAAAACAGTAAAATAAGTTAAGAAGGACCAACCTACAAGGCTGAGATGTGCCTTGGATGTTGTTGCAAGTGAATCTTGATGAAAATAATGAAAGAAAACCAGAGGAATCTTCAATTATAGCCGAATCGTATCGAAACCGCAAATTGCGACGAAACTTCCGAAATACGAATTCGAACCATAGAATCTTGAAGCAAACACTTGAGATGAATCCAAAAGCTAATAAAACTCCAGAAAATCAAGTAGAATTGCAAGGTGTTGAAGGTTAAGCTCAAGAAATAATCACTTCCAATGTAGAAGTGATTATCCTTCAATGGTGAAGAGCTATGGTGAAGTTTGGGAATAGAATGTAGATGAAGATGAAGAGATTGCAGAAAATTCAAAGAGAATGTGAGAGAATTGAGAGTGAAGAGAGTGAAGAGAGTGAAGAGAGTGAAGAATTGTGAAAATTTTGTGAAATGGTTGAGGGTCCTTAAAAAATTATTGAAGGCTTGTTTATATAGACTTTTGGTTTGGAGTGTGAGAGGTTTGGAATTAGGCTAGGAGCTAGCTTTGGGTGGTTTAGAATTAGGCTAGGAGTTAGTTACACTTGACTTACCGAGTCAAGCGGTTAACTCGGTTAGTTAGTAAGTTAACTCAGTAGCAATCCCAAGGCAAGCTTCACATCCAAAGGTTGACATGCTTGGAAATCAAGGAACATGGTGCACTTATTTGAAAATGATGCATTGGAGTAAATGTAAGTGGAGTGTCTTGAATGGTTTTGAAATGTCTAGAAATGTCTAGAATGTTCCACACAATGCTAGCACCGAGTATACCCCAAAAATGTAGAGGAAAAGTTTATGTCATGAAAAGTAGCAAAATATGCCAAATTTACAAGGGTTAATCTATTAACATTATTTGCACTGTAAAGTGTTAATAGATTAGCCAAGCCAAAAAGTGCCCAATTTGCTTGAAAAATGTGCTTTGGCTATGGTTTCGATTTTCAACCTCTTGCTTTGATGAATAACCATGGAAACCCTTATTTTATGCTTGTTTTGGTAATGTGATGACCTTGTGAAGATTCTATTAATCGAGCCTAAAAACCTAAAAATCCTGCAACAAGAAACAAAGAGAAAAAAGTGTGAATGCGTATGCCAGCGATGCGAATGCACATGCTTATGCAAAAAGAAAAAATGAGGTCAAATTTCCAGTTACGACAGCTGGATTTACATATCCCAGTTAAAGTAATTCTCCTTTATAATCAGTCACCCAACAGTTGTGATAAACAGACGAGATGTCTCCTTTTAGAGAGGACAAATTCTCTCTCAGTCAAACCTTTAGCTTCAATCTTGGGCTTTAAGCAAGACACAAATACTCCTTTTAGCCTCAATCTTGGGCTTTGAACAAGACACCAAACATCTCTTTTCCTCCCATAGAATAGGAGGAACTACGATTGCTCTGATTTCCCTGTTTTATTTAACGAGAATATGTAGGCATAAGATTGCGAAATCTTAGCGAGCACACCAATCAAAAACTTTAGGTCCAGTACCTTCACACACTAATCAAAAACTTTAGGTCCAGTACCTTACCAAAAACCGACATCAACAAAAACTCTCTCTCAAACACTCCCAAAGGAGAAACTTTCCCAACCCACAACCGACAAACACCAGTAAGTATAAAGCAGTAAGTATTATTGCTAACAACCTGTGGATAACCACATATAGGATGGGTAATTTACAACTCTCCATTGTATAACCTGACCCCGGACTCCCTAGTCTCTTTAAGCATTTGTTCAGTTAAACATTTTCGTGCAAGGTTAGTTTTAGATAGCTTTCCTTTCCTTTCCAGCTTCATAGGATAAATAAGAAATCAGAAAGTAGTACCCCACTTCTACCATTGCGGTGAGGAAAAACCCATGGCGATAAGGTGGTTGCATCACCGACAAAAATCGCACGCTACAGGAAAATGGCGACTCTGCTGGGGACTCATTTTATCTGTCTAGGACTAGGATTAGAATTCCTAAGAGGTATAGGTTGTTAGCAATCATACTATATTATATATATATATATATATTGCTTTTCCTACTTGATATCCGTGTTTATTTTTTTGTCAAAGGGAATGCGATTGATACGCATGTGGAAAATTTGAGAGAACCCTAAGATAAGGGGTGGCATAGATGGGTGAACTTACAAGGAGTGATTCCCGAATAAGCGATACTGGTAGACCACCAAATCAGGTGAGGGCCCGTGTGGATACTATGTTGAACGACCGATCGTTGTGAAAATAGACGCTATCCCAGTGTGGCACCCGTGACCCTGAGGATTTAGTATACATTAACCATATGACCATTTGGTAGTGCGCTGACTATCGGGAATAGTTGATACGCGATACTACACTCAAATGAGATTACCCTAGGATGCTACAGCTCGTTCGGGTGAACCAGCTTGCTGTTGATATCCCTAAGGGGGTCAATGATTTTGGGAACCTTTAACCTGTTCTACAGGTACAAAAATTGACCAGAATACAACCTTTGGGGATGGGTAGAGCCATGACTCCATGCTCATGACGTTGAACCCTTGAACCCATGTTTTTTCAATGTTTTTGTGTGCTGCATTCATGCATTCATTTAAAAAACTCTTAAACAAAGAAAAAAACCTTCTCTTTTCTTTGCTCTTCTTTTTCAAAAATAAACTAAAACAATAATTGCAAATATCAGAAAGATTGCGTTATGGATTTCGGTAGAAGAAAGATGCACAAGTATACCTTCAAGGCTCCAAAATTAGAGGATTTAAAAAGGTTGGCAAGGATGATCTCCAACCCTGCTGCTTTTAGAGCTAAGCATGAAGGACTGTTGTCTCTGTTAAGGGTCCACGTAGTTGAAGGAATCCTGTCTACGCATATTCAGTTTTACGATCTGGTTTATCACTGCTTCACATTTTTGGAATATCAACTAGCACCGACGCTAGAAGAGTACTCTCATCTGACTGATTTACCCATCACTGATCAAGATTCCTTTTCTAGATTGGAAGAAATTCCAAAGGATCAAACCATTGCAAGAGCAATCTATTTAGACGAGTCAGAAGTCAGGACTCACATGACCACTAAGGAAGGAATCCAGGGTTTACCAACTAAATTCCTGACAGAGAAAGCTCTATACTTTGCCAGTGTAGGAAACATAACTGCTTTCGAAGATATCTTTTTTCTACTCACATATGAGTTATTCCTCTTTCCCAACATCGATGGCTTCGTCGATACCAATGCCATTAAGATATTTCTGATTGGAAACCCTGTACCAACCTTGCTCGCAGATGCTTATCATTCTGTACACTTAAGGAATTTGTACAGCGGAGGAATGATCACATGTTGTGTACCCCTGCTTTACAAATGGTTCACTTCCTATTTACCCAAGTCAGCTGCATTTTGGGACCATAAGAGTACTCTACGTTGGTCACAGAGAATCATGTCTCTTACCAACTCTGACATAGATTAGTATAATAGGATTTATGAGGGGATAAGGATCATCGACAGATGTGGAAACTTCCCTAATGTACCCCTCATAGGAACTAAAGGAGGAATCAACTATCATCCAATTTTAGTTCGCCGTCAACTCGGATACCCGATGAAAAATATCCCGCATAATGTTCATCTGGAAGTTCTTTTCTTCAAGGAAGGAGAAAATGACAGAGCACTAAAGAAGGAAATAGTGCATGCCTGCCAACACATTCACAGGAAAGGAAGGGAGTCTCTAGGAAGACCAGACTGTATCTCCATGGAACCTTATCTCCACTGGGTACAAACTAGAGCCCTCAAGCTGAGGATGCCTTACCCTCGTCAAGAAGTTCTTCCGTTAAAGGAATATGTCCTTTATTTTGTGTCTGATACGGAAAAACTCCAGGTATCTCTCAACAAAGTTCAACGGGAAAAAAGCTCTTGGAAAAACAAGTACCGAATCCTCAATGTGGAGTGTACCAAAATCCATGAACTATTAAAAGAAAAGGATGCTCTGATTGAGATTCTAAAACAGCATGCTATAGAAGATCAAAGGAACTTGCTCACTCCTTTCACTTGGCAAATGACTGACAACCCGACAACAACTGAAGAGCCCCGGTCAAAGAAAAGGAAAATACTGGAACCAGCATCTGAGCTCTCTTCAGAGAGGACTCAGGATCCATAAGCTTAGTCTTTTTCCTTACAGCACTTTGTAAAATACTGTATTTTCCCTTTCTGCAATCTTTCAAATTCAATAAAAGGGGTCCCCCCACTGTATGATATTTGCAATCTATTTGTTGAAGTTTCTTTTTGATTAAAAAACAAAAAAAATATATCATTGCGTATCATTCATCATTTTCACATAACGTGTTCTTCTTATCTTCGAGTCTCACGTATGTGTCACGATTCTAGAGTTAAATTGTCTCACTCATACATTACTCGGGCCAATCGACAAAAGAAAATGGATGGTCTCGAGGAAGAGAACAGAGAGATGAGAGAAGAAGTCAACGCTCTAAAGGAAAGTTTGGAAAAAATTCACAATGACATGCAATCCCTGGAAGTAGCTCAGAGGCAATAACAAAGGACTGTGATCTAAGATATCACATCTACGCAAGTAGTGGAGACATATGATCCTCGGTACAACATGCCTAAAGGTCATCCCTGGGGCATGCCTATCAACTTTGTCCCTGAAGGATACATCCCGCCGGTCACTGAAGACCTAGAAACTGTAGTAGGAACCACTGGGCTTGAAGGTTACAAACTTTGGGAAAGCGAAGACGCAAGAGTTATGACAGCAACTCCTGAAGGTTACAAACTTCAGGGAAGGGAAGCACTAAGAGTCACCGCTATAATGTCTATACCACAACCAGTGGTACACACTGTCCCGGAAGGACAGATTCCACAAATAATTTTTGGTGGAAACGAAGACATGTATGAAAGAATGAATGAGTTCCAGGAGCAATTCCTGGAAATGCAGAAGAAACTGGATGCCATTCGCGGTCAGGATTTATTCGGAAAGGATGCCGCAGACCTTTTTCTGGTCCCTAATGTGAAAATGTCGCACAAATGCAAGGTGCCTGACTTTGAAAAATACAAGGGAAACTCTTTCCCTCAAAGTCATTTGGTGATGTACGCTCGAAAGATGTCAACTTTGACAGAGAATCAACAGCTACTGATCCATTACTTCTAAGAAATTTTAACCAGTGCCACACTCAGATGGTACATGGGTTTAAACCGCACCAAGATCAACACTTTCAGAGATCTTGGCGCAGCCTTCGTCCAGCAGTATAAGTATAACCTAGACATGGCACTAGACAGAGATCAACTCAAAGCAATGTCGCAAAAAGACAAAGAAACTTTCAAGGAATATGCTCAGAGATGGCGAGAAATTTCCGCCCAGATCTGTCCCCCTCTTGAGGAAAAAGAGATGACCAATATCTTTTGAAAACGTTAAGCTTATTCTATTACGACGAAATGGTTGCCAGTGCGCCCAATGACTTCACTGAAATGGTGAACATGGGGGTACGCCTTGAAGAAGCAGTCCGAGAAAGACAATTGGTTAAAGATGCAGAGCCATCAAGCAGTACCAAAAGATACGGTAGTGCTTTCCCAAAGAAAAAAGAGCAAGATATTGGTAATATCTCTCTTAGAAAGTAAAGGCGAAGGTATCAACCAGTAGCAACGGTAAATCCCGCTATCAACCCTGCGCCGGCTTCAACGTATCAACCTCAGGTTGCTCAGAGCCAACCAAATCAACAACAGTATCAGTAAAGGACACAACAGCCTCTTCAGCAAGCTCGTCCTCAGTACAACAATAACAATAATACTACACGACCACCAGGGTTTGACCCTATACCGATGTTGTACGCAGAAATGTTTCCACTTGTACTGGTCAAGGGGCACGTCCAAACTAGGTCTCCTCTTACAGTACTGGAAAATCCATCTTTTTGGTTCAAAGCGGATCAAACTTGCCCTTACCATCAAGGAGGATCGGGGCACAACATCGAGAACTGTATCAGTTTCAAGTCCGATGTGCAAAAGCTTGTTAGGAACGTGGTTCTATCTTTTGAAGATACTAATCCAAATGTTCAGACAAACCCATTGCTCCAACATGAAAAGATTGCAGAAAACTTAATAGAGGAAGAATTTAGCCGTGGTTATCAAATTCACGATGTACTCCTATTAGGAACCAATCTGGCCAGGATGCATTGTAGACAGAGCGGGTACGGTCATGTACCGCCTCACAGTTATCACCGGTGTGATATCTGCTCAAAGAATAATCAGGGGTGTTCCGTAGTGCAATCAGCTCTACAAGAAAAGATGGATCTAGGTTAGGTCCAGGACCACCGAATCCGAGAAGTCAACATGGCCCATGTACATCCCAACATTGTTCAGAACCACGACATCCGTGCAATGAATATCAACTTAGTGGCAATGCATTCGAGGCAAAGTCAATATCATAATCTACCATGGCACGATTACAATACCTGTTCGATATGCTCAATAAGCAATCAGGGATGCTCTTCTGTATAAGAGGCCCTCCAGCGTCCTATGGATCTCTGATGGATCCAGGACTATCAGGAGATAAATAACCATTAAACCAATATGGTTCAGATCTTTGATATTCGCTTGATGAATACCAGTCCGGTAGAACTACATGCTAAGCAAGTCAGGCTCGGTTTTCTGGCTTCACATAATTATCTGGACTGTGAACAATGTCGTGAAGACGACCAAGGATGTACACTTGTCCAAAGAGCACTTCAACACTTGTTGGACCACTGGTGGCTTCCAATCTACTTGGATGAAGCTACACAACAGATCAGTATGATTGACGGGAATCCTAGTAGACATCAAAGTCAGGATGTCCGCTCGATAGAAACTGATCTAGTAAAGTTGCACTGCATACAAAGCGGACGTGGCCAGGTGCCACCACATAATTATGAGCACTGTAGAGTTTGCTCAGAGAACAACCAAGGATGTTATCTTGTGCGATCAGCTCTTCAAGATCAGTTGGACCGGAAAGAGATTCGACCATGTTCAAGTTCTGGTTTGATCAACGTGATAAGAGACTATCTCCCTGATCAAAGCAAAAACGTTGTCATAATCTTCGATCACAAAATGGCCAAAGACGTATGCGCCATAATCCTTCTACTCCATGAATTAAGAGTTCCTCTTAATAGTAGAAAGATTCTTAACCTCGAACCAATTGAGGCTGCCTACGATGGTCAGAAAAATAAGAAGGCTCATGTGGTTATCTATCTGCCAGGACCAATACCGTACAAATCTGATAAGGTTATCCCTTACAAGTACAGTGCAACAATAATCGAAAATGGAAAGGAAACTCCATTACCTTCCGTCGTAAACATTACCGACATCAGTCGGGTAACACGGAGCGGTCGGGTCTTCAACCGAGGAGTTGGAGAACCCACCAAGGAAAAGGAACCTCAAATAGAAGTTCCTAATCAACCAGTCGGTCAATCCAGTAATCCAGAACTGGTAAAAAAACAACGATGAGATGCTGAAGCTCATCCAGAAAAGCGAGTACAACATTATCGACCAACTGTTGCAAACTCCATATAGAATCTCTGTGCTCTCTCTCTTGCTCAGTTCTGAAGCTCACAGGGAAGCCTTGCAGAAAGTCTTGGAGTAAGCTTTCGTAGAACAAGATGTGATGATAAGACAGTTTGATAGCATTATTTCCATCATCACTTCCTGCAATAGCTTAGGATTCAATGATAAAGAACTGCCGAAAGAAGGCAAAAATCATAACATGGCACTTAACATTACAGTCAACTGCCAGGATGATGCTTTAGCCAGCGTACTGGTAGACACGGGATCAGCTCTGAATATTATGCCAAAATCAACTTTGATACGACTATCATTTCAAGGAGCCCCGATGAGAGGCAGTGAGGTCATCGTCAAAGCCTTTGACGAACTTCCCATAACTATCAGTCCTCACACTTTCCAAGTAACTTTCCAGGTCATGGACATCTGGGCAGCATACAACTGTTTATTAGGAAGACCTTGGATACACGAAGCTGGGGCAGTCACTTCGACACTTCACCAGAAGTTGAAGTTCATCAAAAATGACAAGTTAGTCACAGTATGCGGAGAACATGCCTTAATCGTGAGCAACTTATCATCATTCTCATGTGTAGAACCCGAGGAGGTCATTGGAACCCAGTTCCAAGCACTCTCGCTGAGCAATGAGAATCAACCGAAAAAAGGAACGTTGATTTCCTCATACAAAGATGCTCTCGAAGTGATCAAGAGTAACAACGCAAAAGGATGGGGACATCTCGTAATTCCTACGGATAACAAGACAAAGAAAGGTCTTGGTTTCTCTTCAACCTGTGCCCAGACTACTAAGAAGAATGAAAGTTTTCATCCCATTCAGAACTTCTTCCACAGTGGAGGCTTCCTCCACCCAGTGTCTCAAGAAGTACACACCATCAACAAGGGTGACTCCTCCGATACGGATGAGGAATGGAAATCTTATCTCAACGACAACTATTATATGTCTCAGGAAGAAACGCACATACCATACTATTTTCCCACGCAAGGCCCGAGATATATACCAAGATCAGACGTCTGAATGATCTATGGAGATTGTGATCCTGAGGGATGTCGTGCTCCGCCTAACTCATTAGAAGATGATCTAATGAAGAACAACTTTGATCAAGACTATAATGATCCCCTGGATGACTTGCCTATCTGGCAGCCGTACCCAGAAGACTTGGGGCAAAAGAGTCAGCCAAACGATGCTTATGAACTGAGCAATATTGAAAAGAATACCTGCGTCCCCACCACATCATGGGATCATTACTCAGGACATTCCAAAGATATCCAACACAACGATGAATCTGCAAAGATTGCAGGACAAGAGTTCATCAACTATGCTTTCCCTGAGGTCAACGTTATTGAGAAGGATGACTCCTTCAGTCCCACAGAATTATGGGACACTTTAGGATAGCCGAGTGGCGAGTACGACCTCCTGGTCAAGTACACCGCTCCTGAAAGCTCTCGTATCAGGCTCAAAGACATCCAGCCAACTGGATGGGGAGATCCGCCTGAGATTAAAAACACTATGTAAGATACAACAGAAGAGTTTGTTAATGACAACTCTGCCTGGGAGGAAGACTCCAATGATCCTGCTCCACCAGAAATCAACGTCATTTCTGAGGACAAACCAAGAAAGAAGGTACCAGACTTTGTGATTCACCGAGGAGTTCGTCGCCAATGGGTTGCTGTTGATGTCCCGAAATTCGTCCATAAGTCTAAGTAATTGTCGTCTTTGTTTTAACCTTTCACCCTGTCCAGGTGAAACAGATGTTTTTATAAGGCTCACTTTCTGTAAATATCCCTCTTCGCTTCGCCCAAAGTGACAGAGTTTTGTTTTATAGGGTTGTAGTTTCAAGAATCGACAAAATCATAAATAAATAAACGTCGTTCTGTAATTTTCGCATTTATTGCTGCTTTCACTTTTCGTTTTTCAGAAAATGGTAATCCTAAAACAACCAAAAATAAACAATAACAAGCATTTTTCAGAAAATACACTGCACACACTCTTGCATTCTCTCTATCTCTTCTAAAAATAATCATCACGTCATGCAGATTGCTTGTTTTAAACCCCGTTGAAACATATGATCTCATGCCTTCTCCCAACTTTGAATTCCTGGTATTTGAAGCTGAAGAAGAAGAAGATGAAGAAATTCCAGAAGAGATCTCCCGATTCCTCAGACAAGAGGAAAGGTAGATTGAACCTCACAAAAAGCCATTGGAAACTGTCAACTTGGGTTCAGAAGAAGAGAGGAAAGAAGTCAAGATTAGGGCACTGCTCAGTCCAACTGTTAAAGAAAACTTGATAAAACTTCTCAAAGAGTTTCCAGATGTGTTTGTTTGGTCCTATCATGACATGCCAGGGTTGGATACCAACATCGTGGAACATCATCTACCGTTGAAATCAGAATATCCTCCAGTGAAACAAAGACTGAGACGGACTCATCCGGACATGGCCATTAAAATCAAGGAGGAAGTGCAGAAACAGATTGACGTAGGTTTCCTCACCACCTCAGAATATCCTCAATGGCTAGCCAACATAGTGCTAGTTCCGAAAAAGGACGGAAAAGTCAGAATGTGCGTAGACTACATGGATCTGAACAAAACAAGTCTAAAGGGCGACTTCCCCTTACTGCACATAGACATGTTGGGAGATAGTACAACAAAGTTCAAAGTCTTCTCCTTCATGGATGGATTCTCGGACTATAATCAAATCAAAATGACGCCGAAAGACATGGAGAAAACTTTATTCATCACCCCATGGGGCACCTTTTGTTACAAGGTAATGCCGTTCGGTTTGAAGAACGAAGGGGTAACCTATCAAAGGGCCATGACTACTCTGTTTCACGACATGATGCACAAGGAAATCGAAGTGTACGTCAATGACATGATTGCCAAATCTAAAATAGAAGAAAAGCATGTGACACACCTGTCCAAGTTATTTGAACGTCTGAGGAAATACAAACTTCACTTGAACCCCAACAAATGCACGTTTGGTGTTCGCTCAGGAAAACTTTTAGGGTTCATCGTCATCTAGAAAGGAATTGAGGTTGATCCTGACAAGGTCAAGGCCATTCAAGAAATGCCTTCACCAAAGACTGAGAAACAAGTCCGAGGATTTTTGGGACGTCTGAATTACATTTCCAGATTCATATCTCTCATGACTGCGACATGCACGCCAATATTCAAACTACTCAGAAAGAATTAAAGCTGTGTATGGATAGAAGACTGTCAAACAGCCTTCGATCGTATCAAAGAATATCTATTGAATCCACCAATCTTGTCACCACCAGTGGAAGAAAGACCACTGATCATATACCTAACAGTCTTGGAAGACTCTATGGGTTGTGTACTTGGCCAACAAGACGAAACCAAAAGAAAGGAGTCTGCCATTTACTACTTAAGCAAGAAATTCACCGACTGTGAAACTCGGTACACTATACTTGAGAAAAACTTGTTGTACCCTGGCTTGGGCAGCCAAACGTCTTCGCCAGTATATGATTTGTCACACTACTTGGTTAATCTCTGAAATGGATCCAATCAAGTATGTCTTTGAAAAGCCTGCTCTCACGGGAAGGATCACCCGTTGGCAAATGTTGTTATCAGAATATGACATCGAACACCATAACTCATCTCCCTACCGACCTAAGATGAACAGAGCGGTAGAAGCGGCTAATAAGAACATCAAGAAGATTGTTTAAAAGATGATTATAACCTACAAAGATTGGCACGAAATGATGCCTTTTGCTCTTCACGGTTATCGCACATCTGTCTGTAATTCAACAGGGGAAACCCCTTTCTCTCTAGTATATGGCATGAAAGCAGTGCTTCCCATAGAAGTAGAGATCCCATAAATCAGGGTATTGATGGAAGCTAAGCTAACAGAGGCTGAATGGTGTCAAAGTCGACACGACGAACTGAATCTGATCCAAAAAAAATGAATAACGGCTTTTTTTCAAGGTCAGTTGTATCGGCAAAGAATGAAGAAAGCATTCGACAAAAAGGTTTGACCTCGCGTCTTTAGGAAAGGAGACCTCGTGCTCAAGAAGATACAATCATTCCTCACTGATTCCCTGAGCAAATGGACTCCGAATTACGATGGCCCCTATATGGTCAAGAACGCTTTTTTAGACGGCGCCTTGAAACTCGTAACCATGGATGGAGAGGAGTTTACCTACCCTACGAATGTTGATGTAGTCAAGAAATACTTTGCCTAAATAAATAAAAAAACATCTCGATGGATTGAAAACCCGAAAGGGCGGTCCAGGAAAGAATTAGAGACCTAAGTAAAAATATCCCGATGGATTGGAAATCTCAAAGTACAATCCAGGCAAAAATTAGGGATTCATGGCAAGTAACTACGTCCGACAAGGTTAAATCCCCTGCGGTAATACCATCCGTCAAAAGACTCCAGTCAAGGTCATCTTCGAAAGAAGCTCAGGATGTCCAGAATTCAAAGTTGATAGAAGGATAACGGTTGTTATGTTTCAATGTAGCCCTTTTCCCTTAAATTACCATTTTCTAAACTTTGTAAATACTCTATGGGATCACGCGCTTGGCTGATTTCCATCCTATCAATAAAATTTAAGCCCTAGTGCTTTTGTTTACAATTCTCATTTATTTTAGCTTTACAGAATGACATTTTTAACATGATCAACGATTCTTGAAATAAAACAAAAATAAATTTACTTGTAAAAATTTTCTTCCGCTTTTTAAATAAAGATGGCAATTACTTTTTACTTTGAACATAAAAAAGAACATCGATAGCCTTCTCCAGAGGTGATTCAACCTCAAAGTGAAGAATCAAAGTACTCCTTCTAAAACCAGTACACATGAGCGAAGGATCAACTGTTTCAGATGCCATGTTCCATCTAATATTCCCGACAGAGTGTGCACCTCTTAAGACCGATAGATGATTCTCACATCCCCACAGGGACCGCCTCTCCTAACCAAAGCATGATTGCTATTTCGAACCAGTGATACTTTTCATCCCCCACCGTGGCGAGTATCCAGTCGTGTTCATCTATTAGTCTGTATGTCACGTCAGTTTTGTCAGCATAAACATACATACATCATGCATTATTGATTCATATTCATAATCATATTGCATTACTATCACTCTGGTCATACTCATTTCCCAAGTGATAAAAGTCCTTTTATCAATCGAGTTGTCTGTTCTTTGCTCGTCAGGAAATGTTTTGTCTGAACAATCTCTCCCCTAGTTTATTTCTGGATTGGAGATGGTCCTTGACCACTTTGATAACTTGAACCTCTGAAAGGCAAGAAGACATTCGGCAAACGTCACTCTTCACCATTGAAGATGATATTTTCGCTTTCCTACATTAAGGAAAATCCCAGAGAAAGCCTCTCAACCAAAGATTCTCAGCAACACATTGGTTTTTCTCCCAAGAAAGTCAATGTTAATGAAGTCATCAGCACCTCAAAATTGGATTGCATCACATGGCATTTGTCCAAAAAGATCTCGAAGAAAAGTATGATGTAATATCCCCAAGCAGAAAGCAGTCTTTCAAGAGACTCATTTTCCCCAGTAGAGTCAACAAATGGCATCTCTAATAGAGAAGTTTGCACACCTCTGCAGCTCAGACTAATGGGTACCCCCAGCAAGTTTGACCTCGAATCTTTTCCATCAAATGGCATCTCCCTAGTAGAAAACTTAGAGAGAAGTTTGATGAAGACTGCTACACATAGCGTCCCTTGTTAAGGAAGAAACTCGACAAGAAGAAACTTAGACTAGTTCCTTGGCTGAAGACCAGGATCGAGGGGAAGTTTATCAAGAAACTGATACCAGTTCCTTGGCTGAAGACCAGGATCGAGGGGAAGTTTATCAAGAAACCGAGACCAGTTCCTTGGTTGAAGACCAAGATTGAGGGGAAGTTTATCAAGAAACTGAGACCAGTTCCTTGGCTAAAGACCAGGATCGAGGGGAAGTTTATCAAGAAACTGAGACCAGTTCTGTGGCTGAAAACCAGGATCGAGGGGAAGTTTTTACCTTTTCTAAGTATCATTGCTTAGCAAAAAAAGATGAATGATCAAATCGCTAACATTCATAACCGCAATCAAAATTTCGGGTATTCTGATATTTAATCCTCTTGCACCCTGAATGTCCGAACATCTTCGCCATTCACACCTTCAGGTCCAAGAAGATTAAATAGGGGCATCTGTCATACCCCAAATTTTGACCACCAAGATTTCCCATCATTGTGCAAATCATCACCATAATATGGATATACCATCATGCCTCATCAATCTCCTCAAAGATGGGTGAGCATTCACCATAATTAAGAATTAGGGTTTCGAGCCCTCTCATAACATTTAGACAAAAGATCAATTAAGAAATGACATGATCTTCAACTTATCTAACCTCTTAAAACATCCACAAAGGATTAAGAGGACCCTCATATCAAAAATCAAGCACAAAAGTTGCCACATTCCAAGTGGTTTGAGCCTCGAAACACCCGATATCGCCAAATTAGGGTTTTGGACGACTGGGACCTCTAGAATGAGATTTTCACAAGAGGATGAACCAAGACTTCAACATGTGACTCAAAATGCTCAAAATAACCCTAGGAATCCATTTTCAAAGCTAAATTACCCTCAGAGGATGCATTCCCCAAAAATCGGGAATTAGGGGTTTTTACGCGCCGAACCGCTCCGGAGCCAAAAGTCAAAACGTGACTTTTTTGGCAAAAATGATCCTTATGACTCATATTTTCATAAAATATGATTTATAATGTCTTTTTAACAAGAATTGATCAAGAAACCAAGATAACTTGTAAAAGGGGTAATCTTGAAAAATTGAAAAAATTTCTAAGTTATGGAACAAAAGTGATTTTGTACCAACTTTGCAAGGTCATAACTCCTAAACCACAAGGCCTTTTTCTCCCATTCAAAGCTCAAATGAAAGTCCATCTGACATACTTCAAATATGTCAACTACAAGAAATTCCAAATCTCCATGGATTTTGAGTTATGGATTGATCAAAATCACTAAAACATGAAAATTCCACTTTTTCCAACACTTAGTGAAATTTTCAATAAGTCAGAATCTGTCTTATTTTTTCCAAAATTTAGAGGCATTTTTCACTTTAATCCAAGTAGAAACAGGTCCATTGGTGAAAAACAAAGTTGAAGTATGCCATGAGGGCTTTCCAACAAGTAACAGATCATCTCCAAATTCAATTTGAGTAGGGAGTTCCAACTCTTGGAACATGGCATCATGGACTGATTTTGTTTAAGGAAGATTATAGGTCATTTGCTCGATTTGGCCAAATCAGATAATTCCAAGCCTTGTCATCCATTTGGACACCTCAAGGGATAAAATCAAAGAGGAATGATCTGATCAACAAGCCTCCCAAGTCCAAGGAACTACATGTAGCCATAAATGCCCTAAAAAGGCTAAAAAGCTCAAAGACTCCAATTTTGTTTCAAAGCATTTAATGGATATATCAAGGTGGCATGGACTGAAGCAATCCTAACTGAATGAGTCAAGATTCATCTCTGAACCAAAGGACCATAGGCATTGCCCTAACCTCAAGTCAATGGCTATAGGTGATTAAAGATGTCTTTATGCTACAATTGGCCAAGGTACTGTCTGTAGCACCCCAAAATTTACCTTACCTTTTTCTACTGTCGCTTCGCATTCATTCTGTATCTTTTTTAGGGCATAACTTATTCATTCATTTGCATCAGGCTCCTAAGGCGTGGGATCAAGGTGTTATGTGCATGCTCAGGGTTTTCTTTTGTTGTGAGATTCTCATCTTCTTCAGGTCTGACCTCTCAACATCATGAGTATCTCTTTATCAGAATTCATTAAGTATTGAGGCTGTCTTCTGTCAAACGCCAAGTGGATCCTCTTCAAGTTTTCTCAAGAGTAGCATGTCACTTCTTCATCATCGTGGTTCAGGTTTCTTATTCATGGGTGAATTTGTGGATAGTCATCAATTAAAGATCGTGAGATTAGGGGTTCTTGTCAAGGATATCAATGGTCATCAAGACAAAGCATTTGTGGATTTGATTTTAAGAGCATTGGGTCATGGTCAGTTGAGCTTACTGATTAAATTTTTGGATTTATTGAGGATAGGAGTTTGGCGTGGATTAAGAGTTTGATTGGATTTAAACATGTTAAGATTAGTCATGTGGGCTGCTTGAAATTCGAGATACAAAGCCACCTTAAACCAAGGCCATTCACAAAACATATCCGTTTTGTTCAAATTTGGAAATCATTTCTCCACATCCATTTTTCAAATCTAATTTGCAAATTCATTACCCAAATTTGTAACCATTAAACCAAATATTTATTCCATATTCATTGCCCATATCCGTTTTCTCTATCCATATCCATTTTATCCAAACCATTTTTACCCACTATTTTTCAAAATCCACATCTTTGGATCCATTTTCATATTTCAATTCTAATCCATCTTCTCATATTGGAAGCAATTCCATTTATATCCATTTTTAAGTCCAAACCAAATTCAAAATCCATTTGCTCCTTCAAATAATCAAACCATATTCCAACTCAATTATCCTAATGTCTATAACTAAATCCCAATTTCAAGTTCAAATTTTAATCCATATTTTTACTATGTGCAAATCAGAACCACATCATAAAAAAATTTCCATCTTTCATTATTAATATGCTTGGACTGGTTTTCCACCTGCATCATTAGAATCTAACAAGACACTATTCAAGTGAGACCAAGCCAACGATGGTGTATGCACATTAAAGAAAGGCAATAGCTAACAGTGAAAAGAAAAAGTACTACACCAGGAAAATTTAAGGCAGCGAAATAGAGTGGTTTGTCGCAGGGAAAAAGTAAAATGCAAGTACAATGTAAAGTTCACTACAGAAAAGTAAACAGAGGCAGAATAAGAAGTTACAATAGAAATTCAACAGAAATTTAAAAGAAAAAATACATAGCAGGAAATTAAGAGAAAAGATCTATAGCAGAACATGATAACAGCACCCCCAACTGATAACACATCAGAAAAAACAATACATAACAGTTCAAAAAACCACTTTTAACTTCTTTTTCTCATAACAAAATTTATAAACTCCTACTGATATTCTCCTAACAGAAAAAAAAAACTAACAGAAACAGATCTCTAACCGATTTTTTTCTCAATAACAGAAAATTGGATAACAAAACTCTCCCCTCTAACAACCTCTCTCTCGATTCATTCTTCACCCTTGATTTCTTCTCACTCTGAATCTTCAACCAATTTCTTCTCACTCTGAATCTTCAACCAATTTCATTCTCTGTAAGGCACTCCATAATTTTCAACCTTAAATCTTCAATCTTCACCCAGAGGTAACAAACTTCTTCAATCCTCGCATCATCATCAACCTTCAACACTCTTCATCAATTCTCAATTCCATTCTTCGCCGCTTGAAACTGTTAACCACTTCATCAATTCTCCAGTCAATCTTCTTCGTTTCAAATCCAAAGAGAACCTGCAAAATTCATCCAGAAACTTCAACAAGATTCAACACCTCCATCCTATGCAATTCTAAACCTACAACAGCTTCACAAACATCATAAAGATTCTGCGGCACAAACTGTCATCATCCAGAACCTGCAATTCAAATTAACAACATTGCATCACCATCGTAAACATCAATTCAACAGTCAAAGAATTCATCACGCCGAAGCAGGTCACAAAAGATAAAGATACTGTCACTTCAGACAATCAATTCGTAACGCAGCGGAATCATAGAAAAAGAAGAGAGAATCAGAGGGAGGAAGTACAGGATTTTGAAACTTACCTGAAGGTGTTTTCATCTTCACCTTCAGTTGCTCTGCATTCAACCGCCACTTGGTCATTTCGCCATCTTGTAGATTACTAGAAGTTTTTCGGTTTGCTTATAATTTGCTTGCGTTGCTACGGATTGTTATCCGTTCGGTATTACTTCTCTTCTCTTTTACTAATTCGCAAATTTTTCTTTTGATGCCATGAGAAGTAGGATTGGGAGTTCGTGCCACTTGGCCGGCAATTCTAGAAGTCCTCAAAGGAGGCTCTGTTTGTGTTTGTTTAGATTTTGTGCTAAAGACCTCTATGAGGCATCCCATTCCCCATTTCCCTGAAAAGCCCTCAAAGAAGGCATTAGACGAAATGAGAGTCCGCAATCGACTCCCATCATTTCTAGTCCCAAGTCGTTCATAGCTCGCATTTCATGTTGATGCTTTGAACATAGCTTACTCTTGTTATCGAGTCTGTCAAGTGGCAAAGGGTTTCACAATCAAACCCCCTCACCCTGTCTATAGCTCACATTGACAGATGTTGATGCTTATGTGATCTAATTCACATCTTCCCCTTCCTTACTCTGCTCTCCATGGTTCTCGATACCATTGGGGGAGTACCCCTATTTCCCACAGCTAGCTTGTTTGCCTCGGTTGATATGACCCCTTGGCTAAAGCTCCCCCTTTTCTCACTTTGATTGTGTGACATTATTGTTGACTGACACTGTTTACTCTTTCGGTTGCTTTTAGTTCCTTTTGTTTATGGATTGAGTTACATAATGTCTACTTGTTTCACATGATCCCGTAGGATTCCTCGCTCCACTTAATTTCTGATTAAGTCGGAGGTAGGAGAGACATTAGGATAGCAATCCATGCATGAAAACATTAGATAGATTTCCCCTTGATCCTGACCTTAGGACCATCATTGCATGCTAACTTGTAAATTCAGTTTTCCGTTTAGACTATCCATGTGACCTTCGTGAGTCTCCCATTTTCTCTCACACCCATGCGATCAAGACCGTTCCCTGTGTTCCGTAGTAGCGTGAACTACGGGTGCTCTGATTCCCATTTCTTTTTAGATGGAGGATACGTAGGCATGAGATGCGATATCTTGGCGAGCATACTAACAACTAACCCCCCCTTTTCTCTCGCACCCGTGCGATCGAGATGAATCACCTAGAGCACACTAACAACTAACTTCCCCTTTTCTCTCGCACCCATGCGATCGAGACGTTAACCAATCAATCTGTAACACCCCCAATCTATACCCCAAAGCTATTAAAGCGATAAATAAAAATTCAAAATTTCATCAGAGTATATTTAAAACATTCATGGCATAGACCGAGGGGTCACATCAATTTGAAATAAACATACAACACCTGCTCATAAAGATATGCAACAATTCAGATAGTAATACACCCACAATCCAATTACAGAATAAAAGCGGAAAATCCGTAACGGAATCTCATATATATATATATATATATATATATATATATATATATATATCAGGAAAAGTTTATCTGCCAAATACAATCATACATGTACAATCTCAAAAGAACATATACATATACACACAAATCACCAACGGTCTCCCTAACTACCCGGTGTCACATATCAGAGCCGACCGACAAAAGAATGAAGACATAAGCTTCACAAAAAGACCTCCAGCAATCTAATCTGCAATGCCTCATAGAGCATTATAAAACAGCAGAAGGGTGAGAAACACAATCATAATATAATTGCATACAATTATATATAACACCAAAAATACACATATATACTATTCTCACCACAACTCATACCAGAATTCAAACACAAAACAACACAATGTATATTTCATATTTCCATCACCAAGGTATACCAACCATGCACAATACAAGTATCACTAACACATATACATATATCAATTTGTCAATTTCATCCACAATTCCACACATAAACAAACCATTAATGATTTATGCAAATGCAAGAGACCGACACAACGACTCTATGCATATGCACATGCGGTACCGACTTCCATCAATTCTCAACACCAGTTCACTCAGGAACTATTGGAACCATCGCTCGTTACTTAGTGTAACTCCCCGTCGGGCATACGATGTTCCCCGTCGCTTTCGGTCCTCTTTGTATAAGGCTCACGACGTTTATGGATCGCTTTCGGTCCTCCTTGTATAAGGATCACGATCCGATCGCTCACACCCCACACAGGCACACGATCGTGTATAACCATCTCTTTCGGTCCTCTCAGTATAAGGGTCATGATGTTATAGCAGATTCCCTCTGGAATCGATTCGTCGCTCACACCCACTAGGGCACACGACATCACAAGAATGCACATCATGATGCTCAGCATACAATGACTCATGACATTCAAATGCACACATATATGCAATCATCTCACTCAACATTAATCATGCTTTGCAATTCAAGCCCAAAACAATGCATTTATCCATACAACAGCACGCAAATCATACCATATCCATATCAACAGCACATTGCATGATACACACCAATTACACACAACTATAACGACAAAAGCCGACAAAACGACACTATTCCAAATTCCCGACATAATTAAATCAGTTAACAATCTCAAAATTATTATAATAAGAAAGTACAATTCAATAGCTACTCAACGACACCAAGAATGTTAAAAACGGATAATCGGAACACAAGTTACGGACTAAACAAGAAAAGACATCGCGAAAAACCACATTTTGCAATTCTCCTGGCCATACGCGTATTGCCCTGCTCCCTTGCCCATTCCATACGCGTATTGCCCAAGGTCATACGCGTATGGGCAGAGACCCATTTTCCCCAAAATTCACATTAAAAGTCCAATACGCGTAGTGCCCTACACCATATGCGTATTGCCCTAAAGTCTTACGTGTACCATTACGCAAATGGGCAGATGGCCGAGAAAATGAAGCTCTATACGCGTATTGCCCACATTTCCTCAATACCATACGCGTATTGCCTTGACCAATACGCGTATTGCCTTGAGTGATACGCGTATGGGCAGTGGAAAACCAAAATTTTTCTGCAGAATTTCTTCTGCGTTTTCCAACCCAAAATCATCCAATTTTCATCTATACACCAGAAAAATTACCAACACAATGCCTAACAACATGTATCTAACATGTATCAACAATAATGGACCTGAAAACATGATTTCCGACACAATTTAATCGATTTCTAATCAATTTTTACATAATATGGTTTTTACTATATATTTCCATTTCAATCCAATAACAACCAAAAACATACATACATAATCATACACAAGCATATAATAATCAAGTTTCGCACCCTTACCCGATTTAATCGTGTTTAAAAAAGTCAGGAGATTGTTTTCTTGATTTCCAAGTTTTCTCTCTTTTTCTTCTCTTCTTCTCTTTTCTTTCCCTTTTCCTTCTTCTCTTTTTCTTTCTCTCTATTTTTCTCTCTTTCTATTTCTATTTTCTTAACTTAAGAAAAATAAAGTGAAATGCCCAAAATACCCCTACACTCAAATATCTCTCAAACGTTCCCAAAACCCGATAAAATATCACAACATTGAAAAATAACATATTTCCAAATAAAATTCGAAAATAAAATAATCAAAACGACTCGATTAAATAAAAATACTAAAACTGGGGCGTTACACAATCAATCAAAACCTTTTCACTCGCCCGAGTGCGATCGAGACTCTTTTACCAAACAACTGACCCGTAGGTCAAACTACGACTGCTCTGACTTCCTCCTTCACGTTAGATTGAGGATATGTAGGCGCAAGACGGCGATGTCTTGGCGAGCAAACTTCCCCCACAATTCTGTAGTTCGTCGAACTACGTCGACTCTGATTCTTCGTTCGTCCACGAAGATTCGTAGGTATAGGATTGCGATGATCCTTGCGAGTCCTCTTTTGGTTTTCACCTTTCCCGTTTCCCTTTCATTTTCCTTTCTAGTTTAGCATTTAGAGCTTCAGATATCCACACCCTTTGATCAGTAACAACGAGCGTGGATCCCATCGAGTATGATGGACGCGACGGGGTGCTAATACCTTCCTCTCGCGTAACTGACTCCCGAACTCAGGCTATGGTTGTGATGGCCTTTCCTTTCCCTTTGTTGAGGTTTTATTCGATCGTTTTTTTCCCTGCGTCGGAATAAATAACGTTCGGTGGCGACTCTTCTGTTCTTTTCTACCGGTTGATTTTCGCAGATGCGACAGCTGGCGACTCTCCTGGGGACTTTCCCATCCCTAAGTGAGTCAATCCTAGCGCTTGTATGTTTTCGATTTTAGGGTGTTTATCTATTTACTTTACTCGCTTTATTTATGGCATTGTTGCATGTTTACTGTTTTATTACATTTACGTGCTTTTCATTTCACTATTGCCATATATGTTGGACTGTGCTGGATTTTTCTGTTCGGTAGGCAGGGTGTTCTGAGAGATAAGCCCACTACCCAGGCTTGAGTATACACACAGGATTTAGAGTGGATAGTCGTATCGCTTGCGTGGTGTTGACCACGTTAAGTGTTCGCGAGATCCACAGCCAGACGAGGTCCATCTAGGAGATATCTGATACTGCATGTTGATGCAGACCATTTGATATTCCTTTATGAGCTGTCGACTCTGGTGACCATTCCCGAGAACTCAGTTGAGGCACTTCTCCCGAGAGGCGATAATGGCAGACCAGAAATGGCAAACCCATTACGCTTCTCGATCCGAGGACCCGAAGCTTAGAACTTGCCATAGGAGGACCTTTTTTTAGGGGGAATCAGTGGAGGCACTCCTCGATTGGCGATAATACTGTACCCAGAAGGATGAATGTATTATTGCTTCTCGACCTCAGTGCCAGAAACTGAGAATCCTTCGTTTTTAGTACCCACATGTGAGAATGGGCGGGTGTTTACAGGTTTGCAGGTAACCGTAACCTTCAACCTACCCGGTATTGTGGTTTTCTTATCAGTGTGGACTTATCAGCTTGGTATTCTAGTTTTCTTATCAGTGTGGACTTATCAGCCTGATATTCTGGTATTCTGATTATTCTGACACTCTGACTATCCCGGTATTCTGATTAGGCCGGTATTCTGATTATGCCGATATTCTAGTATTCTGGTATTCTGATTATTTGGATATTCTGGTATTCTGGTATTCTCTTCAGAGCAGACCTGTGAACTTATTCAGCCATTAGCATAGCATTTATTCAGAATATATGGAAGCTTTGATCCTATGTCTTATTGCATTCATAACATTGCATTTGCATTTGTGCATCATTTTGCATATCTTTCTCCAGGCCCAGAACAGTGAGCTCATCCATCCTTTGTCCTCGACCTGTAGTTGATTTCCCGATTTTCGTATTAGACTTGAATCAGCTCCTGGAAGAATCATGAACTCAAGAGAGCAGAATTAGTTTGTGACTAGGGCCGATGTTGAATTGATGAAGAATCAGTTGGAACAACTAAGGGAAGCTATGGCCTCCATGACAAGGGGAGAGGCCAATATTCAGAGAACTGAGAATGTCATTCCACCTCCAGTGAACAATGTTGCTCAAGCTCAGCCTGTGCGGATCCCTGTTGAGGATCCTGTTATACAAGAGCGTCCCATTGTCTGAGGCAGACATTCATCTTCTCTTGATGCCGTTGATTATCACAGTTTTGCATTTTCTGTGCCAGTTGTCCAGGGGGTAGTTCCAAAGATGCAACCTAAGGACCCAAGATCTGTTCAGTTTGATGAAAGATACCGTGTGTTGCAGGAGAAAATTAAAGCCCTAGAGAGGCGTGATACTCTTTATCTAAATGCTTCGAGCATGTGTTTGGTACCTGGCCTTGTGTTGCCTCCAAAGTTCAAAACGCCGAAATTTGAGCAGTATAAAGGGGATAGCTGTCCAAAATAGCACTTGGTAATGTTTTGCCGAAGAATGACCTCTTATGTCCACAATGACTAACTCATGATTCACTGTTTCCAAGACAGTCTGAGTGGGGCATCATTTTATTGGTACATGCAGTTAGAAAGTGGTAGTATCCAATCATGGTCGGATCTAGCCAATGCCTTTGTGAAGAAATACAGTTACAATCTTGACATGGCTCCCAACCACATGCATTTGTAAGACTTATCTCAAGCGAATAATGAATCATTCCGAGAGTATACTCAGAGATGGAGAGAGTTAGCTACTCGTGTTCAACCACCACTTTTGGATAAAGAATTGGTTGACTTGTTCATGGATACTTTGCAAGGCCCATACCTGGACAAGATGATTGTCAATGGGGAAGAAAAATTTTCTAACCTGGTAATTGTTTACCTTGAAAATTGGTAAACAACCGCTGATCTTCTAAAACTATAAAGTTCTAGTAACTTACAGGATCGATCAGATTGATCCTAGGACATGTGCTATATGTGTATCTAGAATATTTCACAATTTGGTAAAGTATGCCTTTCGACAATGAACATAAATAAAAAATGGGTGTTGAAGTGTAAAGGAAAGCGATAAAGATAAAGGAAATAACTAAGTCGAACAATACATCACAGAAAAGGAAACGAAAAGGCTGAATGTAAAGGTTTGACAAAGAAAAACTGGAGTTAAACGCTGGAAAGAAATGCATAAAGATCTTAAAATGCAAAAAGGTAAATGCTTGAAAGTAAAGGCTTTTAATGTAAAACTGCAAAGTAAAGACTTGGTAATGTAAATGACTTGAAAGGTAAAAGTTCGTGGAAAAAGATTTCAAATTAAAGAATCTAAAACAGAAACTTCAAAGTAAATTGCATTGCAATAAAGGATAATGGTGATTACAATCACGTACATTCTCACTTCACTGGTTTCTCGACACACTGGATACTTTGAGTGAATATAGAGTTACTTGTACAAATATGATTTTTTCACACTATTCTAACTCTAGGACTAACCTATTTATAATACTCTAATGTAACCACCATCTAACGGTTTTATTCTTAGATTACGCCACTTGGCACTTCGCATGTCTTCACGATCTGGATCTTCGCCACCTGTCCTCTTTTCAAATTCAAATAGTGGAACTTCCCTCCACTATTCAGTTGTAACTGCAGCGCATTATCCATAGCCACTTTACTGTGTCGAATTGACTCCTTGGACTTAGCAATATTTGAAGTCCTAAAATCATTCTCTTCGACTCAGGCATTGCACAAACATGGTCGAAGCCTTCTTTTTTTAGCTTTATTATTTTAAAGAATAACTTCTTTTAAAGCCAAATTGTCTGAAATCATGTAGCGTCGAAATTAGGAGCTAACAAATTGCCCCCCAAAAATGCCCTTTCGCCAGTATTGGTAGGAAGGTCATTTTTTGATAAAATAATGTTTCGACGCCTGATCATTCGATTATGAGAGATATGGTCATAACTGACCAACCCACGATCCAGAAACTATTCAGCTTCTTTCACCCATGCTTATGACGTCATGTCATGATGGCAAATCTCTAAACGTCTTTTCAGCCGTATTTGCGAACAATTTTCATCATCACCTTTCTTGGGACTAGACATTTGCAGTCTGATCACAACCACCACAATCCAACGATTTCAAAGAGGACACGCGTCCCACTATCGTATCCATTTTAACGGTGGATTCACAGTCCCCTCATCTTCCAAACATCTATAAATACCCCTTTTCCCCAATTTTACGAACTTTCGCATTCTCAAACTTTTCTGCAACTTATTTCTTCGTTCTTCAAACTCTCTCAAGAAAACTCAAAACACACTCTTGTTTTCTCTTCAACTTCCAACAATGGCGTCTTCTCAAACCGTTCCCCAAGCAACGAAAGGTCAAACAGGGAAAACCACCCCATTCAAGCAAACCTCCCGCCATTTTCAAACATCCCCGGACCAAAGGTGGTGAAAAACCAACAATTCATGTCGGAACCTCTTCTTGAGGAAGCATGGAAGATTTAGGAATCCCAGGTAATGATCCCTCTCCTTATCTCTGATAAACCCTATGCTTTAGGTGGCCCCTAGCTGATATTAAACCCACCAATGAAAAACTAGGCGAGTTTTTTCCTTCTTACCATAAATCTAGACCTCTAGGGCAAAAGAGCAACCCTAATGAGGATGGAGCCTCCCCTGATACACCCACTTTAACGAAAATGGATATGAGGTACCTTCATGATGGTACGAGACTGGTAAGAGCTGTCAACCCTTTAAAGGATTTTGACCTTTGGATGACCAGAATGGAAAGAGTCAAAGTTGATCACTGGAAAACCATAGGAATCTATGATCTGCTTATGCTGTCGAAGACCAACATTCCTTATTGTTTGAACCTGCTGGCAGCATCACTCTATTTTTGGGATAGTACCCACTACACCTTTCATCTTCCTTGTGGGATGGTTACTCCCACACTCTTCGACCTTGCTGCCATTACAGGTCTTCGACCAGATGGCATTTCCTATAATCCTGATACTGATGCAGAGGATACCATAGGGATCTCTGACTCCAAACTCACATACACTCACTTCATCAACTACCACAAACGTGATACTGACGAAATTACCGATAAGGAACACATTGCATTCCTCACCGTATGGCTGTCGAGGTATGTAGTTTGCTCGAAATCCTTACAGGTGGCCAAGAAGTATCTCACTCTGGCCAACCAACTTCACAACAATAGAGGAGTTTGCCTAAGTGGGTTGATCCTGGCGAACCTCTACGAGTCTCTCAGCAAAGGGGCGGCTCGACTTAAAGACTTGGAGGGCCAAGGTAATGTTCACTTGAATGGCCCCCTCTGGCTACTTCAGTTGTGGCTCAATGCAACTTTTGAAGCTAGCCTTCCCAGGAAAGGGCGGGTCGATGAAGATTCTGCTGAAATCAAAGAGAGGAGGGTCGAAGGTACCCGCCTGGTGAAACTTACCCCAAATGACGATGGGGAAACTCTCAAGAAAGCCTTCTCCAGTTATATTATGATGTTTGCAAAAAGGCATGAGTTCACACCTAGCATGGCTCCCTTTGCTGAGAGAAAATGTGGGCCTGAGGGGTTCACAAGGCCATTCCCTGATCCATCCACCAAACTTGACGCCGAATCTGTTTCGATATGGGAAGCCTTTTTTATTCCTAGATTTATCATTGAAAGGTTGAATCTTGGAAGGGACATGGCAGCCTTAATTGCTTACCAGCCAAATCTTGTCTCTCGATAGTTTGGGTTGGCTCAGATCTTCCCCAAGTGTCTATATGGGAAGAAAGGCCATGTGGTCCTTCACACTGCCAGTTTTGATGAAGGAACTGCTGCGGTTACTTTCGACCGATGGAACGCTAGGAAAGCAACCCTTTCCCCTGTGTTCTTTCAGCCCACATTCTTGTGCACCAAATCCTTCCATAACTGGTGGTCGAAGTACTATAGTGAACAATTTCTTGATGTCGCTGCTTTCTCTTCCTTACTTGACCAAGCTTTTCTTGATGTGCAGGAAAAAACCAAGAAGAGTAAGTTCATTCATGTCAAAGAAATTCAAGCCTTTCAAAAGTACTTTGAAACTGTCTATCGACCAGATGATATTAGTCGAACTGTTCGTGAGGCTGCTGTCACTTTGAAGGAGAAATTTCTACAAAAAATGGATCAGTTAAAAATCCCTTCAAACGTTCCTCTTGAGAAACGTTATAAGGTAGCTTTTGAACTCTTTCCTCCAAAGTTCCCTCGGCTGTCCAATGCTGATTTTTGAGAGGCACTTGCCCCCCCCCCCCATTTCCAGACTGGTTTGTCTGTGGTGAGCACTTAAAACTCCTTCGACAGCAGTCTCAACCGAAAGCCCAACATGTGGTTGCGACTAAGCATACGCTGGACAATTTCAAAGGACACCTTCATATAGGGGTCGAAGATGTCCGTGTCGAATCCGAAAAATATGAAGGTTTGAGGCCCTTGATTTGTGATTGTTAACTAACCACTCAGTCATTAACCTTGTAATAATCATCTGTCCTTCAGCTATGGCCAGGAAGAATGGCTCATCAAAGGGTGGTGCAGGAGTCGAAAAGGACACTAAAGGCACAAAGGTATTTTATATCTCTTGCCTAAGTTTCTTTGTGTAACCAATCTTCTAATATTTACATCACCTTTCAGGCTGCTCGAAAACCTCCAACGTCCTCAAAAAAAGGCAAGAAAGGTGCTCAAACAGTTATCCTTCCAGATACTGATGATGAGTCCCCTGAGGAGATAGTAGTTAAGAAGAAAAGGAAGCTTGTCAAAGCTTCTGGAACTACCACCCAATCTCCCTCAAAGGCGGCAAGAATTCTTGAGAAGACACCTGCTGATAGTGGTGTCAAAAAACAACTCTCCAGGGTTACATCGAAAACGACTGCTGGTGATCCTGAGAGTGCCAACTCAAGTCCTGATGTTGCGACTGTACAGGTATGCGTACTATCTTCACTCAATATTTGGATTCCCTACTCAGATTTCTCCCAGTCTTATTCTCTTCACTTGTGGTTTTCAGGCTGATGCAGGTGGTTCTAACCCACCATAATCTTCCTTTAGCTTTGCCACCACTCTCCTGAATAGCCAAGGTGAGCCAACTTATCACCCTACCTCTGACCTTGGTTCTGGGTATAGTTCACTGAGAGAAATTAACCAACCTATCCCTCTTACAGTTCCTCCTCCTGAAGCGGATGAAACAAACAAAAATTCGCCTGCCAGGACCCATACTCAACAATCCCAGACCGATGGTTCTGATCATGAAGAGGATGATGTTTCTCACCATCAACCTCTCGACCACACAGAGACTATTGGTATGGACATAGGAGGAAGGCCAACTGAAACAGGAGAAGAGGAGGTCGAAGATGAAGAAGAACAAGAAGAAGAGAGGGAGAGGACTGAGCAAGATCACGTCCCTTCGACTGTGGCTGAGGCAGATCCTGTCAACAATCCAATTCCTAAGCGTACAGTCACTTCGACTACTGGAGGACCCCCCACAAGAGACCCCTTGGCTGTCCTCAAATGGTCAAATCCTCGAGAGTATGCCAGGATGATACTTGGGAAGAAGTACAGCTCTTCAGGTACCAGCCTCAGTACTTCAACCAGCGCTGGGGGTCCAGCTCCAGATGATTTCGCCAGCCCTATCCTTCAAAAAATCAAGGACAAATTCTTCAAGGGAGACATCCACAATGTCTTACTTTTAGATTGAACTGCTCCTCTCTTTCTGAAAGACAGCCTTCAGAAACTGGACCTTTCGACCCTCAACAAAGATGTTTCTGAATTCCTGTTGGAGCTAACTGCTTTAGTGAATCAAATGTCTGAGGACTTCAAGCTCCTTCCCAAGATCCAAGACAACATTGAAATCACAACTGGATTGGAAGCTTCAACTTGGGATGAAGCGCATGCATCAGAAGCTATGGTCGAAAGTCTAGAGACTGAACAACAGAAAAGGCAGGCAGAAGTGGAGTCAAACCAAAAGAACATTGATGACTGGAAGTAGTAAATTAAAGAGCTGCAAAACAAGATTTCTAAGGCTGAAAAGCACAACCTTGAGCTGGGAGAGTTCGACAATACTGAAATGGCCAGAGAGCTGAAGCGCACCATAGACTTCCTTGACAAGGCCCAAACGCTTGAAAAATAACTTTCAGCAGCCAAACTCAACAAAGATCTATGTGAGAAACGTCTTCAGAATCACAAGGTCACCTTCCTTGAGTTAAATTCGAAGCTCCCTTTCTGATTGTCATATGATTTCTGTAGTTCCACTTTTTGTTCATCATATTTTATGGTCCTTTTAAGGCCCCATGTACAGACAATCTTAATGCCCTATGGCCTTTATCTAACTCCTTCTGTTTACTATCAACTCTTCGACTTGCAAACCATATTTTTTTACTTTGCTAACTGAGTAATTAAAGTATTCTGCCTCCTTTCTTGGAAATCATGAAAACAGCGCAGATTTTAACAGTCTTAGTGTTCCAACGGCACAAGTTTCTATTCCATAAAGGAATATTAATAGCGCAACCCTAGGGTCTATTCCCAAGGGTCATTTCACGTATTTCCATCGTTGACTGGCCAATCCTTACAAAGCCTTGCCTCTATAAAACCCTCTTCCCTCTTGGGATATCTTGCACTTACTACAGCAAGCATGAGTACTTCTTCAAAGAAGGCAATGACCAAGAAGGTGGCTGGAGAGACAAAGAAAGTTGAGGCAACAACTATTGCCCTCAATGACACTTCAACTGGAGCAACATCTCGCGCCAAGAAGAGAGAAACCAAGATGAAGATACCCAAGAAAGGACATTCCAAAGCACAAAACTCTGATGATGAAGCTGACGAAGATTATGTTGCCTTCCTCAACTCTATTAATTAGAGAGACTATGAATAACCTTTCTCCTGGGTTTTATGTTATTGTAATTGTTGTCTTTCCTTTGTATGCCATTTTGGCCTCACATGGCCTATTTTGGCTTTTATAATTTGAATAAAATTTACGTCTTAATATGAATTTCTTGTAAAATAGGCTTATATTTTTTCAAATATTTCCCATTTACCCTTAAGACTCTTAAATCACCCTCCATCTCTTGAATCTCATAAGCATTATTCCTAAATGCCTTAATAATTTGAAAAGGACCTTCCCACTTAGGAGACCACTTCCCCAAAGATCTGGTCTTTCGATCCATAGGTAAGATCACTTTCCACACTAGATCTCCAGTTGAAAAGGTTTTAATCTTGACCTTTTTGTTATAAGACTTCTCCACCCTTTTCTTTTGCCTTTTCAGCAACTCTAATGCATGGAGCCTTTCTTCATCTAGGTCTACTAATTCATCAAGCATCATATTCCAATAAGACTCAGATGGAATCTCATGATGCCTTTGAATCCTTATTGATTGAAGATAAATTTCCACAGGCGGAACTGCATCATGACCAAAAGTCAGTCGAAATGGGGTAGTATTAGTTACCTCTTTAGGGGACGTTCGACGTGCCCAGAGTATTTGGTCCAATGGCCTGTGTCAATTTCTTGGCTTTTTCCCCACATGCTTTTTTATTAACCCAATAACTACTTTATTTGCTGCTTCGACTTGGCCATTAGCTTGAGCATAATAAGGTGT
The DNA here is from genome assembly GCA_022829125.1 of Lathyrus tuberosus. NCBI lineage: Eukaryota > Viridiplantae > Streptophyta > Magnoliopsida > Fabales > Fabaceae > Lathyrus > Lathyrus tuberosus. The sequence goes on from JALAZF010000093.1 coordinate 6,510,021, forward strand.
GGACGTTACAAGCTTGAATCCCATTTCTTTAGAAAACTCTTGCATTTTTCGACCAGTGAAGACTGATCCTTGGTCTATTGTAATTGTCTCTGGGATTCCAAACCTATAGATGATGTGCTTCTGGATAAATTCAATCACATCTTCTTGATCAACATTTGGTAATGGGATAGCTTCGACCCATTTGGTAAAATAATCAATACCCACCAAAATGTACTTATGATTCTTTGATGATGCTGGTCGAATTTCTCCAACCAAATCCAAAGCCCATCCTCTGAAAGGCCAAGGCTTTACTATAGAGTGCAACTCACTTACAGGGACGTGTTGGATGCCAGCATGAACTTGACATTCCTGACAACCCTTAGCAAATTCAATACAATCTTTTAACATGGTGGGCCAATACATGCCTTGTCGAAAAAACAACCATTTCATTTTATGGCATACCTGATGTGCCCCACATGCCCCACTATGGACAGTCGAAAGAGCTAAGTATGCTTCTGCCTCACTGAGGCACTTAAGCAATACTCCCTCAGGAGTCTTTTTGAATAATTCATTACCCAACAAGACATAACTTAAAGCTTGATACTTGATTTTCCTTTCTGTTGAAGCTATTGGATTTTTCAAATAATCCATTATAGGTTTCCTCCAATCTTTGTCAGTTATGTTATCAACTTCCAGAATTGCAAAATTATCTTCATCACCGTATCCAAGCTTGATTTCTTCCAAGTCTGATGGGGTTAATCCTACCGACACCACCCTTCCTCTGACTTCGACTTCGATTGCATCTTGTAATTTGTCTTTCGAATCTTTATACCCTGATGCAATCTGAGCCAAGTCATTAGCTACCTGGTTTTCCAGCCTAGGGATGTGTCGAAAACTAACTGCGTCGAACTTTTTCAACAGTAGATTCACAACTACAAAGTACATAATCAAGTTTTCTTTTATGCACTTGTACTCTTTGGTCACTTGTTTTATGACCAGTTCTGAATCTCCCATTATTTCGACATGAGTTGCCCCCAATTCCAACAATATTTCAAGTCCACCAATTAAAGCTTCATATTTAGCTTCGTTGTTAGAACAACGGCCTTCAATTTTATACTTAAGTGTTGTTGGAATTTTATTAGGAGAAATAACAAGTACTCATATGCCTGTCCCATCTTTGTGGCTTGACCCATCGAAATATAACTTCCAAGGATCCACATCAAGATAGTTCAGGGGGGTCTCATTTGTAGAATGGTCAGCTATGAAGTCTGCCACTATTTCTCCTTTAACAGCTTTTAAAGGCTTATAAGTTAAAGAATACTCAGTTAATGCTAATGCCCATTTTCCAATTCGACTATGCAAAATAGGTTTGGATAACATATGTTTAATAACGTCATAACGAGAAGAAACATAAACATCAACTGGTTTTATATAATGCTTCAATTTGGTACAAGAGTAATACAAACATAAACATAATTTTTCAATCATGCTATATCTAGTTTCTGCATCATTTAAAACTCTACTAAGGTAATAAACGACTCTTTCGACGCCATCATCATCCTCTTGAGCTAACATGCTCCCTAAAGTTCTATCTGACGCAGCTATGTATAATCTCATACACTTATTTCCACGAGGTGGTGAGAGAATGGGGGGGTGACTCAGGTACTCCTTGATCTTGTCGAAGGCATCCTGCTGATCTTGCCCCCAGTCGAACCCATCCTTGCTAGCTCGAAGTAATGGTGAAAAGGCTTGCGTTTTCCCACTTAAGTTACATATAAACCTCCTCAAGAAATTTATTTTGCCCAAGAGAGACTGCAATTCCTTCTTTGTTGATGGCGCTTTGGCTTCCATAATGGCTTTGGTTTTATTCTGGTTAATTTCGATCCCCTTCTTGTGGACCACAAAACCTAAGAAATCCCCTGCCTGCACACAAAAAGCACATTTGAGAGGATTCATTTTTAGACCATGCTTTCTCATCCTTTCAAAGGAATGTCGAAGATGGCTTATGTGATCTTTTCCTGAAAAGGACTTAACAACAATATCATCAATATATATTTGCATAAAAGTCTCAATAAAATCATGAAAGATCGAATTCATTGCTCTCTGGTAAGTTGCCCCAGCATTTTTTAGACCAAAAGGCATCACTACCCATTCATAAGTGCCTAATGCCCCTGGACATCGAAAAGCAGTTTTTGGGACATCTTCCTCAGCAATGAATATTTGGTTATAACCAGAATAACCATCCAACATGCTCAAATATTCATGTCCTACAGCAGAATCAATCAGCATTTCTGCCTCAGGCATAGAATATTCGTCTTTAGGGGTTGCAGAATTTAGATCTCTAAAATCTATACAAACCCTTAAATAACCATTCTTTTTAATGACTGGTACAATATTAGCTAGCCATTCGACATACCTAGCTGTATGGATGAACTTGCATCTAAGTAGCCTTTCGATTTCCTCTTTGATCTTGGAAAGGATTGTTGGGGCAAACCGTCTTGGACTTTGCTTGACTGGCTTTTTCCCAGGTATGATTGGCAACTTATGTTCAACAAGCTATCTCCTCAAACCAGGCATTTCATCATAGTCCCAAGCGAAGCAATCCTTGAATTCCTTCAATAGTTGGACTATTTCGACTTTGAGTAGTGGGTCGAGATTAGTGCTAATATAAGTAGGCCTTTTTACTCCCCCTTCACCCAAGTCAATTTCTTCCAAAGGATCCTGCGCCAGCATTTTAATATTATCCGACAGTGGATCCTTTTCAAAACCTAAAGGCTCATTATCATAAACAGCATCAAGCCTTTGGTCTTGGTCTTCAATTTGAGGCCCATCAGGTGGCTCAGGTTCAAAGTCCTTACCAGGGCCTACTTCACAAATTTGAGTTTTGGCTTCGACAACCATGTGGTTGTGTGCAGCCTCTAAAGCCGCTTGTAACTTAGATTCGGCCACATAGGCCGAAATTCTTTGTAATGCGTCGAATTTAGTCATTGTTACTGAATTCACTCCCCCAGCCTGTGGGGTCAACCTCAGGCAGCCCATAGTGTGGGACATTGCCTTCTTCTCTTACGAATTCTCTGTCCCATCGAAACCCCTCCAGTGGGTGCAAGTGTAATGAGTAGAATGCATTGGCATCTGGGGTGAGATCAAATTCTGCTGGAATACAAGGCGCAATATGCGCCAAATTTTTGTCAAACTCAGCACCATCAACATGATTAACAGGCACCTTAAAGTAGCCTTGATCAGCTTCAATGTTTTCTACTATTCCATCAGGCCTCCAGATTGTTATTCGTTGGTGCATTGATGAAGGTACTGCCCCAATGCCATGGATCCATTCCCTTCCTAGCAAAAGATTGTAGTTAGCTTTGCTTTCGACCACCATAAACAAGGTGGGTCTTGTCACTGTACCTACAGTCAAGTCAACCTGCAAGACACCTATAGTGGTCCCAATCTTCCCTTCATAGTTAGAGAGGACCATGTTGTGGGGTTTAAGATCAGTGTCGAATTTACCAATTTTACTTAGCAAAAAATGTGGCATTAAATTGACAGTAGCCCCACAATCTACTAAGATCTTGTTAACAGCCACGTTCTCTACTTTCCCTGTAATATACAGAGGTTTCAAGTGTCCCTTCATGGCCTCAGTTGGTCGCTCAAAGAAAGCATTCTGTTCTTTGACACAGCCATTGTTCATTACATAAAAGCACACAGGTTGGTGTGCTGCCATTTCTGCCTCAGTGTTGGCATCCAAATTCTCCACTTCAGTTACTCTGTCATACTCCCTTGGCATTACTGACACTACGTTGACAATGATGTTTAAAGAAGCATCAGAGTCTGAATCAAAATTGTGGGTCGATGCTTCGTCATCAACTGTTTCAACCGCAAATTTCTCGGCTTCTTCCTTCTTGGAAGTAAACAGCTTTCGACCCACTGGCAGCTGGTTTGTTGTTCGCATGCCAACACTTTTGTTGCTAGCTAGCAGAACATTAGTGCTAGTCTCCGTCGAATCTTTAGCCTGAGCTTCTCTTAGAGCCTTCCTTCGCCTCTGTTCTCTCCTCCACTGGGACATAGACATGGGATTTTTCCTTTGTAATTCTCAGACACATAGGCAGCTTTGTTGGAGGACTTGAATTCTTTCCTATACTCAATTAAAGAACCTCTAGCCACCTCGAAACTTTTCCATCCTTGCTTCCTTTTTCCTGCTGCTTCGACGGGTTTAACCCACCTCCCAGTTGGAACTTCGCCGCTGGGTTTGAAAGTAGCTTGCTTGGCCCTTGGAATTTGTGGCCTTGGGCCATATTGTCTCTGAGTAGCTTTCCTTGGGTTGAAACGCCCTGGCTTATGAGCAGCTCTCCTCTCACGTCCAGATTTGGCCTCTTTCCCTGCTTGGAGGCCATGAGCAGCTTCTTTGTCAAAGATAGCACTGCATCGAGGGCACAACATGACTTCAGAATTCTTCCCCTGGAACATGTGGAGAAAATCAATGATGGTCTCATCCTCTCTGGGATAAGCCAGTTTGTCGCAATCCTCTTGTTCATCAATATCCATGGCCTGTCTGTCAGTAACTTCGACCATGTTCACGTTGACTTCATCTTTTAAACGCATCTTAGAAAAGTCAATATCAAGGCTTTCAGCAGCATCGTCCATCTGTCTAAAATGATCAGCAATCTCTCTTGTCACCATCTACAATTTTGGTGCTTCAACTTCAGCATGGGTCTCGACTGTAGTTTCAGCGTCGAACCTTTGAACTTCAGAAGACGTGCTAAAGTAGTGTTCAGCATCCATACATATCAAATGCTCAAGCTGGTAGCCATCCATTTCTCTAGCCTCTCTGATAAACACAACATCATTGGCAAGGTCCTCAGTAACCTCCACCACTGTGGCATTTCTGCCAAGAGCTTCGTTGGTGGTAACACTATCCGAACTGCTGTCAGACAATTCAACCAGTTCGACCATGTTGACCTCCTCAGGCTCTGCATAGTTTGCTTCAGTTACTTCAAGGGGGCTGGTATTAATCTTCATCTGGGTCTTAGTCTTGTCCCCAAATTTGAGCCTTCCCTCATGAATAGCATTCTGCACCAAATCCCTGAAAAGAAAACATTGAGACGTCTTATGACCCAAGTAATTGTGGTATTTACAAAAACCTCTCTTTTTTCTTTGCTCTAAAGGTGGTATTTTAGCACCAGGAGGCACTAATATTTGACCATCCTTAACTAACAAATAAAAAATTTCGTCACATTTAGTGATGTCGAAAGTGTATGTTTTCTTTGGGAACCTATCATTCTTTTCGGTTTCGACAAGGTTTTTTCCATTCGAAGGAACTAATAATTTACAAGAATAAGGAGGGCCCTTCTTAAGTTCAACAAGGTCTATCTCATTTTTGTCGAACCTAACGGATTCATCATATAGTTCTTCAATGCCCTCCTGGTATTCGACGTAAGTTACCTTCTTGTTCTTATTCACCCTAGCTTTCTATCTTTGAGACGCTCTAGCTGTCGAACTCTATTAGCCAACTGGGCCATATCCCTTAAATACTGGGTGTCCAGTTTCTTCCTGATAGAGTAATCAAGGCCACCAGCGGCCATTTCGACAAGCTCATGCTCAGGCACTTGTATAAAGCATCTAGCCTTGAGTAGTCGAAACCTATTCAAGTAATCGTCTATTGGCTCATTGAACTTTCGTTTCACGCTAGCCAATTCTTTCAAACTAATTTTCGTCTGACCCATGTAAAATTGCTCATGGAACAAACATTCTAACTGGGTCCAATTACAAATCGAACCAGATGGTAACGTAGTGAACCACGTGAACGCTTTTTTAGTGAGGGAACTAGGGAAATACTTCACCCTCAGACTCTCATCATTCACCATCTCGCCAGCTTCGATCAGGTTGCGCGCCACATGTTTGACGGTAGATTCTGTAGTATCTCCTGAGAATTTAGTAAACTTTGGCACTTTTGTCCTGGGAGGCAATTCAACTTGAAGTATATAGTCTACTATAGGCGAAGTAAAGTTTGGCCTAGAAAAACCCATATTCAGGCCATTTCGAGCCATTATTCTTTCGACCAAGGCTGCCAAATTGTTCTCTGCTGCTACATTATTGCGTCGAACCTGATTCACCACACGACCAGCGTCTTGATTTCTGTTCACTAGCACCATCCTTGGTTCCTCCTCTTCAAGTATTGGTATTTGATTTCTAGGAGGCTCCTCCCTAGGTGGTTCAACCAACCCCGGATTCACTAGGTTCACTTGTTGAGCATTCTCCCTCGTCTCGACTCCTTGAGTTTGGTGTTGAACAGGGGCTGGCATTCCCACGAACTCTGCTATTTGTGCCATCTGGGTTGTCATCATTTGATTGGTTTGAGTAGTATTCTGGATCAATGGCTGAAAAATCTCTCCCGTCATCTGAGACAAAGTATGTACCATTTGCATGTTGCTCTCATCCATCTGTTGCCTCAAATATGCTGCAGATTCATTTGTTAAGTTGGGCCCTTGAGTAGAATATCCCAAACCTATGGACTGGCTGTTTCGACCCATGTTATTTCCAGAACTTGACTCCTGCAAAGGGGAAGATATCACATTTTCTGAATATACTGGGGGTGCAGTATGCAGATTCTGCATCATTGCCGTTAGCATGCCATAAATTGGGTTCCTAGGTAAAGACTGTGAAAATCCTGGGGGAGGAAACTGCCTGTACGTCGAACCTCCTCCTGGCGGAGTCTGAGGATTTGTCATTGATGGGCCAATGTATTCCAAGACTGACTGAGTATAAGGCCTCACGTATGTCGCCCCTAGTGTCGTTGTCGAAGACGCTGGCTCTGTCACCATGGTTAACGTTGTTGACCCTCCTGTCGAAGGAACTGGAGTTGGCGCCATAGTACTTCTTGGTAATTCTTGAGGATTGATGGTGTTGTTCTGAACACTTGAACTGCTTGGCTGGGTATTAGTCCCAGCAGAACTGGGATTCAAATTTCCTTGGCCAGATGCCATTCTCCTCACGTTTCTTCTCTTTGGTCTATATTCATTTGAATTGGCTACCTTTCCACTTCTCAAGTGCATACAATAGTTTGCCACAATCTCGACCAATGAAAAAATACTTAAGAAGGCAGTTATAAAACTTCCTTTTGGCGGTTTATTTAAAAGTTGAAAACTTCCAAATCCACATTTAGCACGGTCCCACTTGGCGTGCCAATTTATTTACCTTGAATATTGGTAAATAACCGCTGATCTTCTAAAACTATAAAGTTCTAGTAACTTACAGGATCGATCAGATTGATCCTAGAACATGTGTTGTATATGTATTTAGAATATTTCACAATTTGGTAAAGTATGCCTTTCGACAATGCACATAAATAAAAAAGGGGTGTTTGAAGTGTAAAGGAAAGCGATAAAGATAAAGGAAATAACTAAGTCGAACAATACATCAAAGAAAAGGAAACGAAAAGGCTGAATGTAAAGGTTTGACAAAGAAAAACTGGAGTTAAATGTTGGAAAGAAATGCATAAAGATCTTAAAATGCAAAAAGGTAAATGCTTGAAAGTAAAGGCTTTTAATGTAAAACTGCAAAGTAAAGACTTGGTAATGTAAATGACTTGAAAGGTAAAAGTTCGTGGAAAAAGATTTCAAAGTAAAGAATCTAAAACAGAAACTTCAAAGTAAATTGCATTGTAATAAAGGATAATGGTGATTACAATCACGTACATTCTCACTTCACTGGTTTCTCGACACACTGGATACTTTGAGTGAATATAGAGTTACTTGTACAAATATGATTTTTTCACACTATTCTAACTCTAGGACTAACCTATTTATAATACTCTAATGTAACTACCATCTGACGGTTTTATTCTTAGATTACGCCACTTGGCACTTCGCATGTCTTCACGATCTGGATCTTCGCCACCTGTCCTCTTTTCAAATTCAAATAGTGGAACTTCCCTCCACTATTCAGTTGTAACTGCAGCGCATTATCCATAGCCACTTTACTGTGTCGAATTGACTCCTTGGACTTAGCAATATTTGAAGTCCTAAAATCATTCTCTTCGACTCAGGCATTGCACAAACATGGTCGAAGGCCTTCTAGTCGAAGCCTTCTTTTTTTAGCTTTATTATTTTAAAGAATAACTTCTTTTAAAGCCAAATTGTCTGAAATCATGTAGCGTCGAAATTAGGAGATAACAGTAATAGCTGGAGAACGCATCGAGAGCCTGCTCAAATGTGGAAAGATCCAAGGCGCCTCGAACTTCCAAGCCAGTGAAAACGAATCAGTTGTCAGTTCTCAACAAGAAAGGGAGGAAGAAAATATTTACATTCAGGAATCTTCACCACCTCATTCTCAGCGTTCAGGCATATCAACTATTCAGAGTCAGCAATCTTCTGGGTCTTTGTGTCAGGGACAAATTCTTCCACAAATCAGAGATCTCCTCAGAGTCAACGGTCATATCGTCGTCAGCCGTGTCAGCACGTCCTACAGAGACCGAGGAAGCCAGAGAGGCATTTCACTCAGTTGCCAATGTCATACAGTCAGATACTGCCAGAGTTGATCAAAGGTGGATTAATAGTGTTGAAGGAATTGAATCCAGTACCTTTTCCATACCCGCCAGATTTTGATGTCAACGCTCGTTGTGACTACCATGCTGGGGTACAAGGGCATTCAACTGAAGACGGTAAGGTGATTAAGAGAAAGATTCAAACACTTCTGGACTCTAACATATTCTCATTTACACCTCAGGGTATTCAGATCAACAATTCTCCTTCGTCCAGTTAGGTGGGTTCATCAGTCCAGGTTATGGAAGAAGTCACCGAGAGCAGTGGTGTAAATGATCAGACTGACTTCGACGAGTAATTCTGAATATGGCTAGCTCAGTTGTAAATCAAGCTTGGAAAGCCCAGTTCCTTGAAGTTGGCGACCATTTAGATCATGTCATTTCTTTGCATTTGTAGTTTCTTTTCAGTTAAAATGTACAAACTCATTTGTAAAACTTGTTGTTTTCGATTGATAATGATAATGAAATGAATATGCATGTTTTGATTAAATCCATTCGTGTTCACTCATACTCTTTTTATCGATATCATATGCTAGTTTAAGCAGGATCCGAGGGAGGATGATGAAATTGAAAGGCGTAAAACTTCCGATTGTACGCTTTTGAACAAAACCATGTTGATGATGTACAGGCATTATTTCAAATTCCCCAAACACCGGAGACATAAGGAAGATAATCCCTTGTAAACCCGTTGAGCCTAGTAGTATAAGTTCTTTCTAAAAACGAAAAACCGTTAATCTTAACCTAGGGCAGGGTAGGTGTCAGTTAATTTGACTGCGCATTCAAATTTCAAAAAGAGTGACACATTCGAGGATCAATTACATCTATGGTTATTCCTCACCAACTGAAGAGTGAGGCAGTCACAACCCATTCAAACAAGTCGGACAAACCTGTGTCACACGATTCATTAAAAAAAAGAGAATCAAAAGAAAAAGAAAAAGAAAGCTGGCTAAGTCGAAACTTGAAAACAAGTGACTTAGGTAAAAGTTAGGGCATCCCGCTGGACTTCAAAATTGAAAGATTAAAAAAGAATCAGTCCAGGCAAAACCAGGGAAATAAAAAACAAAAGATCGAAAAATGAAAAGGATTACAAAAAGAAAAAAATCCTTGATAAAGAACAAGTCGTGTGACCACTGACACCAAAAACAAAAGAGGTGACTGTCACTCCGAAAACCATGTTGGTTCCTTCTATCCTGATGCCATTCACCTTTTTGAAAGGTGAACGCCTGTGTTGAATTAGCTGAACGTAGGACTGGAGAACATAAAGGAGAATGGGTGGGTTAAAACAAAACTTTGAGCCCTATATCCTTTCTTTCTCAAACCGTGAACCAGGCCACGTTACAACCTTCAAAAGACCTAATTGAAGCAGAGTTGTTTCGAAAGCATACTCTTCGGTAAAGATCGCGTCAAAGCTAACTCCTAAAAGGTTCTTCTTACCATTCATGTTGGTATCGATGTGACATTCTGATAAGTGATTCGATCACTATATGTCATTACATTTTTCTAGTGAACAGACTTGGATTTCAAAACGGTCATATGCATCGTATTAAAATTATCTTTTCAAAACGAATTGTTTTACTTGCGGGTAAGTACTTGACATCAGGAAAGTTTCAGCAATAAAAAAATTGATCAATCTAAAATGCAAAGTGTCTGAGTACTCCGTTGAGCAGAGGCAAGTCATATCAAATGGGAAATCCATTCCAAGATTCAGCTAATCTGGGGTAGTCAGGTCGAGATTCGACAAATCTCTCGAAGGTCAGTCAGAAGCACTCCTTCACAGATCAGCCAGTCAGGGGCAAAATCACTTCAAGGTTGGGGCAGGCCACCCCAAAAATGAGAAGTTATCCTCTCCGGAAGACGGTTAATCAAAGTCATGAGGCAAGATATGTCAGATCTTCATGATACTTCTTAAAGACATGTTCATTTACAAGTTATGCTGCATTAGGGCATCTCTTTTTGTCATATCACATATGTCGGGTTCCTGTTGATAGTTAACACGTGACGTCCCTAGTAGAGTTTCTCTCCCCAGAAGAGATAGATGGAGTTTTATCACTCTCGGTAGAGCATTATGACGATTATGATTATTCTCCCTAGCAAGAGTTCAGGAGTTCGCTCTCCCCTAGCCAAGTTGGTGAAGTTATTGCTCTTCAGAAAGAGTTCATGTTTCTGTACAGGATATGAATGTTGGGTTTGTACTTCCTTAGTTTGCGGTAAAGTTGTTTCTGTCTCCCCAACAGAGTAAGGGTAGAAGGTAAATTTCCAACAGAGGAATGAGTCTGATCTTGTCCCCTAGCAGAGTTGATATCGTCAACCATTGTTCCCCAAGCAGACCTGTTGTTGGTGATGGATGTTCCCCAGCAGGTCAAAAGCCGATTGTCAGTGGCATTTTTCTTCAGCAGATTCCTGGGATGTTTCTCTAGTAGACATTTGTTACTCATACTTCCCTGCAGAATAAAGGTGTAGTTGGGATCTTGAGCAGTTCATGACCCTGAAGATAGTTCAGTTTGTTATCCCCAACGGATGAGGCCTCATCTTTTCAGCATTTATGTTGCTGGAATGGTCCTGTTGCATATCATAAACATCATTGCATAATCATTACCATGCATATCATTAGCATAGCATTGCATGAAGCCATGTAAAACCATCAGAAGCTCATTTTGCTGGTACATTCTTAAATCCAAAAGCCTGATCCCTATTGGCATCCCCTCATCCAAATCCTGATCCCTATTAGCGACCACCAAAAGTCCAATCCCTATTGGCACCTAATTCCAAAATCCAATCCCCATTGGTACCCGAAAAATTTTCACCTTCGAAAAAAAAAATCACCATCAGGTTTCACCTATCCTTTCCAATAAAGTTCGATCATACTTGGTACGTCGGCATTCAGCATATAGTAATCATTGCATCCTCAAAATGCGTAGTATTTCCATTTTGTATGGAGCATTACGCCATAGAAGTTCAAACATATGCATGCGAAGCATAAGCCAGATTTGGTACCTTGCGCGAAAGCCTAAATCAACTTTCAGTCAAGATGGTGACATATCCCCAGCAGACATTACTATCAACCCTTCTGCTTACCTTTCTTTTGGATCGTAGATCATACGTCGATCTTACCCTCGATCAGTCCTTGTCCATCAACCCTTTGATGACGACATTCCTTCGGTTAGGTTTTCTTCCCGTCAACCCTTTGATGGCGTGTTTCCTTCGGTCAGGTATTCTTTCCGTCAAACCCCTTTGACAACGTGTTTCTTCCTTTTCAAGTCTTCGTATAACACTTTTTTCCGTCAAACCCCTTTGACGATGTGTTTCTTCGGTGATAGTATTTCTTTATGTCAATCCTTTGACGGCGTGTTTCCTTCGGTCAGGTTTTCTTTGTAACACCCCAAACCCTCGCGAAAATTTAACCGTAATTTATTAATTCATGGATTTAGGATGCTACTTCTACTTCTCAACTTAAGATGCACACAATAATATTACAGTGATATTAATTTAAACATAACATTTCAACAGTTATGCACAGGGGAAAAGTCTACGCAAAAGAAACATGTTTGGTTACACATAAGATCCTTAATGAAAACAGTAATAACATATAACAGGAATTAAAAGACTCTAGCGTTCCGACACCCCCGATGTTACAAACTCAGAGCAAACACGACTCGATAACTCGCACCAGAAGACCTCGTCTTCTCCACTCCACCTGCGAACTACTCCTGCTTATCTGTACGTTACCCACGTAGAGGTAACATTCAAACAGAAGGGGTGAGATTCTTAAATCAATGAAAGAGAGAGATGATATAAATAGAAAAGCATACATCATCAGGTTATTCACCATATCATAACATCCAACAAGAATCACACACCTCAAATTATGCACAGATAATCATCGATAATTATACCAACCATCATGCAACACAACCAACAAGAGAATGCAAAGGAGAATCGACTAGACTCAATGCATGTGGTACCAAAATCGATCCCTGTTTCATGATCACAATTCCCGTCGGAACTCTCGACCCCTGTTTCATGGTCAAGTATGACCCCTATTTCATGATCACACCAACGACCCCTATTTCATGGTCACACCAACAACTGTGATTGCTTACACCCCATCTGGGCACACAATCACGCCAACAACAACGATTCCATCTAGGAATTCGGGTAGACGATAACACCCCTCCTGGGCACGCCATCCCACAACTATGCATATGCCATGCACCATCAATGACAACATGCAACAACGACTCATGCATACACATAGTATACTCATTTTCATACCAACATCATTTAACAATCAACATGCATTCATCAAAACATACATCATTGTACCAATACAACAACTACACATTTTGGCATCATTCAATCATGCATTTCACATTATCACATCAACATCAACAAAACAAGCACATAACACCTCAATACATGGCCACCATACAACAGCAACAACACAACATCAATATAATGTAAAACATATATTTTCCATGCATTTTAAGTAATTAAAATAATATTTTTTTCAGTCCCAGGTCGCGCTAAGCGCGCCCCTATCCGCGTTAAGCGCGCTACGCACTGCCTCGAAGAGGCAAAATTTCTCCAGACCGCGCTAAGCGCGCTAGACTGCGCTAAGCGGGCTCTGCGATTTTGGCAGAAAAACCCTGCGATAACAGCATCTCCCAACTGCGATTTTCTGCACTCAAACTGATTTTTAACAGCAATTGTTCACAGATTTTTCACGAATAGCCTATATCTAACATTTGCAATTCAACCAAACAAATCAAACAAGGCTAATTCGTTAGTTCCAATCATATTATCACAACAACACAACATCTTCCTAAAACCCTCACTCAACCCTATGGATTCTAACTTAGTGATTTCTACTTCAATACCTACATCATTTAACCCTTGAGAGATGAAAGAAATCCCACCCTTACCTTAGGATTCTTGATTTCTTCTTCCATAATTTCTCCTTCTCTGACCTAGCTTTCTCTGCTCTCCCTTTTCTTTTCAAAACACGTACTAACCACCTCTTCATTTCCTTACCTTTTTCTTTTATATTTTCCTTATTATCCAAATATTATTTTCTAATATTATTATTACTATTATTTAGATATTATTATTATTATTATTATTATTATTATTTCACCGACTCAAATAATAACAACAATATCCTCAATAACTCAAATAATAATATTAACCAACTAACCCTTCATCCAACACCTTATCCTTCATAATTCTAAGGGTACTACCCCCACTCTAAGGGTACCCCAAACTTGGCCAAAATACACCAACACACAATACATACAACAATATTCAATTTAATCACGAAAAATAATTAAATTAAATCAGGGTGTTACATCTCTCCTCCACTTAGAACATTTTCGTCCTCGAAAATTTACCTTAAGCGAACAACTCCGGATACGACTCTCGCATCCTGCTCTCCAATTCCTAAGTCATGTTCCCACCGACAGCACCTCCCCATACTACCTTCACGAGAACAATCTCCTTGCCCCTCAACTGCTTCACCTCGGGATCATCAATAAGTTCTGGCAAGGCCTCGACTGTGAGATTATCTCTCACTTCCACATCATCCATCAGAATCACATGCGACGGATCCGGAACATACTTCTGAAGCTGCGAAACACGGAACACATCATGCAAATTCGAAAAATGCGGTAGCAACGCCACTCTATATGTAATAGGTCCAACTCTTACAGATATCTGATACGGACCAATAAATCGAGGCGTAAGCTTCCTCGACTTCAACGCACGACCAACACCGATCACTAGAGTGACTCTCAAGAACACATGGTCTCCTTCTTGAAACTCAAGATCCTTCCTACTCTTATCATGGTAACTCTTCTGCCTACTCTGCGAAGCTTTCATCTTTTCCCGGATCAACTTCACCGTTTCGATAGTTTGCTGAGCAATCTCAGGTCCAAGCACCACACTCTCACCAGATTCGTGCCAACACAAAGGCGTCCGACATCTCCGACCATACAACGCTTCAAAAGGTGCCATTCCAATACTGGAATGATAACTATTATTATAAGTGAACTCAATCAATGGCAAATGACTATCCCAAGCACCTCTTTGTTCAAGCATACAAGCCCTCAACAAATCTTCTAAAGACTGGATAGTTCTTTCCGTCTGACCATCCGTCTGCGGATGATAAGCCGAACTCAATCTCAGCTTTGATCCCAAAGCTTCCTGCAAACTTTCCCAAAATATGGAAGTGAACCTTGGATCTCGATCCGACACAATACTCAACGGAATTCCATGCAACTTCACAATCACCTGAATATAAATCTCTGCCAACTTCTACAAAGGAAAACTGGTATTAATCGGAATGAAATGTGTCGACTTCGTCAGTCTATCCACTACCACCCAAATAGAATCATGTCCTGTCGGTGTATTAGGCAACTCTGTCACAAAGTCCATAGAAATAATGTCCCACTTCCACTCTAGAATATCTAACTGTTGCATCTTACCAGCAGGTTTCTGGTGTTCCACTTTCGACTTCTGACAAGTCAAACAAGCATACACAAACTGAGCCACATCGCGTTTCAATCCAGACCACCAAAATATCTTCTTCAAGTCTTGATACATCTTCGTAGCTCCTGGATGGATACTCAAACTACTCCGATGACCTTCTTCTAAGATCATTCTCTTCAACTCCGTACTATCAGGAATGTAAATCCTGTCACGAAATCGCAACACACCTTGTTCGTCCATCCTGTACTCATTACCTTCTGCTTGGTTATCTCCAATCATCAAATCCACTAGCTTCACATCCAACTTCTGACTGTCTAAGATATTATTAAGAAATTCATTATTAATCGTCAGCTTACCCAACATTACACTATGCGGTGTCTGTTCACAAACCAAACTCATATCTCTGAATTGTTCAATCAATTCCAACTCTTTAACCATCATAGCAGACATATGCAAAGATTTTCGACTCAAAGCATCAGCCACGACATTAGCTTTGTCGGGATGATAGTTCAAGCCAAAACCATAATCTTTCAAGAATTCTAACCATCTTCTTTGCCTCATATTCAATTCCTTCTGATCAAACAGATACCTCAAGCTCTTATGATCACTGTACACTTCAAATCTGGAACCATAGAGATAATACCTCCAAATCTTCAATACGAAAACCACTGCAGCTAACTCCAAATCATGAGTCAAATAATTCCTCTCATGTACTCTCAACTGTCGTGAAGCATAAGCCACAACCTTACCATCCTGCATTAGCACACCTCCTAGCCCCATCAAAGAAGCATCACAATACACCACGAACGGTTCATTAGGTTCAGGTAGAACCAACACTGGAGCCGTAGTCAACCTCTTTTTCAGCTCAATGAAACCCTTCTCACAATGAACATCCCACACAAATGTTTTCCCCTTGCACGTCAATTGAGTTAACGGAAGTGCCAACTTCAAAAACCCTTCAATAAACCTTCGGTAATAACCAGGCAAACCCAAGAAACTTCTAATCTCGGTCACCGACTTCGGAGTCTCCCATTGTAGAACAGCGTCTACCTTGGATGGGTCTACAGCAATACCATCACCAGAAATAACATGACCAAGAAAACTTACCTCTCTTAACCAGAATTCACACTTAGACAACTTAGCGTAGAGCTGCTTCTCTTTCAGCACTTGCAACACAATCCAAAAATGTTCCGCGTGTTCTGCTTCTGACTTGGAATAGATCAAAATATCGTCAATAAAGACAACCACAAACTGATCCAAGTACTCATGAAAGATACGATTCATATATTCCATGAATACACCAGGTGCATTAGTAACTCTGAACGGCATCACCATATACTCATAATGTCCATATCGAGTTCTGAAAGTCGTCTTCTGAATGTCTTCGTCTTTTACCCGTATCTGATGATAACCCGACCTCAAGTCAATCTTGCTAAACATACGAGCACCCACTAACTGGTCCATCAAGTCATCTATTCTTGGAAGCGGATACTTATTCTTAATTGTTACTTTATTCAGTTGTCTGTAATCGATGCACAACCTCATACTACCGTCCTTTTTCTTTACCAACAACACTGGAGCTCCCCAAGACGATACACTTGGTCTCACGAATTTCTTCTCTAACAAGTCTTCCAGTTGCTTCTTCAGTTCTGACAATTCTGATGCCGACATCCTGTATGGTGCCATAGAAATAGGTCTGGTACCAGGGACAAGATCAATAGCAAATTCTACTTCCCTCTCTGGTGGCACATCTGCAATGTCATCCGGAAACACTTCCGGGAATTCACGCACTACTTGCAATTCATTAATCACTGAATTACTCTCTACTGACAAAGATACAAACAATGCGAGCACCTGAGCTTCTTCTTCCAAGAGCTTCTTCAACTCTCTAGCAGACAGAAAACCATCTTCTCCCTCTTCCTCAGGAGCAAGAAATCGAACTGACTTATTAAAACAGTTAATATGAACATGGTTAAACTCCAACCAGTTCATACCCAAAATCACGTCGAGACCTCCCAACGGTAAACAAATTAGATCCACACCGAAGTCCTTACCAAAGATTGACAATGGACAATTCATACAGACTAAAGAATTAGTCACCGATCCCTTAGCAGGATTTTCGATAACCATCTCTCCCTTCATAGGAGAAACAACAAGGCCTAGCCTCCTTACACAATCAGCAACAATAAAAGAGTGAGTAGCACCAGTATCAATAATAGCAATCAAAGGCGTATTATTAATATAACATGTACCTCTAATCAATCTGTCCTCGCTGGAGGTCTGAGTCCCTGTCAAAGCAAACACTTTTCCTCCAGTCGAAGCTTGCTTTAGTTTCTGACAACGAGTACTAATATGGCCCTGTTCCCCACAATTGTAACAAGTAACCACATTAGCTTTGCAGTCAGCAATCAGATGTCCTACCTGTCCACATTTGAAGCACTTCTTCACATCGCTCGTGTACTCACTGACACGATGTCCCAACTCGCCACACCTGTAACACTTCAGAGGAGCAGAAGCACCTCCCCCACTTGGCTTCTTGCCATCCGCATGTTTCTGTTTACCTTTCTCAGCTGGAGCTACATAAGGCTTCCCACGATTCACCGGTTGTTTCCCTCTTCTCTCGGCCAACCCCTTATAGTGAGCCGATCGAGCCTTGCTATCCTCCTCAAATATCCTGCAACAGTCCACTAAATCAGGAAATCTTCTGATACGTTGATACCCAATTGCCTGTTTGATCTCAGGCCTCAAACCGTTCTCAAACTTGACACACTTCGAGAACTCTGCAGTTGCCGCACTATAGTGAGGATAAAACTTAGCAAAATCTGAGAATTTAGCAGTATACTCTATAACTGTCATATTACCCTACTTCAGTTCCAAAAACTCAATCTCTTTCTTTTCTCGGACATCTTCAGGGAAATACTTCCTTAAGAACTCTCTACTAAACATAGCCCAAGTAATTGCCTCACTTGCTGCTCCCAACACTTGACGAGTACTAACCCACCAGTCATCAGCCTCCTCAGCCAACATATGAGTACCTAACTGCACCTTCTGCGCTTCAGGACACTCCATAACCCGGAAGATTCTCCCAATCACCTTGAGCCAAGTCTGCGCTCCATCCGGATCATATCTTCCCTTGAAAGTAGGCGGGTTGTTCTTACGAAACTCATCATTCTCGTTAGCACGCGGCGGATTCTATACTGCTTGAGTCATAGCTTGCAAAGCAGCAGCAAGAGCAGCATCGTTCCTTCCAGCCATTCTAAATCTGTCACACACCAACAACAGAACACAATGGTTAACGAACCGACACCGACACTAAACAACTAGCACACGACAACGACTCGACAACTTAGTCGGACGGACCAACCAGGCTCTGATACCACTTTGTAACACCCTAAACCCCCGCAACAATTTAACCGTAATTTATCAGAGTAAAATAGAATACATGGATTTAGGACGCTACTTCTACTTCTCAACTTAACATGCACACAATAATATTACGGTGATATTAAATTAAACATAGCATTTCAACAGTTATGCACAGCGAAAAAGTAAACGCAAAAGAAACATGTTTAGTTACACATAAGATCCTTAATGAAAACAGTAATAACATATAACAGGAATTAAAAGACTCTAGCATTCTGACACCCCCGGTCTTACAAACTCAGAGTAGACGCGACTCGATAACTCGCACCAGAAGACCTCGTCTTCTCCACTATACCTGCGAACTACTCCTGCTTATCTGCATGTTACCCACGTAGAGGTAACATTCAAATGGAAGGGGTGAGATTCTTAAATCAATGAAAGAGAGAGATGATATAAATAGAAAAGCATGCATCATCAGGTTATTCACCATATCATAACATCCAACAAGAATCACACACCTCAAATTATGCACAGACAATCATCGATAATTATACCAATCATCATGCAACACAACTAACAAGAGAATGCAAAGGAGACTCGACTAGACTCAATGCATGTGGTACCAAAATCGATCCCTGTTTCATGATCACAGTTCCCGTCGAAACTCTCGACCCCTGTTTCATGGTCAAGTATAACCCCTATTTCATGATCACACCAACGACCCCTATTTCATGGTCACACCAACAACTGTGATTGCTTACACCCCATCTGGGCACACAATCACACCAACAACAACGATTCCATCTAGGAATTTGGGTAGACAATAACACCCCACCTGGGCACTCCATCCCGCAACTATGAACATGCCATGCACCATCAATGACAACATGCAACAACGACTCATGCATACACATAGTATACTCATTTTCAAACCAACATCATTTAACAATCAACATGCATTCATCGAAACATACATCATTGCACCAATACAACAACTACACATCTTGGCATCATTCAATCATGCATTTTACATTATCACATCAACATCAACAAAACAAGCACATAACACCTCAATACATGCCCACCATACAAAAGCAACAACACAACATCAATATAATGTAAAACATATATTTTCCATGCATTTTAAGTAATTAAAATAATATTTTTTCAGTCCCAGGTCACGCTAAGCACGCCTTTATCTGCGCTAAGTGCGCTACGCACTGCCTCGAAGAGGCGAAATTTCTCTAGACTGCGCTAAGTACGCTAGACCGCGCTAAGCGGGCTCTGCGATTTTGGCAGAAAAACCCTGCGATAACAGCATCTCCCAACTGCGATTTTCTGCACTCAAACTGATTTTTAACAGCAATTGTTCACAGATTTTTCACTAATAGCCTATATCTAACATTTTCAATTCAACCAAATAAATCAAACAAGGCTAATTCATTAGTTCCAATCATATTATCACAACATCTTCCTAAAACCCTCACTCAACCTTATGGATTCTAACTTAGTGATTTCTACTTCAATACCTACATCATTTAACCCTTGAGAGATGAAAGAAATCCCACCCTTACCTTAGGATTCTTGATTTCTTCTTCCACAATTTCTCCTTCTCTGACCTAGCTTTCTCTACTCTCCCTTTTCTTTTCAAAACACGTACTGACCACCTCTTCCTTTCCTAACCCTTTTCTTTTATATTTTCCTTATTATCCAAATATTAGTTTCTAATATTATTATTACTATTATTTAGATATTATTATTATTATTATTATTATTTCACCGACTCAAATAATAACAACAATATCCTCAATAACTCAAATAATAATATTAACCAACTAACCCTTCATTCAACACTTTATCCTTCATAATTCTAAGGGTACTAGCCCCACCCTAAGGGTACCTTAAACTTGGCCAAAATACACCAACACACAATACATATAACAATATTCAATTTAATCACAAAAAATAATTAAATTATATCGGGGTGTTACATTCTTTCCGTCAAACCCCTTTGACGATGTGTTGCCTTCGGTCAGGTTCTTCTTTCCGTCAACCCTTTGATGACGTGTTTCTTTCGGTAAAGTTTTCTTTCCGTCAATTCTTTGACGACGTGTTTTCTTCGGTTCCATTTCTTTCTGTCAACCCTTTGACGACGTGTTTCTTTCGGTCATGTTTTCTTTCCGTCAATTCTTTGACGATGTGTCCCCTCGGTTCGGGTATTCTTTGGATTCCATTTTTCTTCCCGTCAACCCTGTGACGATGTGTTCCTACGGCCAGGTTTTCTTTCCGTCAAACCCCTTTGACGACGTGGTCCCTTTTCAGATTTCTTTCTGTCAACCCCTTGACGATGTGGTCCCTCGGTCAGGCGTCTTCTTTCCGTCAACCCCTTGACGATGTGTTTCCTTCGATTAGGTGTTCTCTTTCCATCAATTCCTTGACGATGTGTCCTTTCGGTTGGGTTTCCATATTTTCTTTCTGTCAAATCCCTTTGACGATGTGGTTCTCTGGGTATGTTATCTTTTCGTCAAATTCCTTTGACGAAGTGTGACTGGGCTCCATTTACATTTTCTCTCCTTGCAGTTAGCAAATTTCGTGGTTCATTTTGTATTCAATCACCTTTTACCTTGAACGTCTGAAAGTCGTTGCTATCACCCTTTCAGGTCCAAGTCGATTGAATAGGGGCAGTTGTAGCACCCCAAAATTTGCCTTACCTTTTTCTGCTGTCGCTTCGCATTCATTCTGCATCTTCTTTAGGGCATAACTCATTCGTTCATTTGCATCGGGCTCCTAAGGCGTGGGATCAAGGTGTTATGTGCATGCTCAGGGTTTTCTTTTGTCGTGAGATTCTCATTTTCTTCAGGTCTGAGCTCTCAACATCATGAGTGTCTCTTTATTAGAATTCATTAAGTATCGAGGTTGTCTTCAGTCAAGTGCCAAGTGGATCCTCTTCAAGTTTTCTCAAGAGTAGCAGGTCACTTCTTCATCATCGTGGTTCAGGTTTCTTATTTATGGGTGAGTTTGTGGACAGTCATCAATTAAAGATCGTGAGATTATGGGTCCATGTCAAGGATATCAATGGTCATCAGGACAAAGCATTTGTGGAAGAGCATTGGGTCATGGTCAGTTGAGCTTACTGATTGAATTTTTGGATTTATTGAGGATAGGAGTTTGGCATGGATTAAGTGTTTGATTGGATTTAAACATGTCAAGATTAATCGTGTGGGCTGCTTGAAATTCGAGATACAAAGCCACCTTAAACCAAGGCCATTCACAAACCATATCCGGTTTGTTAAAATTTGGAAATCATTTCTCCACATCCATTTTTCAAATCTACTTTGCAAATCCATTACCCAAATTTGTAACCATTAAACCAAATATCTATTCCATATTCATTGCCCATATCCGTTTTCTCTATCCATATCCATTTTATCCAAACCATTTTTACTCACTATTTTTCAAAATCCACATCTTTGGATCCATTTTCAGATTTTAATTCTAATCCATCTTCTCATATTGGAAGCAATTCCATTTATATCCATTTTTAAGTCCAAACCAAATTCAAAATCCATTTGCTCCTTCAAATAATCAAACCATATTCCAATTCAGTTGTCCTAATGTCTACAACTAAATCCCAATTTCAAGTTCAAATTTTAATCCATATTTTTACTATGTTCAAATCAGAACCACATCATAAAAAAAAATTCCTTCTTTCATTATTAATATGCTTGGACTAGTTTTCCACCAGCATCATTCGAATCTAACAAGACACTATTCAAGTGAGACCAAGCCCACGATGGTGTATGCACATTAAAGAAAGGCAATAGCTAACAGTGAAAAGAAAAAGTACTACACCAGGAAAATTCAAGGCATCGAAATAGAGTGGTTTGTCGCAGGGAAAAATTAAAATGCAAATACCATGTAAAGTTCACTACAGAAAAGTAAACAGAGGCAGAATAAGAAGTTACAACAGAAATTTAACAGAAATTTAAAAGAAAAATTACATAGCAGGAAATTAAAAGAAAAGATCTACAGCAAAACATGATAACAGCACCCCCAACTGATAACACACCAGAAAAATCATTACATAACAGCTCAAAAAACCACTTTTAACTTTTTTTCTCATAACAGAATTTATAAACTCCTACTGATATTCTCCTAACAGAAAAAAAACTAACAGAAACAGATCTCTAACCGATCTTTTCTCAATAACAGAAAATTGGATAACAAAACTCTCTCCTCTAACAACCTCTCTCTCGATTCATTCTTCACCCTTGATTTCTTCTCACTCTAAATCTTCAACCAATTTCTTCTCACTCTGAATCTTCAACCAATTTCATTCTCTGCAAGAAACTCCATAATTTTTAACCTTCAATCTTCAATCTTCACCCAGAGGTAACAAACTTCTTCAATCTTCGCATCATCATCAACCTTCAACACTCTTCATCAATTCTCAATTCCATTCTTCGCCGCTTGAAACTGTTAACCACTTCATCAATTCTCCAGTCAATCTTCTTCGTTTCAAATCCAAAGAGAACCTGCAAAATTCATCCAAAAACTTCAACAAGATTCAACACCTCCATCCTATTCAATTCTAAACCTGCAATAGCTTCACAAACACCATAAAGATTCTGCGGCACAAACTGTCATCATCCAGAACCTGCAATTAAAATTAACAACATCGCATCACCATCGTAAACATCAATTCAACAGTCAAAGAATTCATCATGCAGAAGCAGGTCACAAAAGATAAAGCTACTGTCATTTCACATAATCAATTCGTAACGCAGCGGAATCATAGAAAAAGAAGAGAGAATCGGAGGGAGGAATTACAAGATTTTGAAGCTTACCTGAAGGCGTTTTCATCTCCACCTTCAGTTTCTTTGCATTCAACCGCCACTTGGTTATTTCGGCGTCTCACAGATTACTAGAAGTTTTCTGGTTTGCTTATACCTAGCTTGCGTTGCTACGGATTGCTATCCGTTCGGTATTACTTCTCTTCTCTTTTACTAATTCCGCAAATTTTTCTTTTGATGCCATGAGAAGTAGGATTGGGAGTCTGTGCCACTTGGCCGGCAATTCTGGAAGTCCTCAAAGAAGGCTCTGTTTGTGTTTGTTTACATTTTGTGCTAAAGACCTCTATGAGGCATCCCATTCCCCATTTCCCTGAAAAGTCCTCAAAGAAGGCATTAGGCGGAATAAGAGTCCGCAATCGACTCCCACTATTTCTAGTCCCAAGTCGTTCATAGCTCGCATTTCATGTTGATGCTTTGAACATAGCTTACTCTTGTTATCGAGTTTGTCAAGTGGAAAAGGGTTTCGCAATCAAACCCCCTCACCTTGTCTATAGCTCGCAATGACCGATGCTGATACTTATGTGATCTGATTCACATCTTCCCCTTCCTTACTCTGCTCTCCATGGTTCTCGATACCATTGGGGGAGTACCCCTATTTCCCACAACTAGCTTGTTTGCCTCAGTTGATATGACCTCTTGGCTAAAGCTCCCATTTTCTCATTTTGATTGCGTGACATTATTGTTGACTGACACTGTTTACTCTTTCATTTGCTTTTATTTCCTTTTTGTTTATGGATTGAGTTACATAATGTCTACTTGTTTCACATGATCCTGTAGGATTCCTCGCTCCACTTAATTTCTGATTAAGTCGGAGGTAGGAGAGACATTAGGATAGCAATCCATGCATGATAACATTAGATAGATTCCCCCTTGATCCTGACCTTAGGACCATCATTGCATGCTAACTTGTAAATTCAGTTTTCCCTTTAGACTATCCGTGTGACCTTTGTGAGTCTCCCTTTTTCTCTCGCACCCATGTGATCGAGACCGTTCCCTGTGTTCCGTAGTAGCGTGAACTACGAGTGCTCTGATTCCGCTTTCTTTTCAG
Source organism: Lathyrus tuberosus (assembly GCA_022829125.1). Lineage (NCBI taxonomy): Eukaryota > Viridiplantae > Streptophyta > Magnoliopsida > Fabales > Fabaceae > Lathyrus > Lathyrus tuberosus. The sequence continues at coordinate 6,534,283 of JALAZF010000093.1, forward strand.
ATGGAGGATACGTAGGCACGAGATGCGATATCTCGGCGAGCACACTAACAACTAACCCCCATTTTCTCTCGCACCCGTGCGATCGAGATGAATCACCTAGAGCACAGTAACAACTAACTTCCCTTTTTCTCTCGCACCCGTGCGATCGAGACATTAACCAATCAATCAATCAAAACCTTTTCTCTCGCTCGAGTACGATCGAGACTCTTTTACCAAACAACTGACCCGTAGGTTGAACTACGACTTCTCTGACTTCCTCCTTCGCGTTAGATTGAGGATACATAGGCACAAGACGGTGATGTCTTGGCGAGCAAACTTCCTCCACAATTCTGTAGTTCGTCAAACTACGTCGACTCTGATTCTTCATTCGTCCACGAAGATATGTAGGCATAGGATTGCGATGATCCTTGCGAGTCCTCTTTTGGTTTTCACCTTTCCCATTTTCCTTTCTAGTTTAGCATTTAGAGCTTCAGATACCCACACCCTTTGATCGGTAACTACGAGCGTGGATCCCATCGAGTAAGATGGACGCGAGGGGGTGCTAATACCTTCCTCTCGCATAACCGACTCTCGAACTCAGGCTATGGTTGCGATGGCTATTCCTTTCCCTTTGTTGAGGTTTTCTTCGATCGTTTCCTTTCCCTGCGTCAGAATAAATAACGTTCGGTGGCGACTCTTCTGTTCTTTTCCGCCGGTTGATTTTCGCAGATACGACACTGTCCAAGTTGCCATTCACTATTGCTTGAAAAACAAACTTGCTCTACTATAAATAGGCATCAATTGTGATCAGTTTGAGTACACCGAAGCACTACAACACTTGCTTTCCTCAAAATCTCTCTCATTAGGCCAAAATGCCTTCTTTTGCAAGTCACCACTGAGTTTTTGAGTTAGAGAGCAATTCCACCACAGCTCATGATCCAAACACATCCAATGTATCATATCTAAGATGTTCAAATACTCATCCTTGATCTGAAACACTAAAATCAGAAAGTCAACCTCCAAAACCTCAATTTTGACTGTTTTTCATTTTGCAAGCCATGTCTTGATTCAGTCACTTTCAAAACCAAACAAAGCCTCAAACACACTCCAAATATCATCCTCAAAATATCCCAATTGGTTTCCCTCATCTGGAACACCATTTGAGAGAGTTATTATCTTGGTCACTTTTGCCCCTTTTGCAAGAAAGAGCCAATTCTTGTACCTGAGGATTCCAGCTAGTTTTGATCATCCTAAAAGCTTCAAAGGGATCAATCAAGAGTGTCTAAAGCATTGGATTACTTCTGGCACAAGGATCTTGACAGTTAGCACAAGGAGCTTCAAGAGGTCAGTGCATCACAACTTGAACTCTCTAAATCATGCATTGCTTTGGTGTCCATTAATCGTGGACATCTCATACATATCATATATGTTGTGTTTGAACCAATTTATCATGCTATTATTGCTTGTACAATGAGATAGCATAGAACATGCAAATCTAGGACTATTTTGAAATCACTATCGGATTTTAAATAGAAACATTTTCTGAAAATTCCAAAGGCACCATTGGATTCCTCATGAATTCTAGGTAGGATACACCTAAATTTTGTCCAAACCCATAGAGAAATGAGGAAGTTAGAGTCTTCATGCAAGAGGCACAAAATCAGGCCTTGCCTTGGGCAAGGGCATGGCTTTGGCGCCTTAGACAAACCTAAAAACAAGGCACCCATATATATTCATGGGGTGGTTTTGATACACGGATGTATCACCACCCCAGTGGTAGCGCGCATGTGTGTTTGGTTGAGAGGTCGTGGGTTCAAGACCCACCTAGACCATTTTGCCATTTTACCATATTTTGCTATTTTTCACATATTTTATGGTTTTGTTAATTAATTCCAAAATTAATTTCTCTCTCAATTTTAATTATTTTTGTTTGGTTCTTTTATTGAAAATTTACAAAAATGTTAAATTATTTTAATTTACAAAAAAAATCCAATTTATATTATTTTTTAATATATTTAGAATTTTTGTAATTAATTTTATTTTATTTGTTTTAAACATTTTAAAAATGAAATTCTCACCTTGATTTTCCAACTTCAAATGAATTTCAAGCTTTCATGTGATTAAACATGATTTTTAAAAATATTTTTTAAAGTTTACAATTTGTTTTTAAATATATTTGATATTTCATATCATTTTTTATTTAATTTCCTTTGAAAATTATATCTGTTAAATTCAAAATTAGGGTTTCCTCTAAATTTTGATTTTTTAAACCTCACACAAACTCTTGGGCATCTAATAGAGTGTAAGACCCATCCCTTGTAAATATAAAACCTTCTTGGGCCTCAATCATTGTATAAGTCCCACTGTGTTTTCTAAAACCGCGGCGCAATCGTCGCCTTTTAAACAATTCTCTGGGCCTCTCCTTGAGTTGTAAGCCTTTTCTCTTGTACAAAAAAATTTTTGGGCCTCTAATAGAGTGTAAGACCCAATCCTTTTAAAAATAAACCTTTTTGGGCCTCAGTCATTGTATAAGTCCCAGTGCGTAAAAAAATATCAGCGCAATCGTCGTTTTCAAAACATTTTCATTTGGGCCTACCCTTGTGTTGTAAGTCCCATTTCTTTTATTTTTCAAACACTTTGGGCCTCTAATAGAGTGTAAGACCCAACCCTCTCTTGTACAAAAAACCTTTTTTGGGCCTCATTCGTTGTATAAGTCCCGATACAATTTTCAGAACAACGGTGCGTTCACTGTTATATCTGGGCCTCTCCTTGAGTATAAGCCCCAATCTTCTTTTCAAAACAACTTTCCCTTTTGATTTAAGTTCAAATTCATAGTTGTTATCAAAACTTTCTTGAATTTCTTTAACAACTAACCATACAGCTGTTACAATGGAAGCTTGCTCGCCTGTAAGTTTTAAACAGCTTTCTTTTACATACTTGCACATATATATATTTGTTTGTGCTTGAAGCTTGCTCACCAGTAAGTACTCCTACCTTCTTTTACATACAGTATATATTTCATCTATATATATATATATATATATATATATATATGCTTGTATATTATCTGCTTAGAGTTTTCCCCGGCAATTAGGTCTAGGATTAGATAAAGCCAGTGGTCACTCTTTCAACACAGTCAAAACTAGTTCCCCATAGGAATTTCAAGATACAGTCTTGCCTTCTCTTGGGCTTATACAATATGGAATAAAGAGAAATCATTATTCCCGGTGAAACTTTTCTCAGACTGTCACTATTAGAAAATTGTCAAAGAAATTCATTTCCCCCAAGAGGGGATTAATTCCCAGTGAAACCTCTCTTGAATTTCTTCAAACCTTAGAACTGTTCACTAAAGAAAAGATTATTCTCGGTGAAACTTTTCTTGAACTTTTCTTAAGTTTGGACCCACAGGCTTCCTAAAAGCATCCCCAGCCTCCTCTTGGGCTTTATACAAGGACCCTCAGGCTTCTTAGAAGTTCTCATGCCTCCTCTTAGGCTTAGTACAAGGACCCAAAGACCTCTTACAGGTGTAGGACAGAACCTAGTCATCCTTTGTTAGAGTAGTCTTTCCAAAAGGTCAAAACTTTGGACAATTTAGGGTTGATTCTCATCCCTTAAAACACCAGCCTCCTCTTGGGCATCATACAAAGATAAACCTTCCCACACTAGTAGACTTGGACAGTCTCACCTCATGTTGGATTTCAAAAAACCCTAAAGTTTCCCAAAAGCACGGGATGAACTTTGGTCATTTAATCAATCTCCAGCAGAGTTTAAACTTTTCATCCTAAATTTCCCCAGCTAGGGCCAAATTACTATCAATAAACCTTTATCCGAACCTTAAGGCATCTGATATTTCAACTCTTCTGTAAACCCTCAGCAAGAGTTGATTCCCCAATTTGGACCTGTCTCCGGATCTCAAAATCCTCAGCAGAAGCTTACCTCCTCTTAGGCTTTGTATAAGGATCTTTCTTCACTCTCTTGTTGAGTCAATCACTTTTAGCCTCCTCTTAGGCTTTGTATAAAGACATTTCCATACTCTCTTGTTGAGTCAATGGTACAAAACAAAAACACTCTCTTGTTGAGTCAATCTTCTTTCTCAAAAGCACTCTTTAGTTGAGTCAATCAATCACTTTTTAGCCTCAATCTTGGGCTTTGTACAAGACAGATAAAAACACTCTTTAGTTGAGTCAATCAATCACTTTTCAGCCTCAATCTTGGGCTTTGTACAAGACACCATATAAATATCTAAGCAGAGTCATTCTCTTTCCAGCCTCCTCTTAGGCTTTGTATAATGATTTTCCTCAATAGAGTCAGCCTTAATATTGGGCTTTGTACAAGACAAATTATACTCTCCAGCTGAGTCAACCCTTTAGCCTCAATCTTGAGCTTTGTACAAGACACATAAAAATATTCCCCAGTGGAGTCAAAACCCTTTTAGCTTCCTCTTAGGCTTTGTATAACGATATCCCCAAAATAGTCAATCTTTATTTTAGCCTCAATCTTGGGCTTTATAGAAGACAGATAATAAACTCCCCAATGGAGTCAATCAAACTTTTAGCTTCAACCTTGGGCTTTGATCAAGGCACACATAAAACCAACATTTCCCTCAGAGGAAATCAAAACCTCTATGTAGGAAGACATTTCTCTGTATATCACACATCAAAATAAACATTCAAAACAAACCAAAATCCCAGATAACTGTTGTAAGTGGCACACTTGTTAATTCAAAAATCCAAGCTGTAGTCCATCTCTTATCCTAGTAAATCCCCTCTTTCATCTAATAGCTGTAAGTGGCAAGCCTCTGGATTATTTACATCCAAGCACATGTCCCTCTCTTAGCATGAAAGAATCCTAAGAAAAATGGCATTGCTCAACACTGAGTTAAAGTTTTCTCCTTCAGGACAAATCCCCTATAAAGGAAATTATGGCATTACTGGATTCACATATCCCAGTTAAAGTAATTCTCCTTTATATTCAGTCACCCAACAGTTGTGATAAACAGACGAGATGTCTCCCTTTAGAGAGGACAAATTCTCTCTCAGTCAAACCTTTAGCTTCAATCTTAGGCTTTAAACAAGACACAAATACTCATTTTAGCCTCAATCTTGGGCTTTGAACAAGACACCAAACATCTCTTTTCCTCCCATAGAATAAGAGGAACTACGATTGCTCTGATTTCCTTATTTTATTTAACGGGAATACGTAGGTATAAGATTGCAAAATCTTAGCGAGCACACCAATCAAAAACTTTAGGTCCAGTACCTTCACACACTAATAAAAAACTTTAGGTCCAGTACCTTACCAAAAACCGACATCAACAAAAACTCTCTCTCAAACACTCCCAAAGAAGAAACTTTCCCAACCCACAACAGACAAACACCAGTAAGTAGAAAGCAGTAAGTATAATTCCTAACAACTTGTGGATAACCACATATAGGATGGGAAATTGACAACTCCCCATTGTATAACCTGGCCCCGAACTCCCCAATCTCTTTAAGCATTTGTTCAGTTAAACATTTGCGTGCAAGGTTAGTTTTAGATAGCTTCCTTTTCCTTTCCAGCTTCATAAGATAAATAAGAAATCAGAAAGTAGCACCCCACTCCTACCATTACGGTGAGGAAAAACCCATGGCGATAAGGTGGTCGCGTCACCGACAAAAATCGCACGCTATAGGTCAATTATGAGTTGATGGCATGCAGTCTCAGGGTCAAGGCCGGCATGTCCACGGCGGTCCAAGCAAATAAGTCTGCATTGTCCTCCAGGCATGTCTTCAACTGCTTCTTTACCTCGTCGGGAAGCCTTGCGCCTATCTTTACCCCTCTGTTCGGGTGTCTCCGAAGGTGATTACTTCGAATTCCCCATCTGGTATCAGATGCATGATGGTTGATGCAGGGGAGCTGCCTGGTATTGCTGAAGTGCTTTCGTTGCTGTCTTCCTCGCCTTCTTCAAAAATATAGATGTCGAGGTCGACAGTGTGCACTGGGAGAGCTGACTTCTTGTCAGGCTTACATTCTTTGCCAAGAAGATCTTCATCCCTTGCCCGCTTGGCGGCCTTGGGTACTGCACCAATCGAGCTTTGTCCTCGGGTAGCTGCTTCAAAGCACCTCCTCGCAGCCTCTATATCTCCGTGCAAAGTCGTGACGTGGTCCTTCTCTGTGTAATACTTCATCTTGAGATGAACGGTTGAAGGAACAACGATCAGCTCCGCGAGGGTTGGTCTCCCCATGATGCTTTGGTACAACGATGGACAGTCGATTACAAGAAATTGGGTTTTGATCGACTTGGATGCCTCCTCCTCCTCGAACGTGACTAGAAGCTCCACGTACCCCCAAGGTCTGGCGGTAGCTCTGTTGAATCCTTGTAGGTCGGACCCCACGTATGGTGACAAATTCTTTAGGTCAAGCTTCAAGGTGTGGAACAAACCAGAGTACATGATGTCCACCGAACAACCCTGGTCGACCAGAATCTGTCGGACATCAGTGATGGCCAATCTTGCCCTAATGAGCAGAGGATTATGCGAGTTCGGTGAGCCCCCAGGCAGTTCTTCACGGTAGAATGTGATAGGCTGATAACGCCCCCAGAATTTCTCGAGCGTGGATAACCGCTCGGGGCTGCAGTCAATGAGGTTGTCGAATTTCCTTTTGACCGATCCTATAGTGAGCTCGTTGTATCCACCACATGAGCTAACCATTGCCGTGGGGAAGGTCTCCCACGTGTTGTGCGTGGATATCTAGGGAGGATCCTCAAGGTAGTCAGGGATGATAAAGTCCTCTGGCCGCGTCATTGACATGGCAAATTGTGGGGGAGGACTGGGCAGTGAAGACTCTGTTTCCTTCTTGGACTCTAAAGTCTCTCGTCGGGAAGATTCACCCTTTTTCGTATACTGTTTCAGGTGACCCTCCTTGATGAGGATTTCAATAGCATCCTTCAGATGAATGCAGTCTTTGGTCGTGAGGCCGTGACTGCGATGGAAGCGGCAGTATTTGCTCTTGTCCGTGTTGCCCTTTGACGTTGTTGGCTTGGGGAACCGGACACCCCCTTGCTTGAACTCCACGTTAATGCATTCGAAGAGAATGCACTTACGGGGAGCTGTCAGCAGGGTGTATTTTGTGAAGCGACTAGCAGGTCCCTTGCCCTCGCGAGGAAGATCATCTCGTCGTCTCTCCCTGTCGCGCTTGGGGGCCTCTGATTCGTCTTTTTTTATTGCTCGAGAGTTCTCCTGATCCCTTGAATCTCGGGCCTTGTACGCGGCTTCTTTCTCCTCGTACTATATATAAGCCTGGGCCTTGCGGAGAAGTTCAGCCATGGTGCGGGGTGTCTTGATACCCACTGCTTTACGGAACTCGCTCTTCGGCCTCAGCCCCTTCCCGAGGAGGTCTTTCTTCATATGGTCTGTTGTGTGGACCTCTATTGCTTCCTTGTTAAATTTATCAATGTACGCGTGCAGGGGCTCATCCTTGCCCTGAATAATGGCTTCAAGAGTGGCCTCCGACTAAGGATGGCGTTTGGAAGCAGTGAAGTGTTGAGCGAACTGGTTCTTCAGATCCTTCCACGAGGTGACCGAACCTCGGGGAAGCCTCTTATACCAGATCATGGCCTCCTTTCTGATGGTGATGGGAAATAACCTGCACTTGATGGCTCCGCTCACATTGTGGTAGTGGAGCATGACTTCAATATTCTCTATATGTTCGCCAGGGTTGTTGGTGCCATCATATAGAGCCAGAGGAGGAGGCTTCTCCAGCCCGCGAGGAATACAGGTGTCCATGATCTCCTGAGACAGGGGTCCATAGACGTCGTCATCGCTGCTCGTGCTCGATGACCTGCATGGTGAGTGGCTGCGCCTGCGACTTCTGCTATGTTGAGGAGAATGTCTGCGCGACCGACGATGCTCATGATGCTTTTCTGAGGGCCTGGTCCTCTTCGGGGCAGGAGAATGTCTGGATCTCCGCAGAGGAGAACGATGTCGTCTTCTGGCGACATCTGACTGAGGTTCTTCCGATCTTGATCGTCCCCTGGTGGGAGAAATGCTCCTGGATCTGTCTCATCGGTGTTTTTGGGGAGGAGACTGCGGGCATGGAAAGGGACTGCTAGGCTTTTGCGAAGGAAGCCGCTCCTGGAGGACGTGCTCAAGCATGTTGATCTTTTCACCCTGTTGAAATATCAGGAGGTTGGACCTATTGAGAGAGGCAATGAGGGCAGCAGTGTCGGGTTCAGCATTTTGAGGAACAGGAATAGGCTCAAAGACGTGACTATCAGCCTGTGCGCGTGGCTTCACATCGTTGGAAGAGGGAGACGCAGTCCTTCCGTCCCTGTGATCGGTCTCGTGGACCGCAGCTACGAGGTTGTGGTGGTCGACGTTATCCATGGTAACAGCGACAGCAGGTTCTTGATGGGCATCATCGTTTCTGTTGGAGGCCATGATGATCAAGTGAAATTTGGAGAGTAAGCTTTGGTCTTTTGGGTGAAAAGATGAGGGATCTTGGTTCAAAAAGACGGGGAAGCGATGTTTCCCACAGACGGCGTCACTGATCTGAGGTGATCATTTTGGATCATCGTGGCCTTCCGGGTAGGGCAGAGATGATGGTTGTAGGAGAGGATGGGGTGTACCTTTAAGGTACTCCGATGCCAAAGTAAGTTTGGGGTAGAGAGAAAGCAAGTACAAATGTTTAGGTATGATTTAGAGTATTGAATAATGATCAAACCTGACCCTTTCAAGTGAGAGGGTATTTATATAGATAACCCCCAGCGCGGGGCCAAGGTCTCCCATGTGGCTGAAATATCTGGTCGGCCAATGGGAGACTGCCAGGTGAAGGGTCAGGCGCATGACCCTTTGACCTGGTCTAACTATTTCTGTGAGATTCGGGGAAGCAGTTGGTCGCGTGAACTATCAAGCGCGAGAGGTGGACGACGGCTATGTTATGCCCAACGGTTAGATTGGCTAAATCCAGTTATTGGGCCTTGTTAGGAGCTGGACTAGATTGTGCCTTGCCCTACTATGGGCCAAGCACCTGCCCAATCTAGAACACTTAACTTCAAAAGAAAGACGTGAAGAGATCTTGTGGGTTTGAAGGGTAAATTTTCAGATGGTCCTTGGGTCTTGGGAGGTGACTTCAATGCGGTTTCTAGCTCTTATGAAAGGAAAAGGTGAAATGCCGTCTCTAACAAAATTGAGCAGAGGAGGTTTGAAGAGTTTATAAACATTATGGAGATGATGGATCCCCTTTGCTTTGGAAATAAGTACAGCTGGTATAGTGGGGATGGGAAGGCTATGAGCAGGATCGATAGATTCTTATTATCTAAGGAGATAATTAGTATATGAAGGGTGGTTGGCCAATTTATAGGTAAGAGGGATGTGTCGGATCATTGCCCAATTTGGTTGAAAGTTTCGTGTGTCGATTGGGGACCGAAACTGTTTAAATCTAACGATTATTGGTTCTAAAATAAGGATTTTTTTGTCTTTTGTTGCTAAGGCATGGAATGAAGCTAAGATTGAAGGTAAGAGCGACTTCATCGTCAAGGAGAAATTCAAGATTCTTAAGGATAGATTGAGGTGTTGGAGTAGGAAAATCTTTGGTTGGCGCGATTTGAGAGTTGAAGATGAACTGGACAAGATCAAGGTATTTGATAGCCTTTTAGAAGTTTGTGGGGATGACGAAGTGAAAGAACTGGTGGATAGCAGCGCTGCAGCTTGTAAATTGATGTGGAGTAACTTGTACATTAAGGATAACATGTTGTTACAAAAGGCTAGATTGGAGTGGTATAGGAACGGAGACATCAATTCAAAGTATTTTCACAGTATCGTCAAAGGCAGATCTAGAAGAAAACACATAGGAGTTGTGGAAACTGATTCAGGCTTGGTCGAAGACATTAATGGTATAAAGGAAGCAGTGTGGCAGTTTTTCAAAAACACATTTAAGAAAGTCGAAGTTAACAGACCTGTCTTGGACGAATTATGCTTTAAATCTCTTTCCGCGGATGAATCGCATTTCTTTGAGGCTCTTTTTTCATACGATGAGATTAAAGATACTGTTTGGAGTTGTGATGGATCGAAAAGCTAGGGGCCTAACGAGTTCAATTTTATGTTTATCAATGGCTGTTGGGACATTCTTAAAGGAGACATTATCAATTTTGTGAAAGATTTCCACTGAAGAGTTATTCTTCCTAAGGCTGTTTCCTCAGCTTTTCTTACGCTTATCCTAAAGATAAAGCAACTGACAAGGCTTTAAGATTATAGAATTATTTGCCTTGTGGGAAGCCTTTACAAGATTATAGCTAAACTTCTTGCAACTCAGTTGAAAAGGGTGTTGGATGGTTTAATCTCTCATTGCCAATCAGCTTTTGGGTCGGGGAGACAGTTATTGGACGGGGTGGTGATAGCGAAAGAAATTGTTGATTTAGCAACCAGAGAGTTCAAAGAATGTGTTATGTTCAAGGTTGACTTTGAGAAAAGGTATGACTGTGTGAATTGGAATTTTCTTCGGTTCATGATGAAGAAAATGGGTTTTGGTCAACTTTGGATGAGATGAATGGAAGCTTGTGTTTTTAATTGTCACTTATCCATCTTGGTCAATGGAAGCCCAACGAAGGATTTTATGGTCGAAAGAGGATTATGACAGGGCGATATGTTTTCTCCTTTTCTTTTTGTTATTGTTGCTGAGGGCTTATCTGCTTTGGTTAGTAATGTTGTTGAAAGGGGAAGTTATAAAGGTTTTACGGTGACAGATGAGGTGTCGGTGGAGATTATTTAATTTGACGACGAAACTCTTTTAATTGGAGGAGGTGAATGGCATAATTTTTGGAGCATCAAAGCAATTCTTTGAGGTTTTGAACTCGTTTAAGGATTATGTGTGAATTTCAACAAGAGTCGTTTGATTGGTTTAAATGTTAGTGCTCATTTTATGGCAACAACGTCTAATTTTCTTGCGTGTAAGGTTGAAGACTCGTGTTTTTCTTTCTTAGGGATTCCAATTTGCTCGAATCTGAGACGTATTAAAACTTTTTCATATATGATTGATAAGTTTGAGAAAAAATTGGCCATTTGGAGAGGAAAGATTGTTTGATCAATTCTATCTTGAGCAGTCTCCCCACATTCTTGTTTTCGTTTTATAAAGCGTCGGTTCAGGTTTGGAGACAAATTGACAAGATTAGACAACGCTTTCTATGGGGTGCATCGATTGAGAAATCTAAAATTCACTGGATGAAGTGGGACTCGGTTTGTAGACCTAAGGAGCAAGGAGGCCTTGGTATTAGATGTATCGAAGACTTCAATTTGGCACTTTTATCTAAATGGAAATGGAGAATTATATGAGTGAATGATGCTTTGTGGAAGAAGGTGTTGAAGGCTAGATAGAGCGAGATAGAAAATCAACTATTGTTGGAGAAGGGTTACTCTATGTATTTTTTAGCTTCCAATTGGTGGAAGGATTTATGTAAGGTGTTGAGTTTCACGGATTCGATCAGATATAATATTGGTGATGACACGTCGATTCCGTTTTGGACAAATTCTTGGTGTGTTCAACCTTGTCTTGCTGTTTCTTTTCCTTTGTTGTTTGAGGCTAGTAGAAGAAAGGACGAATTAGTTGTGAACATGGGATCTTGGTCGAATGAAGGATAGTTATGGGGGGGACTCCGGTATCACGAGCGAGCAACAACGTGATGCAGAAAATAGGGTCTGTAATTTACAGTTATTGCTGTATAATTTCTGTCCTGTTCAGAACAAGAAGGATGCGTTGTTGCAGACTATTGGGTCGACTGTTTCATACACGGCCAGGGAGGGTTATCTACATATACGAGGTACATCACACCCTTTATGGCCGGATTCTGACTCTTGCAGGGCCCTTGGCTTACTTTGGAATTCTTCTGTTCCTGCTAGATACAAGTATTTTGGTTGGAAATTGTTTCTTAATAGGTTGGCCACGTAAGATCGGTTATTTATAAGAAGCCTATGTCAAACCGATGTCGAGAGGAAGTGTGTTTTGTGCAATCAATCAGAAGAAAATTTGTTTCATTTACCTTTTTCCTGTCTTGTTTCTTCGAAGATTTGGTGTATGGTGGGGGATTGGTTGGATTGCTCTGTATCGTTTTCAGGAAGTGTATCGCAGCTGTTTACCGTGAAATTTGGTAAACAACCGCTGGTCTTCCAAAAAATTTGGTTTACTTGCAGAATCAACCAGTGAATCCTAAGGCCATAGCTATTGTGTTTAATGTATTTATGGAAAATTGTAGAACACTTCGACAGTATTCATTTATGTAAAAGATTGTTTTGATTTTTTGTTGAAAAGACTAAACTTTATAAATGTTTGGTAAAAGCAATGCAATGAAGAAAAGAACTTTAAAGTAAAAAAGTGCAGTAAAGAACAATTGATAAATGAAAGTAAATTTCTATTGAAAAAAATATATGGTGTTTCAAACGTACATTTCTCAACAGTAACTCTTTTCTCACTTTAACTTGGATACTTTGAGTAAATTTTAAGTATAGTACAGCAATTGAACACACGGAAATCCTAATATTAAGACCCGTATTTATAATACGTCGAAATAACTGCCTCCAACGAGCATTTCTCAAAAAGTTGGCACGTTTTGCCCTGCATGCCTTCGCTTCGCCATAGTTGTCCTCGCGTCTCTCCTGAGAAACGGATAAGGACAAAAGACAGTTATCTATCCGTATTTTGAAATTCAAACTTTTGTCGAAGGAAGGCTCCAAAAACATCCATTCGTTGAAGTGACTTCCTATACTTAAAAAATATTTCTAAGTATTTGCCCAAACATGTCTCCTTATGAGAACCACTTCGACAAAGCTTCCTACTAGCTCCTGTCGAAGTCAGTCATATTTAAGAAACTTTGATTTTCACTTAGTTTCTCAAATGGGAACATGGCGTCGAAATTCCCAGCCAACAACAACATTATTTAGATTGGCGAGGCATTCAGACTGCAGTTGGTGTTAAAAATAGGAGAAGTGTAGTGTGGTTGACGGTTGTGTGGAGTATTTGGAAGGCTAGAAACGAGATTATTTTTTATAACGATTCATGTAATTTGAGCGATATTTTTTGGAATATTAAGTCATTAGCCTGGAAGTGGGCCTGCATAGGAGATATTAATTATCCCAACTCTGATTTATACGGATTCTATAAGATGTCATTTGTTTAATTTCGATCCGGGTTGGTAGGGAATTCTCCTTTTATAACCTATTTTTATTAGGATTGAATACCCCTTGTTTTCTTATAATGTCATATTGGTTTTGAAAAAAATCCAAACACTAGGTTTTTTTTATAAATATATATGTAAAACTATTTGTTATAAGTGACAATAAAAAAAAGAGTTAAAGAGATTTTTGCCGCGTGTAATTTGAATGAGTTTTGATTTCTTCTTGTAATTTTTTTATTTTATATCTTCACCTTGCAATATAGTTTGGTCATTGTGAAAGCAAAGAAACAATTTTAATTTTAATTCTGTTCTCTTGTTCTGTAGATAATGTTTGTTGAAACATCAAAATAATTGTTTGGAAATATACTATGTGTACGCAAAAACAAAATTCACTTCAACTATATAGGAGCAGTGTTTTAAAAACCGGACCGGACCGGTCGGACCGAGAACCGGTCAGGTAATCGGCCGGGTTCACTTGCTCGATCGGTCATGTCTTCGAACCGGTGAAAACCGGTGTGAACCGGTGCGAACCGAGAAAACCGGGAAAACCAGCGGTTTTCGCAAACCGGTGGTTCAACTGCTTATTTTTAAAAAAAAATTATTTTTTAATTTTTTTTTTATAATTTTTTTTACTCAAATACATAGGAACTTTTCTCCAAGAATAATAGTGACCACTCATTTGATTCAATTGATACACAAATTAAGTTTCGTAATATCCACACAACTATTTTTACTATTTTGTATTTATATTATTGAAAAACCATCATACAAATATTTGTATAGAAATTTAAGAACACAGATTAAAAAACTAAATATAATATAATTTTAGACTTAACTGATTTTCATTATATATATAGACTTGGAAAATTTATTATTTAGAATAATGTTAATATTTGTATTGTTTTAATTATTAACATTAAAACTGATTTTCTATTAACATTAAATATTTAAATTAAACTCTGTTTAATTTAGTCTCTGTTTAAAATTTACAATTAGACTCTGTTTAAAATTTGAATTTAAATTATGAACCTGTGAATTTATGATATGATATTTTCAAAAAATTTAAGTGCTAGTTATATTTTTTAGAGACTGAATCATCCGGTTCGACTGGTTTTACCGGTTTTATATCTATTATAATGACAGATTTATTCAATCGAGTTATCCGGTTTAATCCGGTTTAATCCGGTTTGGTCATGCGGTTCGACCAATGATCCAGTGGTTCGACCGATAAACCAATAATCCAATACCCTCACCAGTTTGATGACCGGTCCAATTTTTAAAACATTGCATAGGAGATATTAGATCCACGAGAGAAAAGTAAAAAATATTTTATTATAAATGAAATCTCAAAAATAGAAAGGTTATTTTAGGGGTGTTCAAAAATATGGTTAACTGAATTGTATATTAAAATTGAACTGCATTGCACTATAAAAAAACTGAACCATTTAAATGGTTAATGAACTGAACCATTTAATTAAAGCAATTCAAATTTAGTTTAAAACCGGTTCAGAACCAATTTTCTTTTATTAACTAGTTTAATTATATAATTCAATGTTGTTCTTCTCCAAACTTGAACCCTAGTTTCTCATTCTATTCATCTTCAATTTCAGTTATGTCACACTCACGCGTAGCTGCACTCGATCGTCTTCGCCCTTCTTCACGCATGCTCTCTCCTTTGCTCTCCCGAATTACCGTCGCGGCTTCATCTCTCTCGATCGATTGACTTATGGAAGGTCCCTACCCTACACTTGGTACTAAATATATGTAGTCTTTTTTCCATGCATGTCTTGTTTCGTAGAGGTGTAGAACCATTAGCTGGCTTTTTTCTATAATAACTCTGATGGAGCCTTTCAACTTCGTACATACTATTTCATTACCTACCTGGTGGTGCTGCTCTCTCACCTATCATCTTTCTTCATACTGTTGAGACCGTGAAATGATTTCCACTGTGAAAACAAATAACATGTTACTATATACAGACAGATATGCTTTTGTTGTACTTTTTCAATATGGTATACTTTTTATTTAACGGATCTATCCAGTTATGCCCTATGAGTAAAACAATTTTACACTATTTAATGAAAATCCAGTGTTGTAGTATTTTTTTATTTATTTAAATTAAAAAGTTTAAAAAAAATTAGATTTGAATCCAATTTTATTTTAAAAAATCACAAAAAATAATTTTTTTAATATTTAAGAAAACTAGTTTGAAAATCAGTTTAAAATTTGGTGAAAAAAATAATTCAGTTCTTCTAAAAAATTGGTTTTAAACTGGTTAAACTAAATTAAACTGGTTTAAAATGGTAAACTGGTTCTAAATTATAAACTGGTTCTGAACTGATTCTGGACCGAATTCAATTAGTTTAATAGATTAACCACTTTTTGATAAAGTGGTTTTTAAAAACTGCACTGAATCATTAATATAGTTCGATTCAATTCAGTTCATGAACCACGAACACCCCTAGGTTATTTACAAACGCTAGAAACTTCAAGATCGCTGTGCTGAAAAGAAATATACTTTTCGAAAATTGGTCGAATAACTATCCTACGTCATTCCTCTAACAAGAAACTACCCTAGTCCCTAACTAGTGGCGATGATTGAGAGTCAAACTCTATGACGTCTCATTCCTCAAGAGAACACGACTCAAGCATTAATAATAAGACTAAAACATTGATTTTGACAACTATCCATCTGAATTATACTATTAATTAGAGCCACATGGATAAAAATATTAATTAACTAAATAAAACATGACAAACACAAGGAAAACATTGTACTAGATAAGATAAAAATGTTCGTCCCTTCTGTGCAGACGCGGCGCAGCATCATCAACTTCTCTAATTATTGCATATATATATATATATACTCGGCAAGAAAGTCTTCCCTCTGCTTTGTGAACACATAAAAAAAATTAATACTATATGAATTTAATTAATAGGCAATAATGCACAAACATTAATACTTCATCCGTCTTACAATGAGTGATCCATTTAAAAGAATATGGTGTCTCAAAATATATGATCCATTTCAGTTTCTAATACAACTTTTCCTATTTTACCCTCTAATTAATATTACTTTCATCATTCTCAATACATTACAAGGGTACTTTAGTAAAAATATCATTTTCTCTCCTTTATTTATTCTCTTTTTCTTAATTTGTGTGAAAAGTCAACTGAGTCACTCATTGTGGGACGAGGTAGTACTAAAAATATTTTATACATCATTCACTTATTTTTATAAGGTCGGTCGAAGTATAGTGCTACTGACGTGATTAACCATGTTATGTATTGGCAATAGAATATATTAAAATGGGTTAAGATGTAAATTAATGTGGCTTTAAAGATATATCAGAAAAAAATACATAAAATATAATTAAATACTTTCTAAATTCAAAATTATACTAATTCAATTTGGTCAATTTTGAAGCCTTGGCAACTTAGAAATTGATGGAATGTCTATAAAAATATCATTGCAAATATAATTTTTTATTTTTTATTTTTCATATTTTCAGAGAAAGGATGTTGCGTGGATTTTTTTGGTTAGTTTAGGCAATATTTTAAAAATCAGACCGAACCGTCCGGTTCAACCAGTTGAGTCGGGAATCGAAGATGAATCCGATTAGATTCATCTTTTAAAACTGCTAGTGGGTCAAAACCGGAGTTAAACCGAAAAAACTGGATTGAACTGTTCAAAACCATTCGAACCAAAAAACCGATGTCGGTTTTATAAAACCGTTCGGTTCAAAAAAATTTATTAAATTGACCATTTTAAATTTTTTTTTTTTAATTTTAATATGTTAATATCAAAACTTAACATGCATTTTTCAAACACAAAAGAATTTTGTGTGTTTTTTACAACCATATAAATTTCTATGTTTTGTCACTTTATTATAGTTATTCTTTCAACCACACCCCATCATCATCATGCCGTCTCTTTCAAACATAGTCACGATGTCCAACTCTATTGATTGTCGTTCAAGTCAATATTGTTTGTTGTTGTCAATTAAGACTTGTTTGTCGTAGTTTAACTCAAATTCGATTTTTTGTTGTTTAATGAAGTATATTGTATTATTTATATTTTGGTATTCTATCTTCTTTAATTTATGTATTCTTAATTATTTGAACTTTATTTTAATTATTATATTCTATTATTTTAATTTTATTTTGAATTAGTTTAATTTATTTTATTGTAATTCTTTAGTTTGGTCAAAATATTCTTAAATGATGGTTGAAATGATGTGTAAAACTATATTATGTTATGTATTATTGATATTGTTGTTTTATATTTGTATTAAATTTTTGAAATATTTTTTTTATTAAGTTGAAAACATATAATAATGTGTGACATATCTATGAAATTTAGTTTCATATTATTACTTTATTTAATAAACGGTTGACCGTTTTAACCGATTTAACCAATTGAACCTTAAATCGTAAGTTTCACCGGTTCAATCTCTGGTCCGATTTTTAAAACATTGAGTTTAGGTCACGATTCTAATTCGTTTATTATTTATTTTTATTTTTACTTCATTCCTTTGAATATTAGGTGTGATATAGATTCGGTTTACATTCTTTTAGATTCGTTTTCTTTTAAAAGGGTTTTCCACTCCATCTTATATATCATTTTAATATATTAACCTTTTATTAAAAAAATTCTCACAATTTAAAAAGATAGAATTAGTTTTATATGAGAATAAAATATTATATGTAATTTAGCAAAATTATTTTTTGTAAGTAGAATGCGAAAGAAAAGAATAAAAAATAAAAATATTATATTAAAATATTTGTTAACAAAAACTAGTGCGACTAAATGGCTTCAACTAAGAGATGAGTGAGATAGCTCAAGTGATACGTGTTAGTCGAGTTAAATAAATGTAAATTGTTGATCCAAAATTTATTTCTTAGTGAAAACATTTATTTATATTTATATATTAATATAAATAAAATCAACAATGAATAAAAAGCTTAAACCACCAAAAAAATATTAAAAAGAAGGATCATAATAAATAAAGAGGATCGAACCAAACCTTCTTAAAAAGAAGATAACCTAAATTTTGACGTACCAAATTTGCTTATAGAAAAACTATTACATAAGGATACATAAGCTCAATCCAAAAAGAAAAATGGCTAAGGTTAATATTAATGTTTGCAAAGTAATCCGCACAATCAGGTTCTCTTCAATAGATATCAGTGACCATGAAGTTTATACTTTTCAACATCAATTGACAATTAAACAACATGTTTTTAAAGACCAAAGAATGATAGAAGAAGATTTAAAAGTCAATAAAATCAATGTAGAATCTGTCTCAATACTAAGTTAGACCAATTACTACTACGAAAAACTCATTTAACAGCGGTTGAAAATGACATATAATGACGGAGGGTGAAGGTGTTGTTATGTAGAGTGTTGTTGTATATGAGGTACGTACAATGACGGTCCTGGGACCGTTGTTGTATTCCAGTATGCGCACACCATTTCACGACGGTTAGTTTAGTCAACCGTTATGATATAACTAAACTGTGATCTGGTTCGATTCTCAGCAACAACATTTTTTATTTATATTAGCGTTTGACATACAACTACATATAGGTTTATAACCGCTGCCAAAAACAGTATGTTTTAAATATAAAATTTATCTGCTTATCAAATTATTCCTATAATTTATCCTGTCAAAACAGCTTCTGTTTACATGCAAACACAATATGTGCATCAAACACAATTCTTCCTATATGTTATCCTTATAAATGAATCAGAGAATTTACATCAAAAGAAATTTACATCAAAAGCTAAATGAATCAGAGAATTAAACTGCTAACATTGTTTAAATCAAAAGCCAAAATTATTGATTTCATTATGTGCATCAAAAGCCAAAACTATTGTTCACATTATGTGCATCAAAAGCAAAAAATATGTGCATCAAAAAATGTTGCTGATATATCAAACAGCAGGTGCAGAACCCTTAAGCGCATTGTGGATATACGCCCAACATTTACGAAGATCCACAAAGTCCTCAACGGGGAATGAGGTTTCGTCGTTAAACATCTACATAAGAGCAAAAAATTGAAGATCATGCATGATAATAATTCAATAGTCAACTTATATATTAATATATGTAAACATTTTATGGCATATATTACCGTATCCCATGAATCAACAGTGCCGGCAAGGACAATGTTTAACATGTGTTTCATGATAAAATACCCACACTCGTAACTCCCGCGTTATTTCCTCGTCTACAAATTACATGAATATAAAAACATGAATACAACCACACATGCATGAATGTAAATGAAATAAACAGGTAATCGTGCCACTTACTTTAGGAGCAAGGTATGTGGGCTTTTTTCTAACATTATTCAATATATTAACTTGCTCTACAATACTGCACATTGAAAATTGAATTAAACATATTACATGATAAACTAATTACAATTAATGCCAAAGAAAATGATATTAAACAAAGACACTTACGTTAATACAAGATCTTTCATTGGTTTGTGGAGTGGATCGTGCAAGGAAAACAGTAATGTCACCGTATTTGTCCTAAATGATATTACGATCAATTGCCAATGACCACTGAATGAACACGAGAATATATATATATATATATATATATATATATATATATATATATATTATTAGTTGTTACTAAAACAAAACTAAATATAGAATATAGAAATAAATTGCAACAATACTAACCCACATAGGAATGGTGCAAGGTAACATTCTTTTCCTCCGTCATTTAGCCGGCTTTTCAAGTACTTTTCTCTGATATTTTTATCATTATACGCCCAAGCAAAAAAATTTGGGTCCAAGATTCCATAGGTACTTGATTTATTCAATTCTATACAAACACGGTGAATGTACCTAAATGGTCAAAGAAAATGAATAAATTAAGGGAGAAAATACAAAAAATTATAATGTTCTATAATGACATGTATATTCGACTATATACTTACGTGCACCAAACTTGCAAAATAGCTATGTCAAGCCACTTATATCCTGCGAGAAAATCCCTCACATCTTCAGGAGTGTAATACACTAAATCCAATTTAGGGCAATGTTCTAGCGGGAGAGCTTGCGCAAGGTCTGTTGTTGAAATGGACAAGTATAAACTTGTTATTTCATTTGGACTAGGGTCCAATATTCCATTGCGGTTATCTACAGGGGGAGGGGCTGTACAATTACTCCCTTTTGTAGAATCATGATTTACGACACTTCTACTTGGAGTTTGATCATCAATAACGCAACGATGATCTTCACTAGTTCGTTGTTCGAGGCTTTCACTTAATCTCTACATTATAACATTCAATTAGAACATAAAACAAAAATAAGCACAATATATTCAATTAGAAAATACAATATATATCATACAAAAATAAGCGCGATTTACGACACATACCGAATACAACTCTTGTAACCTTTCCACTTCTTTCTCCCTTTTTTCCCTCTCCTCTTCAAACAGCCTCATTTGCTCCGCCAATTGCTTCTCAACATTCTCAATCTTTTGTCGTTGAGCAAGAAATTCAGCGGTTTCGATGCTTCTTCTTTGAGATCCAAAGTATGACCTCAAGCCGACACCATCTCCAACACCACGGACACGACCTTCATGCTCAGCTGTTCTGATAGCTTCGACTAATATGTCATGTCGTGCTTCCGGAACAAATGTGCCTTCACGGGCCGCCACAACCAAATTATCCTACACAACATAAGCAACTTATAACATAAGCAAACGCATTTAAATAACAACTCATTAGCAACTTACATAAGCAAACACATTTAAAAAAAACATATATTTACAATTTTCTCAGCAACTACTCTTGAAGCCTCAGAGGTGTACTCTCCATTAGGTCTTAATCGAGCCCTCTTCCATTTCTCATGTCTTGACGGTGGAGATGGAATGTCACCATCTCCTCCTTCTTGTAGTTTTTCCTGCAGGATCCTCTTCTCAAGTTTCCTGTAACCCCCACGAGACAATCTATGGGGGTACATGTTTTTCGCCTTGTTCTGAATTCCTACTTCGCTTTTAGCCTGTTATTAACATAGTGAAAAATGTGTATGATTAGTATCTATAACTCATTAGCATAACATTATAGGTTACATAAGACTAGTACTAACCTTGAATTCCTCAGAACGGCGTTTCTTCGCAAACTTGTGCCACACCTTCTTCGATAAAACATTATACCGAATCCATGGAGGTTGAAGACCGCTCTTAGGCTTCGTAATGTAGTCAGCCATGAGCCGTGACTTAAATCCCCTTCAACGAACACCGGCATAAGTTATCCACTTTCTTTTCAATTTTGAGTCATCGGTAAACTCAAAATTCAACTACTTTAAATCAATATATAAATATGAATTAGAAACTATAGGTAGTGATATCAAATATATGAAAATTATAGTATGAAATACCTTAACGTCTGTCCATATGTTGTCTTTGACATTAACATCCACTTCTCTCCAATCATCAATCAGTATACTGACTTTGCTACGTGCAAGGAACGCAACATAACTCCTAAAAGTAGCGTAATGTGGACAATCCACTAATCTGTAGTGCGAATCAAACTCGATCAGAATTTTTACACCAGATGAGTTGCAGACTGATGTGAATTGGGGCATCATTGTGACACCTCTTTGTGATCTTTTCGTTTGACTTTCAGTTGTTTGAGTTTCATTAGCTAACCTTTCATTTGTTTGAGTTTCTTCGCTGGTTTCTGATGAAGAACTCGACAAGGTCGACATCTAAGTTCAAAAGCAACAACAACAACAACATGAACAACAATGGCAAAAGAGTTTACCGTAGATGCATGGGGAAAATATTTTACGTACCTTAAACGTGACGACGAAGTAAACGATGTTGGTGTTGGTGTTGTTGTTGTCTTCCTTCCTTACGACAATGATGGTGTTGTTGTTATCTTCCTTCTCAACGGTGACGATGATGACGACGGTGTTGGTATGTGCGTAATCTTCTATTTTCTTCACGATCGTGACGATGATGACGAAAATGACAACAAATGGATACTGATGATGCAAGCTTTGGTTGAAATCGTGTATTGTTTCACATTATTGAACGTTAGGGTTTAGGGTTGAAATCGTGTAACGTTTCGTCTGGTTTCTATTTTCAATGGAAAATTTGATACTGAAGAGACAATGCAACTAGCTAGCTTGGAGAATATTGAAAAGCTAATGCGACGGTCAAAAATATAAACCGTTATGATATATTATTTTTATAATGATATTTCATATTAAAGCGCCAGAGTTATATTTAGAATTAAAAATTAAAAAAACATACAAAATATATCACAACGGTGTATATAAACAACCGTAATCATAACTTTTAATTTTTTTAATTAAAATTAAATAAAAAAGAAAAGGTGCGCTTTAACATAAAAGGAATAATATATATGATGACGCTGAGGTTCAAACACATGAAAGCTTGATGGTATCACCACAGTTGATTTATCAATCGTTGTTATACACAGATAATCACCATGGTTGGTTTATCAACCGTTGTTATATACAGATAATTTTTATTCAATAAACAAATAAAATACAACCGCGCCTTAGTTTAGATATGTCACAACGGTGTAGGGATGAGCGTTGTGAGCATGACGTCGTTGTTTACGCGTTTTGTAGTAGTGAATAAGCAATCAAAGAAGAACACTTTCATATATTTTTTCAAAGCATTCTATGCAGCTTGCATGATTATTTAGAAAAATTCCACCACAAGATGAATAGCGCATCTATAGTACAGGATCTCTTTGATGACTCGAGAGGATATGTGTTAGAAATGACAACTTTCACATCGGTTGGAGGCTATTAACCAATGTGAAATCCTTTGTATTTTATATATATATATATATATATATATATATATATATATATATATTCCTAGTTATAACTTATATTTTTGAAAAACAAAATCTAAATGACACATCTGTACCATATATTTTATGGCTACAAGGCAAAAAAAAATATTTACATTCAAATCAAAATGACACACATTATGTACCAAAATCGGATAGGCTAATCAAATATGTCCAGGGTGACTCAGAAATAATAAATATTCATTTTTTACAACATAACTCAAACATATTAATGGTTCCATTGAACTCATAAAACTCAAGGAAGCAAGTTGCTCAACGTGAATAGAGATACATTATATAAGTCTCTTAATAACCGATATTCGTTCGTTAAATATCTATAAGTTGAATGAAATATAAAATTAGAATAATAACAATGATTTGTTTAAAAAAGAATAAAATCAATGACATAAAGTTATAACAATATTAACTATAATTGTTAAAAATAAAAAATAACAATAAATTATGGATAAACAATAAAAATATTTACTCGTTAGTTTTACCATATCCCGTGTTGATGATCATAACAAATACATGCACATCATCTGAATCATTTTCTTCATACGAGGTATGCACACGTGTTAAGAAAGAAGGGGTCTCAGAAATATCAAGAGTTAAATCTTGATTTTCATCAGTAGCAGAAATGTGTTTTCCTTAGAGAATAATTGTTGACAATATTAATGTGTTGTTGTCACTGATTTATTTTCTCCCCGATAAGGGCTTTGGAGTAATATAAAACACCTACTCTCTATTAAAATACTTTTGCAATCTAGGACATGGTTTCATAATTACAATTCAGAAACATGTTACCTTATGTCCACCAACTTTTTGCCTTCAGATTAAATAATCTCAACACTATTGACAATCGTGTAAAATTTGTGCACCCTGGATATAATGGCTCTTCCTTGTCACTACATAAAGTATCATAACGAGCTCTCTTAAAAGAGTCTTATCCAATATCATGAATCATATTTTCTAGTCGACCATCCATATCTACATCATCTTCATCTTTTGTAACACAGTTGGGGTTTTGTCACTTCACAATGCCACATCCATGTCATATAATGTTGATAAATTTCACGAAAATATAGATGATTCAATATTTCTTTCATTCCATATATTTTAGTATTACCACAAAAAACACAAGGAAAAAAATTAATATTTTTTAGGAAGTTTTCTTTCAGCAAATGGAAAATATTCAACCATTTCATTCTCATACTCCAGGTTTAATTTATTAGCTTTTATCCAACTATGATCCATAATTAACTTCTAAAAAAAACCAATAATTACATGTTTTTAGATATTCATTTTAGGAAACTTATTAGCTTATTTAACAATTTAATCATATGTCAAAAGTATAACTGAATAAAAGGACTCTGAGAAGCAACAACAACAACAACAACTACTACCGAACATTTTAGGACGAAAATTCCTTTACATTTGATACATTAAACCTTTTACCCTCAGCAACTAAAAAAAAAGAACATTAAATATTTTACAACAACAAAATATATTACTAACATAGTTAGTGAAAATGTTAATCATGGAAGGCATACTTGGTGCTACCAAAATAAATTTTGATAAGGATGTCGGTCATACTTGATGCATAGTTCAAAATTCAAATATAATATAATGATGAAAAAATATTAGATGATGTATAAGGTAAGGATAACAACAACATATATTGATACCATGGTTAAATCTTTAATCTTAACAACAACCAAACATTACATATTTTACAACAACAACTAACATTTCTAAGTTACATGCATGTATAAAGTGATTTACATACTGGAAACATGATGAAGAACACAAAGGCAATGGTGGAGGAACCTTCATTTCGAATTCCGTTTCTTTTCCTTGCTTCTTTCGAGTTTCATTTCCTTTTTCTTGCTTCTTTCGAGTTTCGTTCTTTTCCTTTGTTTTAAGTTTTGTTTGAGTGATCTTCAATGGGGTTAATGACATTCAAGAGGAGATGATGAAGTTTCGAACACATTTATGGAAGAAATTAATTTTATTATTGAAGAAGTGATGTTTGGAGAAGAAGAAGTTTCAAAACTCATTACATGATAAATGAAGTTTTAAGTTGTTTAGAGAAGATGAAGTTTTGATGGAGAAGATGAAGATTCAATTTAGGGTTTGTTCGGTTTCTAAGGAGATATAAAAATATAATTTGTTGTGAAAAATCTCTCTTTTGTGGAAATATAATTTTGTTTGAGTTTTCCTATCGGTTAGAGGTTTCAACATAGAGAATATATAATACTTTACCTATCAGTTGCCACCCTAACCAAGGTAATAGGCTTCCCATATTTTAATAAAAGAATTAAAAAAATGAAAGTTGATTTAGTATCTTACGAGATACTCTTATACTTTTACAATATACTGATCACTCAGACATAAAACCATGTAAAATTTCATGCTTCATCTCTTTCACAATCTTAAAGCTTCAAGATCCCTTGTTAGATTCACCATTGATTCAACACTTCATTTGGGACTTGAATTCTTCTATTTGATGAGGCTTGATATAAATGCTTTGATAGACGCCATTATCAGAGGTTTCTTGATCCGATATTCTTCAAGACTTCACTAAATGCCGCTTGATATTAGGTGTTGTCATCATAAAAACCACCAAGGATCACCTACCACTAAGATCATTTATAGATGATTATTTCTGCAAGCATATAGCTCCATAATACCAAGAACCAATAATGACAAGACATTTTAATGATGGAGAAACATCCATAAAAAAACAACCTAAAAAGTCGAAGACCAAAATATTGTCTTGAATAATGGCCGAGCTCACAAGCCACACCCATACTTCGTCGGACCAGGCTTGGAGGATTACTGTTCCTGTTTGGGCTGACATGTATTTTTAAAATGTCCTAATAATATCACAATCCCATAATAAAGAGGACCCAATTTTTAATACAAGACTAGTCTTAGACCTAAGAGTCATCCGATCGAGACCAAGAGATCAACAAACACAAATAATGAAGCGTCTTAAAGAAGAAGATCGTGGGACCTAGGGAATACAGATATACCAAATCTAAGAAAACACTTAATCACGATAAGTGTTTGATGTAAGATATTTAAACTACTAGACAAATAATACACCAACACGTGTCTTATTAGACAAATATTCTACAAACAGAAGGTTCTACAAGATATGATGAGAAAATGAATAAAAATATGTTATGATAGTGACATGATGAAATTATTCCATCATTTTTTTCATGTACACATGATAATAAACATTATATTAGTTTCACGACGCAAAAATTACCCGAGTGAACAAACGCTCAAAATCAACAAGAGTCACCATCGAAGTTTTATTTTTAAAAGAAAAATGTCAATAAAACCCTAAAAGAACAAAAACATGGTCATCACGTTCAAATTCAAGTCTGGGAGTCAATTATGTGCGGGGAAGGTATTAGCATCTCACACATCCGTTGTGTCCAATGAGAATCGTTTAGTTAGTTTTGTGAATGTGAATATTAACTGAAAAGTATTTGATTTCTTCTAATTATTATCATGTATTCACAAAAAAGAAATAACAGAGGAAAATTTAGTTTTTTTATTAAGGTATGATGGTAGTATGATGTTAATGAGGATGTGAGAGTTGTCTGTAGGTGTGTATAATTTTTTCTCTGAGACTTTTATTTTTACGTCAAACAACACGTAAGGACAAGAGATTTTGGGAGTGGATTTTGTTTGAATTCCAACAAAACGTGAGAGGGAGAGGTTTCTATGTGAGATGACTTTTTGTGTTTTTCTCCTTTCTCGTGTGGCTTCCCCCATGTATAAACTAATTGTCCATATTTATATTAAGTTTTTAGGTTAGCTAAAAAAGGAAAAAAAGCATTCAAAGGAAAGAAAAACCAAATAATTATTTTGCTCCAAGTCTTTCTACATTAGAAAAGATATTTCTTACTTTTTAAGACTTGAAACAAAAATAACAATAAAATTAATGAATAAAACCAATAAATTTGTGACTTTTTTTTTAATTTTTCATATTTTAATAAAAGAATTTGGATTAATTAAATACCAAATGAAATAAAACTAAAACCATTTTTTTAAAAATAAAAATGTAATGAAATTACACAAACATCTACCTAAATCTAAAAGTCTGGATAAAATTGGGGTACGACAGTTGTCCCTATTTAATTAACTTTAATCCGAAAGTATGAGTGACAACAATCTTCATGTAATCGCGGTGAAAGATAATTAAGTACAAAAGGACCCAAATTTTGTCCTCCAAATTTTTCAAGGTAGACTCACTGGGGATCAAATGAGGTAAAAACCCACCCAAGGGCTATTATCTACTTTTGTCAACATTATTGGATGATCAACTTCAGCCACTTATGCTGATAGATTGATTGACAATGAAGTGGATGATCATCTACTTCATCCGCTTACATTGACAGGTTGATCAACAAATGAATTGGATGATCAACTACTTAGCCATTTATGCTGGTAGGCAGATTGATAAGAAATCGGATGATCAACTACTTCAGCCACTTATGTGATAGATTAATCAATAAGGACTAGACAATCAACTACTCCAGTCATTTATACCGATAGGCCGATCGACAAATGCTTTGGATGTTCAACTAATCCAGTCGCTTACGCTGACCGATTGATCGACAAGAATTAGATGATCTTTATCAGTCAGTTACACTAATACTTAGATCGACAGAGTATGCTCGTCATCATCCAGTTTCACTAATACTTAGATCAACAAAGGATGATCGTCACCAACCGATAACACAGATACTTGGATTAACAAATGATGATTATCATCAGCTAGTAACACTGATACATAGATTAACAAAGGATGATCGTCATCAGCCGGTTACATTGATACGTGGATCAACAAAGAATGGTCATCATCAGCCAGTTGCACTGATACTTAGATCGACAAAGGATGATTGTCATTAGCCGGTAATACAGTTACTTAGATCGACAAAGGATTATCGTCATTAAATGGTAGCATTGATACTTAGATCGACAAAGGATGATCGTCATTAGCCGGTAAAACTGATACTTAGATCGACAAAGGATGATTGTCATCATCTGGTAGCACTAATACTTAGACTAACAAAGTATGATCGCCATTAGCCACTAATACTGATACTTAGAATGATAAAGGATGATCGTCATCATCCGGTTGCACTAATACTTAGATCGACAAAGGATGATTGTCATCAGCCGGTTGCACTGACACTTTGATTAATAAAGGATGATCGTCATCAGTCAGTTGCACTGATACTTAGATAGACAAAGGATGATTGTCATCAACAGGTAGCACTGATACTTAGATAGACAAAGGATGATCATCATTAGCTAGTTGCACTGATACTTATATCGAAAAGGATGATCATCATCAACCAGTTGCATGGATACTTAGATCGACGAAGGACAATCATCATCATCATCCGATTGCATTGATAATTAGATTAAAAAAGGATGATCATCATTAGTCGGTTGGACTGATACATAGATTGACAAAGGAGGATCATCATCAGCCGGTTGTATTGATACTTATATCGACCAAGGATGATCGTCATCAGCTGGTAGCATTGATACTTAGATCGACAAAGGATGGTCTTCATCATCCGACAACAATGATACTTAGATTGTCAAAGGATAATCGTCATCAATCGGTAGCACTGATAGTTAGATCGATAACGGACCAGTAGAAGATTCTTTGGGAATTAACTAGGAAGTTTTTGAAGAAGTTCCACCATGGAAACCTACTTCCGAGGTTCACTAGTGAAATCCATTGTCGAGATTTATCAGGGAAATATCATTGGGGATTGATTGGGATAATTTTTTGACAAATGTTTACTAGGGAAAGATTTCCAAGAGGAAACTCATTGAGGAGAATGCTTACGGGGGAAAAATTTCAAGGGAGACTCACTAGGGAAGTCTATTGTCTGGGACTCATTGAATCTTGGAGCAGTTTACCTTCAACTGATCAGGTCTTGAAGCGATTTTCCCTAGATTTACCAATTCTTGAGTCAGTTTTCCCTAATGAATAGAGTATTAGGAGATTTTCCATTGATAGTCCTGAGGAGGTTTTCCCATGATGGTACATTGTTGAAATTTCGTCGATGCTAAATACTGATTTGCAAATAAAATTTTTCCTTCAAAATGGTAGTTCTAATGCAATGCTCATGCAAGTTTTGAAATCAGAAGTTTTTATTGAAATGATGTTGTGATGTACAACGAATAAATTGATGGTCAGAATGCAATGTTGATTTATACATTCAAGGTGTGGAAGATGTTGCGAGAACATGATACTAATACAAATGATTAGCAAGGTTAATGCAACCTTCATGTAGTATGCTTTAAAAATAAACCTTGCCTAAATTAGGTCTTTTGTGGGTTACAACGTGACCTAGTTAATGTTTTTTAACAAAAGGATATAAGGTTCAAAAACTTCAATTTTAACCCACCCATCCTCCTTATGATGATCTCCAGATCTACATTCAGTTAATTCAATACTACATTCAACTTCCAAGAGGATTTTGAAGGTGAAAATGTGATGGTTCGGGAACCAATGAGGTTTTCTACCTGAGGTGGCAGTCACCCACTTTTGTTTGTCTGTTTCTTTTTTTCTTTGGGTATGGTGGTCATATCCTCTTGCTATTTAAGATTTTTGGTGACCCTTTTTTTTATTTTATTTATTTCCTTTGATTTTGTTTCATATATAATTTTCTTGTATTTTTGGAACAATTCGTATGAAATTTGTTCTTTTGATTTGACAAGGGTTGTGACTGTCATGTTAATGATTGGTGAGGAACAACCATTGTGAATTTTTTGGATTTTCACGACTTCTTCGACACTTCATGACATGTGCGAGGAAGAAAAAATGTTTGAACCTCAGATGAGATGTTTTCTCTTTAAATTTCTATGCACAATCAAATTAACCAAAAAATTACCTTGCCCCCTTTTAGGATTAAGGGTTTTTTGATACAGGAAGAAACACTAACTTATAGGCTCAAAGGGGTTGACTAGGGATTAACTCCTTAACTCCTTAGTGTTTGGAAAGTGAAATAATGCCTTGCATCGTCAGCAAGGTTTTATTCAAAAGCATACTTTAGCAACTTCGGGTATTTTGTTTACACCATCTTCCATCCAATCTTTACTAAAACAACATTTTGATAAAGAAAAGGTGGAGAAACATTAATATTGTTTTTTTTTTTCGAAAAAGGAAAGAATGAAAAGAGTGAAAACGAAAGGGTTAATTCAAAATATGCATGCTTATTTTATTAATATTACCATTCAAAAGCAATAAGTTTAAAAATAAATAGCACTTAGCAAACAAGAAAATTATAAATGAAAATAATAAAATGGCCTAATGATGATCAACTTTGAGGATGAGCTTTCCTGTCTAATTCACCGGCTTTAGGAGGTGCCCCCAAAGCGTACTCATCCGGGTAAGGGGTTGTTCACCACACTAGGGCCTTCTTCCTTGAAGGTTAACAACTTATTGTCAATCAGTTTTTGCACCCTAATCTTGAAAGCATTGCAATTTTCAATAGTATGCCCTATTGTTCGACATGGAATTCACACTTAGCATTTATGTCCTTCCTAGATGGGAACAGTGGAGGCAAAGGCTTGATTGACATTGTAACACCCCAATTCCCATCGCGAATAAATAATACATAAATAAATCAGAGCAACTAAAAATTTATTTTTCCGACAGAAACAAGGATGCCACATTTTAAAGTAAGAAAACACAATCCCTGCTCAATTATTTGATACATAACACATAATAGAAAAATCGTTAACGGGAAACTTTTTCCATCTAAAGGGAAAGGTCAATTATGGAATAAAGCGGAAAGATCCATAACCGACTTGTTTTACAAAATAAATCATTTTAGAACATCAACTATATATACAAAGGTGCTACAAAATACATTCAACAAATGTATATATATATATATATAATCGTTCCCCGACTCCCGTGCTACGTATCAGAGCAGACACCAAGACCGACAACAGAACGGAGGGCTAATCTTCACAAAAAGACCTCCAGCAACTCTAATCTGCAATGCCTCATAGAGCATTATAAAACAGCAGAAGGGTGAGAAATAACAACTAAATCAAGATTGCATAATAATATGCAAACACACATAACAATCACATACACAGTTATTCTCACCTCACGCATCACCTACCAATACGTATAGCAAGCCACAGATGTATAACATATTTCTGACAATCCGAACACATAACATATATCAATTATGCCCACATAATAACATATTCACACATAATGCACACCAAAGTTATGACACATGGAACCACACCACCACATCACCATAAAACATATGGCTATACATAAAACATATTATCCACAACCAATGCATTTACCACATATGCACACCAATTCACCAATCCAATCATAAATCTTAACACATATTCAATCAATTCACAATTTCCCACATATAATCACATAATCAATCAATTCGCAATTTCCCACACATAATCACATAATCAAACCATTCATGATTTTCCACACATAATGCATCCATTCACAATTCTCACACATAATCAATCCATGATTTATGCAAATGCACAGAGACCGACACAACGACTCTATGCAAATGCCATGCGGTACCGACTTCCAACATTTCTCATCATTAGTTCACTCAGGAACTCTGCTGGAACCATCGCTCGTTACATCACTGTAACTCCCCGTCGGGCATACGATGTTCCCCGTCGCTTTCGGTCCTCTTTGTATAAGGCTCACGACGTTTATGGATCGCTTTCGGTCCTCTTATTTTTAAGGCGATTCATACCTCTTATTTTTAAGGCTCACGATCCGATCGCTCACACCCCACATGGGCACACGATCATCTATAATCATCGCTTTCGGTCCTCTTATTTTTAAGGCGATTCATACCTCTTATTTTTAAGGCTCACGATGTTATAGCAGATTCCCTCTGGAACCAATCCGTCACTCAGGACGTCACAAGGATGCATATCATGATGCTTGGCATACAATGACTCATGACATTCAAAATGCATACACATACACATCCACAATCATGCATATATCATCAAACACCATCACAATGCATTTACTTGCCCTTAGGCCACAAACCATCAACCACAACAATTACAACAACTTGTCACATGCTTCAACATCATCACATTCATGCATTGCAAAACAATTCAAACAATGTCTCTCAAACCATAAAGACCACCAAACAACATACATTGAATTTCACATAAGCAATGCATTTCATCATAATCCACAATTCACAACATTTCATCACATATATTCACCTCATATAACAGCACACAAGCTATACGTTACGTATCCAAAAATAGATAGCATGATAACACATCAATCGCACACCAATACGACGGTAAAAATCCGACAACCCGACTATTTTTCAAAAACACGAATTAATTAAATCATATTTTACCCTCCAAACCATTTTTAGTAGAAAGAATATTTCATTAGCTTTCCAACGCTTCAAACGGGGGTCAAAACGGACTTACGGTTCAAAAGTTATGAAGAAAACAAAATCGGACATTTTGGAAAATTTTTGCAACGTGCAGGTCTGCTCAGGTCGAGTCTTTAGGTCGACGCAAGGCACTATGAGTCAACCTAAAACCCTATGAGTCGACGCATACTGCGCAGAATTTGATAAAAACTCAGTTTTCAATCGTTAAATGACTTCCGGACCTCCGATTTCGATTCCGTAAAAAGTTGCGATCTCAGAATTCAACATACTACAATATTTCCACCATTAAAAGGCCATCTAACACATTTTCCATTTTTGAAATATTTTGAAACATAATTTTATCAGTTTATCCCAACTCCAAACTCGCTCAAAACCACTCGAAAACACACAAATAACCATTCCCGATTAATTCCTATCCTTACTCGATTAAATATCAACCTATACCAATGTTACCAGACATATCCAAACACTTTTACTCGATCACAACATCAATTTGCACAAAAACATCGATATATATCAAAACTCAAAAGTTACAAATTCAACTCGATTCAATCAAACGATCACGCTAAATCACGACCCAACATCACACGACTCTACTACGCGATTTATTCCGACTTTCGTCCGTAAAAACATCGATTTCTAATCGTTTTTCTCATTTCAACCTAGAATTGGAAAACTATGGAAAAACAAGAAAACATTCACACAATCACACACATATACATATACAAGCAAGATATAATCGAAACTTCTCATCCTTACCCGATTATTCGCGCTTGAAACGGAGAATCTTCGACTTTCCCCTCTTTTCTTCTTCTCCCTTTCTTTCCTCTCTTTTCTCTTCTTTTCCTTTTCTTTCTCTTCTTTCTCTTTTCTTTCTATTTCTCTTTCTCTATTTCTATTTATAATATCTAACTACCCAAATGACCAAAATACCCCTACACTCAAATATCTCGCAACCGCTCTCAAAACGCGATAAAACATAAACAATGATGAAAAATAATATATTGCCAAATAAAAGTCAAAAATAAAATAATATAAAACGAAAATAATTAAATCGACTCGATTAAATAAATAAGACAAAACGGGGTGTTACAATTCTCCCCCACTTAGACATTTTCTTCCTCGAAAATATAACCGATACGAACAACTCCGGATACGACTCTCGCATCCGACTAACCAACTAACACGCCAACACTAGGCACACCAATAATAACACAAACTGACAAACTATCTTGCTAACAACAACTACTATAACAACACGACCCGACGACAATTACAACGACAAGATGCAAAGCCCATACAATGCACTTGACGACCAACTCACAACTCAAGGAAAACCCAAGCTACGAACAAACATCGGAATTAGCTACTCGCACTCGAACCAACACGATGGAAACGAGGCAACAACACAAACAAGAACACAAGTTCCACGACACAATATCGATTAAACAACCTCCACATAACCACAATACCAACATCCTTGTCACATAACATTATTACAACCATGCTACGATTCACCAGTCGAACATTCAACCAAACCGTCCCTCTACATAGTTGCCCATGAATAATATTTAAACCTTTCACCTAACACTTCCATTCTGAAACGTCCAATGGTCTCATGACTCCTACATATTCCCAATATTCAACTTATGAACTCTTACAAGTCACACACACATATACGAATCATGCCACTTCACACTTCCGTTGCACACTCTGATTACTCGTAACCATCAAAACTACCAATTTCACGACCAAAGTCTAACTCTTCCTCATATTCTCCAAAAATCACTGTTCACTTTCAATATACTCAACCTCACACTCTACTGTGTTACCTCACACACCAGACACAAGTCTCGGAACTGCTCAAATAATTCTAATTCTCGGACCATCAAAACAGACATACATAGAAACTTTCGACTTAACTCATCAGGCACAACCTCAGCTTTTCCCAAAGGATAATCCAAGCCAAATTCATAACTCATCAAAAATTCTAACCATCCTCATTGTCTCATACTCTATTCCTTCAAACCAACCAAGTACTTTAAACTCTTGCGATTACCAAACACTTCGAGCCGAGAACCATAAAAATAATACCTCCAAATTTTCCAACACAATACAACCGCGACTAATTCCAAATCCAGAATAGTATAGATCCTTTTATGAATCCTCAATTGTCGTAAAGCATAAGCCACGACTTTACCCTCTTGCATTAACACACTGACTAAACTCATCAAAGACGCATCCCAATACCTCACAAACGGTTTATTAGGATCACCCAGAATCAAAACTGGAGCCGTAGACCATTTCTACTTCAGCTCACCCAAAACTTACTCACAACGAACATCCAAAACAAACGACTCACCCTTTGCAAGCCAACTGAGATAACAGAAGTACGAACTTAACAAAGTCTTCCATAACCTTCTGTAACAACCAACTGAGCCCAAAAGTTTCTAATCTCCTTAACCAACTTCGGAACCTCTCATTGTAGAACTGCATCTACTTCCGATGAATCCACAACAAATACCATCCTCAGAAATAACATATCCAAGAAAACTAACCTTTTCAACCAAAATTCTAACTTGAATAACTTAGCATAAAACTTCGTCTCTTTTCAACACTTGTGATTCAAATCTCAAACACTCTACCTGTTCTTCCTCTGAGTTTACCTCAATCAAAACCACCACGAACTTATCCAATTAAATATAGAAGATACAATTCCCCTACTCCACGAACATTACAGATGCATTACTAACACCAAATAACATCACTGCACGTTGTAATGCCCAACCAAACTCCAAAAGATAAAAATTCTTAAAGCTTTTGCAAAACTTTTCACTAGGTAACTGGTTACTCACATACAAACTTAACCGAGTAAATAACAGCCTATCCCGACGATAACAAACATAACCAGTCACATTAAATCGATCAAAGCCTCAACTCACACCATTCACCACTCTTATCAAACATTCCAAACAATTGCAATTTTACTCAAACTCAACCAAACCATTCCAGTCATCCGTTCATGAAAGTGGACACTTGTTCTCAATCGTTACCTTATTCAACTGTTAGCAATCCATACACAATTTCTTCTCTTAACAATCCAAATTCTATAAATCCCCACGTGTAGCAACAACCATCCCAAAAGAACTCTCAAATAGTACATCCACCCTTAAGGTTTTCTCAAAATTCCCATTAATGCTCTATAATTCCAAAGACTCCAAACTTCTCCAGAACTTTAAGTTTCACTTTCCATAGTCTCAATACCAATACCATCATAATGCTTGTTATTCCATTCAATCATCCCTCCTTTTTGTTACTAACCATACTGGAGCTCTCCAAGACGACACACTTGGCCTCACAATTCTCCTTTCCAGTAAATCTTCCAACTGCTCTATCAGTCCGGGTACTTCTAATACTAACATCCAATATTCCATCAGGGAATAAATCTGAAAATCACGCACAACCGGTAGCTCATCACTATGTCCTTCCTGCCAATTTCTAGAAAACTATCGTCACAAACATAACAACATCTTAGTTTCACGTCCTAAAAGTTCTTCTACTTACTTAGCAGATCCAAACCTCAAATCCTTACCTTCGTCCAATTCGAGTTCACACTCTACTCTCTGAGAACAACCTTTAACAATACCCAATCATTCTCTCCCAATGACTTCCCAACTTGACCAACATACCAAAAACCTCTAATCCGTCTCATCTTCCAGTATAAGAGTCTTCATCAACTCATCGAAGCAATCCGTAATCACCTGCTTAATTCCAAATAATTCATTGCACACACTATCACAGCCGGAAAGACACGTCTATCCCATCCAACATAATTTCCGTCTGCTATCAATAAGAGATTAAGGGTGATCAGTTCCTCAATTTGCCAATAGACAGTCGACAATCATGATGGGGCATAAACCATCTTTACCAAACTATAATAGCATTACTTACATCTCATGCACAAAACTACCTAAGGCACAAATCCTTAGTTAACATAAACCTTACCTCCGCATTCCCTCCGGAACCGAGAACCACACTGTCCAGAGAGCACTTATAATCTTGCAATTCACAACACACGGAGCCAACGCTCCACACCTGAAGCAACTTGGAGAAGTACCAGCTTCTCCCCCACTTTTCTCATTCTAACACCTGAAGACAAAATATTAGGAAACCAGAAAGTACCGACAGTGCTCCACACACATATCACGTACTAAGGGACAAACAACAACGAAAGTATTCAACTGTCATACCAACTGACTCAACAACTTGGCCGGACGGACCGACCTGCTCTGATACCACTAATGTAACACCCCAATTCCCATCGCGTATAAATAATACATAAATAAATCAGAGCAACTAAAAATTTATTTTTCCGACAGAAATAAGGATGCCACATTTTAAAGTAAGAAAACACAATCCCTGCTCAATTATTTGATACATAGCACATAATAGAAAAATCGTTAACGGGAAACTTTTTCCATCTAAAGGGAAAGGTCAATTATGGAATAAAGCGGAAAGATCCATAACCGACTTGTTTTACAAAATAAATCATTTTAGAACATCAACTATATATACAAAGGTGCTACAAAATACATTCAACAAATGTATACATATATATATATATATATATATATATATATATATATATATATATATATATATATATATATATATATATATATATAATCGTTCCCCGACTCCCGTGCTATGTATTAGAGCAGACACCAAGACCGACAACAGAACGAAGGGCTAATCTTCACAAAAAGACCTCCAGCAACTCTAATCTGCAATGCCTCATAGAGCATTATAAAACAACAGAAGGGTGAGAAATAACAACTAAATCAAGATTGCATAATAATATGCAAACACACATAACAATCACATACACAGTTATTCTCACCTCACGCATCACCTACCAATACGTATAGCAAGCCACAGATGCATAACATATTTCTGACAATCCGAACACATAGCATATATCAATTATGCCCACATAATAACATATTCACACATAATGCACACCAAAGTTATGACACATGGAACCACACGACCACATCACCACAAAACATATGGCTATACATAAAACATATTATCCACAACCAATGCATTTACCACATATGCACACCAATTCACCAATCCAATCATAAATCTCAACACATATTCAATCAATTCACAATTTCCCACACATAATCACATAATCAATTCGCAATTTCCCACACATAATCACATAATCAAACCATTCATGATTTTCCACACATAATGCATCCATTCACAATTCTCACACATAATCAATCCATGATTTATGCAAATGCACAGAGACCGACACAACGACTCTATGCAAATGCCATGCGGTACCGACTTCCAACATTTCTCATCACTAGTTCACTCAGGAACTCTGCTGGAACCATCGCTCGTTACATCACTGTAACTCCCCGTCGGGCATACGATGTTCCCCGTCGCTTTCGGTCCTCTTTGTATAAGGCTCACGACGTTTATAGATCGCTTTCGGTCCTCTTATTTTTAAGGCGATTCATACCTCTTATTTTTAAGGCTCATGATCCAATCGTTCACACCCCACATGGGCACACGATCGTCTATAATCATCGCTTTCGGTTATCTTATTTTTAAGGCGATTCATACCTCTTATTTTTAAGGCTCACGATGTTATAGTAGATTCCCTCTGGAACCAATCCGTCACTCAGGACGTCACAAGAATGCATATCATGATGCTTGGCATACAATGACTCATGACATTCAAAATGCACACACATACACATCCACAATCATGCATATATCATCAAACTCCATCACAATGCATTTACTTGCCCTTAGGCCACAAACCATCAACCACAACAATTACAACAACTTGTCACAAGCTTCAACATCATCACATTCATGCATTGCAAAACAATTCAAACAATGTCTTTCAAACCATAAAGACCACCAAACAATATACATTGAATTTCACATAAGCAATGCATTTCATCATAATCCACAATTCACAACATTTCATCACATATATTCACCTCATATAACAGCACACAAGCTATACGTTACATATCCAAACACAGATAGCATGATAACACATTAATCGCACACCAATACGACGGTAAAAATCCGACAACCCGACTATTTTTCAAAAACAAGAATTAATTAAATCATCTTTTACCCTCCAAACCATTTTTAATAGAAAGAATATTTCATTAGCTTTCTAACGCTTCAAACGGGGGGTCAAAACGGACTTACGGTTCAAAAGTTATGAAGAAAACAAAATCGGACATTTTGGAAAATTTTTGCAACGTGCAGGTCTGCTCAGGTCGAGTCTTTAGGTCGACGCAAGGGCACTATGAGTCGACCTAAAACCCTATGAGTCGACGCATACTGCGCAGAATTTGATAAAAACTCAGTTTTCAATCGTTAAATGACTTCCGGACCTCCGATTTTGATTCTGTAAAAAGTTGCGACCTCAGAATTCAACATACTACAATATTTCCACCATTAAAAGGCCATCTAACACATTTTCCATTTTTGAAATATTTTGAAACATAATTTTATCAATTTATCCCAACTCCAAACTCGCTCAAAACCACTCGAAAGCACACAAATAACCATTCCCGATTAATTCCTATCCTTACCCGATTAAATATCAACCTATACCAATGTTACCAGACATATCCGAACACTTTTACTCGATCACAACATCAATTTGCACAAAAACATCGATATATATATCAAAACTCAAAAGTTACAAATTCAACTCAATTCAATCAAACGATCACGCTAAATCACGACCCAACATCACACGACTCTACTACGCGATTTATTCCGACTTTCGTCCGTAAAAACATCGATTTCTAATCGTTTTTCTCATTTCAACCTAGAATTGGAAAACTATGGAAAAACAAGAAAACATTCACACAATCACACACATATACATATACAAGCAAGACTCCACATTTGTCACTAGCTGTATATTGAGGATTTCTCTCCTAGTATGCAAATTAAGTATCCTCAAGAGTGTCTTAAGGTGAGGTATGCCCAGCCTGGCCTGCGGGATTTTCTTACATAGTAGGGCCTTCGTTCACGTTAGAAACCGTGACTCGTACCAAATGAGGTTGAGTGGACATTCAGCTTGTGGTGGAGTATACCCAAGAGGAACACAAAATTTTGGGAACTGATTGCTCACCCCAGGTTACAGGTTTGAAGTAGAGCTAAATGGTTCAGTGGCATTTTCAACATTCACAGTTGTTTGAGGGTTGTCCTCTCTCATCGCCATAGATAACATGGCTTACAAGAGTTGGTCCATCTTGCTTTTCATCTTATCAACATCTTCTCAATGTAACCTAGTTTGATTCCAACGGGTCCATTATTCTTTAGTAATTGCTACGTGTTTCGTGAGAGTGCCGAGGAACTAGCTTGAATGGCTAACTGCTCGAGTATTTTTTAGAATGGAGAGGAAGAGATGAAATAAATGTTTTTTTAAACAGGTGCATACATGATAATGAATGTGGATGCATGAGTTTTTGATATGCTAAAAGGTTTTTTATGGAAATACAAAGTCATGCTATGTATGCTTGGGTTATGGGTAATGGTTTCGAATAATACAGGTATGATTTCTCAAGGTGGGAGAAATTTAGGCGCTAACTAACAATTAACCCCCTCACAGGTAGGCTCTAGGGTTTTAGAAGGTTCCTAGAGTCAAGGATCTTATTTGAAAATATTTCCATCATAACGAATAGTCATTAGACAACAATACCCTCAAGACGATCTATTCTAGGTGAAGTTTTCATGTCAACCAAGCAAGACATATGTCAATAAAGCCAACATTACGCAACCATCAATCCTAATAACCACATGTTTGGGGTTTTATACAAGGTTCTCAGAGTCATAGATCCTTTTTGAAAATATTGCTATTAATGACGAATACTCGTTAAACAATAATACCCTCAAGAGGATATATTCTAAGTGAGGTTTCATGCCAACCAAGCAATACGTATGTCCAAAAGACCAACACTATGCAACCATTGACTTAAACTTAGGGTTTTCCTCAAACTCGGATAAAGATCCTCGCTCAAAGTGCAAACAACCAGGAAATCTAACCCACAACATATAAGAACCATACAACAAATAAATAACTATCACATAAAAAATAAAAGATTAAAAGATAGTAGAAAAAAGTAAATAAATAATGCTAACACTCATCATAAAGCTAACTAAGCTAGGCTTGACTCTCTAGTTGTCCCATGCAAACTCGACAACTGTCGCGATGCGAAAAATACCCGAGCGAACAAACGCTCAAAATCAACAAGAGTATCCATCAAAGTTTTATTTTTAAAAGGGAAATATCGATAAAACCCTAAAAGAACGAAAACACGGTCATCACAACCAAATTAAAGTTCGAGAGTCGATTATGCGCGGACAAGGTATTAGCACCTCACACATCTGTTGTATCCAATGGGAACCGTTTAGTTTGTTTTGTGAATGTGAGTGTTAGCTTAAAGTATTTAATTTCTTCTAATTATTATGATATGTTCACAAAAAAGAAATAACGGGGGAAAATTTAGTTTTTTATTAGGGTATAGTGGTAGTATGGTGTTGATGAGCATGAGAGAGTTGTTTATAAGTGTGTGTAATTTTTTCTCTGAGATTTTTTCTGTGTCAAACAACATGTAAAGACAAAAGATTTTGCGAGTGACTTTTGTATGAGTTTCAACAAAATGTGAGAAGGAGAGGTTTCTATTTGAGGTAACTTTTTTATGTTTTTCTCCTTTCTACCACTAGTACATAAATGACTTTTTACATCGGGCAAAAATGACTTTTTACATCGGGTCTGGGTCCGTTGTAAAGTCAGGCGATGTAGTAAATCAAAGACATTTTACATCGGGTTATGGCCCGAAGTAAAAAAGTCACCAACCACATCGGTTAACTTTTTAAGTTTGATGTGAAAAAAAAAATATAATTGTAATTTTTTATATATAAAAGAGTGTTTTTACATCGGTTGTAACTAGACACCGATGTAAAAGGTTGGTTCGGTTACATCGATTGTAACCTGAAACCGATGTAAAAAATATTGCATAAAAATATCAAACGCGCCAGGTATGACTTTTTACATCGGTTTTGTTGTTTGCCCGATGTAAAAATGTTGTGTGTTACATCGGTTTTGCTAATAACCGGTGTAAAAAGTACTGTAATAATTCTAAATAATTTGACTATTTTTTAACAGTTCCCTGTAACTTTTTTGGTACCTAATTTTTCATATTTTTCCAACATCACACAGACCATAATTAGGTCGCTATTTTCCATAGTTTCCCAACATCACATAGACCAGATTTAGGTCGCTATTTTCATATTTTTCTCACAAATCTAATTTCATTGCACCAAATATCTAGTATACACACACACACACACACACACACACACACACACATATATATATATATATATATATATATATATATATATATATATATATATATATATATATATATATATATATTCTTCAAATTCCATAATTGATTTACAAAAGTACTAATATAGGATACACACAAATGTACTAAATTATAAGGAGGTTTACACGATGGACTACTACAACAACAAAAAATAAAAAAATATCCAACCATTTATAAGTCCTTTCCCACACTTGAATTACCAACTTGCAATCCACAAGAAGATGAATTACCAACCAAGCTTAACCTTTATATAACTCAAAGAAACATGTTGCCCAACGTAGTCGCAAATCATACAAATCATCTTGTGTTAATTCTGTTGGGTCATCAAATACCTACAACACGTAAATAACAATAGAGTTATTCTTTGAAAATTCACATTAAGTTGCAAAACGTAAAGTAAATAACAAATTAAAGTCATTTTTATTACCTTCATCCAAGACCTGGTTACGCTTACCTTGGGTTGAAGCCATGTAGCCTTTTTTCTAATGCCATTTGTTGCTTGATGAACCCCAAAAGCACTAATTCAGAAGAAAAAAATCCATATAAAGCCACATAAAATATGAAATTACTTTTGTAACAAATTATGTATATAGGACGAGTGAACATAAAAGATAAACTTACTTTGTAACAATTTTCGTCATGGTTTGATTAAGTTCCCGATGAAGTGAACAAAAGACGACCACAGTATTATCTTTTGGACACATGACTATTAATTGCCAATGACCTCTGTACGTGTGTGTGGAAACACAAAAGTCACAATTTCATGTTACCAAAGTTGAAATATCTATGTTACCAAAATTAAAAAATAGAAAACACAATTTCATACAAACTTACCCATGAATAAATGGTAGCAAGTGACACTCTCTTTTTTCGTCACGTAACTTATCTTGTATGTATTTTTTGACGTTTGCTTCAGTTTTCGGCACATTATCAATGTACGAACACATAGCAGAGTCCATAAATCCATATACCTGAAAAATTTTAAAATCAACATTATAATAAAAGTGATGAGAGATATAACATATTAATAGATATTGACACTAATAAAATAAGAAAATGTACTTACGTGGCGGCCGGATGACTCGCGGTTGAGCGAAAAGAGTGACGATGCCAGCGTTCTCGTCGACACACAAATTCTGCGAGAAACACAATATCAACAAACTGAAGCAATTCAAACAAATTCATAAATACAAAAATTAGAGCATGTAAAAATCTCCAATTTAAAGAGCATGGATATGCCTGCCTCTCATTTGACCAAAGCATCATTGATTAACATTATTTTTATTAATAAAGTTATAGATAATATAAAAAGTAAATTATGTCACCACTTCTAAATAATATAAAAAGTAAATTATGTCACCACTTTTAGTGGTGAGAAAAAGGAAATCGGTAACGACTTATAATAGAGTGGTGAGAAAAGAAAGGACAACACAAACTCCCCAAACATATTCGTACCATCAGCATTAAATTGACCATGCAACCCAGCTCTGGAGCTAAAACCCGACTGTCTAGCATACTCACTATAAAATTTTTTTGCAGAATCTTAAGAATCAAATTCCATACCCAAATAAGTTTCTATAAGCCACCATACAAACCCAAAATCAAACAACAGTCCCCAAAAATTCAACAAAACACCACT
The DNA here is from genome assembly GCA_022829125.1 of Lathyrus tuberosus. NCBI lineage: Eukaryota > Viridiplantae > Streptophyta > Magnoliopsida > Fabales > Fabaceae > Lathyrus > Lathyrus tuberosus. The sequence goes on from JALAZF010000093.1 coordinate 6,577,837, forward strand.
CTTTGTTCTTCTCCAAGCATATTAAATTAATTTCACCTTGGATATTCCTAATGAAATGTAGCAAAATAAATAAATGAATCACAAAAAAGTGATCTTAATAATAATTAAAAAAAAAAAACTTTAAGTTTATACAAAGTGGTACAATATAATTTGATTGATCAAACCAATTTCAAAAAAAAAAACTTTAAACAAATACTATTAGGATTATGGGAGGCTTTTTGTAAAAAATTTACCCAAAATATATAGGCACCTACCTAGCTTTAAACTTGGTTCTGTTTTTCTTTTATTTTGACAGTAGTTATATTGAGGTAGTTTAATATTTTGTAATGTTTATGGGTTTAACATATACGACAGTGTTTTGGGAGGAGTTAGGGTTTTTGGTCGTGAAGCTCCAGACGGTGACGAATCGCAACAAATACTCAGTCGGTGATATATTAGATTGAGGTAATTTATTAATTTTGACATATTGGACCATTCATTATCACATTCTCACCACTACCATTACAATAACCTAGTTTTTCTCAAAAAAGTTTTTATTTAGTTTCATTCACAATTTATTTTTTATTTGTGTATATGTGATTTATAAAAAGAGAAAACTCCAATAATATTAGGTTGTTCAATTTGGTTGGTTGAAACATGTGTTATGTTGGGTTGTTTGTTCCAAAGGATATTGTTTCAAACACAAAAAAATTTACTCATATTAAAATGTGTAATTATATTTTCTAATTAAATTTTGACAAATTATCAACTGAAATGTCATGTCATTAAAAATTAAATTCAAATTGAATGATATTAAAATCAAGAAAAAGTTAAATGTAGAGTTTAAATAAATGATTTTTAAAATGAAGATCAATGGTTTCATATATCAGATAATCAAAAGTGCATTTAAGTAAAAATATATTATGTTTGAAGTTATAATTAAAAACTATTTTAGAAACATAGTATAGGAATTTGATTTCCCTTATAATTAGAACGCCTTGATACTACCACACTTGACATAAATATTTTTCTTAACACTGAAGTTTACTGTCTTGTCTTGTTTTTTATTTAGAAAGTACAAGAGAATGTATTACAACATTGTAAAGAATGTATAAAAGTGCATAAAAGAAATAAAGAGAAGAAAAAAACTAACATGAAAAACTTTGCATATTTACTTATACCTACATAAATTATATTGTTATAAAATCTAAACAAGTATAATAACAAAAAAATATTAAGATAAAAATTAAAATATTTTCTTTTTTTTTTCAAAATAATTTTTTCAAAAAACTAAATAGAAAACACAAAATGTAATGAAATATTTATATAACATAAACTCCAAACACAATTTTTATTAATTGAAGTATTTCATAATTTATGCTTTATCTTTATACAACCTCATAATTAGTACATGTGATCATATTTTGCGTGAGTGTAAAAAAACAAATAATAAAGTATATGTAGTTTGCATAATACTTATGCTTGACATGAATTCGTTATTTTCTAGTGGTTATACCATATAGTGTATATGAGTTAATATTAATAGAAATACATGATTATTTTATGTCAATAAATTGAAATACCATAAGATACATTATCAATTAAATATAAAGAAGTTTAATGCAATTGCAAGAGAATTTAACCACTAAAGTACTTAACATAAATAAGATGAAGAAGTTTTTCATAAATATAATATGAAGCACAATAGTTTAATTTTTTTTATATATTTACGATTGAAATGAGTACTTAAGAAAATCATGCAAAGAATCGTTAGATGATTGTTAAATTAAAATAATAATTTAAAATTTAAACTGAAAAGATTTCCACTTAAATATATTTTTGTCTTTTAAATACTATTTGTTATTTTGAACTTTAATTAAAAATATTTATTTATTTTTATGAAGAAAAAGAGAGATATGTAATATAGAAAATATAAGGTTTTTGCAAGATTGATTTGTTTACGATGCTTTTTACCATGTTCGTTCAAATGAGAATTTTTTTTATGAGGAAATTTCGATCTTGTCTTTTTCTACAACATTTTTTAACAATACTTTAGAATGTTCTTTAATATGGGGAATTTGTTCATGTGCTTTTTTACAATGTTTATTGTTCGTTCATACGGGGAATGCTCATTTATATGTTATTTTATAATACTTTTACAATGTTCATTTGTATAGGGATTTAAAATTCCTAAGCTTTAAAATAAATGGAAAATTATATCGAGTATGAACCCAAGTTGACCCTCTCTCCCTTTCTTTCATATTATAGCTTAAGGTTTTACAACATAAGCACAGTGAAGGTTTATAAGTTTTTGCAAACTTTGTTCGTTTAAGATTTTTTTACATTGATCTTTTGTATAGGGATTGTGCGAATTAAAAATGTTCATTTATGTATATTTTACGATGTTTGTTTTACAATGTTCTTTCGTATAGTGAAACACTGTTGTGTTTTTACGAGATTTTTTTTACAATGTTTTTAAAATGTTTGTTCCTATGGGGAATGAAAAACTTTATAACCCAAAACAAATAGAAAAATCATATTGAGTTAGGGTTTTTGGTCGGTGACGAATCGCAACAAATACTCAGACGGTGACTTATCATAACAAATAATCAAATCAAAGGTAAAAATACTTAACGGCGGTGACGAATCGGCAACCTTAGGAGTTTGCCCTCTCACTTTACCGGCGGTGCACGAGCCAAAGAACGTTTGTCAGATTAATAAAATACACAATGACGAGAGGCGCGACGGAGGGAGGCAGGCCGCGACGGAGGGAGGCAGGTCGCGACGGAGTGATTCGAAAGAGGCCGCGACGGAGTGATTCGAAAGAGGCTGCGACGGAGGGAGGCAGGCCGGACGTGACAAAGTGATTCAGGCTGAGAGAAAGAAGAGGCCGGACGTGACAGAGTGATTCAGGCTGAGAGAAAGAAGAGGTTTGGAAATAGGTTTGGAAACAAATGAAGAGAGAAAGAAGGTGGAACATGATTCGTTTTGTTTTAGGGTTTAAGTGAGAGGAGGTTTTCACATTGGTTAATGAATTGGACCGAAATAAGGTGCTTTTGTGAGAGAGGTTTTCACATCGGGTAATTAAATGGACCGATATAAACGCGTTTCGTTTTTCACATCGGTTAATTACATGGACCGATATAAGGGCCCAAATAATAAGCCTTTGCATCGGTTGAAATTAATGCCCGATATAAAATCCCTTATAACAAAATTTTTATTTATTTACGAAACTGCCACCGCGTTATTTTTTACATCAGTGAAAATAAATACCTGATGTAAAATCCCTAAATCCCTTATTTTTTACGAAGCTTTTACATCGGTTGGAATTAATGTCCGATGTGAAATCCCTTATAACAAATTTTTTAATTATTTACGAAACTGCCATCGCGTTATTTTTACATCAGTGAAAATAAATACCTTAAATTAAAAATGCAATAAAATTACACACATATCTAAAAGCTTGAACAAAATTGGGGTACGAAAATCAGTTCCTCGTGTCAATTTTTAAACTAAAATAAGATACCAAAATTAAGAGAATCAAAGACATCGCAACTATGATGATACCCCTTTAACCAACTTAAAGAATATGCTACCTTTCAAAGAATATAAATAATTTGAGAGACTCGGGCCAAACCTAAGTAGAAGTTGATACCTAAAAAAATCAATTGTCTCATCAAAATTTTATACCAATAAGCCATTAAGAAAAATTAGATGAAACGAAAAAGAGTGTAGTACTCCTAAAACAGATTAAAAATAATATATATTCAAGAAAATCATATCCATTTCTAAAAAAAAACATGACAAATGCTAGTAGGTAGTATCCCACCATTGGGTGTCTTAAATATATAAACCAATATTAGTAATATCATCATCACAACGGTTCCCTTCAAGATAAATGTGAGAGATAACGAAGGTCATCTTCTTAATAAGTTCAATGGCCATTAAAGAGCCAGTCTCTAACTATACCATATGCCTACCTTCACAATGGTTCCCTTCATGGAAGAATTTTTGAAAGTAAGAGTGATGATTAAAGAGCCAGTCTCTAACTATACCATATGCCAACCTCTAGAATAATAAATTTCAATGGCCATACTCACACCAAAATTCTCTACATGAAAAACATAAGTTATACATAAATGCTTAGCAAAAAATCAAGAGTAATTGAAGAGTTATCACAAAATATACTACCTCACGTAGCCACCCACGAGCTACCAAAAGTTATAATAAAATATACTCCCACACGTAGCCATCCACAAGCTATCAAGAGAAGCATCATGATTATTACACTTAATTCAATAAGTCTTAGGAGAGTACCAATAAACTTCTTTGATCACATGTGCTTCGAGATGGTAAAACTTAACATAAAGGATTTTTAGATTTCGAAATTCCTGCATAAAACATGACACAAAGACCCTCGTGCCATTGCCAATTATAGCGACACTAACACAAACACAATTCACGACTATTTATAATTTGGTATTCTTATTATTAAATTGAGCATGATTTCTATAAGAATTTTTTTACCCAAATAACGCAGTTTTAAAACAAAAATCCCAAAGTACCTCACTTTTCAAAAATATTCGCAAACTACCTCACTTAGGATTTTTGCATACATAAGGGCGCCATTCCAATTGTCGACCCTTCCTTAAGGTTATAAGGGTGTCTCCAATTGGATTGGAGACACCTCATAAAGTCTCCAACCCAATTGGCGACTTGGTTCAAGACTTAAAGCCTTGTCACTAATTCATCTGGAGACAGGGTGTATTTGTAATTTTTTTGCCAAAATTAAATAAAATTATCATTAATTAAATAAAGTGTTACATAAATTAATGTTGGCGACCGGGTGAATCAAACCGGCCACCGGTTCCACATCCCCTAGGCACCCTCACTCGTTGCACTCGTTCCCCTCGTTGTTGATTCACGCCCGGTGTTTGAGGAGTTGAAGTCTCAGAAACATTCTCAGATGGTTCCCTAAGGATTTCTTGCATTTCCATGAGGTCTCGCGTGTTGAAACTGAGCGTGCGACCCATGCTAGAGTAGTTTGGATGTGATGAAGGGGTCATTGGTGTCGGCCAGGACGATTGAAGGGGGACATTGGTGTGAATGATTAGTTGGTGAAAGGTTAAAATGATAGTGGCGTTTGAAAGCCATAAGGTTGTTGAGATGGTTGAGTGTGTTGGCTAGGGTATGTTGTTTTGGCATTATGGCTATGGAAAGATGTTTACCCAATATGGCTATGGTATGATGTACCCTCATTTTGGCTGTATCTTGGTGCTGTGTTTGGGGCATAACCATATTGGGTTTCTTGATAGTAATCATTTTGTTGAAGATGGTATGGGGGACATTCTTGGTATTGTGGTTGGGTGTTTGGCATGTTTGGATGGTTAATGGGCTGGTAATTTTGTTGGGTAGGGGTTGTGAGTAACATGGCCTTCCATATGGGTTAGACGTTGAGGCTTCTTGTGTGTAGGTGGTCTGGCGTGGGTTGTATAAATACCTGTCTTCGGAGACAAACCCAATTGCAACCAATCTGTACCAAGCCATATAATTATTTGTTGGTATAGACGGGGTTGCCATCACCGGGTCACGTAAGACATGGTTGTTGCGGTTCATCCATTTACGACGCTCGGTTTTTGCAAAATCCTTCCAGTCGTTAAAGTCCCATTGATCATTAGTTCGTCGGGTGCAACGTAATCATGGGAACGAGGCTGAAATCTAGAAACGTCCTGCATAATTATCAATTTAGAAACAAAATAATTAGAGACATTAGAAATTAATAGACATAAAAAGAATTAACAAAATAAATAAAAATTAACAAAGAAAATAAAAATAAATAGAGACATTAAAAATTAACGCTTACATAATCTGCGATATTTGCGACAGTGCCTCTATGTGTTTCACCCATTGTCAACAAAACCATTATAACTGATTAAATGTGATTCAGATGATTTAATGTGACACTCTAGATGAATTACCTCTCTGCCACAAGTATGATTCAGATGATTTTACCTCTCTGCAACACTTTAGCTTCCTTATATAGGGCATAAGAGTCACATGTGAGACAAATCATCTGAACCATGTCGCCAGATGAATTGGCGAATGTTCTCACCCTTTACAAAGGGTTGCCAGTCCAAATGGAGATTAGGCCTATCTGTTCATGTAGCCTGAGCCTAGCTAGAAGTTGCTTCATGCATGCATAGCATGATGACACCCACCTGGTGACACTATCATTAAAGCCTGTACCATGTCGCCAATTAATATGGCGACTTCATTTAATAGTCTGAACCATGTCCCCAATTAATGTGGCGACTTTAATTTGACCTCATTAATATGTTGCCAATTAGGGTGGCCATAATGTTACGTATTAATATGTATATTAATATGTCTCATGCATGCAATCAAAGTATGTTCCCAAAACAAACAAAAATAGTAGAATTCAAAATAATAAGTCTGTCTCTAACAAGTCCTTTTGGTATGTCATCTGCACAGAGATACATTGTTAAGGCCCATTACAACGGAGAGACATATGTCTCTGATGCATCTGGGTTTGGTTTTCAAAACACTGATATTGTCCGATATTGTCCGATTCGAGAAGGTATGTCATTAATTGTCGTAATCCACTTTGCAAGTTTAGGCTTGCTGCTTCTTACAGAAAGAGAAGTGATTCCATAGAGCCACCTCACAGTTGCACTGCCACAAATATTGTTCAGGATCACCGAAAGCTAAGCGCATAATTGATATGTCAAGATATTTTGCCGCTTGTTAATAAGGATCCTTCACTCAAGGTGAGTATAATAATCTCTCATATCGTGACACGATATAATTATACTCCCTCGTACAAGAAGGCATGGATTACAAGGACAAAGGCTGTTGAACAGGTGTTTGGCAACTGGGAGGATTCGTACAAGGAATTACCGCGATTTTTGGTAGCCTTGAAGACATACATACCGGGAACTGTTGCAATCATGCAGACAATGTTGGCATGTAGGCCAGATGGAACTATTGTTGATGGACATGTCATTTTTCACAGTCTCTTTTGGTCGTTTCAACCATGCATAAGAAGTTTTGCATTCTGCAAACCTGTTATTCAAATTGATGGAACATGGCTCTACGGAAAATACAAGGGCACCTGGCTTATGGCTATTGCACAAGACGACAACAATAATGTCTTTCCCATAGCCTTTGCTTTGGTTAAGGGTGAGACCGCTTCTACTTGGAGTTTCTTCCTTAAGAATCTCAGAACACATGTCGCTCCACAAGCCAATCTCTGTTTGATTTCAGACAGGCATGTTGCTATAGAGAGTGCCTATAATAACCATGATAACGGGTGGCATAATCCTCCTTCTACCCATGTATATTGCATTAGACATATTGCACAAAACTTCATACGGGCAATCAAAGACAAGAACCTTCGTAAAAAAGTAGTGAATGTCAGGTATGCTCTAACATAACCAACATTTTAATACTACCTTAACGAAATTAGGATGTCAAATGCAGATGCATGAAGCTGGTTGGATAACATTCCACTGGAAAAGTGGACAAAGGCTTTTGATGGTGGTTGTCGTTGAGGCCACATGACGACAAACCTTGTGGAGTCCATGAACGGGGTATTCAAAGGAATTAAAAAATCTTCCAATCACCACTTTGGTAAGATCAACCTATTATAGGTTGGCATCACTTTTCGCAACAAGAGGCGAAAGATGGGCCGCAGTGTTAACGTCGTGTCAAGTATTCAGTGAAAGCATAATGAAATTGATGAAAAAGGATACTATTAGAGCCAGTACACATGCTGTTACAGTCTTTGACTGTCAGAGGCAAACATTCAGTGTACAAGAAACAATGGACCATAATGAGGGAAAACCCAATTTATCATATGCTGTCAGACTAAACATATGTTGGTATGACTGTGGCAAGTACCAGGCCTACCGTGTACCTTGCTCACATGCCATTGCGGCATGCGCACATGCTCGTCAGGATCCTTATGGCTATCTATCTGATGTTTACAAGGTGATTAATGTTATGAATGTATACGACGAAGGCTTCGCAGTGCTACCAATGGAGGATTATTGGCCTCCATACCAAGGTGACATAGTTTGGCACAACGATGAGATGAGAAGAAAGAAAAAGGGATGCCCAAACAGCAAGCGTATAAGAACCGAAATAGATACCGCTGATAAAATGATAAGATTATGCAGTATATGTCGTCAGATCGGAAACAACCGAAAAAATTATCCCAATGTCGGAGGAACATCTGCACAATGATTTAGCTTATCGTTTCATTTGTTGTAACCAACTATTTTCATATATAAATGAGTCTTTGTTAAAACAATGTTAATAACAAACAACACTAACAACAACCAACAATGTTAACAACAAACAACAATAACAACAATGTTAACAACAAACAACATAATACATTCCTAACTGATTACAATAATCAAACTAATTTCATTCGGTCCATATATAACTTCCCTCACATCTTTGTCAGTCTTAACACGAACTCATCCACGCAGCCGATCAAGTCTCTCGATACTTCAGAGTTTTTCCCCTTCACCAATGTCTCCCTCTAACCACCGATTCAGCTCTCTCTTAAGTTGATTGAAACTTTGTATGTTCCAAAACAGCATGCACTACGCCAAAAATAGCCTTAGGCAGCACTAAAAAGATAGTGCTTTTATCACAAAGCGCTGCTATAAGGAATAAAAAAATTTCTCTAAAAAAAAACACTGGTAAAGGATACCTTTAGAAAGCGTTTTCTAAAAGCGCTGCTAAAGGCCGTAAATAGTCCCCACCTTAGAAAGCGCTTTTTAAAAAGCGCTGCTAAAGGTATAACCTTAGAAAGCGCTTTTAAAAGGCGCTGCTAAATGATAGCCTTAGAAAGCGCTTTTAAAAAGCGCTGCTATAGGCCAATTAAAAGATAACCTTAGAAAGCGCTTTTAATAAGCGCTGCTATAGGCCAATTCAAAGAAAGTGCTTTATTAGGAAAAAGCGATGTCTTAGGTCAATTATTATTAAAAAATAAAATAACACTAAATTTTCAGAACCCTATTCATTTTCACTCAAGACTTCTACCTCCTTTCTTTCTCGCGATTTCTCCGACCACCATCATTTTCCCACTAGTATTCTATTCTCCGACCACTGTTGTTCTGTTCGTTCTCCCACCGCCGTTGTTTTGTTCGCGTCTGTTCTCGCGACTGCTCCCTCATCTCTCTCTCGCGTGAAGTAAGAAGAGGTACGTTGTTGTTGATACAATGTTGTTGTCTTTTACGTTGTTGTTGATACATTTTGTGTCAAGGTATTGTCAATGGCTATTTTAGTGTAAATATATTGTGTGCATGCATTTGGTTTACCATTTTCTATGACTGTCTTTTTCTGGTTTGCCATTTATTATCTATTTCGATTCAAGAATGAAGAAGATGAAAGTTTATATTTAGTTTATATTCGATTCAAGAATGAAGAAGATGAAAGTTTATATGACTGCCATTTGCCATTTGTTATCCATTTGTTATCTATGACTATCTTTTGACTAATTTTGGTGTCACAAAATTAGATACAAAGAATGAAGAAGATGAAAGTTTATATTTAGTTTAGCTTTAAGTTTATATTTAAGTTTTTTCTCTTTAGTTTGTATGACTGAATATATTTTTATGATATTGTGTTGCATCTGTTTTACGATAGTAGAACTGAATTTATTTTGTCATTTTTTAACCCGTCTATATATTTTTAAATTCTTGACATACTTTTTATTGTTTTATCAGCTTTCTTGGTTTTTGTTGGAAGAAGTTGTAAAGAATTACTCTAAATGCTTCATTCTTGGCAGAATATATGTGTTTGATTACTTGTTGGAATAAAGGACTAATCCTTGGCATAATATATGTTTCTGGTTTTTTAAGTTACAATGAAATAATATGAATTCATATAAAGAATCACGTTTTATATCTGCCAGACTACAAAAAATCTCTCTTACAAAGAGGACATCATAATCACAAAATGCTTCAAACCCTCTTTGATTTTGTATCTTCATCTTGTTTTATGGTGTGATGTTGGACTTCTCATGAATAAATTACTATTAGAATTTGGCATAGGATATATCTTGTTGAAGAGACATTGAAAAGTGAAAAGTTGGATTGATATTGATAGTATGATTGTTTTACAGGTGCAGAGTGAAAGTCTGATCGTTGGAGGAATCTTACATTGTGTGGGTCCAGAACTTGGTTACTTCTCTACAGGTAATTAGTTGTTCTTTTGCTATAGTTGCGTGAATAATTAACGGTTTTGTTTAGCTTAATTTGTAAAACCATTTGAATGAACTGCTTTGAATGAACTGCTATGATGGATGAGCATTGCTTGCAATGATTGAGAACTAACTTATTGAATTTGCTATATATAGGGGTTACTTGTGATCAAAGTGTGAAAGTCAGATCGTTTCCCTACAGGTAAATATTTTTTATTTTGTTTTTGTTTAGCTTAATTAGTATAACTATGGATAAGAAATGGATGTCTTCAAGTCGATTGTCGAAAGAGTACGAGAACGGGGTATCGGAATTTGTTAAGTTTGCTGTTGCGCACGCCGATGACCCCAGTCGAATGATATGTCCTTGTTTGGGTTGCTGTTTTGGGAGTCGGGTTGACACGGTTCAGTTGGCATCGCATTTAAAGAGGCGTGGAATTGATAGAAGTTATGCATGTTGGAATTTGCATGGTGAGAAAATTAATGGGAATGTTGAACCGGGGGATACTACAACCTATTCTTCAATGGACAATGGCACAGATACATACGATTATGATCGATTCGAAGAGATTACAGAAGCTCTTGAAGAAGATCTTAAGGATTGTCCCAAAATGTTTGAGAGGTTGGTTAGCGATGCAGACAAACCGTTGTATAATGGTTGCACTAAATTCACAAGATTGTATGCGGTATTAAAGTTGTACAACTTAAAGGCGGGCAATGGATGGTCGGATAAAAGTTTCACAAAGTTATTGGCCCTTATGAAAGATATGCTTCCAGAGGATAATGTTCTTCCCAATCGAACATATGAGGCCAAAAAGATGTTGTGCTCTATTGGCATGAGCTATGATAAGATACATGCATGTCCAAACGATTGTGTTTTGTTTCGAAATGAGTATGCATCGTTAAATGAGTGTCATAAATGCGGTGTCTCTCGATATAAGAAAAAGTTGTCTCCAGCAAAAGTCTTATGGTATTTTCCTATAATTCCGAGATTTAGACGCATGTTTCGTAGTGAGACCGATTCAAGAAACTTGACTTGGCATGCAGATGAAAGAATTATTGATGGAAAGTTTCGACATCCGGCAGATTCACCACAATGGATGAAAATTGATGATGATTATCCTGAATTTGGAAAAGAAGCAAGAAACCTTCGCTTGACATTATCTACTGATGGAATGAACCCACACGGTCTTCAAAGTATCTCACATAACACTTGGCCTGTGATAATTATGATTTATAACTTACCTCCATGGCTATGTATGAAGCGTAAGTACATGATGTTATCCATGTTAATTTCTGGGCCTAGACAACTAGGGAATGGCATAGACGTATACTTGGCACCCTTAATCGAAGATTTAAAGTTTTTGTGGGAGAACGGTTTGGAGGTTTATGATGGGTATAGGAAAGAAAGTTTCAACTTGAGGGCGACGTTGTTTGGCATAATTAATGATTTTCCAGCATACGGAAATCTATCAGGGTACAACATAAAAGGTCAATGTACGTGTCCTATTTGTGAAGATAAAACAGATTCGACGCGATTGGAGTTTGGTCAGAAGAATGTCTTTCTCGGTCATCGTAGATTCTTAAATTCTAATCATCACTACCGTGGGTGGAGAAAAGCATTCAATGGAGAGCCAGAACAAGGTAGAGCTCCACCTATATTGACAGGTGATCAAATTTGTGAAAAGGTGAAAGATTTGAGTACTCAGTTTGGCAAGCCTTTTGGACATACCCTTGTCAAGAGAGGGTGGAAGGAGAGGTCAATTTTTTTTGAATTGCCATATTGGAAGTCGTTGTATGTAAGACATTTTCTTGATGTTATGCATATTGAAAAAACGTATTTGACAGTGTTATTGGTACGTTACTCAATATACAAGGAAAGTCTAAGGATGACCTTAAAGCAAGAAAGGACTTGATAGCGATGGGGCTAAGAACTGAATTAGGACCCTTGAAGAAAGGAAAACAAACATATCTACCACCTGCTGCATATACTCTATCTAGAAAGGAAAAAAAGTATTGTGTAAGTTTCTAAGTGAAGTTAAAGTTCCAGAAGGATACTCTTCAGATATTAGAAGACTTGTGGCTATGAAAGACCTCAAGTTAAAGAGTTTAAAGACGCATGTCTGCCATGTTATAATGGAACATTTTCTACCAATAGGTATACGTTCTATTCTTCCAGAAAAAGTTAGAAGCGCAATAACTAAATTGTATTTTTTCTTCAAGTCAATTTGTAGTAAGGTGATCGATCCTGCAATCTTACCAACATTGCAAAAAGAAATAGTTATTACTTTGTGTGATCTTGAAATGTATTTTCCTCCCTCGTTTTTTGACATAATGGTTCATCTAGTTGTTCATCTGGTGAAAGAGACACAATTGTGTGGACCGGCTTATATGAGATGGATGTACCCTGCTGAACGTTATATGAAAATATTAAAAGGGTATGTGAAAAACCGAAGTCGACCAGAGGGTTGTATTGCTGAACGATACATTGTTGAAGAAGCGACTGAGTTTTGTACTGAATATCTGTCCAATGTACAATCAATTGGACTCCCCAAATCTCATATTGTCGAAAAAAAAAGAAGGAAAAAAGTTAATTAGAAATAAAGTTGTGACAGTATCAAGGGTCGAACGGGATCAAGTGCATTTGTATGTTCTGCACAATGAGAATGAGGTTGAGCCGTATGTTGAAATGCACAAGGATGTTCTCCGAGGTTTAAATCCGAATAGAAATGAGAATTGGATAGTACGAGAGCACAATCGAAGTTTCATACATTGGTTTAAGGATCATATTTATTCAACGTATTATTCAGATCTCGCTTCAATAACAGAAAGGTTGAGATGTTTAGCATATGGTCCAAGTTTGGTTGTGTTTTCTTATAGCGCATACGCAATTAATGGATACACGTTTTATACCAAAGAACAAGATGATAAAAGTACTATGCAAAATAGTGGTGTCACCGTGGTAGCTGAAGCAATGCACATTTCAAGTGTGAAGGACTTAAACCCCAAATTTTCAAATCTGTCATATTTTGGGGTTATCGAGCGCATTTGGGTGTTTGATTATGAGAAGTTTCAGATTCCTATATTTCGTTGCAAGTGGGTTGAAAATAATAATGGCATACGAATGGATAAGTCCGGATTTTTGCAAGTGGATCTTAATAGGGTGGGGTACAAAGATGAGCCTTTTATTCTAGCCTCTCAAGCTAAACAAGTGTTCTATGTCACTGATCCGACAAGTACAAAATGGTCTATAGTGCTTTTATCTAACAAAGTAATTGATGAAAACATTAGAGATCAGGGTGATATTGATGTTGATATTGAATCATTTACTAGAAATGATCAAGATGAAAATATTATAGCGAATGAATCATATACTAGAAATGATTATAATGAGGGTATTTGGATCAATCCAACCGTCTGTGTTGTTAAGAGACGGGTAGAACATATTCCAACCAAGAAAAGAAAGAGACGTTAGTGAAAAAGGTACTAGTTATAAAATTATAGCTTATATCATTCAATATATTATTCATTTAATTTTTATATTTGTCATTTAATTTTTGTTTTTTTCTTTCTTATAGGTCAAATGGCTAGTAACCAGGAAGACTCACACGAGACACATGATACAAATGAAGCTCGGAATGTAGAAAGTGAAATTAAACGAGGAATAACTATTATGAAGTCAATCATCTGTGCAAGAGATAAAGGGATCAAATTTGATGTACATTGGAGTGATGAAAACCAACTAATTGAGCCAAACGGTTCAATGTTGACTAGTTACATAGGTTCCCTTGTCCGCCAGCACATTCCAATCACCAGTGATAATTGGAGGAATCCATTGTTGCAAGCCGGTAAAGATAAAATATGGATTGAGATACAGGTACTTACCAAATATGATTGATGTTATTAGATTTTTGTTGATGATTAAGTCTTTAATTTACTTATACTAACACACTCTATGTGTATGTTTTTTTGTAGAGGTCTTTTAATATTTATGAAAGTCGAAAAAAGTATTGTCTTCAATTGGCCGAAAAAAGACACAGAGGCTTTCGAACTGTGTTATCAAACAAATATCTTAGGGACGCGGAAACAAATTTTGTTGAAGCAGAACTTCCACAGTTGTATGCGGACTTGATTGCACCTGAAGAATGGAGCACTTTTGTAGCCAAACGAAAATCCGAAAAATTCAATGTAATGTTAATTTGTCATGTCTATTAATTGTATTATACACTTGTTGCATTAGTTTGTTCTGATATGACTTAAACTTGTTTATCCAGGAATTGAGTGCCATTAATCGCAAAAGAGCATCAAAACCCGCGTATCCATACAGAAAAGGGCGTGTGGGATATGCACGCTTACAGCAAAAATTGATAAGTATATATAAATGCTATGATTTTATTAATTGTCTTATTGTGTTATAATTGATGATCTTATTATTTATCTCAATGTGTAGTTAGAAGAGATGAAAAGTGAAGAAACATCACTTCCGGACCATGTTTTGTGGAAGGAAGCTCATGTGGGCAAGAATGGAGTTGTTAGGGAAGATGTTCAGCATGTTTATGAAGAATGTGTAAGCATAACATTATGTCTTTAAGTTAATCGAAATTTTATTAAAATATAATTAATTTTTAATCCCCACTAATAATTTTTGATATGTCAATGAATTTCAGGAGACTCTATCTAAATCCGTAACCACAGGTGAGGAGGATTGCAGGAGCATACTTAATCGAGTACTAAATGTTCCTGAGTATTCCGGTCGGGTGAGGGGTAAAGGATTTGGTGTGACTCCATCTTCCTTGTATAAGCAACCAAAGAGAAAAAATCCTAGCAATCAAGAAGTGATGCAATCGTTGGAGGAATTAAAAGCGCAAGTCCGTGAATTGCAAAAGGATAAAGAGAGATATGAGGCGAAAAAGCGCGGTTCAGAGTTAAAAGATACTAGTGACAAAGCTAGTATCAATTGTCAAAAGAAAATTCCCGAGGTTATTAGCACGTTTATTTTAATAGACATATACTTATTTTAATTAAATTAGCACGTTTATTTTAATTGACATATATACACATTAACAATTACATATTTATTATTGCTTTAGGGCATTTCATCTTGTCAGCTATTTTTATCGTTACCGACTTATCGCATAGTTGGCAAGGGAAAAATGCATAACACTTTGGGAGATTTACTTCACCATAAACCGTTCCCTGATGGATATCTGAAAGTATCAGTTGATATTACATTAGAGCTTAATGCGTTGCTACCGATACCTGACGTTGTTTCAAAGACAACATTGTTGCGGGATGCAATAGGATCGTTTATTGCATGGCCGTCAGACCTCATTTTCATAGATGATGAGGTATGTTGAAAACCATTATGAATATTTTAGTATTCAAATGTCAATTCTGAACCATTATGAAAATCATTCTGAACCATTACGTACATTTTTTTACATGGTAATGTTAGACTCCTACAAAACCCGCATCTAAGGATAAAGGGATTTTGCCGCACAACGAGTCTGTTGCATCACAAAAAGAGGTACATTGAAAGTGTTATTCTATGATCCGAATTCAAAAGCTTCATGATTTTCTAATTTACCTAACTTATATGATTTTTAGGTTCCTGCTCAAGTTTCACAACAAGCCAGCAAGAAAAGAGCTCCTACAAAGATCGGGCAGGCAAAAAGAGCTCTTACACCTCGCTTTCGAATGTGTCTTGAAACACTTGTGGCAACATCAGTTTTGATGGATGGTGCTATTCGTCAAATAGACATGGACGAAGGTGTTTTTGGTTTTCCTCATTCCGAAATAATTGCAAAATAGGACATGGAACATATTTTTCAGCATCTTGAATTAGGCATCGGTGTTATGCATTCATATATCTGGTACTCCAATCAATCTATTATTTAGTTGAACAATTTATTTACACATTTCAATGAAAATAGTCTAATGTTTATTATGTTTTTATTTAAGGTGCTTGTATGAGAAATTGATGCGCAGGAATCAATTGTCAAACAGATTATATTTCTTGTCTTGCGCCCGTGTCAATGCACTGGCAATTGCTATTGATCCAAATTCAGTAAGAAATCACTTACTAGAGAGATTTATGGCCAGCAGTTGTAGGTTGATAATTTCGACGCCAGGAAAATGGTTCAAAAGCAAATAGAAAATTTCGACAGGGTGATTCGACAGGACATTTGAATTAGAAGGTTTTTTATGAGAAAGGGCAAGTCGAAAGAAAATGGAACTTAAGGGAAGCATTGGCAGATATTTTTGAGTAAGAAGGATGATTTTGACACAAGAGAAACCGGTCCATTCGACGGGTATTTGAAATTCAAATCTCAGGAGGGAATTTCACTTTTGAAATTGGACGCGTGGAATGCATCTAGGAGGCGAATGCATGCAAAATGACATTTGTCGCCATTAGGAGAAATAGCTGTTATGGGTAGTTATTTCGTTTATATATAAAAAGGGGGTTTTGGTTTTGGATTCAGTGTGTTCCAAACTTTGTACAAATTACTGCAAATACTCAAAGTAACCGTGTGAGAGAAACGAGTGTTCTGGAAAATGTATGTATGGAAAACACCAGTTTACATTTATGCATTTTAATAAAATTCCAAGCTTTTCTTCATTTCTTTACATTCAAGTCATTTCCTTTATCTCAGCAATTTACTTTGTTTTCAGTTTAAGTTTATCTTCAATTACTTTTTCGCCATTATCGCGTCCTTGTTCTATTAATCGAAGAAACTATTAGAAGAAACCTTAGAAAACACAAAACGAATACATTCTTTTTCAAACCAAAGACATTCTCAAAAGCACTTTGTCCTAGGATTTGTTTGGTTGGTCCTGTTAGTAAACTAATTTTTTCATAAATTAGGAAACCAGAGGTTGTTCGCCAAATTCACCAGCGAACAAATTGGCACGCCCAGTGGGACCTAGTGCATGTGTCTAGTTTGTCCTTTTGTTCTTATAGCAAATTCTTTGAAGAAAAAGTTTTTATTTCGTTGTATGATTCTGAGGAGTGGCAAGTTAGCCGTGAACAACGAAGAAAGACCAAAAAGAACAAGAACAAAAAGAATGGCGAATCAAAGCGCGCCTAATAATCAAAATGTTAACAACCCAACGCCTATTCCTTCGACAGGAGACAATACGGCGTCAGTTTCTGTGTCAGAAGTGATACCATCATCAACGGGGTCAATCTCAGCGTTTTCGGCATCCCAAAACGCACCCAGTGTCTCTACAGTGGGACCCCAAATGCCTCAGATGACCCCTCCTCCTTTAGGGGGTGTCCATAGGCCTTTTGTGACGAATTTTTCAATGCCTCCACATAATAGAGAACAACCTTATGGAATGCCAACAACGGTGATGGCAAGTTTTCACAATGCGTCGTCATTATATTCTGATCCTTTGGTTAATATTACTTCGCCCCTACAAGGATCAGGGTCTGGTGCGAACCATATAGGCAGAATGGGTCAGCCTGTGCCAACGGGATACCAAACTTATATGCCTGCAATCACTAACAATTCTGCACAAGTAATTAGGCAACAAATGGACGAAAGTAACCATGATATGGTGCAGATGCTAACACAACAAATGGGGGCTGTGTTTAATCCTTTAATCCAAAATACCACCCAAACGAACCAATTATTAGCAGCGCAAATGACGCGCATTGCTGACTTCTTTGGTGTTCCTCAAACCCAACCAAGGGAACAAATAGTTCAGAATCCCAGAGTAGTTGTCGAAGAGGAACCCACAATAAACCAGAGGCCAGCGGATGTTCCTCAAGGAAACCCTAGAAACCAAGAGGCAGTGGTTGAACAGCCTCATGTCGAAATTCCTGTCCAACAAGAACCTAGAAGGGTGTTAGTCCATAGAGACCAAGATGCTGACGATGTTGTGCAACAATTGCGTCATAACAACATGCCAGCAGAAAATAATTTAACAGCCATGGTCGAAAGGATTATGGCCAGAAATGGTGTGAATGTGGGGCTGCAAAGGCCCAGTTATACATCCCCATTGTCTGAGTATATTTTGCAACAAGAATTACCCCAAGGTGGAAAGTTCCCAAGTTTACCAAATTCTCAGGGGACACTAGCGAATCCACTGTCGAACATGTGGCCCGTTACTTGATCGAAGCAGGAGAAATTGCACGCAATGAAAATTTAAAAATGAAATATTTTCCAAGTTCTCTAACGAAAAATGCGTTTACTTGGTTCACATCTTTGCCTGCAAATTCGATCCACACGTAGGTCCAGTTAGAAAGGTTGTTCCATGAACAATTTTACATGGAACAAACAAAAATAAGTTTGAAGGAGTTGGCTAGTGTTAAAAGAAAATTCTCTGAGCCAATTGATGATTATTTAAATAGGTTTAGGTTACTCAAGGCGAGATGTTTCACGCAAGTGCCTGAGCACGAATTAGTCGAAATGGCAGCAGGTGGTCTCGACTATTCAATTAGAAAGAAATTAGACACCCAATATCTGAGGGATATGGCACAATTGGCGGATAGGGTGAGACAGGTCGAACGTTTAAAAGCCGAAAAAGCTAGAGTAACTAAAAATAAGAAAGAAAGAGTGGCTTATGTGGGGGTATATCAAGAAAATGATGATGACGAGAGCGAATCATTTAGTTTCGACGAACAAAAAGTTGACTTAGCAGAATTGAAACAGGGTCCACCATACTCCTGTAAAGTATTGGCTCCGTCGAATGGAAAAAACCCAGTCGAACCTGAGAAGAATGATAAGTTCCCTAAACGGACTTATACGTTCGACGTCACTAAGTGTGACGAAATATTTGACTTGTTGGTTAAAGATGGCCAAATGATAGTGCCACCTGGCACCAAAGTACCTCCTATAGAACAACAGAAAAAGAGAGGTTTTTGTAAGTACCACAAATTTTTAGGTCATAAAACATCTCAATGTTTCCGTTTCAGGGATATGGTGCAAAATGCCATTCGAGACGAAAGATTGAAGTTCGGAGACAAGTCAAAGCCACTAATGAAGGTTGACTCAAATCCAATGCAGATGGTCGAAGCCCACTATGCTGAACCATCCACAGTGAACATGGTGGAGGTCGAAGAGGGTTCTGACTGCAGCTTTGAGATCATAGAAGCCACTGAAGGTTTCGACACAAATGTGAACATGGTAGAGATCGCTGAGATCCCTGTAGACGAAAGTGATGTGGAGGAAATATCTAAAGATTTCGTCAATAAACCAGTGATGATCAAGGTTACTGAACACCTGGGTGATGGAACCACGACGAATTGTATCAACAAAGAGGCCACTGAAGGCCTCAACAATGTGAACAAGGATGAAGCCACTGAGGGTTCCAACAATGCAAAGAATGACGAAACTACTGAAAGTTTCGTCGAGAAAGAGAAGAAGGCCACTGAAGGTCTAAACTTTGTGAAGAATGACGAAGCTACTGAAGGCTTTGTCGAAAACAAGAATAAGGCTACTGAGGGCTTTAATGGAGACAACATGGAGTTTGGTGTTACTGTCGATCAAGCCAATACTGAGATTGGCGAAAGTGTCTCTAAGATGAACGCAAAGACTACTGATGGTCCTGCGAAGCCAATTGTTTATGGGATTCTACGAAGAACAACAGATGATCCCAGAGAGAAATACGTGGGTTTTTGTTGCCAACATGACATTAAGAAGCCATCGCTAGAAGGGGATTTCGACCTGGCAGAGAAGAAACATGAGATTGAGGAGGGACTCACTCTGAAGATGAACAAGTTAAGTATTGGAGATGGGCTAACAGCCAATGTTAATATGGTAGAAGTATCCCAGAAAGCTCCAATGCAGACTGACGAAGAGCGCCGTAGAGAGGAATATCAAAAAGTGGCGTATCCTAAAGAGGAAGAGAATCTAATTGAGTTCCTTCAAAGGTGTCAGAAGAAAAAATCTGAGGTTATGCTGTGCCCCCGCTGTAGCGCCGTGTTCGACAAGAAGGCAGCAGATAACCTGGAGGGAATGGAAAAAGCCAAAAGGAAAGGAAACTGGGGGGCAGTTCCACCTACGGGAACGGAGAGGTTCGACCCAAGGCGAAATGGTCAAAACCAGCAAAAGTTTGGACGAAGGTACCTAAATACCTTCAAACCCACCAACAAAGCTCCTAATGACAAATGGGTTCAACCAATAAGGGAAGCCCAGGGACAGAGAAAGTGGAAAAATTTCGAAGTTCAGAGGGGTTCTTCTATGGCTGGCAACAAGGAAGGAGAAAGGCCAAAACCAAGGCCTTATCCCTCAGAGAATTATAAAGGCAAGAATCCCATGTCGAGGTCCCAATGGAGGCGATTCCAAAGACAAAAAAGGGCGGAAAAGGAAGCTGCTGAGAAAGGGGTTGCTAAGGAAGTTTCTGTCGAAAGAAGCAAACCAGAGTCAAGTAGCAATGCCGAAGTAGTCAATCAAAAAGAGGCATCTTACGGCAACAATTCCTGCAATGCAAGTAAACCAGTGCCATCTAAAGAGAAGGTGGGAGAGGATGACGAAATGACTGACGATTTCAGATCTGAGTCAGACGCGTCTCTCGACATCGTGTGCAACGTAGTCTCTGTCCTCCCAAAAGAATACGACCAGATTATGGAGGTCGAAGAAGACGAGGATGTTATGGAGAGTGAAGTTATAGGGCACAGACCAGTATGTTACTATATTATGAATAACGGCTGTGTCGAGGAACAAAATGCCTTTTTCGAAAGGCCGGATGACTCCATGCGTGGCCACCTCAAGCCTCTATTCATAAAGGGGAAAGTGGAGAACGTGGGAGTGAACAAAATCTTGGTCGATGGAGGGGCTGCAGTTAACTTAATGCCCCATTATATGTTGAAGCAAATTGGGAAAGATGAGTCTGATGCAAAGCCCCACAACATGGTATTATCGAACTATGAAGGTAAAGTGGGAACTACTTTGGGTGTTATCCAAGTGGATTTAACTGTTGGAACTATAACTAGACCAACGATGTTCATGGTCATAGCCTCAAAGGCTAATTACAACTTACTTCTAGGTAGAGAATGGATCCATGGCGTGGGTGCTGTGCCCTCATCGATGCATCAGCGTATAACTATTTGGCGATCTGATGGAATTGTCGAAAACATAGAGGCGGATCAAAGCTATTTCATGGCTGAGGTAAACCATGTGGATCGATGCAGTTTCGACAAACACTTGACCCACATAGCTCCATGCAGTCTAGCGACTTTCGACCTGAAGGCTACTGATAATGCTTTCTGTTCGCTATATCTCCACTCCCACATATGGTTTCCAGTGGGATATGGAAGTGGTCGACGAGGCAAACTATGTCTTTGGGACTGCACATATAGAGCCAACAGGCTGGGGAAGTGAGTTTGGTGACGATGAGTGAGTCATCAGCGCTCGAAAGGATTATGGCTTATGTAGCCGAAAATAAACTCAAGGCGGCTCTCGAAGCCGAAGTAAAATACATGGCTGCCAAAGCCAATGGAAGTGATTTCAACAAACAATGTCCTCAAAGGGACGTTGAAGAGGATCTGTTCGACGCAGAAGTTGGCGAATGGCAACATCAAAAGTTAGACGCCATTTATGATGACGAACCCTTGGGGTTTGAAAAGGATCCAACTTCGACAGATATGAAGATGGTGGCGCAGGATCCTTTGGAAGAAGTCGATTTAGGACTGGGGGCAGAAAAAAGGCCAACCTACATAAGCGCCAAGATGGACCCTCAGTTAAAAGTCGAAATAGTCCAACTGCTGAAAGAGTTTAAAGATTGTTTCGCGTGGGACTACGACGAAATGCCTGGTCTCGACAGGAGTTTGGTCGAATTGAAGTTGCCCATAATAGCAGGAAAGAAGCCTGTAAAGCAAACTCCCAGACGCTTCGCACCAGAGATTTTGTCGAAGATTAAAGAGGAGGTCGAAAGACTTCTGAAATGTAAGTTCATCCGTACAACGAGGTATGTCGAATGGATTGCAAATATTGTTCCTGTAATAAAGAAAAATGGCAAATTAAGGGTATGCATTGACTTTCGAGATTTGAATTCAGCTACCCATAAAGACGAATATCCTATGTCAGTAGCGGAAATGCTTATAGATTCTGCTGCAGGCCATGAGTATCTAAGTATGTTAGATGGATACTCTGGCTATAATCAAATTTTTATTGCTGAAGAAGATGTCCCTAAGACGGCATTTCGTTGCCCTGGAGCCATAGGCACCTATGAATGGGTGGTAATGCCTTTTGGTTTAAAAAATGCTGGGGCAACTTATCAACGAGCCATGAATTCGATTTTTCATGATTTTATCGAAACTTTTATGCAAATCTATATTGATGACATTGTAATTAAGTCTGTTTCAGGAAAAAATCATATTGGCCATCTTCGACAGTCATTCGAAAGGATGAGGAAGTTTGGTTTAAAAATGAACCCTCTCAAATGTGCTTTTGGTGTGCAGGCGGGAAATTTCCTTGGCTTTGTGGTCCACAAGAAGGGGATCAAAATCAATGAAAACAAAGCCAAAGCAATAATGGAGGCGAAATCGCCATCGACAAAAAAGGAGTTGCAGTCTCTGCTTGGAAAGATCAACTTTCTCAGAAGGTTCATCTCCAACCTCAGTGGAAAAACGCAAGCCTTCTCCCCTCTACTTCGATTGAAGAAGGAATATTTCGTGTGGGGGCGGGATCAACAAGTTGCATTCGACAAAATCAAGGAATACTTGACCCATCCCCCAATCTTGATGTCTCCTTGTAGAAGTAAAAGTGTGAGGTTGTATATAGCGGCATCAGATAGGACATTAGGAAGTATGTTATGTCAAGAGGATGAGAATGGCGTCGAAAGAGCCATCTACTACCTCAGTAGAGTCTTAAATGATGCCGAAACTAGGTATAGTGTAATAGAAAAGCTATGTCTGTGTGTTTACTTTTCATGTATGAAGTTAAAACACTACATAAAGCCCGTCGATGTATATATTTCCTCTCATTTTGACGTAATAAAGCATATGTTATCAAAATCAATTTTACATAGTCGAATTGGGAAATGGGCTTTCGCATTGACTGAATATTCCTTAATGTATCTGCCTTTGAAGGCCGTTAAGGGACAAGTGGTGGCTGACTTTATAGCTGACCATGCCATAAATGAAGATCATATTGGATATGTCGAAATAGAGCCATGGAAACTATACTTCGACGGTTCCAGTCTTAAGAATGGAACTGGTATTGGGCTATTGATTATTTCTCCTAATAGAATTCCAACAAAATTCAAGTACAAAGTTGAAGGCTTATGTTTGAACAATGAGGTAGAATATGAAGCTTTGATAACTGGACTTGAAATTTTATTGGAATTGGGGGCAACTAGAGTCGAAATAATGGGAGACTCTGAGTTGGTAATAAAGCAAGTGACAAAGGAGTACAAGTGTGTTAAAGAAAATTTAATTATGTACTTCGTAATAGCTAATAGGCTCTTGAAGAAATTCGACAATGTAACTATCAGACATATTCCTCGAATGGAAAATCAAGTGGCGAATGATTTGGCACAACTCGCATCTGGTTATAAAGTGTCGAAAGAAAAGTTGGAAAAGCCATTGAAGTAAGAGGAAGAGTTGTATCAACTAAGTTATCCCCATCAGATTTGGAGACAATAAAGTTAGGGTATGGTGATGAAGAGAGTTTTGAGATATTTAATATAGACGATTCAAGAGTCAAAGATTAGAGAAAGCCCGTCAAGGATTATTTACAAGACCCAAATCAGAAAGTCGAAAGGAAAGTTAAGTACAGAGCGTTAAGTTATGTGCCTTTTGGAAATGAGTTGTTTAAAAAGACTTCAGAGGGAGTTTTGTTAAAATGTTTGGGCGAAGATGAAGCTTTTATAGCATTGTCGAATGTGCACAGTGGAGCATGTGGTGCTCATCAAGCAGGCCATAAAATGAAATGGTTATTATTTCGACAAGGAATGTATTGGCCAACAAAGTTGAAGGATTGTGTCGAATTTGCAAAAGGTTTCCAGGAATGTCAAGTACATGCAGGAATACCACACGTTCCTGCAAGTGAGTTACATTCTATTGTGAAGCCTTGGCCATTTAGGGGTTGGGCTTTAGATTTGATTGGAGAAATTCGGCCAGCATCGTCGAAAGGCCAAAGATACATCTTGGTCGAGATAGATTATTTCACAAAATGGATAGAAGCCATACCTTTGGTAAATGTTGATCAAGAAGCAGTCATAGAGTTCATTCGAAAGCATATCATCTATAGATATGGGATACCTGAGACAATAACGACAGATCAAGGATCTGTGTTTACTGGGAAGAGTATGCAAACATTTGCAAAGGAGATGGGATTTAAGCTTCTCACTTCGACACCTTATTACGCTCAAGCAAATGGACAAGTCGAAGCAGCAAATAAAGTGGTGATAAGTTTGATTAAAAAGCACGTGGGGACAAAGCCTAAGAATTGGCATAAGACTTTGGATCAAATCTTATGGGCTTGTCGAACATCCCCTAAAGAAGCAACAAATACTACTCCATTTAGATTGACATATGGACATGATGCAGTTTTACCAATTGAGGTTTATTTGCAGTCGATTTGAATTCAGAGGCATGATGAAATTCCGTCAGATACATATTGGAGTATGATGATGGACGAATTAGTTGATTTGGACGAAGTAAGATTAAATGCGTTGGATTTATTGAAAAGGCAAAAAGAAAGAGTCGAAAAGTTTTACAATAAGAAAGTGAAATGTAAGGCTTTCCTAATTGGTGAGTTGGTTTGGAAAGTAATTCTCCCCATGGATCGAAAAGACAGACTTATGGGAAAATGGTCCCCTAAGTGGGGAAGGACCTTTTCAAATTATACGGGTATTTTCCAATGGCGCATATGAAGTCGAAGAAGTGGACAAAGATAAGCGTATATTAAAAATAAATGGGAAATATTTGAAAAAATATAGGCCCACATTACAAGAAGTTAAAATAACAGTCGAATAATTATGCAAAGAAAAGCAATATGGCGGATTGAAAATCTTCTCGCCAAAATAATATAGATCCAATGTCATTACAAAAAGGCCTTAAAAGGCCAAACAAAAAATATTACAAGTATTTCAAACAGGAAAAGATTCTTTTAGCTTCTCAAATTTCGACCTCTGGATTTGGAGACGACGCTCACAAAGTACCTTGCCTTTCAAAAGCTCCTCAATTTCCTCACCAAGCTTTCGGGCCCGATCAACATGATGCACACCAAATTCAAGCTCTTTAAGGATTTCCTCTTGGTCGATCTGTTGCAGTTCTGCTTGACGCTTTTCTGCCTGGGAAATTTTGCTTTGAAGAGCAGCAATTTGCTTTTTCCACTTGAGGATATTCTCCCCACACAAAATTGCTTCCTGCTTATTTTGTTCAGACACTTTCTCTAGTTCAGTCACTTTGTTGGACGAATTGGAAGCAGCATCCCACTCAGCAAGTTGGGTTTCTGTTTTATTTTTGAGCTTCTTAGAGTACTCTCGAAGTCGATTAAAGTCAGCTACCACAAGATCTATCAAGGTAGTGAGGTCCAACACCACATCAGTGACTTCAGGGGGAGCCTCCAGGACATTGATTTGCTTCAGGATTTTCTTTAGGTCGAATTGAGCAGATGAGTCATTCTCCAGAAGTTGAAATAAGTCAATATCAAGAACTTTCTGTCGAATATTGGCCAGCGATTCGTCCACTGATTTGGCATCAGAAGTAGTCCCTGAGGTTGTCGAACTACTAATGGTAGTATCAACAAAATTGTAGCGGGAACTAAGCATGGTCTTTAGGTACTCAAAAGGTCTTTGCACCTTCAGATTTTCAAGCTCCTCGTGAGAAAGTCGGGTCGAAGTTGTTGTGGTCAAAGTAGTCTTATTTGCTTTACCAAGGTCTTCTTTGTTGCTTTCTTTCTCTTCGTCCGTAGCAGCTGTGGGAGTTGGCGGCTTTTCATTTTCTTTTTCTTCCTCCTCTTCGGCATCAGTTGCAACCTCCTCATCCTTCTCTTCGTCAGCAACTGGTGAGTTGAGGGGAGATTGATCTTCAGGTTCATTACTTATGAGAACCGTTGCAGTAGGCATCACAGTATCCCCACCAGTGTCGACTAAGTCGTCAGTCTCAGGACCAGCTTCTTCTTCCACTACGTCTGGAATTCGTGTAGAAATAGCAGTGGGTTGATTACTTCAGTAGCTGACTCCTTTGCCGAATTCTTAGGAGAGGATTTGGAGGCGCTTGTTGGTTTGTAGGTGGGATCACTGTTGGTCTTTGGGAGAACTTGGACCATGGGATGCCCACGGGTATCGACAGGTACCTGAAAGATAAATAAATCAAGAAAGGTAACACAAGTAAATAGCCTTTTTCAGCGTCGAAAGAAAAGAAAATCATACCCTTGGAGTTTTAGTCTTCAGGCTAGAGCTTTCGCTTTCTGCTGGAGCAGGGGTAGCTTCCTCGCCTGGATTTTTGGGTAGAGTTTTTTCTAAAATTCTGGGAGTAAGAGGTTTTTGTGGTGGAGGTTTGGTCGTCTTCTTTTTCTTTTTGGTAGGTTTTACTTGGTCTGGTGACTCATCACCATCATCACTGTCAGCGGTTTTGACTTCTTGTTCTTTCGCTTTTCTCTTCTTAGGCGTCGATGGCGGTCTTCGACTGCCATGAGGATCAAGAGAGATTTTATTAGTATTTCAGAAAATAAAACATTTGGTGATCTAAAAGAAAAGTAAAGTAATACTTTCGCCAAAGGTGTCTTGGCAGTGTCTTTTTGGGGCTCTGCATCTCCAGCAGTTGTTGCTTCGCCTATGGCGAGTTTTTTGGTCGGAATCTTGATAGCTAGGGAAGAAAAGAAGAAAAGAGTCAAGCATAAAATAACATATATTTGAGTGAATAAAAAGTGAGATTGAACTTCTTCCCATTTTCCACACCTTCATATATAGGAGTTTCCACGCGAACGTGTTCTATGCCAATATGACGGTGGCATTTGAAATTGTCCAGGGTGTACTTAGTCGGAACCACTCGCTTGACACGTTTTTGGTTTTCTTGGCGAAGAATTTTTAGAGAATCCCCACAGATGAACCAATCTGGAAATGGAGGGCTAAAAGCCACGCCAAATTCAGTAGATGGTAGAGGGGGAAATTTTGGGCGATAAAGTTTAAAAGCTACCTCATAACGTTGTTCTGGTCGAACATACGTAGGTAGTTTTAACTCATCAAGTTTTTCTGTAAACTTTTGTTTCAAAGTAACTGCTGCTTCGCGTATGGTTCGACAAAGATCATTAGGCCTGTAGGCAGTTTCAAAGTATTTCTGGAAAGCTTGGATTTCTTTGACGTGTCGAGAAGTACCTTTCTTGGTCTTGTCCTGCACAAGGGCAAAGGCTCTGGTCAGTTGAATGGTGAAAGAATCCATGTTAAAAATTTGAGAATCATAGTAGGCCCTCCACCATTCGTCAAACTCGTGAGTACAGAGGAAGCTGGGTCGAAAGACCACTGCTTGGATGTTGGATGCGGAATAGCGGCAAGCAAGCAAAAATATTTATTTTCGGAAGAATTCCCTCCGGGATTTATGTCGTGTCCACAGAGATCGGTTCGAGGGAAAGAATGCCGTTCGACAGTCTCTCGCGTTAATGAGTTTGGATTAAAAGGTTTCAAACAAGAAAATAGAAAAGTAAACATTAAAACAAAAAGAAATCATTCTTCAGAGAGAAAAAATCGTCCAGCAATGCATATAAATCACTCCTCACAAACTTAAACTTACCGACCAGTTATACTCAACCTACAATACTCCTCAATATCACCCAACATCGCTCACAACACAGGTTATGTCTAACGCAAAATTGAGAGAACAACCGTGTTACCATTGCCGATACTTTTGTACGCTAGCTCAAGGCACGGAGGCATTAAGTTTCAACGCCTATTGAAGATTGCTAGCCCTAAATCTATCTCTAGAATCCAGAAACTAACAGGCAATCATCCCTAATCGAAGTTTGCGACGGTTATCTCTAACGCAACCCAAACCCCGCGCATAAAGCAAAAATCAGAGACAATCACCAATAAAGATTTGTAAAGCAAGTTTTATACAACACCATGGGCGACAAATATACATGAGATCACAGCAAATACATATACACAACCCAACCATAAAGAAAAACACAAAGAAGAAGAGAAATGAACCAAACATCTCGCGGATTATCAGAGCCGGTCGACGATCAATCCACTCCGGATCATCCGTATGCATGCTCCACAGGTGTTTTCTAAGCTAATCCTATGAAGAAATGAGGTTTGATGGAGTTGGAGCAAAAACCCCCAAAACCATAACCTAAAAAATGCTGAAAAATGAAGTTTATAGGTGTTTTTTACTGCCCAGGTTCGCACTGCGAACCCCCGTTCGCACTGCGAACATAAACCGCCTTTCCAACGTCCAAAATAGTGTTTTTCACACTTCTGGGCACTATTCATTCGCCCCCGGGTTCACAGTGCGAGTGCGCCAGCGAGTGCTCGCCACGGGGGTTCGCATTGCGAACATGACAGAAAACCAGAATTTGTTTTGATCATAACTCTTGAACCGTAACTCCGATTGACGCACGGTTTGAAGCGTCGGAAAGCTTATTCAATGATCTTTATGAATATGGAAAAATCCCATTGCTGGAACACCTGTAAAAATAAATGAGAATCAATTAAACTCAATGATATTTACACGGTACTGCACTATACACCGAAAACGTAAAGTAAACGTAATTACGAACAAAGCGGGGTTTATTCAACCAATTTTAACACAAAGTAATGATAAGTGAAACAAAACTTATATACAAAAATAGGTACATATTGTACTTATCAAACTCTCCCCAACTTACATAATTGTTTGTCCACAAACAAGAATCAAACAAACTTGAAAACGCACAAGCAATATCCAAAGAATGACGAATCAACAGGTTTTGAAAAACGAAAACGAATGAATGGTTCAAATGAAAACGGTACACACAAAAAGTAAATACTTACCACCAAACTACGACGACAACATAGTCACGAAACAAAAGCAAAGTACAAAAGTCATGCCAAAAATTCTAAAACAACACAAGTTCAAATGTGAATCACACCTAGCAAAAACAATCATCGGTAGATGAAAAACATAAAATGAGGTTCTTTTCACTCACACAAAAATCTTGCAAACAAAAGACTAAATTATGCATACATCCACAAATTCATATTGAACATACAAAGGCAAGAATCACAAGGGCTTTTCAAGGTTGTAGCGTGGTCGGGTAAACAAACAAGGGGCAGTTTCTAAAGGTAATTGAAACAAAAACTTGCCTAAACCTAAGGGAGTGAAAACTCACAAAGATTCACACACAAAATTTCAACCAACTTCTTCCAAAATCCCAAGTGTTACGTAACACACAATACTTATTTAGCACAATTATTGAAACTCTTTTTGTTTCTTTTTTCAAGGATTTTCTTTTTCTACTTTTTTTCTTTCTTTTTCTCTTTCACAAATTTTTCTCTTTTTTCTTTTCTTTTTCAATCCGCATAGAATCCAACCAATGAGTATACATTCATCATCTCCCCTACTTTCTAAGGCAAGGTAAAAATTCATACAACAACACAAAGTTGAGGGTCCAAGAAAAAACAAAATCCATTCAAAAATAAGTGAACTAAATACTCATAGACAAGCATTAAGTTCAAATAAAACATGGATCAAAAAGCTCAAAGGGGTTACAAATGATCACACGCTCACAAGGTGAATTGACTATTTGGCTAAGGTGGTTGTGCTCAAAATGAAACAATTGCCTTGATCCTTTTCATGCATTCATATAATCAACACAAACAAAAGATTCAACATAATAAAATCCAGTTATAACAAGAATGTTGGTTCTCCGCGCATATATGAACAATGGAAAGACACCTCACAAAAAGGTTGGGAACTAAAGTGATTCACAATAGAACAAGTATACAAAAGAATGGATGGCATGGAAGTTTGTAAAATGCCTAAGTATCATGAATATGCCAAAGTATAGAAAGCGATAAATACATACCTCGGACATGTACAAAACTTAACAAGATCATTACCATACATCCGCAAGTTAAAACGAACCAACTTGGAAAATCACAAAAGCATCCTCAAATAAGTCAATCAAAATCTGTGAGCAAACAACAACCAAAAACATTCGGAAAAAAAAACTATAAAACATGCTTGTTTTACGTCGTAAGCTCGACGCCTTTACGGTGCTTAATTAGAAACTTCCTTCATTCATGCCATGGTGATGTCTCACCGCGCAACCAAAAGCAAGCGTCCTAACCAAACACTTAAACAAACGTTAATCTACAAGTATCAGTATAACAAGTGAAAATATACAATACATACGATATTTACAAAACTCAAAAACAAAGAAATTACCGCAATGCGACTCAACATCAAAACCAATCCCCGGCAACGGCGCCATTTTGTTGAATGCAGAATAGGGCAAGCAAGCAAAAATATTTATTTTCGGAAGAATTCCCTCCGGGATTTATGTCGTGTCCACAGAGATCGGTTCGAGGGAAAGAATGATGTTCGACAGTCTCTCGCGTTAATGAGTTTGGATTAAAATAGTTTCAAACAAGAAAATAGAAAAGTAAACATTAAAACAAAAAGAAATCATTCTTCAGAGAGAAAAAATCGTTCGGCAATGCATATAAATCACTCCTCACAAACTTAAACTTACCGACCAGTTATACTCAACCTATAATACTCCTCAATATCACCCAGCATCGCTCACAACACAAGTTATGTCTAACGCAAAGTTGAGAGAACAACTGTGTTACCACTGCCGATACTTTCGTACGCTAGCTCAAGGCACGGAGGCATTAAGTTTCAATGCCTATTGAAGATTGCTAGCCCTAAATCTATCTCTAGAATCCAGAAATTAACAGACAATCATCCCTAATCGAAGTTTGCGACAGTTATCTCTAACGCAACCCAAACCCCGCGCATAAAGCAAAAATCAGAGACAATCACCAATAAAGATTTGTAAAGCAAGTTTTATACAATGCCATGGGCGACAAATATACATGAGATCACAGCAAATACATATACACAACCCAACCATAAAGAAAAACACAAAGAAGAAGAGAAATGAACCAAACATCTCGCGGATTATCAGAGCCGGTCGACGATCAATCCACTCCGGATCATCCGTATGCATGCTCCACAGGTGTTTTCTAAGCTAATCCTATGAAGAAATGAAGTTTGATGGAGTTGGAGCAAAAACCCCCAAAACCATAACCTAAAAAATGCTGAAAAATGAAGTTTATAGGTGTTTTTTGCTGCCCAGGTTCGCACTGCGAACCCCCGTTCGCACTGCGAACATAAACCGCCTTTCCAATGTCCAAAATAGTGTTTTTCACACTTCTGGGCACTATTCATTCGCCCCCGGGTTCGCAGTGCAAGTGCGCCAGCGAGTGCTCGCCACGGGGGTTTGCATTGCGAACATGACAGAAAACCAGAATTTGTTTTGATCATAACTCTTGAACCGTAACTCCGATTGACGCACGGTTTGAAGCGTTGGAAAGCTTATTCAATGCTCTTTATGAATATGGAAAAATTCCATTGCTGGAACACCTGTAAAAATAAATGAGAATCAATTAAACTCAATGATATTTACACGGTACTGCACTATACACCGAAAACGTAAAGTAAACGTAATTACGAACAAAGCGGGGTTTATTCAACCAATTTTAACACAAAGTAATGATAAGTGCAACAAAACTTATATACAAAAATAGGTACATATTGCACTTATCATTGGATTTCGACTAGATTAGAATACTTCGCCAGCAACTCAGAGCATTCATCTTCAGTGTGAGTCATATTATAATGAATCAAAGAGCCTTTTCTGGAAAAGAGAGGTTTTGGTATTATTTGTATTAACCCAAACTGTCGAGAAACCAGATTGGGCTGATAGTTGACAAGGGAAACTTTGAGTTTCGAAGGGCCAAGTTTGGAAACTAGAAGTCTAGGAGTAAGAAAAGATTCCTAGACGTTGAGGAATTCGTCTTCCAGAGACTTCGACTCAAGGGGAAGTTTTCTGGTAAGCCATGAGGGTCCAACCTTCCTATCAGCAAAGGGAGCCATGTTGGGTGTAAAATTGTAACGTTTAGCAAACATCATGACGTAGCTGGTAAAGGTTTGTTGGAGGCTCAGACCTTCGTCATGGGGTGTTAGTTGCGCCAAACGAAGACCTTCGACTCTTCTGTCCCCTAAAGCAGCTGTGTCCACAGTTGGTTTGTTGGGAAGGGAGGCTTCGAAAGTGGCATTGAGCCACAATTATAAGAGTCAGAAGGGTCCTGATAACAGCAAAGTTTTCTTCTCTTTAATGTTCTTCAAGACGGTGACTCCTTCGCCAAGGGATTCGTATAGATTCGCCAAAATCATCTCGCTAAGACAAAGTCGGTGCCCAGCGTGAAGCTGATTTGCTATGGTGATATAGCGCTTCGCCACTTGGAGAGATCTTGAGCAAAAGACGCATCTCGACATCCAAAGGGCCAGGAAGGCTATATGCTCTTGATCAGGTACTTCCTTGGTTTCCTTGTCATGATAGTTGGCAATATAGGCTGTAAAGGTGGCTTTGTTGGTGTCGAAGCCTATTGAATCATCAGCTAGCAAGTTTGGATCATAATCGACTCCTAGGGGGCTTAAGCCAGTAATGGCAGCTATGTCGAAAAGGGTAGGAGTAATCATCCCACAAGGAATGTGGAAGTTGTTGTAAGTGTTGTCCCAGAAATAAAGGGAAGCTAGAAGCATGGAAGGACAATATCTGACCCTACTTTCGACAGCTGAATAAGATCATAAATACCCATGGTTTTCCAATCATTGCTTTTAACCTTTTCTATCTTGTCCAACCAAGCCAAATAATCGGAGGGGTCTTTCGACAAAGGGCATGATCTAAAAATTCTGAAATTATTCATGTACTCTAGGTTTATGACTTCGTCAAAAGGGGTCCCTTGGCCATCTACTTTGGACTTTTCGTCTATAATTTTCTCCTTATCCATTCTAGGTCTAACCCCATTCGCTATGGGTTTGTAACGATGATAGGTTGGGAAGAATTCACGTACCTTAACGGGGTCTAATTTCAAATCAGGCAAAGGTCCTAGCATGGCTTGGGATTTACCAGAAATTAAGATAGGAATGAGTACCTGAGATTGATAAATGCAGCGTTTTTCCTCTTCATTGGGAGGTTCTGGAACATATTCTTGAATTCCCACCACCTTGGGACCAAAGATTCTTTCAACTGGTGCTAAGCTGTTGGACTTCTGAGAATCTTTACCTGTGACTTTTGGAGTAGCAGAAGACGCCATTGTTGATTACAGAGAAATAGAGAGGAAAATGGAGAAGATGAAGTTTGAAGAGAGTTTTTGGAAAGAGGGAACGTAAAGGGTGAAAAATGAAGTCTTTAACTTATATATAAGTGGAAGAATGGAAGCGGTTGGTATTCAGAAATTGAAATGGGAAAAAGTAGTGGAAAAATTGTGGGACACGTGGAGAGTTTGAAGTGGATGATTCTGACGGTGGCAGTTAGGGTTTTGACCCACGATGTGATAGGGGTTAGAGTTGGGATGATGAAAATCTCAAAACGTGGGCTGAAAAGACGTTTGGGGAAAAGCGTAATGATGATTCTGACATTTCTAACGTCTAAATCATATGAACAATCACTAGTCGAATGATTCATGGCGTCGAATTGCATTGGCAAAAATTTTTTTCCTCCCTCGGTCGAAAATGCATTTTTTGGGGGGCAATTTGTAGGTTGCTAATTTCGACGCAGGAAAATGGTTCAAAAGCAAATGGAAAATTTCGACAGGGTGATTCGACAGAACATTTCAATTAGAAGGTTTTTGATGAGAAAGGGCAAAGTCGAAAGAAAATGGAACTTAAGGGAAGCATTGACAGATGTTTTTGAGTAAGAAGGATGATTTCGACACAAGAGAAACCGGTCCATTCGACGGGTATTTGAAATTCAAATCTCATGAGGGAATTTCACTTTTGAAATTGGACGCGTGGAATGCATCTAGGAGGCGAATGCATGCAGAATGACATTTGTCGCCATTAGGAGAAATAACTGTTATGGGTAGTTATTTCGTTTATATATAAAAAAGGGGTTTTGGTTTTGGATTCAGTGTGTTCCAAACATTGTACAAATTACCGCAAATACTCAAAGTAACCGTGTGAGAGAAACGAGTGTTCTGGAAAATGTATGTATGGAAAACACCAGTTTACATTTATGCATTTTAATAAAATTCCAAGCTTTTCTTCATTTCTTTACATTAAAGTCATTTCCTTTATCTCAGCAATTTACTTTGTTTTTAGTTTAAGTTTATCTTCAATTACTTTTTCGCCATTATCGCGTCCTTGTTCTATTAATCGAAGAAACTATTAGAAGAAACCTTAGAAAACACAAAACGAATACATTCTTTCTCAAACCAAAGACATTCTCAAAAGCACTTTGTCCTAGGATTTGTTTGGTTGGTCCTGTTAGTAAACTAATTTTTTCATAAATTAGGAAACCAGAGGTTGTTCGTCAAATTCACCAGCGAACAGCAGTACAGAAAGTTTGTATCTTTTACCGTATAATACTGGAAACGGGTAAGATTTTCACTCTAATTTCATTATAATATTTGTATCTTTTGCATAGAAATTATCCATTTAAACTTTTGTTATATTTTACAGTGGACACTGGTTGTTGGTTGCTATTAATCCTACAAGAGAAATGGTGTATTATCTGAATTCATTAGATCATGATTGGACAACATATCAGAATATGAAGGATTTGGTTGATACGTAAGTGAGATTGTTCTAAATATTCGTGTGTATTTCTATATTTAATTATTTCTGTGAGATTGTTCTAAATTTACGTTTTCTTTTATAAAACAGTACTAGTATACCGAGCACAAAGAGAAGCTCGGGTATCACGGTCTAAAGCAAACAACATTACATGGATCAAAGTGGAGGTATATTAATTTTCACAATATTGCTTATAATAGTGATGCTACTTGATAACACAAGACAACTATATATTAATTCTTATTTGTTTTTCTATGTGTAGTGTCATCGTCAGCGTAACGGTATAGACTGCGGTTATTTCGTTTTGAGGTTTATCAGAGAAATCCTTCATTTGGATCGATTAGAGATTCCCATCACGATATGGATTTATAACTTAGGATTTATTTTAATACTTATCGGATATTTCATATAATTTATTATTTTAAACTAAATCATGCATATTGTGTTTTGTTATGTAGTACTTTGATGAATACACATGTGCTCATTACACGAAAGATAAATTGGAAGAAATCAAGGAGGAATTATGTGAATACCTTATTGAGAAAAGAATCATATAAGGTATGGAAGTTGGTGTGTAGTTATGGAGTGTAATTGAATAGTTTTGGAAGTTGTTGTTAGGAGATCTTTAGAAGTTAAAGGATTAGAATGGTTTAAATATGTGAATGGTTTATGTGAATGGTTTATGGATTAGAATAGTTTAATTATGTGAATGGTTTATGTTTAATTATGTGAATGGTTTATGAATTTGAATGGTTTAATTATGGAAATGGTTAATGGAAATGGCCTAAAATGTGAATCATGGATTAGAATGGTTTATGTGATTTATAAAGATTAGAAATGACCTAAAATGTGAAGGATTGGAAATGGCATAAAATGTGAAGGAAAATATATACAGGTTTCTGCATAAAAAAGAAGGAAATTTTGATTTTTAAAAAAATCATTAAAAAAAACGTGAAGAAAAGACAGCGCTTTTAATAAAAAGCGCTGCCTATAGTGAAAATAAAAAAAATTTTAGACAGCGCTTTCAAAAGCGCTGTCTAAAGGGGGAAATAGAAAGCGCTTTTTCTGAGAAAGCGCTGCCTAAAGGTGAAAATAAAAAATAAATTAGACCGCGCTTTCAAAAGCACTGTCTAAAGGGGGACAATAGAAAGCGTTTTTTCCTACGAAAGCGCTGCCTAAAGATGCCAATAGAAAGCATAAAAGGATAGAAAAAACGCTGTAAAAGGGCCACTTTAGAAAAAGCTTTTTCAGTTAAAAGCGCTGCTAAAGACCTACTTTAGAAAGCGCTTTTAAAGGTAAAGCGTTGCCTAAAGTAGGCCTTTAGCAGCGCTTTCTCATAAAAAAAGCGATGTATTTACCTACGGCAGCGCCACCTTAGGCAGCGCTTTTAAGCGCTGTTAAAGGCCAAAAAAAGCGTTGTCTTTTTCTTTCTTTGGCGTAGTGATGTCCATCGGAGGCTTCTCTCTCGAATAGACGATTTTTTCTCACCGACGACGATACATATTATCAATTGAATAAAGATATGAGATGAGATGTGGAACTAAATGATAAGAACACCTCTATTTATGGGGAAAAAAATTCAGTTTCTAGGGAGTCTCCAGATGAATTGGCGACTCCCTTTAAGTCTTGAACCAAGTCGCCAATTGGATTGGAGACTTCATGAGGTGTCTCTAATCCAATTGGCGACACTCTTATGACCTTAAGGAAGGGTCGCCAATTGGAATGACGCCCTTAGGTAAACCCAAACCCTAAGTGGAGTAGTTTGGGAATACTTTTGAAAAATAGAGTATTTTGAGATTTTTTTAAAAAAATTGGGTTATTTGGACAAAAATTCTTTCTATAATATCAAATGATATTAATAATATCCATGATGGCCGCATGCACATCCTCTTTACATTATTGAGACCAACTGCAATTATATAAATTAAAAATATTATCAATATCACAAGTAAATAATTATCTTAGCAAATAGCAATTAAGAAAAATATGATGACTATTACTTCATAAATTATATTTTGAAGGCAAGTTGTAGCCTCTTGCCGCCATAAGATCATCATGTTTATTTGACTATATAATGAAAATATATAAATGAAGCAATATGTTCTTTTAATAATAATATATCCTTATGTGTTTGATACAAACATAATAATGATATGATAAGATATAGTTTGTATAAATTAAAAAGACTATCTGCGAAAAAATCATCTAATTTCTTTTGAAGCTAATTTTAAAATTTTAAAATTTAATAAATAAGTCAAATATATTAAAATATTTAAAACTAATTAAATAAATCTAAATAACTTAAAAAAATTATTGACATTACTTAATAACTAATATTTTTATTTTTTATAAAAGAAATTATAACTAAGAAGTATTCTACTATATATAATACATAACCTCAATAAACATATATAAATAAAGGGAAAAGATAATTTTATAATTAACTTTAGTAAGAAATCTAGAAAAGTAAATGTAATAATGTAACCATTCTATTTGTAAACAATATTCAGCATCTCTAAAGTATAATGGAATAATCCAGAATTTTGTTATAAAAAAAAACAAAGAATAATCCAGAATTCTGTAATAAAAAAAAACAAAGAATAATCCAGACATTTGAAATGGATTTACTAGATTTTATTAGCTTTAATTATAGAAATTAGTACTATCTCCAATTCTTTTAATATAAGACGTATTGAATCCATATATTATACCAAATACATTGACAAAACAACAAAAAGATTTAATCCACCGATTTTAACGGGATAAGACTAAAAAGACGTTGCAGCGTTGGTTCTAAATAGATTAGGTTGGAAGAAATAATTGAATACCCAATGACGTGGATCCATGCTGTAGCCAATGTATTATGATCCTAAAACTATTAATTGTTAATCAACAACAACCACGTTGTGACAAAATCACTTTTTTTATGTAAGCGGCGATTGGAGATTGTATTATCCTTCATTTTACTTTGTATATAAACATATTCATTCTTCATTCTATCTTCCACACACAACAATAATCATAATCATGGGTACAACTTCTCGCTCCCGAGTTACTAGGTATTTGCCTGTTGGTTTCCGCAGAGAATTGTCTAGGCAAAAACTGCAGCAATTTGCCGACAACAATCTTGTTGATGTAGAATTTGAGTTTCTTGATGATTCTGATGTCAATTTAGGTAATAGTAGTTCAAGTTCCGATGACTTACATTTAGATATTGGAGATGAAGATGATGAACCTTCTCAGAAGGTTCATGGTGGCAGCAGCAATGTTGAAGAGAATAGAAGTTTTTGGGATAATCAACTTCAGATTTTGCAGGTACTTTAATAATTCATGATCTATATTGATGTTTCAAAATTTGAGATCTGGAAATTAAAATTATGATTAAATTGTTTTGGTTTTGATTTGGTGCAGACGAATGTATATAAAATAAGTGCGGTGGAATTAAGCATAAGGAATGCAACAATAGAAGCGATTGAGGAAATAGATAGATCAGAAATAGAGTGCAGTTGTAGTAGACAGATCAAGGGTTCATCAGCAAGAGAATGTAGAAACTGTTTCATGAGACAAGTTTCTAGGTGCCTTCAAAATGCTGGTTTCAACAGTGCCATTTGTAATACTAAATGGATTAGCTCACATAATCTTCCATCAGGTAATTCATCATTAAGCTATTTTACCTTTTTTATTTTTAAATTTTAAATTAGTTACTAATATGAAAAGAACTTTTTTTAGCTCTTATAATAATTAAAATTTTGTACCATTTTTATAACTTTGCAGGCGAACATACATTTTTGGATGTGATACATAGCACAAGCAAAGTGAAAGCAGATGTTAGGGTGATCATAGAACTAAACTTTCGATCACAATTTGAGATGGGAAAAGCAAGTGAGGATTATAACAATCTTGTGAGAAAACTCCCAGAAGTGTATGTAGGAAAAGTAGAGAGATTAAGCAACATAATAAAGATCATGTGTATGGCAGCTAAGAAATGTTTGAAGGAAAACAAAATGCACATGGGACCATGGAGGAAACATAAATACATGCAAGCTAAGTGGTTGGGTCCATGTAAAAGGAACACTTCGACAAATTCACTTTCAATGGAATATTCTCAGACGATTAGTCCAAAGCAGAAGGTAAAGGCTTCAATGTTAACAGTGGATTTGTTAGACAAGATTCCTAATATGCATTGTACTGCTGTTGAAGTTGTGTAAATTGTTATTATTGATTAAGATAGAAGCTTTTTTTTGTTTTCTTTAGTGGGACAGAGGTGTTAATTGAATTGTGTTAATAGAGAGTTACTTGTAATTTGCTCTAAATTTCCAAGATCAAATAAGATACATACATATTTTTGTTTTTTTATAAGCATGAGATGTATTAACA
Source organism: Lathyrus tuberosus (assembly GCA_022829125.1). Lineage (NCBI taxonomy): Eukaryota > Viridiplantae > Streptophyta > Magnoliopsida > Fabales > Fabaceae > Lathyrus > Lathyrus tuberosus. The sequence goes on from JALAZF010000093.1 coordinate 6,617,166, forward strand.
TTAAAATAGGTATTAGAGATCCCAACCCAAATTACAACAAAAAAAAAATATAAGGTTTAAATCAAACCTTATAAGAAATCAAAGTGATACAAGTACCACGGGTAGAAATTACATGACATACATACATATTTTTTGTTATTCGATAAGTGTTACAAAAACAACTGACATAAAAAAAACACAATAACAACAAACAATGTAAAATAAAATTTGTTAAAACATCTAAACTATTTTTAAACACCCCAATACACACCGTGTTAGGAAGCAAAATTGCTAACTCTAACAAGGTATGAAACAACTATGAATCTAAGAGAAAAACTAAGAAAAATAAAGATAAAGATAAATTGGATTTTCTTGATTGATACCTAAAATGTGTCCAAGACACTTACATATATAATGATACTAATGGGCTAATGACTAAAATACCCAAATACTAGTGGAAGCCAAATTCAATAACAATTAAACTAAAATACCAACTAAGATAAAACCTTAAATTAATAAACTAAAATATAACTTGATAGTCTCTATCATTGTCGCGGGGTTCACTTGAACCTTGTCCTCAAGGTTTTAAAATATAATAGAGATATATTCCGGGATCCCACTTCTTTAACGGAGACAATTTAGAAGTTGGAGCAACGTCTCCACGGTACATCAAACAACAAGCCATGTACATCAAACAACAAGCCATGTATTTTCCATATCCTTTCAATACTATTGTGTACTCTGTAATGTCAATCTTATGCGAAATTCCAGCACCAGTCAACGACTTGGAAATTAATTTGGCAACCTCTTCATACTTCTGATTTCCCTTGAATGCCATATACTTGTCATGCAGCTCAATCACTTTTCGAACAAAAACCTGCTCTTGTAAACCAACAACATCTCTTTTCTCTGCCTTCCTGTTACTTGCTGCATCTTCAGCCAACTTCACCAATGTTGTACCTTCTTCAGTAACATGCTGCTTAAATATATAGGAAACAGGTTCCAAGCCTCGGGGTATTTTAGAAGAGAGTCTGAACATCCTTGACAAGTCTTCAACCTTGTCATCTGTAAGTAATGAATGACATCCAGAATGCTCTTTTTCAAGAAGTTGGTATGCATACACAGATAAAAGCTCATGTTGAACTTTCTCTAATAACTTTGACTCGCTGGTAGAGTGTAGGTAATGAGCATCCCTATCTTTCTCCCGTTTCAAGCACTCCTTGGCCTTGAGCATATAATCAGGACAAGAATCTTCTAGGATCCAGTTTGAAGCCTTTCGAGAATAATATGCAGAAGTGTCTTTGAGCATGGCAGCTTCAAAATCATTGTCATATTGATCCATTTGTCTCGACTCCGCAAGGGATGCTTTCAACTGATCAGCATCTCCATCAAAGAAAAGGGTGGCCTGATTTTCAGCAAATGATTCTAAGAGCTTGATGTCAATGTCAATTCCAGTAATCGCACTGACACTAAATCTCTTAACGGAATCACTAACTAAAGTCCCAACAATCGTCTCCGATATGTGAGAAAGAACTTCCGGTATAACTCTTTTAAGGACTTGCGTTGGCAATATCTGTAATGCATTTGAAAACGAAGTTTCCAAATAAATTATGACCTCATTTACATATTCATTTCCGCCTTGAGGTGGATCATCAGTCATCCAATTTACATTCTCAATCAATGTCCTATATCCATCAATTGTTAGGAAACAAAATTGCTAACCCTAACAAGGTATGAAACAACTATGAATCTAAGAGAAAAACTAAGAAAAATAGAGATAAAGATAAATTGGATTTTCTTGATTGATAGCTAAAATGTGTCCAAGACACTTACATATATAATGATACTAATGGGCTAATGACTAAAATACCCAAATACTAGTGGAAGCCCAATTCAATAACAATTAAACTAAAATACCAACTAAGATAAAACCTTAAATTAATAAACTAAAATATAACTTGATACTCTCTATCACACCGACAAGAAGTATGCCTAATCCCACAAAAATATAGAAAAAAAAACGGTGTAATTGATAGTGTGTGGATGCAACCATCTCGTCAAAGAGAGAGTACAGATATACATCATATGTCTCGCAAAAATTGACTTTTTTACTGTTATACTCTGTTTTGAAAACTTAAATGCCAATTTATCCCGTTTTGAAAAAAAATTCTCAGGATATCCTAGTTTCTGAAGGTGCTCGCATACCCAGATCACGAGTAAGTGAAAGGAATTGTGTGCAGTGTGTGCTCGTGAACCCAGTTCACGAGCATGTGAAGGCTTCGTTTTTTTTTTGTTTTTTAATTATTTGAATAATTGATATGTTATAATAAAATCATTTAATGAATTACAATAATAAATATAAATTAAATAATAATATAACTATTAAATAATAATAAATTGATATATTATAATAAAACCACTTAATGAATTACAATAATAAATATAAAATTTAACTATTATATTATTAATTAATAAATATAGTTTAGTTTAAATACTTAAATTAATTAATTAAATTATTTAATTTATTAAAGTATTTAATTAATTAAAGTATTTAAATTATTAAAGTATTTAATTAACTAAAGTATTTAAATTATTAAAGTATTTAATTAATTAAATTATTTAATTAATTATAGTATTTAAATTATTAAAGTATTTAATTAATTAATTAAAGTATTTAAAATATTTAATTAATTAATTAAAGTATTTAAATTATTATTTATTTAATAAACCAATTAAAAAAACAAAAAAAAAATCCTCCTTCACATGCTCGTGAACTGGGTTCACGAGCACACACATAACACGATTCCCTTCACGTGCTCGTGATCTGGGTATGCGAGCACCTTCATAAACTAGGGCATCCTGGGAAATTTTTTTCAAAACGGGGTAGATTGGTATTTAAGTTTTCAAAACAGGGTAAAACAGTAAAAAAAGTCGCAAAAATTCGCATAAAAATAGGTTTGAGCAGCAGAGAATGCATATCTAAAATCTTAGTATGTCTTATCAAAGTGACAAGTAAAACAGACATATCCGACACATCCAATCCATTTTAGTAGGATTGTTCATGATATAGTTTTGTCAAAAAAATTGAATCGAACTGAACCATTATATAAAGTCATTTGAACTGAACCATTATAAAGGTCATTCGAACCGAACCAAACTGAACCGCTTTTATTTTTTTAGAACCGAACTGAGCTAAAATTTTTTGTTTGGCATAATGGTTCGGAACTCCGAACTGCACCAACTGTTAGAAGATAACTTTTTTTTCAAACTGAAATATTTGTTAAAGAATCGAACCGTTATATTTATTTTTGATTTTTTTAAATAAAAAATAATTTTAAACTTATTTTAAACATTTTTTAAAACTTTTTTTAATATAATATTTTATATAAATTTTTTATTTTAAAAAATCATTTCCTATCTCTTTTCACAATCAAAATTACAAATCAATTTAAATCAAAACCGCAAACTCATTTAAAAAAATCACAAATTAGTTAACTACTATTTATAATATATATAGTATATGAAGGTGTGAAAAACACAAGAAAGGAGAGGGGGTTGAATTGGGTTTTTAAAGCAAAAGTTTTTACCAACTCAAAAACTCAACAATCAAAAGATTGAACAATGAGAGAGACACACGGATTTTTATCCTGGTTCGCTTGAAACTCAAAGCTAATCTAGTCCACCTGCCAAGGTGATTTCGCCTCTATACACAAGGACTTAATCCACTATAATTGACTGATTACAAATCCACTAGCTACAACTGGTGACTAACAAACCACAAAGACAAACAGTCAATGTCTTCTCAAGGATACTGACCTAACTGGTCTCTCAAGGAACTACAAACAAACTGTTTAAATAAAAAGATGTGTGTTTACAAAGTGCTTATACACAAGCAGATTTACACAAATGAAATACACAAAATACTTAAAGAAAAGTTTGCACAAAGTTGAAAGCCTTTCACGTAGAAACAGTCTTATTATTTCAGTAACTTTCTTCAAGTCTCCAAGTCCCATATATATAGCATGAAATAGTGACAAATGTTTTAATTCTGGTATGACGGATCCCAGATGTCCTACAGGATGTCGAGACATCTGGTCTGTTACAGATAACATGGCAAGATATAAACAATAACAGTACTAAAAAGCATAAACAACACACAGAATTTGTTCACCCAGTTTGGTCTAACAACCTACAAATTAGATCTTCAATCAAATCTTTCTAAAATATCTCCATATTTAGATACTCAGTCTTCTCTTGATTTTATCTTGAATCTTCCAGACCTTTAAATCAGCTCCACAAAGGATACCATAATATTCCCAGAAACATTCCTTACATTGGGCTTGTGCATTATAAAATCACAGATTTGATTTAACAATAAAGCAGATTTATTCTCCAAATCTCTTCGCCCTAAAATAGTAACAAAATATACTCCACAAAGTAATAGGAATTGATTGTATCAGAATAAATCTTCTCCAATAAATTCTCCTGCAATCTCTCAAACAAAATCTCCCAAGATATATTAAAAACAGTGCAGCTCTAGAAACAAACCAAACTGATGTACTGTCAACAGATGTCAGGACATCGTGTTTGAGTACACAGACTTGCAACACTAACCTATACACCTTATGCTGAATGTTAGAAACACAAAAGCACATGTTAAGACATCAAGCAAGACATCTTGAACAAGCACATTGTTTTACCAAAATTGCTGCCAACACCAGAATTAACAAATGTGACAAATAGTATCGTCATTTCGCCCACAAAATCAGGTAGTGAAGGAACAATTTTGTTTTGTACTGTGTACTATTTTGATCACGTATCATTTATCATTCTCTTCAAATTCATTGGCTTTTAATGAAAAGTTGATGAAGCATGAACAGAAGAGTCACGTAGCTTGAAATCAAAATCTTCAGAATGATCAATCAAAACCTTGATAACATCAGCATCTGACTTGAGAACTTCAGAATCTTCAGCTAGAAACTTCAGAAGTTTTCCTTTCTTCAGAAGTTTGATGATCAGAGTCACATCCAGAAGCAGAAACCAAGAGAACATTGCAGCAGCAACATGACGTCTTCTCAAAAGCTTCTTAGAAGTGAATAAGTGTAGAAGCACATTTTGGAACACAAAGTTCAGAAACTCATGACGTTGTACATCACTTAGTCAGAATCAGAACTGGTTGTTAAAGCTACACAATAACAAACCGTTAGAGTATCAAAATTATTCTCACACAAATACGACCTTGTTATCATCAAAACTCAAAGGTATAGATGCATAACCAAATCTTGTTCTAACAGTATCTAATTACAACTTTCACACAAAAATTGCACCACCAAATAACACTCATTTTGTTTTCGCAAAACAAAGTTTAATCCAACCATTTCTTAAACTAAAATTCAATCGAACCGTTTCTTAAATCAAAAGTAGCTAAAATCAAACTAAGGAGTTCTGATACTCTTTTAACTTTTAAGGTCTTCATCATCATCAAGATTAATCAATGTTAAAGATTTTATCTCTACAAAAAAATATAAAAAATTAGCATACACACAAAGTAAAGAATAAAGATCTGAACATAATACACATAGACACACAATTTGCAATTAGATCATACCTTTCTTCAAATGCTATGTGTTGCACCCCAAAATTTGCCCTCTTATTCCTGAACCTAACTGGCTTACGCTTCTCATTCATATGCATCTCCATTAGGTCATGACATTCATAATCATACATTTCATTAGGCTTTTAAGGCGTGGGACCCAGGTATTCTGTACAAGCTAAGGTTTCTCTAATCTTGTGAAACCCTCTTCCTCATTCAAGGATGACTCAGGTTGTTTCCTCATCAGTCACGCGTGAAAGCTAGGGTTTGGATTCTTGGTTAGGTTGAGCTCACTGTTCATCAAACGACAAGGTTCTCTTATATTAAAACTCATCAAAAAAATTGGATTGGGGTTTTCCCTAGTACGAACTATGCAATTGGAATTCATCGGACTTAGGGTTTATGTGAGCCTATACCCTTCAATGTTAATTGCTTCACAGTTCTCGATGTCACTAAGTGGTTAGGGTTTCATTGATGGCATAACTGAAAGATTCTTTGAACTAGGGTTTTGTTCTCATCAATTTCCTAAGTCATTGCTTCATCGATATGCACCCAAAGGCAAGGAGATCGGGGTTTCTAACTCTTTTGTGTTCAAGATGGGAAGTTGTCATTCGATTTAGATTTACTTAAAGATTGGCAGGATGAATGTTAGTCAATTTTCAGTTTCGAATTGGATGCGACTTGATCTTGGTTGAGAAAAAAAGAGATTGTTCCCAAGTTGAATTTAACATAAACGGTGCTTTATATTTGAGGATCGTCAAAATATGGTTTTAGTATCAAGTTTAAGTTGTCTGGTATAATCAACTTGCAGAGCCATTAAGGTTGAAACAGTTGGTATGTTTCAAGTCACTTGCAAGATTTGATCGTGTGCTTCATGTCCTTGTCATAGGTTCAAAAGAGAAGTCAAGATTACCTTTCAATTTAAGATCATTCCAAGATAGGTTTATGGTTGTGATGTCGTTTGTCAGAAATCGATTTAAGTTTCCAATTCACTTCAAAATAGATCTTTAAGAGTTCAACTTGGTTTCAAGGTTGATCTTTAAAATTCAATTCAAGCATAACCTTATTCAAAGGAAAGGTTAAGAGGATTTCATTTTCGATTTCAAGGTTTTATATGTTCAAGAGTCCAAGATCGATCTATGGTTAATTCAAAGGTGGTGAATTTCATTTGGATGTTGTGAATTGATTCAATTGGAATTGATTTAATTTTATTGGGTCAAGAAGTATGTTGCAAGCATAAGTGAAGTATGCAAATAAATTGTGATAAAAAAGTTCATGAAATATATCAAAGCCCAAGCAAAATTACAAAAAGGGTCCATCACTAAGGTCCATTTACAAGAATCAAAATGACCACAAAATGCAAATATAACAAAAAGAGGAGTCTTGCTCCAAGTCATGCCATGATCCCACATGAATATAATACATCCAACTCATGTACTGCAACACGCCTATACAACAACAACATAGGACATCGCTTCAAAATACACACAGACCTACACTGCTACCAAAAAACGTACCAGTCGAGCCTGTAGAACAAAACAAAAAAACTTGCAGCAGTAGTGACCTGTCAACACACCAAAATGACCCAAAAATTCTGCAAAAAAAACAAAAGAAACAAAAACTCTTAACACTCCACAAGCCATGCGCATCACCACCAACACAACCTGCCATTTAAATGTAACAGATCATCAATAACAAGACAAACCCTATGTACTGTTAAACTTAGTGAACAAGTTTGTGAATTGTTTTAAAACAAGAGATGAAGAGAAGAGAGCGCAGTGTGAAAAAACCACAAAGGGAATAAAGAAAAAACTAACCTTCGTGCTCTTCACCACTCGCCTACACCCCTACACCATCCATAAACCTCACATCACAACGTATAACCATCTGCAATACTCCCTCATCACCCAGCAAAAGTAACCGCAGACTACACAACACGAAACCCTGACCCTTTCAACACAATAACATATTCTACTCCCTTTTTTTCACCAACTGAAACAACACAACTTGTTCTGCATTTTTTTCTAACCACATCTCGCGTGGAAAATAAACAGAAAACAAAATTTTATTAGGACCTTCATGTATCAAAATGAAAGGATTGAAAAGTGAACCGTGAAAGAAAATATCATCAGCAAAATACTACACATGAGCTTAATGCTCTGTCCATACCATGGAAGGAGCTCTATATGAAAAATAGAAACATTAGAGCTACCTGAGCTTCAGCGGAAACCAACCTCAACAACTTGAAGAGAAAGAGTAGAAAGAGGGATAGAAACGAGAACAAAAAGAAGTAAAAAACAAAAACTCACCATTCAAATTCATCAACAATATTCTGACGACAACGTTCCTTTACGACTGCATATTCACACTAACATCATCACTTCGAAACCGCAGTGCCAAGAGTGCGCGAATGCTGAATGTCGAAGTGCTAAATGCTGAAGTGTTGAATGTCGCAGTGCCAAGCGCCAGAAGATCCAAAGAAATAATCATGAGAGAATAACTAGAACAAGAGAAGAAAGAGATAAAGAAAACATGTGAGTATGTGTGCAAGGCGGAAGCAAAGCACTAAGTTGTAAGCTCAAAAGAAGATGCTTGATGCTCAACCAAAAGATAGAGTGTTGCTCTACAAGAAAAAGAGAGAAGCATTAAAAGAAGCTTTTAAGCAACAAAACTCATGCTGATACGATGCAAATCTCTTAGAGATTATTCTTAAGATATTTTTGTAAATTAGCAAGGAATTGTTCTTCATATCTTGCTAGAAAACACTTTTGTGTTATTGTACTTCAATTTGTGTCATCTGCTTGTTAAGAAGTAATTCTTGTACACACATTTGTAATACTTTTCAAAGTGGAGATTTCTCAAGTGACTAAGTCTTTAGTCTGTATACTTGAGAGGGCTAAGTTGTTTTCTAACACTTAGAGGTTGTAATCTTTCTAGATTATTGGATTAAGTCTTTGTCTAAGGCGAAATCACTTTGGTGGGTGGACTAGAGTAACTTTGTTATCAGTGAACCAGGATAAAAATAATTGTGTCTATTTATTTTTATTCTTTTTTTAGCATTGAAATTTGAATTTCCGCAAAAGCTCACATTTGGTGAAACCCAATTCAAATCCCCCTTTCTTGTGTTTCTCGCCCCTTCATATATATGATGTTATCTATGATGATTATGTGCCTAAGACAACCAAGAAATGACATAAATATTTATCTAAGTCCATTGATTAAATATTTAAGAGTTGGTGGGAGAAATGGGTTGATGTTGATGATGTGTATTCGGGAGAAATTATTAAGATATTTGCAATGTTGTTTTGCACAATAAGAAGTTTTTTGCATGCGATGATTTTTCTAGGTACAACGTTAAGAGACATAAAGTGTGTCTTATATATGAAGTTGATACATGCGACCACAAACTAAAGAATGAAAAAAAAATACATGTTACATTGGACGTCAAAAATTTCTAATACTCAATCATCCATGTCGTAGATTGTAAAAGGCTTTTAATGGAGAACTGGTGTTTGATATTGCTCCAAAGCTCTTAATCGGGGAGGAAATTTATCAACGGCAACAACACATTAATATTGTCTATTATTCTCCAAGGAAAACACATTCCTTCTACTGATGAAAACAAGATTTAACTCTTTATATTTCTAAGACCCCTTCTTTCTTAACACACGTGTGTACCTCGTATGAAGAAAATGATTCAGATGATGTGCATGCTATGTTTTATGATCATCAATAGGGGATATGAGAAAACTAACAAGCAAATATTTTTTATTGTTTATCCATAATTTATTGTTGTTTTTTTATTTTTAATATTTATAGTTAATGTTGTTATAATTGTATGTTGTTGATTTTATTCTTTTTTTTTATCAAATAGATTGTTATTATTCTAATTTTACATTTCATCTAACTTATAGATATTTAAAGAACAAACAACGGTAATTCAGAGACTTATATAATGTGTGTCTGTTCATGTTAAGCAACTTGCACTACTACGCAAAATCCATATAACAACGGTTGGAAAAGTGATACCATCACGTAGGTCCAACCGTTGTGACGTAAGGTGTGATTGTATGTAGGATGATTTCAACCACGGGCGGGCGATCGTGATTGTATCCAAGTAGCGCGCTACCTACCACAACGGTTACTTTAAACAACCGTTGTGGTATATTAAAATGAAAAATATTTAACAACGGCGTTCTAGACAACCGTTGTTATATATAGCCGTGAGTTTATTATAAATTATGTGGAATGCTTATTTCACCAATGTTCACTAAACATATAACCTTCCAATCTGCACTAGAACATTATAATATGAAAAATTAAGTTATATTAGAAGTATAAGTACACGTTCAATGCTTGACAAGGGTTCTTCAACTCCATATCCATATTTTGTTCTTTGACAGTAACAACTTGGTTTAATGATCCTAGTTCTTCAACAACCCCTGCCTTCAACTCTAATTCTTTTTCCAAAATATAATTTACTTTGCAAACAAAATTAGAGGTGGAGAGAGTGGTGGTTAAAGCTCTAGGATCACTAAATCAAGTTCTAACAGTAAAGTTACGAAATGCAGTTAATAGTGTGAAGAATTCTTGTCAAGAATTGAACGTGTACTTATTTTCTAATACAATTTTATCTATCATATCATAATTTTCTAATGCAGTTTGGGAAGTTATATATTTGGTAAGGGATTGGAAAAACACTCAAACCACATAATATATAATAAACTCATATTTTAAACAGAAATTAACAACAACATTCATCAAAATCATTCATCAACAACAAACAATAACAAACAAACATGGTACAACAAACATATCAAGACATAAAATGCTTCAGAAACATACGCTACATGTCAAGTCCCATAATGGCGTGTCAATAATGAAATAAGGATGAAGATAAATTTAGACAAGCGAACTTGAGTATATTTTGAATGGATGTCATTCTGGATCTTTGAAACAAGTTTGACAGACTAAATTTATCTTCGTCCTCTTTATTGCAATAAGCATTCGTACCTACTAGAGGAAAAAAAGAAGAAAGTTCAAACATCATGAAACAAGATATTGAAATATATTTTGAAAAAAAAACTACAGAGAAAACGAACCTATAAATAACCATTGGCTGAGACTTGTTGTTATGGTTTCGCTTTGTGGTATCCATATGAGAGAGACGAGTGACAGAGTTGTTAGGGTTTCGCTTTGAGAGACGAGTGAAAGAGTTGTTAGGGTTTTGTTTTGAGAGAGACGGTTGTTATGTACTGAAGCATTAGATAATTTTGCTTATATATAAATAAATATCACATTTCATAACGGTTGAAAATAAAAACCGTGGTGATATACATGGTCAATAACATTTTTTATCACGAGAAATGGCCAATTGTTAGTGATGGGATTCGAACCATTTTACTCCGTGGACTTTTCACTACGGTTGCTACTTCTGACCGTTGTGACATGTCATCTAGTAAATAAAAAGAATATGCCCCCAGGATAAATATATTACCATGGTTAACACTATGTTCGTCGTAATATTGGTGTTACGAAATGCTTGTTTTGTAGTAGTGTTGCATCCTTGAATTTTATGAGTTCAATTGAACCATTGATATGTTTGAATTATGTTGTAAAAAATGAATATGTATTGTTTCTGAGTCACTCTAGACATATTTGATTATCCTATTTGATTTTTATACATAATGTGTGTCATTTTGATTTGGATGTAAATATGTATTTTTTTCCCTCGTAGCCATAAAATATATGGTACAAAATGTGTCATTTAGGTTTTATTTTTAAAAATATAGTTATAACAAATATATATATATATATATATATATATATATATATATATATATATATATAGAAAAAAAGGGTGATGCACTGACAGTGTAAAGTTTTATTTACACTGTCAACCAATGACGACCATGCATCCCGCCAAGTCATACTGAAAATTTTAAAATAATTATATTACATGGCAGAATAATATATTTCTATTGGATGACAGTGTAAAATATTTTTACACTGTCAGTGTATAACCATTAAACCCTTTATTTATTACTACTTATGAAAATAACTTATGACATTGTTCATAAGTATAGATTCATTGAGCTAGTTGATCAGAATGGTGACAATATGAACTCAAATATGGAAGCACGCAAGGAAAGGAAAAAAAGTGGAAATGATGAAGTTACTACCAGCCAGGTTCTAAATATGTTGATGCAACTAAAGTTTATCAAGAAGGTGATAGTGATTCTGAGGACCCTGTTTCAAATCAAGCTACTAGTCAAGATAATGTTCATCAAGGTATGCAATTTTAAAGTAATCTTTGACAAATATTTCTAAAATCAAGGAAGGTGAGAATAGGAATTTTGCAACTCAAGAAAAATAATCATCTCCATCAGGTTTCAAAATGGTTGCTTCTAAGTCAATAAAAAGAGATCTTGCATCAAAGACTTCAAATCAAAAGAGTAGCTATAGAACCAGATCAAAGGTTGGTCAACCAAAGTCTTTTACACAAAATGTTAATTCTCGAATATAAGAGGGTTTGCCATTATCCCCTCTAAATTTTTCTCTTAGAAGAATTATTAACACTAATAAGCGTGGTGTAACATTATTGTTGAACCTTAGATGAATATTGAAATTTTTTATAGAAGATGGTTGTAAATATTATAACTTAAATTATCTTTTTAAATTAAAGAGATAATTTGTTGCCTAGCATATGGTGTATTTCTAGAAGTAATATAAATTCAAATATTTTATATTTTGGTGATGGACATGTTATCTATATATGCTTCCACTTGTTACATAAAGATAATGGATTTTTGGTCAATGCTTACTTTTTGAATAACCAGCATGATATGGCTTGGTGTTCTTTGGGTTACTTTAATGTTATTTTAGGAACTCATGAATATAAAGGAAACAATGTTCATGTTATTCTACCTATGTATGAGTTTCAAGATTTGACTGACTTAAATAATTTTCTTTTTTTCCTTCCCACTAGAGGAGCCTGGTACACTCGTTTCAATGGTAGAAGAGGATGGGCTCACACTGAGAAAAGTCTAGATAGGGCCATTTGTGACCAATCTTGGTTGAATAATTGTAATTTGGTTTCTTATTCTACCCTTATTAGGAATAAATCAAACCATCATCCTATTTTGTTAAGCTTTTGGTTTAATAATACAATATTTGCTTCACAATTCAAATCTATTAAGATGTGGTCCCTTCATGATACTTGCAAGGATCTAATCCTTACTAGCTGGAACACAAGTATAATGGGGTCCCTACGTTTGTGCTAAATAGTAAGTTAAATTTTTTGAAGAACCACTTAAGTACTTGGAAGAAAGAATTCTTTAGCAATGTAAACTTATATGTCAAAGATCTTGAGGAGTGCTTAAATGAAATTCAAAGAAAAAATCAGATGAATGGCCTTTGACTCCTTTAGAGAGACTGAAAAGATGGTTGAGTTAAACCTTGATGATTCTCTTCAAAGTCAGTATTTGTTTTGGCAGGAAAAAGCTAGGGTCACTACTAGAAATACACGAGTTACCTGCGGATTTTCCTGCGGAAAATAATCCACAGGTATACCTGCGACTTTTCCTGCGAATTTAAACTGCGAAACATTATTTCCTGCTAAAACAGGAGTCGCAGCAAATTTCGCAGGAATTCCTGAGACCTTACCTGCGCCTTATATTTTAAAATAATTTATCAATGTTCCTGCGGATTTAACTGCGATTTTGTTTCGCAGGAATTGGTCATCATTGGAAACCTCAAGTCTCTGGAAATGGCGCAGGAATTGCTGCGGATTTTGATGAGAAATTTACTGCGATATTTGCTGCGGATTTAATTTTTTTTTTAATTAGTCATATTTTTATTAATAAATAAAATTATGTTTTAGTTTTTATAACACTAACTTAATTAAAGTTTTAGTCTTTAGTTTTAGTGTTTTATTAAAAAAATATAACACTAACTTATGTTTTAATTATTTATTAAATAAAATATAATAAAACTAAATCAACACTGAAACAACACCAACGACTTGAAAATTTATTTATTTAATACTCTTTTTATTATTGTGAAAATTAGAAAAACTAAAATTTCAATGTCTGTGAAGAAAACATTTTTTTTTAGAAATCATAGACAAACATTAGGAAAGAAGAGAAACCATTTGATTTAAAATTTTTGAAATACTTTTTAAAACAATAATCTGATATGGCAAATATGTGGATTATGATTGGTTCTCAATGTAAATCGTTTTTTTAGTCAAACGGTTTTACAACCTTCTTTAAACTCAAAATTAAATTAACAGTATTTTTTTTCAACAAAACAGTAATTAAAGTAATTAATTACTAAATATTAAAAGAAATGAAAAGGAAAAAATACGAATAAACGTTTACTGCTTCTCTTTCTTCTCGAGTAAGAGAAGAAAATTCCAAGGCCAATTTATCAAACAACCCCTCCCACAATTCCTAAACCCGAAAACAGAACCTACGCGGGTCGGGTTTAACCACTTCTCAGCCAAACATGTTAGGGGTTTGAATTCTCTCATTTCTGCTTCATCTTCACACTCCTCCGATTCAAAATCCTCCGCCGCCGCCGAGCTTCAAAATCCATCTGCAGAGTGGAATGCCACCGCACAATCGTAAGCATCTCTCTTTTTTTTCGGAATCAGATTAATTTGTTTTGGATTTCAGAGCTTATATTCTCTCTGTCTATCGTGTAATCTTAATCTAAGTTAGTGTTGTTTCAGTGTTGATTTAGTTTCACGAAGCTGTCCATTTGTAAATTTCAAGTCGTTGGGTTGCTGATTGCAAAGTTGTTCATCCATCTCACTTTTCTAGATTCTTCTCTGTATGTTTCTCCACTCACCTTCTTCATTTAATTCCTTTCATTCAATTATATTATCAATTTGCTGGATCATTTTACGTTACTTGATTCCGATTCGTTGAATTCAGAGTCTGAATTTTGTAATTATTTATTTACTTACTAGTGTTTGTGTATGCTAAAATAGAATTAGATCAGTGGATTTGACCAATTTACAATGATGTAATATACTTTGTTGCTTCCGTTTTGACTGTTTGTAACACTTCCCCGCGGAATTGATATTCGATTATATGTTGTTAAGTTTTCGTTCGAGTTTGTGTTTTGTTGCGTGGCGGTTCATTGTGTTGGATATGTATTTAACTTTGATTTGATTACGGTTGTTTATTGCGTATATCGATTTGTTATTATGTTGTTAATCATATTAGTTTCTGTTAATCATGTTAGTGTTCATACCTGAGGACTCAGGACTCAGTATACAATGAAAACTTCTTTTGTTCTTCATTTGAACAAACATATTTTGTAGATTGTAGCAGCTGCACAGATATTTTTAATCTAAAAATCTTAAGCACTGACACCAGCAATGACACCGTAAGTGTTCTTTTTTCGGGTGTGTATATATCATTTCTGTTATACAACGGCTACATACTAATTTTAATCTGTCACATAGTGTGTGATGATACCTTTACAATTCATAAGTCAGCTACTTTCTTTATTTGATTTATCAGTGAAAATCAATTTTTTTGTAGGTCGAAGCTGAAGAACAACCAGAGATATCCGAGGCTTATTTCGTCTCTGCTGTTCCTTTCTTTGTCTTCTTCAAGGTATGCTTTCTTCAATTTTCAAACTCTGCTGTTATTAGTTTCTTGGAAAATGATGATTCTAACAAAGTGAAATCATGGATAAGACTAGTGTTAATTTGATGAAAATTGCAGACTCTATTAACTTCTGTAGTTAAGTTGTATCCAAAGTATAAGTTTTAAAACGAAAAACAGAACACAAGAATCTAGATAAGTATGTGTTACAATGTTAATCATAAAAAGTAGATTCAGACGAGGAAATTTCAATTCAAGCCATGTACTCTATTTGCCTTAAATCACCTTGGAAGCATTTCCCACAAGCTCACTTTGAAGCTCTATCACCTTGGAATCATTGTTAATGTTAATGTAGTATATGTATTGTTGTTATATATTTATAATGTGTTTTTATGTGTGCTATTAATGTTATAAAAGTTAGTATGATATAATAATATGAGATGACAGTGGCTGTAAAGTATTATGAACCTGTTTTTGACATATTTAACTAATTGTTATAATATGTGTGTCGTATGTAGTTGATTTTTATTAGAATCTAAAATTATAATTTGTTTCTTTATAAGTGTGGTAGCATATTACTAGCATAGCATACAGAATATAGATACAAAAACAAAAGTGAATGAAAATAGTCAAAAGCAGTGTATCCCTGAAACAAAACAAAATTGAAAACAAGTACCTGAACTTCAACAAGACCATTGCTTTGAGCAATGACAACTTCACAGAGTGCATAGGCTCTCCAGAACTGAGTTTTTATGCCTGTTGCTGCTTATGCCTCTGTTTTTATAGGCTCCCTTTGATTTTAAAATTAACTTTGTGTCGGAACCGATTTCGGAAAGAAATTGATAGCTGCTTTGAATGTGATTTCTTCATGATTGTAAGATGATATTGACATTCCTTTTTGATACAAACATGTCTGATATGTGTATAAAGCTTTGAATGTCATTTCCGTTTCCGAATTGTCGTGTCTGTGACTTTTTAACATATATCATTACGCGAATAAAAATTGTACTTAAAAGACAAAGAACATGTTTTATCATCAATGTGCATCGTTGTTGTGATTATTCTGTTTTTGACTATTGTTGCTTTCGACTGTATGTTGACTGTTAGTAACTCTATTAAATTTTGTTCTCATTATATATCATACCTGTTGTTTCTGTGGTGTTTAGAACATATGTTTGTAAGTGATGGTTCAGATGTTATTCTTTATGGCAGAAAGTGGAAGAAGCTCTTAACAAGGATTCATATGTTATTCTTTAAAATTTCCCTTCTCAGTCCTGCTTCTTAGGTCTCTATTTGGAATTTGGAATGGGGTGTTACTAAAATAATCTATTTTATGATTAATGTCTAATCTATTTGGAATTGTTGTATGTTAGTTTTTATCTTTAGGTTTTTCTAGATATTCTGGAGAAAATGAAAAGGAGTGATAATCCTTTCTATCCTAGGTAATTGTTGTGTGTTAGTTTTTCCATAATGTTTTGGAGAAAATGAAAAGGAGTGATGATCCTACTGCTGAGTACCTACAGTTTATAGCGAAAGACGAATCTGTTGATGGTCTTGTTACTGATTTTCCTTCTACGGCGTCAAATTCCATAGGTAACTCATTCATATTTACTATTAGAATTTGGGCTTTGTTTTCAAGCACAGTGATGGCCATGCTTGCCGTTATGCTGTGCCGACATATATCATGCTTACATATCAAACCATTATATTTACATATCTAAAGTTTGGTATTTGGTGCAGAAAACTCAGGTTTACACGTTTTTGACTTCTTGGCCAATTCAATCCTTAGAGAGGTTCTCTTTTCTAAATTTATTGATACAAGTAAGAGTATATATATTCACTAATATATGTTATTTAATTTTATGCAATGCCACCGCCGCATTGTCCCAAATCAAGTCCTCACTCTTCATTCATGTCCTTTCTTGTTTAAATCGAACGATTCTCGTCACCGTGAATCGGAATTTCTTACTGTTAATATTTTCATATATTTTGAATCTGTGTCACATGCAGCGAAAACGAGAAGAGTGGATTCATCAACCTCACTGCTCGTTATCTCAGGTGTGAATCGCTTTTTTGTTAGGACTTTTCATGATCTTCATTCTACTATCGAATATGTTCCAGTTCGCACCAACTCCTGTTGAATGGAGTAAGATCCAGACACCTGCTGATGAAGTGGTTGTGCCTTATGACAGTTTGGCACCAACTCATGAGGGTAATTTTTGTGTTTCGGTTGTTTGTTTGATTTAGCTGATTTGATGGTATAATTATATAATAGTTTGATATGTTTATGGCATGAATCATAGCTGATTCAGGTTTGATATTAAGGGATTTGGTTTAATGGTGATTCCCGAATTAGTTTTTCTACAGTATGATATGTAATATATCTATCACAAGATTTTGTTTGTTGAGTGGATCTTAGCACGCTTACAATATTTTATTAATTTCTTAAGAAGCCTCAATGAGAATAAAGGTTAGCTACTTGGGGAGAATTACTTAAGAAATTTATTGGTTAAACTTTGTTTCTACGTAAAACATGTATGATAAAAATCATATTTTGACAATTAAATTGTTTGGAAATGCAGGTCGTTCGTTGGCAGTCTAGTGAGCCTCCATCACTCTATATATTCATTAACTGCAGTACACGTGAACTTGGTTATATTGAAAAGTATGTGGTATGGTGCCTCTGCAGGAGTTTTCGCCAGATAATCGGTTAATTATCGGTGTTGATCAAGGTCAAGAACATATAAGGCATCATCATACATAGCTCTGGAGGTAGGTTATATGGTGTGATAATTACTAGCCAACAAGAATATGGCTTTGCAGATTGGCTAAAAGGGGTGAAGCCATCAGCACACAAACCAAGTCTAACATTTCGAGGTTCCGCGGAAAATGCAGGATATACTTGGTCAAAGTGTTTCCAAGCTTCCCCATCTGAAGGATGACACAACACACCACCTTCCCTACGATTTTCATATTAATTTGGATTGTTTTTTCTTGTTAACTAGTTTGAAATTTGCATTGTTTTTCTTATTAATTTGGTTGGACAAGTGATTATTATTAACTTGATTGTGTCATTTTTATTAGTAATGAAAACTAGAAGTACTTGTTATTGACTTTATAGTAATGTTTGGTTGCTTTAAAAATTTGAATGTGATTAGTTTGCATTGGCTTATTCAAATTAGATTTTTATTTTTATATTATTATTACTATTTTAAATATGAATTAAAAACAATTAATAATAAAAATTAAAAACCTGAGAGAGAAATTTCCTGCGACTTTACCTGCGGATATTAAATTTGCTGCGACTTTTTCTGCGAAAATTTCAGTTACCTGCGGTATTATCTGCGATTTTATCTGTTTTACCTGCGATATTTTTCCTGCGACTTTTTCCTGCGACTTTACCTGCTAAATTAATTACCCACGAAGGTTTTAGCTAGGAACAGAAAATAGCAGGAAGAATCGCAGGTAACCAGTTTCCTGTGGAAATTTTATCAAAATCCGCAGGTAAATTCGTAGAAAACCAGAGTATTTCTAGTAGTGGGTGAATTTGCATGTAGATGGAGACTAAAACACCAACTACTTCCATAAGACACTAAAGATTAAAAAATATCACAAAAAGGCATGTCATCTATTAGAGTGAGAGAAGACTTGTTCACTAAACCTCAATAGATTATAGATCACGTTGTTCAATACTATAAAAACTTATTTTGCACTAACTATTTTGTTTTGCATGATCAATTACTTGTTGATGAAGTTATTCTATCTATCATTGATTACAAAGACCATTCCTTGTTAACTATGCTTCCTTCTTCTGTTAATCGGTTAAAGTGTAATACAGATGGCGCACCAACCAATATCTTTTCATCTTATGGTTGAGTTTTTCTAAATCATCATACAAACTGCATTGAATGCTTTGCAGAAAATATATGAAATTGTTCTTCCTTTATTGTTGATTGGTCTAACTTGTGGATTGAGACAGATTTCTACATTGGTTGTATTGACTTTTAAATCTTCTTCTATCATTCTTTGGTCTTTAAGAAACAGGTGGTTTAATTGTCAATTGATGTTGAGAAGTATAAACTTCATGGTCACTCTCATCTATAGAAGACAAAATGATTGTACAGATTACTTTGTAAACATCTATAATATAGGAACTTTAGTGGTTCTGGAAACCACTAAAGTAACCTTTCCCTTAATGATGCCACATCAGCTTTTTAGGGGCATTTTATGTCTAAAACTAACTAAATCCAACTAAATTATAGATTGATTACAATACAACTAGCCTAATTGCACTATATTTCATACTTTTGCACCAAATAGTTAATGAAAAGTTGCAAGTGGAACAAGTCCAAGTGTCTGGTCCGAAAATACAGGCTGGAATTGGGTACAATTCTAGAAATCTCTCTCTCTCTTCTTCTTCGTACGGTCTCTCTTATTCTTCATTACCCCTCTTCTTCGTTCTCTCTCTCTCTCTCTCTCTTCTTCTTCTTCGATCCCCCTCTTCATCTTCCTCCTTCCTCTCGGCAACAGTTCATGTTCATCGGATATTCATCAAGAAACATGGCACGAGTTATATTGTTCGGTAAGGTTAGCACCTTTCACTTTGGATCTTATCCTTCTGCATTGATCTCTTTCTTTTCATTTTTCGGTTTCAGATTTACATTGCAAATGATGTTTATTCCTCTTGCTGTGGTATGTATGCTGCTTTTGATTAGAAATTTATGTGTTGGGACAGTGTTGGTGATTTATCTACGATCTGAGGCTGTATTTGAATCGGTAGTGTATGTGTGACACATTATAGTTTGTTTTGGTTTTGAGGTTTTCAGATGGCGTGGTTAAATGCGAAAAATGGTTGGTGTGGGGTTTTACGAGACTATTATTGACATGATTGTAGAATTGATTGTGAAGAAACAACAAGATTGGAGTGGGGTTTGGGGAACAACATTCTGAGACAGGTTTTCCTTCATATATTAGACACATTGATGAATGTTTTCATTTTTTGACTATTATTGACATGATTGTGGAATTGATTGTGAAGAAACAACAAGATTGGAGTGGGATTTGGGGAACAACATTCTGAGACAGGTTTTCCTTCATAAATTAGACACATTGATGAATGTTTTCATTTTTTGATTTACTGACAGTGTCAAATAAATCACAACCAATTTATTATTGATTTAGTTTCATATTATTTTTATGTTGATTTAGTTTGATTGAGATTCTTATTTTAATGTACTATGTCGCAGATGAAACGCCCTCGTGATGCTGAAATTGTTTATTCATCCACGGACGGAGTTGAAACAGAATTTTTGAAGTACGTTGATTTTATTTCAAATGGTTACTGCTGCAAATATTATGTAAAAAATAATAGAGCCCAATATTTGCCTATTATAGTGTTGTGGAAGTAGGTTGATGTTATTTCTAAATGCAGATAACATAATGGAAGTTTGTATTTGCATGATTCATCACAGCTATAAATGTCATGGCAGAAGTGGATGGCCCTGCTCACCCAATGTAACTGTCAAGCTTATGCAATGCTCAATCTTCTCTTAAGCTGAGAGTCTTTTCAATTTATACTAAGGCTCTGATCGTGAGCATTTTGTGTTCAACATTGTGTTGCTTCTGCTTTTGTTCTTTCCAGCTATGTTTTGCACCAATGTGGAGTATCGTCATAAAGCATTGGTCATAAATGGCAAACGCAGGGTGTTGATCTCTGGTTCTATCCATTACCCTCGCAGTACTCCACAGGTTGTCTCTCTTTCTCTCTGTCATTCTGTTTGTGTTTTTGATTTTCTGCATTGTGTGTTTTTATCTCAAACTATGTTGAATTTTGTCATAAATGTGGCCACACCTTATTCAGAATTCCAAACATGGAGGACCTGATGTCATTGAAACCTGTGTTCTCTGGAACTTACACGAACCTCTTCACGGCCAGCTTCTCTTTCCTTATGTTTCTCTCATATTCATGTTGCTTTCACTTTTAACCATTGCATTGTATTGAAATAGAATTGACTTATATGCAGTAAGCAGTTAAATAAGTTGTTAATCCAAACTATACCTTAGTTTAGTTTTGAATGAAAAACATAGATTGAACTCGGAAATACTATTAGCATTATTTGAAATGAAATGGATCTTTTGCAGTATGATTTTGATGGTAGGAGGGATTTGGTGAAATTTGTGAAGACAGTGGCTGAACCTGGTCTATACGTGCATCTACGGATCGGTCCATACGCTGCTGCTAAATGGAAGAAAGGGTAAACTTAAGTCCTTTCTGTGTATTATAATTTTTTGTTGAGGTCTTCTTGTCTAATTGAGAGCTTTAACTTCTCCACAGTGGTTTCCCTATTTGGATTCACTTCATTCCAGGGATTAAGTTCCGAACCGACAATGAGCCATTCAAGATAACCTAACATTTGCCCTGCTGCCTCGTGCTATTTCTTATTACATCTGAGTTCATTAGCTGGAAAACCTCGTCTCTCAGCCTGGAATATTAAGTAAGTGCTCTATACTACTGTTAGCATTTGACTAGAAGCATAACTCTAATTATGTAGTCGAATATTCAATCCCTTTGGTTAATACGCAACTCATACTTTATTCCCTTCTGAGTCCTATCTTATGCTATAACAATAGAATGGTCTATGGTAGACCTTCAATGTTAACCAGATGAAGATTTTGTTTTGATTGATGAAACATTTATATAACACAAGAATATCTGATTTGAAGGGGAACACAACCATGACATTTCCCGATGTCAAAGACTTGCAACGCATGACGAGACTGTGAGTTGAAACCATTTCTTCCGTGCTTTATATGAAGAAATTCGTAAGTCATTTAGGATTTTAGTAACTGGTTTTTTGTTTCTGTTACTCAGGGAATTGAGAAATTGCTTAATCACTGGTCCTATTTTAGACTCTATTTTTGCCGATTATAGTTATGCAAATATTTAGTAAAAAATAATAGAGCCCAATCTTTCCAAGTATGATTTGCACCAATGTGGAGTTTCATCATAAAGCATTAGTCATAGATGGCAAATGCAGGGTCTTTATCTCTGGTTCTATCCATTACTCTCACAGTACTCCACAGGTTCTCTGTCTTTCTCTCTGTCATTCTGTTTTTGTTTTTGATTTTCTGCATTATGTGTTTTTATCTCAAACGATGTTCAATTTTGTCATAGATGTGACCATACCTTATTCAGAAATCCTAATTTGGAGTACCTGATGTCATTGAAACCTATGTTCTCTGGAACTGACATGAACCTCTTCAAGGCCAGCTTCTCTTTCCTTATTTTTCTCTCATATTCATCTTGCTTTCACTTTTAACCATTGCATTGCATTGTTTAGGAACTTAGATGGCTCTACCAAATACATCACTAACGTTCTTCTACATTAATCGACATCAGCTTTTTAGGGGTAAATCACGTCCTAATCCAACAATTTGCAACCAGTTTTCGGTTGGTTGCCCATATTACTGGGTAGTTAGCGTAAAACATGCATGGCTTGGTCACTGCTGCAACCAAAACATGCAAAAGAAACTGCTCAACTGAACTACATCCTTGGAGTTGCCAGCACATGTACAAACAACCGGGTACACAAAGGCAATGCTGGTCATCATCAGCGCATCATCCAAAGCTGCTGCAACACACCAACCCACCCATACCTGCTTCTTTGGTTTACCAAGGGAGAAGGGTGATCATTTCACTGCCAGTGTCTTTGTGTTTCAAGTAACATCAGAAAACAATCTGAATTGAAATCAAGCCACGTATGTAGACTGGTGTTTTGGGATGGTTAACTCTGAGTAAGATTATGTTTTGTAGGGATTTCCAAGGCACGTCGATGGAAAGTCTGAATCCTCCTTCTATATCTCTCTTGAAAAACTTCAAGGAATTGTGAGTAGTTTCTCTGCCATGATTATGGAATTCAATGTTAACTTGGGGATTTCCTATTTACATTTTAAAGTTGGCTGCTTCAAAAGCATTTTTGGGAAATGATTTCGGTAATCAAACCTTCTGTATTGGGAAATCATAGCAGGTGTGTCATTTGTTATATTCAAGTTTTAAAGATGAAATTCACTTTACGATTTTATTTGCAGATCATTCACTTTGTTGTCGTAGCATGAGGACTACACAGTGCCAAGGACCCAGCCTCAACTGGCAGTCGAACAAGGACGAGTTTTGAATAAACATTGCCCGCAGGTTCATTGCCTAATCAAGACAAACTTAAGATAGCTGCTGAATAAAGAAATGCTTCACATTTAGTGCCAGGAAGTAATTTCTTTAAACCTATCTCCATATCGCTTAACACATTTCCAGTGTTGTTTTATATTTCCTGAGTTAAGAATTTCAACATCCTTCCTGAGTTAATAACAAATATGATACAAGATTGCACAACGTAGTTGTGAATGGAGCTGATTAATTTACAGCTTTTGTTATATTCGAACTTTTGCATAACATTATGTTTTTGGTTCACACTTCAGATCCCTTAGAATGGGTTCTTCAAGGGTTTGTTCTACAAGTGCAGGTTTTGTTTGAAGGTTTCCCGGAGAAGTCGAAATAGGTTGTTATTCTAAATCATGGTCTACTCACTATAACTGTATTAATTTTATATACATGCTGTTGCTAACGAAGATGGTGATGTTGCTGTAGATGTTGTTAAAACACCCATTTCCAGAAACAAGGGTAGACATTGGTCTGCCGCTTCAGGCTCTTTTCATGAACGTATCGTCGAGCCATTGTTGGTAAGGTCCTAATTTTTACAAATATTTATGTTGTTCAATCAGCAAGATGTCGCTATGGGTTATACTTTTAATTATTTGAACATTTAGGTCACAACTCAATTTGGTGGACAAGACCGACGCTGGTACGAAGGAAGAGGTGGTTACCAAATAGTAAACCATTAACCTCCATGAACGTCTCCATGGATGGTAAATCTTCACACTCTTATTTTTGCAATATTTTATGGTTATGGTTTTTACACCTTTGGAAGTTTTATGTTTTTCTGAGGTTTTCATCTTGCTACATGAGGACTTCAATGCGAAGCTTTCAGAGTTGGGACGATGAAAACTTGGTGTTGTTGGCTGCTGTAAATTCAGTGAAACGATATACATATCTGGAACTAAAGTTTTATGCTATAACTATAACTTTTTAATTACATTGTACGTTTGTTTTTGTTTTCACTTCTAAGACTAATGTAATTTGGTAAGTTGTATGTTGAACACAACATTTTAAATGTAGTTTTTATACAATTCACATTTCCAACCTTACCCTACTGTCCTTACATTGAAACGGGAGCACTATGTTTAATTTTTACAGTTTTCTATCTCTGCCATCTGTTGAATGAATTGTTTCATTTATATTACTTACTAATTCTTGTGGCAATATGTGATGCAGATGAAGCAACTCGATGAGAAACAAAAAGAGCAAGACCAACAGTCGCAGCAAACTCAACATATTAATAGATATTTCTCATTCGTTGGATTTTTCCTTTCATTTATGGAGTAAAGGTACCTATATTTATACCTCAAGTCTTGTATCCATTATTTATTTTATGGATACTTCACATTTTCTTTAATGCCCACTAACATTATACATCGTATTTGCAACTAAATAGGATAATTAACCATCACCAGTCATTATTATTATGGCTTTCATTATTCCAACTTGACATTTTCAAATGTATTAATGCATTTGTATTTCCTATGTAGGGGGAATTTGCAGAGTCACAAGGATGATTATTTAACCCTGCCTCCTCTTCGCTACATCAGACACCAATCTTCAGACGAAGTACAGCTGTTTCTATTGCGTCCAACCCAAATCTCGAAGCCCCTCACCCTGTTGACGTTCAAACGGCGCCTGCCCAACCACCTACTCGGGAAGTGCAACGACCTCAGGTTGTCCATCATCCTCTGCATTCCGAACTAACTCCACAGGTTCAGGAAATATTTTTTCTGCAAAATTTTTTTCACTATAATTATGTGTCCCTTATTCATTCATTGTGATTATATATTTTCATTTTCTTAACGTCAACAGACCCAACAAGATGTTGAAGCTGCCGTCCAGCTACAACCCGCTACTGAAAACCAACCACCTGTGGAGGTTCAACCATCGCCATATTTGGAGCGCCGTCAACCGCACCAACAGGGACCCCTGTTTCAACCACCTCTGAAGCTCCCCCCGGTACATTTCAGTTTTTCCGGCATTTTTGTGACGGTGCCTCCGGTACATTACATGTTGCCAAAACTGATTAACTGCTATTTTTTCTACAGGTCCGACACCCTCCTGCAGTTCGACAAACAACAAAGAGGAGAAGAACAACGACTTCAGCTACACTCGTGAGGAAACGAATTTATTTGGATTCAGATGATGACCATCAACCTGACTACGAACCGGTTGATTCCGATGATGACGATGAGCGGGATTATACATGGGAGAACTATATGTATGGAAGGATTTTTACAGATAGTGATTAACTATGCTACTTTTATTTCAATTTGTTTTAAGTCATTTACTATGTATTTCGTATTTCAGTCCAAACTCAACTTTAGTTTATCCCTAACTCCTACTATTCCTATCCCATGCCATCTTATTTTTTTCATATTTATTCTGTAATTTTGTTCCATTTTAGAATGTTTTACTGCAGTTCAAAAACAACTTGTCATTTACTACGAATGAATGAACTTTTTATCTTCTACAATTACAAATCACAAATTCTGAACCATTACTTTTATTTAATTTTGTACATTTCTTTTAATTAATGTGCAAATATTAATTTTCTTTATATTTCAATTCAAAATAAATATAAGTTTTATATACGGGATCAAATTCGTTGTTGATCGTAATCACTATATTATAATATCTTTTACATATAATCACTGTTTTGGTTATAAATTTCTATTTATATTTTACTCTTAATTTTTTTGTGTATCTCTATAAATATTTCTTTATTTCATGATCTTTAAATTATATAAATGTTATATTAACAGTCATAAATAACTATTTATTTAATGCATTTGAACTCTGCTTTTAATAATATAGAATATTAATTTATTTAAGTAAACAATAAATATTAGTTTCACAATTATTATATGTTTTATAAGTTTCAAATATTTAAATGTTTTATAACAATTATAGTTGTCGTTAATATTTTAACGCAACTACAAAGTATTAAGCCTTTTTGTAATTTAACCAAAGTTTTAAACGGTGGATTTATATAAATGATTATAATATATTTAAAAATGAAAAAAAAAAACTGATCTCAAACATAACTTTTACATTTATATACGGGGCCAATTTCGTTGTTGATTATAGCCACTCAATTATTATATGTTTTAAATGTAATACCGTCTTTAGTTTAAAATTTATATGTGGTATTTCTTTTTTATTTTTATATTGAATCAAATTCGTTGTTGATTATATGCACTAATTTATTCTATCTTTTAAAAATAATAACTTTTTTGTTGGAAAATTTTAAATTTTTTATTTTTATTATCATTTGAAACAAATGCGCGTACCATACCAGTACCCGTGCGAATGCACGGATCTCCCAGACATAGGTGAACGTCTTTAGTTTAAAATTTATATGTGGTATTTCTTTTTTATTTTTATACTGGATCAAATTCATTGTTGATTATAGGCACTAATTTATTCTATCTTTTAAAAATAATAACTTTTTTGTTTGAAAATTTTAAATTTTTTATTTTTATTGTCATTTGAAACAAATGCGCGTACCATACCAGTACCCGTGCGAATGCACGGGTCTCTCACTAGTTAATCATAATCTTAGTAATTTATTTTTATTGAGCTTCATGTATCCATGTATAATACTGCTATAACAAATTTGGTACATCCAATTTTAGATTTTCTTCCTTTTAAGAGGGTCTTGTTTGATTCTCTCTTTACTTATTTTAATTCTTCTTCTTTTTAATATATCTTTGGCGGTTGTAATTTTTTTAATATAAATATTGTTAATTTAAACATATCAATAACTTATTTACATTAATAAATAAATATAAATAAATATTGTCGCTGATGATTAACCTTTTGAATTAGTAGTTTTTATTTAAAACCCGAGAGGGTTGGCCTAGTGGGAGGATGCTTGGGTCTCAAGGGTTTGCTTCCCTTGAGGTCCTGAGTTCGAAGGTGTCTAGATCCAACTTTCAGAGGCTACGTAGAGCAAAAGCTCTCGGGTGAATTAGTCGGTACGGAAGAAAGGGTATCACTCTATAAAAAAAAAATAGTTTTTATTTAACTAATTTAATTAACACATATCACTTGAGCTACCTCATTGACTCCTTCTAATTGGAGTCATTTAGCTACACTAGTTTTTTCTTAATAAATAATATAATAGAAAAATATTTATATTTATAATTTTTTTTATTTTTTTCTTTCTCATACTACTAACAAAAAATAATTTTGTATATAATTACTTGTTCTCATATAAAACTAATTTTATATATATATATATATATATATATATATATATATATATATATATATATATATATATATATATATATATATATATATATATATATATATATATATAATTTTTTTATAATAAAAAGAGTTTAGATGAGTTGGATTTTGGAATCACCAGAGTCAAGGATTACTTCAATAAGAGATAATTATATTTTTTTAAATTGTGAGAAATTGATCAAATGACTTATAATTTTAAATATAGAAAGTATTTAATTATATTTGAATTTTTTTTTTCCGAATATATCTTTTAAGTCGCATTACATTTACATTTTTACCCATTTTAATATATTTATTTTAAAAATACACAAGTATATATATATATATATATATATAATGTTATTATCAACTAACTACCTATAAATGGAAAATGCTTCCAAACCACCTTCCTTGCCCTTTCATTAAATTCAAATTAACCTCTAATCAAATGTCCTTAATCGTCATTTACTAATTGCAAACTCATTGTCCAATGAAAATGCCTCATTTTGCCACTTGGCTTGGACTATCACCTAAAACATCACATTTCCCGGTACATAACCCATATCTTAGACTTTGCTACCCTCTTCAACCTTTCATTTCATTCATCTCTCATTTCTCATCTCTGCTTCTGCGCTCCACTCTCCTGTGCCAAGGTAATGATCCCCTTTGTTTTTGCTTTTAATCTTCCCGTCTTGTCTTCTACTCACCATGATCGTGTTAAAGCTGTGTTCGTTTTCATGGCAGTTCATGGAAGTTGTAAAACGCAGCGCAAAGTTGTTCATTAGTCGGTTAAAACATCGTTTATGTCATTTACATGGTAGTTCATGGAAGTTCTGAAACGCTTCGCAAACCTGTGTTAAAACTGTATTTGAACACTTGTAAATGTTATTAGCTACATTGAACATGTTTTTCATTTTTTGGCATTCCTCGTTGTTTTTTCCCGTCAACCACCTTTATGATAACGGTGGCTTTAACACTTCCGTCGTCTCCGTTCTGTTTTGTGGCATATATTTTTTGAGCTTTCAGCTGCAACACAAAATAAAGGTCACCCATCTTTATTTTGTGAGCCTTGGTTTCCTTTTTACCTGGTTTAACTTTGGTTATTCATAATGTCAACAACTTACTTCTTTGTTTTGTGACTTACTATTAACACAACTGTTTCTTGCGGCTTGCCTTTCATTTTTCGTGGTTTCAGTTTGTTAACTAATTCGTTGACTATTGTTTTCCAGCTCATAATGTCAAGACCACCAATCTTTATTGCTTATTTGAAACCTGAGCATAACATTTGGAAGCTTGCCATTCGCGTCGTTGACCTATGGACGATAACGGAACGCAACGACCAGCAACATGTTGAGGCAATCGTACAAGATGCAAAGGTCTTATTCTTTATTATATCCTGCTGTGATTTGTAATGAAGCAAGTTTCATTAATGTTATTACTATTGTCATTAGGGTGCTCAAATACACGCTGTTACACGAAACCGAGAACTTGATCTTTGGAAGCAGACATTACAGGAACATCAGACATACATGATTTACAACGGAGATCCTTTGCCTTATGACCTACCATTGAAAGTGTGTGACAACAAGCTCAAGCTGTTTATAAATTCAAGCACTGCTATTACCGCATTGGATATCCCTGATATACCACCTATGTCTTTCAAATTCAAGGCATTTCCAGATTTCTTGAATGGTGTTTTTGATGTTGATCACTTATACGGTAGTTTTTCCTCTTTGCTCTGTCAGTACAAAGTTATGGTAATAATATTTATTCATAATATCGTTCCTTTCTATCATGACAGATGTTATAGGAGCTGTTCAACAAATTCAGAGGACTCAGGTTGGGGGGGCTGGAAAAAAACCTTGTGTCAACCTTACGTTGTCCGATGAATGGTGACTAACATCAGATGTTTTCTACAGTTTATTATATTAACACTCGTGTGCCTAACATGTTCATATTTTTATAGTGGTGTTGAACTTGATGTTACACTTTGGGAGACTTTCGCAAACCAGTTTATGAATTTTGGTTCAGACAGCAATACAATGATTGTTATACTAACTCATGCTATATGTCATCAAAGTTCAAGTATAATGTGCAGTGTTACATATGTTCATTATTTAGCGCTGTGACACCTTATTTGTCACTTCACCATGTTTTAAATACATTCTTGCAGACACTGGGAAGCTCAACCTGTCAAATGCTTGGAACGGATCTAAGTTACTTATCAACTATGACCACCCCCAAGTTAATGATTTCAAGTCCAAGTATGTTTTCACGTTATACAGCCTGTTATGCATTCATTCCCACCTGTTTCTGTTGTACTGATCAGGCATGTTTGGTGCCATTTTTTTCTAACAAGGTTTGAAGTTGGTCAACCAAGTCAACCCAGTTCTCAAGCGTTGTCAATCAATTCTGGTTCGCAGTCTGCGTTTGAAGACATATCTTTCTCTTTTGTCAAGGACGTCATTTCTATCGGAGACATGTTGTGCCTAAAGAATGTTAGTTACTTTTGATTTAAACACAAATGTTCCCTTTTAATTACTAGCATCGTTTTTTGTTACTGACAAATATGTTTTGTAGGAGACCTTCTGCAATACGTTTGGTACTACAAAAAGGTTCAACCGAAATCGTTTGTCCTGGTTTTATGAGATCTGTCCAACATGTAACACAACTAACAAATCACCAGGCAATGTCTTTGATTGCAACTGCTGTGACACAAAGTCTCCCCCGATAACCAAGTAAGAATTACTTTCTGTTAAAGTGACGCATATATTAAGTTCATAACTATGATTACCAATGCATTTTGGAGTAAATATAATTGTCTTGATCATAAGTATAAAATTGTGATTGAGGTGGAGCATGAAAACAAGGTCGGCAACTTCGTGTTCTGGGACAAGGAATGCATACCTATTGTTGGCATGCCTGCTCGTGACTTACGGGAAATAATGAAACGGGTAGTTCTCATACCATATCCACTTTATATTAATAATCCTATGCATACATTCACTTGTATGTATGTATTATTGAATACTGTTGCTGCACATGGGCCAACATTTTCATTCCATTTTACTCACTAATCAATGCCATTCTATTAGACGAATGAAGATCACCCAAAGATCTACCGAGCACATCTTGACAACCTCTTGGATAAGCCTTTCGCTTTTCGTGTCAAGTACCAGCCATACTATGGTCAAGCATCTGTCGTCAGGCTCACTGAAGATGCCACGGTCATCGAAATGTTAAGAGATGTGGTTTCTGCATCAATGGTATATTTATAAACATTCCTATTTCATTTAAAATGTCTATCTCTTTTCTATTTTTTCTTTGTGTACATGGTAATACTATTTCTTTGTATATAGAATGAAGCCAAATTTCCAAAAGAATCTCGTGATACCAAGGGAAAATCAATTGTTGCAACGCAGCACTATGAAAACAATACGGGATTGCCTCACTCCACTAATCGGGATACAAAGGGAAAATCAATTGTTGCAACACAGCAGTATGAGACCAATGCGGTATTGCCTCGCTCCACTAAACTGTCTGTGCGTACCAGATCATTTATTTTTATGCATTTGTTATACATGTCTACCTAATTAAACGTATTGAATTGCAAATTTCAGAATGATGTTTCGGCTGCCCAGAACTGGATCTGTGACAGTAGCTACAACAATACCCCGCCTAACCGGTTGTCTCTAGCTGATACCAAGGGAAAAGCAATTGCTAAAAGTCAAGACATACCGATCATTGGGGTCTTGCCTCAGACCACTAATCCATCTGTACGTATTCCATCTCAAATAATGATAGAATTTTTTTTAATGGAAAACTACCTAATTCGACCAATTGCCATGTAAAATTCAGAATGTTGTATCTGCTGCTCAGAACTGGAGCCCTGATAGTAGCTTGAACAACACCCCGTCTAAACGATTGTCTCCATATGATTCAAATGACGACGAGCGAACCTCTTCGGAATTCTTGACCCCCAAGCTTTCAAGAACAAAGACAACCAGAACCAAGAGTGCCAGGCTTTCCAAGGGGAAATGAAGATATCAAACTTGCCAAGCAAATGATGGGATTTTGTGAAATGGGCTATCCTGTTATCTTTTGAAACGATGGATTACTTCAATCTTTTTGTATCCCAAATCTTTTTGTATCCCAAATCTTTTTGTTGCTTGGATATAATGCTTAATTTATGCAATTCCTGCTACTGAGCTATGGAGCTAAAAAACTTGGAATCATAATATTAATCTACTGCATTCACTATGGAACTTGCAATGTTATTTTGTCAAGTTTTTCTACTTCTATTTTCAATATCTGCATAAAATGTAGTACCACCACTGCTGCAATGATATCTCATACACCTTTGTAAATTATTATAACCATATGCCCCACTACAATTATATAAAACACTTGCTCATTTCATATGACTATTCATGGAGGTGTTTCATAGAATTTTATCCCTTTACCTACGAAAATAATATATTCCTATGAAACACAATTTTGGATAAGTCTTGTATCAAATATATTATTCGTAAATACAGTTATGCAAAACAATAACATGATCTCAATTAGTCCAGTTACATTGTAACCAACAGATATTACATAAATCAACCCTTTTAGGCACTTCTACTCTAATTTGTAATTATCATCATTGGTTTTTGTGTTGATATCTCTGTTGCACATCAATTCAGCCCCCATGCTGCTAGCTACCTGCTACCTTGACTTTTGGCTTTCCCTGTCATTGAAAATCGTGATTTAAAAAGTGTAGAAAGAGTAGGTAATATAATATTACACTTAACTGCTAAATCTCACAAACTATTACATTACATCCACAACTTTGTCTAAGGTAGTGCAATTATAGTACCCTATTTGTGTAATCTGAATGGAGGTAGCCATCAAGTGTTTACATACCTGACATAATGTTGTCCTTTCACTCTGCTCTCAACCATTTCAACTTTTTCGACCCACCTGAACTTCTACATTGGTTCTTTATTTTATTTCGACTTCCATCCCATTACAAATAGATTGACATACCTTAGTGGTCTTTGTTTTAACATTAATTTTTTAGTTTACGGAAAAAAACATATTTAATGTCCAACCTTTGACTTTTCCACCATTTTAACGGTGGCCCAAATCACACCATCATCTAACAAAAAAGATGTCATTTGTTATTTACTGTTTTCCACCTCATTCAACTATATTGGCCCAACAAATACAGAAATCTGTTTATTCTCTATTCATCTCTTTTCAGTTTTTAGGAAGTGTAAGAACAACAGCTCTTAACAATGGATGAGAATGTTAGTCACACTCAATATAGCAAGTTCAACACTCCACCTTTCTTACGTGTTTTTATAATACCTTGACTAATGAAACAGTCATTACATTTCTGTGGGGTTACATACTAACCACATTTTTATGTTATCCAATGCTTGCGTTTCGTATTTAGA
This sequence comes from Lathyrus tuberosus, assembly GCA_022829125.1. Classification (NCBI taxonomy): domain Eukaryota; kingdom Viridiplantae; phylum Streptophyta; class Magnoliopsida; order Fabales; family Fabaceae; genus Lathyrus; species Lathyrus tuberosus. The sequence continues at coordinate 6,650,250 of JALAZF010000093.1, forward strand.
ACAACAAGGCTTATCTACCCCTATTGTATATCATCAGTCTTGTGTTTAGTTTTATGGAATTCATTTTAAATTTCCACTATTCACATTACATCTATCTCTTAGGAAAAGAATGGAATATGGCATGGAAATTCATGCTTTTGGTGGAACAACCTGTCATTTGTCTACTAACAATTTTATATTAATAATTCTTACTTGTACATTGCAGTGGATGTATTCAAGAACCAAAGTTTAATTACTCTGACATTATGTGGAAGAAATTCACAAGTAAAAAAGCCAGATTGAGAAGGTTTTCCATTTTGAAAGAAAGACATTCTAAGCGTCGTAAATATGCAAGTACTTCTTTCTCAACAACGATTACACCCGATAGAATTCCCCTCTCAGATATTACACAGGCATCTGTCAACCAATAAGTAATCCATAGAATTAGGTTGGAAGGTCAAAGGATTGATTCTATTTTACGGCATACACAAACCCCGCCATCATCACATGGTGTCCATACTGCACCTAAACTGTTTAACACTCGGGGTGCTGGCATAAACCTGTTATCTTCATTCACCAATGTTGCTACAAACAATGGCACTGAAAATATCAATCCTACTTACATGTCACAACATATATTCAACATGTCAGCACTACAACATATGTATGTTTGGTTATATTAACTACACATGCCAATGATGTTACAGTTAATTGTACTCCTAACTGCTTCAACTTAATGTGCTTTTCACAGTTCTCCTGGACCACTAAATAAGAATAATGATCTTAAAAAACAAAGGGGTCGACCTAAGAAACCTCTCGGAGTTCCAGACAGAGCTTACAATCTGACTCGCAATGACGCGTCACAATTCTTCCCTTCACAAGTTCTGCAGCAATCTACTATGTCCACTGAGTATGGCATCTCCTGAGTTATACTTTATTAAGAGTACTGGATTTTGTGTAGTTTAGTGATTTATGTTATTAAAATGCACAAATTCCTTTTATATAGCTAGACATTTAAAATTTGTACCTTACAAATGAACATTTACATCTATCTACACCTATTAATGGAACCTTTTTTAATGCACAGTATTGCTGCAACACAAAATACGCAGTCATTGCACAATGAGACGAAACGCCCTAGAGGTCGTCCTAAGAAGATGCCCGAGCATGCTGATCATCCCAAAAGTCCTCCACGTACTTACTCAATGCAAATGTTCACGCCACAGCCACAAATGTTACCCCAAGCTGCTGTGACCCCTCGGTATGGATAGCTCACATTTTCGCTCCTTCAAACATAACTCAGTATTACTTAACATATATAGAACCTTATTTGGTATTTTTTTAATAACAGAAGTGCAGAAATTGAAACACCTTTAACATTTCATGACTCAATAAATATGAACTCCACCCAGCCTCTTGGAGTTCTAAACACAGCTTCCAATCTGACTCGCAATGACGCGTCACAATTCTTCCCTTCACAAGGTCTGCAGCAATCTACTAGGTCCACTGAGTATGACATCTTCTGAGTTATAGTTTATTAAGATTATTGGATTTTGTGTTGTTTAGTGATTTATGTTTTTAAGTTGCACGAATTACTTTGATATAGCTAGACATTTAAAATTTGTACCTTACACATGAACATTTACATCTATATACACCTATTAATGGAACCTTTTTTAATGCACAGTATTGCTGAAACACAAAACACACAGTCATTGTACAATGAGACAAAACGCGCTAGAGGTCGTCCTAAGAAGATTTTCGAGCACCCTGATCATCCCAAAAGTCCTCCACGCACTTACTCAACCCAAATGTTCATGCCACAACCACAAATGTTACCCCAAGCTGCTGTGACCCCTCGGTATGGATAGATCACATTTTCGCTCCTTCGAACATAACTCAGTATTACTTAACATATATATTCCTTATTTGGTATTTTTTTAATAACAGAAGTGCAGAAATTGAGACACGTTTAACATTTCATGAGTCAACAAATATCTCATCCACCCAGCCTTCAACAACACCTATTTTTTTGCCGACGGTTAACTTGGATTTCAACAGTGACGCGGACGATGACTCTGATTACGACCCATTCCTATGTAAACACCACGTATTAAATTCTTTACATTTCTGTTTTTTGGTTCACTGCTGAGTTCTTTCTATAGAAAAACAAGAACTGCGTGTAAGATTCTTAATTCATTAATAAGAGACTACCTAAATAACGTGTGTTATTTAGCAGCACATGAAACTGATGATGATTCAAGCTTCGACAACGATGATAACTGTCCACCATTTTCAAATGCTAACCAACCAAATCCTACTAATCAAGGTATACCTCCTGCAATCTGCTTCCCACATTTTAAATATATCCTCAATAACCATTGCATACATATATTAATTTCCATTTATTAATGTCAGACTACTCAGATTTGGGTGATCCAATGATTGAGTGTCGACATTGTAATGCTTTGATGTGGTACCAAGAAAGAATGAACAAACATGTACATTTAGCAAATCCAAAATACCATATATGTTATGGCAATGGGAAAGTTTAATTGCCTTTCTTAAAACCACCGCCGAGGTATCTGTCTCATTTGCTATTTGATCATGACTCGGCCGATAGTAAGAGTTTTCAATCACAACTATGAACTTACAACATGATGTTTGCTTTCACTTCACCTGGTGCAAATCTCGATAACAAGTTCAACAATGGTCGCGGACCCCCAACAATCCGAATCCAAGGTCAATGTTGTCACCGCATTGGAAGTTTGCTGCCGGTTGAAGGACAACAACCAAAATTTGCACAACTCTACATTTATGACACGGAAAATGAAGTATCAAACAGAATAGAAGGCCTACGGTAATTGTTTATGACCCTTCTCATGATTATGTATGGTACACAATATTTTCCGTTAACTGACTCTTTGTTTTGGTTTTAGGAACAAAAACAACATTGATCCCAATATTGTCAGGAAACTATCTGAAATGTTGTACAACCATAACACACATGCAAAGAGTTTTCTAATGGCTAGACAGAAGCTGAATGAAGGCAATGTCCATAACTTGAAACTTAGACTAATTTCAAACAGATCCACGGATGGCAGAATCTACAACCAACCAACTGTCTCAGAAGTCGCTGCTTTAATTGTAGGTGATGTTGACACGGCTGACGAAAAGGACATTATCATGCAAAGACAAGGGGGAAAACTCAAACGTATAGATGAGTTTCATGCAAGCTATTTGGCCTACCAATATCCTTTGATCTTTCCTTATGGAGAAGATGGTTATAGACCAAATGTAGCCCACCGAGATCTTGACGTTTTTGATGATAACCCAAGAAACAGACTTACTATTCGAGAGTGGTTAGCATTTTGGATTCAAACTAGACATTGTGAGGGTAAGACTCTTTTATCGTCTAGGCGATTGTTTCAGTAATTTTTGGTTGATGGGTACACCATGCTTGAGGGAGAGAGATTAAAATGGCTCCGAAATAACCAATCAAAACTTAGAGTCTCCAAATATCAGAGTCTTAATGAAGAGGGAGACCAAAGTCAAAACCCAGGCTTAAGCATTGGAAAGAGAGTTGTATTACCATCTTCTTATGTGGGAAGTCGGCGATTTATGGATCAATTATACTACGATGGCATGGCAATTTGTAGTAAGGTTGGCTTTCCAGATCTTTTTATAACCTTCACATGTAACCCAAATTGGCCTGAAATTCAGAGAGTTCTTAATCCTCTTAAGCTCAAGCCACAAGACAGACCTGATATTGTTGCACGAGTTTTTAAAATGAAGTTTGATAACCTCTTAACGGACGTTACTAAGAACGGTGTCTTGGGAAAAGTTCTTGCATGTAAGTTAATCTTATCTACTATTATTATTTTTACTTTTTCACTTTTCATGTTATGTTTTCTAAATAGCACCGTATTTTTTCAACTACATGTTTCTACAATAAGATACTAATACGGTCTTATTTGAAATTCAAGATATGTACACCATAGGATTTCAGAAAAGAGGGTTGCCACATGCTCACATCCTGATTTTCTTGCATCCTTCTAATTAGTATCCAGCACCATCTGATATTGACAAGATAATATCAGCCGAAGTACCGGATCCTGTGAAACAACCAAAGCTGTATACTCTTGTAAAGAACCATATGGTCCACAGACCTTGTGGAATGGCTAATCCTAAATGTCCATGTATGAAGGATGGGAGGTGTTCCAAGTACTTTCCAAAGAAATTCCAAGATGTCACCATTGTTGATCAAGGAGGCTACCCGGTTTATAGAAGGCGAGATAATGGATACACGATCGACAAGAATGGAATCATCCTTCATAGTGGCCATGTTGTGCCCCACAATCTAAGTTTGCTCATGAAATATGAGGCCCACATCAATATGGAGTGGTGCAACCAGAGTACCTCGATTAAATATCTGTTCAAATACATCAATAAGGGATCTGATCGTATATTAGCTGTTATTGTGCCAACTCATCCTTCGACAAATGAAAATGTTGACGAAATCAAACAATACCTTGATTATAGGTATGTTTCACCTTCTGAGGCATGTTGGAGGATTTTTTCTTATTCGATCCATGGAAGAAAACCGGCAGTAGAGAGGTTGTTTTTTCACTTGGAAGGTGAGAAGTTTGTGTACTACAAAGACTTTGAGCAGATCGAAAATGTCCTTCTTAAGGCAAGTGTCACAAAGTCCATGTTTACTTATTGGTTTTTGGCTAACACAAAATATGAGGAAGAAAGACTTTTGACATATGGCCAATTTGTTTCAAAATTTGTTTACGTCAAAAAACAAAGATGTTGGAAACCGCAAAAAAGAGGTCACACCATCGGCCGGTTAATTTGGGTACCTCCTACAACAGGGGAATTGTATTATATGAGGATGATATTGACTGTTAAGAAAGGCCCTACATGTTATGATGATCTCAAAACAGTTGACGGGTTTAAACATTCAAGTTTCTGAGACGCATGTTTTGCAATGGGGTTTCTACAAGATGACAATGAGTTCATAGCAGCAATCAAAGAAGCCTATGACTGGGGTTCCGGTAATTTTCTTCGAAAACTTTTTGTTACAATGTTGCTTTCAGCTTCTATGAATAGACCAGATCATGTATGGCGTAGCACTTGGATTTACTTATCTGATGGAATTCTCTACGAACAAATCAGATTGTCGAATAATCCAGGTCATCTTATATTCTTGCTTCCTTTATTGCTCTAATGTATATGCTGACTTTTGCCTAACTACTCTACCTGAACCTTTTAGATTTAACTTTGACTGATCAAGATATCCAAGAACTTACCTTGATGGAGATAGAAAAGCAACTTCAAAAAAATAGGAGGAGTTTGAAAGAGTTTAAGCCTATGCCGTATCCAAATGCGTACGTCATTGATTTCCTAGGTAATCGACTCATATATGATGAACGGCAATATGATATTTTAGCTCAGAAACTATTATTCCAAGATTTGTTCCAAACTTTAACAGGTATTACATTTCGACCATTCCTGCATTGTTTTTTCCATGAGCAACATCAAGCTTGGTGTGTTGCGTCACTTTATGTTGGCAGCCTATACTTATTAGCAAGGTTCATGGTATTTCATTGTGCAATTCAATGGTTCTGTTTTATGTTTCATCGTCTCATGAAGTTACTTATTAATATCATGTCGCAGTTTATCTCAACTACACCACAACTACCTACATTTTTTACTAATATTAATAATAATCAGAGCTTACTATACTAATTACATGACATATCATTCAGCCTACTTGTGAATACGTAATGCTGCCGTTACTTTGACAGAATCTGCTTCCATACACTGTTGATCAAATGAGGTGTATCAGAAAGTTATGCACGTATCTGCTTCCATACAGAATCTGCCATTACTATTGACAGAATCTGCCTTTACAGTAATACAAGAAAGTTATGCACTTGAATGACTCCAAATACACAACCCTGCAATAACTAATTTTTGAAGCTTGATAACATGTTGCTAACTTTTCTAATTATTATCTTATGTTATACTAAATTATTTCCTCTTGAACACAGATGAACAACTTGGAATATTTCGTGAAATCATGCAAGTTGTGACTGAGCAAAGAGGAGGTGTTTTTTTCTTATACGGTTATGGTGGAACAGGCAAGACTTTCATGTGGAACACACTATCTGCGGCTTTGCGTTCAAACCGAGACATTGTTCTAAATGTTGCGTCAAGTGGAATTGCAAGCCTACTTTTACCTGGAGGTCGAACTGCCCATTCAAGATTCAAGATACCAGTACCATACACAGAATCATCCATTTGTGACATTGAGAAAAAATCGGACCTTGCAGGCCTTTTGCAAATGACAAAGCTAATTATTTGGGATGAAGCGCCTATGGCAAATAAATTCTGTTTTGAAGCTCTTGACAAGTCTTTAAAAGATATTATGGGTCATGACAATGTGGCATGTGATGAAATTTTTGGTGGTAAAGTCGTGGTTTTTGGTGGCGATTTTCGGCAAATCCTACCCGTTGTACCAAGAGGGACAAGGTCGGATATTGTGCATTCAACCATTAATGCTTCTTACATCTGGGATCATTGCAAGGTACTAAAACTAACAAAGAATATGCGGTTACAAACTGGATCAAACTCGTCTGATTCGGATGACATTAGATTGTTCTCCGAATGGATTCTAAAAGTAGGAGACGGTCTCATCTCTGAACCAAATGATGGTTATGCGGAAATACCAATCCCACCTGAGTTGCTTCTAACGGATTATGTAGATCCAATTGAGAAAATCGTGTCAAGCACTTACCCAAATCTACTTCACAATTACACCGACTCAAGTTTTTTACAAAGTAGAGCTATATTGGCATCCACTATTGAGATTGTTGACGAAATTAATGATTACATTACAAATCTTCTTCTAGGTAATGTTTACTTACTAACGATTTTGCCAACAACAATCTTGCCAACTAACTATATACTCATCTTACAATGAATTTAACTTCATTTTCAGGTGAAAGTAAAGAGTTTTTAAGTAGTGATACCATTGATCATTCCGAGGCTAATGATAATGATGCTTACGAACACTTGACCCCTAAATTCTTGAGCTGTTTGAAAACTTCTGGATTGCCTAATCATTCCATGAAACTAATGATTGGCACAACAATTATGTTAATATGGAATTTGGATCAATCCGAAGGTTTGTGCAATGGTACAAGGTTAACCGTTACTAGAATGGAAAATCATGTCCTTGAAGCAAAGATTATATCAGGTACTAATATCGAAAACACTATTTACATTCCACGAATGTCTTTATCTCCTTCTCAATCACCTTGGCCATTCAAACTGATAAGAAGGTAATTCCCCATTATTGTCTTATTTGCAATGACAATAAATAAATCACAAGGCCAATCATTAGACCATGTTGGTTTATATTTGCCTAAAGATGTGTTTAGTCATGGTCAACTCTTTGTCGCAATGTCTAGGGTGAAAAGCAAGGATGGTTTGAAAATCTTAATCCATGACAAAGACAACAAACCTTTATGTCATACAACCAATGTCGTTTACAAGGAAGTTTTTCATAACATTGTTTAGGTAATTGACTATTTCATGAACATTAATAATTCAAGGGTCTCTTTACTTTCAAACAATATGTTTCTCATTCAATTATTATTCAAAAATAACTAACTGTTCCCCTTTTTTTTTGTAGGCTTGCTGAACACATTTCCTGATATTCTCTATTTCTTGTACACACAAAAGTTGTCATTTTTGTTTGTAGCTGTCCATGACAATTTTTGTTCATAGCTTTATACTACTCAGACTTGTGCAGCCAATTTAATAACACTGTTGTAGCAACCATGTACTTTGCTATTTTGTTATGTTTCCTATTGTTTATGGTGCTGCAATATCTGTCATTACTTTTCCATTTTATGGAGTCATTTTCTTGTTGTATCAATATCTGTTGTATCAATTTTCTGTGGTTACTAGAATGGCAATTGAATGTTGTATCAATTTTCTACATAGCACATGTTTATGATATCAATTTTTTATGGGAGCTTCATTTTATATCTAACTATAATGCGTCATATCTTTTCCATTCTGCTGATGTATCTTATGGGTACCAATTTTATATCTCACTATAATGAGTGGCATGTAAATATGCATTCATCTTTCATGTTTTAAATAAGATTGGTTTCTCCAGTTCTGATGAATTTATAAAAACAAAATACCAGTCCTTGGCAGACTGTAGTATACTCTTGATTTGCTGAGTGGCTGGCCAGTTGTTGTTCTGTTTATGGAACCAACACTACGTTCTCTTGAATTTTCTGATCCCTTAAAATTAATTGTCTAATCACAGCACTCAATAGTGGCTGTAAAATTTTGAGAAAATATAAAGAATTATGCAGAATATTTAAAGACATGAATAATGCTGTAAAATTTTGAGAAAATTTCAAGAATTAAACACCAACAGGGAACCAGGGAACTGCACTATCAAACCAGAAAATTATGCCTCATAGTTGCACCAGCAAGAACACACTGATCTTCCAAACTCACTACCAAAGCTTAATGTAATATAGCCACTTAACCGAAATTTTGATGTCCCTGCATAGGCCAACTGAGAGCATAATCACTTTTGACACAAGAAGGATTAACATTGATTCATGTTCATAAATATCAACTTCTTCCATCATGTGTATTGTGTCACAATAAACTTCAACTACTTCCATAATGTGTATTGACTTGCCATCTATTTTATGCCTTTGGGTTCCACTTCCAAACTAATTCATTATAAATATGTTATGGACTTGTGCTGTGATTAATATAGTTGGTTTTCGTTTAGTCCTAAATAAAAATTAGTACTTATGAATTAATAATTTCCACACAACACAAACTCATTAAAACCATTACAAGCCATATAGTACAACTCATTCAAATATTTTTTATACTGTAATGGTATAAATATTGACATTCCGCGATTTAGGACACGAAACGAGTTTTTTTCCAATTGTCGCAACTTGTGTACTGCCGTCTCATTGCCGAGGCTAACATAATTTGAAACAAAATCTGGGTCTCCTCTCATACACACTCTTATTAACCTTTTTCAAAAAAATTCCCTTTATTATGTGAAGGACATCAATTTATCAATCTATTTTAAATAGAATATTTGGTTACATTACTAATTCAAAACACAGCATATGTTTTCATTATTTTTTGGAGAAACAAAATATATATTCACTACTAGGCATAAGTAATGCCACTGAATCGAATAGACCAGATAGTTTAAACAAATTTCAAAACAGAATTAATACATAAACACCAGTTGGGAATGAAGAACACAGAAACAATACAAAGGTCCTGCCCACCAAAAACACCAAAGACCAGAGCAACATAAACAAGACAGGTGAAAAGGATACGAAATTAAGCACAAGCTATCACCAAACGCCAGTCAAGCACCAAATACTACCAGCAAAATACTAAGCATTTTACCACAAGTGTCAAAATTCCCCTGCAACGACAGATTCAGACAACTACACAAGAAAAAGCAACCCAAGTATATGTGCCAAACGACTGCAGCCAGAAGGAAAAGCCCCAGAAACTCCACCTGCATACAACTGACCTCTGCCAAGAATCTCCGATATAGAAATCGACGATATCATCGACTGCAGTAAAACATCAACCAAGCCACCGACACTCCTGACGACGATAGCAAGCAAACCAGCATCAATCCAGAACAATCTATAACTCGTCAATTAGCCCTACGGCCAAAAGAATCCAGATTAAACACAAAGCTACGCCAATACCCCTCACCCGTCTTTTTTACTCCCAATCGAAATTATAGAAACCTGCACACCTCTACAGACGATGAACCTCAACAGATAGGACAAAGACCGAAATATAACCTACTGATGAATAAGTCAAGATGACAAACAACTATACTCCACACAGCCGGAACCTCAGCATATGTTATACTTAATAAAGGCAACAAATACTCAAACCATTCTCATTAAAAAGGAATTTTGATTATGTGTAGGACAACAACTATGCAGTCCATTCAACATTACCATAATTTGTGGCAACTTGCTGACTTAACTGCTTCAAAACAGACGAAGTTTTCTACATAGCACAATTATAATCAATCCATTCACATAATAAAGCATTACCATTTTATATATTACTCTTTTTCAAAAATAACCTGAATGAACCATATCTTCATGACCATTATAGTCTCCTTTTGACAAACAACTTTAATAATACTATATTTCATACAGAAATTTAGTTTCATATATTACCACCACCAGTACTGAAAACATATAGCTACAATGACTTAAAGACCACAAACCAAAATAAACTTCTACACCCACCATTAAGGTACCATTTCTAATACATAATTTACTTCATTACATAATTAACCAACACTGCCAACATCAAAACTACCTAACTGATTTTCACATTACTAACTTCACCAACCACCGTATACCTTCAGACTTTCAACGATTTAAAACCTTCACCACCAGCCTGTTACAAGGAGGGTCACGAAGCATGAATCCCAATTTATCACCTCTTCGGAGTTGTTTGTTTTTCACGAAGTCCTTCCACCCATTCCAAATGTACATCTCCACGCTGTACTTGCGTTGCGAACGGCGGAGGTGACACTCATACCTTTCTTTCGTATCGAAATCATACAACCAGACTAGTCGCTCAACACCGTGCAGAGCAGACTTAATGACTTTCTGTGGGATTTGCTGCAACATTACATAAACAAAATATCAATATGTTGCAAACTCCTAATTTTCCTTTAATGAAAAAAACTACTGCTGTTAACAGAACAAACCAGAACGTTATTCGCAGCGGTTTTTCCAGAACTGATGTGCTTCTTCCAAATGTAAAATTTCGGCCGCATACTCAGATCTTCATCACTTTGTCCTTCAACCACTCTGCATTAACAACATTCATACAATCATTTCATTATACAATAACAGAGTAAACTATTTTCAACCAACCATCAACCATTTAAAACTTACAACTTCAAATGCATCATAACTTATCTCAAGAACAACACCTATATAGATTTCACACCAGACTCAAAACTAATTCATCATTTTACACGGTGTTCTAATTTATCAGCAGACAACCGACACACTCTTCTTCAACATGCAAATCCTTTCTAACTTCGTCTTGCCTTTACATTACAAACATGTTTATGGTATGACTCCACAATATTACGGATCATCAGGAAAACTAACATGCAATCCAAAAATTACATTGCAAATAACCAAACAAACATACACTCATTACTCTACACCGTCGAATCATCCTACCGTATCAATTTTTCATTTTCTACAACATTCTTACACACCACAAATACGAATCTGCATTGATCATACCTTTCCATCACCTGCGATTCCTCTTTCGTCGCCATGCTTTTCGTAACGATACGTACAGAACTTGCTACCACAAACGGTTGAAGTTTTCTCCTTTACGTACGCAATGCCTACCCAAACTCCTTGCCCCTCTTGACCTTTTAACTTCTTTTTTCCTTCTACTCAGTTAATGGGCCACGTTATTTCCTTCCCACTTGCAAGCCCACTTCCCTTTTTATTTATTTTTTCACAATACATTATAACTTGCTAAAATCTTCCATTCAGTTTTTTTTTTATTAATGGTTTCATCATATTTCCAATTTATGTGATCAATTCATTGCTTTCATTTACTATTTCTGTTATATTTTTGTTTTCATTTTTTTTCAATAACATAAAAAATATAATTTACTTTTTCTATAGAATTTCTACTATTTTTTAAACCTATTAATTATTACATTTTTTCCCATCTATCTTGTTATATATGTTTCATACAAGTTTTTACCCGTGCGTCCGATGTAGACATGGTTTTACCCGTGCGGACGCACGGGTCTTCTACTAGTTGACATTACAAAACATGATTAATCACGTGTCAGTAGCACTACATTTCGACCGACCTTATAAAAATAAGTGAATGATCTTATAAAACATTTTTAATATAATGTTTGTGCATTATTGCCTATTAAATAAAATTCATATATTAAACTATTTTTATGTGTTCACAAGGCAGAGTGTAGACTTTCTTGCCGAGTATATCTGCAATAATTGGACAAGTTGATGATGCTGCGCCGCGTCTGCAGAGAAGGGACCAACCTCTTTATCTTATCTACCGCAATGTTTTCCCTGTTTTTGCCATGTTTTATTTAATTAATTAATTTTTTTTATCCATGTGGCTAATAATTAATAGTATAATTCAGATGGATAGTTGTCAAAATCAATTAATTAAGAGTGAACATAACTCATTAATTATAATTAATTAAAATGTCGTTTGATTATTTAGGAGTGACTTTTACATAGTATAATCAATTAATAAATTAGAGTTAATACTTTAAGTTACATTACATTACGATATAAAAAATATAATTACTTCAAATTACATCATTCTAAGAACTTTCATGTTCGACAAAATCCACATGTTTAGAGAGAAGTCAAAACTTCTCTCTCTAAACTTAGCGTGATCTCTCCTCTCCCTTAGGGTTAGGTTTTCCCCAGTTTCTGGTTTTTCCCCATTTCGATTTGGTCTTTACTCTTATTCTTCCACAAATTTCAGAATCGCATTGTCTTTGGTATGTATCCATGAAGACTTTCATTGGGTATGTCTGCTTGTTGTTGTATGCAAAGGAGTTCCAAGATTTGGCATGGAGAAGTGGAAGTCGATACCTCTTTCCAAAGAGGAAGAAGAAAGGGTTACGGTGGCGGAGGATGAAATTTGTGAGGAAGAATCGTTTCAACGAATGTTAGCTGGTAAACTGTGGTCTGAAAGCAGCTTCAATGTAAGAGCCTTCAAAAGCACCATGATAAATGCATGGAAGTTGAATAATACTGTTGAAATCCAAGATCTAAGCAAGAATTTGTTCTTGTTCAAATTTACCTCAAAAAGGGATCTCGAGACTGTGATAAGGAATGGGCCATGGAGTTTTGATAGAGCGCTGCTTGTGCTTAAACGCATCTCAGGGGATGAGCAACCATCAGAGATCAACATGCATTACGTTCCTTTTTGGGTGAGGGTCTACGATTTACCGTTGGTTCTGCGCTCTGAGGCTATGGCAAAAAAGCTTGGAAATATCATAGGCACCTTTGAAGAGATGGACGTCAGAGAGGCTTACAGGAATGGTTGTTTCCTGCACATTAAAGTAACACTCTATCTAAAAGACCCACTGAAGAGGGGGACCGTTGTCAAATTCAAAGATAAAAATCTCCGGGTGCATTTCAAGTATGAGAGACTTCCGATTTTATGCTTTGTTTGCAGAAGGATGGGCCACCAGGTGAAGGATTGCGAAGCCGTGGAGGAGTTAAACAAAGAAGGATTGGAGGAGCTAGAAAAATAAGATATGTCCTTTGGACAGTGGTTAAGGGCGTCGCCACTACCAAAGATGGGTGATGACGTGAAGAAGAAGGAGTCGAGCTCAAGTCTTTGTAGTAAAAAATCTTCAATGCCTCCTCAAGCCATAGTAGGTGTGGGAACAAAGGAAAGGAAATGTCAGAAGAAGTAGAAGTATTGCAGGACAAAGGCAGCAATGCGAGTAGAGAAATCACCCCAGCAAAAGGCCAGGAAAACAAAGGTAAAGAAGCTGATATTGAGAAGGTGGCGGAATCCCTTGGCGCAGTCGCAATTTCTGTTGGAATCCAAACTCAAGATCCAGCCCAGAATGTTCAACCAGTTCAGAAGAATAAATGGGTAGGAAGAAGGGAGTAAAGAAGAGTGCTAGTAACCACGTGAAAAGGAATGTGGCTAATAGTGCAAATAGGCAATTGATTGACGTGATGATCACGGAAGGCTCCATAGATGAATGGGGAATAGGGGAGAAAAAAAGGAAGCAAGAGGATGAAGTTAAGGAAAACAAAACCATTTTACCAGAGGTGGTGTTGGCGGACCAACACCGCCTAGACCAATGAAAACAATAAGCTGGAACTGCAGGGGTCTGGGGAGCCCCCGTGCAGTTCGAGCCCTATGCAGGCTCTTGCGTCGTAAAAGACCCCATCTGGTGTTCTTAATTGAGACTAGGGTGAAGACAGAGGAAGTTTTAAATCTGAAAAGGAAATTTGGTTTTACGGGCGAATGCATAGTTGATTGTAGAGGATGCGGGAAAGAAAGGGTTGGTGGTTTAAGCTTGCTCTGGAACGAAACTGTAGAAATCCAAATCATGTCATACTCTCAGAACCATATCAGTGGCTGGTGCTCTCACGATAAGGATGACGAGCCATGGGCTTTTGCAGGCATTTATGGATTTCCTGATGAGGCAAATAAGAGAAACACTTGGCTGTTAGTGAAGTCGTTGGCAGAGTTGGGAGGAGAAAGATTCCTGACGTTTAGGGATTTTAATGACATATCTCAAGATAGTGATAAGAAGGGTGGAAATTGCATATCTGTTACTCAGTAAGCTTGGAGTAGAGAGGCTCTGGATAGTAGTGGTTTAATTGAAATGGATTATGAAGGGTATAAATTCACATGGAACAACGGAAGGAGCGGAGCAGATAATATCCAATGCAGACTTGACAGAGTTTTCTCCAAAGCTACTTTCAATTCGGTCTTTCCCTGCTGTAAGGTGTTGCACCTTGAAAGGTTTGGTTCCGATCACTCTGCTATTCGTATTCTCGTTCAGAAAAATGTGGCTTCCGATAGCAGATTTCATTTGTTTCGGTTTGAGGAGGCTTGGCTCAAAGACAACAGGTGCAAGGAGTTAATTAAACATATCTGGAATGATGTTGATCCTGGGCTGAAGCAAAAGTTAAAGGCAGTGCAATCCATTCAGAATTCTTTTAAGGAGTACAGAACAGGTGAAATAGCTAAGGTGTTGAAGCACCTGGAAGAGATTATTGGAGACAGTAAGAGTTGGTGCAAAGATTCAAAAGACATTCAAGAATACAAAGCCTTAACAACTCAAAGAGATAGGCTTATCAAAATTGAAGAAACTATATGGAGGTAACGGAGCAGAGCAGTGTGGCTGGAAAACGGAGACAAGAACACAAAATTTTTCCACAGCAAAGCGGATCAAAGAAGAAGGACGAATGCAATCAAAAGAATTAAGGACTCCCAAGGAAGGTGGTGCTATGGCCAGAGCAAGTGCGAAAAGATACTGGTAGACTACTTCACAGACATATTTAAATCCTCTAATCTTGTGGATGTCAAAAAAGTGTGCGAAAGCTTGAAAGGGAGGCTGACAGTTTAGCAAAAACTTGATTGCGCCAGAGAGTTCTCAAGAGAAGAGGTGGAAGAAGCTATCCAACAGATGCACCCTACAAAAGCTCCAGGTCCGGACGGGTTACCTGCGATATTTTTTCACAAATTCTGGAAAGTTGTGGGTGATGATGTTTCTAAGGCAGTTCTCGACATTTTGAACAATGGTAAGCAGCCGGGTGATTTAAATTCTACTTTTATCTCCCTTATCCCCAAAATAAAGCACCCAACGATCCCTGCAGAATTTAGGACAATAAGCATGTGCAATGTCGTAATGAAAGCGGTTACAAAGACCATAGCCAATAGAGTCAAAAGCGTTCTACCGAAGGTGATCAGCTCGGAACAAAGTGCTTTTGTGAGGGTTAGATTGATTACGGATAATGCATTAATAGTGATGGAATGTTTTCATTGGTTGAAGAATAAGAGAAAAGGGAAAAGAGGAATGATGGCTTTGAAGCTCGACATGTCAAAAGCGTATGATAGAATTGAGTGGGAGTTTGTGGTGGAGGCTTTGCGTGTCATGGGATTCCCGGAGAACCTGGTCCAATTGATTTTCCGGTGTATTTCAACTGTGTCTTATCAAATTCTTGTGAATGGAAGACCTAGTGGCCGGTTTTTACCTGAAAGGGGGCTCCGTCGAGGAGACCCCTTATCTCCTGACCTTTTCATTGTCTGTGCAGATGTGCTATCAGGGATGCTGAAGGAGGCAATCGAGGCAAAAAAATCCATGGTGTTCAAGTAGCGAGGAAAGCTCTGGTAATCTCTCATCTATTTTTTGCGGATGATATTCTACTATTCGCTAGAGCTAATGAAGCAGAAGCGAACAACATCATGGATGTTCTGTCAAAGTATCAATTGGCTTCAGGAGCGTGTCAACTTGGATAAATCCGAGGTTTCGTTCAGCAGCAATTTGGAAGAAGGAACCAAAGAGAGAGTTAGGAACAGGTTGGGCTTTAATGGTGTTATGCGCCACTCAAAATATCTTGGACTGCCAGTGATTTTTGGTAGATCAAAAAAGGAAGTTTTCAAGCTTGTCATTGACAGGGTGTGGAAGAAAGTTAAGGGATGGAAGGAAGGTTTCTTATCCAGGGCCGGCAAGGAAGTTCTTATAAAAGCGGTGGCACAGGCCATACCGACTTATATCATGAGTTGCTATATAATCCTTGAAAATTGCTGTAAAGAAATTGAATCGTTGTTAGCAAACTTTTGGTGGGGAACAAAAAACGGTGAAAAAAAGATCCAGTGGATGAGCTGGGAAAGGCTATCTATTAGCAATAGTGATGGAGGAATGGGGTTTAGAGGGATCTGCGACTTTAATACAAGTCTTTTAGGCAAGCAATTTTGGAGGTTGTTAAATGGTGGGGAGTCATTGTTTGAGAGAGTTTTTAGGGGGCAGATACTACCCGAGATGCTCTGTCCAAAAGGCCCAGTTAGGCTTTAATCCCAGCTATGCTTGGCGTAACATAATCAGTGCAAAAGAGATGGTCATAGCCGGGAGTATTTGGAGGATTAGTAATGGGGATAAAGCTTATGTGTGGAAGGATAATTGGATTCCAACAATACCAGGGTTTAATCCGTCTGATCAGTTGAGGCAATTGGCTCCAAACGCAAAGGTCAGCGAGCTTATTGACCATGAGTTAAATACGTGGGACTTGCAAATTTTGAATGAGAACTTTAATCCAGACACAGTGGCGCATATCATTGGAATTCCTCTCTCATCCAGATTTCCCGAGGATAAGATGTTGTGGTATTTTGAGAAAGATGGAGAGTTCTCGGTGAAAACAGCCTGCCATTTTCTAGGTGCAGACAAGAGGAAGAGTTTGGCAGGCCCATCCAACTTGAAAGGACGAAAGTTGTGGAAAGACCTCTGGAAAATGCCTATTTAAGTTAGGATTAAAAATTTTGTGTGGAGGGTGGTGAAAGATATTCTTCCCACAAGGGTGAATCTTAGAAAGAAAGGTGTTTATTTGGATCCTCTTTGTCCTATGTGTCATGTGGAGATGGAAACATCTTCCCATCTGTTTATGCACTGTCCATTTTCAAAACAGGTCTTTTTTGTAGGATCTCTCAGCATTCGCATACCAACCTATCAGAATATTATGGATTGGATTACTGAAGCTGTTTCCTCTAAAAATCAGGAAGTTGGGTGCTTTATCCTTACTGGGTTGTGGAAGGTCTGGAATGCAAGGAACAATGTTGTCTTTAAAACCAATTTGGCTAATCCGTGAATGGTGGCAATGGAGATCTTTGAGACTGTCATGGAATATGCAGCTATAGGAGGTAAAAGTGTGCATGCCAGTTCCTGTAATAAGGAGAACTCTGAGGCGCATAGTTCATGGGTGATTAAAATTGACGCAGGATATTTTCCCAATGATGTTACATCTCTGGGATGTGTCATCACAAATCCTACTAAAAAGGTGGTTCTGTCAGCTTCGAAGAAGATCCCAGGCGTGATGGACCCGTGCACTGAGGAACTTAATGGCATTATGTGGGGGCTCCAGCTTGCTAAGCAACTAAAGGTGGATAGTTTTGAGCTGCACTCTGATGCTATGGTTTTGGTGGACTGCATAAATGGGATGGGAAGCATTGCTGCTTTTGACCATATAGTAGCAGATTGCAGGACCTTTCTTTCTAGTTTTACAAATGCTATCTTAATGCATGTTAACCATATATGCCTTAAAGAAGCCCATCACATGGTTGGCATAGGCATATCCATTGGATCTAGAACTTGGCTGGATACTGTCCCCATGTGGGACTCTGTTAATTGTATTGCCAGTTTGGCTCTTTGTTAATGGAATATGTCTTTAAATATAAAAAAAGAACTTTCATGTTATTTCACCTGAGAATCATAAAGAATATATTTCACAAAAAATTAATCCACTCAACGAATTTTTTACATTATCTTTATCGACATCCATAATTTAAAAGAACTATCATATTCTATCATGAAGAGTATATTTCACTTGAATCTAAATCAAAAAAAAAATTCACATGTCGAAAATCATATTAATATTTATGGTGCAACTTTCATATTGGCAAAAAACTCTTCTTGACATAATTTCACATCACACCTTACATCAATTTCAATCGATGTCCGTGTACTAATCAACAATTTGTGTAATTTTGTTTGTATCAACACTCCTTAACTTGAATTTTCCACATCTCACAAATTATTCTTCCATCATGTTTTTGTAGCCTAAACTTCACAGTAAAACTTATGACTACAATTCAACAACACTATCACAATACCACTATTCTTTTCTAACGCGGAGGATCATGCAAAACTACAATCACTTGGCATACTAAGAACTCATATCTTCTTATCAACCAGACTCTGATACTAATTGTTGGAAAAATATTAGGGTTTAGGGTTTCGCACAAGGAAGATCATGTGAAGGGTGAGATTTTAACAAATAAGTTTCTTTGAGGGATAAATCACATAAGGTTGTGTTTTCCCAAATCAATGGGTCTTTCGACATTTGTGAGGGAATGTTGACTTATAACACACATTGTCTCCAAAAGGAAAAAACAGGAAAGTTAGTCAGCAGACACATTCCATTATGAGAACTCACATTGAGAGTATCATCCTAATCACTCAACTATTGGATATCATGAACGAGAAGGTCATTACACTAAGCATTACTCCAAAACTTAATATATTTATCACTGTCTAAACATAAGATTGAGTGTTCCATCATCACACTATATTCATCTTTAATGCTAAACCAATAAGAAAAGGACATGTGATGCTTGATCTCAACAATATACTCTTAAGAAAAATGGACAAAGGCTCCTCTGAATAAAATTTATCCCAACAAAGTTTTAGATTAGAGGCTTCATTTGGAAAATGAGAGATCTGACCCCTAAGCCACCTTTAAAGTAATGTTTGCAAACCTTCTTCGAAGCCACAATTACTAACTTTCTTTTAGTGACATCCTTTCTCCAAATGAAATTTCCGATGTCAGATTCCAACTCCTTAAGCAAAGCCACTAGCCACACAAAAACAAATATAATGAAACAATATACTTTGGATGACCGATTTAATAAGCCAGACTCTTTATGCAATGGAAAGTAAAAATACTTTCCAAACTGGCAATTTAGCTTTGACGTCGCTGACACAACTATAGGGTGCAAATAACAAGCCTTAGGTATGATCTTAAATATTGGTACTGAAGGTGTGAAAAACACAAGAAAGGGGGGGGGGGGGGTTGAATTGGTTTTTCAAAATAAAATCGTTTCTTTTTAAACTAATCCCCTTAACAACATTTTCACTTATGAGTAATAATCTTAATGAAGCTAGAAATAGATAACACAGTATGTTTATACTAGTTCACTTGAGAAATCCTCAAGCTAATCTAGTCCACCCGCCAAGGTGATTTTGCCTCTCTCAATCGAGGTCTTAATCCACTAATCAATCAGATTAATACAATGCACAAGCCAAACTGTTGGTGGCTAACAACAATCTCTAAGACTCTCAAGTCCTAGACTTCTCAAGAAATCCAACCTTACAGGTATTTCTCAAGGAACCCAAACCTAAGTTTGAAAGAGTTTAGTTTACAGAATAGTGCTTCTTATACAAGCTGAGATGTAAACAATTTTTGGATCTATATGACATAAGAAAGATATTAGTAAGAGAGTATTTTTGCAGTGAGCTTTCGTATATCTTTCTTCAAGTCTTCATGTCTTTATATAGCCGTGTAAAATGTGACCGTTGAAGAGTAATCATAGCGATTTTAGACTGACGGCGGCTTGATAGATACGTGGGGACAGATAATACTTTTGTGTCATGTCTTGTCAAGATATCTTCGTTTGTACTGTCGCACTGTTTTCAAGATATCTTCGTTTGTACTGTTGTACAGTTGTATTTTGTTGCTTAGTCTTCTTATCTTCTTAACTTCAGAGGCTTCTGCGAGCATGAGTAAGAAGGGAAAACGTAGCTTGGTTCTTAATATCTTCAAGTCTTGGAGTCCTCAGAACTACGTCTTTAGAGTCTTCAGCACTTGGTCTTCAGAACCCTTTATCTAGGGAGCGTAAGTCTTCAGCATCTGAACTTTGTTCATCAGAACCTCTGTCTTCAGATCTTCAGAACTTGTTCCCTTTAGACATTATATCAGAGTCTTACAATCTTCAGATTCTCCTGAAGCAATTACTGCTATTTAGCAGATCAAGTGTAGCGCATAGGCAAAAATATTCTCTTCTAACAACTTAGCCACGCTATTTATCGGAAGCAGAACCTGTTTGTTAAATTCTCAAAAAATAACAAACATTAGACTCACAAAATTGTTCATACAAACATACTTGTTTGATATCATCAAAACTCATAGGCATTATTGCAGAACCAAATCTTGTTCTCACAATCTCCCCCTTTTTGATGATGAACAAACTATGTATTTTGATGACGTAATTTTGTACATAACACAATGATAATCGCAATAAGGAGGTTAAGGAATACTTATCCTTCGCATGAGATACTCCCCCTGAATCTCAGACTGGGTGAACATCAAATATCCTGACTTGTGAACCTTTCTGGATGAACTCTCCCTGATTCCAATAGGTCAGATACTGAAATCTTCATAGTCTTGATTCAATTACAAACTTCAGAGTTTGACAAGAACTCAGGTTTTCATCTCAGAACCTTGTTTCTATCAAAACTCAAGGACTTGAATTGTCAGAGCCAAAACATTTTGATTTCTTTATCAGAGTTCTGATTTGCTGAATTTTGATTTCTTTGAAGATCAACTTCATGATGTTTAATCAGATCAGAATTCCTTAAAGAAAAACAAAAAAAAATCTAACAGAAGTAGCAGTTTATTGGTTAGATTGTAAACAGCTTGTTTTTCAGAGATTGACTCATGAGAACCAAAATATCACATTCATTACTTCTCCCCCTTTTTGTCATTATAAAAAAGATTTGAAAACCAAGGGTGAAAAACTATGTCCTAAATCCTAAATTCATAGAGCCGAAAGAAACAAAGAAAAACTTAGGTGGTTCCAGAGGACATCTTGTCCAGAATCTTTTGAAGCAAGCTTTGAACATTTACATTGACCGCCTTTTGTTCTGCAAAATTTTTTCTAAAAATATGTTGTTCTCCTCTTATTTCTTTAATTGCGTTTTCCAAACGCACCACAGCAGGTTCAGATGAGGAAACAACTAAGGCGTCTTGCTTATCTTTTTCTGTAGCTTCAGCTTCTTGCGCCAATCTAGCTTCCTCTTCTGCTAGAAGTCTCGCTTCTTCAACAACTCTTTCTTCAGCTTCTTTTTGCCTCGTAGCCAAAAGCTTGAATTCCCTTATCCGCTCTTCAGCTTCTGCTCTTTCCTTTGCCAACTATACTCCAGCAGTTTTAGTGGTGTCTGAGAAGCTTGTAATTCTTGCAAATTCAGAATCTAACCAATTCTGAAAGGTTTCCCAAGAATTCTCAAGCTCCGGAGGCTTGGCACTTGTGCTTGCTTCTGCTCTTAATTTTGCTACCTTATTTATTGCCTTGTTACGAAACTGACTAATGCATTCTTCAAGGGTTGTTGGAAGGGGTATATCATAGATGACCAAGGCAAGGTTAGGCTCAGTAGAGTTAGTTTCAGAAGGTGCTGGTTGAGATAAAATAGTCTTAGTATGAACAGGTTGAGATGTTGGTTGATCATTAAGGGACGATAACTCAAGGATTTCTGAAACCGTGAAAGGTTCAGATGTGACAATTTCTAGAGTATTAGAGATGGTTTCCTCAGATCCTGGTTTAATGTTAAGGGTATGAGAATCAGAGAGTAGGCTCGGAGAACCTGGTTCATTTGGTTGAATGAGTGGAGAGGTTATTGTTGAGGTGTAGGTAGGAATAGCTTTAGATGGAATAGGTGTACTGATTGATGAAATAGGAGGCGGTTGAATAGTAGTAGTTGGAGGAGGAATTGAAAAAGATGGTGGTTTAAACTTTACTTGTGGGTTGGAGGTAGAAATGAAAGTAGTTTGAAATGATGATGATGATGCAGTAACAGGTTTAGTAACATCCATTGAAACAGAAGAATTGGTAGCAGACTTACTAAATTTCGCAAAAAGGAGAGAAGGCAGAGTGGAAGTCTTGGAAGATTCAGACTTGTCATCCTTCTTCTTTTTCTTAAGCTCAGAATCCTCTTCAGTTTGCTTCCTCTTGCTTCAGGTAACATATTGAGGTTTAGGAGCAACATCTTCAATTCTGAAGTTGGACATGTCATGTCCTTCTTCTCTCATCATAGTAACAAATGAAGCAATTGTTTGTATATTATCGCCTCTATGATAGATAGGATAATTCATCACTGGAATTCTGTGTTTAATCATAGTGTCATGAAAGATAGATAAAGGTTTCACTTCAACATTCTTGATCATTTTCATATGTTTAAGATTCATAGCATTGAAGGCTTCTCCTATGCTTGGAGTCAAGTATTCTGTATATCTGGCTTCTTTAACTAGATAATTCACTATGCCACTTTCAACAAAGATATCAGAGAGCAATCTTCCGAAAGGAATGTAAGTTGTAATCTTCTTTTCTGGCGAAGCTGTTGTTCTTGTCTTGCGCACCATATCCCTTAGATAGTAAAACAGAATAGATGGTAGACACATTTTCTCATTTTTGTGCAGATAGTACAGCATGTACTTTTGATTTGTATTGAAGTAGTATGCAGCGCTTTTTGAAGGTCTTGGATTGATACAACCAAGAATAATCTTGTGCTAGATTCTCATATTATCACGCAAGTCCTTGCTTTTATACTCTGTTTTCCCAGATTGATAATTTGTAAAAATTTCTTTGTAGATGACAGAGTCAAATTTGTCGTTTTTTCCATAAACTCGTTTGCCTTGCAAGAACTTCATTCCTAGCAGATCTGAGATTGACTTCTCAGTGATAACAATCTTCTTTTCCATAACAAAAGAGACAACATGAAGATCGTCAGTGACGGCTTTCCTCCAGAAGTATTTTACTAGTGCTTCATAGGTAGGACCTCTAAATCTGTCAAAATAACTTTTCCAACCTTGAATGTTTAGTTGATCATGAAGGTTAAACCCATTATCACAAAGATTGTTAAAGTCGACATCTAGTTCTTTGAGAATAGTTAGATCGTCTACATGAAGAACACAAGTAACTACGGCATCTCTTTGAGTTACATGGTTTTCATCGATCTTAGGAGGTGACAATGAATTCGAAGCAACAGGTGCGGTGGTTGCAGAAGTTGTAGAAGGCGCAACAGATGAAGATGGTAACTCTTTGGAGGGATTCAATGACGCTTCCATTTGTTCGGCGAAGCGAACGGTTGCTTGTTGAAAGTTGTTCATCATGATGATGGTTGATATTGATGAAGATGAAGACAGTGAATGAGTGATTGAGATAGAGAGAAGCGATTTAGGGTTTTAGGGTTTCTAATCGTGTGGAAGTGGAAATAAGGCAGTGTATATAAAATGTTTTTGAAAATGAAAGGTTAAAAACAGTACTGGGGATTAATGAATGAATGTAATCATGATTTAAGTCAATTCCAAGAAAATTACTGTTCATTGTGTATATTAAGTAGATGTAATGATTTAGGTATAATCGAAATTACACGCATTATTCATTTTCTAATTAAGTGACACGTTTTAATGTTCTCAGAATCTGGACAACCCAAAAGTTTCCATCAGATCAGAGACACTTCTGATTGAAGTAGCTTCTGATGGCTGAGATTAAACGAAAAACTTACTCTGACCAAACACATATGATTCTGATGCACTCTTACTCTTGACAATAGTCCATTTTTAGATGCTTCAAAATAATTTGAAATCTATCTTAAGCTAAGGGTTTTGTACAAATATCAGCCCATTGATGGTCTGTATCAATAAATTTTAAGCATAAAATTCCCTTCTGAACATAGTCTCTGATAAAATGATGTTTTATTTCTATGTGTTTAGCCCTAGAATGTAAGATTGGGTTTTTACTTAAACAGATAGCAGCAGTATTATCACAGAAGATAGGAATGTTACTCTCGTGTATCTGATAATCTTCTAGCTGATTCTTCATCCACAACATCTGCGTACTGCATAAGGAAGCGGATATGTACTTTTCTTCTGCTGTTGAGAGAGCAATAGTTGATTGTCTCTTGCTTGACCATGAGATTAGATTTTTCCCTAGAAACTGACAGTTTCCAGATGTGCTTTTTCTTTCCAATCTGTCTCTAGCATAGTCTGCATCACAGTAACCAGAAAGAGTGTACTCTGATGCTTTCTCATACATCAAGCCAAGGTTAGTAGTTCCTTTTAGATACCTTAGATTTCTTTTAACAGCAATTAAATGAGATTCTCTAGGATCTGATTGAAATCTAGCACACAGATGGACGCTGAAAAGAATATCAGGTCTAGAAGCAGTTAAATACATAAGAGAACCTATCATACCTCGATAGATCTTCTGAAAAACCTTACCACTTACTTATTCTTTCTCCATGATGCATGTTGGATGCATTAGAGTCTTTGCTATTTTACAATCTATCATGTTGAATTTCTTCAGAAGTTCTTTAGTGTACTTACTTTAATGAATGTAAGTAGCATCTGTTTTCTGATCAATTTGAATTCCCAGAAAGAACTTCAACTTACCCATCAGACTCATTTCGAACTCTACTTGTATTAGCTTAGAAAACTCCTTGCAGAGAGAGGGATTAGCAGAACCAAAAATAATATCATCAACGTAAATCTGAACTATGAGTATATCATTTTTGTACGATTTACATAAGAGAGTGGTGTCAACCTTGCCTCTGGTGAAGTTATTTTCTAAAAAAAAATTGCTCAATCTGTCGTACCAAGCTCTAGGAGCTTGTTTCAGACCATAGAGAGATTTTTTGAGTTTAAAAACAAAATCTAACTTCTCTGAGTTTTCAAATCCAGGAGGTTTTTTGACATAGACTTCTTCTGATATATAATCATTCAAAAATGCACTCTTAACATCCATCTGGTATAAGATGATGTTATGATTTACTGAAAAGGAAATTAACAAGCGTATGGCTTCTAGTCTGGCGAGTGGAGCAAAGGTTTCATTGTAATATATCCCTTCTTGTTGACTGTAACCTTGTGCAACTAGTCGTGCCTTGTTTCTGCAACCTCACCCTTTTCATTGAGCTTGTTTCTGAATACCCATTTAGTTCCAATTACATGGACACCTTTAGGCTTTGGAACAAGATCCCATACATCGTTCTTTGAAAACTAGTTAAGTTCTTCTTCCATTGCCAGAACCCAGTCCTTGTCTAGAAGAGCTTCATCAACTGGCGTTGGCTCAATTAAAGACACCAATCCCATAAGCATTTCTTCAGACGGTTTGAAAGCTGATCTGGTTCTGATGGGAGCGTCCTTGGTTCCCAGAATCAGTTTTTCAGGGTGTGAAGTTGAAATTCTACTTTTCTTTTATTGTGAAGTACCAGAAGGTACATCAATAATGTCAGAAGTAGGAACTTCTGGAGCTTTAACTTCTTATGCCTTTTCTTTAGGTTCTGAAAAGTTGATTTCCAAATCTGTAAACTTTTCAACTAGCTTTGACTTTTCAGGGTCAAGCTTATCATTGAATCTGACATGAGTTGATTCTTCCACAATCTGTGATTCTGTGTTATAAACTCTGTAGCCTTTTAAGTGTTCAGAGTATCCTAACAACAGACACTTCTGTGCTTTGGGATTAAACTTGCCAAGATTTTCTTTAGTATTCAACATAAAACAAATACATCCAAAAGGATGAAAATAAGAAATGTTAGGAGTTCTATTCTTCCATAATTCATAAGGATTTTTACTCAAAATAGGTCTTATGGAAATTCTATTTTGAATATAACATGTTATGTTAACTACTTCTGCTCATAAGTGCTTAGCCATGTCAGTTTCTTGGATCATGGTGCGAGCCATTTCTTGTAAAGTCCTATTCTTTCTTTCTACAACTCCATTTTGTTATGGAGTTCTAGGATAGGAGAAATCATGAGATATCCCATGAGAATCAAAAAGTTTTTCAAAATCTTTGTTTTCAAATTCTCCACCATGATCACTTCTGACTTTGACGATTTTGCAATTTTTTTCATTTTGCACTTGGGTGCAGAAGGAAGCAAACGCAGAATGTGACTCATCCTTGTGCCTTAAGAGTTTTACCCATGTCCAATGACTGTAATCATCAACGATGACTAGTCCATATTTCTTACCATTGAGAGAAGCAGTTTTCACTGGTCCAAATAGATCAATATGAAGAAGTTGTAATGGTCTAGAGGTAGAAACAATGTTCTTTGCTTTAAAATAAGTTTTTGAAAACTTGCCTTTCTGACATGCTTCACAAAGAGCATCTAAAGAGTACTTCAGATTTGGAAAACCTCTGAAAAGTCCTAGCTTGTTCAGCTAAGAGATTCTTCTCAAGCTAACATGACCCAGACGTCTGTGCCAGACCCATTACTCTTCATTGACAGACAGAAGACACTTTACATTATGATGTTTTAAATCTAATAATTTAATTTTGTAAGTATTGTTCTTCCTCTTACCATTCAACAGAACAAATCCATCATTCTGACTAACAGCCTTACAAGATGTTTGATTGAAAATAACATCATAACCATAGTCACTATGTTGGCTAATTGACAATAGATTATGCATTAGACCTTCAACTAAAAGAAAATTATTAATAGAAGGAAGTTTACCATTACCAACAGTTCCGGAGCCAATGATTCTTCCCTTCTGGTTTCCTCCGAAACCGACGACACCTTCAGGCTTAAGTTCCAAATCTTGGAACATATGCCTTTCTCCCGTCATGTGTCGCGAGAATCCACTGTCTAGGTACCATGACAAGTATTTCAGTGGCGCCATCAAGGATATTTGCAACATAAATTATCTTATTCTTAGGTACCCATTTTGTGGGTCCTTTCACTTTAGTCTTTCTAGAGGTTCTGACACCTTTGGATTTCCGTGCAGCATGATAATAATGTGGAATTTGTGCATGATATTTAAGCTTAGAAGTTTTCTTTTGTGTCTGTGTTTGTGGTGCAACAGACTTAGAACCTTCTGGTTCTGGACATTTCAGTTTAGTGTCTGCAAGCACAAACTGTTTAGACAGAGGTATTAGCTTAATACTCTTGGTCTCATCATATGGTTTGGATGGTCCTGAATATCCCAGACCTCTACTTCCATTTCTGCTAACTCCATAGATCATTGAAGCCAGTTTGCTTCTATATATGCTTTTAGCAAGGAAGTGCTGAAAAGCTCTATCATATCTGACCACTTCATTAGTGCCAGTTATGTCAGAAGTGATCTCTTCTTCTAACTTAGAGACTTTACTTTTTAAAGCAGCATTTGATTTTTCTAAAAAGAATAATTTTTCGTTTAATTCAGAAATAGTTTGCTTGCTCTTAGTAAGGTCCTCGGAAGGAACCACAAAAGTCTTTTTCAGAATTTTGTGTTTTCTTAGAAGAAGTTGATACCTTTTCATAAGTTCAGATAATCCTATTTCAAGTTCAGAACGAGATAATGAAGAAAGTACCTCTATGTCATCATCAGAGTCTGATTCTTCATCAAGTATCAGTTCTCCTTCTGATAAGGCTTCGTTCGTGCTGGTCTTAGCCATGAATGCCACGTTGGCATGTTCTCCATCAGAATCTTCTTCTGACTCTGAATCATCCCATGTTGCCATAAAACCCTTTTTAGCTTTCTTAGGTCTTCCATCTTTCTTGAACTTTGGACAATCATTCTTGATATGTCCAGGCTCCTTGCATTCAAAACATGTAACTTCTTTTCCATAAGCTTTCTTCTGACCATATGTAGACTCAGATCTACCTAGACTTCTCAAGAAATCTAACCTTACCGGTCTTTCTCAAAGAACAACCTCTAAGACAACACGTCTTAGACTTCTCAAGAAATCCAACCTTACAGGTCTTTCTCAAGGAACAACCTCTAAGACAACACGTCTTAGACTTCTCAAGAAATCCAACCTTACAGGTCTTTCTCAAGGAACCCAAACCTAAGTTTGAAAGAGTTTAGTTTAAAGAATAGTGCTTCTTATACAAGCTGAGATGTAAACAATTTTTGGATCTATATGACTTAAGAAAGATATTAGTAAGAGAGTATTTTTGCAGTGAGCTTTTGTGTATCTTTCTTCAAGTCTTCATGTCTTTATATAGCCGTGTAAAATGTGACATTGAAGAGTAATCATATCGATTTTAGACTGACGGCGACTTGATAGAGACGTGGGGACAGATAATACTTTTGTGTCCTGTCTTGTCAAGATATCTTCGTTTGTATTGTTGCATTGTTGTCAAGATATCTTCGTTTGTACTGTTGTACAGTTGTATTCCGTTGCTTAGTCTTCTTATCTTCTTAACTCCAGAGGCTTCTGCGAGCATGAGTAAGAAGGGAAAACGTAGCTTGGTTCTTAAGATCTTCAAGTCTTGGAGTCCTCAGAACTGCGTATTTAGAGTCTTCAGCACTTGGTCTTCAGAACCCTTTATCTAGGGAGCGTAAGTCTTCAGCATCTGAACTTTGTTCATTAGAACCTTTAGACATTATATCAGAGTCTTACAATATTCAGATTCTCCTGAAGCAATTACTGCTATTTAGCAGATCAAGTGTAGCACATAGGCGAAAATATTCTCTTCTAACAACTTAGCCACGCTATTTATCGGAAGCAGAACCTGTTTGTTAAATTCTAAAAAATAACAAACATTAGACTCACAAAATTGTTCATACAAATATACTTGTTTGATATCATCAAAACTCAGAGGCATTATTGCAGAACCAAATCTTGTTCTCACAGGTACACCTAGGTATACCTAGGTATATGGATTGCATGAGGGGCTTTAATAAAAACAATAAGTTTGACAAGCTAAATGGGCCTAGTAAAAGGTATAAAAGCTAGTGAAAATAATGGTTTTGTTGGTGTTAATGACTTGTCTAAAGGTTTGAGAGTAAGTAGTGAAGAATTGAGTAATGGAAATGATGTTAACTAACTTACCTTTGCATAATATAAATATGTCATCAATATAAATAGTGCCAGAGGGCACCTTCACATTTTTAGTACGTGACATTAATTCCAGCTTGCCACACATGACTAGCTTAGTAATGCTTTTACTAAGCACATTCTCAAGAATACAAAAAACTAAATAAGAGAGAGGATTCCCCTAATTGACACGTTTGGTAAAAGAAAAGTAGTCATGTTGAGTGCCGTTAATAAAAGGGTTAAATAAGTTTTAAGTCCCTATATATATAGCGATTTTCAATTTTGGTCCCTCTAAAATTTTTCATTAAGAATTGGTCCATATAAAATTTTTTGTCTCAATTATGAGTCCCTGACGTCAGATGGGGCTAACGGAAGTTGACGTGTGTGCCTTGGTGGATTAAATAATTAACTTATTTTGGATTACATTAACGGATGTGGCATGATTTATATGCTTCTGAAATAACATTATCACTTAACATAAGAATAGCACAATCCCTAAAAAGTCACAATCCCTAACTTCACTTTCAGAGTTAAGTTATTTCTTGAAGACGACCGTTCGTGCGTGGTGGTCCTTCTCTCCATTCCCAATCGCTTTTCGCTCCAGACAAAGGTGGTCCCAAACCTCAGGTAATTGGATTTCATTAATGTATTCCCACTTGCTATTTGTTTACTGTCTTCGAAATATGATGCTTGTTTACTGTGCGTGCCCCACTTATGTTGAAAACTATAGTTGTTGTTTGTTGTGTTGCGTTTCGTTGACTGAGGTTGGTTAGGGTTTTGTATTGATTTTGCAAAGTTTGATATACCCTTGTGTTGTTTTTGTAATGTGTAGGGTATGGGGATATTTAAGGTAGTATTTTATACAAAATGGTCTTTTGTAAAGGATGTAGGGTTGAGATATGAAGGGGGGATGTGTATGCTTTAGTGGACAAGACACAGATTATTGGTCTTATTTTGAAGCTCGTGACCTAATCAAAACTATGGACCCTTCCTTTAACACTGAAGATGTTACAATGTGGTGGAAGTCTGAACATGGTATTCTGGAAAATGATCTAAAACCCTTTGTTAATGATAAGGATGCAACTATGTTAGATGTGCATGCTGAGAATAGTAAGTGTGAAGTTGAGATTTACACTAGGGCAAAGTTGGAAAGTGGTGAGAAGACATATATGGAGAAGGTATTAGAGAGATAAAAATGGCAAGAAAATGTTGAAGGTGATGATGAGAGTGAGTCAAGTGAAGCTACTTTGGATGGGATTCAATATGAAGATAGTGAAGAAGAAAGGATGCATGATTGTCATGAGGATGTAGGTGTAGGTTTAAACAATGGAGTTGATGCTTCTGTGTCTA
The DNA here is from genome assembly GCA_022829125.1 of Lathyrus tuberosus. Taxonomy (NCBI): domain Eukaryota; kingdom Viridiplantae; phylum Streptophyta; class Magnoliopsida; order Fabales; family Fabaceae; genus Lathyrus; species Lathyrus tuberosus. The sequence continues at coordinate 6,680,760 of JALAZF010000093.1, forward strand.
GGAGACAGCCAAATGTTGTTGAGGGTACAAGTCAAGTGAACAACAATGTTTATACTACAACTGAGATGGATAGGGAACATGTGATTGAAGATAATTACATGGCTGATGAGCTTGATAGTGGAGGAGACAATGACAGTGCTGATGAAAGGCCTCCAGTGATAAGGTTTAATGAAGATGAGAAGCTCAGAAAGGAATACTTATTTAAGGTTGGAATGGAATTCTCATCCTTGAAACAATTTAAGAAAGCTATGTTGGAACATAATGTGCTGAATGGTAGAAAGGTAATGTTTGCTAAAAATGACCTAAATAGGTGTAGGATTGTTTGCAAGGATAAAAAGCAATGTAACTACACTATGTTATGTAGTAGGGTTTTGAGAACAACAACATTTAGGATCAAGACATTATTTCAGAAGCATAAGTGTGGCAGAAAATTCTTCAACAAAAATGCAAATGCAGAATGGGTTTCTAGAGTGATAGTTGACAAGCTGAAGAACAATTCAGGCATAAAATTGAATGAAGTGGTAGCTGATGTAAGGTTGAGGTTTGCTACAGAGATAACTGGTTGTAGGGCTTTTAAAGCAAGATAGCTAGATAGAAGGGTTGTTGAAGAGGACTCAGCCAAGCAATACAACATGTGTGATCATATGCAGCTGAATTGAGGAAGGCATCGATTGGAAACACATTCAAGCTGAATATTTCTGGTATACCCCCCAGGTTTGAAAGATGCTATACTTGCTATGATGGTACTAAGAAAGCATTCAAGATGGTAAAAGTCAAACACAAGTCATAGATGCAAGGTTTGTTTTGAATATGGTCACAATAAAAGAACATGCAAGAAAAACAAACAACTAGTGGTTGTTGATGGTACATTGCCAAGAGATGTTGAAGTACCAACACAAGCCAGCCAAACTCCAAGTGTTGTGACAGGGCCAAAAAAGAGGGTAAGTACTTTGCCTTGTTGTGAAATGTAAGTTACTTACTTGCAATATCCTAAACTTGTATGTCATTTCATTTGTTACAGGGTAGGCCAAACGGTACCACAAAGGCAAAGAAAAAGGTAAACACAAGTAATGTGCCAGAAAATACTGAACATGTTCAATCTGATTTGCCACAAGCTACTAAACATGTGCAGCTTCAGGTGCCATAAGCTACTGAACATGTGCAGCCTGAGGTGCCACAGGCTAGTGAACATGTGCAGCCTGAGGTGCCACAAGGTAGTGAACATGTACAATCTGATATGAATCCTACTCAAAATTCTGTGAGTTCTGCTGAGGCAATGAGGATGTACTGTCGTATTGATCCTGATGAATTGGCTTCACTGTTGGATGATGATGAAATTCTAGATATAGAACCACTTAATGTGGATACATCACCTGCAAAACCAACTGGTAGTGTTAATACACCAAACATTGATACTGTTACTCCACCAAAACATGCAGTAAAGACTTTCTTTGGTCCAAGACCAAAGGTACCAAAACCAAGTGCACCAGAAAGACAAAGTGACCGGCTAAGGACTCTTAAGACTCGTAACATTATGGGTCCAGGAAGGGATCCAAAAGATACTGTGCTTATTCTTGGAGATGACACAAATGATGGCAGTCCAAGTGGGAAGAAGAAGTGGGATGACATAGAAAGGAGCTTGACTCAGTGAAAACTTGTGTGTTGTGAAACTTTTTGTGTTTTAGTTGGAGATTATGTAGTATGAACCCTAGTTGCTTTGTTATGCACTAATGTAGTATGAATGATTCTAAACTGTTGTATTATGTCATATGGCTTGCATATATCCATTTTGTTTAGAACCTTTTGTTGTATTATGTATGACTTATTCAAATACACTTATTCTATCAATGGAATGAATTTTGTATTCTACTGCAAATTATCTAGCCATTCAAATTACACTAAACAGGGTACAACAACAACAACATTGGATCAAAGTAGATTACCATTTTCATTTCATTAAACAAAGTAGATTACATCAATAATTTGTTACATTACATTAAACAAAGTACATCAACAACAACAAACGACATCAACACTTAGACTGAAACAACATCAACAACTACATTTCATGACAAAATACACATTGTACACAAATGAAAAAACAAGACACAACATCTTCAATCTTCCATAAAATGTATCTGTTTTCAACTTGCTCTTCAAGATCTTGTTCTTATTCCTTGTTTCTTCATAAAGCGACTTCATATAGCCAATAATTTCCAAATTCGAGTTCGTTCCAACTCCATCTTCATTTCCATATTTTTCAGCAACATCATCATCCCAAATGAAAAGATTACAAGTATCAGCATTCCTCCAATAAAGACATCCCCATAATAACCTTCCCTTATTTGGTCCGTTCTTGCAATGATAGGAGACCATACGAACCTGACACCCACAATATTTCCCAAATCGTGATGTTACGGATGCATAAGACATTGGCTAAAGAAAACGCTCAAGGAAGATGAAGGTTAAAACGAAACTGAAGAACGAAGAAGCAAGACAAGCAAGACGAAGAAAAAGTGATGGCAGACTTGAAGATGACAAGCAAGAAGAAGAATGGGGAAGGATACAAACAAATTAGGTCAACATCTTTTATAACATTTTTATTTCACACGGTGGAAATCCATGCAATCAAAATAAGTTAATTATTTAATCCACCAAGGCAGACACGTCAGCTTCCGTTAGCCCCATTTGACGTCAGGGACTCATAATTGAGACGGAAAATTTTATAGGGACCAATTCTTAATGAAAAATTTTAGAGGGACCAAAATTGAAAATCGCTATATTTATAGGGACTTAAAACTTATTTAACCATTAATAAAAATAGAAAGGGGAGTTGAAGAAAGGAAAGACTCAGTGCATTTACCTAAAGTTTGTTTTAAGCAAAAACTCATTACAACTTTGAGAAGGAAACTCCAACCTAAAGTGTCAAAAGCTTTTCTAATATTCATTTTATGAGCAAGATTACCACCATATAGATTAAAGTAAGTCTATCAGTTAGAATTTTTGAGACGGTCTTGAATTTAAAATTTGCCAATGTTATAGGTTATAAGTGATCCATAGAATCGGTATTCTTGCTCTCTTGAATCAACACAATAAAATTAACATTATATTTGGGTAAATCTACCCCGAGGTAAGAAATTTCAAGATATGATTGATAAAATCTTTCTAAATGATTTCCCAATAGATGTGATAAAAAATGGCTCCAAACTCATCAGGTTTAGGGGCACTATTCTATTATGAGTAAAAACTTCATTTATAGTTTCCTCATGAGAAGCAACATAGTTGAAAGATAATTCATATTATATATCTCCAACAATGTTGGGGATGACTTATTCCACATTAGAGTGATAATGAAAAACATTGTTAGAGAAAAAATAATGATTTTTAAAGAAGGCTCACTAAGAGTATTGCAACTATCCTTTATAGTTGTTTTAAGCTTAAATAATTATAGGTTTTGGGGAATCTATGAAAATACCGGTGTTTATGTCCCTTTTCTTAGTTCCACCTGAATTTGGATTTTTCAAGCTAGAACTATTCTTCTTTTTCACGAGAACTAGCCAAATCACATTGAGCTAATTTTCTGAGAGATCACACCATCTCACAACTACAAAATATATCTATTATAACATGTTATTACCTCGATTAATCAATCAATCGATGTAATAGCTCTTATTTAGGTGCTTACAATTTTTATTTTATTTTAGTAAAAGATATATTACTATGGTTTATAAAAACAATTGTAATGATATGTTAAGGCTTATAGGCTTCGAATCCCAACACAAACATTTTTCAATTTTTTTTTATTCAACAAAGGGCTTGTCCCTTAATTTCCATAGTTATATAAAAATAAAATAAAAACTTTTCATTAGAGTTGTGTTTGTCAACTATGGTTATATGTTAATATGTTTCACTACGATTGGAGTTTTCAATCGCGGTGAAATGTGTTTCTTTAAAATTAAAATATATCAACTTGTTTAGTTTATTTCCTTTAGAACACAAGGTTCCTAGCAAAAAAAGACGAAAGCGATGGTGAAACATTCCAAAATTCATTGTCATTATCATTTATTGGGATGTCTAAACTTCTTTACCTCATTCATTTATTGGAACGTCCAAACTTTCTCTACTTACAAGATGAAAGCGAAAGCACACGAATTGCGTTTCTTGGTCTCTTTCATGTTGAGTTTTAGGTTTTGGTGTTGTTAAATGTTTTATTATTGTGAATAAAAATTTGTAACAAAACAATATTACTATGCCGTGTGTATGAACCTCTAGTATGTTGTGAGAATATAGGTAGCTGCAAGCATATGTGAAAGTGTTAATGTATATATATATATATATATATATATATATATATATATATGGGTGTGTGTGTGTGTGTGTGCGCGCGCGCGCAATATATAACCATATTAGTATGTTGTGTGTGTAGTATTAGTGTGCCATTCATATTAGAGGTGTTGGGATAGAGTGATATTGAGATTGTTTTTATGTTGTTGGGAATGTTATATATTGTTGTGATTAAGTGATATTGAGATTATTTTATAACTTATTGTGTTGTTGTATTGTTAAATGATTCTACAAGCTTTTGATATAAATTTCAGAATTTATTATGGATCGTAGTTGGATGAATGCTGATAGATTAGGTTCGGGGTAAGAGAAAAGAGTTATTGAATTTCTTGAATATGCGGAACAAAATCTTCCCAACAATAATGGCCACTTTTATTGCCCTTGTGTTAATTATGGGAATATGAAAAATTCAAACAAAGAAATATTTCATCGCCTATGTTGGGATAAAATTTGTCAAAATTATACAATATGGACATGACATGGTGAAGTGGATAAAAATCAAAATGCGGCGTCACAAAGACATGAAGTTGATGAAGATATGGATGATTGATTAGAATATATGATCTATGATACTAGAGATTCTTCTTTTAGGAAATCCCGTAGTTATGATACTTTATGTAGTGATAAGGACTTACCTTTATATAAGGGGTGCACAAGTTTTACACGATTGTCTGTTGTGTTAAAATTGTTTAATCTGAAGGCAAAAAGTGGGTGGATGGATAAAAATTTCACAGAATTGCTTGATTTGCTTAAACAAATGCTACCAGAAGATAACAATTTGTCAGATCATTGTTATGAGGCCAAGAAGATATTGTGTCCAATGGGTTTAAAGTATTCAAAATATATGCATACTGTAATAATTGCATATTATACAGAAAAGAGTATGGAAAATTAGATCAATGATCGAAATGTGGTGAGTCGCGCTACAAGGTGAAGGACAACAGTAGTGATAACTATGACGATTTTAGAAAGAAATGTCTCTATGCTAAAGTGTTATGGTACTTGCCAGTAATTCCAAGGTTCAAGAGACTTTTTGATAATACAAATAATGCAAAGAATATTCGATGGCATCCTGATGAAAGAAAATGTGATAGAAATATTCCCCATGTAACTGATTCTTTGGAATGGAAGAAAATTGTTTCGTTGTTTCCGGATTTTGTCCTTGAGCCAAGAAACCTTAGGTTAGGGCTTTCCACAGATGATATGAACCCCTTTGATAATATGAGTACTAACCATACTTTGTGACATGTTCTTTACACGATGTAAAATATATCTCCTTGGTTGTGCATGAAGCGCAAGTATATGTTGTTATCTATGATGATTTCTGGACTAAAATAACCTGGAAACAACATAGATATTTATCTAAGTCCATTAATTAAAGATTTAAGACTTTCATGGGGGCAAGGTGTTGTTGTTGATGATATGTATTCAGGTGAAAAGTTTAAGATGCATGCCATGTTATTTTTCATAATCAGGGACTTTGTTGCATATGGTAATTTGGCTGGATACATTATCAAGGGACATAAAGTGTCTCCAATATGTGATTCTAATACATGTTTTCACCAACTTCAGTTTGGAATATAGAATGTTTACACTAGGCATCAGAAATTTCTAAAACTCAATCATTCTTATCGTAGATTGCAAAAGGCTTTTAACGGAAAGCGGGAGTTTAATATTGCTCATAAACCATTAACCGGGGATGAATTTTATCAATGACAATAAAACCTAATTATTGTCTTTAGAACATAAGTCGTAAAGTCGTAAGCACGTGGATAATCCTCAATGAAGTCAGGCACATGTTGCCAACCAGAAATGTGAGGAAAGTGAACCATCAAACGAGGTAGCAACGACTCGTGGCCTCATGGCCCTTCCCCTAACCCTCTCACGTCATACAGACGCGTGTTAGGACACACGACCGCACCTCATTTTGTTCTAGTTGTTTTCAACCATTGTGCATATCATAAAATTAAAAAATTATATCAAAACTCAGCCAGGCCAAATTAGAGATAAATCTACAAAAATAGTTCAAACAAAATCCGGAGATGTATATCTAAATAAACTAATGAGTTACAAAAATGGTAGAAACCTCATTGATGCCCTAAACTCCAACTAAATGAGAATACATGTCTATATTAGCTACTTATTTCGAATGTACTACTATCTAATGCATCTTAGACGACCTATGTTATCTAAAATATCATCCAAATCTTAGAAAAAGAAATGAAGTGAGAAACTTACCAAGTTAGAGTTGTGGATGAAAAACTTGAATGAATTAAATGACTTTGCAACAAGTGACGTAGAATGGAGTGAGTGACCTTGAAAAATGAACCTCAATAAACTTATTCAAATGGGGTTTTGAAATGACTTTGTGGTTTTGAAATGACTTTGTAGTAAAGGAGCTCAAATGAGATTTTAGTGACTTTGAAACAAATGAAGAAGGAAAAGGGAAGAGTATGACACGAGTATATGAAATAAACGCGTTTGAAGATGCATATTCGTAAAACTCCTTGAATTTTGAATTAAGTGTTTTTACAGAGATGCATCTTCGATCGAACTCACCTAATGTTAATATGAAAATACATTTTTTAATTAAATTATTGCAAAAAGATATGAATGTGAAAAAAGAAAAAAAAAACGTCTGAAAATCAGGCAATTGTTACTTTTCAGAATGGTAAAGAAAAACTCCATTTAATTTAAATAGCAACCACAAAACTTATATATAACCCCTATGGCCACCTTAGACCCAAATTCTAGTTGGAATGATGATCTTATTGTTCATCCTTGGCCCAAATTGATCCAACAAATCAATAAAAATTGTTTTTTAAAAGAAAACAAATCTTCAAAATTATGTAAATATCTTATTTGATCTTGAAATCTTTGAGCAACATACAAATATCCCTATGATATTGCTATAAATTTTTTTACATACTTATAAAAACAACATTGAATTCACACCTTTCTCACTATAGAAAAAATCAAGCTTCTATCTTAATCAACAAAAACAATTTACACAACTTCAACAGCATTACAATGCATACTAGGAATCATGTCTAACAAATCCTCTGTTAACATTGAAGCCTTTACCTTCTTCTGCTTTGGACCAATCGCCTGAGAATATCCCATTGAAAGTGAATTTGTCGAAGTGTTCCTTTTACATGGACCCAACCACTTAGCTTGCATGTATTTATGTTTCCTCCATGGTCCCATGTGCATTTTGTTTTCCTTCAAACATTTCTTAGCTGCCATACACATGATCTTTATTATGTTGCTTAATCTCTCTACTTTTCCTACATACACTTCTGGGAGTTTTCTCACAAGATTGTTATAATCCTCACTTGCTTTTCCCATCTCAAATTGTGATCGAAAGTTTAGTTCTATGATCACCCTTACATCTGATTTCTGGTTGTTTGTACTATGTATCACATCCAAAAATGTATGTTCGCCTGCAAAGTTATAATAATGGTACAAAATTTTAAGTATTATAAGAGCTAAAAAAAAAGGTTCTTTTCCTATTATATAATTTAAAATTTAAAAATAAAAAAGGTAAAATAGCTGAATGATTAATTAATTAATTACTTAAATTTAAAAATTAGTTATTAATTAATTAATTACCTGATGGAAGATTATGTGAGCTAGTCCATTTAGTATTACAAATGGCACTATTGAAACCGGCATTTTGAAGGCACCTAGAAACTTGTCTCATGAAACAGTTTCTACATTCTCTTGCTGATGAACCCTTGATCTGTCTACTACAACTGCACTCTATTTCTGATCTATCTATTTCCTCAATCGCTTCTATTGTTGCATTCCTTATGCTTAATTCCACCGCACTTATTTTATATACATTCGTCTGCACCAAATCAAAACCAAAATAATTAAAAAAAATTTATCAAAATTTTAATTTACAGATCTCAAAATTTAAAACATCATAATTACCTGCAAAAGCTGAAGTTGAGTATCCCAAAACTTTCTATTCTCTTCAATGTTGCTGGTACCAGCATGAACCTTCTGAGAACATTCATCATCATCATCTTCAATATCTAAATGAAAGTCATCGGAACTTGAACTACTATTACCTAAATTGACATCACAATCATCTAGAAATTCAAATTCTACATCAACAAGATTGTTGTCTGCAAATTGCTGCAGTTTTTGCCTAGATAATTCTCTGCGGAAACCAACAGGCAAATACCTAGTAACTCGGGAGCGAGAAGTTGTACCCATGATTATGATTATTGTTGTGTGTGGAAGATAGAATGAAGAATGAATGTTTAATGTTTATATACAAAGGAAAATGAAGGATGAGACAATCTCCAATCGCCGCGGATATCTAATAGCTGTTTTCAGATATATCTATGTAATAGTTATTTGGGCACAACTTGATGATTGTTAATTTAAATAAAGGTTTAAAATGAGGTTATTTGATTATTATTGACTTAATTGAGGCAGGTTCGAGAGAAAGTTAGAAGTTAGGGTCATAATACAAAGGCTACTACAGCGTGGATCCACGTCATTTGTTATTCAATTATATATCCAGTTCATATCGGTGGGTTTTGTCTTAACAAAGATTATACGATTACCTTTTATAAATAAACTTTTTGTTGCTAACTACAAGTTCTTATCCATTTCAAAATTCTAGAATATTCAACAAAATTCTTGTTTATTCCAATATACAACTGAATATAGCATAGGGAAAATCATATATATATATATATATATATATATATATATATAAAACAGAGTATTAAGCGAACACCAACCCTAATACACAATACACAGCAACACAAAAAATAAACCAAATAAAAAAAGTTAAAACTACCATAATTATCTCCTGAGAAAAAAAAATCTCAATTAATTTTGTGAAACATATCCTAAATCCTCGGGCCAAAATATCTCTATGGAAAACTCAAACTGCAAAAAGATATGCGTGAATACCTACACAAAATAAAAAATCGATGGCAATTGGCCATCCAACAAACTCCTAATCATCAGTCACTTAAATTGGTCTCATTTCCAAGTCAAACTCATAATCATAAACATGCATTGATCGCCAAGCTTTCTCTACCAAAAATAAATTTATTCTGAATTTTCCAAAAAAACTCATACCAGATAATACTAGACCGAGATTGAGCCTAAAGGCACTTGTTTTCCAAGACTAAAATTCTGGAATAACTCAAAACCTTTTAATCGAGTGTGGCAGATGCCCTGGCCACCCAACCCACTATATGGCAAAAGCAACCTCACAGAAAACAAAAAGATGGGTTGCCAACTCCACCTGCCCAACACACACCACACACTCCGCTACTAGGCCTTGCCAAAATTCGGTGCCTCAGAAGATTTTGCCTAGTCAGTAACCTATTCTGAATGAGTTGCCAAGAGAACACCACCACTTTAGACGAAATTTAACTCTTCCAAATCCTAGATAATCCTAGAATCCCCTTCTCAGACTTATCTTCCCTGACCCCAAACAAAGCCAAAAGGTTATCATAAGCATAACTAACCGAGAAACCCCCTATCTTGTTTGGCTTCCACATCCATGCATCATTTTGACCACAACTAACAACTTCATGGATAAGGTCAAGCAAACACTCAAGAAGCTCCTCCTCCAAATAAGTAGGATTTGTCTCCACCTAAAAATCCAAACCCAAGCATCAATTTCTCGTGCACTCAAGGAACTCATAACTGTTAGATGAAGGCGACTTATCTAGAGGGGGTGAATAGATCCCAAGTTTAAAAATTACTTTACAAAACTTTTTTATTGAAAACATCAATGACTAGTGGAAGTGACACAGATCAATTCATTTTAACTAAACCCCTTTCAAAAAGCTCGGATATGCGTATATGAAAACCAATTGATATTTGTGGTATTTTGGATCGAAATCCAGTGTCGACAAGGGTAGTTTCATGGTTCGACGGGAGTTTTGTATGTTGTAGTTGAAATTTGTTCAAGCATTATGTCGAAATTTATTAACTTGTAATTTAAGTTAGTATGTAGAATTGGGCATTGCTTCTCAGCCCAATTGTTAAGTTAGCTTAGTAGTCTATAAATAGACTAGTTCTCTCAAGTTGTTGAGAGAGGTTAGTTGTTGGTATTCACTTGTAATCTTTGAACCCTTATTGAGTAAGTGAATAGTAAAACAGTTTTAACCAATTCTTATTCTTTTTCTTCCTTCTTCTCTCCCTTTTGTAAAACCTAATAGGGTTTCTTGTGTTTGTTCAAGAAACCCAATCTTTGTCTCATATTTTTGTTTGTTCTTGACGACATCAATTTATAACAAACTGGTGCAGTGAGCGTGGAGGAGAAGATGTCGTCAACAAAGTATGAGATTGAGAAATTCACCAGTGTGAATGATTTCGATTTGTGGCGCTTGAAGATGCAAACTTTTCTTGTTCAACAGGGTTTGGTAGAAGTGTTGAAAGGATCAGAGAAGATGGACGTTGGCCTATCAGAGAAGGAGAAGACAACGATGGTCGAAAAAGCCCACAGTGCCATTGTATTGAGCCTTGGTGATAAGAATCTCCGACAGGTTTCCAAGGAGAAAACTGCAGCGGGTGTGTGGACGAAACTTGAAGGTTTGTACATTACAAAATAGTTGGTTAATCGTCTCTACCTGAATCAAGCTTTGTATTCATTCAAGATGAGTGAAGACAAAGACTTGACTGAGTATCTGTATATGTTCAACAAGCTAATTCTTGAAAATATTGAGGTCAAGACTGATGATGAAGATCAAGAGTTGTTGTTGTTATGCTCTTTACCTAAGTCTCATACTCACTTCAAAAGAAACTCTCTTGTATGGAAGAGATTCGTTCACCTTTGAAGATGTTCAATATTCCTTGTACTCTAAGGATTTGAACGAACGAAAGGAGCACAAGCCATCTTCTATTGGTGAAGGTTTATCTGTTAGGGGGAAGTTCTTGAAGAAAGATGGTAGGTTTGAGAAGAAGAAGGGTAAATATCTACAGAAATCTTATGGCGGTAATACTCATACTACTAAGTGTTATCATTGTAAGAAGAAGGATCATACAAGAAAAGTATGCCCTAATCGACTAAACAATTATGGTGGAAAGGATAATGGTAGTGAAACCATTGTGCAAGATGGTTATGAATCATCTGATGTCCTGGTGGTTTCAAGCAGTGACTCTAGCAAGGAGTGGATTATGTATTCATGGTGTACTTGGCACATGACTCCAAACAAAGATGTGTTTGAAGAATTGTGTGATCAAGATGGTGGATCAGTGCTGCTGGGAAATAATAAAGCTTGCAAAATTGCAGGTATTGGATCTGTGAGATTAAATCTCCATGATGAGTCAATAAGGCTATTGACTAATGTTAGGTATGTACCTGATCTTAAGAGGAATTTGATTTCTCTTGGTGAATTCGACAAGAAATGATATGTTTTCAAAGGAGAGCAAAACATCCTAAGGGTAATGAAGGGGTTGAAGGAAGTCTTGAGAGGCGTGAAGAAACAAGGCTTGTATACCATTGAGGCTAAGGTTGTAAGTGGTTCAGCATATGTGACATCCCCGAAAACTATGTTGAAGACTGAGCTATTGTACAAGAGACTTGGCCATATCAGTGAAAGAGGTCTGGTCGAATTGTCCAAACAAAATCTGCTGGGTGGTGATAAGGTCGAAAAACTGGAATTTTGTAAACCTTGTGTATTTGGTAAATCCAGTAGAATGAAGTTTAACAAAGGTAAACAAAGAAAACACAGATCCCTTGAATAAATTCATGCTGATCTTTGGGTACCTGCAAGGAATCCTTCACACTCAAGTGCAAAGTATTTTCAATTTATAGTTGATGATTACTTTAGAAAGTTATGGGTATTCATCCAGAAGACTAAGGATGAAACTTTTGAAAATTTCAAAAGTTGGAAAACTCAGGTCGAAAACTAAACTAGCAAGAAGGTCAAGAGGTTAAGGACCGACAATGGTCTTGAAATTTGCAATGAGGCTTTTGACAATTATTGTGTTGTGTATGGTATTGCAAGGCATAGAACTACTACACGGACTCCCCAACAAAATGGTTTGACTGAAAGGTTTAATCGAACCATTCTGGAAAGGGTGAGGTGCATGTTGGTAAGTGCAGGATTGAAGAAGGTGTTTTAGGTAGAAGCTGCTTTGACTGGATCATACTTGATAAATAGGTGTCCCTCGACAGCCTTGGGAATGAAGACACCTAAAGAAGTTTGGTCGAGACATCCACCTAGTCTCGACAGACTTAGAGTATTTGGTTGTTTAGCCTATGCTTATATTAGGCAAGATAAGGTCGAACCTAGAGCTCTAAGATGTATGTTCCTTAGATACCCAGAAGGAGTCAAAGCTTATAGGTTTTGGTGCCTAGAGTCAGGTCACTAGAGGTGTATCACAAGTCAAGATGTAGTTTTAAATGAATTTGGGATGGCTTTCAAGAAAAAAGATGACATTGGTCGAAGTTCGAAGTGTCGCGGTGAGAATCGGATATCAAGCTATTAAATTAACTTGAATCACAAATTTTAATTCACCACCGAACTTTGATTTATCCAAAGGAAAAGGTAAAGATCGAAAGCCCTAATTGCAATGCAAAGCAATGCAAGAGATCTAAGGTTTGGGGGTTGGTTATACCTAGGGAAGGTGTTAGCATCCTAAGTATCTGTAGTACTCTACAAGAACCTCTTGTTTTAATGTATTATTTGTTATCTGTTTGCTTGCTAAGGGAAAAAGTGCTAAGGTAAAGACCTAAGGGTATATACACTAAGTATGCTCGCCAAGACATCGCATCTCGTGCCTACGTATCTTGTCTAAAAGAATCAGAGCATTCGTAGTTCCTCTCAATAAGGGTAAACAAAGTTTGTTGATTGGTTTAGGAGAAGAGACAAGTCGTCATCTTAAGGGGAAAACTCAACTTAAACCACCACAAACACGTGGAAGGTGGATCTTTGCTTCACATTAAGAGAAAAGCTCTGACTCGGATATCGAATCGACGAGTATGCCACATACCTCTCTTAAGTGGAAAAGAATCTACATATTTCTCAGCTATGTCATGGGGTAGGAGATTTACATCTCAACTAGGGATGACCCATGTCTAATTCTCTCATGGAATAAAAAGAGAGACTAACTGTAAGTTGTCTAAGTTAACATCCTAAGGGAAACTATCCTAAGGGAAGCTATCCTAAAGGGAAACTATCCTAAAGGAAAATAAGGATCAAGCTAAGAAAGAGAGGTCTAAACTATCTTATAACATGACTTAAGAGTCAACAAGGTAACTTTCCTTTGAAAAAAGGAACAACTACTTGTAAAACAAGTGATGGAAAAAGGGAGTTTCAAGGTGAAGATGAATAAAAACCAATGGATCAAAACCAAAGACCAAGAGATGACATATCAAGAATGGAAGCAACTATATCACACCATATCCAACATGTAAAAATATTCATGAATGAAGCCAAACAAGCACAAAACCATCAAGCAAACTTGCCACAAGTTTCACCATTCAAAGACAAATGAAAGAGAAAACTCAACAAGGAAATCATGACTCATAAACCAAGAGGGCAGTAGCATCAACAACTCATGAATCTCATATTCAACACCAACATGTCAAGATAAACATCAACATGGACCACATTTAGGAATGAGCAAGATTATATGCAAGTGACAAGTCAAAACATCATGGAATGGTTCAAACAAAACAAAACATGCATAAATGATCAAACGGACAAACAAGTGCACCTTTGAACCATGAAGTCAGAAATGAAACATGTTTTTCAAACCATGAACAAACACATACTCAAACCAAATTAACACCTCAAGGAATGTACTCAAGAAACTAGGTCAAGATTGGCACAAAACATGAATAAAAGATATCATATTAGCATGGTTTTCAAAAATAGAAAAATGAGTTGACAAATCTCAAACCAGAGCTCAAACACATGCTTAGACATTCAAATGTGTGTGTGTGTGTGTGTGTGTGTGTGTGTGTGTGTGTGTGTGTGAAGAGTTGGTAAAAGAAAGGCACAAGAACTATCCCAAAACCACTCATCAAGGTGAAACACCAAAAGAATTAAGTACAAATCGAGGGCTATTAATAAGCAAATAGAAATCATGTCAAACAACCTCATCCAAGGTCAGAAACTACACGACAAACAACCTCACAATGTGTGTTAAATCACTCTAAAAAAAGCACAAGAACCAATTGGGAGGGACATTAAACAAGGCAAGAGTTTAACACTAGGTCAAAATTAACACTTTGAATCATAAAATCAGAAATAATTATCAAAATAAAATAAAAATGAAATTAAAATTTATAGAAAATTAAATAAGGCATTAAAATCAAACGAAAAATAAAAAAGAAAAAGAAAAGAAAGAAATAGAATAAAGGGGGTGCAACAGTAAAATATTTGAACTGGAAATCTATTAATACGCATAGTGGACTAAGGATGGGGTGGTGCAAAATGTAAAGATCTCTAAGCCCATCAAGTCTGAGTCCATGATGACTTTGACCATCCTTTGGGGTCTGTATGGTGGGATTCAAAGAATCTGGTCCCCATGATCTTGATCAAGCGCACCAAAAGGAAACAGGCTGGACCGTTGGATTTCACTTAAAAACAAACATCCAAAACTGAAGGTCACGATCTAGGGTTCACAAAAGAGAAAAATTCCAACACACGCAGCAAGGCAACTAGACTCATTAATCCAGTCAGCAATGCTGGATGACACATGCATGACAACTAGGCTGTAACACCCACATATAACATCATACATCAAAGCATAAATATTATACATGAATCCAAGTTTTGGTATTGAAATACCATAAGTTCCTAGTTAACACATTGTACATATACATGCCCAAAATACAACATTCTAAAAAAACTATGGCATAATATATACAAGATGTTCCAAGGCACTAAGAACTAGATCAACACAATGATCTCAAAAATAAACTCCAACAGTGGAAGTCTCGCCATCCCAAAAGCCAAGGTAAGTAAGGATGATCAAACGGCCTTATCCTTACCCTTCACGGAACCTGAAGCACCTGTAATATAATCAACAACATGGGGTGAGATATTAAATCTCAGTGAGTTCCCTATCTTATTGATTCTTTCGGCTTTACAAGGTTCTATCAATCCTAACTCAAGTCAAAGGGGAAGGGAAGTGACCTTGAGTTCTCAATCTCACACTATATGGAAACATGTTCATGAGTTCACCAACTCAAAATATCACTAATCGATAACCATACCAAGGCATCCTCTCTTCCCGTCCTCTTCTACATCTAGAAGGCGACCCGAGTCATGGATCCTTGTAGTTACTTGGCATACGAAATGGATTCGGGATCATCAGCTTGTTAGCCATGAACCGTCACTTCTCATGGCCTGTTAACCATCGCAAGTCTCTTTACCATATAGGCTACATTCGTACTACACGCGGGAATCGAACCTGCCAAGTAATTATGCATACGTTTCAGAGGAGCTCGAGACTCATGAAACTGCAACTCAAGTGAAACGGTTACGATTACGTGATCTCACACACACAAACGTGATTGTATTCGACAATCACAAGGCCACATTCACCTTAAGGCCTTTTTTGCCTTTTCCCATAATCACAATGGTTCACACATGTTCCATACTAGTGTTTCACTCTCTCCTAGACCATTACTCGTCATGGATGTACCTTCCTACATCACATGCACGAGCATTGCCATCTAGATTATCTACCAGTTCCTAGTCACCTACTAGGTTCTAATATAATTTCATGGTAAAGTTCCTCACTCTTCCTATTCCATATTTTAACATGTTATGTCTCAACATACTTCACAATAATAGAAAAGGTAAGCATAATACAATTTTGTGATAAAATAGCACATAATAAAATCACAAAGTTACACAATTCTTGGGTTCTCTCTGATTTATTTAATCAGGCAACAAAACTAATATTTTTCACTTTCATCATGTAGAATATTTCTACAGCTTTCCATCGGTACCAAGAGCGCCTCGATCGGAAGCACGGTTCAAAAGATATTAATTTTCTAAAATATTTTTAAAAATACAACAGTGGTAACTGGTTACCTCAAAATGAGTAACCGGTTACGCATTCTTCCTGCGCAGACAGTAGCCAAAATTCAATAGGGTAACTGGTTACCTCAAAATGAGTAACCGGTTACTCAGTTCATTTTTGCGTAAAAACATCTATTTTTCCTACAAGTAACCGGTTACCTCAAAGTGAGTAACCGGTTACCACTGAACCAGAGGCCAAAAACCTGCTATTTTCAGCATAAACTCAATGGAAACTCATCCAAAATTCTTAGTAACATCAAGCAAGCATATGAGGTTCAAGGTAAACATAACCCGACTATATTACCCGACTATTTCCACATTTTAACCGTTAGAAACATCGATTCCATAATATTATCCATAATCCAACATTTCTAACCTAAACTTCTAACATTTCTAGAATTCTAAAACTCAAGTTCTAACTAGAACCCACCTCTAGACAAGATGATGATGAAGATTGAGAGATGATTTGAAGAAGAGATGATGATCTAAGCTTTCTTCTTTTTCTTCTAGGTTTCCTTTCTCTTTTCTCCTTTTTCTCTTCCTTCTCTCTACTTCCTCTCTCTATTCTTTCTATTCTTGTGACACATGAAGAGGAAAGGAAAAAGAAAAAGATATAGGGAAAGATCTTTAAGTTAGTAACACTAACTAAATTGTCCAAAATAGCTCTATAGCACCAAATGCTAAAATCTCAGAGTCAGATAATTATTAATTTGACCTGCTCTGAGCTCGTCAGTTACTCTAATTATCTTTGCAGATAATTTCACAGAGTACACAGGAACCCAGTTGATCAGAACCAAGATTATCCAGAGCAAAATAAAAATTTGGGGTATTACATAGGCAGTCAAAGAATCAAAGAAGAACACCTCAGCAACGCAGGGGGCGCTGGAGCTAGAGCTTCGGTCGTCTTCCCCGACCACCTCACCGGAGCTCAAAATGAAAAGGTGATGAAACAGTGAAATAAAGGCATGATCTTGCTCGGTTTTTCACGTAGAATTCGAATATGAACCTTGTTTTCATTTTTAAAAGCTTTAAGAAGGTAAAATCAGTGCACAAAGTCATACCACTTAAACTTACACAAACACTAACAAGAACAACATCATCTCTAACATGACCTACATCATCCCAGGGACTCAAAAATGCAAAGAATGAAATTAATGAACGTGTAAAATGCTAGGAAAAGGGAAGAGAAAGGTTACCAAACGTGAAGCTCCAAGGAATGTTGTTCAACGTGCAAGCAATTCTTTGAACCTCTCATTTAGCTTCCAAATCAACTCAGAAGGTCAATGAAAACAAATGATTGGAAGGAATAGCTCTCAATACTCTGGTTCGAATGAGTGAATTTTTTTGAAGAGAGAGAGAGAGACTTAGGGTTTGTGGCTGTTGATGATCCTCTGAGGTTTTTACTTCTCTTTTTTTTGCTTAAATATGGAGACTTTGAGTGGTTATAACATATGTTACTGAGGTTAAACCTTGTGGTGAAAATTTTGAAAAAGTATGGAAAATGGAGGGAGAACATGGCTCGTACATTGGCATGGTTGGTGGAGGTATTTGTCATGTTGTGTAGAGCTGCAAGTATGTTCAGAGCAGGCTTGGTGGAAGAGGTTTTTGTTGAGCCATTTGCCAAGTTGCACTTTTGGTGAAAGATTTCAAAATGTGGCAAAAGGCATAAGACCATGTTTAGCTAGATATGGTAATTCTTGGGATAGTGTTTTGCATGACAAAATAACACTTCTTACTGGTGCTGCATGAAATTTCAACATGTGCATGGCAAATGTGACATGGAAATGTGTAACCATAAGCATTCATGAAGCTCACTTTGGATGTCTATAACTCATTCAATTTGGCTTCAAATCAAGAGATCTTTGGTTCAAAGTAAAGTTCATGGATCATAGAGTAATCCTTGTTTGAAAATCAGGTTGAAATAACCTTTAGAAAGTGATGAAAATAAACCTTGAAATCTTGTCCAAAAATGTCACCAAGAAAAGAACTTGGAAAAATTCTAAGTCATGGGAATTGACATGTTTGTGACACTAACTTTAAAGCACTATAACTTGGTGAATATTTGTCCAAATGAGGAGTTCTAGTAATGGATGGAAAGCTTGGAAAGAGCTCTACAACTTACATGTCCAAGGAAAACTGAAATAAGTCTCGTATCATGATGAAAAATACCATGGAAGATTGGTCCATAAAGTTGCCAAAACTTGTCAAGTGAAAAACCCTATCTTGATGACTTCATAACTTGAGTTGTATACATCCAATGGAGGAGTTCTAGTACTCAAAAGAAAGCTAGAAGAATGCTCTACAAATTTCATGTCCAAAGAAAATTGAAATGAGGCTTGGATCATGGTGAAAATTGCCTTGGAAGATTGGTCCTTCATGTGGAGATTCCATACTTAGAAAAAATTTCTAAGTACAAAATTTCACATCCTTGTTTTTCTCAACTTAAAGCCTCCATATCTTGAAATCCATGAATCTCTTGAACACTTTTCTTTCTTCAAACTTGAAGTACATTGTGTCCTCTTCAATTTGATAGCTAATTTGCTCCATTTGAATCAAGGATGAAGAAGTTATGGATGTTACAAAATGGCTAAAAATTGAGATTCTCACACTTAGAAATTTCTCTTCCAAAACACTAATCCTTTAAACTTCTTGATTTTATGCTTCCTCTTGATTTCCTTTGATCCAAACTCACAACAAAACTTAAGATGATATGTCATGCTCATGGTTGACCTCAAATCTTGAGTTTGACTTTTCAGAGACACAATTGACTTCCTTGAATAGATGAATCTCCACCTTGATTTTCAACCAATCAATACATCTTCTTGGCTACTTGGATACCACAAGTGGGCTTCATGGATGCCTTGATGAGCCTTAGATCATGTCTTAGGGTTTGTGGCCCACTCTTAACCAAGATCTATGGGTGCAATTGGCTTTGTCTTGAAGAAACCCCGAGGAGCTCAATGTGAGGTTGTCTTGGGCTTGTTTCTTTGATGGGAATGAGCCTCCTATGTGTGTGAGGACTTGCTTGATTGATGATGTCCTCAAGACTTGACTGGCTAAATCCTTGATGCCTTTTTTGGAGCAATCCCTAATTCAACAGTGAACAAAACAAACAAAGCAAAGCAACAAAAATGGTTAGCTATGCATGAAATGCTTGACCTAAAGAGATGGGATCTTAGGGTTAAAAATTAGGGTGTGACAGATGCCCCTATTTAAGTTTATTCTATCTGGAGATATGAGGATTGAAATCTCCGTCTCGACGCGATATGAGAGACTTAAATACAAACATGCACAATTTTTGGCCCTAAGATGCCACCAAATACATATGATATGGTGTGACATGATATGAAATGCAAAATAAGGATCTGTGGTGGAAAAGATGCCACAGGGGAAAGGTTGCAGTCCTACCGAAAAGAGTCAAACAACTACTACTGGGGATAAGACTTAATTCACTAGAGAATAAACTACCAAATGACAATGCAAAGGGTAGTCCAAGATGAATTCAAATATAATGATGGAATAATACATATAGAGACAATAAACCTCCCCTCGTACCGGGTCTTGGACCGCGGACTAGTCTCAGTTTCTTCTTTGATCAAGCTCCTTTAGCTTGAAAAGGGTAAACAAATCTCCCCTCGTATCGGGTCTTGGACCGCGGACTGGTCTCAGTTTCTTCTTTGATCAAGCCCCTATAGCTTGAAAAGGGTAAACAAACCTTCCCTCGTACCGGGTCTTGGACCACGGACTGGTCTCAGTTTCTTCTTTGATCAAACTCCTTTAGCTTGAAAAGGGTAAACAAACCTCCCCTTGTATCGGGTCTTGGACCGCGGACTGGTCTCAGTTTCTTCTTTGATCAAACTCCTTTAGCTTGAAAAGGGTAAACAAACCTCCCCTCGTACCAGGTCTTGGACCTCGGATTGGTCTCAGTTTCTTCTTTGATCAAGCTCATTTAGCTTGAAAAGGGTAAAGAAACCTCCCCTCGTACCGGGTCTTGGACCGTGGACTGATGTCAGTTTCTTCTTTGATCAAGCTCCTTTAGCTTGAAAAGGGTAAACAAACCTCCCCTCGTACCGGGTCTTGGACCGCGGTCTGGTCTCAGTTTCTTCTTTGATCAAGCCCCTATAGCTTGAAAAGGGTAAACAAACCTTCCCTCGTACCGGGTCTTGGACCGCGGACTGGTCTCAGTTTATTCTTTGATCAAACTCCTTTAGCTTGAAAAGGGTAAACAAACCTCCCCTTGTACCAGGTCTTGGACCGCAGACTGGTCTCAGTTTCTTCTTTGATCAAACTCCTTTAGCTTGAAAAGGGTAAACAAACCTCCCCTCGTACCAGGTCTTGGACCTTGGACTTGTCTCAGTTTCTTCTTTGATCAAGCTCCTTTAGCTTGAAAAGGGTAAAGAACCCTCCCCTCGTACCGGGTCTTGGACCGCGGACTGGTCTCAGTTTCTTCTTTGATCAAACTCCTTTAGCTTGAAAAGGATAAACAAACCTCCCCTCGTACCGGGTCTTGGACTGCGGACTAGTCTCAGTTTCTTCTTTGATCAAGCTCCTTTAGCTTGAAAAGGGTAAACAAACTTCCCCTCGTACCGAGTCTTAGACCGCGGACTAATCTCAGTTTCTTCTTTGATCAAGCTCTTTTAGCTTGAAAAGGGTAAACAAACCTCCCCTCGTACCGGGTCTTGGACCGCGGACTGTGTAACACTCAAATTTTAGTAATTATTTATTTATATTAATTAATTGAGTGATTTATATGAATTAATTGATTTAAATGAATTATTTGATTTATTGAATTTATATGAATTGATTGATTTATACGAATTATTGGAATTATATAAATTAATTGGTTTATTTGATTTATTTGAATTAATTAATTTATGTGATTTATTTGATTTAAATAAATTATTTTATTTATTGAATTTATGAGAATTGTTTGATTTATATGAACTAATTGATTTAATTGATTTAATTGAAATATGGGATTTATTGAATTATTTGAAATAATTGATTTGTTTGGATTTATTTGAAATAATTGATTTATTTAATTACTTGATTTATTTATATTATTTAAATTAAGTAATTTATTTGACTTATTCTATTTGATAGAATAAAGTTGATTTGCTAGAATTATTAGTTGGGTTTTATGTGGTGTGTGAATAGTAAGTGAGAATGGGTGGAGATAGGCCCAATTTATTTTAAGACAATTTTAGGGTTTAATAAAAGAGAATAGTAAGATAGTAAGATTGAAAATTGGAACAAGAAGAGAAGTGTAGAGGAAAAAAGAGGAGTGGAGAAGAAGAGGAACCCAAAAATCCAAGCTCAAGAAATTCATCCAAAACCAAGGTAAGGGTGAATTTTCACTTATTTATTGGGAATATTTGATGATGATTAGTGGGTAAAAATAAATTTAGATTAAAATCCCCAAAATTTTCTATGAGATTGAAATTATTAGGTTTTGATATTAATTTCTGAAAAATATTAATTTTGTATGTTTTGAATTGATTTTTTGGTAATACTATACAGATCCATTAATAATTAGAGTGTAAGAATGAAAGTTATAATGCAATAGTTATGCGCATGATTTATTGGAATGTGAGTACCCCCTCCTTTCTCTTCTCACTGTAGTGCATGGTATAAAGTTGGTAAATATTCTAATAATGGACTATTTAATTCAAAGTAGGGGTGTTCGCGGGCCGGTTTGGTTCGGTTTTGAAAGAATCTGATATTCGAACCAATGAAAAATAAATGAATTGGTTTGGATTAGATTTCTATATTTTTGTAATAAAACCCAAACCAAACCGATCCGAAAAACAATGAATTGATTTGGATTGAATTGATCAGATAAATTAAACATAAATATACAAAAATATTTTTTAAAATTTATTTGCTTACACACTATGAAAAATAAATATTGAATACATAACAAACATATTTTTAAACAAGTTATGACCACCTTAGTTATATCGTTGTTATTTCTCACTTAAATATTCAATAACTTAAAACAATTCTATTGCATACTCGTACTTCATTCTATAGTATAAAATTAAAGGTTTGCAGTTTGCAGATACTTGTGATTTGAGGTTTTGTGATTTGGGAAGAAGGTTGTGGTTTGTGGATACTTGTATTTTGCAATTTGTGAGTTTGATGTATAATGGTTGTAATTTTTGGTTTCTATATATTTCATCATTGATTGATATGCTTGTGCTAATTTGAAAGATGTCGTTCCGTTTTTAATTGAAAATGTCTAAGGACTATACATTTTTGTTTCTTTCATTATGGTTTGTACTTGGTAACTGCTATAACAATTTTTCTCTTCATTCAATAAATAAAATAACTTAATTAAAATTAATAATTATATAAATTAATTATGTTTATTGTTATTGGTTTGGTTCGGGTTTACGGGTAGCAAATTAAAAATCCGTTGTCCGAACCAATTAACATCGGTTTTAATTGGTTTGGTTCAGTTTTTGCCCAAACTGAAAAAATACCTAACCCAAACACATTGGCTTGATTTGAATTCCGATTTGATTCGGATTTGCCCAAACTAATGAACACCCCTAATTTAAAGTGGTACCAACACATAACCTTCCTGTAGCAGCATTATTTACAATGCAGTAAAAATAATAGGTAATGGATGTACTAATCCACCTTTCCCTTGGCATATGCAGCGCCACCCTTCCAATTAGTACAATGAGATGTGGCCCATTATTTGTAGCAATTAATGAAGTAATAATAGGTATAATTGGAAATAAAATATAATAATTTATTTTGTTCTTACAATATCCTGTAGCATAATGATAGATTCAATTCTATAATATCCTAATAAGCATGTTAATGCTTTAGAAACAATAGGAAGTATATATATTATACTCCTGTAGCCTAGCGCATGACAGACCAAGGCAATTAATGTACCACTTTTTCTTATGTTTTTTTTAACAATATTTAATAAGCCTAATGATAATTAATTTAATGTTTTGTAAAGCTTTTATAACCTGTAGCAAATATATATTTCAATTTAATTAATAACAATAATAATAATAATCTTTATTTAATTATTGTTATATTATTGAAATTATTTTATGAATATTAAATGTTTATTAATTTTTGTAAATTTGATTATATATTGGAACTTTATTAAATATTGACTATTTATTAAAATATTGATTATTTAATTAAATATTGATTATTTATTTTAAAATATTGATTAATTATTGAATATGGAAGAATTATTAAAATGTTTAATAATTACTAAATAATTATCAATATTGAGTAGTCTTGAATATTTACTAAATATTGAAATATTAATTTTAAATATTAAATTGTTTATTGAATATCGAATCTTAATGAATATTGGATTTAATTATTGGTGATTAATTAATTATGCTATAATTAATCAGTAACATGTGTTTTGTGAGTTATGATTGAATCGAGTCGATACTTGCGTATTATTTGCTAATTGTGGTGATGATGTTTAAAGTATGAGTACTTTGATTTTGAAAATGTGTTTGTGTGTGCAACTGTGGGGTAATTCAAGTGTGGTGAATTATTGATGATATGCTTGGATATTAAGATTAGGAAATGGTCTTAATTGCATATGGTTGTTGATTGCATAGCATCATTGTGTCAAGAGGCAATGCTTGCTACTTCTGTGGGAGCTAGTGACTTGTCCCAAACCTATAGCAGGATTTGAAAGCTTAGGGGACGGACTTTTGTTTGTTATTGGTCTAGGGGACGGACCCGGTTTAAGTGTAAAAACCGAAAAATAATAATAAGTGTTGGTACCACATGGCATTAGTTGCATTGAGTCTTGCATCGAGTCACATTGCATAATGTATGTTTGTTATATGAAAGTAGGTGTATTTATGTGAATTATTTAATTGGTGAAATTGTTGATTGTGTGGATATACTTGTGAATTGTATGGTTACTTGAGTAATACCTTGTTGATGAAACTTTGAAGCGTGAGAATAATTGTGATTATGTTTGTATGCTTTAAATTAATTATTATCTTATGATTTCAATAATTATGTGAATTCTCACCCTTCTGTTGGAATGATGTTTTATACGACATCGCTCAGGTACCGAGGAGTAGAGTTGCTTCTAGCGCGAGGTAGCCGTTGGAGTAGCTGATTTAGTTTCTTTATTTGTGTTGGGTTGAGTCGTGCTCTGATAATGTAACACTGTGATCGTTCGGTTTATGTTTGAGAGATACATTATGTATTCTACTTTATTTTGTCATATTTATCTGAATTATGTGGAGTATTGGCGTTTATGCCTAAGTATTGATTATGAATGTGATGAGCATGAGACTTTCATTATATTTATTATGATTGAAGTAAATCCGCTGCTACATGCTAATGTGAAAGTGTATGAAAAGCATGAATTTATTTTAAGTGTTATTGAGCATGACAGGTGTTTGTGTGATGATTTGAAAATATATGTGACACCCTTTTGTGAGATGCATGATAAATACTCTGATTATTTATATTTATTCCGCGGGGTTTAGAAGGGTGTTACAGACTGGTCTCAGTTTGAAGATTGCATTGAAGCAACTGAAATCTGGTAACGGGAATTCTCAAATAAAGAGAAATACTTGTAAAGTCTTCAACAAACTTCTCTGACGGATTTCCGGAGAGATGCCATTTGATGGAGAATAGTTGATAATTTTGATAACTGGATGGGGGGATAGATAAACTGTCTTGAAAAGAGACTGCTATTTGCCATCCAAATAGAAAACTTGAGACCAAAACAAACTACTCAAATAAAGAGTTATCATTTATTGTCTGGGCATAAATTGCTGGAGAAAGATTTTGCCTTCAAGGGTGGTCTTCAAGTAGATTCTTCCTGGGGAGACAAAGTGCAAAATAAATGTACACTCGATCTAGGTTCACAAGCCTAGAGAGATTTAAAATTGTGATTGTCAGGGACCAAAGTTCAATTCAGGCGATAACTGAAAAGAAACGGTCAAGCAAGACTTTACCCATTGAGGAATGAACTCAACTGGGGCTTATCTTATCCAGAAATGGAAAAGAAAACTAAAGCAACCATCTTCCACGAGGATTAATCTCAGTGGGGAATTAGAAAGGGTGTGCACTTTCTGCTTAGGGCTGACGACTCTATTGGAAAGAGAGGACAAACCCAATCACTTGGGGATAAATGCAACCAAAGTGAATAAATCAAGCAAACAAACATGCAAAATGCGCATATGCCATGTTTCTATATGAATAAATGTATGTTATGTTATGCTTATGTTGACAAAACAGACGAAGAGAAGTAAACTGGAGATGAAATAAACATCTCGACACGGATACTCGGCCAATCATCACAAGGTAGAAGCATTGCTGGAGATGAATGGGAAGCCACATATGGAACCATAGTCCTGCATCAAGGCTTCATACTTCTCTGGGGAAAAGAGAGCACTCCACTTGGGGATGAACATCATGGCTTCACCTAGAGGATTGTCAAGATGAACTTAGCTTCCTGTTGGGGATGAGAAAGATCCACTGAGGACAGGTCAAACTCATGATTTGAGCAACTTTATGGGGATATAATAAATATCCACTACGAACTGAGGTAGTCTGAAAGAGAGTTATAACTGGAGATGCCAGAACTGAGGTCACACAGGGGATAAAATAAATATCCACTCCATTGGGGAAGCTCAGATCAAAGTCGCAGTTGTAGATGTCAGAGTCGAGACTTCACGGGGATGAAATAAACATCCACTTCACTAGGGAAGGTTGAAGTTGAGAGATTCACTGAGGAGTGAAATAACATTCACTTCACATGGGAAGGTTGAAGCCAAGGGAATTCACTGGGGATTCTTTGGTCACCAATTGGGGAAACCTTGCATCAAACCTGCCATAGCTGCTTGAAGTGGAGATATACCAGGGTATTATCATGACCACTTGAAGTAAATCTTACTAGGGATTCACTACTGTCATACCCCAAATTTTGACCACCAAGATTTACCATCATTGTACAAATCATCATCACAATATGGATGAACCATCATGCCTCATCAATGTCCTCAGAGATGTTTGAGCATTCACCACAGTCAAGAATTAGAGCTTCAAGCCCTCTCAGAGCCTTAGACAAAGGATCAATCAAGGAATGACATGATCTTCAACTCGTATAAACTCTTAAACACCCATAAAGGATCAAGAGGACTCCCACATCAAGAATCAAGCACAAGGGTGCAACATTCCAAGTGGATCAAGCCTCAAGATCGCCAGTGTCACCAATTTAGGGTTTTGGTCGACCAAGGCCTCCAGATGGAAATTTTCCTCTGGGCATGAGCCAATGCTTCAAACAACAACCCAAGATACTCTAAGGGACCTCATGGACACAATCATCAAGTCAATTTAACCTCAGGGGATGCATTTACCCAAAAATCAGGAATTGGGGTTTCTTGACCTAATTCACCCCTAAGGTGACTTTTGGGACAAAGCATGAGTCAAAACCTCAATAAATGGTTTGAGGGTCTCCAATACACTACATTGATCCATTTGCAACAATGGATTGATCCAAGAAGCTTGATTCACAAGTTTCAATTTCATCAGGACCACAATTAGGGTTTCAAGGAAAAAGTCAACTGTACCTTTGACTTTTGACCAGGACGTGCTCCCAAACCTTGGGACATGATTCAATACACCCTATAACACCTATGGAATCCATCCATTAGGTTTGATTTAGGTCAAGGGCTTGATTTCACAAAGGATCACACAGTTTGGATTTCATCCGATAAAAAGTCAACTGTACAAAAATCCAAAGTTTGACTTTTTGAATTTTTCGTCAACCAAGGTTCTTTAACCCTAAAACAATGTTAATATGTGATTTGAATCATCATTCATCAAGAAAAATCAAAGAAAGTGAGTTAACTTGTAAAAGGGGTAACCATAAAAAACTTAGAAGTTTTCTAAGTTATGGAACAAAGTGGCTAGGGTACCAACTTCCAAGGACCATAACTTGAGATCCAAGCAACCATTTTGGATGGTCCAAATCTGGATTTGTAGCGCTCATTACATACTTCAAAAGTGTCAACTACATCTCATTCCAATTCCTCATGGATTTTAAGTTATGGAGTGATCAAAATGGCTAAAAAGATGAAAATTGCATTTTTCCAACACTTAGTGAAATTTTCACTAAGTCAGAATCTGCCTTACTTTTTCCAAAATGTAGTGACATTTTTCACCTTGATCCAAGTCAAACCAAATCTAGGGGTGGACATCAAACTTAAAGTATGCCATGAGGGCTTTCCAACAAGTACCAGATCATCTCCAAATTCCATTTGAGCAAGGAGATACAACCCTTGGAACATGGTATCATGAACTGGTTTTTACAAGGAAGAATTTGTGCATTTTACTCGATTTGTCCAAATCTGATAAATTCAAGCCTTGTCATCAATTTGGACACATCTAAGGATCAAATCCAAGGGGAATTATCTGATCTCCAAGCCTCCAAAGTCCAAGAATCTACAAGTAACCATGCCAAACCTAAAAGAGCTAAAAAGTGCCAAGACTCCAATTTTGATTCCAAGCCTTTAATGAATGCATCAAGGTGGCATGAACTAAGCCTATTCCAACTGAATTCAATCCAAACTTATCTCTGAACCAAAGCTACAATGCCTGCGCTCTAATCTCAAGTCAATGGCTAGAGGAGACTTGAGATTCCATTTGATCACAATTGGCCACAGGCCTGTACCAGTTGCCATTCACTATTGATGCCAAAATAAACTTGTTGCACTATAAATAGACATCAATTATGATCAGTTTGAGTACACCAAAGCACCCAAACTGATGTTTTCCTCAAAATCACCACTTTCACTCCAATTTTGCCTTCTAACTCAAGTCACTATCGGGTTTTGAGTTTGAGAGCAATTCCAACCAAACCAATCACACACACACACACACACACACACCTCACATATAACATATAGAAGTGATCCATAACACAAAATCACATCTGGAACATCAGTTTCTCAAAATCACTAGCCAATTGCTCAAGTTCTTGATAGATTTGCAGTTGGGGTACCATCTCAAGTTCCAGATCATTTCCATTCATTCCAAGCATTCAAACATAATCCTTGGCACCTAGGGAAGCTGTCCAGATCATTGGAACCTAGTTGTAACACCTCTAACTCAGAACTCGATCACCAGCTGCAAGAGGTAAGCATGAACTCTTCAAACTCCATGATGCAAGCATATTTTACTGCACAATAAATTTGCCATATGTTCCTAATCATGTATGGAGTGATAACCCTCAATCAATTGCCATGAATCAGTTGTGTATGGAATTTCATGGTGTTCATGCTGAAATTAGGTTCTTGAGAGTTTCGTCTGATTTCTCACTCAATACTCAAAATAAATGCAATTAATCTATATGGTTGTGATCCTTGTTAAAAAACGAGCAAGATTGGTACTTGAATCGTGCAAAACCATTGAGAAATCATGGAGAAAAGTGAGAAAATGCAAATCTGGAAAACCAGAGGGCGCGGGCAAGATCTTGGTGTTCTTGGCGCCCTTTTTCAAATTTTTGAATATTTGAATATTTTGTTATTTTTGTTAATTGATTCAAAAATTAATTTCTCTCTGAATATTTATGTTTTTGAATTGATTCTTTTTCTCAAAATTCACTAAAATGTTTAAATATTTTATTTTACAAAAAAAATCCAATTTATATTATTTATTTAATATAGTTAGAATTTTTGTAATTAATTTCATTTTTGTTGTTTTAAACATTTTTAAGTGAAATTCCCACTTTGATCTTTCAAAACCAATTGAATTTCAAACTCTCATGTAATTAACATGACTTTTCAAAATATTTTTCAAGGTGTACAACTTATTTTTGAATATATTTGGTATTTTATATCATTTTTTCATTTAATTTCCTTTGAAAAATAACATTTTTTATTTAAAATTAGGGTTTCCCCTTGATTTTAAATTTTTAAACTCTTTGGGCCTCTAATAGAGTGTAAGACCCAATCCCCTTTTAACCAAAACCATTTTGGGCCTCAGATATTATATAAGTCCCTCTGCGTTAAAAAAATCTCAACGTGATCGCCATTTCAAAACAAAGATCATTTGGGCCTCCCCTCATGTTGTAAGTCCCATCATTCTTTTTCAAAACACTTTTGGGCCTCTAATAGAGTGTAAGACCCAATCCCTTTGTAAATAAACCTTTTTGGGCCTCACACATTGTATAAGTCCCTCTGTATATTTTCAAAAGTTCGGCGCGATCGTCGCATTTGTAACAAAATCAACTGGGCTTCTCCTTGAGGTATAAGACTCATCTTTATTCATTTTCAAACTCTTTGGGCCCCTAATATAGTGTAAGACCCAATCCCTTATTGTACAACAATACCTTTTTGGGCCTCAGTCGTTGTATAAGTCCCGGTACGATATTCAAAACAACGGTGCGATCACTGATAAACCTTGGGCCTCTCCTTGAGTATAAGCCCCAATAATCTTTTCAAAAACAACTTCTCTTTTGATTTAGATTCAAATATATATATGTTGTTATCAAAACTTTCTTTAATTTCTTTGAACAACTAACAATACAGCATGGAAGCTTGCTCACTTGTAAGTTTTAACAGCTTTCATTTACTCGCTTTCATATATATAATTATATTGTGGGAAACTGCGCACTGTAAGTTCTTCTTTCATATCCTTTTAAAATACTTGTCATATATCAACTGTATATATACTAGTATAGTTATTTAGAGTTTTCCCCGACAACTAGGTCTAGAACTAGGTAAAGCCAGTTTGGTCACTCCTTAAATACAGTCAAAACTAGATCCCCATAGGATTTCCAGATACAGTCTTGCCTTCTCTTGGGCTTAAACAATATGGAACAAAGAGAAAGGCAGTATTCTTCGTGAACCTTTTCTCAGGCTGTCACTATTAGAAATTGTCAAAGAAATTCTAATCCCCAGAGTTAATCTATTATCGGTGAATAACATCTCTTGAGTTTCTTCAAACCTCAGAACTTTCACTAAATGATCTATTCTCGGTGAATAGCATTTCTTGAACTTTTCTCTGTTTGGGACCCACAGGCTTCCTAAAAGCATCCCCGCCTCCTCTTGGGCTTTGTACAAGGCCCCTCTGGCTTCTTAGAAGTTCTCATGCCTTCTCTTGGGCTTAATACAAGGACCCTAAAGACCTCCTAAAGGTATAAGACAGAACTTAGTCATCCTTTGCTAGAGCAGTCTTTCCAGTGTCAAATCTCGGACTTAGGGTTGATTCTCATCCCGTAAAACACCTGCCTCCTCTTGGGCATCATACAAAAGATAAAACTTTTCCACATCAGTAGACTTGGACAGTCTAATCCCCTTGAGTCTCAAAGAGATTCTCAAGTTCCTTACAAACATAGGAAGAAACCCCGGTCACTCTGGATAAATCTCCTGTAGAGTTAAAACCCATGGGTTCTAAAACCCAGTCTCCCTCCTAAAAATCCCTAACCAGGGTCAAAAGGTTGTTAATAACACTATCTCAAATCAGAACCTCAAGGTATCTGATACCCCAACTCTTCTGTAACCATCAGCATGAGTTGATTCCCCACTTGGACCTGCCTCAGGATCTCAATAATCCTCAACAGAAGCTAGCCTCCTCTTAGACTTTGTATAATGATCTTTCCTCTGCACAATCAGCCTCCTCTTGGGCTTTGTACAATGATTCTCCCCAGCAGAGCTAACCTTTTTAGACTCTCTTGTTGAGTTAACCTTTTCAGACTCTCTTGTTGAGTCAATCACCTTTTCAGACTTTCTTGTTGAGTCAACCTTTTCAGACTCTCTTGTTGAGTCAATCACCTTTTTAGACTCTCTTGTTGAGTCAACCTTTTTAGCCTCAATCTCGGGCTTTATATGAGACAGATAAAATAATATCTTGTTGAGTCAATCTTTTCCAGCCTCCTCCTAGGCTTGGCATAAAGATTTCCCCTAACAGAAGTCAGCCTCCTCTTAGGAAGAATGATTTCTCCAGCTTGTTCCGCCACAATCCTGGGCTTCGTACAGGACAAATAAAAGCACTCTCTTATTGAGTCAAACCCTTTTAGCCTCAATCTTGGGCTATGTACAAGACATAAATCTTCATAACCTTCTCTCAGGCTTAGGACAAGTATCTTCCCTAGCAGAGTCAATTCCTCCTAGCCTTCTTTAGGCTCCGAGAAATAAATTCCCTAAGCTGAGTCAAACTCCTTTCAGCCTTAATCTTGGACTTTGTACAAGACAGATAATACCCTCTCGCAGAGTCAAACTCATTTCAGCCTCAATCTTGGGCTTTGTACAAGACACATAAAAATATCCTCTTTCGAGTCAGTTAAATTTCTCATTTCAGCCTCAATCTTGGGCTTTGTACGAGACACATACAAACCTCCCTGGCGGAGTCAAAATCCTTCTTTTAGCCTCAATCTTGGGCTTTGTACAAGACAGATAGAACATTTTCCCCAGAAAAGTCAAACTTCCAGCCTTCTCTTAGGCTTTGTATAAGGACATCCCCAAAGAGCCAAAATCTCTTTTAGCCTCCTCTTAGGCTTTGTATAAGGACTTCCCTAGTGGATTCAATCAACCTCTTAGCTTCAACATTGGGCTTTGATCAAGGCACACAAAAATCAACAATCCTCTCAGAGGAAGTCCAATCTCTCTTTAGAGATGATGAGTTCTCTCTCAGTCAAAATGTTTTCAGCTTCAATCTTGGGCTTTGAACAAAACACAAACAAATAACCTTTAGCTTCAATATTGGGCATTTAACAAGACACCAAAACATATTTTCCTTCCTTAGAATATGAGGATCTACGATTGCTCTGATTTCCCTGTTTCGTTTAAATGGGAATACGTAGGCATAAGATTGCGAAATCTTAGCGAGCATACTAATTAAAAAACCTAGGTCCAGTACCTTCATACCAATCAAAACTTAGGTCTAGTACATTACCAAAAACACCCCAACATCAACAAAAACTCACTCACTCTCTCATACCTTCCCAAGAAACTTTCCCAACCCATTAACGGATAAACACCATCAGATATAAAGCGAAACCTAAAGCTAATATCCTGTGGATAACCACATATAAGATGGGTAATTGACAACTCCCCATTGTATAACCTGACCTCGAACTCCCCGAATCTCTTTAAGCGTTTGTTCAGTTAAACATCCGCGTGCAAGGTTAGTTTTAGATAGCTTCCCTTTCCCTTCCAGCTTCACGGGATAAATAAGAAATTAGAGAGTAGCACCCCTTCCTCATTGTGGGGAGAAACCCAAAAACCAGCGATAAGGTGGTCGCGTCACCGGCAAAAATCGCTCGCTACAGTAAAATGGCGACTCTGCTGGGGAGTCACACGAGGATCTGTCTTACCTTAGTCATCATCGTCACCATTTTCCAACAGTAAAATGGCGACTCTGCTGGGGAGTCATTTTCTGTATAGGACTAGGATTATAGCTCATAAGAGGTCTAGGATGTTAGATTTAGGAATGAATATATATATATATATATATATATATATATATATATATCACTTTTCCTAAATGATATCTGTCGCACCTCGAAAAATCATCGAAAATATGACCCTCACGTGAAAGGCGCGGAAGAAATTGTGGTTCGACAGAGTCGCCACCGAACTTTATTTATCCCAAAAGAGGGAAAGGAAAATATCGAGAAAAACTTTAAAGAGATAAGAACATGGTCATCGCAACCACATTCTGGGTTCGGGAGTCGGTAACGTGAGAGGAAGGTACGCGCACCCCCTCACGTCCGTTGTACTCAACGGGAACCTCTTAGTTCGATTTGTGATGAACGTTAGCTAAGCTTGTTTGTTTTCTTCTCAACGATAAATGAAAAACGATACGATAAAAGGGAATTGATGCTAAGGGAAATGGGTGGTTTTAGGATAGGGTGATCTCCAAGGATTGGGGCCCTTGTGCCTACGTATGCTCATTCGGAAGAGAATGAGGAATCAGAGCAATCGTAGTTCGACTACGGGAAGGGATAGAGGGAATACGGAAGATGGAGGGAAGGTAGCTCGCCAAGAACATCGCAATCTTGTGCCTACGTATCTTTATTCGGGCGAGAATAAAGAATCAGAGCAGTCGTAGTTCGTGGTACGCCCACGAAAAGAGGGGTTAGTTTTAGGAGACGAAAGATCGAATGAAAAACAACACAAGGGGCGCGCCTCGAGAGCAGTCACTCAAGAATCCAAGGAATGCGAGACTCCAAGAACTCAGTTCTTTCGCGGGTTAATTACGAAAATGTTTGATAATGATTAAGTGTTTTAAGACGAAAGGGTGGATGAATAACAACCTAAGGGGCGGGCCTCAAGAGCCATTCATTTGAAGACCCAAGGAATGCTAGATTCCAAGAATCTCCTCCTTTCGCTAATTGATTACGAAAATGGTTTGAAAAATTAGATCGAATAGAATGGGTTGCGAAAAGACGTGAGGATCGATACTAGTCCCTAGGGGTGCTCCTAGTAACGAAACCTCGAGATGAAATGTGAGAGTGTATGCGTTTGATGGCGAGGCAAAAGGCACTTGACTTACGATTGGGCTCGACGATGAATCGAGGATTGGTTTGAAAAGGTTTAGTTGGAAAGGTCGAAAGGTTGAATGAATGACAACCCAAGGGGCGTGCCTCGAGAGCCATTCATTCGAAGACCCAAGGAATGCTAGACTCCAAGAATCTCCTTCTTTCGAAGTTTGATTGAAAAAGGGGTGAGAATCGATCCTAGTCCCTAGGATCATTTCCCGATATGGGACATGTAGCGCTAAACCATCGTAGCACGATCTATGATGAAGATCATACTATAGGAGGTTACACAATTGATCTTTGTGCTAAAACACGATAGATAAATGATATTGAGGATTATTCTCCAATGAAATTGTGCCACACGAAAAGAAAAGGTGACAATCTCGTCTTAATCACAAACTTGCGTCGATTAATTGAAGGTAACCTATCACGATTCCAAAGTATAGGAAATGATCTCGATGATCACTCACTGCAGATTTGAAATAATGAAGGTTAATCACTTCAACAATCAACATTCGTGAATAGAAAGACTTCATCGATCAAAGATGAAAATAGTAGAAGAAGATAATGCAAAAATGAAATGGAAATCGAAATGGAATCAAAGTGGTCTCGTCTTAATCAAGATTTTAAGTCGAGAAAACGATAATCTTTGATATTTGACTTTCATTGACCAATAAAAAGGAAAATGGCCTCATATTGATCAAGATTTTAAATCGAGATCTTTTGTTATATCATTGGCCCATAAAATAAAATCGAAATAAGAAGGAAATGAAATGAAAGTGAGAAGTAAAATCGAAATGAGATAGAAAAGAAGAAAGGTCTCATCTTTACCAAGATTTTAAATCGATAAATCGACAATCTTTGGTTTTAGATTTTCATCGACCAATAAAAAAAAGAAAAATAGAAAAAAAAGATAAAATGAAAAGGAAATCAAAATGAAAATAAAATCGGTCTCCTCTTAATCAAGATCTTAAATCGATAAATCGATAATCTTTGATATTTGACTTTCATTGACCGATAAAAAAAGAAAAAATGGCCTCATATTGATCAAGATTTAGTCGATTTGAATAAATCAACCAAACTATGACCTTTGTTATATCATTGGCCCTTAGATGAAAATAAAGATACTAATTGAAAGGAAATGAAAAAGAGATTGAAACAAATACAAAGTGAAAATAAAAAAAAAAAAAAAAAAACACATTAAGAATAAACAAAATATTTCAAAAAAAAAAAATTCTAAAACAAGTTGCTTAATAGCGGACTCAAAAATAAGATGGGATCATTTGGGCTTGAAGCCCATCACCCACCCTAAGAAAACCTTGCCGCTCAAAATAGTGGTGGAAATAGATGTGGAATGCTTCACGGGCTTTCAAAATCTCAGCACATTAAGGCAATGAAAGTCTTAGCAAACACCATTTTTTTGAAAAGTTTTAAAAGCAAAATAAACAGAGGAAAAGTCAAAAAAGAAGAGCTAGGTCCTCCTTCCCCATTCGTACGCCAAAATCAAACACCGAAGGACACAACATGAAGCAATGGCGACGCTATGAACAAATTAAGATGTCATTTCCTACCAACCTTCTGTCCATTTCCGCTTCTGCCAGGTTTGTGGTTTCGATTCCGCTGTTCAACTCATCTCATCCTGATTCGATTTCTCTCTCCATCTCGGCTTCTGTCCTTCTGGTTTATAATTTGGATCTGGGTTTCGGTTTTCTGGAGTTTGGTGTTAGTGATGAGGGTTTGAGAAGATTTGATTTAGGGACATTGTTACGGTGAGGTTGTGGTTGAAAAGGATTTAAGGAAGGGTTGTTCGCGCAGAGAAAGGAGAGGGTTGTATTGATTGAGGTTGTTAGAGATTTAAGGTGAAGCTCAAAATGAAATTCTGCAGGGTGATGTTGGCTGAGAAAGCTTCGAATTTGAGAGTGAAATGCAGTTGTTATATAGAGTGGAAGGAGGGTAGAATAGGAATTGAATTGAGGAATTGCGAAATGGTATTGTGTACGATATTTTTCTGCTGCGTTGTGTTTATGGATTGTATGATGTCGTAGAGGTTTGTGGCTTGTTGTATGAGGTCGTTTGGCATGGTGCATGGAGTTGCGTTATGCGGTACGAGTGATGGTATGTGTACGTTGTGAAATTGTGAACCGCCTTAACATTGGAATTGTGGGACCAGTTTAAATATGTGTACGGTTTGTGAGGTGGAAGTTTCTGCGTGACAGTAAGGGTGGTGGTTTGTTATGTTGAGGTAAGGTTGCCTAGTTGCTGCGTATTATGCGTGGCTGTGTGACAAAGTTGTTGTTGGGTGGTGCATGCTCACTTCCATGTGGTTTTGTTGCTCGTAATGGTTGTGCGTGGTTGGTATGCCAAGGCTTGACAAGGTTTGCGTTGTGACGGTTTGGCTGATGGTGCTGTGAAAAGAAATTAATATATTCTTCTGCATAGTTATCACAGGGTTAGGATAAAAAATTCATTTGGTTTATTTGGGTGGGGCCATAAAAAGAACATGTAAATCATTTGTTGTGGGTGTGCTTGTGTACATAATCATGGGCTGCTGAAGGTCATGGTGTGGGGTTGGCTTTATTTTGTATACATTTTCTTGCGCAAATTTTTGAAGTGTGGGCTCCTGGTTGAAAATGTTTCTTTGCTGAAAA
Source organism: Lathyrus tuberosus (assembly GCA_022829125.1). Taxonomy (NCBI): domain Eukaryota; kingdom Viridiplantae; phylum Streptophyta; class Magnoliopsida; order Fabales; family Fabaceae; genus Lathyrus; species Lathyrus tuberosus. The sequence continues at coordinate 6,717,284 of JALAZF010000093.1, forward strand.
TTGTAATGGCTGTTATTTTATTTACTTGGTCTTCTCTCTCATTTTTTTTGTCATATGAACATGAACCTTAGGTTTTTTTAGAAATAAGAATGAGCTATTGACATGGATTTGACACAAATAACAATAAAATGGATTGAACATGAAAAATGAATTTTGAAGTTGGTTAAAAAATAGTTTGGTTTTGGATTGAAAGAAATTGGATGTTTTGGACATGAACAAAATGGATAAGGGTTTTTAAATGGACATGGATAATTGGCTATGAAAATGGATATTAAAGTGGACATGGATATTGTGGATAAAACGAATAACTAACAATGGAATTTGGATGATGAACTTCACTGCATAAAAACCCGATAAAAAAAATGAACCAGTCATTGATGCTCCTCAATCATTAAAGCACTTGACTTTACACAACCTGATACACCACTTGAATCATGTACCCTGGCCTTGATTAGGAAACACACTATTGCTTGACCAAGATTAGAACCAACCAGATGAACCTCAATTGATACTGCACCCACTCCTGACTTGATACCCTAAATAAACCTCGATTTAATTTTGCCACAGGCTTAAATTTAGACCACCAGTAGAAGCAACATATTTTTTATTTTATTTTTGGATGATGGTTAATGGATGGATGTACATATGAAAATATATAGGTAGGACAAATTTGGGGTATGACAGATGCCCCTATCTAATTGGCTTAAACCGAGTAAGATGAATTGCTACGGCGTTCATTCTTCCGAGGTAGGAGACAATTAGATATGAAGAAGACCACGAATTTGTCCGAAAAGAAATGAGATGTTGGGGAGATGGAATAACAGATAGTTTGCAGAGGTCGTTATCACCAAAAGGATGACAACAGGAAATTCTGACACCAAAAGGATGACAAGTTATCACCAAAAGGATGATAACAGGAAATTCTGACACCAAAAGGATGACAGGCTATCACCAAAAGGATGATAGTAAACACACGCACCCAGACCTTTCACCAAAAGGATGAAAATGAGGTCCTAACCCGCTATTACCAAAAGGATAATAGTAAGCCCAAAGATTCCCGACACTAAAAGGATGATGAGTCTATCACCAAAAGGATGATAGAGAACACACACAGAGATAGTAGACACACACGCAGACCCTTCCACCAAAAGGATGAAAATGAGGTCAAAGCCTGCTATTACCAAAAGCATAATAGGGCACACACACAACTATCTGACACCAAAAGGATGACAGACCTATCACCAAAAGGATGATAGTAACACACGCACACAGACCCTTCCACCAAAAGGATGAAAATGAGGTCAAAGGCTACTATTACCAAAAGGATAAAAGGGCGCACACACAGCTATCTGACACCAAAAGGATGACATACATATCACCAAAAGGATGATAGTAACACACGCACACATACCCTTCCACCAAAAGGATGAAAATGAGGTCAAAACCTGCTATTACCAAAACGATAATAGGGCACACACTGGATATCTGACACCAAAAGGATGACAGACCTATCACCAAAGGGATGATAGTGGACACACGCACACAGACCCTTCCACCAAAAGGATGAAAATGAGGTCAAAACCTGCTATTACCAAAAGGATAATAGGGCACACACTGGATATCTGACACCAAAAAGATGACAGACCTATCATCAAAGGGATGATAGTAACACACACACACACAGACCCTTCCACCAAAAGGATGAAAATGAGGTCAAAGCCTACTATTACCGAAAGGATAATAGGGCAAACACACAGTTATCTAACACCAAAAGGATGACAGACCTATCACCAAAAGGATGATAGTAACACACACACACACAAACCTTTCCACCAAAAGGATGAAAATGAGGTCAAAACCTTCTATTACCAAAAGGATAATAGGGCACACACTGGATATCTGACACCAAAAGGATGACAGACCTATCACCAAAAGGATGATAGTAACACACGCACATAGACCTTTCCACCAAAAGGATGAAAATGAGGTCAATGCCTGCTATTTCCAAAAGGATAATAGGGTACACACACAGACCCTTCCAACAAAAGGATGAAAATGAGGTCAAAGCTTGTTATTACCAAAAGGATAATAGGGCACACACACACACACCCTTCCACCAAAAGGATGAAAATGAGGTCAAAGCCTGCTGTTACCAAAAGGATAATAGGGCACACACGCACACAGACCCTTCCACCAAAAGGATGAAAATGAGGTCAAAGCCTGCTATTACCAAAAGGATAATAGGGCACACAAACACAGACCCTTCCACCAAAATGATGAAAATGATGTCAAAGCCTGCTATTACCAAAAGGATAATAGGGCACACACACAGACCCTTCCACCAAAAGGATAAAAATGAGGTCAAAGCCTGCTATTACCAAAAGGATAATAAGGTACAAACATAATTATCTGACACCAAAAGGATGACAGACCTATCACCAAAAGGATGATAGTAACACACGCATACAAACCCTTCCACCAAAAGGATGAAAATGAGGTCAAAGCCTGCTAATACTAAAAGGATAATAGGGCACACACAGTTATCTGACACCAAAAGGATGACAGACCTATCACCAAAGGATGATAGTAACACACGCACACAGACCCTTCCACCAAAAGGATGAAAATAAGGTCACCTGCTATTACCAAAAGGATAATAGGGTACACACACATACCCTTCCACCAAAAGGATAAAAATAAGGTCAAAGCATGCTATTACCAAAAGGATAATAGGGCACACACACACACAAACCATTCCACCAAAAGGATGAAAATGAGGTCAAAGCCTGCTATTACCAAAAGGATAATAGGGCACACACACAAACCCTTCCACCAAAAGGATGAAAATGAGGTCAAAGCCTCATATTACCAAAAGTATAATAGGGCACACACACACACAGACCCTTCCACCAAAAGGATGAAAATGAGGTCAAAGCCTGCTATTACCAAAAGGATAATAGGGCACACACACAGACCCTTCCACCAAAAGGATGAAAATGAGGTCAAAGCCTGCTATTACCAAAAGGATAATAGGGTACACACACAGTTATCTGGCACCAAAAGGATGATAGACCTATCACCAAAAGGATGATAGTGAACACACACACAATGACCCTAATCCAAAAGTATGAAAGTGAGGTCACAACTTACTACTACCAAAAGGATAATAGCAAGCAAAACAATAACAAAGGTTGTCATTCACCAAAAGGATGATTCACATACCATAAGTTTACGGATCGGCGACACCAAAAGGATGACGGATCAATACAAGCTACTACCACCAAAAGGATGATAGGAACTTCCCACTTGCGAGGACCAACACCGAAAGGATGCAGGTTAGGTTGATATGACATGAACGGCTACTACCAAAAGGATGATAGTAAGGCAATTGACAAAAGGTCAAGTTTGTTGGGGATATGATGAGTGAGGCTTATTTGGAGACATCAACAAAAGGTTAAAGCAAAGAAGTCACTGAGAAGCACATCCTTATCAACAAAAGGTTGACAAGGCACTAACTCACTGGAGAACGTCCAAAAGGGAGGTTGAATTTTGTTTGTAGAAAACCATTGACTGGTATGCGGATTGCAACTCCATTAACAAAAGGTTGAAAAGACACGACTCAATGAGGAACGGCCACTGACTCAGAGATATGCTTATTGGTTGAGCTGGGGATGACAACTTTATCAAATAAAGGTTGAAGAACATAACTCAATGAGGAATTCCCACTGACTTGCTTGGTGATCACAGCTTCATCAACAAAGGTTGAAGTAACTTCATGAGGAACGCCCATGAACTTGAAGAAAAAAAATGCCCCTGACTGGGCTGAGGACCACTTGAGCTTAACCAACAAAAGTTGAACAACTTCGTGAGGAACACCCACGGATTTGAAGAAGATGCCCCTGGCTGTCCTGAAGATCGTCTTGCAGTCTGGAGATTGATCCTGGACCTTGACTTATGTGTATGTATGAATGCTTGATTTTGTAATGATGTTCCATATCGAATGGAAATGCAGTGCAAATGCAAATGCTGACGCGCGGAGATGCAAATGCTGGGGGAGTATGATTGGTTTTGGTATGCATATGATGCTTATAATGTTGAATGAAATGCGTATGATACGTATGATGCACATGATTGCAGACGGGTGATTGGATATGTTTGGAGGTGCCAGCATGGTGGACTTTTAGTGGTTGCCAATACGGATTAGACTTTGGGTGGTGGTAGGGTTTTATTTCCTCGACACTCAGTTCGTTGAAGGCGCCATGATTGAAGATGAATATGTTCTCGAAGCCTTGAATTTGACCACTTGATGGTAAGTCGTTTCTGAGAGGACCATAACTCCGTGCTTGATTGTCTGGATGAGCTGAAAAATGAGCGTAGCGACGTGATCGACTCATGAAGGTTGTGATTTTGCTCTGAATTTGATGATTTCTAATGTAGGGCAAGATATGCGTGACCAATTTGAAGATACAGAGGGATCTGCCTGCTGCAATGGGTCTTGCCCCAGTCTGAACATGATAATGATCTGCCCTTGATTACCCTAGTTCTGAAGTGATTTGATCTTTGAACTTTGATATGCTTTTATATGACTTGCCCCTGATCGGGCTGTTGAAAGATTTGCTCCAGATTGAGGGTTTTGAGGTAGTCTTGCTTCGTGTTAGCATCACTGAGAGTTCAAGTTCCTTTTCAATTGCCCCTTGTTGGAATGTCTTTGATGTCTGGCACTGATTTGCAGTTAAAAATGCTCATTTATAAATGGTAATCTTAATGCAATGTTCATGTAAGTTTTGAAAAAGTGTCATTTATTGGAATGTCGTGATATTGTGAGACGAATAGACAGTTAGTCCAGACGTTGTGCTGATTTATTGGTGTGATGAAAGATATAGCAAGGAGAATGACACCAATGCTGAAGATTAGCAAATATGCGGGGAGTCAGTTTACGCAACCTTGCAATAGTATGCTTTCAGAATAAACCCGCCTTAATTAGGTCTTTCGAGGGTTATAACGTGGTCTGGTTCACGGTTTAGGAAACAAAGGATATTAGGCTCAAAACTTGGTTTGTACCCACCCCTTATTCGTGATGAACTCCAATCCTACGTTCAGTTAATCTTGCACACATTTGTCTTCCAAAAGGGCTGACGGTGTAAGCGTGATGATTCATGGTGTGCTCAGAATCGTAATCACCTTATTTTGTTTTTGATGGATGTCAGTGACCTTTTGGATTTTGACATGGTGGTCACTGGATCTTATTTTGTTTTTGTTGAGGATTTGAGAGCCTCTTTTAATTTTGTTTTTGATCCCTAACTTTTGTATGGACTGATTTGCTTTTCAGGTCCATCGGGATTGCCTTGATTTTTGCCTAAGTCTCCTTTTGAGGTGTTTGACTTAGCAGGCTTTTCATTTTTTTTATTTTGTTTTTTGATTTTGTTGGATGATTGTGACTGCCAAGTCATGGTTATTGATGAACATCCGTCATGTATTTGGATTTTGATTTGAGATTCGAGTGCGTAATTGGATTAACTGAACACTACCCTGCCCCGGGTTGAGTGTAAGGGTTTATAGATCCGAAGGAAACTGCTACTTCTTGGCTCGAAGTAGTTAGCTAGGGATTAACTCCTTGTCTCTCCAGTGTTTGGGGGGTTGAAACAATGTCTGTACATCATCGACGAGGTTCTGTCTGAAAGCATACGGTTTGTATTTATGGGTATTTCGTTGTCATCATCCTCTCTCTAATTATTGCCAAACAACATTTGATAAGGAGAGTGAAATGGAGATATAAGTGTCAGTGATTTGCATTAAATGGAAAAAAATGAGTGAATATGACATAACTGATTCAAAACATGCATAAACACTACATTAAGGAAACCAAATACGAAAGGCAATGTTTAATGCATAAAGTACTTAAACAAACAAAGACAAAATACAAGGATGGAAATAATGGAATGGCATGACGAATGCCTTCTTCAAGGAACTTAACTTAACTTGATTGACTTGATTGATGATAGCTTGTTCAGAGGTGGAGACTATTCTGCTTGTCTTCGACAACCCCTTCAATAACTGATGGTCCTGCCTGTACATGTGGCAACATGGTCTTATTGAATCTGATTCATCATTCGTCTGCTATTGGCTCGAATAGCGTATTGGTGTCGAGGAATCAGCTTGATTTGCTGGAGAAGGAAGGAAGGTGTAATGAGTCTCTGAAGTTGAAATGCAATGCAATGACATGACATGATGCAATGCAAAATGCAAGATCCAGGATCGCAGGTTCGAGGAATTCTGAGGTTGGTTACAACAACGGGTAGAATACCACAGTCCCTGATCAAAGAAACCCTATAGGTAGGATCTATGAGGAAAGTTTTAGGTTCTTTACCCATAAACCCACTCACAGGATGGTTTCTACATTGATGGATAAGATTCCCAGGATCACGGACACTAATCGCATCAACGTCACGCAATAGGCTAGCTGCATTACGACGAGAATGACGACAAGGTCTCTCCTGAGTGGCGTACTCATGCTAGCCACACAAGGAGCGAGTCCTTGGAGACTAACACTACACGACCACCAATATAAACATTGGTGCTAAAAGTGGTTCCTAGAGCCACGGACCCTTCATGAATCAAGTCGTGCGATAGGCTAGCTGTGTAACAACAGGATCTACGAATAGGTCTCCTCTAGGGGAGCTTTCATGCTAGGCACACAAGGAGCGAGTCCTTGGGGACTAACACTACTCGACTTCCAAATCTAAACTAAGTGTTCTCTCTGCTTTTACCAAAGCTCGGGTGTAGAGCTTTACTCATGATATCAACCCAAGTCCAACAACTAAGAATGATAATGAGTATATAAAAGAGAAAGCAATAAGAGAACAAATAAATAAACGCGAAGAAAACAAATAAACGAAGCTAACAAGCTCACAATTCGAACTAAGATAGGCTTGACTCTCTCATGCATGGAGCAATTATCCCCAGCAGATTCGCCAGCTTTCGTACCTCGAAAAATCATCGAAAATACGACCCTCGCGCGAAAGGCGCAGAAGAAATTTCGGTTCGACAGAGTCGCCACCGAACTTTATTTATCCCAAAAGAGGGAAAGGAAAATATCGAGAAAACCTTTAAAGAGATAAGAACATGGTCGTCGCAACCACATTCTGGGTTCGGGAGTCGGTTATGTGAGAGGAAGGTACGCGCACCCCCTCACGTCCGTTGTACTCAACGGGAACCTCTTAGTTCGATTTGTGATGAACGTTAGGTAAGCTTGTTTGTTTTCTTATCAGCAATAAATGAAAAACGATACGATAAAAGGGAATCGATGCTAAGGGAAATGGGTGGTTTTAGGATAGGGTGCTCGCCAAGGATTGGGGCCCTTGTGCCTACGTATGCTCATTCGGACAAGAATGAGGAATCAGAGCAATCGTAGTTTGACTACGGGAAGGGATAGAGGGAATACAGAAGATGGAGGGAAGGTAGCTCGCCAAGAACATCGCAATCTTGCGCCTACGTATCTTTATTCGGGCAAGAATAAAGAATCAGAGAAGTCGTAGTTCGTGGCACGCCCACGAAAAGAGGGGTTAGTTTTAGGAGACGAAAGATCAAATGAAAAACAACCCAAGGGGCGCGCCTCGAGAGCAGTCACTCAAGAATCCAAGGAATGCGAGACTCCAAGAACTCAGTTCTTTCGCGGGTTAATTACGAAAATGTTTGATAATGATTAAGTGTTTTAAGATGAAAGGGTGAATGAATAACAACCTAAGGGGCGTGCCTCAAGAGCCATTCATTCGAAGACCCAAGGAATGCTAGATTCCAAGAATCTCCTCCTTTCGCTAATTGATTAAGAAAATGGTTTGAAAAAGAAGATCGAATCGAATGGCTTGCGAAAAGACGTAAAGATCGATACTAGTCCCTAGGGGTGCTCCTAGTAACGAAACCTCGAGATGAAATGTGAGAGTGTATGCGTTTGATGGCGAGGCAAAAGGCGCTCGACTTACGATTGGGCTCGACGACGAATCGAGGATTGGTTTGAAAAGGTTTAGTTGAAAAGGTCGAAAAGTTGAATGAATGACAACCCAAGGAGCGTGCCTCGAGAGCCATTCATTCAAAGACCCAAGGAATGCTAGACTCCAAGAATCTCCTTCTTTCGAAGTTTGATTGAAAAATGGGTCAGAATCGATCCTAGTCCCTAGGATCATTTCCCGATATGGGACATGTAGCGCTAAACCATCGTAGCACGATCTATGACGAAGATCATACTATAGGAGGTTACGCAATTGATCTTTGTGCTAAAACACGATAGATAAATGATATTGAGGATCATTCTCCCATGAAATCGTGCCACACGAAAAGAAAATGTGATAATCTCATCTTAATCACAAACTTGCGTCGATTAATTGAAGGTAACCTATCACGATCCCAAAGTATAGGAAGTGATCTCGATGATCACTCACTACAGATTTGAAATAATGAAGGTTAATCACTTCAACAATCAACATTCGTGAATATAAAGAATTCATCGATCAAAGATGAAACTAGTAGAAGAAGATAATGCAAAAATGAAATGGAAATGGAAATGGAATCAAAGTGGTCTCGTCTTAATCAAGATTTTAAGTCGAGAAAACGATAATCTTTGATATTTGACTTTCATTGACTAGTAAAAAGAAAAATGGCCTCATATTGATCAAGATTTTAAATCGAGATCTTTTGTTATATCATTGGCCCATAAAATAAAATCGAAATGAGAAGGAAATGAAATGAAAGTGAGAAGTAAAATCGAAATGAGATAGAAAAGAAGAAAGGTCTCATCTTTACCAAGATTTTAAACCAATAAATTGACAATCTTTGGTTTTAGATTTTCATCGACCCATAAAAAAAAGAAAAAGAAAAAAAAGATGAAATGAAAATAAAATTGGTCTCGTCTTAATCACGATCTTAAATCGATAAATCGATAATCTTTGATATTTGACTTTCATTGACCGATAAAAAAAGAAAAAAATGGCCTCATATTGATCAAGATTTAGTCGATTTGAATAAATCAACCAAACTATGACCTTTTGTTATATCATTGGCCCTTAGATGAAAATAAAGATACTAATTGAATGAAAATGAAAAAGAGATTGAATCAAATACAAAGTAAAAAAAAACACATTAAGAATAAACAAAATATTTCAAAAAAAAAAAAATCTAAAACAAGTTGCTTAATAGCGGACTCAAAAATAAGATGGGATCATTTGGGCTTGAAGCCCATCACCCACCCTAAGCAAACCCAGCCGCTCAAAATAGTGGCAGAAATAGATGTGGAATGCTTCATGGGCTTTCAAAAGCTCAGCACATTAAGGCAATGAAAGTCTTAGCAAACACCACTTTTCTGAAAAGTTTTAAAAGCAAAATAAATAGAGGAAAAGTCAAAAAAGAAGAGCTAGGTCCTCCTTCCCCATTCGTACACCAAAATCAAACACCGAAGAACACAACATGAAGCAACGACGACACTATGAACAAATTAAGACGTCATTTCCTACCAACCTTCTGTCCATTTCCGCTTCTGCCAGGTTTGTGGTTTCGATTCCGCTGTTCAACTCATCTCATCCTGATTCGATTTCTCTCTCTATCTCGGCTTCTGTCGTTCTGGTTTATAATTTGGATCTGGGTTTCAATTTTCTGGAGTTTGGTGTTAGTGATGAGGGTTTGAGAAGATTTGATTTGGGGACATTGTTACGGTGAGGTCGTGGTTGAAAAGGATTTAAGGAAGGGTTGTTCACGCAGAGAAAGGAGAGGGTTGTATTGATTGAGGTTGTTAGAGATTTAAGGTGAAGCTCAAAATGAAATTCTACAGGGTGATGTTGGCTGAGAGAGCTTCGAATTTGAGAGTGAAATGCAATTGTTATATAGAGTGGAAGGAGGGTAGAATAGGAATTGAATTGAGGAATTGCAAAATTGTATTGTGTACGATATTTTTCTGCTGCGTTGTGTTGATGGATTGGATGATGTCGTAGAGGTTTATGGCTTGTTGTATGAGGTCGTTTGGCATGGTGCGTGGAGTGGCGTTATGCGGTACCAGTGATGGTATGTGTACGTTGTGAAATTGTGAATCGCCTTAACATTGGAATTGTGGGACCAGTTTAAATATGTGTACGGTTTGTGAGGTGGAAGTTTCTGCGTGACAGTAAGGGTGGTGGTTTGTTGTGTTGAGGTAAGGTTGCCTAGTTGCTGCGTATTATGCGTGGCTGTGTGACAAAGTTGTTGTTGGGTGGTGCATGCTCACTTCCATGTTGTTTTGTTGCTCGTAATGGTTGTGCATGGTTGGTATGCCAAGGCTTGACAAGGTTTCCGTTGTGATGGTTTGGCTGATGGTTTATTTGGGTGGGGCCATAAAAAGAACATGTAAATCATTTGTTGTGGGTGTGCTTGTGTAAAGAATCATGGGCTGCTGAAGGTCATGGTGTGTGGTTGGCTTTATTTTGTATACATTTTCTTGCGAAATTTTTTGAAGTGTGGGCTCCTGGTTGAAAATGTTTCTTTGCTGAAAATTATAATGGCTGTTATTTTATTTACTTGGTCTTCTCTCTCTTTTTTTTGTCATATGAACATGAACATTAGGTTTTTTTAGAAATAAGAATGAGCTATTGACATGGATTTGACACAAATAACAATAAAATGGATTGAACATGAAAAATGAATTTTGAAGTTGATTAAAATATAGTTTGGTTTTGGATTGAAAGAAATTGGATGTTCTGGACATGAACAAAATGGATAAGGGTTTTTAAATGGACATGGATAATTGGCTATGAAAATGGATATTAAAGTGGACATGAATATTGTGGATAAAACAGATAACTAACAATGGAATTTGGATGATGAACTTCACTGCCTAAAAACCTGATAAAAAAATGAACCAGTAATTGATGCTCCTCAATCATTAAAGCACTTGACTTTGCACAACCTGATACACCACTTGAATCATGTACCCTGGCCTTGATTAGAAAACACACTATTGCTTGACCAAGATTAGAACCAACCAGATGAACCTCAATTCATACTGCACCCGCTCCTGACTTGATACCCTAAATAAACCTCGATTTAATTTTGCCACAACCTTAAATTTAGACCACCAGTAGAAGCAACATATTTTTTTTTGGATGATGGTTAGTGGATGGATGTACATATGAAAATATATAGGTTGGACAAATTTGGGGTATGACAATATCCGTGTTTACTTTTCTACTAATGGGACTGCGGGTGATGCCACATCTGGAAAGTTTGAGTGACACCTAAGATAAGTGATGGCATTAGACGGGTAATATTACAGGGTGTGACTTCCAAATAAGAGATCCCGGTAGACCATCGAATCAATGGAGATACCCTTTGCGGATTCAATTTCTAAACGACTTCGGTTGTTGAAAGCAGATTGTTCGATTGTGGTGTCCATTAAACTGAGGATTTAGTAGGCTGAGACCATGTTACTATTTTGTAGTGCGGAAGCTATCGAAAATAGTTGTCAGGCAATACTACCCTCATTTGAGATTACTCTAAGATACTGTAGCTTGGTCGGGTGAACCAGCCTGCTGTTGTTATCCCAAGGGGGGTCAATGATTTTGAGGGCAGGTACAAAAATTCACCAGTACAACCTTTGGGAATGGGTAGAGCCATGACTTCATGACACTGAACCTTTGACCCCATATTTTTTCTATGTTTTTGTGTGCTGCATTCATGCATTCATTAAAAAAAACTTTAAACAAAGAAAAAATCTTCTTTTCTAGTATCTCCTTTTCAAATTAAACTAAGACAATGATTGCAAATGTCAGAGAGAAAGATTGCGTTATGGATTTCGGTAGAAGGAAGACTCACAAGTACACCTTCAAGGTTCCAAAATTAGAGGATTTGAGAGGGTTGGCAAGGATGATCACCAACCCCGAGGCTTTCAGAGCTAAGTACGGAGGACTGCTGTCTCTGTTAAGGGTCCATGTAATTGAAGGAATACTGTCTACTCTGATTCAGTTCTACGATCTGGTTTATCATTGTTTCACATTCCCGGGTTATCAACTTGCACCAACACTAGAGGAGTACTCTTACCTGACTGATTTACCCATCACCGACCAAGCCCCCTTTTCTGGACTGGAAGAAATTCCAAAGGATCAAACCATTGCAAGACCTATCTATTTGGATGAGTTAGAAGTCAGGACTCACATGACCATTAAGGGTGGAATCCAAGGTTTACCGGCCAAGTTTTTGATAAAGAAAGCTCTGTACTTTGCTAGTATAGGGAACGCAACTGCTTTCGAGAGCATCTTTGTTCTGCTCACCTACGGGTTATTTCCGTTTCCTAACATTGATAACTTCGTTGATATCAATGCCATTAAGATTTTTCTGATTGGGAACCCCGTACCAACCTTGCTTGCAGATGCTTATCATTCAGTACACTTAAGGAATTTATACAGCGAAGGAATGATCACATGCTGTGTACCCCTGCAGTACAAATGGTTCACTTCTCACTTGCCCAAGTCTGCTGCATTTTGGGACCATAAGAGTACTTTACGTTGGTCGCAGAGAATCATGTCTCTTACCAACTCTGACATCGATTGGTACAATCGAATCTATGATGGGATAAGAATCATTGACCATTGTGGAAACTTCCCTAATGTACCCCTCATAGGAATTAAAGGAGGAATCAACTATCATCCAGCTTTAGTTCATCGTCAATTCGGATACCCGATGAGACATGTCCCACGTGATGTTCATCTGAAAGGTCTTTTCTTCAAGGAAGGAGAAAATGACAGGGCACTAAAAACAAAAATAGTGCATGCCTGGAAACATGTTCACAGGAAAGGAAGAGAGTCTCTAGGAAAACTGGACTGTATCTCTGTGGAACCTTATCTTCACTGGGTACAAACTAGAGCTCTCAAACTGAGGATGCCTTACCCTCATCAAGAAGTTCTTCCGTTAAAGGAATCAGTCTTTTATTTTATGTCTGATACAGAAAAACTCCAGGTCACCCTCAACAAAGTTCAACAGGAGAAGAAGTCTTGGAAGAACAAGTACCACATTCTCAATGTAGAGTGTAACAAAATACAACAACTGGTAAAAGAAAAAGATGCTCTGATCGAGATTTTAGAGCAACATGCTGTAGAAAATCAAGAAGGCCAAAGGAATTTGCTCGCTCCTTTCACTTGGCAAAGGAATGATAACCCGACAATGGCTAAAGAGCCCCGGTCAAAGAAAAGGAAAGTACCAGAACCAGCACCTGAGCCCTCTTCAGAGAGGACTCATGATCCATAAGTTTAGACCTTTCCTTTTACAGCACTTTGTAAATTACTGTATTTGCATTTTCGCAATCTTTAAATTCAATAAAACGGGGTTTTCCCACTGTGTGATATTTGCAATTTAATTGTCGTTGTTTCCTTTGATTAAACAAACAATTAATATAATCATTGCATATCATTCATCATTCTCACATAACGTATTCTTCTTACCTACTAATCTCACGTTTGTGTCTCGATTCTAGAGTCAAACTGTCTCATTCATACAATACTCGGGCCAATCGATAAAAGAAAATGGATAATCTCGAGGAAGAGAATGGAGAGTTGAGAGAAGAACTTGACGCTCTGAAAGAAGATCTGAGGAAACTTCACAATGACATGCAAGCTCTGGCAGCAGCTCAGATACAAAGGATTGTGATCTCAGAGATCACATCGACACCCATAGTGGAAAAGTATGATCCTCGGTATAACATGCCTAAAGATCGTCCCTAGGGCATGCCTATTAACTATATCCCGGAAGGATATATTCCGCCGATCATAGAAGATCCAAAAACTGCAGCAGGAACCGCTGGGCCTGAAGGTTACAAACTTTAGGAAAGCAAAGATGCAAGAGGCATGACAGCAACTCCTGAAGGTTACAGACTTCGGGAGAGAGAAGCACCAAGAGTCACTGCCATAATGACTATACCACCACCCGTGGTACACACTGTCTCGGATGGGCAAATCCCACAGATACCTTCTGGTGGAAACGAAAGTATGTACGACAGAATGAATGAGTTCCAGGAGCAATTCCTGGAAATGCAGAAGGATCTGCATGCCATTCGCGGTCAGGATCTATTCGGAAAGGACGCCGCAGACCTTTGTTTGGTCCCCAATGTGAAAGTTCAGCATAAATTCAAGGTGCCCGAATTTGAAAAATACAAGGGTAACTCTTGCCCTCAAAGTCATTTGGTGATGTACGCTCTAAGGATGTCAACTCAGACCAAAAACCAATAGCTACTGATCCACGATTTCCAAGATAGTTTAACCAGTGCCGCACTCAAATGGTACATGGGTTTGAACTGCACTAAGGTCATCACGTTCAGAGATCTTGGAGCTGCCTTCGTTCAGCAGTATAAGTATAACCTGGACATGGCACCAGACATAGATCAACTCAGAGCCATGTCGCAGAAAGACAAGGAAACCTTCAAGGAATATGCTAAAAGATGGCGTGAAATTGCCGCCCAGATTTGTCCACCTCTTGAGGAAAAAGAGATGACAAAAATCTTCTTGAAAACCTTGAGCTCATTTTACTACGACCGAATGGTCGCCAGTGTGCCCAGCGACTTTACTGAGATGGTGGGAATGGGAGTTCGTCTTGAAGAAGTAGTCCGAGAAGGACGTCTGGTCAAAAATGCTGGACCATCAAGCAGTACCAAAAGATACGGTAGTGCTTTCCCTAAGAAAAAAGAGCAAGATATTGGTAATATCTCTCTCGGAAATCAAAGGCGACGGTACCAGCCCGTAGCAGCTGTAACTCCTGCTATTAATCCTGCGCATGTTCCTATGTATCAACCTCAGGTTTCTCAGGCCAACCGAATCAACAACAATATCAGCAAAGGACACAACAGCCTCTTCTGCTGGCTCATCCTCAGTACAACAACAACTGTACAACGCGACCGCCAGGGTTTGACTCTATACCGATGTTGTACGCGGAACTGTTTCCATTACTACTGGTCAAGGGGCACGTCTAAACCAAGGCTCCTCTTGCAATACCAGAGAATCCCCCTTTTTGGTTCAAAGCAGATCAGACTTGTCCTTACCATCAAGGAGGACCAGGGCATAACATAGAAAACTGTCTCAGCTTCAAGTCCGATGTGCAGACGCTTGTCAGGAGCGGGGTCTTATCCTTCAAGGATACAAATCCAAATGTTCAGACGAACCCGTTGCCTCAACACGAGAAAGCTGCAGTCAATTTGATAGATGAAGAATCTAATCACAACTATCAGATTCACGATGTACTCTTATTAGGAACCAACCTGGTCAAGATGCATTGCAGATAGAGTGGATACGGTCATGTACTGTCTCATAACTATCACCAGTGTGATATCTGCTCTAAAAACGATCAAGGATGTTCTGTGGTGTAATCAGCTCTACACGAACAGATGGATCTCGGATGGATCCAAGATCACCGAATTCATGAGGTCAACATGACTTATACAAATTCCAACATCATTCAAAACCACGACATC
Organism: Lathyrus tuberosus; assembly: GCA_022829125.1. Classification (NCBI taxonomy): domain Eukaryota; kingdom Viridiplantae; phylum Streptophyta; class Magnoliopsida; order Fabales; family Fabaceae; genus Lathyrus; species Lathyrus tuberosus. The sequence goes on from JALAZF010000093.1 coordinate 6,732,753, forward strand.
CGTGCGCTGAATGTCAACTTGGTGGCAATGCACTCAAGACAAAGCCAACATCATGATCTGCCACGACACGATTAAGATTCCTGTCTGATCTGCTCGGTAAACAATTAGGGATGCTCTTTTGTACAAGGGGTCCTCCATCGTCAGACGGATCTGGGATGGATTAAGGATTACCGCGATAGAAGTCATTATCAAGTGAATATGATTCAAATATTTGATATTCGCTGATGAATACCAGCTTGGTGGAATTACACGCTAAGCAAGTCCAGCTCGGTTTTCTAACTTCACATAAATATCAGAACTGTAGAGTATGTCGTGAGAGTGACCAAGGCTGTGCACTCGTTCAAAGGACACTGCAACACTTGTTGAACCACTGGTGGCTTCCGATCTATCTAGATAAAGACACACAACACGTCAGTATGATTGACGGGAACCCTACTAGGCATAAAAGTCAGGATGTTCGACCAATGGAGACAGATCTAGTAAGGTTACACTGCATACAAAGCGGATATGGCTGGGTGCCACCACACAACTATGAGCGGTGTAGAATTTGCTCAGAGGATAACCAAGGATGCTACCTCGTGCGAGCAGCCCTCCAAAGTCAGTTGGACCATAAGGAGATTCAACCATGGTCAAGCTCTGGTTCAATGTCAGACTATCATCCCAATTGAGGCAAAGAAGTTGTATTGATCCCTAAACGAGAAGTGGCCAAAGGGTTCCTCTCGATAGTGGAAAGATTCTCAATCTCGAACCAATTGAGGCTGGCTACGATGGTCAGAAAAATCAAAATGCTCTTGTAGTTATCTATCTTCCAGGAGCAGTATCATCAAATCTGATAAAGCTATCCCTTACAAATACGGTGCAAGAACAATTGAGATGGAAGGGAAACTCCATTACCCTCCATCATGAATATTGCAGACATCAGTCGAGCAACACGGAGCGGTCGAATCTTCAACCGAGGAGTTAGAGAACCTACCAGAGAAAAGAAACCTCAGACAGAAGTTCCCGATCAACCAGTCGGTCAATCAATTGGTCCCGACCTTTCAAAAAACAATGATGAGATACTGAAGCTCATCCATAAGAGTGAATACAACATTATTGATAAACTGTTGCAAACTCCTTCAAAAATCTCTGTGTTATCCCTTTTACTCATTTCCGAAGCCCACAGAGAGGCTCTACAGAAAGTCTTAGAGCAAGCCTTTGTGGAACAAGATGTTACAATAAGACAATTTGACAGTATCATCTCCAACATCACTTCCTGCAATAACTTAGGGTTCAGTGATGAAGAACTGCCGGAAGAGGGCCAAAATCATAATATGGCACTCAACATTACAGTCAACTGCCAGGACGATGCTTTAGCCAGCGTACTGGTAGACACCAGATCATCTCTGAATGTTATGCCAAAGTCCACTCTAATGCGACTATCCTTTAAAGGATCTCTGATGAGAGACAGTGAGGTCATCGTCAAAGCATTTGACGGATCCTGAAAAACGGTTATCGACGAAGTCGACCTTCCCATAACTATCGGTCCTCACACTTTCCTAGTCACTTTCCAGGTCATGGACATCCGGGCAGCATACAACTGTTTGTTAGGAAGACCTTGGATACACGAGGCTGGGGCAGTCACTTCGACACTTCACCAGAAACTGAAGTTCGTCAAGAACGACCAACTAGTCACAGTCTGCGGAGAGCAAGCCTTGATCGTAAGCAACTTATCGTCGTCCACTTATGTAGAACCAGAGGAGGTTGTTGGAACTCAGTTCCAAGCACTTTCGGTGAGCAATAACAATCAATCAGAAAGACGAATGTCAATTTCCTCGTACAAAGATGCTCTCGAAGTAATCAAAAGTAACAATACAAAAGGATGGGGACAACTTGTCATTCCTACTGATAACAAGGCGAAGAAGGGTCTTGGTTTTTCTTCAATCTGTACCCAAACTGCTACTAACAATGAAAGTCTTCATCCCATTTAGGACTTCTTCCACAGTGGAGGTTTCCTTCACCCAGTGTCTCAAGATGTACATACCTTCAACGAGGGTGACTCCTCCGATACAGATGAAGAGTGGAAGTCCTATCTTAATGAAGATGGTTATATGTCTCAGGGAGAGGTGCCGACACCATTTTGCTATCCCACACAGAGTCCGAGATATATACCGAGGTCAGATGTCAAAATGATATATGGAGATTGTGATCCGGAAGGATGTCGCGCTCCACCAAACTCATTAGAGGAGAACACTCTGATGAAAGACAACTTTGACCACGACTATTATGGCCCAATGGATGGCCTGCCTATCTGGCAGTCGTACCCAGGAGACTTGGGGTAAAAGAGTCAGCCGAACGATGCTTATCAACTGAGCATCATTGAAAAGAATACCTGTGTCCCCACCGAATCATGGGATCATTACTCAGGGCATTCAGAAGATATCCAGTACGACGATGAATTTGCAAAGATTGCAGGACAACACTTCCTCAACTATGCTTTTCCCGAGGTCAACGTCATCGAAAGGGATGACTCCTCTAGTTCCAAAGAAGTTTGGGATACCCTGGGACAACCGAGTGGAAAATACGACTTCATGGTCAAATACACTGCTCCTGAAAGCTCTCGTATCAGGCTCGAAGACATCCAGCCAACTGGATAGGGAGATCCACCTTAGAGTGCAAACGCTGTGTAAGATACAACAGAAGAGTTCGTCCACGACAACTCTGCCTGGGTACAGCAACTAACCAGACTTTCTCTTCCCTTCTCATTTTTGTAGTGTACTGAGTAATAAAAATCCCCCAGCAGGGTAGGAATCGGATTCTTTGAAACGAACACTTTCATCGCCTGCATATCAACAAAGTCAGGTTGACCGGGAAAAAGCACCAAACCATAGATACAAAGAGCTAACACAGCATTGTAAGTAGTCCAGTTTTTAGCCTTGGCAGCTTCCTGAGCTTGTTGGAAAAGAAACTCCAAATGAAATCCTTCATCTTCTTTAAGTCTACTCAGGCCACTTTTCACAACAAACAGGTCCAGATGTAGAACAACAACGATTACTTCGGGGGTAAGAGCATCTTCAGAAAAATACGGTATAGAAGACGTGACTGGAATTCCCAAAATAAATGAGAATTCCTCCAAAGTGGGCATCAAAATGTAGTCAGGGAAGAGGAAACATCTCATTGATGGTTCATAGAACTGTAAGAAAGTGTGCAACCCATCCTTCTCATACTTTGTGAATGCACATAACATTTTAATCAGCTCTCCATATTCCTTCTGAAAAGTGCTGAGAACACCAGAATCAGCCATGCCTATCATCTTGTTCAATGAATCCAGCTTAGGACCAGGGAATTTATATGACACGTTATTCTTCCTTTTAACTGCAACTTCCTGGAATCTCATGATTGGAATCAGATAATATGGTAGGTACCTGAAAATGACAAACATAACCTATTATGCTATGAGTATGCAAATGCAAAAGGCATGTGATCAGGTATCCAGATGTCTGTGTCTGTGTTGAACTGTGTGCACTGTGTCTCTGTAATGAATCTGGCAATACATCTGAGATGAATACTCAAACCACTGTCATAGGATACACTGTCTGTAACAATCGTAGAATCATAAGTAATGTATGTAGGAGGCTAGGTTACCTGCAAACCTGTAAACATCCCACCCATACTCACGCGTGGTTCCTAGAAAACAAGGCTTGTCAGCTTCGAAGGTTTGGGAAGCGATAGCACATTCAGCCCGTAGGATACAATGTTATGCCAATCAAAGAGGTCGTCCACTGACTCACCTTAGAAAATAAAGGTCATCTTATGCAAGTTCCAAAGTGGGCCCTCGGGTGCGAGTGGGTTTGCCACAGAATGTGGTCTGCCACTGTCACCACTAAAGAGAGATGTTTCCACTAAGGTCCTCATGATCAGTCATTAGAGTCGACAGCTCTCTAGATCGACATCATGGAATACACAAGATGCGTACGCCATGATGGGTCCCAAGATAGCCTCGTCTAGCTGTGAATTTCGTGATTACCCAACGTACACAGATGGCACGTAGGTCCCACTACTCTCCACTCTAAATCTAAGTGTATACTCAAGCCTGTGTACTAGGCTCATCTCTCAGAAATCCCATCCCGCCAAACAGACAGAACAGTGCAACACAATATAATATACGAAATGTAAATGCTAACATGCTGTAAATATGGTACAAGTAATAAAATACAGTAAACAACAAATACAAGATAACGGTAAACACCCAATGAAAGAAAAGTAATCAAGCGCTAGGATTGACTCGCTTAGGATGGACCAGTAATAGGTCAACCTGTCCCCAGCAGAGTCGCCAGCTGTCGCTCCCAGGATTTTCATCCAAGTACAAACGCGAAAGTGGCACGGAAACAGAGTCGCCAGCAATGTGTATTTATCCCACGAGAGGGAAAGGAAACACCGCATAAACCTGAGAGGAAGGAAAGAGCATGGTCTTGCGACCAAGAGAACTGGATTCCGGAGTCGGTTACGCGAGAGGAAGGTATTAGCACCCCCTCGCGTCCATCGTACCCGATGGGATCCACGCTTGCTTGTCTCGATCAAAGGGTGATAGAAAAGGATACTGGAAAAAAAACTAGAAAAGGAATGGAAAGAGAAAGAGAAACAAATGTAGGGAAAATAAAAGAAGTGCTCGAATGGGCCCTACCCCACTGCCTACGTATCTCATCGGGAACATGAGAATCAGAGCGACGTAGTTCCCCTCACTAGGGATGGATTGCTTATGTTTTTTAGGAACGGCTAACGTTCTAGCTCAGGTGTTGCGGGCTCGCTGGTCCGAGTGCGTTACCATCTTGCAAGAGAACAAGAAGAAGCGCGTTCGTACGTTGAGTGAGTGAGATGAGAAAAGAATTCCTGAAGGAAAGACGTTATTGTTTGTTTTTGTCTTTTAAAAGTTTTTTTTCATTTGTTTGCATATGATAGTGTATCAAAATCTTAATCATTGGAATGTGTACATCCTCACATTCCAAGATGGAATGAGTAAGAAAGCACACTAAGGGTGAAGAAGACCCTCACACTTAGTTCCAATTAATGAGGTTCAAACACACTAGCATACTTGTATTTATTAAGTGTTTTTGTTGATTATGAAATGAAGAAGTGTTTTTTATTTATTTGTATCTTCAACAAGTATTGCATTTAAGTCCCTCATACAAGATCAAATGTTTAACACATTGACCCAAGATGGGCTATATGCTACACATTCTAAGATTATAAGAGAAGACCCCTTATAATCTTTTCTTTATATGAAAGGCCTAAATGCAATAAATGCCTACCTTTATTAGATATTTTGAATTTTCTTTGAGACGAGGAGATGAAAGACTCAAGGGGAGAGAAAGGTAAAATATATGTGAACTAAGACTCAATCCTAATTGATTAGTAAAGGGAGTGATCCTAATGGTTTGTGAGGTTGCAAAACCTAAAGTCTAAAAAAGGAATGAGTTAGACGATTCACTTCTAAAGTAGAAGATGAATTGTAACTCAAAAGGGAAGGTAATGAGTTAATCAAAGAAAGCACATAAGTACTTAACAAAACACAAGATTGAATTGTAAAAGAAATGAAAGGAGAGAGGTTTGAATGTGGATTCCTTATCCACACTCAATTTCAACTTACCAAAGCCCCTACATGGTTAGTAAACATGGAAACATGTATAAGAAGTAAAAAACACTTAATGCACATTAAAGTTCAAAAGAACAAGATGAAGAATCAAATCCTAATATCACAACCAGAATGTGAATCATATTGACAACAAATGAATATCATCATACAAGCTCAAATGAACAAGCAACAATCATCATCCATAGCATTTAAACATGATACCATAAGAAAGGATAGGTGAAAGATGAAAAGAAATGAAAATAATATGCACAAATGGAACATGTAACCCAAGAATCATAATTGAAACTAAATGAAAAATGGTCTATAAACATCTCAAAAGTATTCATGAATTAACAATCAAGACATTCAAGAAGTGGTAGAAGAAGAAATGAAGTGAAAGTTCAAAAGAAAATGCAAACAATACATGTTAAGGATGCACAAAGTTCAAGTTGAAATGAACATATAAAGATGACCTATAATGTGTACCAAAGACCTATACTATCATATGAATGGCTCATAAAATATGCAAATGCTCATACAAATATGCACAAAAGAATCATGCAAACATGCACAAAAGTTAGAATGGTATGACATGTATCATGCTTCAAATGTAATGCATCAAACAAAAATCAAATGGACATATGAAAATTATGCAAGCATGTTATTTGAATGCTTAAGTCATAAGTAAATCATACATCAAGATAGCATGTCAAAATTCAAAGCAAAATGACTTTAACCAATGCAATGAGGTCAAGTTGAAACATCATGCAAAGTGGTGCAAATATAAGCATCAAAACATGTCATAAAGTGACCTAAAAAATAAAAAGTAAAATCATCTAACATGCTTCAATGTATTATTGAATCAATGCAAAAAGAATCAAGTCAAAACAGTTTGTAATGAGCAAGAACAAAATTCCACAAATTCATGTTTCATATTTGGAATGCATACAAATGGAAATTCAAAGAAAATTATGGAACAGGGGAAAAAATGTCATAAAACCATGAAATAAAAATATCAAAAATTTACTAAATGTCTTGACAGTGTTCATGAATTTTTCCAGAATTTTCTAATGTATTTTTGTAATTTTAAAAATTAAAAAGGAAACGTACATAAAAATGAAAAAAAATAAAAAGAAATTGAAACAAGTATGGGGTGCATGCATAGTAAATCATCAGTTCAAATTTGCTTGGGCTTTAAAACATGAGGTGTAGATAGCAATGTAGTCCAAGGTCCAAACACGCGCAATCCACACCAACTATTGTACACTCTCAGTCAAATAAAGTCAAAATAATCCACGCCATTGGATCAAGTCCAGTCAACACAATAGTCAAAGTAATCAAATCTAATGCACACGCGTGAAGGCACACACTCACTACCATGCACTGCACCACACATTGATTAAATGAAATCAAAAATAGAACACGTGAGGTGCACGCCTTTTTTAATGTGCTGGCACGTCTTTAACCACACGATGTGCATGAATCAACGATCACGATTAAAGCTGCGAAAAACCCTAGAATAATGACCACCGGCCGGAGAGGGACCTCCGGTCACCTTCTCCGGTCACTCACCACCGTCTGCAACTTCATGTTTCCCAGAATTTCACAAATATTATACCAAAATGAAGAGGAAGTAATGGAGAGCACGGATACACACTTATTTTTCACATAGCAAGCACGTACATAAAGAACAGAGGAGGTTAAAACATGCCCTAACTTTTGGATCTAAGCCTCTACAAGGCCTATCAACTAGCCGGGGTATTAAATGCTTCTATTAAGCTTATATCATCATGAAAACATCAAAATAATCAATAAAACGTGAGAGAAATGTTTGAGAGTTTTAGAACCTGAACTTGCAGTTCTTGTAGATTCTTGAGAAAACCAGAGAAAACACTTGCTCTTCAACCTTGGAGCTTCAAGATTAAGCAAAATATATGCTGCTGGTTCACGAGTAGATGAAGGAGATTAAAGATTACAGTGATGCTAGACTTGCAGAAATTGAGTTGTTCTTGTTGCTCTTGATTCAACCACACCAAACAATGAGCAATGGAAGAACAATGAAGATGAAATCGTGGAAAGGAAGATAAGAAAACTCAGAGAGAATGAGAGAGAATTTCTGAAGTGAGTGTAGCAAATGAGTGTTGAAATGAGAAATGTGAGTGAAGCTTTGATTTATAGTGTGAGTTTAACTATGGTTAACATGAGTTGGTTAACTGAGTTAACATGGTTTAGGTGAGTCCATCCTAACTAACTGAGTCAAGTTAGTTAGGGAACGAGTTATCAATGGCTGTGTTATGGTGATGGTGACTCATGGTGAGCTATGGTGGAGATGAGAATGAACTGAAATGGCAAGGTTGTTGTAGCATAAACTTGTTCAGCAAGCTTGTTCTTTCCACTTCTATGCATAATGAAGCACGTGACATGGTATATCTGAAAGGTGCTTGGTTTAAAAGGGCAATGGATGGATGGTATGAGTAATGCACGCAGGCTTTGTAATAACAACATCAACAACATTCATTTCTTTTTTCTTGTTTTTTAGCAGCTTGAAACAAATTCAACATGGTGGTTTAGTGATGATTTTCTCTCTACATTGTGGATGGCTTGATGAGTTCTTGAGGTCAATAAATTAAGGATGTGTAACACTACAAGTTTCATGTGAGAATTGAATTGAATTGAAGCTTGGAAGAGGTTGAAAAATGACTTAGAACATCCATGTTTGGAACTGATAGAAGGGCGTGGCAAAGGGATTGGCTGGCAAGGCAAGCATGGCATGGAGTTCAGCATGATCACCCTATCTTGAGACCAAGATTTCTCCCTCATAGTCTGACTAAATCAAAATTTCCCCAACATCAACATTGAAGAGGGCATTGCAAGGAACAATTTTGATGTTGAAAAGTTTTTCAAATGAAGCCTCTAACCATGAGAAAAATGGGTGAACATTTGGCACACCACCTGTTTGTAAAAATGATGGCGCGTGGGCCTAAGAATCCTTGGCCATGACCTGATTTTGGACCTACTTTCCTCCAACTTTGATCAATCATATCTCACTCAATTTTTATCCAATGGAGATGTTCTACACATGGATTTGAAGCTTGAAACAAGATCTTTTGTTGTGGCCGAGAGGAATTTTGATTTGATGTCTCAATTTTGAATGGCCTTGGTTCAAAGTTTAGTGCAAAATGGCCAAAACTTACTATTTTTGGAAACCCTACTTCTTCCAAAAATGACAACTTTTCAAATCTTGATTTTTCATGATCCCTTTGGAGTTTCATGATCAAATTTTGTACATTAGTCACATATAACATGAATTTCATGAATTTGGCCTCAAAAAGTCAAGAGTTGACTTTTTCCTCTGATTATTTAACTTTAGCCCCAATTTCCTGATTTTTGATCTTTCTTCCAATTGAACCACTTCTAAAACCAATTGAGAGGCAATTTTCCACACACATACACTTAAGGACATGTAGAATACCTTGACATCAAGTTTTGTCCAAAAAATCAGAGATAACCTGATTTTATTGGAAACCCTAGTTTTGGCCCCTTCTGGTTAGGAGGAAATTGCACATCTTCCAAATCCAAATTCCTCTGATTATGTTGTGTATCCTCTTAAAGGATGATGAGATATGCCACTTGAGGGTGACTTTGAACCAATGGGCTATCTCTTTTGAGGGTTTTCCTTCAGTTTTTTGGACCTCTTGCATAGTGAATGATGTAGTGCTTCAATCTCCTATTGAATCTCACTTTCTTGAGGTTTTGGATGATCAATTGAGATAGTATGAGACATGAAAGACCTCTTGGCTTGCCTTGAGGCAACTTGTTTGACCTTTTGTGCCTTGAATGACTCCTTGATTGTCCACCTTTCACTTGACCACATGCCTTGATGGTAAGAGGGATGCTATGCTTCATCTTTCTATGTTAAAGATGCAATGCAATGCTAATGAGATGGATATGATATGATATATGATAATGCTATGCTATGATGACAAAAGAGAGAGCAAATTTTGGGGTATTACAGCTGCCCCTATTCAAACGCTGTAGACCTGAATGCCTGAAAGCGATTGCTTTCATACTTTCAAGGTATATAGTGATTGAATACCCAACTATAACCAAAAATTTGCTCTGGATGACGAAGAACAAAAGGGATATAAAACCCAACAAGACCGCTGGATTGAATCTTCAATGAAACGTTGTCGGAGAGATCTGTCTTTTGAACGATGCCAGACGACTACTGGCTTGCCATACTGTGGATGGACTTTTAACCATGTCTTTTTGAACGACGCCAGATGACTACTGGCTTGCCACTCTATGGATGGACTTTCAACAATGTCTTTTTGAACGACGCCAGACGACTACTGGCTTGCCACTCTATGGGTGGACTTTAGCTGCTCTGCCATTCTAGACAATGGACTTTTACCAATTCGTGTTGAATTTCTGCCAATCTGTCGTTGGACTTTTACCAATTCGTGTTGGATTTTTGCCAATCTGTCGTTTGACTTCAAAGATTACCAAACCGGCTTTGGGAATCTCAAACTTGCCATCTTTAGATGGACTTTTGCAGCTTTGCCAAATTAACATTGGACTTCGATGCTTACCAAACCGGCTTTGGAAGCTTTGCTAAATGATCACCCCACCTGCTGGAACAACCACCTGCAATACTATCCCACATGCTGGAATAATATGAACGATTATATATAATGATCACCCCACCTGCTGGAACAACCACCTGCAATACTATCCCACATGCTGGAATAATATGAACGATTATATATAATGATCACCCCACCTGCTGGAACAACCACCTGTAATACTATCCCACATGCTGGAATAATATGAACAACTGTCTGCAATGATCCCCCACCTGCTGGAATAACCATCTGCAATACTATCCCACCTGCTGGAATAATATGAACAACTGTCTGCAATGATCACCCACCTGCTGGAATAACCATCTGCAATACTATCCCACCTGCTGGAATAATATGAACAACTGTCTGCAATGATCACCCCACCTGCTGGAATAACCATCTGCAATACTATCCCACCTGCTGGAATAATGTATGCAAAAAATAAATTGGACTTTGAGTTGTAAATGAGCAATGCTGAGAATTACACCACCGGCTGGGTAACATCATATGCTGACACTTTACTGAAGAAGAGATTCCGTCAATTTATTTAGACCTTGTTGGGGAAATTACTGTCGAAATGTCGAACTCTGTGGGGAAATAAAACAATTCAGCTGGGAATTATTCTTTGACAAATTTCACATCCTGAAACCTGTGGGAAATATGATTACCAGAGATATGATCGTGCTGGAGATCAAAGCTACTCTGTTGGGGATATGCAAATCCTGGTTAGAAGACGTTCTGCTGCCACATGCTGGGAGAAAGTCCCTAGAGATCTGCTAGGGAAGCCCAAAGCAATTCCACGGTAGTCTGCTGAGGAATAAAACTGTCAATCTTAGGATAAGTGTCATAATGCCCCATGTTAGGCGAACTTTCCGTCTGACGATTCCGTTGGGGATGATGAGTTTATAACAAACTCTGTTGGGGAAACCCGCTTTCAAGCATCTCGTGCTGGGGAATGCCTTTTTAATAGGATTTTATAGAAGACCGAACATCTTTAAACTCTACTGGGGATAATAGATTTGAAACACCTCCTGCCGGGGAAATTCTAAATGTCACGTGCTTGAGAAAGTCAACAACTTGCTTTTTGCCCCAAGACTGATCTGAAGAAATTGTCATAAGAGGATTTTACAGAAGATTAAACATCTTCAAACTCCTGGCAACTTCACTGGGGACGTTACTGCGAGAAGCTTCGTCTCTTAAGAGGATTTTATAGAAAACCAAGCGTTTTCAAACTCTTAGTCGAACACCCTGTCTTCAGCTTCCGAACATTCGCTCTTGCACTACCCTTCACATCGCCTGCTAGGTACCGGAAGATTTGCACTCGTTATGGACATGGAGTGCTCACTGCATTAATAACCGTTATCAACACAGAAGAATTCAATCTTCGACCACCGTTGTCGTCACAAAACCCGGTGGGAAATCTTGAATGAAAGAATCGACTTAATAAGATACAACAGTATCAAGTCATAGCAACTATCTGTTGGTACTGAGAGATGACTTTCGTGCCGCTTGGATCGATCGTACTCATTACCTGCAACAGAAAAATATATGCACATGCCCCAGGATATTGCGTGGTTTCTTGAGTCCACCATCCGAGGTTGTCCAACAAGCAAAGCAATTTTAATTGTCTTTTTGTGCATGCTTTTGCAAGGCCATGATATTTTCAAAGCAATGTTTTATTATAAAAAATCAGACGTTTTTGCAAACAAAGCAGTAAAATGAAAATAAAAGCTTGTGATTGAATATTCAATTTTATTGATGAAATGCCAAAATCAGCGAATTTACAATCGGAAGCAAACCCCTGAAAGAGTTGATTGCCACAAAATTGAGAAAAGAAATCTATCCTAATGATAATGCGGAAATTGGATTCCAACTGATTTTTGATTCTGTTATAACCAGTATGTATTCCAACTCTCTTGATTATCTTCGCCTTCGGAAGCTCGTGGTCGGAACAATTCCTCCTTCGGAAGCTTTGCTATTTTGCTGAAGAGTAGAGAACGTACAGATTAATTCAGACTGCAGTCATTCGCTTAAATCCCTCTTTTGCGTGGATCGCCTTTTCAGGTTTTCAACCCACCGGGATACCCATTTTTGCCTAAGTTGCCCTTTCGGGTTTTCAACTTACCGGGTGTACAATTCTTTTCAATTATATCCCTAATTTTTGCCCGAACCTTTATTCTGTTTTTGGTTCGCCGGGATGCCCTTTTTTGCCTGGATTTTTTCTTTTTTTTCCAGCGGGTCTATTTATATGAAGTATTTTTTAGCTGCATCTGAATTAACAGGGGATGAAAAGTCTTCACCATCCATGGTTGTCAGCAATAAGGCTCCACCTGAGAAAACCTTTTTAACCACAAATGGACCTTCATAATTAGGAGTCCACTTGCCCCTATGATCTGTACTCGGAGGAAGTATTCTCTTGATTACCACATCTCCGACCTTGTAAACTTGAGGTCGAACCTTTTGATCGAATGCCCTCTTCATTCTGCGCTAGTATAGCTGGCCATGACATATTGCTGCTAATCGCTTCTCCTCAATAAGGCTCAACTGATCAAATCTAGCTCGTATCCATTCAGCTTCATCTAGCTTAACGTCCATCAATACTCGGAGAGAGGGAATCTCAACTTCGATCGGTAGAACTGCCTCCATACCGTATACAAGTGAGTATGGTGTTGCCCCAGTGGACGTGTGGACTGATGTTCGATACCCATGCAAAGCAAATGGTAACATCTCATGCCAATTTTTGTACGTGACAACCATCTTTTGCACAATCTTCTTGATATTTTTGTTGGCCGCTTCGACCGCGCCATTCATCTTTGGGCGGTACGGAGAAGAATTGTGGTGTTCGATTTTGAAGTCCCGGCATAGCTCAGTCATCATCTTATTATTCAAATTAGAACCATTATCAGTAATGATTCTTTCGGGAACTCCATAGCGACAAATGATATCTCGTTTCAAGAAACGAGCTACCACTTGCTTAGTGACATTGGCATAAGATGCTGCTTCAACCCATTTAGTGAAGTAATCAATGGCGACCAAGATGAAACGATGGCCGTTTGAAGCAGTAGGCTCAATTTTCCCGATCATATCAATGCCCCACATTGCAAAGGGCCACGGAGAGGACATGATACTCAACGGGTTTGGAGGAATGTGTACTTTATCTGCATAGACCTGGCATTTGTGACACTTGTGGGCATACTTGCAGCAATCTGACTCCATTGTCAACCAATAATAACCCGATCTCAACAATTTCTTAGCCATCGCATGTCCTCCGGCATGGGTACCGAAAGAGCCTTCGTGCACTTCAATCATCAACAGGTCTGCCTCGTGTCTATCCACGCATCTGAGCAGAACCATGTCAAAATTTCTTTTATACAGCATGCCATCTTTGTTCAAGAAGAAACTACCGGCTAGCCTTCTCAATGTCTTCTTGTCTTTGGAAGATGCCCCAGGCGGGTATTCTTGATTTTCCAAGAAGCATTTAATGTCGTGGTACCAAGGCTTGTCGTCAGACACTGCATCAACATCAAACACAAAAACAGGTCTATCAAGACGAGATACATCAATCCTGGGTACAAAGTTCTAACCATGCACTTTGATCATCGAAGATATAGTGGCCAAGGCGTCTGCAAACTTATTTTCATCTCTGGGAACATGGTATAACTTGATAGTTGTAAAGAATGTCAGCAATCTCCTCGTATAATCTCTATACGGAATCAAATTCTGCTGATGTGTGTGCCAAGTTCCCTTTACTTGATTGATTACTAGTGCTGAATCACCAAAGATATTGAGGGTCTTGATTCGTAAATAAATAGCCTCCTCAATCCCTAGTATGCAAGCTTCGTATTCTGCTTCATTGTTGGTACATCCGAAAGTTACTCGGGCAGTGAAGGGCATGTGAACGCCTTCTGGCGTAATGAGAACTGCACCAACTCCGCACCCATTCATATTAACTGCCCCGTCAAACATCAAACTCCATTTGGATTCAGGGTCAGGCCCCTCCTCCAGAAGTGGTTCCTCGCAGTCTTTCGCTTTGAGAAACATGATGTCCTCATCAGGGAAATCAAACTTCATGGGCTGGTAATCATTAAGAGGATGTTGCGCAAGATAATCTGACAGTATACTTCCTTTAATTGCTTTTTGCGAAGTAAATTGAATATCGTACTCTGTCAGTACCATCTGCCACCTTGCAACTCTGCCTGTAAGTGTTGGTTTCTCAAAAATATACTTGACCGGATCCATTTTTGAGATTAACAGGGTTGTATGTGTGAGCATATATTGTCTCAATCGCTTTGCGGCCCATGTGAGTGCACAACATGTCTTCTCAAGCATTGAATAACGCGATTCACAATCTGTAAACTTCTTGCTCAGGTAGTAGATATCATGTTCTTTCCTACCTGTCTCGTCGTGTTGACCGAGAACACAACCCATGGATCCTTCGAGCACTGTCAAGTACATAATCAGTGGTCTCCCTTGAACTGGAGGTATCAGAATCGGAGGTTCCTACAAATATCTTTTTATTTTATCGAATGCATTTTGACAATCATCATTCCACCTGACCGTTTGATCTTTTCTTAGCATTTTGAATAACGGTTCGCAGGTGGCAGTTAGGTGAGATATGAACCTTGAAATGTAGTTCAATCTCCCTAGAAAGCCGCGAACTTCTTTCTCGGTTCTCGGTACAGGCATATCTTGTATAGCTTTCACTTTAGCAGGATCAACCTCTATTCCTTTTTCACTTACAATGAAACCCAGCAATTTTCCGGACCGCACGCCGAAAGTACACTTGTTAGGATTCAGTATCAACCTGAATTTCCTCAACCTCTTAAACAACTTCTTCAAGTTGATCAGATGTTCTTCTTCTGTCTTTGATTTAGCAATCATGTCATCCACATAGCACTCGATCTCTTTATGAATTAGATCGTGGAATAACGTCACCATTGCTCTTTGATAAGTTGCCCCTGCGTTCTTCAACCCAAAAGGCATTACTTTGTAACAGAAGGTACCCCACGGGGTAATGAATGCCGTCTTCTCCATATCTTCAGGCGCCATCTTTATCTGATTGTACCCGGAGAATCCATCCATAAATGAGAACACTGAAAACTGAGCCGTATTGTCAACCAGGACATTGATATGAGGGAGTGGAAAATCATCTTTAGGGCTCGCCCTGTTGAGATCTCTGTAATCCACACACATTCTGACCTTGCCGTCTTTCTTCGGCACTGGTACTATATTGGTCACCCAGGGAGGATAGTTGGTTACTGCCAGAAAACCTGCATCCAACTGTTTCTGTACCTCTTCCTTGATCTTCAAAGCCATTTCTGGTTTCGTTCTGCGCAGCTTTTGCTTGACCGGTGGACAGTCCTCTTTCAATGGTAGTCTATGCACAACTATGTCTGTATCTAAACCTGGCATATCTTGATATGACCAAGCAAAGATATCAACGTATTCACGTAGCATGACTATCAGCTCTTGTTTTACATCAGCCCGCAGACTTGCACCGATCTTGATCTCTTTCTTGCTTTCTTCTGAACCAATATTGATAACCTCAAGAACTTCCTGATGAGGTTGAATGGTCTTTTCCTCCTGTTTCAACAATCTAGCCAACTCTTCCGGGATTTCATAGTCTTCATCACTTTCCTCCTCAGCTTGATAGATCGGATTGTCGAAATCATACGTGGGCATAACAGAATCATTTTCAGAGGAATCCACAAAATCAAGTCTGCATGATTGGATTGATGCTTTATTTTAGATTTTTTTTTTTGCTTAAAAACAAAAGAAAAGAAAGTGCATTATCATTTTTAATTTTCTTTGTGCAAAAATAAAAATAAAGGAATAAAGGAACACAAATTTGTAAACAAAAACGTCCTTTTTATTGATGTTTGAACATTATATGAGAAAATATGGTGGCCCTACAAATGGATCCTCACACCTTGGGCAGAGTGTCGGATTTTATGTATTATGAAAGACAAGAATTATTACTCTGAATGGTGTACAACATGAATGATTTCTTCACTAGTCCAGTTTTGCAATGCCTCGCCCGGAGCCAGTGCATACACCTATCTGTCCAGGTAATCTGAGCTTTCAGCGTCATCTTCTATTGCTGAGCAGGACTGATTAGGGTTGATAATTCCTCCACTGTTGAAACTGATTGGCCCACGAAATCGGGGAACTGGCGCCTGGCCCGGTTGGTATCCAATGCCGAACTTATCTTCTTTCACAAACACGTCGATAGCCTTACCCCAACCTTGGGCATTTCCACTTTCAACCACTTCTCTGGCCTGCTTGTAGGACATAATTGATGCACTCGGCCCAACTGGCACATTTGTCACTACTGATGCTGAAGTAGATTCTGGGAATTGGTTGATATTCAGGGCTTCAAAAGACTGGCACAGGGTTTCATGAATTTCCCCATCCATTTCCACATACTTGAAAGTGGATAGATGACTCACAAATATATCTTCCTCACCGCAAACAGTAACCACTTGACCCTCGAACACGTATTTGAGCTTCTGATGTAGTGTGGAGGTAACTGTGCCTGCTGCGTGAATCCACGGTCGGCCCAACAAACAGCTGTAAGCAGGCTGAATGTCCATAATGTGAAAGATCGTCTTGAATATCTGTGGACCAACCTGTATTGGTAATTCTACCTCCCCAAACACCGATCTTTGGGATCCATCGAAAGCTCTCACAATCAAATCGCTGGGTCTAAGGACCAATCCATCTACTTTAATTTTCATCAGGGCCTTTTCGGGTTTCACATTCAAGGAAGAACCTGTGTCGACCAGCACATGTGACAAAACAGCTCCTTTGCATTCAAGTGTGATGTGCAACGCTTTGTTGTGATTACGTCCATCTGGAGTCAAATCCCTATTCGTAAACCCCAACCCGTGGCTCACATTGACATTAGAAATTACTCCCTCCAACTGATTCACGGTGATCTCATGGGGAACGTATGCCATATTCAAAACCTTCAACAAAGCAGCCCGGTGTGCATCTGAACTCATTAACAGGGATAATATTGAGATTTTAGAGGGTGTCTGGTTGAGCTGATCAATGATCTTATAATCGCTCTTTCTGATAATCCTCATAAATTCCTCGACATCACTATCAAAATTGACTTTAGGGTCCTCTTCCTGAACAGGTACCTTGTCATCAACAACCTGTTTTCCCTTTGTTCTTGCAGCTGCTTCAGCTTCTTTATCACTCCTTAGAGTCTGGGGAGCAAACAGTCGACCACTCCTGGTAAAACCACTTGGTCCACTGACATTCTCAACACTGGTACCAACAGCAGCCTCTGCTTTCTGTTGACTTCCTCCTTGATGAATGTTAGTTTCATATTGCCATGGGACTGTCCGATTAGACACATAAGAAGCAGATTCAGGAACTATAATCGTAACAGGCCTCGGCCTCTCGGGCATGATGATAGCAACAGGATCTTCAACAGGCACCTGTATTTCAACTGGATTATAATAAATGGTAACGGCAGAAACATCTTTTTCCTTCTCTACCTTATCAAACTGAAGTCTTCCTTCGTCCATAAGATCCTGCATTCCAACTTTCAACTTACTGCAGCCATTAATTGTCTTGGACAATCCTCACAATCAGAGCCACATCCAGGAAATACCTTTTCTTTTAACAAACGCTCTTTTACAATCAACAGCGGAGTCTTTACCAAATTAACATCAGTAATCAAATTCAATTTCTCGCCATCAGAAATAGCATGCATGCCTGCATCTCCATGATGAGGCATTGGATTATCACGAACATTCGGCGGCTTAGAGAAATTAATAGCTTTTGCGTCAATCAGGTCCTTCACTTTATGTTGAAAAGCCCAGCACTTTTCTATCGAGTGATCAGGCGCACCAGAATGATATTCACATCGAACATTAGCATCATAATTTTGAGGTAATTTTCCAGTATCCGGCGGCCTCATAGTCCATAGTTCAACCAACTTCTCTTTGAGCAATTGTGGTAACAAAGCAGCATACGTCATAGGCAAGGGATCAAACTTACGGTCCCTTTGTCTAGTAGTCTGGAATCGGGGTCTAGCTTGCTGATCTGGAGCTTGCTGTCCTGCTGGAACCGGAATGGTTACAGCATCCAACTGATGGTAGGATTGAGTCCTGCCTCTGCCCTTTCCTCTATACACAGCACTGGACTCCCCTTCTCTTTTACTTGGTCCGTTAGCAAAGGGTTTCCTCGAACTCGAAGCACCAGTCCTACTGACGTCTTGAATCTTACCCAACTTCAGTAGACTCTCTATTCGTTCCCCAGCAATAACAATATCGGCAAACCCTGTTGACGGACACGCAGCCAATCTATCCAAATACGGCCCTTGGAGTGTGCTCATGAACATATCATCCATCTCACGATCAGCCAAAGGTGGTTGAACTCGAGCGGCCAATTCTCTCCATCTCTGCGCGTATTGCTTAAAGCCCTCCGTGTGATCCCGAGTCATACTCTGCAGTTGAGTACGATTGGGTGCCATGTCCAAATTATATTGATACTGTTTCAGAAATGCAACGTACAAATCTTTCCAGCTCTTTATATGAACCCTGTCCAGCTTAATGTACCATTCCAGGGAGGCGCCTAACAGGCTGTCCTAGAAAAAATACATCCAGAGCTTTTGGTCTTCAGTATAAGCGGCAACCTTGCGATTGTAAGCTTGCAAATGTGTTTTGGGACAGGTACTGCCATTGTACTTATCCAATGTAGGGAGCTTGAATTTGGGAGGGATTCTCACACCTTGCACGAGACCCATGTCTTCTACGTCAATTCCCAGAGAATTTTGGCTCTCAATAGCCTTGAGTCTTTCATCTAACCCTTCGTACTTCCGGTCTTCATTGTAGAAACCCATGTCATTGTTGAATGCCGTAAACTGGTCATCTTGACCATCCTCTAAACCATTATTATCAAGTCCCAGCTGTACCCCACCAGTGGGGATGTTGCCAACAGGAGGAGTGCGTACATTGCGATTTGGGATTTCAGTCTCCAGCCTCTGAATAGTGACTCTCTTGGCATCTTGACCAACCCTCATGGTTTCCTGACCGGCCCTCAGCTCCTGCTGACCTTGAGCAATCCCCTGCATAAGGTTCATGAACTGCTTCGTCCTCCCCCTCAAATTAGCTAATTCAGTCTGAACTTGTTCCATGACTCTGGCTTGATTGCGTCGGGTAGAGTATCAGTGAACTGGGGTATCATCTATCGTGCCTGTAAACCAAATAAAGGTTAGCAGGAGCCTGCAAAAAGAACACCTGCAATGCAAAAATGACATGCTATGCAAATGCAAATGCACAGTTATGTTTGTCATTTCAAGATACTTTTCATATCCTGATTCCAATCGTAGCCACGAATTCCTGACGACCAGAAATCATGATTATTGAGTTTTGCCTTGAAGAAATATTCATATACGCCGATCACAAATATCTGAAGACCAGAAATTAGTGATTTGGTAGTGTGCCAGTGTGCAGATATCTTATTACGTCACTTATATCTGAAGACCAGAAATTATGAACAGAAAGAGCACATTTCATACTAATTCCCAAAAGTTTTCAAGCACATTTGTCATAATTTCAGCAACAGAATAAGAAACAAGCAGTCAAATGGATCCATCAACAATTCTGATGGTAACCATTGCAAGTTACAAAGGAATAACAAAAATCCCTAATCTGATAGCTCTACGTCCTTCAACTTCTGGCTGGAATACTTAATCTCCTCGAACAGGATGCGGGTACACTGATGATGTGGCTTCTCAATCAACTCTTTGATTACGACGTCCCTTTTTTCCAATGCATCAGATAATGAGCCCATGTGCATCAGCAAGGCTTCATCTTCACCAGCTCCTTTGCGCCTCTTAATTCCAGCTTGAATTTTAACCAGCTTCAGATCTGCCGTGACATCTTCAAGATCTTTGTTGGCAATTTTTAGCTTATCTTCAACATTCCTTACCTGTTCTTGACTTTTGCCAAGATCCTCTCGATACTTTCTTCTTTCTACATGTGCTTTCTTCAGCTCTTCATCTTTATCTTTTAACTGGGTCAGCAATTCAGAGTTTTCAATTCTGACTTCATCCCAAGCTTGATGAAGTTTAGCTAATGAATCCTTGCTTCGGGCTAACGCCTTCTTTGTAGCCTTGTGAGCCTGACTGGTATCATCTGCTCCCAAAGTAAGTTTCCGGAAGTACCGAGCTCTATCATCAAAATCTTCTTCTTTGTCTGCCAAGATTTTCTCCGCTTTCAATGCTCTCTTTTCCAACTCTTTGTTGTCAGCCAAAGCTTTCTGAAGACATCTGCTCATTTCAGAGTTCTCTATCTGTAACTCTCTAACCATTTTCTTCCATTTCTCGCACTCTTCAGCCGGTACCATGGAGTGTTGATTTGGACATAAGAGAATCTCTCTTGAAAAGGGTAGCAACAACTCTTTGACCTTCATCTCAATCCAAGCATCGTAGTCAGGGTATGATCTACAATCTCCTTTGCCAAAAATTAACTTTCCCTCTCTTTGCCTAAATTTCCAGGCATTTATTACTTCTGGCACTCTTCCATTCTTGGTTCCCAGAGAAGCACTAATCTCTTCATCAGCGGGAGGATTTCTCGAAGCATAACCAAATTGTCTAACAGCCAACACCGGGTTATAATTAATCCCACCTCTTCTTCCAAGTAGAGGCACATTCGGAAAACTTCCACATTTAACAGTAAGCTCTATTGTCAGTAATTTGGGATCAAACCAAATGATGTTATTGGCAGTCAAACCTATCAATCTCTTAGACCATTTCATTGTCTCAATAGTTTCTACGAAAGCACCAGTTCGAGGTAAATGTTTGAAGAGCCAATGACATAACAATTGGGTACAACAACTAACCAGCCTTCCTCTTCCCTTCTCATTTTTGTAGTGTACTGAGTAATAAAAATCCCCCAGCAGGGTAGGAATCAGATTCTTCGAAACGAACACTTTCATCGCCTGCATATCAACAAAGTCAGGTTGACCGGGAAAAAGCACCAAACCATAGATACAAAGAGCTAACACAGCATTGTAAGTAGTCCATTTTTTAGCCTTGGTAGCTTCCTGAGCTTGTTGGAAAAGAAACTCCAAATGAAATCCTTCATCTTCTTTAAGTCTACTCAGGCCACTTTTCACAACAAACAGGTCCAGATGTAGAACATCAGCGATTACTTCGGGGGTAAGAGCATCTTCAGAAAAATACGGTATAGAAGACGTGACTGGAATTCCCAAAATAAATGAGGATTCCTCCAAAGTGGGCATCAAAATGTAGTCAGGGAACAGGAAACATCTCATTGATGGTTCATAGAACTGTAAGAAAGTGTGCAACCCATCCTTCTCATACTTTGTGAATGCACATACCATTTTAATCAGCTCTCCATATTCTTTCTGAAAAGTGCTGAGAACACAAGAATTAGCCATGCCTATCATCTTGTTCAATGAATCCAGCTTAGGATCAGGGAATTTATATGACACGTTATTCTTCCTTTTAACCGCAACTTCCTGGAAACTCATGATTGGAATCAGATAATATGGTAGGTACCTGAAAATGACAAACATAACCTGTTATGCTATGAGTATGCAAATGCAAAAGGCATGTGATCAGGTATCCAGATGTCTGTGTCTATGTTGAACTGTGTGTACTGTGTCTCTGTACTGAATCTGGCAATACATCTGAGATGAATACTCAAACCACTGTCATAGGATACACTGTCTGTAACAATCGTAGAATCACAAGTAATGTATGTAGGAGGCTAGGTTACCTGCAAACCTGTAAACATCCCACCCATACTCACGTGTGGTTCCTAGAAAACAAGGCTTGTCAGCTTCGGAGGTTTGAGAAGCGATAACACATTCAGCCCGTAGGATACAACGCTATGCCAATCAAAGAGGTCGTCCACTGACTCACCTTAGAAAATAAAGGTCATCCTATGCAAGTTCCAAAGTGGGCCCTCGGGTGCGAGTGGGTTTTCCACAGAATGTGGTCTGCCACTGTCACCACTAAAGAGAGATGTTTCCACTAAGGTCCTCATGATCGGTCACTAGAGTCGACAACTCTCTAGATCGACATCATGGAATACACAAGATGCGTACGCCATGATGGGTCCCAAGATAGCCTCGTCTAGCTGTGAATTTCGTGATTACCCAACGTACACAGATGGCACGTAGGTCCCACTACTCTCCACTCTAAATCTAAGTGTATACTCAAGCCTGTGTACTGGGCTCATCTCTCAGAAATCCCATCCCGCCAAACAGACAGAACAGTGCAACACAGTATAATATACGAAATGTAAATGCTAACATGCTGTAAATATGGTACAAGTAATAAAATACAGTAAACAGCAAATACAAGATAACAGTAAACACCCAATGAAAGAAAAGCAATCAAGCGCTAGGATTGACTCGCTTAGGATGGACCAGCAATAGGTCAACCTGTCCCCAATAGAGTCGCCAGCTGTCGCTCCCGGGATTTTCATCCAAGTACAAACGCGAAAGTGGCACGGAAACAGAGTCGCCAGCAATGTGTATTTATCCCACGAGAGGGAAAGGAAACACCACATAAACCTGAGAGGAAGGAAAGAGCATGGTCTTGCGACCAAGAGAACTGGATTCCGGAGTCGGTTACGCGAGAGGAAGGTATTAGCACCCCCTCGCGTCCATCGTACCCGATGGGATCCACGCTTGCTTGTCTCGATCAAAGGGTGATAGAAAAGGATACTGGAAAAAAACTGGAAAAGGAATGGAAAGAGAAAGAGAAACAAATGTAGGGAAAATAAAAGAAGTGCTCGAATGGGCCCTACCCCACTGCCTACGTATCTCATCGGGAACATGAGAATCAGAGCGACGTAGTTCCCCTCACTAGGGATGGATTGCTTATGTTTTTTAGGAACGGCTAACGTTCTAGCTCAGGTGTTGCAGGCTCGCTGGTCCGAGTGCGTTACCATCTTGCAAGAGAACGAGAAGAAGCGCGTTCGTACGTTGAGTGAGTGAGATGAGAAAAGAATTCCCGAAGGTAAGACGTTATTGTTTGTTTTTGTCTTTTAAAAGTTTTTTTTCATTTGTTTGCATATGATAGTGTATCAAAATCTTAATCATTGGAATGTGTACATCCTCACATTCCAAGATGGAATGAGTAAGAAAGCACACTAAGGGTGAAGAAGACCCTCACACTTAGTTCCAATTAATGAGGTTCAAACACACTAGCATACTTGTATTTATTAAGTGTTTTTGTTGATTATGAAATGAAGAAGTGTTTTTTATTTATTTGTACCTTCAACAAGTATTGCATTTAAGTCCCTCATACAAGATCAAATGTTTAACACATTGACCCAAGATGGGCTATATGCTACACATTCTAAGATTATAAGAGAAGACCCCTTATAATCTTTTCTTTATATGAAAGGCCTAAATGCAATAAATGCCTACCTTTATTAGATATTTTGAATTTTCTTTGAGACGAGGAGATGAAAGACTCAAGGGGAGAGAAAGGTAAAATCTATGTGAACTAAGACTCAATCCTAATTGATTAGTAAAGGGAGTGATCCTAATGGTTTGTGAGGTTGCAAAACCTAAAGTCTAAAAAAGGAATGAGTTAGACAATTCACTTCTAAAGTAGAAGATGAATTGTAACTCAAAAGGGAAGGTAATGAGTTAATCAAAGAAAGCACATAAGTACTTAACAAAACACAAGATTGAATTGTAAAAGAAATGAAAGGAGAGAGGTTTGAATGTGGATTCCTTATCCACACTCAATTTCAACTTACCAAAGCCCCTACATGGTTAGTAAACATGGAAACATGTATAAGAAGTAAAAAACACTTAATGCACATTAAAGTTCAAAAGAACAAGATGAAGAATCAAATACTAATATCACAACCAGAATGTGAATCATATTGACAACAAATGAATATCATCATACAAGCTCAAATGAACAAGCAACAATCATCATCCATAGCATTTAAACATGATACCATAAGAAAGGATAGGTGAAAGATGAAAAGAAATGAAAAGAATATGCACAAATGGAACATGTAACCCAAGAATCATAATTGAAACTAAATGAAAAATGGTCTATAAACATCTCAAAAGTATTCATGAATTAACAATCAAGACATTCAAGAAGTGGTAGAAGAAGAAATGAAGTGAAAGTTCAAAAGAAAATGCAAACAATACATGTTAAGGATGCACAAAGTTCAAGTTGAAATGAACATATAAAGATGACCTATAATGTGTACCAAAGACCTATAATATCATATGAATGGCTCATAAAATATGCAAATGCTCATACAAATATGCACAAAAGAATCATGCAAACATGCACAAAAGTTAGAATGGTATGACATGTATCATGCTTCAAATGTAATGCATCAAACAAAAATCAAATGGACATATGAAAATTATGCAAGCATGTTATTTGAATGCTTAATTCAGAAGTAAATCATACATCAAGATAGCATGTCAAATTCAAAGCAAAATGACTTTAAACAATGCAATTAGGTCAAGTTGAAACATCATGCAAAGTGGTACAAAGATAAGCATCAAAACATGTCATAAAGTGACCTAAAAAATCAAACAAAAATCATCTAACATGATTCAATGTATTAGTGAATCAATACAAAAAGAATCAAGTCAAAACAGTTTGTAATGAGCAAGAACAAAATTCCACAAATTCATGTATCATATTTGGAATGCATACAAATGGAAATTCAAAGAAAATTATGGAACAGGGGAAAAAATGTCATAAAACCATGAAATAAAAATATTAAAAATTTCCTAAATGTCTTGCCAGTGTTCATGAATTTTTCCAGAATTTTATAATGTTGTTTTGTAATTTTAAAAATTAAAAAGGAAACGTGCATAAAAATGAAAAAAAATAAAAAGAAATTGAAACAAGTATGGGGTGCATGCATAGTAAATCATCAGTTCAAATTTGCTTGGGCTTTAAAACATGAGGTGTAGATAGCAATGTAGTCCAAGGTCCAAACACGCGCAATCCACACCAACTATTGTACACTCTCAGTCAAATAAAGTCAAAACAATCCACGCCATTGGATCAAGTCCAGTCAACACAATAGTCAAAGTAATCAAATCTAATGCACACGCGTGAAGGCACACACTCACTACCATGCACTGCACCACACATTGATTAAATGAAATCAAAAATAGAACACGTGAGGTGCACGCCTTTTTTAATGTGCTGGCACGTCCTTAACCACACGATGTGCATGAATCAACGATCACGATTAAAGCTGTTAAAAACCCTAGAATAATGACCACCGGCCGGAGAGGGACCTCCGGTCACCTTCTCCGGTCACTCGCCACCGTCTGCAACTTCATGTTTCCCAGAATTTCAAAAATATTATACCAAAATGAAGAGGAAGTAATGGAGAGCACGAATACACACTTATTTTTCACATAGCAAGCACGCACATAAAGAACAGAGGAGGTTAAAACATGCCCTAACTTTTGGATCTAAGCCTCTACAAGGCCTATCAACTAGCCGGAGTATTAAATGCTTCTATTAAGCTTATATCATCATGAAAACATCAAAATAATCAATAAAACGTGAGAGAAATGTTTGAGAGTTTTAGAACCTGAACTTGCAGTTCTTGTAGATTCTTGAGAAAACCAGAGAAAACACTTGCTCTTCAACCTTGGAGCTTCAAGATTAAGCAAAATAAATACTGCTGGTTCACGAGTAGATGAAGGAGATTAAAGATTGCAGTGATGCTAGACTTGCAGAAATTGAGTTGTTCTTGTTGCTCTTGATTCAACCACACCAAACAATGAGCAATGGAAGAACAATGAAGATGAAATCGTGGAGAGGAAGATAAGAAAACTCAGAGAGAATGAGAGAGAATTTATGAAGTGAGTGTAGCAAATGAGTGTTGAAATGAGAAATGTGAGTGAAGCTTTGATTTATAGTGTGAGTTTAACTATGGTTAACATGAGTTGGTTAACTGAGTTAACATGGTTTAGGTGAGTCCATCCTAACTAACTGAGTCAAGTTAGTTAGGTGACGAGTTATCAATGGCTGTGTTATGGTGATGGTGACTCATGGTGAGCTATGGTGGAGATGAGAATGAATTGAAATGGCAAGGCTGTTGTAGCATAAACTTGTTCAGCAAGCTTGTTCTTTCCACTTCTATGCATAATGAAGCACGTGACATGGTATATGTGAAAGGTGCTTGGTTTAAAAGGGTAATGGATGGATGGTATGAGTAATGCACGCAGGCTTTGTAATAACAACATCAACAACATTCATTTCTTTTTTCTTGTTTTTTAGCAGCTTGAAACAAATTCAACATGGTGGTTTAGTGATGATTTTCTCTCTGCATTGTGGATGGCTTGATGAGTTCTTGAGGTCAATGAATTAAGGATGTGTAACACTACAAGTTTCATGTGAGAATTGAATTGAATTGAAGCTTGGAAGAGGTTGAAAAATGACTTAGAACATCCATGTTTGGAACTGATAGAAGGGCGTGGCAAAGGGATTAGCTGGCAAGGCAAGCATGGCATGGAGTTCAGCATGATCACCCTATCTTGAGACCAGGATTTCTCCCTCATAGCTTGACCAAATCAAAATTTCCCCAACATCAACATTGAAGAGGGCATTGCAAGGAACAATTTTGATGTTGAAAAGTTTTCAAATGAAGCCTCTAACCATGAGAAAAATGGGTGAACATTTGGCACACCACCTGTTTGTAAAAATGATGGTGCGTGGGCCTAAGAATCCTTGGTCATGACCTGATTTTGGACCAACTTTCCTCCAACTTTGATCAATCATATCTCACTCAATTTTTATCCAATGGAGATGTTCTACACATGGATTTAAAGCTTGAAACAAGATCTTTTGTTGTGGCCAAGAGGAATTTTGATTTGATGTCTCAATTTTGAATGGCCTTGGTTCAAAGTTTAGTGCAAAATGGCCAAAACTTACTATTTTTGGAAACCCTACTTCTTCCAAAAATGGCAACTTTTCAAATCTTGATTTTTCATGATCCCTTTGGAGTTTCTTGATCAGATTTTGTACATTAGTCACATATAACATGAATTTCATGAATTTGGCCTCAAAAAGTCAAGAGTTGACTTTTTCCTCTGATTATTTAACTTTAGCCCCAATTTCCTGATTTTTTATCTTTCTTCCAATTGAACCACTTCTAAAACCAATTGAGAGGCAATTTTCCACACACATACACTTAAGGACATGTAGAATACCTTGACATCAAGTTTTGTCCAAAAAATCAGAGATAACCTGATTTTATTGGAAACCCTAGTTTTGGCCCCTTCTGGTTAGGAGGAAATTACACATCTTCCAAATCCAAATTCCTCTGAGTATGTTGTGTATCCTCTTAAAGGATGATGAGATATGCCACTTGAGGGTGTTTTTGAACCAATAAGCTATCTCCTTTGAGTGTTTTCCTTCAGTTTTTTGAACCTCTTGCATAGTGAAAGATGTAATGCTTCAACCTCCTATTGAATCTCACTTCCTTGAGGTTTTGGATGATCAATTGAGATAGTATGAGACATGAAAGACCTCTTGGCTTGCCTTGAGACAACTTGTTTGACCTTTTGTGCCTTGAATGATTCCTTGATTGTCCACCTTTCACCTGATCACATGCCTTGATTGTAAGAGGGATGCTATGCTTCACTTTTTCTATGTTAAAGATGCAATGCAATGCTAATGAGATGGATATGATATGATATATGATAATGCTATGCTATGATGACAAAAGGGAGAGCAAATTTTGGGGTATTACAAATGGTAATCCTAAAAAATAATTCAAATAATAAAAATAAGCATTTTTCAGAAATTACACTACATAACACTCTTGCATTTCTCTCTAACTCTTCTAAAAAACAATCATCACGTCATGCAGATTGCTTGTTTTAAACCCCATTAAAACATACGATCCAATGCCTTCTCCCAACTTTGAATTCCCGGTATTTGAGGCTGAAGAAGAAAATGACGAAGAAATTCCAGAAGAGATCTCCCGATTACTTAGGCAAGAGGAAAGGTCCATTGAACCGCACAAAGAGTCGTTGGAAACAATCAACTTGGGTTCAGAAGAAGAGAGAAAAGAAGTCAAGATTGGGGCACTGCTCAGTCTGACAGTCAAAG
This sequence comes from Lathyrus tuberosus, assembly GCA_022829125.1. NCBI lineage: Eukaryota > Viridiplantae > Streptophyta > Magnoliopsida > Fabales > Fabaceae > Lathyrus > Lathyrus tuberosus. The sequence goes on from JALAZF010000093.1 coordinate 6,761,110, forward strand.
AAAGTTTAATAAAGCTTCTCAAAGAGTTTCCCGATGTGTTTGATTGGTCCTACCAGGACATGCCAGGGTTGAATACTTGCATCATGGAACATCATCTACCGTTGAGATCAGAATGTCCGCCAGTAAACCAAAGACTAAGACAGACTCATCCAGACATGGCCATCAAAATCAAGGAGGAAGTACAAAAATAGATTGACGCGGGTTTCCTCGCCTCATTAGAATATCCTCAATGGTTAGCCAACATCGTTCCAGTTCCGAAAAAGGACGGAAAGGTCAGAATGTGTGTAGACTATAGGGATCTGAACAAAGCCAGTCCAAAAGACGACTTTCCCTTTCCGCACATAGACATGCTGGTAGACAGTACATCAAAGTTCAAAGTATTCTCCTTCATGGATGGATTCTCGGGCTATAATCAAATCAAAATGGTGCCGAGAGATATGGAGAAAACTTCATTCATCACCCCATGGGGCACCTTTTGTTACAAGGTAATGTCGTTCAGTTTGAAAAACGCCGGGGCAACGTATCAAAGGGTCATGACTACTCTGTTTCATGACATGATATACAAAGAAATCAAGGTATATGTCGATGATATGATTGCCAAATCTAGGACAGAAGAGGAGCATGTGACCCACCTGTCAAAACTATTCTAGCGTATGAGAAAGTACAAACTCAGCTTGAATCCCAATAAGTGCACATTTGGTGTCCGTTCAGGGAAACTCTTAGGGTTCATCGTCAGCCAGAAAGGAATTGAGGTTGATCCTGACAAAGTCAAGGCCATTCAAGAAATGCCTTCTCTAAACACTATGAAACAAGTCAGAGGATTCCTGGGACGTCTGAACTATATTTCTAGATATATATTCCTCATGACCGCGACATGCGCGCCGATTTTCAAGTTACTCAAAAAGAATTAGGAATGTGTTTGGACAGAAGACTGCCAAACCGCCTTCGACAGTATCAAAGAATACCCGTTGAACCCACCGATTCTATCACCTCCTATAGAGGGGAGACCGTTGATCATCTACCTAACAATCTTGGAAGACTCAATGGGTTGTGTACTTGGCCAACAAGACGAAACGAAAAGGAAAGAGTCTGTCATCTACTATTTGAGCAAGAAATTCACCGACTGCGAGACTCGGTACACTATGCTTGAGAAAACTTGTTGTGCTCTGGCTTGGGCAGCCAAACGTCTTTGCCAGTACATGATTTGTTACACTACTTGGTTAATCTCCGAAATGGATCCAATCAAGTACGTCTTTGAAAAGACTGCTCTCACGGGAAGGATTGCCCGTTGGCAGATGTTGTTATCAGAATACGACATCGAGTACCATGCTCAGAAAGCCATCAACGGAAGTGTTTTTGTCGATCATTTGGCTCATCAACCGATTGACGATCAAGAATCAATTGGATTTGACTTCCCAGACGAAGATGTCATGAATTTAAAAATGAAAGACTGCGATGAACCGCTACCCAGTGAAGGGCCAGAACCAGGTTCCCAATGGGGACTAATCTTTGATGGAGCTATCAATCATTATGGAAACGGAATTGGGGCAATCATCATAACACCTCAGGGTACCCACATTCCTATCACTGCCCGATTAATGTTCAAGTATACCAACAACGAAGCCGAATACGAAGCTTGTATCATGGGTCTCGAAGAAGCGATTGACTTGAGAATTAAGAACTTGGATGTGTATGGCGACTCAGCCCTGGTTATCAATCAGATCAAAGGAGATTGGAACACATACCAATCAGGAATGATTCCTTACAAAGATTAGGCGAGAAGGTTGTTACCATTCTTCAACAGAGTCGAGTTTCATCACATCCCTCGTGAAAAGAATCACATGGCTGATGCATTAGCCACTCTCTCTTCCATGATTAGTGTAGGTCAATGGAATGACATGCCTAAGATTGACATAATGCGCCTAGAAAGGCCCGTTTACATCTTCACGATCGAAGCAGTCATAGACGATAAACCTTGGTATCACGATATTAAATGCTTCCTTCAGAAACAAGGGTATCCGCCTGGGGCATCCGGAAAAGATAGAAAGACCCTCAGAAGATTGGCAGGCAGCTTCTTTCTGAGTGGTGATACACTCTATAAGAGAAACTTTGACATGGTATTGCTTCGATGTGTAGACAGACCAGAAGCAAACATGCTGATAAAAGAAATTCACGAAGGATCCTTTGGCACTCATGCCAATGGACACACAATGGTGAGAAAAATTCTAAAAGCATGGTACTATTAGTTAACAATGGAATCTGATTGCTACAAGCACATGAAGAGATGTTACAAGTGTCAGATATACTCAGACAAAATCCATGTACCGCCAACGTATCTCAAATTTCTCTCTTCCCCATGGCCTTTTTCCATATGGGGAATTGACATGATTGGCATGATCGAAGCCAAGACTTCGAACGGACATCGGTTCATTCTGGTAGCCATGGACTACTTCACCAAGTGGGTCGAACCAGCGTCATACGCTAATGTAACCCGACAAGTGGTAGTCCGATTTATCAAAAACAATCTCATCTGCCGCTATGGTGTTCCAAGCCAGATCATTACTGATAATGGATCTAACTTGAACAACAAGATGATGAAAGAGTTGTGCGCTGAGTTCAAAATTGAATATCACAATTCATCTCCCTACCGACCTAAGATGAACGGAGCAGTAGAAGCAGCTAACAAGAACATCAAGAATATTGTTCAAAAGATGGTTGTAACTTACAAAGACTGGCATGAAATGCTGCCCTTTGCTCTTCACGATTGTCGCACATCTGTCCCACTTCAACAGGGGTGACCCCTTTTTCTCTAGTATATGGCATGGAGGCAATGCTTCCCATAGAAGTGGAGATCCCATTAATCTGGGTATTGATGGAAGCTAAGTTAACCGAAGTAGAATGGTGTCAAAGTCGACACGACGAACTGAATCTGACCGAAGAAAAGCGAATAACGGCACTATGCCATGGTCAATTGTATCAGCAAAGGATGAAGGGGCGTTTGACAAAAAGGTTCGACCTCGCGTCTTTAGGAAAGGAGACCTCGTGCTCAAGAAGATACAATCATTCCTTACTGATTCCCGGGGCAAATGGACTCCGAATTATGACGGCCCCTATGTGGTCAAGAAAGCTTTCTCAGGTGGCGCCTTGAGACTCGCAACCATGAACGGAGAGGAATTTGCCTACCCCACAAATGTTGACTTAGTCAAGAAATACTTAGCCTAAACAAAAAAAAAACGTCTCGGTGGATTGAAAACCCGAAAGGGTGGTCCAGGCAAAAATTAGAGACATAATAAAAAATCATCCCGATGGATTGGAAATATCAAAGTACAATCCAGGCAAAAATTAGGGATTAATGGAAAGTAACTACGTCTGACAAGGTTGAATCCCTCAGCAATAATACCATCCATCAGAGAAAACTCCAGTCAAGGTCATCTTCGACAGAAGCTCAGGATGTCAAAAATTCAAAGTTGGTAGAAGGATAACGGCCGTTATGTTTCAATGTAGCCCTTTTCCCTTAAATTACCATTTTCTAACTTTGTAAATACTCCATGGAATCACGTGTTTAGTTGATTTCCATCCTATCAATAAAATTTGAGCCTTAATGCTTTTGTTTGTAATTCTTATTTGTTTTAGCTTTACAGAACAACATTTTAATATGATCAACGATTCTTGAAATAAAACAAAAATGAATTTACTGGTTAGATTTTTCTGCTTTTAAAATAAAGATGGCAATTTATTTTGACTGTTGAACATCGAAAGAACATCGATCGCTACTCCAAAAGCGATTAAGCTTTAAAGTGCAGAATCAAAGTACTCCTTCTAAACCAGTATGCCTGAACGAAGGATCCACTATATCAGATGTGATTTTCCCATTTGATATCCCTGGCAGAGTTCTTATCTCTTAAGCCCGACCAACGTAGTTCCCCGCGGGAACTACTTTCTCCTAAGCAAGGCAAAATTTCTATTTTGAACCGAAGATACTTCTTCGTCCCCTGCAGTGGCCGAGTATCTAGTCGTGTTCATCCACTATTCTGTATGTCGTGTCAGTTATGTCAGCCCATACATACATACATCATGCATTATTGATTTGCATTCATATTCATATTGCATCACTATCACTCTAGTCGATCTTATTCCCTAGCGATAAAAGTCCTCTCACTCGAGTTGTCAGTTCTTTCCTTGTAAGGGAATGTTTTGTCTGAACCACCTTTCTCCCCAGTTTATTTCTGGGATGGAGATGGTCTTTGACCACTTTGATAACTTAAAACTCTGAAAGGTGAAATAACCTTCGACAAACGTCACTCTTCACCATTGAAGATGATATCTGCGCTTTCCCAGATTAAGGAAAATCCCTAGAGAAAGCCTCGCAACTAAAAAACTCTCAGCAACACATTGGTTTTTTCTCTTCAGAGAGTCAATGTTAATGAAGACATCAACACCTCAAAATTGGATCACATCACATCGTATTTCTCCGAGAAGATCTCGAGGAAAAGTATGATGTAATATCCCCAAGCAGAAAACAGCCTCTCAAGAGACTCGTTTTCCCCCCAGTAGAGTCGACAAATGGCGTCTCCAATAGAGAAGTTTGTACACCTCTACAGCTCAGACAGATGGGTTCCCCAGCAAGTCTGACATCAAAAAATTTTCAATCAAATGGCATCTCTCTAGGAAAATTCGGCGAGAAGTTTGATAAAGACCGCTACACATAGCGTCCCTTGTCAAGGAAGAAACTCGACAAGAAGAAACTGAGACCAATTCCTTGGCTGAAAACTAGGATTGAGGGGAAGTTTAGCTCAGAAAACTTAGACCAGTTCCTTGGCTGAAGACCAGGATCGAGGGGAAGTTTATATCAGAAACCGAGACCAGTTTCGTGGTCGAAGACCAAGATCGAGGGGAAGTTTATATCAGAAATTGAGACCAGTTCCGTGGCGGGAGACCGGGATCGAGGGGAAGTTTTAACTTTTCTAAGTATCAGTGCTTAGTAAAAGAAGATGGATGAGCAAACTTCCATTCCTAACCACCATCAAAATTCCGGGTATTCCGATATTTAATCCTCTTGCACCCTGAATGCCCGAATACCTTCGCCATTCACACCTTCGGGTCCAAGAAGATTAAATAGGGGCATCTGTCATACCCCAAATTTTGACCACCAAGATTTCCCATCATTGTGCAAATCATCATCACAATATGGATGAACCATCATGCCTCATCAATGTCCTCAGAGATGTTTGAGCATTCACCACAGTCAAGAATTAGGGCTTCAAGCCCTCTCAGAACCTTAGACAAAGGATCAATCAAGGAATGACATGAACTTCAACTCGTCTAAACTCTAAAACACCCATAAAGGGTCAAGAGGACTCCCACATCAAGAATCAAGCACAAGGGTTCAACATTCCAAGTGGATCAAGCCTCAAGATAGCCAGTGTCACCAAATTAGGGTTTTGGTCGACCAAGGCCTTTAGATGGAAATTTTCCTCTGGGCATGAGACAATGCTTCAAAAAACAACCCAAGATACTCTAAGGGACCTCATGGACATAATCATCAAGTCAATTTAACCTCAGGGGATGCATTTACCCAAAAATCAGGAATTAGGGTTTCTTGACCTAATTCACCCCTAAGGTGACTTTTGGGACAAAGCATGAGCCAAAACCTCAAGACATAGTTTGAGGGTCTCCAATAAACTACATTGATCCATTTGCAATAATGGATTGATCCAAGAAGCTTGATTCACAAGTTTCAATTTCATCAGGACCACAATTAGGGTTTCAAGGAAAAAGTCAACTGTACCTTTGACTTTTGACCAGGACATGCTCCCAAACCTTGGGACATGATTCAATACACCCTATAACACCTATGGAATCCATCCATTAGGTTTGATTTAGGTAAAGGGCTTAATTTCACAAAGGATCACACAGTTTGGATTTCATCCGATAAAAAGTCAACTGTACCAAAATCCAAAGTTTGACTTTTTGAATTTTTGGTCAACCAAGGTTCTTTAACCCTAAAACAATGTTAATATGTGATTTGAATCATCATTCATCAAGAAAAATCAAACAAAGTGAGTTAACTTGTAAAAGGGGTAACCATAAAAAACTTAGAATTTTTCTAAGTTATGGAACAAAGTGGCTAGGGTACCAACTTCCAAGGACCATAACTTGAGATCCAAGCAACCATTTTGGATGGTCCAAATCTGGATTTGTAGCTCTCATTACATACTTCAAAAGTGTCAACTACATCTCATTCCAATTCCTCATGGATTTTAAGTTATGGAGTGATCAAAATGGCTAAAAACATGAAAATGACATTTTTCCAACACTTAGTGAACTTTTCACTAAGTCAGAATCTTCCTTACTTTTTCCAAAATGTAGGGACATTTATCACCTTGATCCAAGTCAAACCAGGTCTAGGGGTGGACATAAAAGTTAAAGTATGCCATGAGGGATTTCCAACAAGTACCAGATCATCTCCAAATTCCATTTGAGCAAGGAAATACAACCCTTGGAACATGGTATCATGAACTGGTTTTTACAAAGCAGAATTTGTGCATTTTGCTCGATTTGTCCAAATCTGATAAATCCAAGCCTTGTCATCAATTTGGACACATCTGAGGATCAAATCCAAGGGGGATGACCTGATCTCCAAGCCTCCAAAGTCCAAGAATCTACAAGTAGCCATGCCAAACCTAAAAGAGCTAAAAAGTGCCAAGACTCCAATTTTGTTTCCAAGACTTTAATGAATGAATCAAGGTGGCATGAACTGAGCCTATTCCAACTGAATTCAGTCCAAACTTATCTTTGAACTAAAGCTACAAAGCCAATGCTCTAATCTCAAGTCAATGGCTAGAGGAGACTTGAGATTCATTTGATCACAATTGGCCACAGGCCTGTACCAGTTTCCATTCACTATTGATGCCAAAACAAACTTGTTGCACTATGAATAGACATTAATTGTGATCAGTTTGAGTACACCAAAGCACCCAAACTGATGTTTTCCTCAAAATCACCACTTTCACTCCAATTTTGTCTTCTAACTCAAGTCACTATCGGGTTTTGGGTTTGAGAGCAATTCCAACCAAACCAATCACACACACACCTCACATATAACATATAGAAGTGATCCATAACACAAAATCACATCTGGAACATCAAATTCTCAAAATCACCAGCCAATTGCTCAAGTTCTTGACACATTTGCAGTTGGGGTACCATCTCAAGTTCCAGATCATTTCCATTCATTCCAAGCATTCAAACACAATCCTTGGCACCTAGGGAAGTTGTCCAGATAATTGTAACCTAGCTGTAACACCTCTAACTCAGAACTCGATCACCAACTGCAAGAGGTAAGCATGAACTCTTCAAACTCCATGATGCATGCATATTTTACTGCACAATAATTTTGCCATATGTTCCTAATCATGTATGGAGTGATAACCCTCAATCAATTGCCATGAATCAGTCGTGTATGGAATTTCATGGTGTTCATGCTGAAATTAGGGTTCTTGAGAGTTTCTTCTGATTTCTCACTCAATACTCAAAATAAATGCAATTAATCTATATGGTTGTGATCCTTGTTCAAAAACGAGCAAGATTGGTACTTGAATCGTGCAAAACCATTGAGAAATCATGGAGAAAAGTGAGAAAATGCAAATCTGGAAAAATAGAGGGCGCGAGCAAGAACTTGGTGTTCTTGGCACCCTTTTTCAAATTTTTGAATATTTGAATATTTTGTTATTTTTGTTAATTGATTCAAAAATTAATTTCTCTCTGAATATTTATGTTTTTGAATTGATTCTTTTTCTCAAAATTCACTAAAATGTTTAAATATTTTATTTTACAAAAAAATCCAATTTATATTATTTATTTAATATAGTTAGAATTTTTGTAATTAATTTCATTTTAGTTGTTTTTAAACATTTTTAAATGAAATTCCCACTTTGATCTTTCAAAACCAATTGAATTTCAAACTCTCATGTAATTAAACATGACTTTTCAAAATATTTTTCAAGGTGTACAACTTATTTTTAAATATATTTGGTATTTTATATCATTTTTTCATTTAATTTCCTTTGAAAAATAACATTTTTTATTTAAAATTAGGGTTTCCCCTTGATTTTAATTTTCAAACTCTTTGGGCCTCTAATAGAGTGTAAGACCCAATCCCCTTTTAACCAAAACCATTTTGGGCCTCAGATATTGTATAAGTCCCTCTGCGTTAAAAAAATCTCGGCGCAATCGCCATTTCAAAACAAAGATCATTTGGGCCTCCCCTTGTATTGTAAGTCCCATCATTATTTTTCAAAACACTTTTGGGCCTCTAATAGAGTGTAAGACCCAATCCCTTTGTAAATAAACCTTTTTGGGCCTCACACATTGTCTAAGTCCCTCTGTATATTTTCGAAAGTTCGACGCGATCGTCGCCTTTGTAACAAAATCAACTGGGCTTCTCCTTGAGCTATAAGACCCATCTTTATTCATTTTCATACTCTTTGGGCCCCTAATGGAGTGTAAGACCTAATCCCTTGTTGTACAACAATACCATTTTGGGCCTCAGACGTTGTATAAGTCCTGGTGCGATATTCAAAACAACGGTGCAAACACTGTTAAACCTTGGGCCTCTCCTTGAGTATAAGCCCCAACAATCTTTTCAAAAACAAATTCTCTTTTGATTTAGATTCAAATATATATATATATATATATATATATATATATATATGTTATTATCAAAACTTTCTTTAATTTCTTTGAACAACTAACAATACAACATGGAAGCTTGCTCACCTGTAAGTTTTAACAGCTTTCATTTACTCGCTTTCATATATATAATTGTATTGTGGGAAGCTGCGCACTGTAAGTCCTTCTTTCATATCCTTTTAAAATACTTGTCATATATCAACTGTATATATACTAGTATAGTTATTTAGAGTTTTCCCCTACAACTAGGTCTAGAACTAGGTAAAGCCAGTTTGGTCACTCTTTAAATACAGTCAAAACTAGACCCCCATAGGATTTCCAGATACAGTCTTGCCTTCTCTTGGGGTTAAATAATATGGAACAAAGAGAAAGGCAGTATTCTTCATGAACCTTTTCTCAGGCTGTCACTATTAGAAATTGTCAAAGAAATTCTACTCCCCAGAGTTGATATATTCTCGGTGAATAACATCTCATGAGTTTCTTCAAACCTCAGAACTTTCACTAAATGATCTATTCTCGGTGAATAGCATTTCTTGAACTTTTTTCGGTTTGGGACCCACAGGCTTCCTAAAAGCATTCCCGCCTCCTCTTGGGCTTTGTACAAGGACCCTCCGGCTTCTTAGAAGTTCTCATGCCTTCTCTTGGGCTTAATACAAGGACCCTAAAGACCTCCTAAAGGTATAAGACAAAACTTAGTCATCCTTTGCTAGAGCAGTCTTTCCAGTGTCAAATCTCGGACTTAGGGTTGATTCTCATCCCGTAAAACACCTGCCTCCTCTTGGGCATCATATAAAAGATAAAACTCTTTCACACCAGTAGACTTGGACAGTCTAAATCCCTTGAGTCTCAAAGACATTCTCAAGTTCCTTACAAACATAGGAAGAAACCCCGGTCACTCTGGATAAATCTCCTGTAGAGTTAAAACCCATGGGTTCTAAAACCCAGTCTCCCTCCTAAAAATCCCCAGCCAGGGTCAAAAGGGAGTTAATAACACTATCTCAAATCAGAACCTTAAGGTATTTGATACCCCAACTCTTCTGTAACCATCAGCAAGAGTTGATTCCCCACTTGGACCTGCCTCAGGATCTCAATAATCCTCAGCAGAAGCTAGCCTCCTCTTAGGCTTTGTATAATGATCTTTCCTCCACACAGTCAGCCTCCTCTTGGGCTTTGTACAATGATTCTCCCAAGCGGAGCTAACCTTTTCAGACTCTCTTGTTGAGTCAACCTTTTCAGACTCTCTTGTTGAGTCAATCACCTTTTCAGACTCTCTTGTTGAGTCAACCTTTTTCAGACTCTCTTGTTGAGTCAATCACCTTTTTAGACTCTCTTGTTGAGTTAACCTTTTTAGCCTCAATCTCGGGCTTTATACGAGACAGATAAAAACACTCTCTTGTTGAGTCAATCTTTTCCAGCCTCCTCCTAGGCTTGGCATAAAGATTTCCCCTAACAGAAGTCAGCCTCCTCTTAGGAAGAATGATTTCTCCAGCTTGTTCAGCCATAATCCTGGGCTTCGTACAGGACAAATAAAAACACTCTCTTTTAGCCTCAATCTTGGGCTTTGTAGAAGACATAAATCTTCATAACCTTCTCTCAGGCTTAGGACAAGTATCTTCCCTAACGGAGTCAATTCCTCCTAGCATTCTTTAGGATCCGAGAAATAAATTCCCTAAGCTGAGTCAAACTCCTTTCAGCCTCAATCTTGGGCTTTATACAAGACTGATAATACTCTCCCGCAGAGTCAAACTCATTTCAGCCTCAATCTTGGGCTTTGTACAAGACACATAAAAATATCCTCATTCGAGTCAGTTAAATTTCTCATTTCAGCCTCAATCTTGGGCTTTGTACAAGACAGATAGAACATTTTCCCCGGAAAAGTGAAACTTCCAGCCTCCTCTTAGGCTTTGTATAAGGACATCCCCAAAGAGCCAAAATCTCTTTTAGCCTCCTCTTAGGCTTTGTATAAGGACTTACCCAGTGGAGTCAATCAACCTCTTAGCTTCAACCTTGGGCTTTGATCAAGGCACACAAAAATCAACAATCCCCTCAGAGGAAGTCCAATCCCTCTTTAGAGATGATAAGTTCTCTCTCAGACAAAACTTTTTCAGCTTCAATCTTAGGCTTTGAACAAGACACAAACAAATAACCTTTAGCTTCAATCTTGGGCTTTGAACAAGACACCAAAACATCTTTTCCTCCCTTAGAATAGGAGGAACTACGATTGCTCTGATTTCCCTGTTTCGTTTAAACGGGAATACGTAGGCATAAGATTGCGAAATCTTAGCGAGCATACTAATTAAAAACCCTAGGTCCAGTACCTTCATACCAATCAAAACTTAGGTCCAGTACATTACCAAAAACACCCCAACATCAACAAAAACTCACTCACTCTCTCATACCTTCCCAAGAAACTTCCCAACCCATTAACGGATAAACACCATCAAGTATAAAGCGAAACCTAAAGCTAATAATCTGTGGATAACCACATATAGGATGGGTAATTGACAACTCCCTATTGTATAACCTAACCCCGAACTCCCCGAATCTCTTTAAGCGTTTGTTCAGTTAAACATCTGCGTGCAAGGTTAATTTTAGATAGCTTCCCTTTCCCTTCCAGCTTCATGGGATAAATAAGAAATCAGAAAGTAGCACCCCCTCCTCATTGTGGGGAGAAACCCAAAAACCAGCGATAAGATGGTAGTGTCACCGACAAAAATCGCTCGCTACAACTACAACATCTGAAACAGAATTCCCCGGGGACACGGGTGAAGCGAGTCAGAAAACAACACAGTTCTGCATTTCGAGATCTATCATCCTTGGTAAGACTATCAACACCCCTTTTGTGTCCATAAATCAAAATAAGAATACACACACGTTTAAAAGTTTTAAATTTTTTTTGAAAACTGCTATAAAAAATAAAAGACATTTTGCAGAAAAAAGAATAAACATAGAGATTGCCAACAAATGGAAAAGGCTTAATTTTATTAATGGAACGGTGTCGAAAAATGGCGCGACTCCATGGATCATTACAAAGTTGGAAAAACAGTAAATAATGGAAAAAGTTAAATCAAAACAATGTCCACTGTCCTCCTAAATCACTCTGAATTTCCTATACTCTGAGCTTTCGATGATCTGACTGATGAATCTGGTTGCGAGAGGAGACTTCCGATAATCCAATCTAATTTGATGCAGCGAACTAGCCTGATTCCTAACTTTTTCCTAGGTCGCCTTTTCAGTTTTTCAACCTAGCGGGATAATTTCTTTCTGTTTATGTCTCTAAATTTAGCCTGGACTGCCCTTTCGGGTTTTCAGTCCACCGAGATGCTCATTTTTGCCTAAGCTGCCCTTTCGGGTTTTCAATTTAGCGAGCTGTTCTTTTCATTTTTAGGCATAGTACCTTTTGACTGCATCGACATTCACAGGACGAGTGATTTCCTCTCCATCCATAGTTGCTAAAATCAAAGTACCTCCTGAGAATAGCCTCTTAACAACATACGGACCATCATAATTGGGAGTCCACTTGCCCCTAGAATCAATGAGGAACGATTGGATTTTCTTAAGTACAAGTTCACCTTCTCTGAATTCCCGAGGTCGCGCCTTTTTGTCAAAGGCTCTCTTCATCCTCTGTTGGTACAACTGTCCATGGCATAAGGCCGCCATCCTTTTCTCCTCAATCAAATTGAGTTGGTTATATCTGCTTTGACACCATTCCGCCTCTGAGAGTTTCGCCTCCATCACAACTCGCATGGAAGGAATCTTGACTTCTACTGGGAGTACAACTTCCATACTGTAAACAAGTGAAAAAGGAGTTGCTCCTGTTGACGTGCGTACCGAAGTACGATACCCATGAAGAGCAAACAAGAGCATTTTATGCCAGTCATTGTATATGACAACCATCTTCTGAATGATCTTCTTTATGTTCTTGTTTGCCGCCTCGACTGCCCCATTCATCTTTGGTCGGTAAGGAGAAGAATTGTGATGTTCAATCTTGAACTCTTCATACAATTCCTTCATCATTTTATTATTCATATTTGACCCATTATCAGTGATGATTTTGCTCGGCACACCATAACGGCAGATGAGTTTATTCTTGATAAATCTGACCACTACTTGTCTGGTGACATTTGCATACGAAGCTGCTTCAACCCACTTGTTGAAGTAGTCAATTGCCACTAAGATAATACCGTGTCCATTAGACGCTTTTGGCTCGATCATGCCAATCATGTTGATGCCCCACATGGAGAACGACCATGAAGATGATATAACATTAAGAAGAGTTGGCGGTACATGAATCTTATCAGCGTAGATTTGGCACTTGTGGCACTTCTTAGCAAACTTGTAACAATCAGATTCCATTGTTATCCAATAATAGCCCGCTCTTAAGAGTTTCTTTGCCATAGCGTGTCCATTGGCGTGAGTACCAAAGGACCCCTCATGAATCTCAATCATTAACATGCTTGCTTCTCTATTGTCGACACATCTTAGCAGAACCATGTCAAAATTCCTTTTCTAAAGTACGTTATTGCTCAAGAGAAAATTGCCAGCCAATCTCCTCAATGTATTTTTATCCTTATTGGAGGCCCCAACCAGGTATTCTTGTCTTTGGAGTAACATCTCAATGTCATGATACTAAGGTTGACCATCATCGGCTTCTTCAATTGAAAACACATAAGCAGATCTGTCGAGACGCATAACATGGACGTTAGGACAATAATTCCAACGGTTCACCACAATCATAGAAGCCAAAGTTGCCAAAGCATCACCATTCTATTCTCGTCACGAGGGATGTGATGGAACTCCACCTTGTTGAAGAAAGGGAGCAATCTCCTTGCATAATCTATGTACGGAAGTAAATGATCTTGGCAAGTTTCCCATTCTCCTTTAATTTGATAAATCACCAAAGCAGAATCACAATACACATCCACCTTCTTGATCCTTAAATCAATTGCCTCTTCAAGGCCCATAATGCACGCCTCATATTCAGCTTCATTGTTTGTGCACGTGAAAGTTAATAGGGAAATAAATGGGATATGGTATCCATGAGGAGTCACAATGATTGCCCCAATCCCTTTCCCATAATTGTTGACGGCACCATCAAAAATCAGACCCCATTGGGAATCCGACTCAGGCCCTTCATCTAGCAAGGGTTCCTCACAATCCTTCATTTTTAAATACATCACATCTTCATCAGGGAAATCATCCTCAACAGGCTGATGGTCTTCAATAGGTTGATAAGCTAGGTGATCGACCAAAACACTTCCTTTGATCGCCTTCTGAGTGTGATACTCAATGTCATATTCTGACAATAACATCTGCCATCTGGCTATTCTTTCTGCCAGAGCGGGCTTCTCGAAAATGTACTTGATGGGGTCCATCTTAGAAATCAGCCAAGTGGTATGGTTCAACATGTACTGGCACAAGCGTCGCATAACCCAAGCCAAGACGCAACAGGTTTTCTCCAACATTGTGTATCGAGACTCACAGTTGGTGAATTTCTTACTCAAATAATAGATAGCGTGCTCCTTATTTCCTGACTCGTCTTGTTGACCGAGTACACACCCCATGGAATCTTCCAAAATGGTCAAATACATGATCAAAGGTCTTCCTTCAACCGGAGGGATTAAGATAAGAGGCTCGAGAAGATACTCCTTGATACTGTTGAATGCTTTCTGATAATCATCAGTTCAAACACATCCCTGATCTTTTTTTAGAAGCTTGAAAATTGATCCACAAGTGGCTGTCATATTTGAGATAAACCGGGAGATGTAATTCAACCGTCCTAAGAAACCTCTGACCTGCTTTTCTGTAGTAGGAGTTGGCATCTCTTGTATGGCCTTAACTTTATCAGGATCCACTTCAATACCCTTCTGGCTAACAATGAAACCTAAGAGTTTTCCTGAGCGAACACCAAACGTACACTTGTTAGGATTCAAACGGAGCTGATACTTCCTCAACCACTGAAACAACTTTAACAAATACTCAACATGGTCTTCTTCAGTCTTGGATTTGGCTATCATGTCATCCACATATACCTCGATCTCTTTGTGCATCATATCATGAAACAGGGTAGTCATGGCTCTTTGATATGTTGCCCCAGCATTTTTCAAACCAAATGGCATAACTCTGTAACAGAAGGTGCCCCAAGGTGTAATGAACGATGTCTTCTCCATGTCTTCGGGAGCCATTTTGATTTTGATTGTAGCCTTAAAAACCATCCATAAAAGAAAATACCTTGTACTTCGCAGTGCTATCTACCAGCATATCAATGTGTAGCAGAGGAAAGTCATCTTTCGGGCTGGCTTTGTTCAAGTCTCTGTAATCAACACACATACGAACTTTGCCATCTTTTTTCGGAACGGGCACAATGTTGGCTAACCACTGCGGATACTCAGATGTAACGAGGAAACCTGCGTCAATTTGCTTATGTACCTTTCTTTAATCTTCAGGGCCATGTCAGGGCGAGTTCTCCGGAGCTTTTGTTTGATTGGTGGATATTCTGGCTTCAAAGGCAGACTATGCTTCACTATTGAGGTGTCGAGACCAGGCATATCTTGGTATGACCAAGCAAAGACGTTAATATACTCTTTAAGCAGTCCAATCAATCCTTCTTTCACATCAGACACAAGTAAATCTCCAATTTTCACTTCCTTTTGGTCTTCGGTTGTACCCAGATTAATGACTTCTACGGGCTCTTTGTAAGGCTGAATGACTCTATCTTTATTCTCAAGCAATCAAGATATTTCCTCGGGAACCTCTTCTTCTTCCTCTTCGGCTTCGAATACAGGAAACTAAAAGTTCGGAGAAGGCATTGGGTCATTGTTTTTTATGGTTTGTTCGTGCAATAATCTGCACATGTGATTTGGCTTTATTTTAGATTTATGAAAGTGCAAGTTTGTGCACAAAACATGCAAAGTCATAAAAAAGTGGTTTTTTATGATTACCGTTTTTCAAAAAAGTAAAAGAGTAACACAGATAAAAATGGAATCACAAAAATGATAATTTTATTGATGATAGCAGTTTGCTAAACAAAAGCCCTAACACAAAATCACCTTTACCTTGGGCAGAGCAAAGAGAATTATGAAAAATAAGCCCACACAACAATCTCTTTCGCCTTGGGCAGAGCGAAGAGCTAAAAGCAAAAGACAATTACTTTGAAAAATGAACAACAAAAGGAATGTTAACAGCACTTCAGTTCTGAGAGACCGCTCCATGCGTCACAAAGTTGGGTTGATCTTCGTCGGACTCATGTTCGAGGATTGCACAAGCTTCATATTCAGGTCCCTTGCGTCTTGACCGAGGAGAATAAAAAGGACAGTAAGCATCTTCAGTCTCAGACCCGTATCCGGGATCCTCCAAATATGGCTCCCAGTCATTAGCAGAGATGTAATAACTTTCAGAGCCGAATGGTATGTATCCTTCAGAGTCGTCCTCTTTAGTTATAACAATAACCCTTTACGGATGAATAACTCCTCCACTATGAAAAACGTCTTCAATGGGAGGAATAATCATATTTCTTGTGGCAGGCTTGTCAGAACTGGTACCCGAAAACCTGAGACCCTTATTCTCTTTGTTTCCAGACAATGATATCACTTGCCCCCACCCTTCTTGGGAACCACCTTCCACGACGCGCTGCGCATCCTTGAAAAATAGAAGCCCCGCTCTTTTTGGAACTACCACCATCAATTGAAAGAGCTTGGAATTAGGTTCCTATTTCCTCATCGGTATTGTCATACCCCAAATGTTGACCACTAATATTTCCCATCATTGTGCAAATCATCATCACAATATGGATGTGCCTTTATGCCTCATCAATCTCCTCATAGATGTTTGAGCATTCACTACAATCAAGGATTAGGGTTTCAAGCCCTCTTAGAGCTCTTAGACAAAGGATCAATCAAGAAATGACATGATCTTCAACTTGTCTAACCTCTCAAACACCCATAGAGGATCAAGAGGACTCCCACATCAAGAATCAAGCACAAGGTTGCAACATTCCAAGTGGATCAAGCCTCAAGATCGCCAGTGTCACCAAATTAGGGTTTTGGTCGACCAGGGCCTCCAGATGGAAATTTTCCTCTGAGCATGAGCCAATGCTCCAAAGCATAACCCAAGATACTCCAAAGGGACTTCATGGACCCAATCATCAAGTCAATTTAACCTCAGGGGATGCATTCATAAAAAATCAGGAATTAGGGTTTCTTGACCTAATTCACCCCTAAGTTGACTTTTGGGACAAAGTATGAGCCAATACCTCAAGACATGATTTTAGGGACTCCAATACATTACATTGATCCATTTGCAATAATGGATTGATCCAAGAAGCTTGATCTACAAGTTTCAATTTCATCTGGACCACAATTAGGGTTTTGAGGAAAAAGTCAACTGTACCTTTGACTTTTGACTCAGACATGCTCCCAAAGCTTGGGACATGATTCAATACACCCCATAACACCTATGAAACATATCCATCAAGTTTTATTTAGGTCGAAGACTTGATTACACAAAGGATCGCACAGTTTGGAGCTCATCTGATAAAAAGTCAACTGTGCAGAAAAGTCAAGTTTGACTTTTTGAGATTTTTCACAATTATGGTTCCTCAACCCTAAAACAATGTTAATATGTGATTTGAATCATCATTCATCAAGAAAAATCAAAGAAAGTGAGGCTTCTAGCAAAAGGGGTAACCATAAAAAACTTAGAATTTTTCTAAGTTATGGAACAAAGTGGCTAGGGTACCAACTTCCAAGGATCATAACTTGAGATCCAAGCAACCATTTTGGCTGGTCCAAAGATGGATGTGTAGCTCTCATGGCATACTTTAAAAGTGTCAACTACACTTCATTCCAATTCCTCATGGATTTCAAGTTATGGAGTGATCAAAATGGCTGAAAACATGAAATGTCACTTTTTCCAACACTTAGTGAAATTTTCACTAAGTCAGAATCTGCCTTGCTTTTTTTCTAAATGTAGGGGCATTTTTCACTTGGATCCATAAAGTTTCAAGACAAACTATGATCACACATGTGTTGTGTCACATAAGGGCTTTCCAAAATGTCCAAGAACTCCATCAAACTCCACCTGAGCTAGGAGTTATGACAGCTGCAACATGCCTTGCTGCAAACTGTCTTGGCCAGGCAGATTTGTGCATAAAGGCTCAATTTGCTCAAATTATGCAATTCCAAGCATGTTTATCCATCTGCACACCTCAAGGGGGAACAACCAAGGGACAAACACTGATCTATTAGCCTCCCAAGTCCATGGATCTATGTTTAGGCATGACACTCCTAAATTCAAAGATGCTTCAAATATTCAATTTTGTTTCAAAGCATTTAACTGATGCATAGAGGTGGCCTTCATCAAGACAATGTTATCCAAGTTCAGTCAAGACTTATCCCTGAACAAATGACACATAGGCATGTGCTCTAACCTCTAGTCAATGGCTAGAGGAGACTTGAGATTCCAAAATGATCCAATTGGCCACAGACCTGTACCAGTTGTCATACCCTATTCCTTGCAAAATAAACTTACTCTACTATAAATAGAGCTCATTTGTGATCAGTTTGAGTACACCAAAGCACCCAAACTGATGCTTTCCTCAAAATCACCTTCTCACTTCCAAAATTACCTTCTAAAGCAAGTCACTATCGGGTTTTGAGTTTGAGAGCAATTCCAACCAAACCAATCACACACACACACCTCATAAACATCATATAGAATTGATCCAAACACTTAAACAACATCTGGAATACCAATTTCACAAAATCACCAGCCAATTGCTCAAGCTTTCAACCAAGTTGCAGTTGAGGTGCCATAACCTGTTCCAGTCCATTTCCAATCACTCCAAGCATTCAAACACATTCCATATGGTGTAGGGAAGCTGTTCAGATCATCACAACTCATCTGTAACACCTCCAACTCAAAAATCAAATTGCTCTTGCTGCCGCGACCTTCAAGTAAGCCTAAACTAGGTCATTTCATGATTCATGCATATTTCCTCGCACAATAATTTTGCCATATGTTCATAATCATGTATGGAGGGTTTCCCCTCAATTAATTGCTTTGTATGAATCGTGTATCAAAATTCCCAGCCTTCATGCAGAATTTAGGGTTCTTGAGGTTTTGTCTTGATTTCTTATTCCATGCTTAAAATAAATGAAATTAAAGACCATAGACATGATCATGAGGTGAAAACAAGTAGATTGATATGTGGATTGTGTGATTTCATCAAGTATTCAGTGAGATTGAGGGGAAAACGCAAATCTGAAGAAACAGAGGGCGCGGGCAAGAACTTGGTGTTCTTGGCGCCCTTTTTTTGAATTTTTAAATATTTGAATTTTTGTGATTTTATTTAATTGATTCAAAAATTAATTTCTGTCTAGTTTTTAATGATTTTGAGTTGATTCTTTTTTTAATAATTCACAAAAATGTTAAAATATTATATTTTACAATAATTTCCCAAAAATATTATTTATTTCATATACTTGATATTTTTGCAAAGAATTAATTTTTATTTGTTTTTTGACATTTAAAGTATTTTTTCTTTCTTGATTTTCCAAACTTAAATGGTTTTCAATCATTTTGTGGATAAAAATGTGATTTTTCAAACATTAATCCAAGATCACAACTTGTTTTTCACACATGTTTGATAATTTTGATCATTTTAATTAAATTTTTATTTAATTAAAATACATTTTGAAATTAATTTAGGGTTTTGATCTTAATCACCCTAAACAAATCTTTTTCAAACTCTTTGGGCCTCTTGAGAGAGTGTAAGACCCAACCCTTTGAAAATACAAAACTTTTTGGGCCTCATATATTGTATAAGTCCCTCTGCGTTAAAAAAATCTCGGCGCGATCGCCAATTCAAAATCAAAACTTTTTGGGCCTCTCCTCGAGCTATAAGTCCCAATTCTTTTTCTTAAAAAACACTTTTGGGCCTCTAATAGAGTGTAAGACCCAACCCCTTTTGTAAATAAACCTTTTTGGGCCTCACATATTGTATAAGTCCCTCTACATATTTTCAAAACAACGACGCGATCGTCGCCTTTTCAAAATCATTCGGGCATCTCCCCGAGTTGTAAGCCCCATCTCCTGTACAAAAATAAACTTTGGGCCTCTAATAGAGTATAAGACCCAATCCCCTTTTTGACCAAAACTTTTTAGGCGCCAGTCGTTGTATAAGTCCCGATACGATATTCAAAACAACAGTGCAATCACTGTTAAAATTTGGGCCTCTCCTTGAGCTGTAAGCCCCAATCTCTGTTCAAAATACTTTCCCCTTTGATTTTGAATCCAAATGTATAGTTGCGATAAAAACTTTCTTTAATTTCTTTGAACAACTAACAAAACAGCATAGAAGCTCTACAACGGGTAAGTGTTTATCCGCTTTCTTTTATATGCTTTCATATACATAACTGTATTGAGGGAAGTTGCGCATGGTTAGTCTTCTTTCATACCTTTTAAATACTCGTCATATATCAACTGTATATATACTAGTATAGTTATTTAGAGTTTTCTCCGGCAACTACGTCTAGAACTAGGTAAAGCCCTGTTGGTCACTCTTTAAATACAAACAAAACTAGATCCCCATAGGATTCCCAGATACAGTCTTCCCTTTTCTTGGGGTTAAACAACATGGAACAAAGAGAAAGGCAGTATTCTCGGTGAACCTTTTCTCAGACTGTCACCCCTAGAAATTGTCAAAGAAATTCTACTCCCCAGAGTTGATCTATTCTCCGTGAATAGCATCTCTTGAGTTTCTTCCAAACCCTCAAACTTTCCTGGAATGATCTCTTCTCTGTGAATTTCATTTCTTGAACTTCTCTTGGTTTGGGGACCCACAAGCTTCCTAAAAGCATCCCCGCCTCCTCTTGGGCTTTGTACAAGGACCCTTCGGCTTCTTAGAAGTTCTCATGCCTTCTCTTGGGCTTAATACAAGGACCCTCACGACCTCTTAAAGGTATAAGATAAAACTTAGTCATCCTTTGCTAGAGCAGTCTTTCCAGTGTCAAACCTCAGGCCACTTTAGGGTTGATTCTCATCCCTTAAGGCCCTTGCCCTCTTTTGGGCATCCTACAAAAGATAAAACTCTTCAACACCAGTAGACTTGGACAGTCTAAACCCCCTTTGAGTCTCAAAGATATTCTCAAGTTCCTTTCAAACATAGGAAAAAACACCGATCACTCTGGATGATTCTCCAGTTGAAACCCGGTCTCTCTCATGAGAGTTCTCCACACTTGGACCTGCCTAGGGATCTCAATAATCCCCAGCAGTAAGATAGCCTCCTCTTAGGCTTTGTATAATAATATTTCCTCAAAACAGTCAGCCTCCTCTTGGGCTTTGTACAATAATTCTCCCCCTAGCGGAGCTAACCTTTTCAGACTCTCTTGTTGAGTCTATCACTTTTCAGGACTCTCTTGTTGAGTCAATACCCTTTTAGCCTCAATCTCGGGCTTCGTACAAGACAGCAAATCACTCTCTTGTTGAGTATAAAAGACTCTCTTGTTGGGCCAATCTCCTTTTAGCCTCAATCTCGGGCTTCGTACAAGACAGAAAATCACTCTCTTGTTGAGTATAAAAGACTCTCTTGTTGAGTCAATCAACTTTCAGGCTCTCTTGTTGGGCCAATCACCTTTGCAAGACTCTCTTGTTGAGTCAACTCTTTTAGGCTTCGTCTTGGGCTTTGTACAAGACATAGAAAAACACTCTCTTGTTGAGACAAACTCATTTCAGCCTCCATCTTGGGCTTTGTACAAGACACATATAAACCTCCCAAATGGAGTCAAAAATCCCTTTTAGCCTCAATCTTGGGCTTTGTACAAGACAGAAAGAACATTTTCCCCGGAAAAGTCAAACTGTTAGCCTCCTATTAGGCTTTATATAATGATATCCCCAAAGAGTCAGTCTCTTTTTTGCCTCAATCTTAGGCCTTGTACAAGACATATACACTCTCTTGTTGAGTCGGTCTTTTCTAGCCTCCTCTTAGGCTTCATATAAAGACATCCCTAGCTGAGTCAATCAACCTTTTAGCATCAAACTTGTGCTTTGATCATAGCACACAAACATCAACAGTCCCTCTTTAGAGATAACAAATTCTCTCTCAGCCAAAACCCTTTAGCTTTATATCTTGGGCTTTGAAGAAGATACAAATCACCTTTAGCTTCATGTCTTGGGCTTTGAAAAAGACACCAAAACATCTTTTCCTCCCATAGAATAGGAGGAACTACGATTGCTCTGATTTCCCTGTTTCGCTAAACGGGAATACGTAGGCATAAGATTGCGAGATCTTAGTGAGCATACAAATCAAAAACTCTAGGTCCAGTACCTTCACACATTAGTTAGAAAAATATTAGATATAGTATCTTCCCAAAAAGCCTCATGAACCGTCAAGGCACTCTATTCTTAAGCCAAATAACCTAAGAGAGACCCACTATTTTGATAGCATCTGTAAACCAACAGTCATCTATTTAAACTCAGTATGCAAGCAGGGTTAATTGGAGACATCTATTTCCCTTCCTTAATCAGCTTCACAGGATAAAAAATGAATCGAACTGTAACACCCCAAAGCGATAGTGATTCGAAACCACAAAAACCGCGCTACAGGCATCAATATATGAAAAAGAAGAAAAATGACTCACTTCCCTTCATTAATAAACTTCAATTTTTGGTGTAGCGTAGATGTGACTGCCCCACCATCATGTATCCATGGCCTACCTAACAAGCAACTGTAAGCAGCACGAATATCCATGACTTGGAATGTGATTTCGAAAAGATGGTGGCCAATAGGCATAGGTAAAACAACTTCTCCAATGACCGTCTTCCTTGATCCATCGAAAGCCTTTACAACAATACCACTAGGCCTTAGAGGTGCCCCTTGGTATGATAATCTTGTGAGAGTCGTCTTCGACATCACATTTAACGATGATTCAGTGTCAACCAACACACTAGATAATGTGTCATCCATGCAGTTTATCGAAATGTGCAACGCCATATTATGCTTCCTCCCTTCTTCTGGGAGCTCTTCTTCACAGAAACTGAGATTATTACATGAAGTGATGTTGCCTATGATCCCGTCAAACTGATCAACGGTCACGTCATGATCGACGTAGGCCTGCTCAATGACATTCTGTAAGGCCTCTCTGTGGGCTTCAAAACTCATCAATAGTTGTAGCACAGAAATCTTGGAAGGGGTCTGCAGAAGTTTGTCTACAATCTTATACTCGCTTCTCTTGATTATCTTCAGGAATTCATCAGCTTCAGAGGAAGAATTAGTCCCACTAGACTTCCCCAGAGTTGAATCATTTACAACCGGCTGCTCAACAGAAATTCCCTTATCCTTTAGAGGTGTTGCAGAGAAAACACGACCGCTCCTAGTCACTCTACTGATATCAATAATGCTAACGACTGACGGCTGCATAGGTAAAGGTACCTCTTTCCCATCTTCCATCATAATGGCATTGCACTTGTAAGGGACTGCTTTGTTGGTGGCGTAAGGAGTCGGGCCAGGAATATTAATGACCAGAGGAGTTGGAGAATATTTCCTGCTGTCATAAACAATCTCAACGCGTTCTACTTCATTTAAATAAGGTACTATCACCAAGACTTCCTGTTCTTAATTCTCAATCTTATCAACAAGATCTTCATCACAGGTGATTGAAATAACCCTTCGGTCCATCAAATCTTGAATATCTTCCTTTATGAGTCCACATCCTCGTGGATTGGTAGAACAAACATGACACATAGCATAATCATGACCCTCATGGTCAAAGGAAAACATCTTGGACAAACCTTCATGCATTATTATTAAGGATCCTTGAATATCTTTGACATCAAACACAACATTCTTACTAGAGGACCCATGCAACATGTTAACACTGGTTGATCCATGCGGAGGGAGAGGGTTAACTTGTACATTAGGGTTAGACTCTTTGATCTTTGGACATTCGTTTTGAAACCAATACAATTTTCAATATTGTGTTCGGGTGCACCTTGGTGGTATGGGCATAACTGATTAGATCTGTACCAAAAGAGAGATCCTTAGGTACCTCAGGTGGAGACTTGGTTTGGATATGACCCTTCTGTAGCAAGGATGGAAACAAATCAGCATAGGACATTGGAATAGGATCAAAATATGGCCTTATCTTTGTATGGTTCTGGTTGTTGAATGGTGGCCGAGCCTGTTGTAAAGGTTGTTGATTCTGATAACGTTGTGGTTGTTGTTGTTGTTGCTGTTGTTGAATCGGTTGAACTGGTTGATACGGTTGTGCGAAATGTGGTTGATAAACTGGAGCACTAATAACCGTTGTCAGTGCTGCAACATGCTGAGACTGTTGATGTTGCGGGTTTCTCCTCCGGGGTCGACGATGGTGTATGGAACTCACATCTTGTTCCTTCTTCTTCGCAAAATTACTTCCGTGTTTCTTCATATTTCCCGAAGTACCAGTTTCTTTTGTCAGCCTACCCTCACAAATTCCTTCTTCCAGGCGCATCCCCATATTTACCATTTCGGTAAAGTCACTCGGAGCGCTAGCCACCATTATCTCATAGAAAAAATGACTTAGAGTCTTCAAGAAAATCTTGGTTATTTCCTTCTCTTCGAGGGGCGATGCGATCTGAGCAGCCACCTCACGCCAGCATTAAGCGTACTCTTTGAAATTTTCTCTTTCCTTTTGGGTCATAGCCCTCAACTGATCCCTATCCGGTGCCATATCGACATTGTATTTGTACTGTCTGATAAAAACGTCACAGAGATCGTTGAAGGTATGGATCTTCAAATTATCTAGCCCTATATACCACTTGAGAGCTACACCAGCCAAACTATCTTGGAAATAATGGATTAGCAGTTGATCGTTGTCTGTCTGTGCTGACATCTTGTGGGCGTACATAATAAGATGGCTCTGAGGACAAGAGTTGCCCTTATATTTCTCGAAATCAGGTACCTTGAACTTTGGAGGAACCTTAACATTCAGAACTAGACACAGGTCAGAAGCACTTTTTCTGAATAAATCCTTCCCTCTGAGGGCTTTGATATCCTTCTGCATTTCTAAGAATTTACCCTGAAATTCATCTATCCTCTCATCAAATTCGACACTCTCACTCGGTACGGTGTGGAATACAGGCTCTTCCAAATGGTACGGGACAACATTCACCACAGGAGGTGGCGTAGTCATAATAGCGGTTACACCAGGGGGCTTCAGGAACTAGTGGATGATAGCCAGCAGGAATGAAATTATGAGGCATTCCCCATGGAAAAGCAGGAGGCATGGTATACTACGGTTCACTGACAGGCGCCACTGGGATTGACGCTGAGACAATCTCTGAGATAACGGTCCTTGGAATATGGTCTTGTGAATTATGTGAAGACTGATTATGAGCAACTGCCAGTGCTTCCATCATTCCATTAAGCCTTTCCAAACTGTCTTTCAAGGTTGTAACTTCTTCGCCGAGCATTTTGTTTTCATGCTCGAGTTGATCCATCCTTTTCTGGTGACCTGCTCGGGTGTTATATCGGTGATTCAGCTTGTTTCTCTAAAGAAGAAGTAAGGGTAAGAACCTAAAATGCAAAGAATGCGATGCAAATGATGTATGCACAATGCAGAGATGAATCAAGGAACTCAAAAGTGTATTTGCAAACATTGTAGATATTGAGGATACGTTTTGAAACAACTCATTTCATTAATCAACTTGCAAGTTTTACAAAATAAATGGTACACCTCCAAGGTCCATTACATAAATAAACGAATACAGAGAAACAACATAAAGGGAACTAAGAGTCTAATCCATCTGATGATGGTCTTTCTCCTCCACGGAGTTCCTTCATGAGCTTGTCGATCTGTTCTTGCATCCTTGCTTTGTCGAGTTTCAGCTCCTCCAATGCCTTCTTCATCTTCAGCTCTTCACTTATATGGACTACAGGAGGCTTATGAGGTGGATAGAGCATCCTCAACGTGAGGGCTCTTTCACGGGCCCACTCCAAATAAGCTTCTGAGACAGTACAATCAGGGTGTCCTAGTGCAGTCCTTCCTCGTTTATTTATACGGCGCCAAGTGTGTACGATTTTGGCTTTAAGCTCATAGTTTTCCCCCTCTTTAAGGAAGAGTCTCGTCAGGTTTCTAGGGTCAGGTTCTATATTCATTGGATGTCCAAGTTGTCGACGGGCAAGAACGGGGTTGTAACTGATGCATCCCTTTGTGCCAAGAAGAGGCACATTGGGGAAGTCCCCACAGCTGTGGATCATAATAATTCCCTCATATATCAGATCGTACCACTCGATATTTGAATGGGTGAGCTCCATGAGTCTCTTGGGCCATATTGAACTGTCCTTCACATCCCAAAAGGGTGCAGACCTCGGTAGGTGCGAAATAAACCACCTATAGAGGAGAGCAACGCAGCAAGTGATCTATCCTTCTTCTCGTAGAATCTTCAAGTGAATAGCATGATAGGTGTCGGCCAATAGAGTAGGGATCGGATTCTTAAGCATAAAAATTTGGATGGCATTGATGTCGACAAAGTCGTCGATATTGGGAAACAGGAATAATCCATAAGCCAACAATGTGAAAGTGGACTAAAAAACCTCAGTGTTCTTCGTATCGGCGAGATACTGAGCTTTCTCAAACAATAATTGAGCAGGAAAACCAGAGAGTCCTCCCTTGATAGTCATGTGAGTTTGAACGACAGACAACTTTAGGTGTGTTGCTCTTGCAATATCCCTCTCACTGGGTTCATCCTCTAGCCCGAAGAATGGAGGTAGGTCGTGGACAGGGACACTACTACAAAACACGCAAACAACAATGTCATGTTTACAAAAAATCCATTTACACCGTTTTAATAGGTCATATTGTTCGCGCAATGTTCGCGCATCAGAGTTTAGCATGATTTATTACTACGGTTGTCTAATAACACCGTAGTAATATATGATTTGTAGCAAGCTTTGATCCCTAACAAATACAAGTTTTCAATTTTTTAGACTGCATTAAACGTGTGTCACTTAAGTCCATTATTTAAAAATTAAATTGTAAATGATTTTACAAAGGTTAATAAACCAACCGTTGTTAGAAAATTGAAAATTATTTAACCAAGATATTTAACCACGGTGTTACTAAACAACCGTTGTAAAATTTGAACATTGCATGACAGTTGTAATTTCTAACCGGGATGAAAAGTGATATTTTTTAGTATATAAGAGAACGTATCTATCGTTTACTACATAGCAGCCATTTCTCTCAAAAGAAGACCCTAACATATTTCACTCTTCCCTCTCATAACATAACTCTAAACATACTTCAACCTTCAGATACGTCTTCAGATTCGTCTTCACTAATCGCGAACTTCAGGTTTGTTCATTACACTTATGCTTCGATTTCGTTTACTTGTCTTGTTAAAAATGGGTTCTAATTTTTTTTTTCTTGAATGTTCTCATTTTTTTCAGATCCATCATCACCACCTTAACAAATACAAGAAGTATACTTTCGCTATGTTACATATGGTTTGTGTAGCTATGAAGAAAAATACAAGAAGTAAGAAGCTATTATGTTAACTTCATTCACCTTGTATTTCTTTTCATAGCTTCATGAACTAGACGAAATAGGAAAGTGACTCAGCAGGTCCTCAAATCGTTCATGCACATGCATCATCAATGAATATTTTTATATCATCTTTATTTAATGTTTTGTGAAGGTTATTTTAGTAATGTTTTATACATAACAAAAATTTATAGGAACATCATAGTGTGGCATCTTAGGGCACATTATTCCTTTAACACACATCACCACTTCTTATGTAAATATCATTAGGGCCTATATTAGTTTATTTAATGTTTTAATTTCCAATGCCCCATCTGAAATAAGAATATAAAAAAATGAATGAGGAAGATGAAGAATCAGCAATGGTTTTTGAATTAAAGAAATAATAATGACTTTCAACTAAAACAATTAGATTTTCAATGTAAAGAGAAGATGAAGAATCAAAGAAATCATTATAAATACGTTATTCCTCTCTGACCATCACACAAGCAGCATCATTGAAGAGAAATAATCAAAATGAATTCCAACAATGCAGTCCAAGAAGTCCATCAAACTGTAGATGTTCAAGAAGAAGTTGTCCAAGAAGTCCAACAAACTGCGCCTGTGGTTAAAGATGATGTATATGTTCAATAAGTTGCCCAGGTCGTAGATGTCCAAGAAGTTGTCTAGGTCGTAGAGGCTTCAGAGGTCCAACCAGTTGTCCAGCCCGAACAAGCTGTACAGACCCAACAGATGGTTGCCTTGCAAGAAATACGAGCCAGGAGGAGAAGAAGGAGATCAAGAAGAAAGAGAAGAAGGACAACTACGGTCGATTCGGATGATGAGGACGAAGCACCATTTTTTTGGAGTAATTTTATGTTAGCTAGGGCATATAGAGTTGATATTTAAAACTTAAAAGTGTCTCTGTTTCTTCAATATTCAAGATTTTAATTTTGTTATTTTAAATATAAACTTGCATTTTGTTGGAGTTTACTTTATATGAAACTTACATTTTGTTGTCTTATTCTTATTAAAAATATTTACATATGTGGTAAACTCATTACATAACCTTGAATATATGAACTTGAATGAAACTTTATCACATATGTGGTAAACTTATCACATAACCTTGAATATATTTTCTGTTGTGGTATGATGAACAATAAATAGGTTAAAAATGGGATTATATAGAAAAGCAGAATTATATATGTTAATCCAGCAGATATATAACAACGGTTATACATCATAACCGTTATAATATAATGCGCGTTATCCAGAAAAAATATTAAAATGACCCTGCTGGGAATCGAACCATGTATCATTATATTTATCACAACGGTTAGTTTGTAAAACCGTTGTGATAGGGCGCGCTTTTTCCAGGTTATTACAACGATTAATGGGTCGTCATAGTAAGTATCATTTTACAACAACACTCTACATAACAACGCATGCGCCCACATGATGATACATCTTTCCCAATCGTTGTTAAATGGGTTTTACGTATTAGTGGGAGGCCCATTAAAGCAGAGTATTCTTCCAAAGTCGGCATCAACTGGTAATCATGGAATATGAAGCAATGGTAGATGGGATCGTAGAGCTGAACCAGTGTCTCTAGTAATCCATCAGCCTTTTGAAGCTTCAGCTGTGGGAGAATCCTTCCATATTTCTCTGAGAAAGCCAAAGGGTCCTCGATCAGTTCTCCTAGTTCCCTTAATTGCTCAACATTAGGAAACTTGAAGGTGTACGGAAAAGTTCCTCTCTTTCCGAAATCCATCTTACAATGTCTGAAAAACAGGTTTTCAGTTCCTTGACAGAGTCAGTAAAAAAATGCAAGATGCAATGCAAAAGTTTCATAGAACTCGGCTATTTGTAGATATCAAGGGATATCAAAAGACTCATTATCATTAATGATAAAATGGATTACAAAAATTCAGTACATCTCACAAGAATCTTAAACAGCAAGCTAAATAAAAGCTAACAAAAAGGACCTAAGGAGATTCTCCTAACAACCTCATGTTGAGCTTATTAATCTCTTCTTCCATATGAGCCTTTTCCTTAATGAGCTTATCAACGATTAGCTTCCACGGAGTCGACTGAGGGTCAGAGGGGCATGGATTTTCTTGTGTTTTCCTCTTCTTGCAGGAGAGTACTTCTTCATTCTTTGCTTGTAGTTGCTTTTAGAGTTCTGCATTCTCCTTAACACCTACTTGATACTTATGTTTCCAAGCATCTCCTATTTGTTGGGTTTGGTTCAAAGCAATTCTTAGCTCCTCTGATTCAGACATGAAGATTGGGACAGGTTCTTTCTGCAGGGCCATTGGCCCTTGTCGGGAATAGGGCATCTTTAGCTTGATAGCTCTTTTCCGAACCCATTGGAGATAGGGTTCCAAAGAGACGCAATTAGGATTCCCTATGTCATTCTTACCCTTCTTGTGCCTATGACTCCAAGCACTCAAAATCTTCCCTTTTAGCTCCTCTTGCTTTCCATCCTCTTTGAAAAAGATATCTTCCACGTGAACACCGAGAGGCTTGTCCTTCAAAGGATATCCCAATTGTCGGCGAGCCAGAACTGGATTATAGCTTATTCCTCCTTTGGTACCAAGAAGAGGCACATTTCCAAAATCCCCACAACTATCGGTGACCATCACTCCATCGTAGACGTGGTTGTACCAGTCAATGTCAAAGTGGGTGAGAGCCATGATCTTCTTTGACCACCGACCTTTCTTAGGGTCCCAAAAAGCGTTAGCCTTAGGCAAGTGGGAAACAAATCACTTGTATAGCAGAGGAATACAATAGGTGATCATCCTTCCATTATGGAAATTCCTGAGATGAACGGAATGGTAGACGTCAGCTAGCAAAGTAGGCACAGGATTCCTCTTTAAGAAGATTTTGATGGCATTGAGGTCCACAAAGCCTTTGAAACTAGGAAACAGAAAGATACCATAAATGAGCAAAGTAAAGATAGCCTCGAACGCATCCATGCTCAAATGGTCGGCATAATACTGGGCTTTCCCAACCAAGAACTCTGCAGTCAAACCAAAAATTCCTCCTTTGGTAGTCATGTTATTTTGAATATCAACTAACTCCAAATGTGTGGCCTTAGCAATCTCTTGCTCTTTGGGGTCCTTCTCGAAGATTGGAAAAGGAGACTTGTCAAGAATAGGAAGACCAACTAGCTGAGAATATTCTTCAAGTGTAGGTAAGAGCTGGTAATCGGGAAAGGTAAAACAATGGTAAAGTGGGTCGTAGAACTGAAGTAAAGTGGAAAGGATCCCCTTATCAACCTTCATCTTCAATAAAGACAATAGCTTCCCATTTATGCTCTTGAATCCTTCTGGATCCGTCAGCAAGGTCCCCAACCTCTTAGGTCGTCCAAGTTAAGGCTCTTGAAAGTATACTTCATGGTCTTCTTCCTTTCATTGTCCATGATAACCCTATGATGTTCACAAACAAAAGTCTAAGTTCCATGAAACTCTTATGAAATGAATGTTTATGAATGTATGAGTGCACAAACACAGATAAACACAGATCCACATATACACGTATTCACAAATACACAGACAAAAGGCCTAGGTTTACAGGGCACGAGCGTGGAGCCATGGTCTACCCATCCCAACAGGTGCGTACTATGGGTTTACGATCTATATAATAGGGTTCTAAAAAGTTTCCAGAGTCAACAACCCATCTTTCGGATATTATCGATTTCCCGAATAACTCGGTAGTCAACAATATTCTCAAGAGAGTCTCGTTAGAGTGTAGTATCGCGTATCAACCATTTTGGGACTACTCCCTCATAGTCATCGTACTACGTCCTAAAAGGCCAAGTGGGGTTAAAAGGTGACTAATGGTCATCAGTGTCATGGGCTCCTAGGTCAAAAGTAGTAATGTTTTCACGAATAAACTCGTTCAACATAACTACTCTCAAGAGGGCCTCAACTGAGTGGTGGTTTCTCAAGTTAACTTTTTCGGGAATCGACTCCCTTAAAGCCTCCTTGAATATACAACCTTCCTATCATAGGTGCACTCAAGTCCGGGTATAGGACATATCTTCACCACTCAAAGTAGCAACCCTGCAAACAGAAAAACCCAAGCACAAGAAGATATATACAAATATACAAGTATACAAATATACAACAAATACAAGTATACAAACAAATAACACATAAAACAAGATAGGTGTAACCCTCTTAGGAAGTCATTCATTCCCCAGTGAAGTCGCCATTTCTGTCACGGTGAGAATCAGATATCAAGCTATTGAATTACTTGAATCACAAATTTTAATTCACCATCGAACTTTGATTTATCCAAAGGAAAAGGTAAAGATTGAAAGCCCTAATTGCAATGCAAAGCAATGCAAGAGATCTAAGGTTCGGGGGTTGGTTATACCTAGGAAGGTGTTAGCATCCTAAGTATTTGTAGTACTCTATAGGAACCTCTTGTTTTAATGTATTATTTGTTATCTATTTGCTTGCTAAGGGAAAAAGTACTAAGGTAAAGACCTAAAGGTATATACACTAAGTATGCTCGCCAAGACATCGCATCTCGTGCCTACGTATCTTGTCTAAAAGAATTAGAGCATTCGTAGTTCCCCTCAATAAGGGTAAACTAAGTTTGTTGATTGGTTTAGGAGAAGAGACAAGTCGTCATCTTAAGGGGAAAACTCAACTTAAACCCCCACAAACACGTGGAAGGTGGATCTTTGCTTCACATTAAGAGAAGGGCTCTGACTCGGATATCAAATCGACGAGTATGCCACATACCTCTCTTAAGCGGAAAAGAATCTACATCTTTCTCAGCTATGTCATGGGGTAGTAGATTTACATCTCAACTAGGGATGGATCATGTCTAATTCTCTCATGGGGGAAAAAGAGAGACTAACTGTAAGTTGTCTAAGTTAACATCCTAAGGGAAACTATCCTAAGGGAAGCTATCCTAAAGGGAAACTATCCTAAAGGAAAATACGGATCAAGCTAAGAAAGAGAGGTCTAAACTATCTTAGAACATGACTTAAGAGTCAACAAGGTAACTTTCCTTTGGAAGAAGGAACAACTACTTGTAAAACAAGTGTTGGAAAAGGGGAGTTTCAAGGTGAAGATGAATAAAAGCCAATGGATCAAAACCAAAGACCAAGAGATGACATATCAAGAATGGAAGCAACTATATCACACCATATCCAACATGTAAAAATATTCATGAATGAAGCTAAACAAGCACAAAGCCATCAAGCAAACTTGCCACAAGTTTCACCATTCAAAGACAAATGAAAGAGAAAGCTCAACAAGGAAATCATGACTCATAAACCAAGAGGGAAGTAGCATAAACAGCTCATGAATATCATATTCAACACCAACATGTCAAGATAAAACATGGACCATATTTAGGCATGAGCTAGATTATATGCAAGTGACAAGTCAAAACATCATGGAATGGTTCAAACAAAACAAAACATGCATAAATGATCAAATGGACAAACAAGTGCACCTTTGAACCATGAAGTCAGAAATGAAACATGCTTTTAAAACCATTAACAAACACATACTCAAACCAAATTAACACCTCAAGGAGTGTACTCAAGAAACTAGGTCAAGATTGGTGCAAAACATGAATAAAAGATTATCACATTAGCATGGTTTTCAAAAATAGAAAAATGAGTTGACAAATCTCAAACCTGAGCTCAAACACATGCTTAGACATTCAAATGTGTGTGTGTGAAGGGTTGTTAAAAGAAAGGCACAAGAACTATCCTAAAACCACTCATCAAGGTGAAACATCAAAGGAATTGAGTACAAATCGAGGGCGATTAATAAGCAAATAGAAATCATGTCAAACAACCTCATCCAAGGTCAGTAACCACACCACAAATAACCTCACAATGTGTGTCAAATCACTCTAAAAAAGTACAAGAACCAATTGGGAGGGACCTTAAACAAGGCAAGAGTTCAACACTAGGTCAAAATCAACACTTTGAATCATAAAATCAGAAATAATTATCAAAATAAAATAAAAATGAAATTAAAATTTATAGAAAATTAAATAAGGCATGAAAATACAATCATGATTTTTTGATAAAAGAAAGTATTTTTAATAAAAGAAAATCAAACAAAAAATAAAACAGAAAAGAAAAGAAAGAAATAGAATAAAGGGGGTGCAACAGTAAAATATTTGAACTGGAAATCTATTAATACGCGTAGTGGCCCAAGGATGGGGTGGTGCAAAAAGTAAAGATCTCTAAGCCCATCAAATATGAGTCCAGGATGACTTTGACCATCCTTTGGGTCTGTATGGTGGGATTCAAAGAATCTGGTCCCCATGATCTTGATCAAGCGCACCAAAAGGAAACAGTCTGGACCATTGGATTTCACTTAAAAACAAACATCCAAAACTGAAGGTCACGATCTAGGGTTCACAAAAGAGCCAAATTCCAACACACACAACAAGGCAACTAAACTCATTAATCCAGTCAGCAATGTTGGATGACACACACATGACAACTAGGCAGTCAAAGAATCAAAGAAGAACACCTCAGCAACGCAGGGGGCGTCGGAGCTAGGGCTCCGGTCGTTTTCCCCGACCACCTCACTGGAGCTCAAAATGCAAAGGTGATGAAACAGTGAAATAAAGGCATGACCTTGCTCAGTTTTTCACGTAGAGTTCAAATATGAACCTTGTTTTCATTTTTAAAAGCTTTAAGAAGGTAAAATCAGTGCACAAAGTCATACCACTGAAACTGACACAAACACAAACAAGAACAACATCATCTCTAACATGATCTACATCATCCCAGGGACTCAAAAATGTAAAGAATAAAATCAATGAACGTGTAAAATGCTAGGAAAAGGGAAGAGAAAGGTTACCAAACGTGAAGCTCCAAGGAATGTTGTTCCCCGTGCAAGCAAGTCTTTGAACCTCTCCTTTAGCTTCCAAATCAACTCAGAAGGTCAATGAAAACAAAGGAATGAAAGGAATAGCTCTCAATGCTCTGGTTCAAATGAGTGAATTTTTTTTGAAAAGAGAGAGAGAGAAACTTAGGGCTTGTGGCTGCTGATGATCCTCTGGGGTTTTTACTTCTCTCTTTTTTTTTGCTTAAATATGGAGACTTGGAGTGGTTATAACATTTGTTACTGAGGTTAAACCTTGTGGTGAAAATTTTGAAAAAAAGTATGGAAAATGGAGGGAGAACATGGCTCGTACATTGGCATGGTTGGTGGAGGTATTTGTCATGTTGTGTAGAGCTGCAAGTATGTTCAGAGCAGGCTTGGTGGAAGAGGTTTTTGTTGAGCCATTTGCCAAGTTGCACTTTTGGTGAAAGATTTCAAAATGTGGCAAAAGGCATAAGACCAAATTTAGCTAGATATGGTAATTCTTGGGATAGTGTTTTGCATGACAAAATAACACTTCCTGCGCATGAAATGTGAAGACTTTTGGTGCTGCATGAAATTTGAACATGTGCATGACAAATGTGACATGGAAATGTGTAACCATAATCAGTCATGAAGCTCACTTTGGATGTCCATAACTCATTCAATTTGGCTTCAAATCAAGAGATCTATGGTTCAAAGTAAAGTTCATGGATCATAGAGCAATCCTTGTTTGAAAATCAGGTTGAAATAACCCTTAGAAAGTGATGAAAAGAAACCTTGAAATCTTGTCCAAAAATGTCACCAAGAAAAGAACTTAGAAAAATTCTAAGTCATGGGAATTGACATGTTTGTGACACTAACTCTAAAGCACTATAACATGGTGAATATTTGTCCAAATGAGGAGTTCTAGTAATGGATGGAAAGCTTGGAAAGAGCTCTACAACTTCCATGTCCATGGAAAATTGAAATAAGGCTTGTATCATGATGAAAAATGCCTTGGAATATTGGTCCATAAAGTTTCCAAAACTTGTCAAGTGAAAAACCCTATCTTGATGACATCATAACTTGAGTTGTATACGTCTAATTGAGGAGTTCTAGTACTCAAAAGAAAGGTAGAAGAATGCTATACAACTTTCATGTCCAAAGAAAATTGAAATGAGGCTTGGATCATGGTGAAAATTCCTTGGAAGATTGGTCCTTCATGTGGAGATTCCATACTTAGAAAAAATTTCTAAGTGCAAAATTTCACATCCTTGTTTTTATCAACTTAAAGCCTCCATATCTTGAAATCCATGAATCTCTTGAACACTTTTATTTCTTAAAACTTGAAGTACATTATGTCCTCTTCAATTTGATAGTTAATTTGCTCCATTTGAATCAAGGATGAAGAAGTTATGGATGTTACAAAATGGTTAAAAATTGAGACACTTACACTTAGAAATTTCTCTTCCAAAACCCTAATCCTTCAAACTTCTTGATTTTATGCTTCCTCTTGATTTCCTTTGATCCAAACTCGCAAAAACACTTAATATGATATGTCATGCTCATGGTTGACCTCAAATCTTGAGTTTGACTTTTCAGAGACACAATTGACTTCCTTGAATAGATGAATCTCCACCTTGATTTTCAACCAATCAATACATCTTTTGGGCTACTTGGATACCACAAGTGGGCTTCATGGATGCCTTGATGAGCCATAGATCATGTCTTAGGGTTTGTAGCCCACTCTTAACCAAGATCTATGGGTGCAATTGGCTTTGTCTTGAAGAAACCCTAACTTTTGATTAGGTACTAATGAAACCTTGAGGAGCTCAATGTGAGACTATCTTGGGCTTATTTCTTTAATGGGAATGAGCCTCCTATGTGTGTGTGGACTTGCTTGATTGATGATGTCCTCAAGACTTGACTGGATAAATCCTTGAGGCCTTTTTTTTGGAGCAATCCCTAATTCAAAAGTGAACAAAACAAACAAAGCAAAGCAACAAAAATGGTTAGTTATGCATGAAATGCTTGACCTAAAGAGATGGGATCTTAGGGTTAAAAATTAGGGTGTGACACGAAGATCTCTGAAGAAGATCTAGAATAGGAAGAGATTCCTATTGAGGTGGTGCATAGTGATGCTGAATTGCAACCCAAATGAAGTCAAAGAAGAATCTCAAGTTGCCGATGAAGATAAGGAGATAGATAATGACTACCTACTGGCAAGAGACAAGTAAAAAAGAGTCATCAAGTCACCTTAGAGACTTGGTTATACAGATCTTATAGTTTATACCTTAATCTCTACAAGTGAGGTTCTGGACGAAAAACATAGAGACTATAAGGAAGTTATGCGGAGTCGAGACAAGACATTGTCGAGTAGCAAGTCTTTCCACTGTATGCAGTTGATAAAACTGCATGATGAAAACTAGTTTGTTCCCTTGTTAGTTTAAAGTTTGTTCCAAGGTAGAGAATTGTGGTATTTTGGATCTAACTCTAGTGTCAACAATGGTAGCTTCATGGTTCGACAGAAGTTGTGTATGCTGTAGTCGAAGTATGTTCGAGCATAATGTCGAAATATATTAACTTGTAATTTAAGTTAGTATATCGAATTGGGCCTTGCTTCTAAGCCCAATTGTTAAGTTAGCTTGTATCCTAAGTTAGCTTAGTAGTCTGTAAATAGACTAGTTCTCTCAGGTTGTTGAGAGAGGTTAATTGTTGGTATTTACTTGTAATCTTTGAACCCTTATTAAGTAAGTGAATAGTAAAATAGTTTTAACCAATTCTTATTCTTCTTCTTCCTTGTTCTATCCCTTTTGTAAAACCTAATTGGCTTTCTTGTGTTTGTTCAAGAAACTCAATCTTTTTCTCATATTTTGGTTTGTTCTTGATGACATCAATTCACAATAATGATAATGATAATCAAATCAATCAATATGCTTTAAACCACAATCACTTGAATACTACACAAAAATAAAGACTATTCCTAATGACAAAATTCACAAAAACACAATTGAGAAAAATTATCGAACACCTTGTGTGTAGTCAATTTTGTTTAGAATTTTGGTTTTGTTGATTTCCAAATCCAACCACAATCTAATAGATTGTTATCAACTCAACAAAACCTTTTTCCAAAGGTTTAACCAAAGTATTGATTGCACAATCGAAGAATTCAACAATTTGAAAATGAAAGATTTGTTTAGCCAGTTCCTCAATCGACCTCGCTATGGGTATGCCTGCCCTCAATTCGAACTCGAATTGAGATAGTGAAAATTAACCTTACTTTGCAAAATCAGTTTACAAGAGAAATATAGAAATCCAAACCTACAAATCCTATGTTTGATTTTGATTCTAACACTTTCTCTTCCCTTGATTTGAACTCGATCAAGTCACCCAACAATACCAATTTAATTCACCATCTCACGCCACTCATTTGCAAGAAACCCCATTCTTCAAAGCTTTCACTCGATCAAATCAAAATTGTGAATTATTGTCACCCAACAGTACCAATTTGATCCACGTCTCACGTAACTTCTTTGCAAGAAACCCACCGTTCTTCAAAGCTTTAATTCAATCGAATCCACATTACGAACTGTTGTCACCCAAGATTTATTAAAATAAGCCAGCGTCTCACGCTACTCATTTGCAAGAAACCCATCGTTCTTGAAAGCTTTCACTCAATCGAATCCAACTTGCGTAATCTTGTCCAGAACTTTCAAATCACAAATTGATATTGAAGGAAAACCCAACTTGGTTTTCTTATTTAAAACCCCCAAAGATTCTCAACCCAATTTACAATTCAACAACCTAAATTGGGCGTTATCAACTTGATTATATATGGCACCTAAACAAAGAATGATTATGTGTAATTTGTTCGTGTATATGCATAGAACAAAGGATGAAGATGAAGAGAACTCTTTGTTATCCTTTGTTTCCTATATTGTTTTTTAGCAACCACTATCATTGATAAATGATGCATGTATAAAGTATATATATGTGTGCAAGATTGAAGCAAATGGAATGCAAGAGGTTTAGAAAATAATGCAAATTTCAAGATCTTTAATGCATGTGCCAACTTATGTAAGTCATGTGTCGACCTATTATATGCATGTGTCGACCTGTATAGGTTATGTGTTGACACATAAAGGCAGCACATCAAACAGTGGCTATTGGCTTTAAAAATGGACTACATGTGTTGACCTATAACATGTATGTGTCGATCTATAACACGTATGTGTCGGCCTGTATAGGTCATGTGCCGACATGTATAGGTTATGTGTTAACACATATAGGCAGCACATCAAACAAAAGCTATAGACTTTAAAATTGACCCATATGTGTCGACCTATAACTCGTATGTGTCGACATATAGACCTGTTTTTAAAATAAAAACCTGTTTTTAATGCATGAAACCTTTTCCAAATCATTTTTAATGCATGAAAACTTTTCTAAATCATTTCCAGAATATTTTTATGCTTCCTAATGCTAAGATGCACATTAAGACTCACATGATACCGTCTAATATACATTAACGCTAAAGTATCCTAGTTTTGACATCATAGAAAATAGATCTAACAAAAATTTGCACTAACATACTCCTCCTTTATTTATAATGGAAAAACTTGAGATGATGCATTTCGTGTCTTCATGAAGGCTCCCTCAAAATGTATGCATCCCAACTTCATCTTGCATATGTTTCTCCCCCTTTGACAACATCAAAAAGAGACAAAGCAATCCATGTGAAGTATCTTATATCACACATATACTAATATAAAATACATAGGTGTTTGTAAAGATAAAGTCATCAATAAAACAACACTCACATAGAATGATATAAATATTGAAAATGCCTAAACATAAATAAAATCACTTAAAGCAACAATATAACATGATTGTCACAAACCATGCTAAATAACATAAACAATAAACATGAAAGATGAAGGATAAAATGCTATAAAAAAACTATTGAGTTGCTTTAAAAACGACACATTTACGTGACATATACTTTTGGTGCTCCCGAATGCTGCACACATGTGTGCTCTAACAAGGGGATTATTTAGATTTATCACCACTCAAACCAAAAACAGAAATGTCATCATAAGTCATAACAATGACACACAACAAGAATTTTGTTGACATTATAACATATTCAAAAATATCTCATGCCGAAATAGATAAACAACAACCTCACATATATCATGCAAGAGCTAGAAATAGATAAGATGCTTATACACAAAGAACATATTTCAATTATGGAAGAAGAATAACATGAAGTCACTATAAGAATATAAATTGAAAGACATCAATTTAAGACTTTTGAAAGTGAACAAACATGACATATTTCATACATTAAGCATATCAAGCATTTGGAACATAAGTAACATGCAAAAGTAAAAGGCTTACTTTCTAAGAGAGAAAATGGAATAATATTACCTTGCTTATGATAGGAATAGTGTTGTCGCATATAATAGGAATACGTTGTCGTTTAATGTCAAAATCAAATATTTGTTGTCTGAGCCACAATATTTGAGCAAAAAACTACCGGCT
Source organism: Lathyrus tuberosus (assembly GCA_022829125.1). Classification (NCBI taxonomy): domain Eukaryota; kingdom Viridiplantae; phylum Streptophyta; class Magnoliopsida; order Fabales; family Fabaceae; genus Lathyrus; species Lathyrus tuberosus. The sequence goes on from JALAZF010000093.1 coordinate 6,800,684, forward strand.
GCAACGTATTCCGCCTTGGAAGTTGGCAAAGCAACGAAAACCTATTTCTTGCTATGTCAACTTACTAAGGAGTTTGAAAACATGTGGCAAGTTCCACAAGTACTTTTCCTATCCGATTTACAACTGGCAAAATCGGAATCGATATAACCAACTAAATTACAATCTCTTCCCTTGGAATACCAAAGCCCATACTTAGATGTACAACGAAGGTATATAAGGATGCATTTTACGGCTTTTAAATGTGATTCCTTATGAGCCGATTGATAATAAGCACACATACACAAGCTAAACACGCATACACATCGAAATGTTACATCGATATATCGAACTAAAATTTGGCAGAGTAACGGAATAAAATTCATGTTGAATCCGTAGATTATATCTAATTTAACGCAATGTTAAGCAATAAAATAGATCATCAGCAACAACCACGCATAATGTTATTACAACAATTACAAAAGTCCATAATTGAATCGAAAACTAAACACCATAAAACAATATATACATCACACTAAAACTCGAAACAAAATGTTACCAAACTTGATGTCATGACGCCATTGCTTCTTTGATTCGTTGTTATTGGCGCGGTAGTGAACGGATACAAATTGTTGTCGTCGAAAATCACTGAAGCTGCAGTGGAGTTGTGTGTTGAAACAATGGTGAATCAAAGTTGCTATGAAACGGACTCTACTGTGAAACAGAAGTGAAGAGGAAATGAGGTAATGGTGTACAGTAGGTTGCATTTTATGGGTTGATTTGCTGAAGAAGAAGAAGATGTAGGGAGGTCATGATTTGGATATTGATGAGTAAGTGGTGTTTGCCGACGTGAATAGTATGGTCCCGTCGGTGGCTAGGTGTAGGGCAGAGGAAAGGTGGCTTAGTTGATTAAGAAAGGTATGTTGTTGAACAATTTATGCACGGTTGATGGTGAAGGGGTGATATGCATGAGGTTTCACATGGTGGTAGATTGGAGATTTAAGGTTGTGTTTTGGAAGTTGTTTGGGGTGGTGATGAGGTGATATGCAGGAGGTTTCACATGGTGGTAGATTGGAGATTTAAGGTTGCGTTTTGGAAGTTGTTTAGGGTGGTGATGAGGTGAGCTAGCAATTTGATGAGGAAAGGTGAGGGTGTCGTATTACAGTGGCTGGAAACGAGATCGGAGTTGTGCACAATGGTGGTTCGTGGAGGTGAGGGAGGAGAACAAGTTGTAGGGTGATTCGTGAGCGGTGGTTGGATTTGTTGTAGATGATGGCGATGAACACTAGTAGCGAGAGAGAAGTCAAATGGAGTGGGGGATGGATGGCCACGAAAACATGTCCACTTCTTCCAATTTGTTACTTTATTTCTTCCCACTTTTTTTACATTGAGAGAGACTCCTCTTGAGATTTGAAGTGGTGGAAAAATCGTATTGAGTGAGAATCCTCTCTTTTTTTCGCTGAGAGAAGTTGTTATGTGTTAAAAGAGAGAGCCCTTCCCTTGGGCCGCATTTTGCTTCTCCCATCAACCAAAAACCGTTTTTTTTCCCTTTTATTCGCGTGTCCAGCATTCTTCAAGAAGATCCTTTTATTTTTAATTCTTTTTTCTTAATTTTCGTTGGTAGAATGGGATATGAGTGGATGGTGATCCAAGTAAAAATTATGGGACAAATGTGAGTTGTCGATTAACTCAATCCAAGGGCCAAGAGAGTTAGCACAAAATAGGGCGTCCCAAAATTTAACTAATTCTATAATTACCCTTGGATATTTTTAGATCAAAAATTAATTTAAATGAAATAAAATCAAATCTTTTTAATAAAAACAAATAAAAATCAAATGATTATTTATTTGTTCATATTTACTTTTTCTTGATATTTTGACAAAAGAACAAAAATAAAAGGAATTAAAATGAATAAAAATCAGAGCGAAAATGCGCGAAAATTAAAATGAATGCATTGAAATGATATACGCAAAATAAAAATCTCAAAAACAGACAGATAAAGATCAAATTTTGCAATAAAAAATGTCCGGTTGAAAAGGCTTAGGCTTATCGAAATGCAAATGCAAACGGGACCAAAAAATAAAACGAACATGCCAAGTTAAACTATGTGTCATACCCCAAAATTTGACCACCAAGATTTCCCATTATTGTGAGGATCATTACCATAATATGGATGTGCCATCATGCCTCATCAATATCCTCAGAGATGTTTGAGCATTCACCACAATCAAAGAATTAGGGTTTCAAGCCCTCTTAGAGCCTTAGGCAAAGGATCAATCAAGAAATGACATGATCTTCAACTTGTCTAACCTCTCAAAACATCCATAAAGGATCAAGAGGACTCCCACATCAAGAATCAAGCACAAGGTTGCAACATTCTAAATGGATCGAGCCTCAAGATCGGCAGTGTCACCAAATTAGGGTTTTGGTCGATTGGGGCCTCCAGATGGAATTTTTCCTCTGGGCATGGGCCATTACTTCAAAGCACAACTTAAGATACTCCAAGGGACCTCATGAGCCCAATCATCAAGTAAATTTAACCTCGGGGGAGGCAGTCATAAAAAAATCAGGAATTAGGGTTTCTTGACCTAATTCACCCCTAAGTTGACTTTTGGGACAAAACATGAACCAAGACCTCAAGACATGGTTTGAGGGTCTCCAATACACTATATTGATCCATTTGCAACAATGTATTGATCCAAGAAGCTTGATTCACAAGTTTCAATTTCATCAGGACCACAGTTAGGGTTTCGAGGAAAAAGTCAAATGTGCCTTTGACTTTTGACCAAGACATGCTCCCAAACCTGGGGACATGATTCAATACACCCTATAACACCTATGGATTATATCCATTAGGTTTGATTTAGGTCAAGGACTTGATTTCACAAAGGATCGCACAGTTTGGATTTCATCCGATAAAAAGTCTACTGTGCACAAAATCAAGTTTGACTTTTTGGAATTTTTCACAATTACGGTTCCTTAACCCTAAAACAATGTTAATATGTGATTTGAATCATCATTCATCAAGAAAAATCAAGAAAAGTGAGGTTTCTTGCAAAAGGGGTGACCATAAAAAATTTAGAAATTTTCTAAGTTATGGAACAAAGTGGCTAGGATACCAACTTCCAAGGACCATAACTTGAGATCCAAGAAACCATTTTGGATGGTCCAAAGCTGGATTTGTAGCTCTCATTACACTCTACAAAAGCTTCAACTACAGCTCATTCCAATTCCTTATGGATTTTTAGTTATGGAGTGATCAAAATGGCTGAAAACATGAAAATGACAATATTCCAACACTTAGTGAAATTTTCACTAAGTCAAAATCTGCCTTACTTTTTCCCAAAAGTAGGGACATTTTTCACCTTGATCCAGGTCAAACCAGGTCTAGGGGTGGACATAAAAGTTAAAGTATGCGATGAGGGCTTTCCAACAAGTACCAGATCATCTCCAAATTCCATTTGAGCAAGGAGATACAGCCCTTGGAACACGGCATCCTGAACTGGTTTTTACAAGGCAGAATTTGTGCATTTTGCTTGATTTGTCCAAATCTGATAAATCCAAGCCTTGTTATCAATTTAGACACATCTGAGTATCAAATCCAAGGGGGTTAATCTGATCTCCAAGCCTCCAAAGTCCAAGAATCTACAAGTAGCCATGCCAAACCTAAAAGAGCTAAAAAGTGCCAAGACTCCAATTTTGTTTCCAAGCATTCAATGGATGCACCAAGGTGGCATGAACTAAGCCTATTCCAACTGAATTCAGTCCAAGTTTATCTCTGAACCAAAGCTAAAAATCCTGTGCTCTAATCTCAAGTCAATGGCTAGAGGAGACTTGAGATTCCTTTTGCATAACATTGGCCAAAGGCCTGCTGCAGCCTCCATTCACTATTGATGCCAAAAGAAACTTGACGCACTATAAATAGGCCTTAATTGTGATAAGTTTGAGTGCACCAAAGCACCCAAACTGATGCTTTCCTCAAAATCCTCACTTTTACTCCAATTTTGCCTTCTAACTCAAGTCACCATAGGGTCTTGAGTTTGAGAGCAATTCCAACCAAACCAATGATTCACACACCTCACATATAACATATAGAAGTGATCCAAACTCTTACATAACATCTGGAACATCAATTTCTCAAAATCACCAGCCATCTGCACAAGCCTTTGACATATTTGCAGTTGAGGTGCCAAATCAAGTTCCAGCTCAATTCAATCCACTCCAAGCATTCAGACACACTCCATAGCACCTAAGGAACCTGTTCACCTCATTGGAACCAAGTTGTAACACCTCCAACCTAGAACTCGATCACCAGCTGCAAGAGGTAAGCATGAACTCTTGAAACTCCATGATGCATGCATATTTTACTGCACAATAATTTTTCCATATGTTCCTAATCATGTATGGAGTAATAACCCTCAATCAATTGTCATGAATCAATCATGTATGAGATTTCATTGTGTTCATGCAGAAATTAGGGTTCTTGAGATTTTCTTCAGATTTCTCACTCAATACTCAAAATAAATGCAATTAATCTATATGGTTGTGATCCTTGTTCAAAAGCGAACAAGATTGGTACTTGAATCGTGCAAAACCATTGAGAAATCATGAAGAAAAGTGAGAAAACGAAAATCTGAAAAAACAGAGGGCGCGGGCAAGAACTTGGTGTTCTTGGCGCCATAATTCAAATTTTTGAATTTTTGTTATTTTAATTAATTGATTCAAAAATTAATTTCTCTCTGAATATTTATGTTTTTGAATTGATTCTTTTTCTCAAAATTCACTAAAATGTTTAAATATTTTATTTTACAAAAAATAATCCAATTTATATTATTTATTTAATATAGTTAGAATTTTTGTAATTTATTTCATTTTAATTGTTTTAAAACAGTTTTTAATGAAATTCCCACTTTGATCTTTCAAAATCAATTGAATTTTAAACTTTCATATGATTAAACATGATTTTTCAAGATATTTTCCAAAGTGTATAACTTGTTTTTTAATATAATTGAATTTTATCATTTATTATTTAAATTACCTTTGAAAAATGACATTTTTATTTAAAATTAGGGTTCCCTCTTGATTTTAAATTTTAAAAACTCTTTGGGCCTCTAATAGAGTGTAAGACCCAACCCCTTTGTAAATAAACAATTTTGGGCCTCACACATTGTATAAGTCCCTCTGAATATTTTCAAAAAGTTCGACGCGGTCGTCGCCTTTTAAAACAAAATCAACTGGGCTTCTCCTTGAGCTATAAGACACGTCTTTATTCATTTTTCAAACTCTTTGGGCCTCTAATAGAGTGTAAGACCCAATCCCTTTTTGAAACCAAAATAACTTGGGCCTCAGTTATTGTATAAGACCCAGTGTGATTTCAAAAATCTCGGCGCGATCGCTGTTTTCAAGAAGTTTTCATTTGGGCCTACCCTTGTGTTGTAAGTCCCATTTCTTTTCTTTTAAATCTTTTTGGGCCTCTAATAGAGTGTAAGACCCAATCCCTTTGTACATTAAACCTTTTTGGGCCTCAGTCGTTGTATAAGTCCCGATACGATCTTCAAAACAACAGTGCGACCACTGTTAAACCTTGGGCCTCTCCTTGAGTATAAGCCCCAACAATCTTTTCAAAAACAACTTCCCTTTTGATTTAGATTCAAATATACATATTGTTATCAAAACTTTCTTTAATTTCTTTGAACAACTAACAATACAGCATGGAAGCTTGCTCACCTGTAAGTTTTAACAACTTTCATTTACTCGTTTTCATATATATATATATAACTGTATTGTGGGAAGTTGCGCACTGTAAGTCTTCTTTTATATCCTTTTAAATACTTGTCATACATCAACTGTATATATACTAATATAGTTATGTAGAGTTTTCCCCGGCCCGACAACTAGGTCTAGAACTAGGTACAGCCAGTTGGTCACTCTTGAATACAATCAAAACTATATCCCCATAGGATTTCCAGATACAGTCTTGCCTTCTCTTGGGCTTAAACAATATGGAACAAAGAGAAAGGCAGTATTCTTCGTGAACCTTTTCTCAGAATGTCACCCCTAGAAATTGTCAAAGAAACTCTACTCCCCAGAGTTCATCTATTCTCGGTGAATAGCATCTCTTGAGTTTCTTAAAACCTCAGAACGTTCACTAAATGATCTATTCTCGGTGAATAGCATTTCTTGAACTTTTCTTGGTTTGGGACCCACAGGCTTCCTAAAAGCATCCTCGCCTCCTCTTGGGCTTTGTACAAGGACCCTTCGGCTTCTTAGAAGTTCTCATGCCTTCTCTTGGGCTTAGTACAAGGACCCTGAAGACCTCTTAAAGGTATAAGATAGAACTTAGTCATCCTTTGCTAGAGCAGTCTTTCTTGAGTCAAAACCTCACCCCAATTTAGGGTTGATTCTCATCCCTTAATACACCCGCCTCCTCTTAGGCATCATACAAAAGATAAAACTCTTCCACATCAGTAGATTTGGACAGTCTAACCTTGAGTCTCAAAGACATTCTCAAGTTCCTTACAAGCATAGGAAGAAACCCCGGTCACTCTGGATAAATCTCTAGTAGAGTTAAAATCCATGGGTTCTAAAACCCAGTATCTCTCCTAAAAATCCCCAAGGTATCTGATACCTCAACCCTTCTGTAAACCTTAGCAAGAGTTGAATCTCCATTTGAACCTGCCTCGGGATCTAAATAATCCCCAGCAGAAAGTTAGCCTCCTCTTAGGCTTTGTATAATGATCTTTCCTTAGCAAAGTCAGCCTCCTCTTGGGCTTTGTACAATGATTCTCCCCCAACGGAGCTAACCTTTTCAGACTCTCTCGTTGAGTCAATCACCTCTTCAGAATCTCTTGTTGAGTCAATCAACTTTTCAGACTCTCTTGTTGAGTCAATCACTTTCTCAGACTCTCTTGTTGAGTCAATCACATTTCAGACTCTTTTGTTGAGTCAACCTTTTTCAGCCTTAATCTTGGGCTTTGTACAAGACAGATAAAGATACTCTCTTGTTGAGTCAATCACATTTCAGACTCTTTTGTTGAGTCAACCTTTTTCAGCCTCAATCTTGGGCTTTGTACAAGACAGATAAAGATACTCTCTTGTTGAGTCAATCTTTTCCCCGCCTCATCTTAGGCTTTGTATAAAGATTTCCCCTAGCATGAGCAAGCCTCCTCTCAAGTTGTGTAGAATAAATTCTCCAGCTTGTTCAGCCACAATCCTGGGCTTTGTACAGGACAGATAAAAGCACTCTCTTGTTGAGTCAAACCCTTTTAGCCTCAAACTTGGGCTTTGTACAAGACATAAATTTTCATTTCTTAAGCTTAGGGACATATATCTTCCCCAGCAAAGTCATTTCCTCCCAGCCTTCTTTTAGGCTTTGAGGAATAATTTCCCAAGCAGAGTCAAACTCATTTCAGCCTCAATCTTGGGCTTTGTACAAGACACATAAAATATCCTCACCAGAGTCAGTTAAATTTCCCATTTCAGCCTCAATCTTGGGCTTTGTACAAGACATATACAAACCCTCCCCAACGGAGTCAAAATCCCTTTTAGCCTCAAACTTAGGCTTTGTACAAGATAGATAGAACATTTTCCTCGGAAAAGTCAAACTTCTAGCCTCCTCTTAGGCTTTGTATAATGATATCCCCAAAGAGTCAGTCTCTTTTTTTTGCCTCAATCTTGGGCTTTGTACAAGACATATATACACTCTCTTGTTAAGTCGGTCTTTTCCAATCTCCTCTTAGGCTTTGTATAAAGACTTCCCTAGTGAAGTTAATCAACCTCTTAGCTTCAACCTTGGGTTTTGATCAAGGCACACAAAAATCAACAATCCCTCTTTAGAGATGATAAATTCTCTCTCAGTCAAATAAACCTTTTAGCTTCCATCTTGGGATTTGAACAAGACACCAAAACATCATTTTTCCTCCCTTAGGATGGGAGGAACTACGATAGCTCTAATTTTCCTGTTTTATTTAAACGGGAATACGTAGGCATAAGATTGCGAAATCTTAGGAGCATACTAATCAAAAACTCTAGGTCTAGTACCTTCACATATCATTCAAAACTTAGGGCCAGTACCTTACCAAAAACACCCGAACATCAACAAAAAGTCACTCATACTTCCCAAGAAACTTTCCCAACCCATTAACGGATAAACACCATCAAGTACAAAGCGAAACCTAAAGCTAATATCCTGTGGATAACCACATATAGGATGGGTAATTTACAACTCCCCATCGTATAACCTGACCCCGTACCCCCAATCTCTTTTAAGCGTTTGTTCAGTTACACATCCGCGTGCAAGGTTAGTTTTAGATAGCTTCCCTTTCCCTTCCAGCTTCATGGGATAAATAAGAAATCAGAAAGTAGCACCCTTTCCTACCATTGCGGTGAGGAAAACCCAGCGATAAGGTGGTCGCGTCACCGACAAAAATTGCTCGCTACACTATGTGAACCAAAGATTAATAAAACTAACAGTTGCAAGCCCAGTCTTTAAATGTTTTGTCCGCTAAATTTATGCGCATTTGAGAAACGATTCAACTGGTATGTCTGTAAAACTGAAAATTTATTATGGTCGACATTTTAAGCATTATGCAGAAAGAAATGCATGGTCTGATATATAGATGATGTAAATGTCTGGTGAATGATTGATTAATTGATCGAGGGAAAAAGTTTGGGTATGACACTCCCACCTTGCTCCAAATTTTCATACTCACTTAAAATATAAATTTAATATTGAGAGAGTAACCACCTTGTAGAGAATTCTTGTGTAATCAGTACTATATTATTCAAATCTGTAATTGTAAATCAAGAGAGGGCCGTTCTCGTGAAACTTTGATAAGTTATAAAGGTTACAATTTGAACATGAAGTAAAAGCTTAGTGTAAAGAAGGTTGAGGGTTGATTATGTGTTAAAAGCTCTAGAAATCTCAAGGAACAATCCTATGAGACTTGAGTAGGCCTCGTGGTTTTGGATCGAACAACTACAATCCTGGTGTGTTCCTTCCTTTTATTAATTTATTGTCCTTTATCTTTCTACGATTATTTCATCTTCTACTCGTTTCTTAAAGTAACTTTTAAAAAATTTTAAATTTCTTTAAATTTTGAAAAATATTGTTATCACAATTCACCTGTCTTATGTATTAAGTCACTTGGGTAACACTTCAATCACAAAATATAGGAATATAATTGACTTATTTGTAAGTGTCAAACTCATGTTGGTTGGTATGTCCTTGTTAGAACTTTGGGTCATAAATGTAACATTTAAGGTGTTAGTGTCATTATTTTAATTAGTCGAGACTTAAAGGGGTCTAATTAATATCATATTAAGTTTGTGGCTAAAAGCATAAATGTCATGAAAGGTTAGGTTATTGTGTAGATACCGTAAGTCAATATCTAATTTGATGAGGAGCTAAATTAGAATATTGAAAATTAAGATATAACCCCTGGGTTATTTAAATGGTTTATGGTCCCCATTTGTAGAGTACAATAAAAAATAAGGTTTATCATGTTTTCTCTCTTCATCCCCATCAGAGGAGATTTAAGGAACCCTAAGGAACTCTACAAATCGAAAGATCCCATACCCGGAACCTTCAACGATTTCAATGGCAAATTCAGGTAAGCTTCTGCCTTTATTCTCTAATTGAATTATGGTATGGGTTTAAATGTTTTAGAGTTCTGTTCTTGATTTCTATATCGGTAGAAATCATAAGGTTTTGAACGGATCTAACAGTGTGTTGTGGTGAAAATTTGATATCAAGCTATTGATTAAACTTAAATCACAAATATTTTAAAGATTCACCACCGAGCTTTGGTTTATCCAAAGAAAAGGGTAAAGATCGTAAACAACCCAAAGTTCGCAATGTAACAACAATGCTAAGAGATTTTGGGGGATCGGGGATTAGTTATACAAAGGGAAGGTATTAGCACCATAAGTAAATATAGTACTCTATAGGAACCTCTTACTAGTATTTGTGATTGTTGTTTGCTATTGTTTTGTGTTTGGGTTATATGATGAGAGATAGGGACCTAAGGGTTTTGTCACCAAGTATGCTCGCCAAAACTTCGCGGTCTTGTGCCTACATATCCTTACAAGGATGGAATCAGAGCAATTGTAGTTCACCTCACTAAGGATGGATGAATACTTGATTATGATCAAGATTCAAGGGGATTAAGTGTCAAGGTCTTAACACTTTACTTGACTTGACAAAGTCACAAAGGGTTGTAAATTCTAACCTAAGTCTAGGACTCAAAAACCTAATGACTCTAACAAGGTCAAAGGGTGGGTAAAGATGAGTTATCTATGACATGGAGTCAATAGAGAGACTTTCCCTTGGATTAAGGAATGGGGGTAACTTGAGGATGGAAACTAACAAGCTAACATTACTTGGGGAAAAATAACTTGACAAAGTTAAAGAAGTATGGTTAAGCATGGATGATATGAACAAGTATGATATTCAAACATGATATATATTGAAAATGGATTAACATAACATTCAAACATGATGTTAATGCAAGTATGACAAAGTAACATTCAAACATGATGTTAATATGGAAATGGTAAAGCATATGGTTACAACCAAAGCATAAAGGTAAATGTGACAACATTTAGAACAAGGATTTACAAAGTCAAGAACCAAACAAGGTAACTACCTAGTAAGTTCAAAGGTTCAAAGAAGTTTCAACTAACATGGTGATAACCAAAGTAAGTTCAATCAAACAAAGATGTTACAACATCTAAACAAACATGAGATATAGTTCTAACAAGACTAAAGTATCATGGATGAAATTTCAAGTGCTTGATTAAGGAAAGCATGCATTAAGGTTTACTAACAACACTTAATCATGAATACAATTTAACATTCAAAGCATGGATAAGTCATTACAATACTTAGGCATGGTAAGATTCAAAGTTCAAGTCAACATGTAGAAGTTATGACGACACTTAAACATGGGTAAAAACAAGAGTTCAAAGTGGACATGCATAAGTTAAAACATTACTTATCATGGGTGAAAAACAAAGTTTAATCTCAATATGTAAAGGTTATAACAATACCTAACATGAATGAAGTTCAAAGATATAGTGAAGCACACATGGAAAAGTTAAGACATTACTTATCATGGATACAAAGTACATCAAGCAAATGGTGACAACCAAACATACTTGAATAAGAAGGACATGTTTATGACAACAACATGTGGATGAATATACAAGCATACAAAGGATGGCATGTGAGAATGCTTAAAGATGTCATATTGAAAGTGAAAACATCGTATGAACAAGTTAAGATATTACTTGAACAATTAGGCATGGCACAAGTTTCAACATGTTAAGTAGGTAACAGCCTAAACATGCATATTAGGGTTATATCATGCTTTTTGAACAAGGTGGAGACTTCACAAAGGTCCATGTATACAAGCATGTGTTCAAAGTTATTTTCAAAGGAAAACAAAGGTTTTAAGGATACCTAAACATAATATAACTCAAACTAGGGTACATGTACACACCAAAGTCATATAAACATGGAAAGACTCACATGTTAGAAGCAAAATGACCAAACAAAAGTTCATGGCATGGCTAGGAATTCAACATACATGTACATGTAAATATATATTTGAAAATGCATCAAAATCAAGTTGAAACACATATGTACAAGTCCACAATATTACATAAGGCTCATATAAGTTGCAAATGGTTCAAACATGTCCATATGTGCAAAGGAAATCAAAGGAATCAACCAAAGAAAACACAATGGTCCTTAAGAAAACCTGAAAAGGTCACTCACTTCAAACATTCATAAATTCATCAAAAATAATCATTCTTGGAAATTAAATTTCACAAACAGAAAATAGACATCATTATGAGAAGATTGCAAAAAGAATGGCTAAAAAATCAATTAAAATGAAGGAGTTGTGAAGGTTTAAATTTGTAAAGAAAAGTGAGAAAAATAGGTTTTAAAAAAATAAGGAAGTGGTCTTAGTGGGTGTTGAACCCAGGCCAGTTCGCTCACAGTTTAAAATAATAACCAACCCTACTGTGCGTGCATTGTGATAATAGGATGAGGGCATGTTATTATATGTATTGTTCAATCGAAAATCCAAAAAGAACAAAAAGAACTGGGGCGAGGGGGATTCGAACCCCAGTTCTTCAGGTTCAAGGCATAATACGCGCGCAGGTCTAACCACTAAGGTGGTGATACATCCATTGTATCACCCCCACAAATTAATTGATAACCCTAGTCTTGCCCTGAAATCTGACCCAAGGCGCCATGGCTGGCCTCGGTCATCCTCATCCTACCTTGATTTGCAAGAGTAATCATAACTCAGCCAATACTCAATGAAAATTAAAAGTGTAAACTCATATCCTGCCTAATTTTTCATGAGGATTTCAGTGGTGCAATTAGATTTTTCTAAAAGTGCTCCTATTTTAAAACCCAATAGAGACATTAAAAATGGCACAAGCTTGCAAGTTCTATGGCACAGTTAGATACAGACAAGTATTGCAACAAAAAATGGTTCAATCATGTCATTAATAGCATATCAAATACTTCCATACTTAGTATATACCAACATCATGCATGTTAAAAGGGTTCAAATTCATGATGGACTTACCTCTTGAAGTCATACTTGTAAAAACCTTCAAGAAATGTTACAGAAATAATTGGATGATTGAGATCCCTTCAATGCACCACTAATAACCTCCTGGAATGCTTGGAAATAAGGATGAATAGCTGGAACAGGATGTCACCTTCTTCTTGCAAAATGGCCAAGTTGCTTCACAAAGGAACTTCAAGTAAATGGTGCCACAGTCCACTAACCAAACCTTGAACAGTTTGAGGATGATTTTGGTGAGGGGTATGTAGGGTTGGAAGGTTTGGAAATGATTTGGACAGTGTCTTAGATATGAAAATGCAAAAAGTCAAACTTTTAAGGGGTTGAGAGTTGACTTTTTGATCTATTAGGTTATTGAAGGTTGTGGGAGTTTATACACTCTCAAGAGAGGTTTTGTGGTTTGTGAGAATGAATGATTTAAAGGAATTGTGGTTGGAAAAGGTTCTAAGGTAGTTCTTGCAAATTTGAGATTCTTGGTTTTCAAGTAATGACTTGAAAAACCAGTTCTGGTGTGAGGTGGCTTGGAAGCTCTATGGTGTGTATTTTTGTTGTTCTTTTAGGTAAGAATCAACCTCTATTTATAGGGCAAGAGTGGAGGAAATAGTTATGATGATTTGGAGTGATTTGGTTGCTTGGTTTGTTTGAAATCCAAAGAATGGTTAGTTTGATCTCAACTTGGCAAGTACAATGGTTCTCATGGTTCCAATGTCAAGTACAAGCATATCTTGAGTGTTGGAATCTCTTTTTGAGTTTGCTTCTACAGATGGAATTCGTTTAAGTATCAATGCAAAAGGTTTGTACTTAAAGTAACTTTTCAAGAGTAGCATAGTGGACTTTATGGCAAAAACATTTCAAAATGGCATGAAATTTGAATTTGATGCTCAAATCTTGTGTGTAGTGCTTCAAACTTTGTACAAAATTCGGATTAGTGGTGGATTTGGAAGCAACATGGCCTAAAAACTAAGATCATGCAGGTTTGGAATGGTTTTGCAACAAGACAAGTTTGTGAAAATGGCATGGAAACCAACTTTGTGACACCAACTTCCTCTTTTCGAAACTCTCAGCTCAAGATGGCTATGGAGGAGTTCTAGTACTTTTTGAAAAGCCCCAAAATTTCTCTAAAACTTTAATTTAAAAAAAATCTGAATCTAAGTGGATCATAATGAAAACTGGCCTCAAAGATTGATGTTTTAAAAGATCAAAAGCTGCCTTGAAATTTTTCAAAGTGTCCCAAGATTTCTTCAAACTTTGGAGCCTCAAAACTTAAAATCCAAGCATTTTTTGAGGTTTCCACCTCTCGTACAAAGTTGTAGTATGTTGCAAGGGCTTTAATTTGAGCTTTGAGCACACAAAATGGCTGTGTAGATTGGGAGTTATGACCTTTTAAAGTTGGCCTCACAATTAGGGTTTTTTCCATACTCAAAAAAATTTCAAGTTTCTTAACTTTGCCCTTTTTGCAAGAAACCTCCAAAATCTTGATTTTTCATGCTCAAACTCATTGATCAAATATGTCTTGATGAAATTTGGCTTAATGACTTAAATTTGGACCAAAAACCCTAAAAGTCAAAGGGTTGACTTTGTCAGATGAAGCTTGTATAATCAGATGAATTCAACTGTGTGATCTTCAATGATCTTGCATTCCTGAATCTTTCAATCATCATGGATTGACTCCAAGGGTGTTTTATGAGTATCTGGGATCATGTCCCAAGGCTTGGCATCATGATTTGATCAAAAGTCAAGGCACAACTGACTTTTTCCTAATGAAACCCTAATTTATGATTAGATAACTTGAGCTTCATAAAACTTGTAATGAGACCATCTTGTTCTTGATTCTTGACAAGGAGAAGCCTCTTGAGTGTATATAAGCTTGAGGGGTTGATGATCATTCCAAAACATTGACTGATCATATGAGGAGTCCCTTGATTTTCTTGAGCCAAAACCCTAATTTTAGACAAAACCAAACAAGAAACATCTTGAATAATGGTTAGGGTTAGCAATGCAATGCTTGATGCTTCCTAGAATGATGATGACATCTAGGGTCAAAATTTGGGGTATGGCAGTTGCCCATATTTGAATAACTTCACTGGATTTTCTGAGTGGTGACAACCCTCAGGGAATGAAAGTGAAAGGTATTTAAATACAGAAATAACCAAAAAATTTGCCCCTAGATGCAATGGTATGCTATGCTACAGACAAAATTGACTTAAATGCTAGGAACAGTGCAGACATGCAATGAACTCTATTATGATGCTCCATGATGGAATGATAAATGTTGAATGCATAATGCAGACCAAAAGGATCAAAAGCCAACTGGAAAAAGGGAAGGACCACACTGAGAACATCCTAAGAAACACCTTTGGGGACTGGGAGACCCACTGGGGGGTGTACCCAAAGTAATTGATCAACAAGTTCAGACATGACCTGAGATCACTGGGGAAAGATAGATGGGAATAAGATCTTCTCACAAGAGATCAAAAGGACATTTCAAAACAAAATAGCACAGGATGGTCTCCACCAGGGAATATCTAGAGTAATTGATCAGTAGGTTCAAACGTGACTGGCTGACACTCTAGAACAAAAGATGAAACCAGGATCCTTATAACAATAGGATGATCACAACAAAAATACAATCCTCTTAGCAATAGGATTTATCCCAATATTCCTCATGACAATAGGAAATAGAATAGATTCTCATAACAATAGAATCATTGAAAAGACTCCTCATAACAATAGGGGACATTGACTCTCATAACAATGGAATCTGCAAACTGGATTCTCATAACAATAGGATGAAATCCTTAAAAGGAATATGTTGAATATACCCTCATAACAACAGGGATGGAAGATGGTGAGAATCCTCATAACAATAGGATCAGTGAGCCAAAAAAGGGGTCCTTATAACCATAGGATCAACAACACATCATATTGGAGTTTTCAAACATCCAATCTTCTGGAAATTCCTTAAAATGAAGAGTTCAAACGGGATCTTCAAGAACCATCAGGAAAAGTACAAGGTAACGAATCTTCTGTACGTGCCAATCTTAATTGGGCTTGGATTGTAAGCAAGGTAACAACCATCTTTCGATGGATTAATGCTAGTAACAACTAGACTTCAAAGGGGTATTGGTGACGACTAAAGCCACTTACCAACGACAATTGGATTTCAAGCAGATCTACTAGGGTAGGAAATATTGGTGACAAATAATATTCCAGGACACCAAAGACAAAATAGACTGGTGGAAGAGATAAATATACATGGTGACGACCCCAGGAAAGATAAATATACATGGTGACGACCACGGGAAAGATAACTATATGGTGATGACCACTAATAATGGTTTTTGAACAAGGCCAGTAACCACTGGACTTCCAAAGAAATTAGTGACTACCATATTAACGATTGGATTTTGAACAGTGTCAGTAACCACCAGACTTGCAAAGGAAATGGTAACAACCGGATGAACTGCTCACAATAGAGTTAAAGATGCCAATGACAATTGGGCCTTTAGATAATGGTGCTAGTTACACTAAACTTTACGAGAATATTGGTGATGACTGGGATCCTTATGTTTAGGTCCCATAAGTTAAAACATTACTTACATGGAAGCAAAAGTGTATATGGCTCAAGACTTTGGTGCAATGTTAAGGTTCTTTGTGCTCATCTAAGGAGGTATGCGAAGATTTGACATTCAAGGGAGCATTGGTAACAACCAGACAAATAAATATCAATCAGAGACTAGATTTTCAAAAAGAGAAGCTGGTAACAACAAGATTCATAGGTAACAACCAAAGTTTAAAAAAAAACCGGTGACAACCATATTTTAGGCAGGAAATTGGTGACAACCACAGATCTTAACAAAGATGCCAGTTGCAACTGAACTTGGGGTAAGAGTCGGTAATAACCGAAGATCTTAACAAAGATGTGTCATACCCCAAATTTTGACCACTAAGATTTTCCATCATTATGCAAATCATCATCACAATATGGATGTACCTTTATGCCTCATCAATCTCCTCAAGAATTGTTGAGCATTCCCTACAATCAAGGATTAGGGTTTCAAGCCCTCTCAGAGCCTTAGACTAAGGATCAATCAAGGAATGACATGATCTTTAACTTAAAATGATCAAGAGGACTCCCACATCAAGAATCAAGCACAAGGTTGCAGCATTCCAAGTGGATTAAGCCTCAAGATCGCCAGTGTCACCAAATTAGGGTTTTGGTTGACCAGGGCCTCCAGATGAAAATATTCATCTGGGCATGAGCCAATGCTTCAAAGTATAACTCAATATACTCCAAGGGACCTCATGGACCTAATCATCAAGTCAATTTAGCCTCAGGGGATGCATTCACCAAAAATCAGGAATTAGGGTTCTTGACCTAATTCACCCCTAAGTTGACTTTTTGGACAAAACATGAGCCAAGACCTCAAGACATGATTTGAGGGTCTCTAATAAACCACATTGATCCATTTGCAACAATGGATTGATCCAAGAAGCTTGGTCCACAAGTTTCAATTTCCTCAGGACCACAATTAGGGTTTCAGGAAAAAAGTCAACTAAACCTTTGACTTTTGACCTGGACATGCTCCCAAACCCTGGGACATGATTCAATACACCCTATAACACCTATGTAACATATCCATCAAGTTTGATTTAGATCAAGGACTTGATTTCACAAAGGATCGCAAGGTTTGGAATTCATCTGATTAAAAGTCAATTGTGCACAAAAGTCAAGTTTGACTTTTTGAGATTTTTCACAATTATGGTTCCTCAACCCTAAAACAATGTTAATATGTGATTTGAATCATCATTCATCAAGAAAAATCAAAGAAAGTGAGTTAACTTGTAAAAGGGGTAACCATAAAAAGCGTAGAATTTTTCTAAGTTATGGAACAAAGTGGCTAGGGTACCAACTTCCAAGGATCATAACTTGAGATCTAAGCAACCATTTTGGATGGTCCAAAGATGGATTTATAGCTCTCATATCATACTTTAAAAGTTTCAACTACACCTCATTCAAATTCCTCATAGATTTTTAGTTATGGAGTGATCAAAATGGCTGAAAACAGAAAAGTGATATTTTTTCAACACAGTGAAATTTTCACTAAGTCAGAATCTGCCTTATTTTTTTCCAAATGTAGAGGCATTTTTCATTGTAATTCAGGTTGACTCAAAACCAAAGTTGGACATCATGATGAAATAGGATATACCAGCTTTCCAAAATGTCCAAGAACTCCATCAAATTCCATCTGAGCTAGGAGTTACGACAGCTGCAACATGCCTTGTTGCAAACTATTGTGCAAGGCAGATTTGTGCATTAGGGCTCGATTTGATCAATTTGTGCAAATAACAAACAATTTTATCCATCTGCACACTTCAGGGGGAGACCAAGGAGGAACAAACACTGATCCATAAGCCTCCCAAGTCTTTGTAACTACATATAGGTTTGGCACCCCTAAAAGCTAAAGATGCCTCAAGACTCCAATTTTGTTTTGAGGCATTCAACGGATGCTTAGAGGTGGCATGTATCAGAGCAAAGATGAACACTTCAGTCAAGCCTTATCCTTGAATTAGAGAACCATAGGCCTGTGCTCTAATCTCAAGTCAATGGCTAGAGGAGACTTGAGATTCCATTTGATCCAAATTGGCCAAAGGCCTGCTGCAGTTGCCATTCCCTATTCCTTGCAAAACAAACTTGACACACTATAAATAGACCTCATTTCTGATCAGTTTGAGTACACCAAAGGCTTATAACACTTGCCTTTCTCAAAATCACACTTTCACTTCCAAATTTGCCTTCTAAACTAAGTCACTATCGGGTTTTGAGTTTGAGAGCAATTCCAACCAAACCAATCACACACACCTCATAAACATCATATAGAAGTGATCCAAACACTTAAACAACATCTGGAACACCAGATTCTCAAAATCACCAGCCATCTGCACAAGCCTTTGACAGATTTGCAGTTGAGGTGCCAAATCAAGTTCCAGCTCAATTCAATCCACTCCAAGCATTCAGACACACTCCATAGCACCTAGGGAAGCTGTCCACATCATTGGAACCAAGCTGTAACACCTCTAACTCAAAACACGATCACCAGCTGCAAGAGGTAAGCCTCAACTTGGTCATCTCATGATTCATGCATATTTCCTCGCACAATACTTTTTCCATATGTTCATAATCATGAATGGAATGTTTCCCCTCAATTAATTGCTTTGTATGAATCGTGTGTGGAATTTCTGAGCCTTCATGCAGAATTTAGGGTTCTTGAGGTTTCTCTTTGATTTCTTATTTCATGCTTAAAATAAATGAAATTAAAGACCATAGACATGATCGTGAGGTGAAAACGAGTAGATTGATATGTGGATTGTGTGATTTCATCAAGTATTCAGTGAGATTGATGAGAAAATGCAAATCTAGACAAAACTCAGAACACGCGCGTGTTCTTGGGTGTTCTTAGCGCCCTTTTTCAAAATTCAAATATTTGAATTTTTGTGATTTTATTTAATTGATTAAAAAATTAATTTCTCTATGAATTTTAATGATTTTGAGTTGATTCTTTTTTTAATAATTCACAAAAATGTTAAAATATTTTATTTTATAAAAATTTCCCAAAAATATTATTTATTTCATATACTTGATATTTTTGCAAAGAATTAATTTTTATTTGTTTTTTAACATTTAAAATATTTTGTCCTTCTTGATTTTCTAAACTTAAATGGTTTTCAATCATTTTGTGGATAAAAACATGATTTTTGAAACATTGATCCAAGATCACCACACATTTTTCACATGTTTTCAATAATTTTTATTAATTTTTAAAGAAAAATTATTTCATTTTAGACAAAATTAGGGTTTTGATTGATTCCACCCTCATCAATCTTTTTCAAACACTTTTGGGCCTCTAATAGAGTTCAAGACTCAACCCCTTTGTAAATAAACCTTTTTGGGCCTCACACATTGTATAAGTCCCTCTATATATTTTCAAAAGTTCGGCGCGATCGTCGCCTTTTTAAAATCAACTGGGTTTCTCCTTGAGCTATAAGACCCATCTTTATTCATTTTCAAACCTTTTGGGCCTCTAATATAGTGTAAAACCTAATCCCTCTTTAAAACCAAAATAGTTTGGGCCTCAGTCATTGTATAAGACCCACGGTGTTTTCAAAAATCTCGGCGCGATCGCCAGTTTAAAATAAATCATCTGGGCCTACCCTCGTGTTATAAGTCCCATTTCTTTTCTTTTAAAACACCTTTTGGGCCTCTATTATAGTTGTAAGACCCAACCCTTATTGTACATAAAACTTTTTGGGCCTCAGTCGTTGTATAAGTCCCGGTACAATATTCAAAACAAAGGTTGCGATCACTGTTAAAACCTTGGGCCTCTCCTTGAGTATAAGCCCCGCCAATCTTTTCAAAACAATTCCCTTTTGATTTAAATTCAAATACATATATTGTTATCAAAACTTTCTTTAATTTCTTTGAACAACTAACCATACAGCATGGAAGCTTGCTCGCCTGTAAGTTTTAAACAGCTTTCATATATATATAACTGTATTGTGGGAAGCTGCACATGGTTTGTCTCCTTTCATACCCTTTTAAATACTTGTCATATATCAACTGTATATATACTAGTATAGTTATTTAGAGTTTTCCCCGACAACTAGGTCTAGAACTAGGTAAAGCCCTATTGGTCACTTTTAAATACAATCAAAACTAGATCCCCATAGGATTTCCAGATACAGTCTTGCCTTCTCTTGGGCTTAAACAATATGGAACAAAGAGAAAGGCAGTATTCTTCGTGAACCTTTTCTCAGACTGTCACCCGTAGAAATTGTCAAAGAAATTCTACTCCCCCGAGTTGATCTATTCTCGGTGAATAGCATCTCTTGAATTTTTTCAAATCACAGAACTTTCACTAAATGATCTATTCTCGGTGAATAGCATTTCTTGAACTTTTCTTGGTTTGAGACCCACAGGCTTCCTAAAAGCATCCCCGCCTCCTCTTGGGCTTTGTACAAGGACTCTCCGGCTTCTTAGAAGTTATCATGCCTTCTCTTAGGCTTAATATAAGGACCCTGACGACCTCTTAAAGGTATAAGACAGAACTTAGTCATCCTTTGCTAGAGCAGTCTTTCCAGTGTCAGACCTCAGGCCACTTTAGGGTTGATTCTCATCCCTTAATGCCCTTGCCTCCTCTTGGGCATCATACAAAAGATAAAACTCTTCCACACCCGTAGACTTGGACAGTATAATCCCCTTAAGTCTCAAAGACATTCTCAAGTCCCTTACAACTATAGGAAAAACCCTGGGCATTCTGGATCGATCTCCAGCAGAAACCCAGTCTCTCTCATGAGAGTTCCCCGACCAGGGTCAACACTACCTTAAATCAGAACCTCAAGGTATCTGACATCTCACTCTTCTGTAATCCTTAGCAAGAGTTGATTCCCCCACTTGGACCTGCCTCGAGATCTCAATTATCCCCGGCAAAAGATAGCCTCCTCTTAGGCTTTGTATAAGGACCTTTCCTTAGCGAAAAGCTAGCCTCCTCTTAGGCTTTGTATAATGATCCTTCCTCAGCGAAGTCAGCCTCCTCTTGGGCTTTGTGAAAATTATTCTCCCCAGCAGAGCTAACCTTTTCAGACTCTCTTGTTGAGTTAATCCCTTTTTCAGACTCTCTTGTTGAGTCAATCACTTTTTAGACTCTCTCGTTGAGTCAATCACCTTTTCAGACTCTCTTGTGGAGTCAACCTTTTTTTTAGCCTCAATCTTGGGCTTTGTACAAGACAGATAAAAATACTCTCTCGTTGAGTCAATCTTTGTCCAAACTTGGTATAAAGATTTCCCCTAGCAGGAGCTAGCCTCTTCTCAAGTTGTGTATAATAATTTCTCTAGCTTGTCCAGCCTCCTTCCTGGGCTTGGTACAGGACAGATAAAAACACTCTCTTGTTGAGTCAAACCCCATTAGCCTCAATCTTGGGCTTTGTACAAGACATAAATCTCCCTCTCTTAAGCTTAGGACAGATATCTTCTCCAACAGAGTCATTTCCTCCCATCCTTCCTTTAGGCTTTAGGGAATGATTTTCCCCAAGAAGAGTCAAACTCATTTCAGCCTCCTCTTAGGCTTTGTATAATAATTTTCCCAGTAAGGTCAGTCTCAATCTTGGGCTTTATACAAGACACATAAAAATATCCTCACCAGTTAAAATTCTCATTTTCGCCTCAATCTTGGGCTTTGTACAAGACAGACAAAATATTTTCCCCGAAGAAGTCAAACTTCCAGCCTCCTCTTAGGCTTTGTATAATGAAATCCCCTAACCGAGTCAATTAACCTTTTAGCATCAACCTTGTGATTTGATCAAGGCACACAAAAATCAACAATCCTTCTTTAGACATGACAAATTCTCTCTCAGTCAAAACCTTTTAGCTTCAATCTTGGGCTTTGAACAAGACACCGAAACATCTTTTTCCTCCCATAGAATAGGAGGAACTACGATTGCTCTGATTTCCCTGTTTTGTTTAAAAGGGAATACGTAGGCATAAGATTGCGAAATCATAGCGAGCATACCAATAAAAAACCCTAGGTCCAGTACCTTCATATTAATCAAAACTTTAGTCTAGTACCTTACCAAAAACACCCAAACATAAACAAAAACTCACTCTCTCACTTATACTTCCTAAGAAACTTTCCCAACCCATTAATAGATAAACACCATCAATTATAAAGAAAAACCTAAAGCTAATATCCTGTGGATAACCACATATAGGATGGGTAATTGGCAACTCCCCATTGTATAACCTGGCCCCAAACTCCCCGAATCTCTTTTAAGCGTTTGTTCCATTAAACATTCGCGTGCAAGGTTAGTTTTAGATAGTTTCCCTTTCCCTTCCAGCTTCATGGGATAAATAAGAAATCAGAAAGTAGCACCCCCTCCTCCTACCATTGCGGTGAGGAAAACCCAGCGATAAGGTGGTCGCGTCACCGACAAAAATCGCTCGCTATAGGAAAATGGCGACTCTGGTGGGGACTCACTGTATGATCTGCTTTACCTTAGTCATCATCATCCCCATTTTCTACAGGAAAATGGCGACTCTGCTGGGGATTCATTGACTGTATAGGACTAGGATTATAGCTCTTAAGAGGTCTAGGATGTTAGTTTTAGGATAAATATATATATATATATATATATATATATATATATATATATATATATCATTTTTCCTAATTGATATCCGTGTTTACTTTTTTGCTAATGGGACTGCGAGTGATGCCACATCTGGAAAGATTGAGTATACACCTAAGATAAGTGATGGCACTAGATGGGTAATCTTACAGGGAGTGACTCCCAAATAAGATACCCCGGTAGACCATCGAATCAGTGGAGATACCCTTTGCGGATTCAATGCCTATACGACTTCGGTTGTTGAAAGCAGATTGTTCGATTGTGGTTGTCCATGAAACTGAGGATTTAGTAGGTTGAGACCTTGTTACTATTTTGTAGTACGGAAGCTATCGGAAATAGTTGTCACACGATACTACCCTCATTTGAGATTACTCTAAGATACTGCAGCTCGCTCGGGTGAACCAGCCTGCTGTTGTTATCCTAAGAGGGGTCAATGATTTTGAGGACAGGTACAAAAAATCACCAGTATAACCTTTGGGGATGGGTAGAACCATGACTTCATGACACCGAACCTTTGACCCCATATTTTTTCTATGTTTTTGTGTGCTGCATTCATGCATTCATTTCATTAAAAAAACTTTAAACAAAGAAAAATCGTCTCTTCTAGTTTCTCTGTTTCAAATTAAACTAAGACAGTGATTGCAAATATCAGAGAAAAAGATTGCGTTATGGATTTCGGTAGAAGGAAGACTCACAAGTACACCTTCAAGGTTCCAAAACTAGAGGATTTGAAAGGATTGGCACGGATGATCACCAACCCTGATGCTTTCAGAGCCAAATATGGAGGACTGCTGTCTCTGTTAAGGGTCCATGTAATTGAAGGAATACTGGCTACGCTCATTCAGTTTTATGATCCGGTTTATCACTGTTTCACATTCCCAGATTATCAGCTCGCACCAACACTGGAGGAGTACTCTCACCTGACTGATTTACCCATCACTGACCAAGCTCCCTTTTCTGGACTGGAAGAAATTCCAAAAATTCAAACCATTGCAAGAGCAATCTATTTGGACGAATCAGAAGTCAGGACTCACATGACCACTAAGGGTGGAATCCAGGGTTTGCCAGCCAAGTTTTTGATAAAGAAGGCTCTGTCCTTTGCTAGTATAGGGAACGCGACTGCTTTCGAGATGATCTTTATCTTACTCACCTACGGGTTATTTCTGTTTCCCAACATTGATGACTTTGTTGATATCAATGCCATTAAGGTTTTTCTCATTGGAAACCCTGTACCGACCTTGCACGCAGATGCTTATCATTCTGTACACTTAAGGAATTTTAATAGCGGGGGAATGATCACATTCTGTGTACCCCGCGTAATGTTCATCTGGAAGGTATTTTCTTCAAGGAAAGAGAAAATGACAGAGCACTAAAGACAGAAATAGTGCATGCCTGGAAACACATTCACAGGAAAGGAAGAGAGTCTCTAGGAAAACCGAATTGTGTCTCCGTGGAACCTTATCTTCACTGGGTACAAACTAGAGCTCTCAAGCTGAGGATGCCTTACCCTCGTCAGGAAGTTCTTCCGTTAAAGGAACCTGTCCTTTATTTTATGTCAGATACGAAAAAACTTCAGGTTACTCTCAACAAAGTTCAACAGGAGAAGAAGTCTTGGAAGAACAAGTACCGTATTCTCAATGTAGAGTGTAACAAAATACAACAACTGTTAAAAGACAAAGATGCTCTGATCGAGATTTTAGAGCAACATGTTGTAGAAAATCAAGAAGACCAAAGGAATTTGCTCGCTCCTTTCACTTGGCAAAGGAATGACAACCCGACAACGGCCCGAGAGCCCCGGTCAAAGAAGATGAGAGTACCAGAACCAGCACCTGAGCCCTCCTCAGATAGGACTCAGGATCCTTAAGTTTAGACATTTCCTTTTCCAGCACTTTAAAATTACTGTATTTCCATTTCCGCAACCTTTGAATTCAATAAAACGGGGTCTCCCCACTGTATGATATTTGCAATCCAATTGTCGAAGTTTATTTTGATTAAACAAAAAAAAATATAATATAATCATTACATATCATTCATCATTCTCACATAACGCATTCTTCTTACCTACGAATCTCACGTTTGTGTCTCGATTCTAGAGTCAAACTGTCTCATTCGAACAATACTCGGGCCAGTCAACAAAAGAAAATGGATAATCTCGAGGAAGAGAACAAAGAGTTGAGAGAAGAACTCGACGCACTGAAAGAAGATCTGAGGAAACTTAAAACGACATGCAGGCTCTGGAAGCAGCTCAGATTCAAAGGATTGTGATCTCAGAGATCACATCTACGCCCATAGTGGAGAAGTATGATCCTCGATATACCATGCCTAAAGATCGCCCCTGGGGCATGCCAATCAACTATATCCCAGAAGGATATATTCCGCCGATCACGAAAGATCCGAAAACTGCAGTAGGAACCGCTGGGCCTGAAGGTTACAATCTTCGGGAAAGCAAAGATGCAAGGGGTATGACAACAACTCCTTAAGGTTACAAACTTCGGGAAGCACTAAGAGTCACCGCCGTAATGACTATACCATCACCCGTGGTACACACTGTCCCGGAAGGGCAGATTCCACAGATACCTTCTGTTGGAAATGAAAGTATGGACAACAAAATGAGGGAATTTCAGGAACAATTCCTGGAGATACAAAAGGAACTACAAGCCATTCGCGGTCAGGATCTATTCGAAAAGGACGCCGCAGACCTTTGTTTGGTCCCCAATGTGAAAATTCAGCACAAATTCAAGGTGCCCGAATTTGAAAAGTACAAGGGTAACTCTTGCCCTCAAAGTCATTTGGTGATGTACGCTCGGAGAATGTCAACTTAGACAGAGAACCAATAGCTACTGATCCACTATTTCCAAGATAGTTTAACTAGTGCCGCACTCAAATGGTACATGGGTTTAAACCGCACTAAGATCGTCACTTTCAGAGATCTTGGCGCTGCCTTCGTTCAACGATATAAGTATAACCTAGACATGGCACCGGACAGAGATCAACTCAGATCCATATCGCAGAAGGATAAGGAAACCTTCAAGGAGTATGCTCAGAGATGGCGTGAAATTGCCGCCCAGATTTGTCCACCTCTTGAGGAAAAAGAGATGACAAAGATCTTCTTGAAAACCTTGAGCTCATTTTTCTACGACAGAATGGTCGCCAGTGCGCCCAACGATTTCACTAAGATTGTAGGCATGGGAGTTCGTCTTGAAGAAGCGGTTCGAGAAGGACGTCTGGTCAAAGATGTCGGACCATCAAGTAGTACCAAAAGATACGATAGTGCTCTCCCTCAGAAAAAGAGCAAGATATTGGTAATATCTCTCTCGGAAAGCAAAGGCGAAGTTACCAACCAGTAGCAGCTGTAACTCCTGCTATTAACCCTGCGCCTGTTCCTACGTATCAACCTCAGGTTGCTCAAAGCCAACCGAATCAACAATAATTTTAGCAAAGGACACAACAGCCTCTTCAGCAGGCTCGTCCTCAATACAACAACAATCGTACAACACGACCACCAGGGTTCGACCCTATACCCATGTTGTACGCAGAACTATTTCCATTACTACTGGTCAAGGGGCACGTCCAAACCAGGTCTCCTCTTCCAATACCGGAGAATCTGCCCTTTTGGTTCAAAGCAGATCAGACTTGTCCTAACCATCAAGGAGGACCAGGGCATAACATAGAAAACTGCCTCAGCTTCAAATCCGATGTGCAGAAGCTTGTTAGGAGCGGGGTTTTATCCTTCAAGGATACAAATCCTAATGTTCAGAAGAACCTGTAGCGCGAGTTTTTGCGTGGTTGCGAAGCACTATCGCTTTGGGGTACTACAGCTCGATTCATTTTTTATCCTATTGAAGCTGATGAAGGAAGGGAAATAGATGTCTCCAATTAACCCTGCTTGCAAACTGAGTTTGAACAGATGACTGTTGGTTTACAGATGCTACAAAGATTGGGGTCTCTCTTAGGTTATGTTGTTAAAACAGTGCCCGAGCGATTGGTGGGAGGTTTAAGACTGATGCTTTTTGATTGATGTATGAAGGTACAGGATTTTGGATTTTTTTTATTAGTGTGCTCGCTAAGATTTTTTTCAATCTTATGCCTACGTATTCCTGTTTAACAAAACAGGGAAATCAGAGCGATCGTAGTTCCTCCTATTCTATGGGAGGAAAAAGGGTTGTTTTGGTGTCTTGCTCAAAGCCCAAGACGTGAAGCTAAATGTGGTTTGTATCTTGTTCAAAGCCCAAGAAGTGAAGCTGAAGGGTCTATTTGTATCTTGTTCGAAGCCCAAGATGTGAAGCTAAACGGTTTTGACTTTAGAGAGAATTTGTCATCTTTAAAGGGGGGTATTTGGTATGTTTGTCACAACTGTTGGGTGACTGATTATAAAGGAGAATTACTTTAACTGGGATATGTGAATCCAGCAATGCCATAATTTTCCTTTATAGGTGATTTTAAACCTGAAGGAGAAGACTTTAACTCAGTGTAGAGCAATGTTATCTTTCCTTAGGAATTTCTCATGCTAAAAGAGGGACAGTGGCGTGGATGTAAGTAATACCTAGGCTTATCGCTTACAACGATTAGATGGGGGGAAAAGGAGTTATTGATGTTTGTATACTGTGAACGAGGCACATATTTTGATGCTAAAAGGTTGATTGACTCAACCGGGGTTTCCTTATACAAAGCCTAAGAGGAGGCTATTGGCCCAACAAGAGGGTGTTTTTATGTGTCTCGTACGAAGCCCGAGAGAGAGAGGCTAAAAGGGTTGACTCAATAAGAGAGTGCTTTTGTATGTGTCTTGTACGAAGCCCAAGACGGAGGCTAAAGGTGTTTGACTCAACAAGAGAGTCTTTGTACCTCGTACGAAGCCCGAGATGGAGGCTGAAAATGTTTGACTCAACAAGAGAACCTTTTATACTCAACAAGAGAGTGATTTCTATCTCGTACGAAGCCCGAGATGGAGGCTAAAAGGGGTCTGACTCAACAACAGAGTCTTTTATACTCAACAAGAGAGTGCTTTTGTATCTTGTACGAAGCCCGAGATGGAGGCTAAAAGTGGTTGACTCAACAAGAGAGTCTTTTATACTCAACAAGAGATTGTGACTAGGTTAGCTCCGCTGGGGAGAATCATTGTACAAAGCCCAAGAGGAGGCTAATGTGCTGGTGACTGTTTCAGTTTAGTGACAGGTCCAATATGTTGGATAAAAGAGAAAATCAGTTCTTATAAAGGGACTGATTTAAAGGTATTGGTGTGCTTTGGGCACTGATCAGAGGATCAGGGTTATTTCCTGTTCTTTAAGGAAATGGGAAATCCAAAAGGTATTGAGACTGTCCAAGTCTACGGGTGTTTTGGAGAAATCGATTCTCGGGTAGTGAATGATCCTTGTATGACGCCCAAGAGAAGGCTGGTATGTTAAGGGATGAAAGTCAACCCATTAACAGGTCTGACACTCGACTCAAAAAGACAGCTCTAGCAAATTGATGACTATGTTATGTTCCTATACCTGTAGAGGTCTCTAGGTCCTTGTACTAAGCCCAAGAGAAGGCATGAGAGCTTTTAAGAAGCCAAAGGGTCCTTGTACAATGCCCAAAAGGAGGCGGGGATGCTTTTAAGAAGCCTGTGGGTCCCCAAACCCCGAGAAGTTTAAGACATTCCATTCACCGAGAATAGATCAAGCCAGGAAAGTCCGAGAACTTTGAAGAAACTCAAGAGATGCCATTCACGGAGAAAAGAACATCTCTAGGGAGTAGAGTCTCTTTGACAATTTATAAGGGTGACAGTCTGAGAAAGGGTTCACAGAGAATGTTGCCTTTCACGTGTCCATGTTGTTTAAACCCAAGAGGAGGGAAGTCTGTATCTGGTAATCCTATGGGGATCTAGTTTTGACTGTATTTAAGAGTGACCAACAGGGCTTTACCTAGTGCTAGACGTAGTTGCTGGGGAAAACTCTAAATAACTATACTAGTATTACACAGTTGATATATGACAAGTATATAAAAGTTTGTGAAAGAAGACTTACAGTGAGCAGCCCCACAATACAGTTATATATATATATATATATATATATATGAAAGCGGATAAAGAACATGACAAGAACATTTTTGAATCAATTAAATAAAATCACAAAATTCAAATATTCAAATTTTCAAAAATGGCGCCAAGAACATGACAAGAACACGCGCCACCCTCTGTTTCTGCAGATTTGCGTTTTCTATCCAATCTCATTGAATACTTGATGATATCATGCAATCTACATATCAATCTACTCGTTTTAACCTCACGATCATGTCTATGGTCTTTAATTTCATTTATTTTAACCATGGAATAAGAAATCAAAGAGAAACCTCAAGAACCATAAAATTTGCATGAAGGTTCAAAAATTCCATACACGATTCAAACAAAGCAATTGATTGAGGGAAAACACTCTATGCATGATTATGAACATATGGCCAAATTATTGTGCAGCAAAAAATGCATGGATCATAGAGTTAGAAGAGCTCGTGCTTACCTCTTGCAGCTAGTTATCGTGTTTTGTGTTAGAGGTGTTGCAGCTTGGTTCCAAGGATATGGACAGCTTCCCTAGGTGCTATGGAGTGTGTCTGGATGCTTGGAATGAATGGAAATGATCTGGAACTGAAGATGGTATCCCAACTGCAACTTAGTTAAAACCTTGAGCAGCTGGCTGGTGATTATGAGAAATCAGTGTTCCAGATGTCGTTTAAGTGTTTGGATCACTTCTATATGATGTTTATGAGGTGTGTGTGTGTGATTGTTTTGGTTAGAATATCTCTCAAACTCAAAACTCGATAGTGACTTGCTTTGGAAGGCAATTTTGGAGTGAAAGAAGAGATTTTGAGGAAAGCATCTGTTTGATGGCTTTGGTGTACTCAAACTGATCACAAATGAGCTCTATTTATAGTAGAGCAAGTTTGTTTTGCAAGGAATGGTGAATGGCAACTGCTGCATAGGTTTGGCCAATGTTGATCAATGAGAATCCAAGTCACCTCTAGCCATTGACTAGAGGTTAGGGCACAGGCTGCTGGTTCCCTTGGTCTTGGATAAGTCTTGACTGAATTCAGTTGGAAATGGCCCAGTCCATGCCACCTTGGTGCATCCATTAAATGCTCCAATCCAAAATTGGAGTCTTGTCCCTCTTTTAGGGATTTCTAGGTTTGGCATGCTATTTTTGGTTCCAAAGACTTGGGAGGATTGGGATCAGAGTTGGTTCCTCCTTGGTCCCCCCTTGAGGTGTTCAGATGGATAGAGTTGCTTTCCCTTTGCAAAATTTGAGCAAATCGAGTAAAACTCCCAAATCTGCCTTGCCATGACTGTTTGCAGCAAGGCATATTGGCATTGTCATATCTCATGGCTCAAGTGGACTTTGATGGAGTTCTTGGCCATTTTGGAAAGCCCTCATATGATACAACAACTGTTTGATCCTAATTGGTTTTGATACTTTTTGGATCCAAGTGAAAAATGCCCCTACATTTGAAAAAAAGTAAGGCAGATTCTGACTTAGTGAAATTTTCACTAAGTGTTGGAAAAAAGTGATATTTTCACTTTTTGTGATTTTGATCATTCCATAACTTAAAATCCATGAGGAATTGGAATGATTTGTGTTTGAAGCTTTTGTAGAGGGCCATGAGAGCTACAAATCCAGCTTTGGATGGGGAAAAATGGCCTTGTGGTTTAGGAGTTATGATCCTCCAAAGTTGGTACCCTAGCCACTTTGTTCCATAACTTAGAAAAATTTCTAAGTTTTTATGGTTACCCCTTTTACAAGTTATCCCACTTTTCTTGATTTTTCTTTATGAATGTTGATTCAAATCGCACATTAACATCATTTTAGGGTTAAGGAACCATAATTGTGAAAAATCTCAAAAAGTCAAAGTTGGCTTTTGTGCACAGTTGACTTTTTGTCAAATGAATTCCAAACTGTGCAATTCTCTATGAAATCAAGTCCTTGACCTAAATCAAACTTAATGGATTGATTTCATAGGTGCTATAGGGTGTATTGAATCATGTCCTAGGGTTTTGGAGCATGTCCTGGTCAAAAGTCAAAGGCACAGTCGACTTTTCCTGCGAAACCCTAATTGTGGTTCTAATGAAATTGAAACTTGTTGCTCAAACTTCTTGGACCAACCCATTATTGCAAATGGATCAATGTGGTGTGTTAGGGACCATCAAATCATCTCTTGAGGTCTTGGCTCATGATTTGTCCCAAAAGTCAACTTAGGGGTGAATTAGGTCAAGAAACCCTAATTCCTAATTTTTTAGTGAATGCATCCCCTGAGGCTAAATTGAATTGATGATGGGGTCTATGAGGTCCCATGGAGTAATTCAAGTTATGCTTTGAAGCATTGGCTCATGACCAGTGGAAAATTTCCATCTGGAGGCCCTGGTCGACCAAAACCCTAATTTGGTGACACTGGCGATCTTGAGGCTTGATCCACTTAGAAGGTTGTAGCCTTGTGCTTAATCCTTGATGTGGGAGTCCTCTTGATCCCTTGTGGATGTTTGAGAGGTTAGAAAAGTTGAAGATCATGTCATTCCTTGATTGATCCTTTGTCTAAGAGCTCTGAAAGGGCTTTTGTAACACCCCCTTCTACACCCCCAAGTTAAATAAAGAGATAACATTTTATCAAAATTTCATCCGAGTATAATTAAAAATTCACGGCATAGACCGAGGAGTCACACCAATTTGAAACAAACGTACAACAACCTGCTCATATAGATATGCAACATTCAGGTAGCACATAACAAAGGAACTGAGTTCCTACAACCCACAATTCAATTACAGAATAAAAGCAGGAGATCCGTAACTGAATCTCATATATATATATATATATATATATATATCATAGAAAGTTTGTCTGTCATATACAACATCATACATGTACAATCCAAAAGATAGATGTATACATAATACAAAATAATCACACTCGATCACCCCGACTACCCGGTGCTACATATCAGAGCCGACCGACAAAAGAATGAAGACCTAAGCTTCACAAAAAGACCTCAGCATCTAATCTGCAATGCCTCATAGAGCATTATAAAACAGCAGAAGGGTGAGAAACACAATCATAATATAATTGCGTATAATTATATAATAACACACAATTACACAAACTTAATATTCTCACCACATTATACGCCATAATTCAATTACAAACAAACACAATGCATTTTCTCACATATCGGTCACAAAAGCATATCAATCATACACAATTCAATTATCACTAACACGTATATTCATAAATCAACTCATCAATTTCATTCACGATTCCACACACAATCAAACCATTCATGAGTTATGCAAATTCAAAGAGACCAACACAACGACTCTATGCATATGCACATGCGGTACCATCCATCCATCATTTCTCAACACCAGCTCACTCAGGAACTATTGGAACCATCGCTCGTTACTTAATGTAACTCCCCGTCGGGCATACGATGTTCCCCGTCGCTTTCGGTCCTCTTTGTATAAGGCTCACGACGTTTATGGATCGCTTTCGGTCCTCTTTGTATAAGGCTCACGATCTGATCGCTTTCGGTCCTCTTTGTATAAGGCTCACGATCGTCTATAATCATCGCTTGCAGTCCTCTTATTTTTTTAAGGCTCACGATGTTATAGCGGATTCCCTCTGGAACCATTTCGTCGCTCACACCCACTAGGGCACACGACATCACAAGAATGCATATCATGATGCTCAGCATACAATGACTCATGACATTCAAATGCACACATATATGCAACAATCTCCATCAACAATAATCATGTTTTGCATTTCAAGCCCAAAACAATGCATTTATTTGCCATACGGCCACAAACCATCATTACACCATCCAAACACATATAGTCACATCACATAACACCACACCAGTCATGCAGTACATATCACACGCATATTGCATAATAACACGTCAAATGCACATCATTAAAACAATAAAAGCCAACAATAACACATTCCAAATTCTCGACATAATTAAATCTGCTAACAATCTTGAAACCATTAATATAAGAAAGAACATGCCAAAAGCTTTCTAACGCACTAAATCGCGCCTCAAACCGGCTTACGGATTAAAAGTTATAAAGAAAACAAATTGGGAAAAACTATCACATTCGCATTGCACTCTCAATTGCCTTGAAGCATAAGCCACCACCTTACCTTCTTGAATCAACACACCACCTAGACCAATCAAAGACGCATCACAATATACCACAAACGGTTCATTAGTATCCGGTAAAATCAAGATCGGAGCTGTCGTCAATCTTCTCTTCAGCTCACTAAAACTTTCCTCACACCGAATATCCCAAATGAACGCTTGGCCTTTACAAGTCAACTAGGTCAAAGGAAGTGCTAGCTTAGAAAAAGCTTCAATAAACCTTCGATAATAACCGGCCAAACCCAAAAAGCTTTGAATTTCAGTAACAGATCTCGGAGCCTCCCATTGTAGAACTGCCTCTACTTTAGATGGATCCACAGTAATACCGTCACCTGAAATTACGTGTCCAAGAAAACTCACTTTCGACAACCAGAACTCACACTTGGACAGTTTGGCAAAAAGTTTCCTTTCCTTCAAAACCTGCAAGACAATATGCAAATGCTCCGCGTGCTCCTCCCAAGACTTAGAATAAATCAAAATGTCATCAATAAACACAACAACAAATCGATCCAAATGCTCGTGAAAAATACAATTCATGTACTCCATAGACACACCTGGTGCATTAGAAACCCCGAACGGCATCACAGAATATTCATAATGACCGTAACGTGTCCTAAAAGCCGTCTTCTGAATATCTTCTTCTTTCACTCTTATCTGATGATACCCTGACCTCAAGTCAATCTTACTAAATACACACGCACCTACCAACAGATCCGTCAAATCATCAATCCTTGGAAGAGGATACTTATTCTTAATTGTCACCTTATTCAACTGGCGATAATCAATACACAATCGCATACTTCCATCTTTCTTTTTCACCAATAAAACTAGAGCACCCCAAGGAGAAACGCTTGGTCTCACAAACCTCTTTTCTAGCAATTCATTCAACTGCTTCTTTAACTCAACCAACTCAGATGCTGACATTCAATATGGTGCCATCGATACAGGTCTAGTACCGGGCACTAGATCTATAGAAAACTCCACCTCTCTCTCTGGCGGAAAGTCTGAAATATCCTCAGGAAACACTTCCGGAAAATCACACACAACAGGAAACACATCAAGTGAAACTTGACTATCCACAGTCAACGATGCAAACAACCCAAACAACTGAGCTTCATCCGCCAAAAGTTTCTTCAACTCTTTGGTAGATAAGAAACTCGAGTCTTTGTCTTCCTCAAGAGAAGGAAACCTTACTAGCTTATGATAACAATCAATATGAACCCGATTGAATTGTAACCAATTCATTCCCAAAACCACATCTAAACCCTCCAACGGCAAACACACCAAATCCATCTCAAAGTCTTTACCATAAATGGTCAAAGGACAACTTAAACAAACCAAAGAAGTAGTTACTGACCCCATTGCTGGAGTATCAATAACCATCTCACCACCCATCAAAGACAATACAAGATTCAAAAGCTTCGCGCACTCAGACGAAATAAACGAATGAGTCGCTCCGGTATCAATAATAGCAACTAAATGCGTACTATTAATAAAACAAGTACCTCTGATAAGACGGTCTGCACTTGTAGTCTGAGTTCCCACCAATGCAAACACTTTCCCACCTGCTGGAGCTTTCTTCGGTTTCGGACACTTTGTACTAATGTGACCAGGTTCACCACAGTTGAAACACTTCACCACATTCTTCCTTGCACAATCAGCTGCGACATGTCCTAAACCTCCACAATTAGAACACTTCCTCAAATCCTTCCTACATTCGGACTGACGATGTCCCACATCACCACATCTATAACATCTCAGAGGGCTAGACATACCTCCTCCACTTGGCCTTCGCTCAAAATTACCCCTTTGTTTACCTTTATCAGCTGGTGTCACATACGGACCACTACGAAACTGTTGCTTCCCTTTCCTCTCGCTCACACTCTTATAATGAGTAGAACGAGCTTTACTATCCTCCTTATAAATCCTGCAACAGTCCACCAAATCAGAAAACCTCCTAATCCTTTGGTAACCGATTGCCTGCTTTATCTCAGGACGCAATCCGTTCTCAAACTTCACACACTTAGAAAATTCTGCAGTCGCTTCAGCATAATGTGGATAAAACTGCACAAGCTCCACAAACTTAGCAGTATAATCAACAGCAAACATACTACCTTGTTTCAACTCCAAGAACTCAATCTCCTTTTTTCCTCTTACATCTTCAGGAAAATACTTCCGCAGAAACTCAATGCTAAACACAGCCCAAGTGATCTCCTCCTCTACAGCTTCTAACACATGACGTGTACTAACCCACCAATCATCAGCTTCTTCCAGTAACATGTGA
Organism: Lathyrus tuberosus; assembly: GCA_022829125.1. Taxonomy (NCBI): domain Eukaryota; kingdom Viridiplantae; phylum Streptophyta; class Magnoliopsida; order Fabales; family Fabaceae; genus Lathyrus; species Lathyrus tuberosus. The sequence goes on from JALAZF010000093.1 coordinate 6,835,890, forward strand.
GTACCCAGTCTCACCTTCTAATCCTCAGCACAATCCATCACTCGGAAGATTCTTTCAATCTCCTTAAGCCAAATCTGTGCACCATCAGGATCATATCTTCCTTTGAAGATAGGCGGTTTGTTCTTCCTGAACTCATCATTTCCAGCAGCATTAGGTGCACCCTGCACAGCCCGAGCCATAGCTTGCATCGCAGCAGCTAAAGCAGCGTCATTCCTACCAGCCATATTCTGTTCAATTCCAATAACAGCAACTATGGTTAAACAAACAGCTCACCCAAACACAAACACCAACAAGGACTGACACAAACTGACACGGACTGGCTCTGATACCACTTAATGTAATACCCCCTTCTATACCCCCAAATTAACTAAAGCGATAACATTTTATCAAAATTTCATCAGAGTATAATTAAAAATTCACGGCATAAACCTAGGGGTCACACCAATTTGAAACAAACGTACAACAACCTGCTCATATAGATATGCAACATTCAGGTAGCACATAACAAAGGAACTGAGTTCCTACAACCCACAATTCAATTACAGAATAAAAGCGGAAGATCCGTAACTGAATCTCATATATATATATCATAGAAAGTTTGCCTGTCATATACAACATCATACATGTACAATCCAAAAGATACATGTATACATAATACAAAATAATCACACTCGATCACCCCGACTACCCGGTGCTACATATCAGAGCCGACCGACAAAAGAATGAAGACCTAAGCTTCACAAAAAGACCTCCAGCATCTAATCTGCAATGCCTCATAGAGCATTATAAAACAGCAGAAGGGTGAGAAACACAATTATAATATAATTGCATATAATTATATAATAACACACAATAATACAAACTTAATATTCTCACCACATTATACGCCATAATTCAATTACAAATAAACACAATGCATTTTCTCACATATCTATCACAAAAGCATATCAATCATACACAATTCAAATATCACCAACACGTATATTCATAAATCAACTCATCAATTTCATTCACGATTCCACACACAATCAAACCATTCATGAGTTATGCAAATGCAAAGAGACCGACACAACGACTCTATGCATATGCACATGCGGTACCATCCATCCATCATTTCTCAACACCAGTTCACTCAGGAACTATTGGAACCATCGCTCGTTACTTAATGTAACTCCCCGTCGGGCATACGATGTTCCTCGTCGCTTTCGGTCCTCTTTGTATAAGGCTCACGACGTTTATGGATCGCTTTCGGTCCTCTTTGTATAAGGCTCACGATCCGATCGCTTTCGGTCCTCTTTGTATAAGGCTCACGATCTTCTATAATCATCGCTTTCAGTCCTCTTATTTTTTTAAGGCTCACGATGTTATAGCGGATTCCCTCTGGAACCGTTTCGTCGCTCACACCCACTAGGGCACACGACATCACAAGAATGCACATCATGATGCTCAGCATACAATGACTCATGACATTCAAATGCACACATATATGCAACAATCTCCATCAACAATAATCATGTTTTGCATTTCAAGCCCAAAACAATGCATTTATTTTCCATACGGCCACAAACCATCATTACACCATCCAAAAACATACAGTCACATCACATAACACCACACCAGTCATGCAGTACATATCACACGCATATTCCATAATAACACGTCAAATGCACATCATTAAAACCATAAAAGCCAACAATAACACATTCCAAATTCTCGACATAATTAAATCGGCTAACAATCTTGAAACCATTAATATAAGAAAGAACATGCCAAAAGCTTTCTAACGCACCAAACTGCGCCTCAAACTGGCTTACGGATTAAAAGTTATAAAGAAAACAAATTGGGAAAAACTGTCACATTCGCATTGCGAATCTCCTAGCGAGTCCTTCGCTTCTTCATTCGCAGTGCGAATGTCCCAGCGAACCAAGTCAGAACTGAAAATAGCCTATAAAATTCCCAACGTTCGCAGTGCAAACCATCCAGCGAACCTTCGCTACACCCTTCGCAGTGCGAGTTCCCCAGCGAACCAAGTCAGAAAGCAAACAACACAAAATAACCCAAAGTTCGCAATATGAACCTCTGGCGAATGCTCGCCCCCACCTTCGCAGTGCGAACTGCCAGCGAATGCTCATTTTCCCCTTCGCTAGAGGATTCGCAGTGCGAACCTGCGAATACCAGAAATCCCAGCAGCGCTGTTACATAACCCAAAATGATATTTTCTCAACCAAAACATTTCCAAACCAACATATAACAATCAGAACCTAGTCTAATCATGGTAACAAGTATTCTACCGCATTTACATCGATTTCCAACTGCGAAAACATCGATTTCTACCCGATTATCACATTTCGACCTATATTGAAAACCAATAAAACTTCCACACAAACATAGTATAATCGAGTTTCGCACCCTTACCCGACTAAATCGCGTTTAGAAACTCGGTTGAATCGGTTCCTAAATCCACAAGTTTTTCCTCTTTTTCTTCTTTTTCCTCTTCTCTTTCTCTTCTCCTTTTTCTTCTTCTCTTTTCTCTATATTTTTCTTTTCTTTCTACTTTTCTCTCTTTCTATTTCTATTTCTATGAAAAATATAATATCTACCCGACAAAGACCAAAATACCCCTACACTCAAATATCTCGCAAACGCTCTCAAAATGCGATAAAATATATTTACGACGAAAATTAATATATTTTCAAATAAAAGTCAGAAATAGAATAATATAATAATAAAATAATCAAAACGACTCAATTAAATAAAAATAACTAAAACTGGGGCGTTGCAGCTTTACACTCTAAGCTTGATTGTAGTGGATGCTCACCCATCTTTGAGGAGACTAATGAGGCATGATGGATTATCCATATTGTGGTGATGATTTGTACAATGATGGGAAATCTTAGTGGTCAAAATTTGGGGTATGACAGAACCCGCTGCCTCAACACGAGAAAGCTGCGGTAAATTTGATAGAAGAAGAGTCTAAGCACAGCTATCATATTTGTGATGTACTCTTATTAGGAACCAACCTGGTCAAGATGCATTGCAGGCAGAGCGGATATGGTCATGTACCATCTCATAACTATCACAGTGTGATATCTACTCTAAAAATAATCAAGGATGTTCTGTGGTGCAATCAGCTCTACAGGAACAGATGGATCTCGGATGGATCCAGGATCACCGAATTCGTGAAGACAACATGGCTTATACGAATTCCAACATCATTCAAAACTACGACATCCGTGCAATGAATGTCAACTTGGTGGCAATGCACTCAAGGCAAAGCCAACATCATAATCTGTCACGGCATGATTACGATTCATGTCCTATCTGCTCAATAAATAATCAGGGATGCTTTTTTGTACAAGAGGCCCTCCAGCGTCAGATGGATCTTGGATGGATTCAAGATTTCCGCGTTAGAAATCAATATTAAGTGAATATGATTCAAATCTTTGATATTCGCTTGATGAATACCAGCTTGGTAGAGTTACATGCTAAGCAGGTCCAACTCGGTTTTCTGACTTCGCATAATTATCAGAACTGTAAGGGATGTCATGAGAGCGACCAAGGATGCGCTCTCGTTCAAAGAACTTTGCAACACTTGTTAAACCACTGGTGGCTTCTGATCTATCTAGAGGAAGACACACAACAAATCAGTATGATTAATGGGAAGAGCTTCAAGGGACGCTTGAGTCTCATGAACAAATGATGGCTGAAAGAGCTGCAGGAAAGTCGATGAGTCATTTGGCTTTGCAGGTGCAGTCAAAAAAGGAAAGGAAAGGCAAAGGAAGCTGGAATGACAATAAAGTTAGAGGAGGCTACACCAATTCGACTAGTCGAATCAGAGAAAACCTTGGAACCAAGGCAACCAATGAGGTGGTGTTGCAGGTAGAGGAAGAGGTGGTGGTCGAAAGCCTGACAAAAATCACATTCAGTGTTTCAATTGTCAGAGGTATGGTCACTATTTTAGTGGTTGTCCAAAAAATAAGAAGAATCAAGAAACTGATGCAAAGCTAGCGAAACATGAAAAAGAAGAGATGTTGCTGATGGTCACAACAAGAGATGAAGAGAGATTCCAAGACCAATGGTACTTGGACTCAGGATGCTCATCACACATGACTGGAAGGAAATATTGGTTTCTCAACATGAAGCCCTCGTCGAAGAACATAGTGAAGTTTGCAAATGACAACACTTTAACAGCTGAAGGTGTTGGTGATGTCCTGATTATGAGGAAAGATGGAAAGAGATCAACAATTTCAAATGTGTTTTACATACCAGACATGAAGAGTAATTTACTCAGTATAGGGCAGTTGTTCGAAAAGAACTATAAGGTTTCGATCTAAGATAAGATTATGAGAGTTCTCGACGCAGGTGGTAGGTTGATCTTGAAGGCTCCAATGTCTCAGAATAGGACCTTCAAGAATGAACACAATGTGATGGAGCACAAGTGCCTAGCAACTGCAGCCAGCAGAGATGAGTGGTTATGGAATTTTTGACTGGGCCATCTCAACTTCAATGACATCAGAGAGCTAAAGAGATGAAATATGGCTTCAGGATTACCTGAAATTGACATTCCAAGTGAAGTCTGTGAAGAGTGTGTTCAATCGAAACAACACAAGAATAGCTTCAGCAAGGATGCAGGAAGGAAGTCGAAGGCAATTTTGGAAGTTATATACTCTGATGTATGTGGTCCAATCCAGGTGGATTCGATTTGTGGTAACTGATACTTTGTCACGTTTATAGATTATTACAGTCGAAAGCTGTGGACTTACCTCATCAAGAAGAAAAGTGATGTGATCGAGGTATTTTCCAGATTCAAATCTATGGTCGAAAGACAGAGTGGTCGAAAGCTAAAAATTCTTAGGACTGATGGTGGTGGAGAGTATGTGTCGAAAAAGTTTAATGCATTATGTGAAAAAGAAGGGATTGTGCATGAGGTGGTGCCACCCTACACTCCACAGCAAAATGGAATTGCAGAAAGGAAGAACAGAACAATCATGAACATGGTGAGAAGTATGTTGAATGGAAAGCATCTACCCAAAGAATTATGGGGAGAAGCGGTTTCGACAGCAACATACATATTAAACAGATGTCCGATGAAGAAGCTTGAAGGAATTACACCAGAAGAATATTGGTCTGGTGTCAAGTCGAGCCTCAGTCACTTGAAGGTGTTTGGATCTATAGCACATAGACATGTACCAGATCAGTTGAGAAGGAAGCTTGATGACAAGTCGAATCAGATGATCATGATAGGATATCATTCGACTGGAGGTTACAAGTTGTTCTTCCCAGTGAATAAGCGGGTAGTGATCAGCAGGGACGTGATCATAGATGAGCTTAAAGAATGGTATTGAACTGAGAATGTCAAGAAGGACTCAGTAAGAATCTCTTGTGAAGAACTAGCCACTGAAGTCGAAAGAGAAGTTCGACAGGAACAAGTCAGAGATGAAGCAGGCCCAAGCAGACCTCGATGAACGAGACACATGCCTGCAAGATTGCAAGAATGTGTGATTACATCAGATGATGTGGTCGATGAAGAGGGTGAGCTGGTACATTATGCTTTCTACGCAGATGTCGAACCAGTCAATGCAGCTGAGGCATTGAAAGATTAGACGTGGGTAAAAGTAATGAATGAGGAGTTAGACTCCATAGAAGTCAACAACACCTGGTCACTTGTCGAATTGCCTCAAGGCAAGAAGGCAATTGATGTGAAGTGGGTTTACAAGGTGAAGGTGAATCCTAAAGGAGAAGTAACTCGACACAAGGCGAGACTGGTGGCAAAAGGATTTTTACAGAAGGAAGGAATCGACTTCGACGAAGTGTTTGCACCTGTTGCTAGGATCGAAACAATCAGGTTGGTTGTTGGTCTAGCAGATATGAATAATTGGCACACATGTCAGATGGACGTGAAGTGTGCATTCCTTAATGGTCTCTTAGACGAAGAAGTTTATGTTGCACAACCAGTTGGGTATGTGAAACGAGGCGAAGAAAGAAAGGTGTACAGGCTGCATAAAGCCCTGTATGGACTTAAGCAAGCTCCAAGAGCTTGGAATAAGAAAATCAATAGCTTCTTAAGGAAGAAGGAATTTGTGAAGTGTACGACTGAGCATCGAGTATATGTAAGAAGAAGAAATAGTGAATTGTTTATACTATGCCTCTATGTTGATGACCTGTTGATAACAGGAAGTTGCTAGAAAAAGATCGAAGATTTCAAACATGATCTAAGTGAGGAGTTTGAAATGTCAGACTTAGGAAATCTCTCATATTTCCTTGGAATTGAATTCTACAAGACTAGTAGAGGTTTGATGATTCACCAAAGAAGATATGCAGAAGAAATACTCAAGAGATTTGAGATGCAAGATTACAACCCAACTTTGACTGCAGCTGAGACCAGGCTACAATTGCCGAAGGATTCAGATGAAGATGATGTCGACCCAACCCAATATAGAAGACTTATTGGGTCACTTCGATACTTTTGTCTCACAAGGTCTGACTTAGAATACAGTGTGGGTATGGTGAGTAGATTCATGCAGAAGCCAAAGGTATCACACATAGCAGCAACAAAGAGGATACTGAGGTATCTGAAAGGAACTCTCGACTACAACATTTTGTTTCCTGCAGCTGATGAAGGAAAAGAATGCAAGCTAGTGGGATACACCGACTCTAATTGGTGTAGTGACGCTGAGGATCGAAAATCCACAGCTGGATATGTGTTTATGTTAGGTGGTGCACTAGTTGCTTAGAGTTCGAGAAAGGAGCCAGTAGTGGCATTGTCATCATGCGAAGCGGAATACATAGTTGCTTCTCTTTGTGCATGTCAAGCAACATGGATGGTGAACCTGGTCGAAGATATTACAGGAAAGAGTCATGGAGCAATTACCATGAAGATCGACAGCATGTCAGCTACCAACTTGGCGAAGAATCCAATAGCACATGGTCGAAGCAAGCACATCTAAATGAGGTTCCATTATCTTCAAGAGCAAGTAGTAGAAGGGAAGATGAACTTGGAACACTGCAAAACTGAGAGTCAGATTGCAGATATCATGACGAAGGGAGTGCAGGTCAAAGTTTTCAAGAAGCTAAGGTCTATGATGAATGTAGACAGTTTAGACACAATGAATTAGGTGGTGTGTTAAATATGTAATTAATTGTTTTAGAAATATTAGATTTGATTTAGATAGATCATATTTGATTTAGAATGATTAGATTATATATTTTTGGGATTTTATAGTTTGGGCTTTAGCTTGAGATGCAAGTTAACCTAAATCTATAAATAGGGAGGAACCCTTATCATTGTAATAATCAAGTTTGATAATTCACAGTTTGCAGTTGCAAGTGAATATTGAAAGTTTCCACAGTTTGTGGGCAGAAAGAATTCTGCAGTTTTTCATCTTCTTCTCCAACGCTACTATTTCTCTTCTCTTTCTTTCTTTCTTTCTCAATTTTTCTTTTCGTTTTCATTGCGTGCGATTGTTAACAATCTTGAGATCAAGATTGAATACGAATTCTCAAAAGGTTTTGGGTTAATTCCAACAATATTAATATATTTAATGAAATATTTAATATATTTAATTAATGAAATATTTAATATATTTAATAAAATAATTAATATATTTATTATGTTTAATAAAATAATTAATAAAATATTAATATATTTAAATATATTTTTTAATAATATATTTAAATAAATATACTTTTTAATAAAATATTAATGTTTAATATATTAAATATGTTTAATTTTTGCTATTTAATGTTTAAATATATTTAAAGAAATAAAATATTTAATTAAATATTAATATATTTAGATATATTTGTTTAATAATATATTTAAATAAATATACTATTTAATGTTTAATATATAATATATTTGTTTAATATTATAAAGTGTTAATTATTTCATTTTAATATATTAATTATTTTATTTTATTTCATCAAAATAATTATGTGATTATAAATATGTAATAGTATTTATTTATGTATTTAATATGTTAATTTAAGTGTTAATTTAATTGTTAGTTGAAATGTTGTAATATATACATTTAAAGCAAACAAATAGACAATAAAAACATAGCAGCCTAATGGTTAGGGCGTTATTATATATATATATATATATATATATATATATATATATATATATATATCCAACAAAGCAGTGTCACGTCACAGATTTTGTTGATTAAATCTACTGATGGGGCAAAATGAAGGAATTTTCAAATGACAAGGACGAAATCTATATGCTTAGAATGGGCTTGGACCAAATGCCCACATTGCATTCCTTAATTCAATTCTAATATCATGTTAAGAAAAGAGAAGAGATTATAGGATTTTTGTTAGAATGACAAAAGTCTATAGAATAAGGATTATAATAGAGTATAAATACTAGATAATAGAAAAATACTAAATAACCCTGACTAATATATAATATTATATAATAACAAATAATAATGTCTACTATCTCCCCTCAAACTCATGATGCATTAACAAGAAGCATCAAGAAAGGGAATAGTCTAAGGTGAATAGCGTTCTGGTCTACGCCATTTGCTTTCACAATACCCCAATTGTGTACAAAGATTGATAGGTGGAGGTTTGGGTTTTCCGAAGGTGATCCCGAAAACTGGTTTTGTTGGACCATACCTACCAATGACGGTTTAAGTTCAAAGTTGTTTGCCTTAAAAGGCGGGTGCAGAATACTACAGTGTGGTTCCTCATATGTGGGAATCGCATAATCCTTCAAGGGTGTCGTGTCAGCAAAGGGGGTTATCATCGCAAGTTGTCTTTGAATTCAGCGCCTTTCTAGTAAAAAGCGCTCGATTTCGTCAACGAGTTCAACTAAAGAATTAACATAACGTGTTCTTAGCATACAAAGGTAGCGGTAAGAATTAAAACAGATAAAATAAAATAAAAACTCTAGTCTCTAAGATGATCAAATAGAACTTCAATATTAACCCTATTGGTCCCCCGATAACGGCGTCAAAAACTTGACATGCCGAAAGTGCACGACTAATGTCTGAGTAGTAAAAAAGTATCGAACCATATAGACCAATGTTAATGGTCTTTACTTTTGCACAACTATTAAAGATGGAGCCTTTCTCAATTTCCTCCGATCACTCTCGTGACTTAAATTTGACTGTTTAAAAATCTTCTTTCCGGTATTACCTATACCTTCTCGACGCAAGTCAAATACCTAAAAGCAATACTCCTACTCTCGTAGTAAGTTTTGCAAGCACTCAGAATTTTAAAATAAAGAGTACGGAATTCCTGCAACTAGCCTAGGTCATGCAAGTAGTCAGGCGATAGTGTTCATAACCCTTTGTCCCTAGAGGACTACTCACTCATATTCAGAAACAAACTAATCAAAACAATAATCACGGACACTGACATAATCTATAAACAAGTAATTAAAGCGATAATTGGGAACATGATTTATGAAAAAGTAATGCTTGAATTATAAACTTGATCCAGCTACTCCAATGGAAACTTTTACAAGATGCGGAAAAAGAAGCATGAAAATAAAAACGGGAATTGAAATCTGGATAAAACTCAAGATTACCTATGATTTTTTATACTAAATTCTATACATGGTAAGAATCTCCTAGCAATCAATGTTAATTAAAAGCATTTAAGGTCAGATTCAAGTAATTAAGAGGCCTTGAAGTGGAGGAAATTAGATCAAATTGGAAACAAATCGGGAAAAATCGCCTGCCTGTTACGGGTACCCGTAATAGGCCTCTGGATTTTGTATGGGGTGCAATGGCTTTAGGGCTTGTAGTGCATCTCCTGTTACGGGCCGTAATGGCTATTACGGGCACCTATAACAGGCCTTTGTTTTTTATACTGGAATTATCTGATTATTTCCTTTTTCCTTGTTTTGCCCACTCTTCGTCTCTCTTTCACTTGGAATGCAATCATGACCTGAAAACAAGGGAAGCACCATACCAAAGCATAAAACATAGAAAAACAAAGGGAAAGCAAACAAAAGCGATGTAAAAATGATATAAAAACAACAAATAAAAGAAACGTAAAAACCACTTATCAAACTCCATCAAACTTAGACTATAGCTTGTCCTCAAGCAACAAAACTTGCCTAACAAATTTTGGATCAAGTGGTGTACTTCAAGTGAAAAACTTGTGAAAATAAAGTGTGTCGATACTCATACGTGAGCTTTTGTTTTGATTGGCTAGTACTAGTTCTCTCGGTAATCATCTGTTAATGAAAGCATTAGAAGAACACACACACACAGTGGTAAAATCACAGACCTAAATCTCCCTTTCGGCCACCTCTCCAACTATGCTTTGGTCTTAATTCCCTTCTTCAATTTTCTTCCCTTTCATTCGGATAATCAAATTAAGGCATTCACCATTGTTTTTCCCTCACATGCATATGATTGGTCATTGAATTTTTTTCTAGGCACCTTTATTATTATATTTTTTCCTTTTTCTTTTTCACGCACATTGGCGTTTATTAGTCCACTTTGGGACGACAATTGAGACTCAACTGACGTTAAACTAAGTAACCAGGTGAGGGTTACCCAACTTAGAAGGACTAGCTAGTTATCTTTATGCCATTATTCAATTATTTTTGGTGCCCAAATATTTGTTTTCTCAACCAACACTATACATGCAGGTCTTTTAATCATGTCAGGCTATCAATATAAACTAATCGGGGAATACTTCTCAAATTCGAGTACTATGTCACAAATCTACAAGTTGGCCTCGCGTCCTTATTTCGGGAGACCTAGGGTGTTCGGGTCATACCTAAGTTTTCAAACTTTCCCAATGTCCCTAGTCCTAGCCTCTCTTCCCTCAAGTTCTAATACTTTCTCAACTTCCTTAAAATTAAAGCATTCAAGTAAAGAAAAACAATTACAGTCCTAATTTAGGATGGAATTCAATAGTGATTTTATTTTATTGAATGGAAAATAGAAGCAAATAACAGAAAACATAAATAAAAAAAGAAATACTAAAACGGGTAAAGACCCCCCAAACTTGAACTAAACATTGTCCTCAATGTTTTAGCACAAGAGAGGTGGGTGGACTCACAGATATCCCCACTGAGGAGGGGGAAATGCAACATCAGCTGTTGCATCATCGCTTGGACATCATCCAAGATTACTCCTTGCCGGTTTTGCATCATCCTCATATACCGGAGTTCATTCTGAACCCAATGCCACCTATTCTGATTTTATGTGGATGTTTTGGCTTTATTATAGGCAGGTCGGGTGGGTGGTGCAGTGTCATCATCCATAGCAGTACCTCCATTAACGTTAGCGAAACTGGGATTGTCCTCCTCCTTGAATGAGACATCTGGAGAATCGACGACCGCTGTCTACAACCAATTCCTATCAATATTGACCCTTACTTTTCTAGGGTTACGCAAGTCAAGAATGGAGACGTTATTCATCATCATTGAGTAAGTGCTTCATTTCCAATGGATCATGCCTTGGTGGATGAGGGATTCCATGTCAACTTTGGATTTCCCTTCAATAATGTGGTCGGCATCAGGTTAAACTCAAGACCTAGATGCTCGGCTATGAGGGTGATCATTCCTCCTACCAAAATGTCACCAGATGCGGCACGCACAACTCTTCCTAGGTAATTGGCCACAAAAGCGGCGAAATTAATAAGATTATTATTAACCATATAGTGCAAGAAGAAAAGTTCCCTTTGGGAGGCTACATCGGTGTTATCACCTCGTCCAAACATGGTGTAGGCCAAGGATTTTTGGATGTACCTAAAAACTGGGTTTTGGATTTTGGAGGCTATGGAGTTTTAGGTGGTGTAATCATTATGCCCGGAGATGAAGGTCCAAAAGTTAGAAAAATCAAATCTATGCGGGACCTCCCCGGGGCCAAAGATGGGTAATCATAGGATTTCCCCTAAGTCCTTAACACTTAAGATAATGTCTTGGTTAAGCGAGCAGAATTTCAAGGTACCATAATAGTTTCTCACACCATCAACCCACTTCTTCTCTAGCTTAAATGAAATGGTACTAAAAAAATCAAAGGGTAATGCGCTCATAAGTGGTAGTGTTCCTTTGCGTGAAATAAAGAATACCAATATTGCTAAGCAACCTATCAACATCACTTTTTAAACCTAAAGCTTTGTTCACACATGTACCTTGGAGGAATGAGCCTTCTCTTAATCAAGAACAAATATCTTCTGGCTTGCTCATCATCCGCAAATACGATGTTGTGAGGATTTTGTGCTCTCGCGCTTCCTCTTTTCTTTGGCCTAGAGGACTCCCTTTGTGATACTCTTTTTGGAGGCATTCTTTGAATTTTTGAGAAGTAAAGAGTCTTGATTTTTTTCGAAACTGAACCCGGAATATGATTTTGGTTGAAAAGTTGGAAATGTTTTGTGAAGTGAGATTGTGGTTTTGGGTTGGTATGAGGGTAAAGGTGGGAGTTTTAGGTTGTGGTTTTGATAGAGTTTATAGAGGTTTTGGAAGAGAGAGAGAGAGAGAGAGAGAGAGAGAGTTAAGTGATGAAGAAGGTAAGATTGGAGAGAGAAAGTTTACGATGATATGATAATAAAAATTAGATTTGGGGAGTTTAAAGGGTATTAATTGGGAATGATTAGGTGAGAGAAAGGCAGTGGAATGGTGAGTAAGAGAGAGAAAATTAAAAAAAAATTGAATTTTTCACGCCGGGGGCTATTATGGGCACCCGTAACAGCTCTCTGGTTCTTATATGGAGAATGGTTAGGTGGATATTACGGGCTGTGATGGCTATTACTGTAACGCCCCAGTTTTGTCAGTTTTTATTTAATTGAGTCCTTTTTTATTATTTTATTATTATATTATTTTATTTCTGACTTTTATGTGAAAATAGGTTTTTTTCATCGTGAATATATTTTATCGCGTTTTGGGAACGTTTGCGAGATATTTGAGTGTAGGGGTAATTTGGGCATTTTGATTTATTTTGTTAAGTTAGAATATAATAGAAAGAAAAAGAGAGAAAAATAGTAATAGAAAGAAAAAGAAGAAAAGAAGAAAAGAAGAGGAGAAGAGAAAAAAAAGAGAGAATTTGAGAAAACTTGGAAATTAATCAACCGACTTTCTAGAACACGATTTAATCGGGTAAGGGTGTGAAACTCGATTATCTTATGCTTGTGTATGATTATGTATGTATGTGTTTGCATATGCTATTGTCTTTCTCTAGTTTGGATTCTAGGTTGAAATGAGAAATATGATGAGAAATCGATGGTTTCGCGGTTGAAAATCGGTGTAAACGTAGTAGAATACTTGTTATCATGATTAGAATAGGTTATGATTGTTATATGTTGGTTTGGAAAGGTTTTGGTTGAGAAAATATCATTTTTGGATGAACTGGTGTGCTGCTGGGTTTTGCTAAAATCGCAGGTTCGCACTGCGAATGGCCAGCGAATGGGTGGCGAGCGTTCGCGTGATGTTCGCACTGCGAACGTTGTAGTATTTTTCATTCTGCCACTGTTCGTTGGAGGGTTCGCATTGCGAATGGGGTAGCGAGCATTCGCTAGATGGTTCGCACTACGAACATTGGGAATTTTCTAGGCTATTTTTGCTTCTGCCTTGGTTCGCTGGGACATTCGCACTGCGAATGAAGTAGCGAAGGACTCGCTAGGAGCTTCGCACTGCGAATGTAGCAGTTTTTCCCAATTTGTTTTCTTTGTATCTTTTGATCCGTAGGTCGGTTTGAGGTGTGGTTTGATGTGTTAGAAAGCTTGTGAAATGTACTTTATTATGATGATGGTTTTGAGAATTGTTGGCCGATTAAATTATGTCGGGAATTAGAAAATGTGTTGTTTGGTTGTTGACTTTTGCCGTTTAATTGGGTGAACTTGGTGTGTATGTGCAATATGCTGTTGGTGTGGATATTTTATGACTTGCGTATTGTTGTGTGATGAAATTGCATGAAATACATATCGTGATGATGGTTGGTGGCCTTACGGCAAGAAAATGTGAAGTATGGTAATTGTTGATATATGCATGATTATGGATGTGTATATGTGTGCATATTAAATGTCATGAGTCATTGTATGCCAAGCCTCATGATATGCATTGTTGTGATGTCCTGAGGGAAGGATTGATTCCAGAGGGAATCTGCTATAACATTGTGCGCCTTAAAAATAAGAGGACCTAAAGCGATTTGATATATCGTGCGCCTTAAAAATAAGAGGACCTAAAGCGATGGTTATAGACGATCGTGTGCCCATGTGAGGTGAGAGAGACCGGATTGTGCGCCTTATACCGAGAGGACCTAAAGCAATCCATAAACGTCGTGCGCCTTATACCAAGAGGACCTAAAGCGACGGGGAACATCGTAGGCCCGACGGGGTGTTACTTGAGTGATCCTCAGTAACGAGCGATGATTCCAGCAGAGTTCCTGAGTGAACTAGTGATGAGAAATATTGGAAGTCGGTACCGCATGGCATGTGCATAGAGTCGCTGTGTCGGTCTCTGTGCATTTGCATAAATCATGGATTAAATGTGCATGGAATTATTAATGTGATTGATGAGATGGAATATGTGTAATTGTATTGATGATGAGTGTATTGTGTATGATTGATGTGTAGTGGTATTTGATACTTGAGAATTGTACTGTGTTGTGTTGTATTTGATTGTGGTGCATTTGTGGTGAGAATGTTTTATCTGTGAGTTTCTATGTGAATATATAATTGTATGCAATTATATTATGATTGTTTTTCTCACCCTTCTGCTGTTTTATAATGCTCTATGAGGCATTGCAGATTAGAGTTGCTGGAGGTCTTTTTGTGAAGCATTGCGTCTTCATTCTTTTGTCGGTCGGCTCTGATATGTGACACCGGGTAGTTAGGGAGGCCGTTTGCGATTATTTTATACTATGTATATGTAGCTTTTGGATTGTACATGTATGACTTGATGTATGACAAACTTTCATGATATATATATATATTGACATTCAGTTACAGATTTTCCGCTTTTATTCTGTAATTAGATTGTGGGTGTATTACTACCTAAATTGTTGCATATCTTTATGAGCAGGTGTTGTATGTATTGTTTTCAAATTGTTGTGGCGTCTCCAGTCTATGCTGTGCATGTTTTAATTATACTCTGATGAAATTTTGATTTTTATTTACCGCTTTAATAGCTTGGGGGTATAGATTAGGGGTGTCACAATTACTGCCACCTGTAATAGCTTGCTAGCTCATGGTCGATTTTCTTGTTTTTCTCGGTTTCGACTTGGGTTTTTCGAGTAGGGTCTCGTTCTTAATTTTTTTTCTCTCGACTTCTCAATCTGCTAGACGTCTTCTGCCTCCTCCTCCTCCAAGTACCTATTGCGTGAAAAGAAAAGGAATAATAAAAACAAACAAGAAAATTGAATAGTACGAAAAAGGCTTGGGTTACCTCCCAGGTAGTGCTTCGTTTAACGTCGCATGGCTCGATGGTTCTCGAGTGTTTCCACTCAAGAATGTTCCATTTTCAGCTCGGATCCCTAACACTTCCTCTTATTAGCTTGGGATCCCAAACAATCATCTTCATCAAAGATATACACCCATTCTTTTTCTTCCTTTTTAGAAGATCCTGTATCGAACCCACTTTCTCTCTATCTTTCTTATTAGATCCTTCCCTAGTCGTCATATCTCTCATGAGGCTAAGGTTTTGGTTTTGGGCATAAAAAAGTTCCTGATCATTAGGAAAATAGAACCCTAACCTATTTTCTCCTACCTCAATGGTTAGCATCCCTTGCTTAACATAAATAATCGTCCCGACCATAGCCATGAAGGGTCTCCCTAGGATAACATGTATACTACGGTTCTCTTCCACATCCATGACTACAAAATCGGCGGGTATGTATAAGTTTCCAAACTTGATGGAAATATCCTCTAAAATTCCTATCATGGGTTTCACTGTCCCATCAGCAACTTGTAGGCGAATGCCACAGGATTTCAACTCTCCTAAATTTAGCCTCCTATGAATGGCTAGAGGTATCATGCTAACAGTAGCACCAAGATCACACAGGGCATTAGGAAAATTCTAAGTTCCTATCTCACAAGGGATTGAGAAGTCTTCGGGGTCTCCTAACTTAGGGGGTGTTCTGTGTTGGATCAAGGCACTACATTTGGAAGTAAGTTTTATGGTCCCACGGTATTTCAATTTTCCTTTCTTGGAAAGGACCCTCTTTAGGATTTCCTCGACGGTGGGTACTTGGGATAGGGTCTCAGGAATAGGGATGTTGCCATAAAGTTTTTTCAGTAACTCCACGAATTTCCTAAGGCAGGTTTTCTTCCTAGTCAGAGTGTTTTCATTTCGAGACAAAATTTGGACCTCATAGGGGGATGGGGTAATGAACTCCACTTCTTTTCCTTCTTCTCTGATGACTTCTTTTTTAGGTGGCGTTGGTTGGCCCTTCATAATCTCTCATATTTCTAACTTAAAACATTCTTCAACCTCTATTTCCTTCTCCTTTAGGTCAACAAACTTCTCATTACTTAGGGTGGTTATAACATTTAAATGTCCCCTAGGATTTTGTTCGGGTTGCCCCGGGAAGGCTCCTTGGGGGACTGATGTAGATACTTGCTGCTGAGCAACTTGGGAGATTTGGGTCTCAAGCATCTTAGAATGTGTGGCTATTCCATCGATTTTAGTGTTTAACTACCTAAGAGTTTCATTGATTTGTAAGTTTTGATTTCTGAAATCTTCATTTAGGCGAGTTTGAGATTCTATAAAGTTTTCCAACATCAACTCAATATTAGATTTCTTTTGGGCAGTTGGTGCAACATTTTGAAAACCAGGTGGTCCTACAGCTTGTTGGGGTTCATTAGTCTTATAAGAGAAATTTGTGTGATTTCGTCACCCAGGGTTGTAGGTATTAGATTAGGGATTATTTCTTTGATTGTTCAGAAAATTGGCGCTTTCTTAGATAGATCCTCTGACGAGATTCATTTGGCAATCACTTCCCCCATGTCCATTCACACCATAAATCTCACAGCTGAGGGGGGCGGGGGTAACAAAAGCGACAGGGCTAGGTGTAGTAGGAGTCGGAGGGATGCTCAATTTTTCAATATTTTGACAGAGGGCATCGAACTTAGCATTCATATGATTAAACTAGCTCACTTCATAGATCCCTCCAGTTTTAGGGGTGGCTTTAGCTGCGAATTGTCACACGCTTCCCCAAGAATGATGGTTTTTGGCCATTTCCTCAATAAGGTTATAAACTACGTCTTTAGGACTATTCATGAGGGCTCCTCCAGAAGCCGCATCAAGGGTCATCCTAGTGGAATAAAGGAGACCATTATAAAAGGTGTGGATTATCATCCATTTTTCAAGCACATGGAAAGGGAAAAGCCTTAACAAGTACTTAAAATGTTCCCAAGCGTCAAACAAAGATTCCTCCTCCTATTGCTTAAAGTTATTTATCAGATTCCTAACTTGGGTTGTCTTACTTGACAGAGAGTATCTCGCAAGAAAAATGGATTTTAATTGGGGCCAAGAGGTGATGGAGTTAGAAGGTAGAGATTGGAGCCAAGTTGTGCTCGGTCTCTTAGGGAGAAAGGGAATAGTCTAAGGCAAATAACGTTCTGGTCGACGCCATTTGCTTTCACAGTACCACAATTGTCTACAAAGAATGATAGGTGTAGGTTTGGGTTTGGGTTTTCTGAAGGTGATCCTGAAAACTGGTTTTGCTGGACCATACCTACCAATGACGGTTTAAGTTCAAAGTTGTTTACCTCAATAGGCAGGTGCACAATACTAAAGTGCGGTTCCTCATCCGTGGGAATCGCATAATCCTTCGAGGTTTTCGTGTCAGCAACGGGGGATGTCGTCGTAAGCTATCTTTGAATTCGGCGCCTTTATAGTAAAAAGCGCCCGATTTCGTCAACGGGTTCAACTAAAGAATTAGCAGAACGCGTTCTTCACATGCAAAGGTAGCGGTAAGAATTAAAACATATAAAATAAAATAAAAACTCTAGTCTCTATGATGATCAAATAGAACTTCAATTTTAACGCTATTGGTCTCCGACAACGGCGCCAAAAACTTGACACACCGCAGGTGCACGTCTAATGTTAGAGTAGTAAAAAGTATCAAACCACATATACCAATGGTTAGGTACCAATTTCTATCCTATCGGTGTAAAGCTAGAGTGACCGAATAATGGGTTTTGAAAACAACTTAAACAAAAAAGAAATTATAGCAAAACAACTTAAAAATGGGTAAAGATTATTTAAAGCAAGCAGGACATAGGGTTATGACTCATATCCTAGACTTCTCCATATGACCTACGCACTTATATTACGCGAATTCCGACTCGGTTTATAAAAAAATAGTTAAAATAGCAACACCTGCTCTCACCAGCGTATTGTCGTACCTCTAACAAACGGGATGCTCGTCGGCTCTTGCTCGCTCAAAAACGTCTATTATTGGTATTTACTTTTGCAAAACTATTAAAGATGAGGCCTTCTCAATTTCCTCTGATCACTCTTGTGACTCGGATTTGACTGTTAAAAAATCTACTTTCCGATATTGCCTATACCCTCTTGGCGCAAGTCAAATACCTAAAGGCAATACTCCTATTCTCGTAGCAAGTTTTGAAAAACACTCATACTTTTAAACTAAAGAGTATGGAATTCTTGCAATTAGCCTAGGTCATGCAAATAGTCAGACGATAGTGTTCATAACCTTTTTCCCCTAGAGGACTACTCACTCATATTCAGGAACAAACCAATCAAAACAATAATCATGGATACATACATAATTGATAAACAAGTAACTAAATTAATAATTGGGAACCTGATTTATGAAAAAATAATGCTAGAATTATAAACTTGATCCAGCTGCTTTAAGGGAGACTTTTACAAGATGCGGAGAAAGAAGCGTGAAAATAAAAACGAGAATTGAAAACTGGATAAAAACTCAAGACTACGAACATCCTAGTAATCAATGTTAATTACAAGTGTTTAAGGTCAGATCCAAGTAATTAAGAAGCCTTGAAGTGGAGGAAATCAGATCAAATTGGAAACAAATTGAGAAAAACCGCTTGCCTGTTATGGATCGTAACAGCTGTTACGGTCACCCGTAACAGGCCTCTGGATTTCGTATGGGGTGCAATGGCTTTAGGGCTTGGAGTGCATCTCATGTTACGGGCCGTAATGGCTATTACGGGCACCCGTAACAGGCCTCTGGTTTTTGTACTGGAATTTTCTGATTCTTGCTTTTTTCCTTGTTTTGCCCACCCTTCGTCTCTCTTTCACTTGGAATTCACATCATGACTTTAAAACAAGGGAAACACCATATCAAAGCATAAAACATAGAAAAACAAAGGGAAAGCAAACAAAAGTGATCTAAAAACGATATAAAAATACTAATAAAAGCAACATAAAAACCACTTATCAGTTCCTCGAATATAGCAAAGAATGCGAAGAATAATTGTCCAATGTTATATAGTATGAGAGGCAATAAACTGGTTAACATGAACAACATAAGCAATATTAGGTCTAGTAATCATAAGATACACCAAGGTGCCAACCAGAATGCAAAATGAAGTGGGATTTAATAGAGTAACGCCATCAAAGGGAACATATTTCTCATTCAATTTAAGATGACTCTTTGCTTCTCTAATATCAATTTAATCGTTGTTGAACAATTTGTGTTCATTATCATCCTAATTGGTTTACGTTACGCATATCCGAGCTTTTTGATAGTAGGTTCGATTAGACGATTCGATTCGGGTTGTTTCTGTTGTGCCATAAAACTTTCGAAAATAATTTTTGCCAAAAAAATTATTTTTAAATTTGTGATTTATTCACCTCCCTCTAAATCGAATCCTATCGTCTAACAAGTGGTATCAAGAGCTCCGGTTAATTTCGTGCTTAAGATTTACTTTTTAGAAGAATGGCTACCGAACCTAAAGGAGCGTACAATAGAGAACCAATTTTCACCGGCAAAAATTATGGCTATCGGAAAGCTCTTATGCGTATTCATGTCAACTTCGTTGACAAAGGTATATGGGACGCCGTCAAAAATGGTCTGAATGAAATAACAATGACCAGCGAAGGTGCTACCATACCTAAACCGAAAGTACAATGGGATGCTATTGATTCAAAATTGTGGTCAGATAATTAGAAGGCAAAGAATATTCTCACGTCCGCTTTGGATGTTGATGATTTTTATCGTGTTTCTCATTGTGAGATCGTCAAGGTTATGTGGTACGCATTAGAGATTGTCCATGATGGTACTAATGATGTCAAACAAGCTAGGATCAACACCTTAAATCTAGGTTTTGTGTTGTTTCGTATTGAGCATGGTGAAACCATTGCAAATATACAAAAATGGTTCACACATCTTATCAATTGATTAAATGCGCTAGGTAATCCTGTTTCCAATGAAATTTATACTAACAAAGTGTTGAGGTGTTTAAGTAGGGAATGACAACCCAGGGTCACCGCTATCAAAGAGGCAAATGATCTTAAGTCGCTTGATCTCACGACTTTATTTGGTAAGTTGGAAGAGCATGAGAAAGAGCTCACTTTCTTAGCAAAATATAAACAAAAAAGAATGTGAAAAGAAAGTGAAGAAGGAGAAAGGAAAAGACAAAGAAGAAGGGAAGAAGTTCATAGATCCAAAGGCTTTTAGTTCAAGGCCTTCTCATAACGAGCCTATGGATTATAAATCTAAAGATGATAATGATTCCGATGAAGAAGATATGTGACTGTTTATAAAGAAGGTCAATAAATACATGATGAAACATGGTGATAAATATCCCGACAAGAACCATGGAAAATCAAGAAGGTTATCAAGTTCCTCAAAAGAAGATGAGAATAGAAAAGGGAAGTCTAGAAGTACTTGTTACAATTGTGGCAAACCGTGTCACTACAAGTCAGAGTGCCCTACAATCAACAAAGACAAAGAAAGAGGCCATCATAAGAAATCTAGTAAGTCTAGAAGAGCTTATGTTGCTTGGGAGAGTGAAAGTGATTCGTCAAGCGATGATAGCTCTACTTCAAGCGTTGAATCAACCAAGTTTTGGTATATGGAAAACAAAGGAAAGAAAAAGGTTGTAAGTCACTCTAAACTTCAAGCTTCTCATGACTTAGCTTTTTCTCAACTTCAAGAATCTTTTGAAAATATACAAAGACAATCCATAGATGCTTTCAAAAGATTAGCTTCAAACAAGAGGATTATTTCTCACTTGGAAGCTAAAATTTTAGAAAATAAAAAGAATATGGAAGCACTAAGGAATTAACAAAACAAATTGAATTTCCAATCGTTATTAATCGCACACAAAGTGTTCGAAAAATTGCTTTTGAGTATTTTAATTGATTCATGTTCATTATAAATAAGCTTTACGAATAGATTTGCATTTAATTAATTCGTGAGTTGATCATTGTTGAACAATTTGTGTTCATTATCATCCTAATTGGTTTATGTTACGCATATCCGAGCTTTTCGATAGTAGGTTCGATTATACGATTCGATTCGGGTTGTTTCCGATGTGCCATAAAACTTTCGAAAACAATTTTTGCCAAAAGTTTTATTTTTGAATTTGTGATCTATTCACCCCCTTCTAGATCGAAGCTTATCGTCTAACAGAAGATGACATTGCATGCTTTCTTTCTTATTTATTTAATTACGCTATTAGATGGACATTACCCAGATTCTATAACATTGGGGAATAGGACGTATTTGTTTTGAGTTGATGTTGAATTTTATTTTCCTTAGTATTTCCTTTGAATAATTTTTTGAAGTTATGCCATAATTTTTGTTCTACTGCGAGTTTGTTAACTTTAAATGAATAAAGTATGTATGTTTTGTTAGAGTAACATCCTAAAGCGTGATTTTCTCTTTTATAATTAAGAGTTGAGGTTTAGGGTGTTACATAGTGGTATCAGAGCAGGTCGGTCAGTCCGGCCATGTTTTGCAATTTTATCTGTTTCCCTGGCATACGATATGTGTGTGAACACTATCGATGCTTGTTTTTCTTTTCTAACTACTTGCCAACAGGAGTGAGATTAAAACAAGTAGGGAGAAGCTTCTGCTTCTTTGAGATATTTCAGGTGTGAAGAGTTGGTTTAGTGTACCGCTGATTACAAGAGTGTAGGTGTTGTTAATGTTGTGTGTTTCCCGAACCTGAAGAGAGTACG
Source organism: Lathyrus tuberosus (assembly GCA_022829125.1). NCBI lineage: Eukaryota > Viridiplantae > Streptophyta > Magnoliopsida > Fabales > Fabaceae > Lathyrus > Lathyrus tuberosus. Next base: position 6,857,980 of record JALAZF010000093.1, read on the forward strand.
AATTTGAGATTCATGTATGACGATTAGGTAGAGATGTCCTTGAGGGGAGACGGCCAGGTGCTCGTGATGTTCACTTCCTTGAGAGTAGAGTGCAATGCTGTGGCTAGTGATATGTATGTGGTGTGTGAGTTTCCTGATGTTTTTCCTAAAGGGTATTTGTGACTTGTCGCCAGAGCGAGAAGTTAAGTTCTCCATAGACTTATAACCCAATACTAGTCTTGTTCCAATGGCACCATACAGGATGTCCGTGTTCGAATTAGGTGAAATATAGAGTTAGTTAGAAGACCTGCTCGAGAAGAAATTTATCATACCAAGTGTATCGTCGTGGGGAGCTCCAGTGATATTAGTGAAAAAGCAAGATGGCAATATGAGGTTATGTGTTGACTATCGCCAGCTGAACAAGGTTACTATCAATAATAAATATCCTCTTCCTAGAATCGACAACCTTATGGATCAGTTGGTAGGATCTTGTGTATTCAACAAAATTATTTTAAGATTGGGCTATCATCAAATTCGAGTGAAGGAGGAAAATATTTTGAAGACTGCTTTTAGAACTCGATACGGTCACTATGAATATTAATTAATGTCGTTTGGTGTGTCTAATGCCCCTGGTGTGTTTATGGAGTATATGAATATGATCTTCAATCCTTATTTGGATCATTATGTGCTAGTATTTATTGATGATATTCTGGTGTATTCTAAATCGAATGAAGATTATGTTGAACATTTTCGAGTTGCTTCAAGTTTTGAAAGAGAATAAATTATATGCCAAGTTATCCAAATGTGATTTCTAGTTGCATGAAGTAAGCTTTCTCGGTCATGACATTTCTCATGGTGGTATAGAAGTTGATCCTTCTAAGGTAGATACAGTACTACAGTGGGAAGTTACGAAGACAATTATTGACATAAGAAGTTTCTCAACGTTGGCTGGTTACTACCGAGGATTTATCGAAGGTTTTTCAAAGTTAGATCTACCTTTGACCCAGTTGACTCGAAAGGGTCAAGCTTTTATGTGGGATATCCAGTGTGAAGAAAATTTTGTAGAACTGTAGTAGAAGTTGACAACAACACCAATTTTGATATTACCAGACCCGACATAACATTTTGTAGTGTATTGTGATGCATCCAATATGGGTTTAGGTGGAGTACTTATGCAAAATAGATAGTGGTAGCTTATTATTTGCGACAACTGAAGATTCATGAGAGGAATTACCCTACCCATGATTTAAAGTTGGTTGTTGTAGTATTTGTGCTAAAGATATGGAGACATTATTTTTATGGCTCTAGGTTCGAAGTATTCAATGATTATGAGAGTTTGAGATATATGTTTGATCAGAAAGATCTAAATATGAGACAAAGGAGATGGTTAGAGTTTTTGAAGGACTATTACTTTGGTTTGAATTGCCATCCCAATAAAGCCAATGTTGTAGAGTATGATTTGAGTCAGAAGTCCTTGCACATGTCAGCATTGATGGCTAGAGAGTTGGATTTGATCGAGCAATTCAGATACTTGAGCTTGGTGTGCAAGGTGACTACTAGTAGTGTGGTATTGGGCATGTTGAAGCTGGCTAGTAATTTTCTTAATGAGATCAGAGAGAGTCAGAAGTTGGATGTAGCTTTGGTTGATCGACTGTTATCGATTAAGCAATGTGAAGACGGAGATTTCCGAGTCAACGAAAATGGGATCTTAAAGTTTCGGAATAGAGTTTGTGTACCTGATGTGCCGAAACTTAAGAATACAATTTTAGAGGAGAGTCACATAAGTAGTTTGAGTATTCATCCTAGGGCTACTAAAATGTACCAAGATCTCAAGAATATTTTTTGGTGGCCAGGGATAAAGAGAGATATTTTGCAATTTGTTTATGCATGTATGACTTGCCAAAAGTCGAAGATTAATCATTAGAATTCGTTTGGACTGATGCAACCATTGGATATTCCTGAATGGAAGTGGGACGATATCTCGATGGATTTTGTGTCTGGTTTGCCGAATACTCCTAGAGGGAGCGATGCGATTTGGGTGATTATGGATAGATTGAGTAAATCAGTGCATTTCATCCCGATTAAGATAAGTTTTTTATTGCAGAAGCTGGATGAGATCTATATTAGTATGCTTGTGAAGCAGCATGGTATTCCGTAGTGTATTGTTTAAGACAGAGGCCTGAGATTCACGTTTAGGTTTTAGGAGAGTTTGCAGGAGGCTTTCGGTAATAGACTGAGGCTAAGTTCTGCCTATCATCCATAGATATATGCTCATACTGAGAGGATTATCCAGTCTCTAGAGGACTTATATAGGTCTTGTGTCTTAGAGAAAGGATGTGCTTGGGACAGTTATTTGACATTAATCAAATTTACGTACAATAACACCTACCATTCTAGTATTGGGATGGTACCATTTGAGGCTTTTACGGTAGGAGGTGTATGACTCCTCTATCTTGGTATGAGTTTGGAGAGAGTGTTGTACTTGGACCAGAAATTGTTCAGCAAACTACTAGGAAGGTGAAGATGATCCAAGAGAAGATGAAGGCATCACAGAGTAGGCAAAAGAGTTACCATGATAATCGGAGGAAGGCTCTGGATTTCCGAGAAGGTGATCATGTATTTCTAAGAGTCACTTATATGACTGGTGTTGGATGTGCGTTGAAGTCTAAAAATCTTACTCCTTGTTTAATTGGTCTATATCAAATTACCTAGCGAGTTGGAAATGTTGCGACGGAGTGATTAAGGAGGCCAATTGATTATTCCAAGGGACCAATCAATTATCTCAACTCACTGGCTTCAATTTTTTTTCGAACTTTCACTGAACTAGTAGATTTCTCAAGGAGGCCAATCAATTAGTCTATGCCAAAATTGCCTAGAAACTCAATTTTAACGTACATTTGATATCCTCTTCATCCCCTAACTTCCCTTCATCATTCTAATCAATTCATCCAAACTAATATACCCAAAAACATTCTTTAACAGTGAAATACATCATCATAATTAACACCATATACATCACTTATTTTATCATCAAATTTAACAACAAATTCCATCAATTGATGAATAACACTCAAACTTTCACACCTTTATCAACAGCGAAACCTCATACACACATATTCATGATAGTTCATACATGGATTCATCATAGCAACACATATAAACACGAGATCCACCAACAATTTGCAGAAATTCATCATAAACCATTCATAAGAAGAAAAACCTAAGAATCCTAATGAGGTTAAGGACTCTTCATCACTACCCCATCATGCAATACACCTAATAGGTAGCCCTTTCTCCCCCTTTACCTTGGATTTCCAGTAATGACGATGAATCAAGCAACTTCTATGGCTTCTCTCTTCAAAACCCTATCTTTTGCTCTTCTCCCTTCAAAAGTTTTTCACTCCTTTTGTCTCTTTTCTCAAATTTCACGTACTGATCAAAACTAGGCTAATTTTCTCTTACTTCAAATATATCTTTATGATTTTCTACACAACTTTCTCCAATTACCTCATTAACCCTAAAATTTCTTAATCCACGTTATTGCTCTAACTCCCTAACTCTTTGTTCCCCTATATTTCTCCAAATTCTCCATATTGGCCAAATTCTGTCGTTTTGCTATTTTATTTAATTAATTTAAATAAAATACTATTTATTCTAATAATTAATTAAAATTATAATTAATTATAAACAACTATGTAAAGCTCTTACTCTCCATATAACTCTACCTTGAGGATACCTACCCCCCACAACCACACAATAAATAATTAAAACACCAATTAATCAAATAACATTCTAAATAATTCAATTAAATTTTTTGGATGTTACAACTCTCCCCGCTTAGATAAAATTTCGCCCTCGAAAATTACCTGAAGGAAACAGAGTTTGATACGACTCTCTCATCTAGCTCTCCAGCTCCCAAGTTATGCTTAGACGAACTGGTCCTCCCCACACTACCTTCACCAAGGCAATCTCCTTACCACGCAACTGCTTCACTTCTCAATCCTCTATTCGCATGGGTGATGCCTCAATAATCAGGTTCTCTCTCACACTTGTATATCGTCCACTTGGATCACATGAGACAGATCTGGAATGTATCTCCTCAAGTGAGACACATGAAACACATCATGAAGATTAACAAGAGATAATGGAAAGGCAATCCGATAGGCCACCTCTCATATCATCTGCAAGATCTGGTATGGACCAACAAAATATGGTGTAAGCTTTCAAGACTTCAAAGCTCTACCAATACCGGTTACTGGAGTAACTCTAAAAAACACATGGTCTCCCTCTTAGATTTCAAGTGATTTCCTTCTCTTATCATGGTAACTCTTCTGGCGAGTCTGCGAAGCTTTCATCTTCTCTTGTATCATCTTGATCTTCTCAGAAGTTTATTGCAAAATCTCAAGTCCAATCACTGCACTCTTGCCATATTCATACCAACATAGAGGTGTCATACACCTCCTACCATACAACGCCTCAAACGGGACATCCCAATACTTGAGTGGAAACTGTTATTATAAGTGTTAGATGTCAAACATGCTATATATTTGTATTTGATACTTGGCATTTTTCAACACTTTCTTGTTTAAATTGAGGATTTTATTAGTGAATTGTTGTTGTTCTTCAAACATTAAATTTATACCTTTGGTGCTTGTAATATGTGTGCTATTATGCAGGAAAAGGCACTAATTGATCAAAGATTTAAGACACAAAGAGATGATACAAGCTGCCAAAGAAAGAGGAAAACAACAGCAGGTTCGCTTTGCGAACTCTGGCGAAGTCCCCAGCGAACGTTCGCTTTGCGAACTTTGGCGAGGTCTCCAGCGAATTGCTCCAGAATATGGCAGAAGCAAAAGGAGCTAAAGTTCGCTTTGTAAAGTCCAGCGAAATGTTCGTTGCTTCGCTCGCTTTGCGAAAGTCCTGGCGAAGAACCCTTGGCTATGGCAGTGGTAAAAGGACCCAAAATTCGCTTTGCGAATGTTTTGGCGAGTAGTTCGCTTTGCGAATGAAACGTTCGCTTTGCGAACTCACGAAGATAGTCAAGGGAGGATTATCTATCAGAAGGCACTTTAGGTGCCATTTTCTTCATTTGCTAGGCGAATGGATCATTTACAGTGCGAATACATCAGATCCCAAGTGCATTATAATATATTTTTACTTTTTCTTGGGATCATAACTTCACCTTTTCACACCATAACCTTATTTTCTGAGTTTTGATCATCCAAGAGAGATTTTTCACATAGAGAAGCTGGATTTGCATCCGATCTCGATTCTTCGACACGGATGCTTTTTCATCTCCTCACAAAACTTGTGAAGCAAGCTACCATGACTATGTGTAGCTAAACACATCCTTGTGTCAAGATTAGTGGTAGGTAATCCATCATTTTGTATGTATTGATCTTGGTTGTAAGTTTGTGAACTTTGTTGATGATAAATATAGAAGAAAAAATTTGTTTACATGGTTTATATTTTGTTTAATTCATGTTCAAGAGAAATGTATTAAACTTGACCTAAGTTTCAATCCATCAATAATCATAAGGCTAGAGATAGTTTTGAAAGTTGATGTTCATAAATATTGAACTTGAATGTTATCATATTGGTAGTTTAAGTGAGAGATCATCAAAGGATCAATATGATAAATCTCACAACAAGTTTTCGAGAGAAACTTGTTGAGAGGATATGTGGTTATATTTGTCGTAACCCAAAATTTGACCTCCCTATTTTGCCTTTTGCATGAGCATAAGCATTCGCATCACTGGCATACGCATTGGCACTTTTCCTCTTGTGTTTTGATTGCAGGAATATTCAGGTTTTCCAAGCCCGATTAATCGTATCCTCACAAGGTCATCATATCATCAAAGCAAGCACAAAATGAGGGTTTCTATGCCTATTCATCAATACAAGGGGTGGAAAATCGAAGCCGCGACCACAGCATCTTTTTTAGGAAAAATTGGGCAAGTTTTTGACTGGTTAACTTGTTAACCATTTGGGTTAATCGGTTAAAACCCCTTTTACAGCGCCAAATTAAGCTTTTTAACAGCTGTTAATCGGTTAACTTGTTGGTTAATCGATTAACACCTGCTATTTCAGCAAAAATTCAACATTTCCATCATATTTCAGCAACTCTCTCCATTCTCTTTTGGTCTATTCTATTCTAGTGTTGTGTGGAACATTCTAGACAGTTCAAGATCATTCAAGACATTTCCCTTACATTTATTCTATGCATCACTTTAAATCAAGTGCACCATGTTCCTTTTTTTCCAAGTAATGTGGACCTTTGGATGATGGAGTGCACCTTGGGATTGTTACCATGTTGGTTCTAACTAACCGAGTTAACCGCCTTGACTCGGTGAGTCAAGTCCAACTAACTCCTAGCCTAGTTCCAAACCCAAAGCTAGTTCCAAACCAAATTCCAAACCATCTCACACTCCAAACCTAAAATCTATATAAACTCACCTTCACTCATTTTCAAGAACCTTCAACCATTTTTGCACAATTCACTCTCAATTCTCTCTGATTTCTCTCTACTACATCTTCATCTTCATCCCAATTATATTCCAAAACCACACCAAAGCTCATTTCTACTTTGAAGGATAATCACTTTTACATCAAAAGTGATTATTTCTTGAGCTCAACCTTCATCAATTTTGCAATTCTACTGGGATTTCTGGAGTCACTTCAGTTTGTGGAGTAATCTTGAGTATTTTCTGCAAGTTTCAACGGTTCGAATTTGCATTTTGGAGATTTATCGTATTTTGCTCGATTTCGACACGTTTCATCGCCGGATCGAAGATTCCTCTGGTTTTCTTTAATTTTCTGCATCAAGAATAGTTTGCAACAATTACCAAGGCACATCTCAGCCTTGTAGGTTGGTAGATCTTACTTTACTCTTTGTTTCGATCGTTTCCGCGCATTTACCATGTGAATTTCGATCGTTTTCGACTTGATCTGCCATACTTTTGATTGATCTTTGATCTCCATGATTGATGCTTGCAATTTGTGTTATTGTGCTTACATGATGTAATTTTCGTGCACAAAGTCATACCATAGCATGTGGAAGTGTGGATAAGTGATTATGTGTTGAAAACTACTTTTGAAAAGTTGTTTTTACTGTTTTTTTGCCACTGCCACAGTGTTAATCAGTTAACCAGTTCACTTTTCACCAAAATACGCAGATTTTTGAATGGTGAACCGATTAACCCTAATGGTTAACTGATTAACACTGTACCAGATGGCTATTTTCTTGCATTTTCAAGTGTGTTTGTTGTGCTTTCTTCCTTCTAACTTCCATTGATCATCATGCTTGATTTTATGAATGTTTTAAGTGCCATTTCACTTCTGGTTGAAGCATATTCATGAACTTTCGATGCACCTTTTCGATTATTCATTTTGTTTCATGTTCTTAGCATTGTATGAACATAATCATTCTTGCACTATTTTTGTTCACATGTTACATGGTTGTGTGTGGCATTTTGATGATCATTTGGCACTGTTTTGCACCTTCCATTTCTGTTTGCATTAAGCTTATTCTTTATGGATAAACTTAATCTTGTATAATCAATAATTCACACCTTTTTGCTTTAATGACTTTTCATTCTCTTTGGAAAGTTGTTAGCATGATTCTCCCTTGACTAATTGATCGAAACTTTGTTTCGATTAATCGATCTTCCCTTTTCCTCTCTTTAGGCTTCCTTTAGAGCTTTCTCTCTCGATCCCCTCGTAGAGTTAGAGTTTCGCACTACGCCTTGCATCGGAGCACTGTACAAATTGACGCTGTTGTGCCGTCCGTTCTCTACGCAGGAGCACTGTACAACTTGGAGTTGTTTTGTTGTCTGTTTCAACTTCTGCATTACACCCTGTGTGTTAGAGAAGGAATGAGAAGGGAGAATTCCTACTCTCATTTTGACTACTTCAGGTAGGGGACGAATGACCCCGTGCTTGGCTTAGTCACCTCTATCGCCAGGCAGTAGTGCACTTCTTTTCTCCAGTCGAGTCGATCCTTGATCGCTCTTTGCGCTTTGCGATCTCTTTCGATCTTTGATCACTCCTATCTCTATCTCTCTTGGTCAATCACCATTTTGGTTGCCATCCTTTGTTCATTGGGTTAGCAAGCTATCTTCGTTTCATTACCCTATTTTTTCCCTACGGTCGATCACTGCTCTTTTGATTCCCCTAGAGAGTCTCTCTCTTCTCTTTCTTCGGTTAAACACAGTATTCCTGTTAAATACCGAAACCCTTTCGGAGTTAGCACCCTTCTTTTGGTTCTTTTCCCTTTGTTGGTTAATCGCTGTCCGTCAGTTAAAACACCAATGTTTGCACTCCTTCTCAGTTAACCACAGTTCGTCTGTTAAAATACTGAGTCTTCTTGGGTTAATCACCGTTTCTTGGTTAATCACCCGTCTCTTCAGTTAACCATAGTCCGTCTGTTAAAATACTGAATTCCTCTTGGGTTAATCACCTTCTCTTGGTTAATCACTCATTTTTCTCGGTTAATCACAGCTCTCCTGTTAAAACCGAATTCCCAGCAGTTGGCAACCTTTATTGGTTTGAATGCTTGCACCCTTGGGCTAGTAACCTCTTTTGGTTCAATACCCTTCTTCGTTGGTCAAGTCCTATTTGTTCAGTCGTTACCAACATCCCTTTTGGGTTACGACCTTCGATCGTTCCTACACCCGTCCTTCTGGTTAATCACAGTTTTCTCTGTTAAAACCAATGCTTCTCTATCCCCACAGAGTTGCAATCCTTGTTTCCTCAATTAACCACTGTTTATCAGTTAACATACCGATGTCCCCTCCGAATCAAACACCTTATCTGGGTTCAGCACTCTCTCTCTTAGTTTATCGCAGTCCGTCTATTGACACCAGCCTCTTTTCCCCGCCAGGGTCTTATTTTCTTTCTTCAGTTAACCACTGCCAGCCAGTTAATATACCGAGTTTCCTTGTTCTCTTGGTTATGATACCACCCCTTTATTTGGATCCCCAGCGGAGTCCTTTCTATCCCTTTTGCTCTTACTTTCTTGGTTTCGACACCTATTCTTTGTTATCCCCAGTAGAGTTTTTTGTCCTTCACTCCTGCTCTTGGTTGGGACACCACTTTTTTCGTCTCCCCGTTTCTTTCTTGTTTTGTTTTCCGTTCAGTTCCCCGAACTACGGAAGCTCTGATTCTGCATTCTTTTGAATGTCAGATACGTAGGCACAAGACGCAATGTCTTGGTGACCACACTTCCACCTTTCTTTCCTCCTCCTTTCCTTCCCTTTTCTGTCCCCTGGTTCCATGAACTACGACGCTTTGATTTCCTCATTGAACTATGAGGGTATGTAGGCACGAGGGCCAATCCTCCGTGAGCACTTTCTTTCTTTCTTTTCTTTTTCCCTTTTCTCTCTCTCTCTCTCTCTCCTCTTTTTTTTAGCAAGAAGCCATTAGATAGATAACCCATCCAAGCCTAGAAGCAAGCGAAATGGTTCCCGTCGAGTACGACGGATGCGTTAGGTGCTAGTACCTTCCTTTCGCATAACCGACCCCCTGTTCCCATTTCTCTTCCCCTTGGGTTTTATCGATATTTTCCCTGTCCTTTGGGACTAAATAAAGTTCGGTGGCAACTCTGTTGTTATCTCTGAGTGTGCGATTCACTCAGGTGTAAACCAGCCATCTTCAGCTGGCGACTCTGCTGGGGAGAGATTGACCTCTTGTTGGTCCATCCCTTGAGGGGTCTCGCCTAGTTTTGTTTGCTCTCTTACTTGTTTGGGTGTTTTCGCGCTTTACTCGCTTATTTTACTTGCTTTAGCTTTATGTTTATTTATCGCATTTCTTTACTGCTTTGAATATTCATATGCTGCATATTTTGGATATCTGCTATTTTCTGTTATTGTTGGGATGGGTAGATATTATTGGAGAGAAAGGTCCTAACACCAGGCCTAGTATACACATAGGATAGAACGTGGATAGTCGTGAGGCATGCGTTTTGCGCGTTAGGATATCACGAGACCCACATCCCAGATCGTGATTCGTTTGAGAATACTTTCGTCCTGTGAGAATTCACTACGGCGGGGGATTTTCATCCTGAGTCCTATGTTTTGGGCGACCTTTCTAGGGACCACCTTGTTGTGTCTAGATCACACCTGTGAGGGGGATGGGTTTTGCAAGAAAACAAGCCACTTCATACCCTTGTTCTCGCACACGCCAGATTTCTTCACCGACACATCAGATTATGGTGCACTGACACAGAATTATATGCAGATATCCTGACTGTTCAGATTTGATTATCCAGGCTGTGTTGGCTTCTTGTTGTTGTGTTGCATATCATTTCATCATGAAAATTAATTTTTTTTCATGTGCATTTCCAGGTATTCTAAGGCTTATCTTTTGTTGACATTATCATAGAGATGAATACTGGTTGTCGTGGCATCGTCAGTTACAAGTTCGTGGAGCCTAAGCTGGGTATTTTGAGGGGCTTGGCATCTTTGTTGGTTGGAGATCACAGAGGGGTTTTCATAGGTACTTATGGTAATCTGTTGACCATCCTCAACACTGAAGTCAACATCACTGCTATTCACACTTTGGTTCAGTTCTACGACCTGCCATATAGGTGCTTCACATTTCAGGATTATCAGCTAGCACCTACACTTGAGGAGTATGCTTATATTCTGGGGGTTGAGACCAAGAAGCGGGTTCCTTATGTCTACACTAGTGGGTGTCCGAAGTTTTATCTGATTGCTGATGCGCTTTACATTAGTAAGAAAGATGTGGAGGGTAATCTCAAGACCAAAGGGAAAGGTATTCGAGGTTTCGCTTCGAAGTTCTTGGTTGACAAGGCCACTACTTTTGCTAAGGATGGGAACTAGAAGGCTTTCAATGCCATTCTTGCTTTGCTGATATATGGGATTGTCTTGTTTCCGAACATGGAGGATTTCGTAGATCAGACTGCCATCAGCATATTTTTGTCCAAGAACCCTGTTCCGATACTTCTTGCTAATACCTATCATTTTATTCATTCCAGGAATGAAAAGAAGAAGGGAACCATTGTCTGTTGTGCTCCTTTGTTGTACCGATGGTTCATGTCTCACCTTCCACAGAAAGGTCCCTTTTGTTAGTTCTTTAATTTTGAGGGTTGGCATTAATTTTGTAAAACAAATAATAATAGTAATGTAAAATAGGATGAATAAACTTGCTAAGATCATCATGAAAGAACAGGTACAGCAAGAAGTCCTATTGTGCAATGGAACATGTTGTGTTGAAGTTATTCAACTACTGGAACAACATGTCGAAGAAGATGTCCCATGCAGGTCCATTCGACATCGCGCCAGAACTGAAGTGGTTTGTTAATTCTGTTAGGTTTTAACTAATGCAGAATATTCTGGAACATTATGCAATCATGAGGCGCTGAATTTTAGGTCTGAAGATTCAAGATAGAGAGAAAATATTGAAGAACCGAGACTTTCTAAATATGGAGATATTTTAGGAAGTTAGTGATTTGAAGACCTGATTTGTAGAAGAAGTTTCTGCTGATTTGTAACAGCTGCTGAAGCTGTGATTGAAGGCCCAAATCCAGTTGGGAATAGGTTATAAATAGATGTTTTGTAACCTAATTGTGTAACGAACCAAAGATGTAAAGTTCTATCATTAGGGTTGGTTCCTGTACCACTCGACCTGTGAGTTGGACAGTTTGTTAGTGTGATCCTCGAAACTGTTAAGTAAGAGGAGTATTGTTCTTGGAGGAAGCTTTTAAGTAACTCTAAGTTGTGTGTTGGAAGGGTGTCTTCCGTGCTGAATTGTTGTGTAGGTAAAGAGCCGTTGATGCAGTGGCGGATTGTCAACTGCTAGACATCATTGCGATGATTGGGAGTGAGAAGGGTTTCTCATATCTAGAGAGGATCTAGGTAGAACGGCCATTGGGTAGTGATTAAGTGATAAGTTGTAAACGGGTTGTTTAGCTTTGAATTGATACTACTAATAGTGGACTTCATCCCTGGCTTGGTAGCCCCCAGATGTAGGATAGTTAGATCCGAACTGGGTTAACAATTCTGTGTGTCTTGCTCTTATTTCTTTTCAGTACCATGTTTATTGGATTATACCTTGCCATTTATGATCATGTCAGACCAGATGTCGAACGGCATATTCTAGGACATCTGAATTCTGCACATGCACCAGAATTTCAATTGGTATCAGAGCGGGTCATTCTGTTATGTATCTGGATGAGATCCCAGGGAAGATACTTTCTGGTTCATGGGCAAGGTAGAAGCTTTCTACTGAAAAGATGTTTGAACTTGGAGTAGTTCATATAGTTGTGAGAATGGTCCCTAGAAGTGGAGGATGGACTGTTCGTGACAGGCAGTGGCATGCGCTGTTGGAGCTTTTGGCTGAATAGCTGTTGTGTTGTGATTATGTCAGGTTTGATTTATTTTCAAACCTGTGGTATTGTGGTGTCACCTGAATTATGATGCAAGGGCTAATATGTGACACCTGAAGGCATTGAGGAGTTTGTTTTTGATCCGCTGCGAATCTATCTGAAAACTCCTGAGGTTGTATATCCTATGGTGACAGGATATATGCGAGACTGCTTCAACTTACTTTGTCAACGATACTTGAAGATTATTGTTCAAGTCCACTCATAAAGGCATTAATAAGTGAAGTTGTAAGGAAGAGATCAGAAGATATTGAGAAGTAATTTACTTTTGCTTCTATTCCTAAATCTCTTGATGTGTTCCCTGGAATGATGTCCTATCTTGTGTTAGAACATCACGTCAGAATTGTGCAGAATTCTGATGTCTATAGGAATGGCATAGCAGATGCTCTGGGTGCTAAACTAATGTGATTTGATCACATGAGTTTGGAACCTACTCCTGATCTGGAAGAGGAGGCATCTGGGTGGTATGTCTAAGAATTTTCTGGCCTTGAAAATTATCTTAGATGTGTAAGTTGATCAAGGTGTGATCAACATGTTATTTACTCCTGCGATCAGTTTATTTCTGGTCCTTGCTGCAGGAGTGGAGAACCTGAGATTCAAGAAGTATTATCTCTAGCAGACTTCTTGAACATGAAGGCCAAAGATCAAGGTCATGTTCTTTTTGGAGGCATGTTCTGAATGATCTTGTGAAGCTAGATTTGTATTGACTGCGTGCACTTAAGGATCTAATCACAGTATGTGCTGCTATTAAAGGGAAGAATGTTTTGGAAGTCCTTGAAGACATGTCTCAAGATGTCTGGATGATGAGAGTTGGATGAAAGATTTCTACTCTCACGCTTCTGTGATGAGATGGCTGGTCCCAAGGCTTAAAAAGGGATGCTTGGAGATTCTGGTTGTGAAATGGGGTGTTTTTCTTTCTTTTCATGATGTCAAGACTGATGTCTTAACATTTGTTGACAGAACAGAATGTTGTGGTGTGCGTCTCCAGAGATCACATGTCTCTACTTGACTTATGGACTGATGTAAGGGTTAAGCAGTAGGTGAATGTGTTCAGCAGGAGTGTTGAACAGAGAGTGTTCTCTTGAAAACATGAAGATGAGTCTCATGTTCTCCATTCATTTAAGGCATTATTCTTGCAAAGGAGTATAGGTAGTCTTATATAGAGAAAAGTTGATCAGATTGAGATCATGTGAGTGTTGGTACAAGTGATGATTATGGTCAACTTGTGAGTTGAACAAAGAGTGAGCTCTTGAAAACATGAAGATGAGTCTTGTGTTTTCCATTCTTCAATGTACTAAGAAGCACATGATAGGGGGAGAGTGTTACAATTCTATGCAGCTGGACGTGTGATGTTAAGGGGGAGATTGATAAATATGTTAGCGCGTATTGTGCAGCAGATTAAGAATTTGGAGACATAAGGATGTAGTATGGAACAGAATTAAAACAGAATTTTATTACTTATTTTATGAAAGCATACAAGATTTGTGAAAACACCATACAAAGGGTCTAAAGGTTTTCCCAACCCCCCCCCCCCCCCCTCCGAATCAAGAAAAGCCTTCCAATCTTCGTCCCATTCGTCACCAGAAGCTTGAAGTTGCACTTGAGTTTTCTTGATGGTCTTCATCCTTGTTTCTGATGCCTTTCGGGTTCGTGTTGCTCCTGAAGATGTTCCAGCTGTGGACAGTGTTGTATCCCTCAACTTCTGAGGATCTGGCTTCTTGTCCTCCTGCATGTGTCTCTTTCCTGCACTCTTGTTAGACTGACTCATGCTTGGTGTACTGGTAGGAGCAAGGAGGCTTGGTATTTATAATGGATGAAGAGACCTTGGTTGTATCGCCTGACCGGTCAAAGCTGCCTTTGGCATGGGAATTTGTTTTCTTGAGAGCTTTTTTTGGCACATTGGATACCAGAATTTCGTGTCTGGTGCCTTGGTAGAGGCCGCCCTAGTAGGATGAGCCTAGGTCTTGTCTGGCTGTCTGCTGGTTGCTGGTTGTGATCAAGTGGTGTGGTCTTTGGTCTCGTGCTGATGTCCTACATTTTGTTACAACATTATTGTTTGTTGTGTACCATACTTATGGAGTTGGAAGAAGCAGCATTATTGTCTGAAGTGGCAGTTCTGGCACAATGTGGATTAGAACGGGCAGATTCTGATCTTGATGATAAGTAGTTTGTTCTGGAAATACATGACTACTTTCATAATGAAGACTTCATTAGGAGCTTGTGAATGTAAGGACAGAAGGGTGTTGTTAGTGGTAAAGGTGGTGGCAGTCCTTATCTTGAGTTGGAAGTAATCTAAAGACATTTGGTATGGAATATGTGAGAAATTCCAAACCAGGTGGGCTTTTATATTGGATTTGGAAGACCATGTTTAAACATGATGAGATTATGCTCAAAATTTCAAGAAGAGGCAGTTCTTCATGTTGAAAATGTGGTAACATCATTGTGCTATCATTGGTTGGGGAGCTAAGGCTGATTCATTTTTCTCTCTGATGAAGGAATCTAGAAGGGTCTGTGTGTTGACTGATGGATTGAGGGGGAGTGTACTAGCTTGAACAGTTGGTTCCTATCTCGAGGAGGAGTTTCACATTGAGCAGATTTTTTTGTGATAAGATGTTAGAACATGGTACAGGACATGTTTTTCTTGAGTTAAACAAGGAATTACTTTGGACGGTGGTGACGGGATAAGGTGAAACACGTGGCTTCGACTGTGCATGGATCTGTTTTGGCACAATTTATGGTAAAAATCAGTTAGGAAACCATAAAAATGGTCAAGACAGTTTTGGACGGAAGACATTGAATTTGGATGGAGTTTCTTTTTCCTAAAATAGCGTTTCTTTGACTGAGAACCTTGACATATTCAAAGCTCGTAAATTCCAAAGTAACCGGTCAGCTATTTATAGGGGTTGTTCTCTTCTCCTTCAGCCAAGTGAGTGTTCTTGTTTCTTAAATCTTATGGCGTTTGTTTGTATTTGGGTGAGCACGTCTTGGGTCTGGTTCTGTGAGGGCTCTTTTTGCCAATTTTTGGCTAAAAAGGGGGAGAAAGGGTCTGTTAAATGGGGAGCGCAGATGCTGTGTCTGGAGTGTACAATTCCAAATGTGTTTCAGAATGGTCAAAAAGGGAAGTTGGTATTGAGTGTTGAGTCTTTGTGACTTGTGTCCTGAGTTATGAACACAGTTGTGACTTGTGTTCTGAGTTACCTGGGTTGATAGATCGATACTTCTTAAGTTTCATCTTATGCCACAGGTCGACTAGGGGCGTCTGATCAATTAAGGTGTGCTGAAATCTCTCATGCCACCATTGGTCTTCGATGTCTAGACAGACATTTCTTTTTTGGAGGAGTCTTCTTCAAGTGTTCGAAGATTGTGTTGAAAGGAAAAAGAAATGTGTTGTATTAAGGGGGAGTAAGATATCTTCTTCCTCATGTGCACCAAATAACTTCGAGACTTTCTACTTCTTAAGTCCTGTTGTGCTGCCTGAAGGTGTTGTGCTGAAAAAGTTGTCAAACATGATGTTCTAACATCATTCAAGTTGTTCAAGAAGATGATTATCCATGGTTGTTTTACACTGTAGCTACTGATGGCTACTGACAATAGTGTAGGGTTGTAATTGCTGCTGTAATCTGAGTTGTAATGTTTATGTATTTGTTTTAGCCAAAATTTACCAAAGGGGGAGAATGTTAGTTCTTTAATTTTGAGGGTTGGCATTAATTTTGTAAAACAAATAATAATAGTAATGTAAAATAGGATGAATAAACTTGCTAAGATCATCATAAAAGAACAGGTACAGCAAAAAGTCCTATTGTGCAATGGAACATGTTGTGTTGAAGTTATTCAACTACTGGAACAACATGTCGAAGAAGATGTCCCATACAGGTCCATTCGACATCGCGCCAGAACTGAAGTGGTTTGTTAATTCTGTTAGGTTTTAACTAATGCAGAATATTCTGGAACATTATGCAATCATGAGGCGCTAAATTTTAGGTCTGAAGATTCAAGATAGAGAGAAAATATTGAAGAACCGAGACTTTCTAAATATGGAGATATTTTAGGAAGTTAGTGATTTGAAGACCTGATTTATAGCAGAAGTTTCTGCTGATTTGTAACAGCTGCTGAAGCTGTGATTGAAGGCCCAAATTCAGTTGGGAATAGGTTATAAATAGATGTTTTGTAACCTAATTGTGTAACGAACCAAAGATGTAAAGTTCTATCATTAGGGTTGGTTCCTGTACCACTCGACCTGTGAGTTGGACAGTTTGTTAGTGTGATCCTCGAAACGGTTAAGTAAGAGGAGTATTGTTCTTGGAGGAAGCTTTTAAGTAACTCTAAGTTGTGTGTTGGAAGGGTGTCTTCCGTGCTGAATTATTGTGTAGGTAAAGAGCCATTGATGCAGTGGCGGATTGTCAACTGCTAGACATTATTGCGATGATTGGGAGTGAGAAGGGTTTCTCATATCTAGAGAGGATCTAGGTAGAAGGGTCATTGGGTAGTGATTAAGTGATAAGTTGTAAACGGGTTGTTTAGCTTTGAATTGATACTACTAATAGTGGACTTCATCCCTGGCTTGGTAGCCCCCAGATGTAGGATAGTTAGATCCGAACTGGGTTAACAATTCTGTGTGTCTTGCTCTTATTTCTTTTCAGTACCATGTTTATTGGATTATACCTTGCCATTTATGATCATGTCAGACCAGATGTCGAACGGCATATTCTAGGACATCCGAATTCTGCACATGCACCAGAATTTCACCTTTGTTGAGAATAAGGGTAATCTCAAGTGGTCTCAATGAATCATGTCTCTTACTGCTGATGATATTTCTTGGTATTCTCGGGTCTACGACGACATTCCGATCATTCTTCATTGTGGGAAATTCTCCAATGTGCCTCTCTTGGGTACAAAGGGGGGATTAACTACAATCTGAGAATGGCCTTCTGATAGTTGCAGATATCCTATGGTTGCCAAGCCTGATCCTGAGGTAGTGGAAGAGTTCATCTTTCATGAAGGGGTTGATGACATGGGTTTTCTGAAGAGGTTTAGTGCCGCTTGGACTCAGATTCATATTAAAGGTAGAGCCGATTTTGGTAAGAAGAATTATGTAGCCAAGGAAGCTTACACACTTTGGGCACTTTGGGTCAAAGAGCGCGTCAAAGAGATCTTGTTGCCATTTTCTCCTGAGCCTTCCATGAATGCCAAGCTTCCTGAACTTGCCAGTGTTCCTCCATCTAATTATCGAGCTCAAGCTGATTATCGAGAAGTTGAAGAGGGAGAATGCAGATCTTCGTCTCAACCTTGATAGAGTCACTTCCGAGAAAGATAGCCTATAGATTGAGCTCCATCAGAAGCGCGAGCGCGTGCTCAAAGAGGTGGAGGTTGAACAGAACAAGCGTAGGAAGGTGGGTGATGCTTTGAAGAGCACCTATGAGGGACTTGCTTCAAAGAAGAGACAACTCGCCGATGCTCATTATCAAGCCTACAAGGGGGAGCTGAGCTACAACAAGCAACTTGAAGAGCTTCGAGGGAAGTTATCCGAGCTCAAGACAAAATGGCAGAGTGAGCAAGACCGTGCTAATCAATTAGGACTTTTCTCAATGTTAAACCCGGCTAGACAAAGTCTTCGGTGAGATTCAGAAGCTGCAAGATCAAGCGCATCAGATTCAAGAGCAGATTAGTCAGCTCAACACAGAGAGCACTCGTTGGGAGCATCAAAGCCGTCATCTACAGAACCTCCTGGATCAGAAATAGGCCTTTCTTCAGGACATGCTTCCGGGACCTAATCATTCTTTGTTGCGTAACCTCATGAAGGATGCGAAATATTGGAGTGAGAGGCACGGTCGTCTAGCCAGATTTGCTGAGCATGCATTGGAGGACCTACCCGGGTTGTTGAGGGATGCATATGCTGATGCATTGCCTCACCAGCTTCCTTGTGTTGTTTTCCATTTCTTGTCTATGTGTAGGGTGGTATTTGATAGGATCCGTACGGATTTTGTTGTAGCCCAAAAGGCAGATATTTGACTTGTATTCGACTTATTGCTTATTTCCTTTATTGTTGAATAAATGAAGATTCTTGCTCACTCTATTTTATGCCTTTACTTGTATGCTTTATAATTATTGTCAACAAAGATAAGTTTAAGAATTCCTGGAATTTAAAAATTTATTTTTGCATGCATATCATACATTCATCTACACACATATGCACGTCCCTTCACCCTAAACCATTGCTCATCCTTGTTCGCCTGCCTTGTAGCAAGACGACGACTTGACATCGGTATTTCACTCGCTCAAGCAAATCCAGAATCATGGCTGACTTCGAAGCCGAGAATGTCGCGTACAAGGAAACTCTGGCACAATTCCAAGGTCGGATAGATCAGTTCCAGATGAACATGGATGTCATTATGGAACTCCTTCGTGCTCAGAGGGATGTTGCTGCTGCTGCCACTGTTGTTGCAACCCCTACTGATGCAACTGTTGTCACTCCTGTTGTGACTGTTCCTCCTGTTGTTACGGCTACTCCTGTTGTTGTTGTTCCTTCTCCTGCTAGAGTTGAAGTACCAATTGAGCTTGTGAATCATCCTGTTGTTCAGCCTAGTTTGAACCAGATTCCCGCTGGTTTCCCTTGGGGCATGCCTCCAAATTACACTCCTCAGATTGCAAATAATGGTAGTGCCTTCACGCCATATCAGCCTTGTGTTGCGCCTATGCCTAATGGGAATGCTGCCGCATATCCATGGGTCATGCCTACTCCAGTCCCGCCTCCAGTGGTGAATGATGATCCTGAGAATCTTCAGGCTCAAACTCATCAAACTGCCAGATTAGCTGACACTGAAGCTCCTGATGAAGAAGAGCATGTGTATAGAGGTCCTCCTATTTATGTTCCAGTTTCGTCTCAAGTTGCTCAAATTTTTGTTCCGAATGTTCATCCTAGGATGTTCTACCCTGGGGCATCTTCCTCCGCTACTGGGGTACCTCCTCCGAATTATCTGTATGGTGTTCTGATGGGTCAGAATGCTGGTCAGATGGTTAATCCGGGTTTGGTGTATCCTTCTCACTTTGCTACTCCGTAAGTGAATGCTCCTGCCGCTTCTCAGCTGCCAAATCCTCAGATTCTTGTCAGGCCCACTAATTAGAATAGATCAGTTGACTACAAGTTGTTGGAAGACCGTATCAGAGCTATTGAAGGGTTTTCTGCTTTTGGCATAGAAGCCAAAGACTTGTGTTTGGTTCCAAACGTTGTGCTGCCGCAAAAATTCAAGATACCTGATTTGCCGAAGTATAAAGGTTTGACCTGCCCGCGTAGTCACATCACTATGTACTGCAGGAAGATGGCATCCCATATTGAGAATGATGAATTGCTTGTTCATTGTTTTCAAGACAGTTTGTCTGGTGCTTTATTGGATTGGTACATGGGCCTGGAATGTAGTAAGATCCGTACTTGGAGGGATCTGTCTGAAGCGTTCGTGAAATAATACAAGTATAACCTTGATCTGGCGCCCACTAGATTGCAATTGCAGAATCAGTCTCAGTGCTCAGCTGAAACATTCAAGGAGTATGCATAAAGATGGCGTGAGATGGCATCCCGTGTGCGACCGGCTCTCTCTGACAATGAGTTGGTTGACATCTTTATGGGTACATTGCAAGGATCTTACTATGAGAAAATGGTGGGTAGTTCTTCATCAAACTTCGCGGATGTTGTGACGATTGGTGAACGGATTGAGAATGGTTTGAAGACTGGAAAGATTCATGGTGCTGCTTCCCAGCAGCCGGCCACTAAGAAGTCACAGAACAGTCATTCCAAGAAAAAGGATGGTGAAGCCAACGCTGTGACAGTTTAAGTTTCTCCTCAGTATCAAGCTCCCATGACTCC
This sequence comes from Lathyrus tuberosus, assembly GCA_022829125.1. Classification (NCBI taxonomy): domain Eukaryota; kingdom Viridiplantae; phylum Streptophyta; class Magnoliopsida; order Fabales; family Fabaceae; genus Lathyrus; species Lathyrus tuberosus. Next base: position 6,878,220 of record JALAZF010000093.1, read on the forward strand.
CATGCCGTACTATCCATATTCGCGCATTGCTGCTGCACAGTATCAACAACCTCCGTATCAGTATCATCCACAACAATCAGCTCCGAACGCTCAAAATCAGCAACAGAATCAACAGAACAAAAGTCAGCAGAATCAAAACCGTCAGAACAACAACAATCAAGGAAACTGTAAACGTCCGAATTTTGATAGAATTTCAGTGTCATACACCGAGTTGTTTCCTTACTTGGTTCACCAAGGGGCAATTATCCCCAAGCAGATTGCACCTGCGATTCCTCCATTTGGCTCGAAGCATAATCCAAATGCGTCCTGTGCTTACCATGCTGGATACATAGGACATGCCACAGAGGATTGCTTTGTTTTCAAGACCAAGGTTCAGGAACTCATTGGTAAGAAGGTTCTGACTTTTGCTGAGGAAGGACCCAACATTCAGAGTAATCCGTTGCCAAATCACAGTGGGCCCGCGGTTAACATGGTTGAGGATAATTACAGGGCTGAATTGATTATGGATGTCGATGAGGTAAAGACTCAGATGGCTGTGATTTTCAAGAGGTTGAATGAACACGGGTTGTTGAAAGGGTTGCATGGTAAGTGTCAAATTTGTGACGATAATCCCAACCAGTGCCGAAGGCTGAAGGGTTGTGTTCAAATTTTGATGAACCGTGGCGAAGTGCAGTTTACCAGACCTGTTGAGGAAGTTGCTACCATCGAGCCATTCACCATCGTCTATAGGAAGGTTCCTATGGACTCTCCTAAACAGAAGAATGTGTAACCCATCATTGTTTGTCCGCCGAAGCTGTTTCCGTATCAAAATTCTAAAGAGGTGCCATGGAAATATGGGTCGACTGTGTTTTCTAGAGGTCAAGAGATAAGGTTCGCCGAATCCGAGATTGTGAATGTTACAGCTGGTAGAGGTATGACTCGTAGTGGATGAGTGTTTGCTCCGAAGGTCACTACAAAGCCTGTTCAAGTTCCAACTGTTGTTCCTCCCAAGGAAACGCCTGCATCTGCAACCCCTGTTGTTCAACAAGGGGCATCTTTTACCGCTGTTCCAGTACCGACTATCCCATCTGAGGATATTTCAAAGAGCAAGGATACCCTTGATGATCAAGAGTTCCTTAAGTTGATCAAGAAAAGTGACTTTAAGATTGTGGATCAGCTGGGTCAGACTCCCTCGAGGATCTCAATTTTGTCCTTACTCATGAGTTCGCCTGCGCACAGATCAGCTTTGTTGAAAGTTTTGAACAGCGCCCATGTCATGCAAGATATATCCATTGTCGAATTCGATGATGTAGTGGCCAACATAACTGCACGTCGGTATTTGGGTTTTAATGATTCAGAATTGCCTCCTGAAGGAATTGTCCACAACAAAGCGCTGCACATATCTGTAACCTGCACAGACATCCTGTTATCTTGTGTTCTAGTAGATACTGATTCTTCTCTCAATGTGATGCCTAAGGGCACGTTGAGTTAGTTACTGGTGGAAGGAAGCGAGATGAGACCAAGTGCCTTAGTTGTCAGAGCCTTTGATGGTTCTCGTAGACAGGTCATTGGAGAAGTGGACTTACCCATCAATATTGGGCCGCATTTGTTTACCATTACTTTCCAAGTGATGGATATTAATCCGGCGTACAGTTGCCTATTGGGTCGTCCATGGATCCACGCAGCAGGGGCAGTTACATCCACTTTACATCAGAAGCTGAAGTTCATGTTTGACGATCAGCTTGTCATTGTCTGTAGTGAAGAGGATTTGATTGTAAGCGAGTTATCATCTTTTCGATATGTCGAGACCGAAGAAGGCATAACTGAGGTGTCGTTGCAGTGTCTCGAGTTTGAAGATGTCAGCTCTACTTCAACTAGTCAAAGTAGATCACCACCATTGACTTTAGCATCTGCTAAGAGTGCTAAGGAGACTATCCAGAAAGGTGCTTTGCCAGACTGGGGGCACGTGATTGATGTGGTTGAGAAGCATAATTGTTTTGGATTGGGATATCATCCTGGTCGTCAATCTGGTTCCTCTGGTCAGAAGCGATGCAATTTGATCAAGTTCCATAGCGTGGGATTCCAACAGGGTGACATCGTGGCAGCTGCTGATGATGTTGGTCCCAGTAATTAGACTTCAAGCTTTGTGCGCAAGTGTCCGCCAGGTTTCAGGCTCAACAATTGGACATCTACCGTGATTCCTGTAGTTTTCCCACATAACATGTAATGCATTTTGCTTTCTCATTCCCCCGTCCTCGCCCGAGACGAGTGGATAGCTTGTAAAGGGCCTCGCGCTTTTGCAATATTATGTGATCAATAAATAAAATTTTTTGCATTCAAAATCATGCTCTATTTTCTTTCCTTTATTTTACTTTTTCACAAAACAAATGGCAAAAGTTTCTCTTCTTTTTTCACTTTTTTTAAAATAGCTCATTTTATTCATAAACATGCAGAACTAATAAAAGCATTGATAACAACATGGCAAACATCCATTGTAATTCTGGAATTCCAATTAACCAAGCCGAAGAAGATGGTGAGGAAGATTGTGAATTACTGGCTGAACTGGCAAGGCTCCTTGAGCACGAGCATAGAGAGATTCAGCCACACAAAGAGTCGGTGGAAGTTGTCAATCTTGGTACTGATGAGGTCAAAAAAGAAGTCAGGGTTGGCGCATCCCTCGCTAAGCACGTACACTCCGAGTTGGTTAAGTTATTGAAAGAGTATGTTGATATCTTCGCCTGGTCCTATCAAGATATGTCTGGGTTGGATACCAACATCGTTGAACACAACTTACCACTCAAGCCCGGATGTCCTCCTGTCAAGCAGAAACTCAGAAGAACTAGACCCGACATGGCACTCAAAATCCGAGAAGAGGTAAAGAAACAGCTTGATGATGGGTTCCTAGCCACTTCCGAATATCCTGAATGGATCGCTAACATCGTCCCGGTTCCCAAGAAGGACGGCAAAGTTAGAATGTGTGTGGATTATCGAGATCTCAATAAGGCAAGCCCGAAGGATGATTTTCCTTTGCCTCATATCGATGTCTTGGTAGACAACACTGCGCAGTTCTCTGTATTTTCCTTCATGGACGGTTTTTCAGGATATAATCAGATCAAAATGTCCCCAACTGATATGGAGAAGACTACTTTCATCACACTGTGGGGTACATATTGTTACAAAGTCATGCCATTCGGTCTAAAGAATGCAGGGGAAACATACCAGTGTGCCATGACAACCCTCTTTCACGATATGATTCATAGAGAGATTGAGGTTTACGTGGATGATATGAATGCCAAGTCCAAAACTGAAGATGATCACCTGGTTCATCTGAAGAAACTGTTTGACAGACTCTGGAAGTTTAGATTGCGGTTGAATCCTGCGAAGTGTACCTTTGGAGTTCGATCTGGTCAACTGTTGGGCTTTATTGTGAGTCAGAAGGGCATTGAAGTTGATCCTGATAAGGTTCGGGCAATTCAGAACATGCCGCCTCCCAAAACAGAAAAAGAAGTCTGCGGCTTTCTGGGCAGACTCAATTACATTTCAAGGTTCATCTCCCATTTGACGGCTACCTGTGAACCAATGTTCAAATTACTAAGAAAAATTAATCGGTTGAATGGAATAATGATTGTCAGGAAGCATTTGACAAAATAAAACAATACTTGCAAGAACCACCGATCTTAGTACCGCCGGTTCCCGGTAGGCCTTTAATCATGTATCTCACCATTCTCGATGAATCAATGGGATGTGTTTTGGGTCAACATGATGACACTGGAAGAAAAGAACATGCAATATACTATCTGAGCAAGAAGTTCACTGATTGTGAGACCAGATACTCACTCTTAGAGAAAACTTGTTGTGCTCTAGTCTGGGCTGCTCGACGCCTACGACAATACATGATTTGCCATACTACTTTGTTGATATCCAAAATGGATCCGATAAAGTACATCTTTGAGAAGCCTGCTATCTCTGGAAGGATTGCTCGGTGGTAGATGATGTTAACTGAGTATGATATCCAACATGTTACCCAGAAAGCAATAAAAGGGAGTGTCATGTCTGACTACCTTGCTCATCAACCTGTAGAGGGTTATCAACAGATGCAGTTTGACTTTCCCGATGAGGATGTTCTGTTTATCAGAGATTATGAGACTCCAGATCCTGATATAGGACCCGAACCAGGGGTACGATGGACGCTCGTGTTCGACGGTGCCTCTAATTCTAAAGGTCGTGGAATCGGTACTATCCTCATCTCTCCAACAGGTTTTCACCTTCCCTTCACTGCTAGATTATGCTTTGCATGCACCAACAATATGGCTGAATACGAAGCATGTATCTACGGCATTGAAGCGGCTATTGACATGAGAATCAAGATTCTTGAGGTCTATGGAGATTCTGCCTTGGTCATCGGTCAAGTCAGAGGGAACTTTGTGACTCAGGATCCCAAGTTAGTTATGTACCGACAACACATTGCGAAGTTGATTCCTTACTTTGATGAGATCACTTTCCATCATATTCCCAGAGAGGAAAATCAACTAGCTGATGCTCTTGCTACTTTAGCATCCATGTTCAAGGTCAAGTGGAAGAATGAAGCTCCTCATATCCGTATTGATCATTTGAACGAACCAGCACACTGTTTAGTAATCGAGGATGAGTCTGATGACAAGCCTTGGTTCTATGACATTAAAAGATATTTGTAAAAATAGGAATATCCCGAGGGTATCACTATCACTGACAAGAAAGCTCTTAGGCAGTTTTGCGCCAAATTCTTCTTAAGTGGTGGTATACTGTACAAGAGGAATTATGATTCTGTGTTGCTCAGATGCATGGATAGACACGAAGCAAACACGGTCATAAGGTCCATACATGAGGGCTGCGAGGGTGTACATGCTAAAGGTCCTGCTATGGCCAAGAAGATCCTTCGGGCTGGGTATTACTGGACAACAATGGAGGTAGATTGTTACAACTTTGCCAAAAGATGTCACAAGTGCCAAATCTACGGAGACAAGATCCATGTGCCTCCAACTCCATTGAATGTTTTGACTTCACCTTGACCATTTTCCATGTGGGGTATAGATATGATTGGAATGATCGAGCCGAAGGCTTCCAACGGTCATCGATTCATTCTGGTTGCTATCGACTACTTCACCAAGTGGGTTGAAGCTGCTTCTTATGCAAACGTTACGCGACAAGTGGTTGCTAGATTTATCAAGAAAGAGATAATCTGTCTTTATGGCATTCCTAGCAACATTATCACAGACAATGCAAGCAACCTGAATAACAATATGATGAAGGGGTTATGTCAAGAATTTAAGATCGAGCACCACAACTCTTCACCATATCGGCCCAAAATGAATGACGCCGTTGAAGCAACAAACAAAAACATCAAGAGGATTATCCAGAAAATGGTCAAGACTTACATGGCTACCGAACTTCAGTTCGCACTTCTACTGAGGCAACTCCGTATTCACTTTTGTATGGTATGGAAGCAGTTTTACCCATCGAAGTCGAAATTCCTTCACTCAGAGTCATCATGGAAGTAGGTCTTGACGAAGCTGAATGGGTTCAATCCAGATAGGACCAGCTCTATCTCATCGAAGAGAAGCGCCTTACAACCGTTTGTCATGGTCAATTGTATCAGAAACGCTCAAGCGAGCTTTTGACAAGAAAGTTCTCCCTCAAACATTCTGTGAAGGCGAACTCGTGCTCAAGAGATATTCACTTATTCACTCGAATCCACGAGGCAAGTGGACTCCCAATTACGAAGGACCCTTTGTTGTTAAGAAGGCCTTCTCAGGCGGAGCCCTGATCCTCACCACAATGGATGGGGAGGAGTTGCCATCTCTCGTGAACTCCGATACAGTCAAAAAATATTATGCCTGAAAAAAATGGATAAAAGTCCGCTAGATTGACATCCACAAGGACAATCTAGGCAAAAATGGACGTCCCGATGGACCGGAAAATAGAAATGTCCGTGCAAAAGTTAGGGACAACGAAAAAAACAATAATAGCCCGCTAAGTTGAAAACCCGAAAGGGTGACTTAGGCAAAAATGGGCATCCCGGTGGACGAAAAAAAAAGTGAAAACATGTCCAGGAAAAAATTAGGGATAAAGGCATTGACTGTGAACACTTGAGCCTCTCTTCCTCATGGCTAGACCTCAGACGGTAACAGAACATTCCAATCATCATCAACAGGTGCATGGCGTTGAAACCTAGACCTACATCGGATGGTGACCAATGTTGTAATCAATGCAAAGCATGATTTGCCTTTGCCATTTACATTTGTTTTTCAATTTTATTGCAAAGTTCCTCATCAAGGATTTTGCATCCCTGTACACACTTTATGTACAAAAATTTCACATTCAATAAAATGCATTCTTTGTTATCTCAATTTGTTTCATTCTAGTATTTTGTTTGCAAAATAAACAACTATTTGTGATCACATAATACTAAAAAACGTTGAGAACAATAAAAAGCTAAATCAATCGAGAAAGCATTATGCATTGCATGTGTTACTGGTAACTCCGGCAGGATAATCAGTAATATCCATTGGTAAGCCTAACGCCTGGCCGGCAATGTTATGGTGCCGTGAAGAAGTTGTTGTTCCCTCAGTAGTTCCTCAGCAGATTCATCATTCTCCCCGGCAGGTTGCCAAGTTGTTCCCAGCAAAGACGTTTTGCTCTCTTTTCCCCAGCAAAGGTTGTGCATCGTCTCCAATGATTTAGAACTATCTGTCACCAGCAGCAGTGGTTTCTCCTCAGCAAAGTCAACATGATCTGGAAACTTCTTCTCCCCGCGCAGAGCCAGTCTTGGTAGGAAGGATCGATTTGATTCTTTCATCCCCAACGGAGACAGCCATGGTAATTTAGAAACCTGAGATGTTCTCGGTTTCTTTCCCCGGCAGGATCATCATCCTTTGTGAACTCTCTTATCCAGCAGAGTTTGTCTTTATCTGTGGGTCCTCTGCCCGACCGAGGGTGTCGAAGTCGTTTTGCTACGATCCTCTACCCAATCGCTTCACACTATGCCTTATCTTGCGCCTTAGCATTGCATGGTATCAAGCATCATGTAGAAACGCATACATAGCATATGCATCGATCATGCTCCCTCTTTTTTTCCTAACTTATCTCCCAGCAGATTTTCAGCCAAACTTTACACTTATTTTTTCTCTCTTAACACTCTTCTTTTGTCGCCGTCGGCCAAATTCTCGAGCTACTCTTTTATTTAATCCCCTTCTACCTCGAATCATCGAAAAGCTAGCGCAATTCGTACATTCAGGTCCAAGAGGATTAAATAGGGGCAGCTGTTGTAACCCATAATTTGACCTCCCTATTTTGCCTTTTGCATGAGCATAAGCATTCGCATCACTGGCATACGCATTCGCACTTTTCCTCTTGTGTTTTGATTGCAGGAATATTCAGGTTTTCCAAGCCCGATTAATCGTATCCTCACAAGGTCATCATATCATCAAAGCAAGCACAAAATGAGGGTTTCTATGCCTATTCATCAATACAAGGGGTGGAAAATCAAAGCCGCGACCACAGCATCTTTTTTAGGAAAAATTGGGCAAGTTTTTTACTGGTTAACCGGTTAACCATTTGGGTTAATCGGTTAACACCCCTTTTACAACGCCAAATTTAGCTTTTTAACAGCTGTTAATCGGTTAACTTGTTGGTTAATCGATTAACACCTGTTATTTCAGCAAAAATTCAACATTTCCATCATATTTCAGCAACTCTCTCCATTCTCTTTTGGTCTATTCTATTCTAGTGTTGTGTGGAACATTCTAGACAGTTCAAGATCATTCAAGACATTTCCCTTACATTTATTCTATGCATCACTTTAAATCAAGTGCACCATGTTCCTTGTTTTCCAAGTAATATGGACCTTTGGATGATGGAGTGCACCTTGGGATTGTTACCGAGTTGGTTCTAACTAACCGAGTTAACCGCCTTGACTCGGTGAGTCAAGTCCAACTAACTCCTAGCCTAGTTCCAAACCTAAATCTAGTTCCAAACCAAATTCAAAACCATCTCACACTCCAAACTTAAAATCTATATAAACTCACCTTCACTCATTTTCAAGGACCTTCAACCATTTTTGCACAATTCACTCTCAATTCTCTCTGATTTCTCTCTACTACATCTTCATCTTCATCCCAATTTTATTCCAAAACCACACCAAAGCTCATTTCTACTTTGAAGGATAATCACTTTTACATCAAAAGTGATTATTTCTTGAGCTCAACCTTCATCAATTTTGCAATTCTACTGGGATTTCTGGAGTCATTTCAGTTTGTGGAGTAATATTGAGTATTTTCTGCAAGTTTCAACGGTTCGAATTCGCATTTTGGAGATTTATCGTATTTTGCTCAATTTCGACACGTTTCATCACCGGATCAAAGATTCCTCTGGTTTTCTTTAATTTTCTGCATCAAGAATAGTTTGCAACAATTACCAAGGCACATCTCAGTCTTGTAGGTTGGTAGATCTTACTTTACTCTTTGTTTCAATCGTTTCCGTGCATTTACGGTGTGAATTTCGATCGTTTTCGAATTGATCTGCCATACTTTTGATTGATTTTTGATATCCATGATTGATGCTTGCAATTTGTGTTAATTGTGCTTACATGATGTAATTTTCGTGCACAAAGTCATACCAGTGCATGTGGAAGTGTGGATGAGTGATTATGAGTTGAAAACTACTTTTGAAAAGCTGTTTTTACTATTTTTTTTGCCACTGTCACAGTGTTAATCGGTTAACCATTTTGGTTAATAGGTTAACCAGTTCACTTTTCACCAAAATACGCAGATTTTTGAATGGTTAACCGATTAGCCCTAATGGTTAACCGATTAACACTGTACCAGAAGGCTATTTTCTTGCATTTTCAAGTGTGTTTGGTGTGCTTTCTTCCTTCTAACTTCCATTGATCATCATGCTTGATTTTATGAATGTTTTAAGTGCCATTTCACTCCTGGTTGAAGCATATTCATGAACTTTCGATGTACCTTTTCGATTATTCATTTTGTTTCATGTTCTTAGCATTGTATGAACATAATCATTCTTGCACTATTTTTGTTCACATGTTACATGGTTGTGTGTGGCATTTTGATGATCATTTGGCACTGTTTTACACCTTCCATTTCTATTTGCATTAAGCTTATTCTTTATGGATAAACTTAATCTTGTATAATCAATAATTCACACCTTTTTGCTTTAATGACTTTTCATTCTCTTTGGAAAGTAGTTAGCATGATTCTCCCTTGATTAATTGATCAAAACTTTGTTTCGATTAATCGATCTTCCCTTTTCCTTTCTTTAGGCTTCCTTTAGAGCTTTCTCTCTCGATCCCCTCGTAGAGTTGGAGTTTTGCGCTACGCCTTGCATTGGAGCACTGTACAAATTGATGCCGTTGTGTCGTCCGTTCTCTACGCGGGAGCACTGTACAACTTGGAGTTGTGTTGTTGTCTGTTTCAACTTCTGCATTACACCCTGTGTTTTAGAGAAGGAATGAGAAAGGAGAATTCCTACTCTCATTCTGACTACTTCAGGTAGGGGACGAATGACCCAGTGCTTGGCTTAGTTACCTCTATTGTCAGGCAGTAGTGTACTTCTTTTCTCCAGTCGAGTCGATCCTTGATCTCTCTTTGCGCTTTGCGATCTCTTTCGATCTTTGATCACTCATATCTCTATCTCTCTTGGTCAATCACCATTTTGGTTGCGATCCTTTGTTTATTGGGTTAGCAAGATATCTTCGTTTCATTACCCTATTCTTTCCCTACGGTCGATCACTGCTCTTTTGATTCCCCTGGAGAGTCTCTCTTCTTTTTCTTCGGTTAAACACAATATTCCTGTTAAATACTGAAACCCTTGCGGAGTTTGCAGCCTTCTTTTCGTTCTTCTCCCTTTGTTGGTTAATCGTTGTCCGTTAGTTAAAACACCAATGTTTGCACTCCTTCTCAGTTAACCACAGTCCGTCTGTTAAAATACTGAGTCTTCTTGGGTTAATCACCGTTTCTTGGTTAATCACCTGTCTCTTCAGTTAACCACAGTCCATCTGTTAAAATACTGAATTCCTCTTGGGTTAATCACCTTCTCTTGGTTTATCACTCATTTTTCTTGGTTAATCACAGCTCTCCTGTTAAAACCGAATTCCCAGTAGTTGGCAACCCTTATTGGTTTGAATACTTGCACCCTTGGGCTAGTAACCTCTTTTGGTTCAATACCCTTCTTCGTTGGTCAAGTGCTATTTGTTCAGTCGTACCAACATCCCTTTTGGGTTACGACCTTCGATCATTCCTACACCTGTCCTTCTGGTTAATCACAGTTTTCTCTGTTAAAACCAATGCTTCTCTATCCCCCACAGAGTTGCAATCCTTATTTCCTCGGTTAACCATTGTTTATCATATAACATACCGATGTCCCCTCCGAATCAAACACCTTCTCTGGGTTCAGCACTCTCTCTCTCTTGGTTTATCGCAGTCTGTCTGTTGACACCAGCCTCTTTTCTCCGCCAGGGTCTTATTTTCTTTCTTCGGTTAACCACTGCCAGCCAGTTAATATACCGAGTCTCCTTGTTCTCTTGGTTATGACACCACCCCTTTATTTGGACCCCCAGCGGAGTCCTTTCTATCCCTTTTGCTCTTACTTTCTTGGTTTCGACACCTATCCTTTGTTATCCCCAGTAGAGCCTTTTTTCCTTCACTCCTGCTCTTGGTTGGGACACCACTTCTTTCGTCTCCCCGTTTCTTTCTTGTTTGGTTTTCCGTTCAGTTCCCCGAACTACAGAAGCTCTGATTCTGCATTATTTTGAATGTCAGATACGTAGGCACGAGACGCAATGTCTTGGCGAGCACACTTCCACCTTTCTTTCCTTCTCCTTTCCTTCCCTTTTCTGTCCCCTGGTTCCATGAACTACGACGCTCTGATTTCCTCATTGCACTATGAGGGTACGTAGGCACGAGGGCCACAATCCTCCGCGAGCACTTTCTTTCATTCTTTTCTTTTTCCCCTTTCTCTCTCTCTCCTTTTTCTTTTAGCTAGAAGCCGTTAGATAGATAACCCATCCAAGCCTAGAAGCAAGCGAAATGGTTCCCGTCGAGTACGACAGATGCGTTAGGTGCTAGTACCTTCCTTTCGCATAACTGATCCACCGTTCCCGTTTCTCTTCCCCTTGGGTTTTATCAATATTTTCCCTGTCCTTTGGGACTAAATAAAGTTCGGTGGCGACTCTGTTGTTATCTCTGAGTGTGCGATTCACTCAGGTGTAAACCAGCCATCTTCAATATTTATTGTTAACGAGTTCACACGCTTTATCGAGTTGATACGTACGAAAGGGATTATTGGACACTAATCTTGGCATGTTTTTACTAAACCCTAAAACCAATCTTTTTACCGTTGAATTCTAAATTTTATGCAAACGTTACGAAACGAAAAACCATCCTTTGTTACTATAAAGTTTGAAACGCTTTTGACTATCGAACGGCGGCAATATACACAATCTCAGTGGATACGATAAAACACCCCCGAAATACTTTTCAACAAAATGGCGCCGTTGCTTGGGATTGTTATTGAGTTTTAAACTTGTTAACTTTTTCTTGTGCTTGTTGATTTGTTTGGTTTAGTGTGAAGACTCTGTTTTATGTGAGGGAAGTTACCCGCAGACAAACTTCTTTTTGATCCTGAAATCGAAAGAACTGCGCGTAAGTTAAATAGCAGAACAAGGCGAATGAGGCAACTTTCCAAGGAAAGACGAGAACGAGACAAAAATTCAACTTCGATGCCAATACCAGAGTTACCGCCAACTATGGCGGCTCCACCACCACCACCACCACCTGCTTCAGTTCCTTGTACTAATAGTCCGAGACATACTGCACAATTTTTACGTAATGCTCAGAACGGTCGGCATTCAGAAATGAAGACTGGTATCCTCTCGCTTCAATATCAGAATCCTTTCACTGGTATGGATCACGAGGATCCTTTTACACACCTGACTAAGTTCTATGAGATTGCGGGCGCGACTGGTGCACCTGAAGCTGAAGAAGAGTCACTGTTTAAGAGACTATCCCCGCATTCCCTCATTGGGAAGGCTAAGGAATGGTATCTTGACCAATCTACGGCAATCATGATGGACTGGAACATGCTAGAGGAAAAGTTTTTGGAACGATTTTTTCCACACAATCATTTCATGGAGGCTAAAACAGCAATTGCAGTTTTCACTCAGGGTGGAAATGAATCTCTCAACGAAGCTTGGGAGAGATTCAAGTCCATGTTGAGAAAGTGTAAAGGGCACGGTTTCGATGACCTTACTCAAGTCCATATTTTTAGAAATGGTCTTCAATTGGTGCATAAAACATTGTTGGATGCCACCGCGGGTGGATTGTTAATGGCTAAAAGCGCCGAGGATGCTATTTTTATCATTGGCCGGATGTCTCTAAATGACCATCAAGGGAACCATAACCACGGCCCTTCGCAAAAGAAAGCGGGAGTACTTGAGTTGGGAACAAATGATGCAATTCTTGCTCAAAATAAATTGTTATCTCAACAGGTTGAGTTGTTAACGCAACAAATGTCCAAGCTCCCTCAACAACTCAAAGAGATGCATGAACTTCCGAGCAAGAATGTGCAGGTAGCTTGTTGTGAGTTGTGTAGAGGAGATCATCCTACCGGGTATTATCCTCCGGTAGTGGAAGAAGTAAATTATGCTGGAAACCCTACTCAAGGTTATCAAGGAAGACCTCCTTATCAAAATGCTCAACAACCTTACCAAAATCAGCAAGGCTACCAACCAAGGGGCAACTACCAAAATCAACAAGGATTTCGACAAAATCCTTACCAACCACCCCAAGATCAAAGTGGAAGTTCAAGGTTGGAGAAGACTTTCACACAATTTATGCAATTATCAATGGCAACTCAAAAGAGTATGGAAGCTTCGATTAAAAATCTTAAATCTCAAGTCGGGCAACTTGCAAAGCAATTAGCCGAAAAGCAACCGGGGTCATCCTTCTCCGCTATCACTCAAACAAATCCCAAGGAGCATTGTAAGGCCATTTTCACACGAAGTGGAAGAACAATTGGAGGAGATATTAAATATAAGGTGGTAGTCGAAAAGTAAAATGATATTGTATTGGAGGAAGTCGAAAAAAATGATGAAAATTGTGTAGTTGAAAAGAATGATGAAGAAGTAAGGAAGAAAAAAGAAAGAAAAAGAAAGGAGTATGAAAAGGAAGTTTTATAAAGAAGATTACCATATCCCCCTGCTCCTAATAAAAAAGAGAACGATAGACATTACACAAGATTCTTAGAATTGTTTAGTCGGTTGCAAGTAACCGTTCATTTCTCTGAAGCTCTTGAACAAATGCCTAAGTATGTCAAATTCATGAAGGACATACTTACGAAAAAGAAGAGGTGCACGAACAAAGATAACATTGATCTCAATGCCGAGTGTAGTGTCGTCATTCAAAGTGTGCTTCCGCGGAAAGAGCAAGATTCGGGAAGAGTAGCTTTACCTATTACTATAGGTAATGATTTTAAATACAAAGCTTTGGTTGACATGGGTGCTAGTATTAATCTCATTCCGTTGTCCGTGGTTAAAAGACTTGATAATATGAATGTGAAGTCAACAACCATGACATTACAACTTGCGGATAAGTCTAGGACTCGACCTCATGGTGTTGTGGAGGATGTGCTTGTAAAAGTGGACAAATTCTTGTTTCTGGTTGATTTCGTGATCATTGACATGGATGAGGATGAAGATACACCAATTATTTTGGGAAGAACGTTCATGAAAACCGCCAAAATATTGGTGGATGTTGATGAAAGCATAATGAAGGTGCGGATCAAGGATAGTGGAAAAAGGAAGAAGCTTGTTTTACATTGTTCAAAGGAGTGATGTATGCAAATCAAGTAGATGAAAGTTACCACAAAAATAAAGAATTGGAAATAGAGGCTTTGTGGAAGAAAAAGAATGAAGATGCAAAAGTGGCCATGTTGCGATCATGTTGGGATTTTTCCTTCTTGAAAAAAAGGGGATTAAAGAAAGGACATGATAACGGTTGAAGTTCTTGTTCGCAAAGTTTGTTTTTCTCAGAAGCCAATTCTTTAGCTTTTGATTTCTAGGCGTCAAGTCTTCGGACCGTCGAGCTTAGCCGACGTTAAACAGACGCTTGTTGGGAGGCACCCCAACATTGTAAGTATTTATTGTTTTATTTATTGTTTTAATGATTTTAGATGTTTAGAACTGGTTTAGGAAGTGGCAGCAGTACAGACAATTTTTTCAAAATCTTGTCATGTTCGCTGGCCAGTTCGCTTTGCGAACTTGGGGCGAGCATTCACTGCCTTGTTCGCTTTGTGAACTCAGCGAGACAGGGGAAGTGTGTTTGCTTCCACCTCAGTTTAAAAAGGGATTTAATTTTATGGGTGGGCCAGTCACTTGGGCCCATGACCCATCTCATTTTCTGATAAAGTGAGAGGCAACCTTAGTTTCCTGTGACATTTTACCTCTTGCCACATTTTTCAAACACTCTCAAGAACATCACGTGCTCTAGTTCCTCAATTTTCACCATGTTTTCCCCAAATCAATTACAATTTCAGGTTTGAATCTTGTTTTTCTTTCTGTTAGTTTCTGTTTAGACACATGGTTAGGTTTGTGGATTGCACATTAGAGACATTGTTAATTCTAGGTTTTCACCTCTGTTTTAAGGTTTCTTTGCTGTTGCATGTTGAAATTGTTGCAAGCCTTAGAATATAGGTGATATTTTAAATGGAACATTGATGTGGAATGTAACGCCCCGATTTGTTTAATTGTATTTATTTATTTCATTTATGTGAATTTTGTGAAATGTGTGAATTTATTGTATTTTACCTGCTAATTGAGTTAATTGGTTAATTTCCCTGATAGGTAAAATATTTTCAATAAATTATAATTTCTTTTCAACTTTTATTTCCCGAAATATATTTCATCGCTGTTTATGTTTTATCACATTTTGAGAGCGTTTGGGAGATATTTGAGCGTAAGGGCAAAATGGTCATTTTGGGTAGTTAGATATTTTGTTATAAATAGAGATTTGAGAGAAAAGAAAGAGAAAGGAAAACGCGGGAAAAGAGAAGAGAAGAAGAAAACATGGATTTATCATCTTCTTCAAACTCCTCTTCGATTAATCGGGTAAGGGTGAGAAGTTTCGATTATATCTTGCTTGTATATGTATATGTATGTATTTGTTTGAATGTTTGGTTGAAAAATATATGTTTTCCACTTGATTAGAATTGTGAACATTTCAATAGAATTGATGTTTTAACGGTTAGAATTTGGAATAGATCGTGTAGAATAGTCGAGTAATGTTTGGGTTTAATCGGGAATACTCGTGGGTATGATTTAGGGAGTTTTGGATTAAGTTACATAGTTTGTGAGAGTTAGGGCAATAATGATGAAATAGTGAGAAATCGATGTTTCACGGTTGGAATGCGGAATAAGATTTGTAGTATAGTCGGGTGAGGATAGGAATTAATCGGGAATGGTTGTTTGTGTGTTTTCGAGTGGTTTTGATCGAGTTTGGAATTGGGATAAACTGATAAAATTATGTTTCAAAATATTTCAAAAATGGAAAATGTGTTGGATGGATCTTTAACGGTGAAAATATTGTAGTATGTCGAATTCTGAGACCGGGGCTTTTTACGGAATCGAAATCGAAGGTCCAGAAGGCATTTAACGGTCGAAAACTGAGTTATTTTAGCAAAATCTGCAACTATACGTCAACCCCCTGCAACCATGCGTTGACTCATGATTTGCGTGCGCTGACCCGGACGAAATATCCAGTTTTATGCGTCGACTCATAGAATCATGTGTCGGCTCATGGTCACAGAATTTTCCAAAATGTCAGATTTTGTTTTCTTCATAACTTTTGAACCGTAAGTCCGTTTTGACCCCCGTTCAAAGCGTTGGAAAGCTAATGAAATATTATTTCTATTAAAAATGGTTTGGAGGGTAGTAGATGATTTATTTAAGTCGTGGTTGTGTAAAAGTGTTGGTTCATCGGGTTTTTATCGCGTTAAATGCGTGCGGTCGGTGTTTTACAGTGTGTTATGCTATTGTTATATGACGTGGGGCTTTTATGTGGTTTGTATGATGTTGAAGCATGTGATAAGTTGTTGTAATTGTTATGGCCTTATGGTAAAATACTTTGTTGAATTGAATACAAATGTATGGTATTAATGTATGTTGTTGTGGGTAGCCTTCGTGGCCTGAATCCTAGTGTTGTGAGTATCATTGTATGATTGTAGGATTGTTGTGGTTGATGGTGAGTAATTCTTGATGTGAATTGTTATGCGTGTATATGCTAAAATACTAATTTTTGTGGTTTGTAGATTATGATGAAATGCATTGTTTATGTGAAATTCAATGTGTGTTATTTGGTGGCCTTATGGAAAGTAAATGCATTGTTTGAATTGATTTCCAATGCATGAATAATGACGATGAGATAATCCATATTGTTGATTTGTGAAGATGCATTTGATTGTCATGAGTCATTGTATGCCAAGTATAATGATATGCATCTTGTGATGTCGTGTGCCCTTGTGGGGTGTGAGCGACGAAACGATTCCAGAGGGAATCTGTTGTAATGGTCGTGTGCCTTATACAAAGAGGACCTAAAGCAACGTTATAGACGATCGTGTGCCTTATACAAAGAGGACCTAAAGCGATCGGATCATGTGCCTTATACAAAGAGGACCGAAAGCAATCCATAAACGTCGTGTGCCTTATACAAAGAGGACCTAAAGCGACGGGGAACATCGTTTGCCCGACGGGGAGTTACACTAAGTAACAAGCGATGATTCCAATAATTCCTGAGTGAATTAATGATGATGAGAATGATGGATGGATTGGTACCGCATTGCATTGCATAGAGTCGTTGTGTCGGTCTCTGTGCATTTGCATAAATCATGAATGGATTGATTATGTGTGGGAAATTGTGAATGGATTGATTATGTGTGGGAAATTGTGAATGGATTGATTATGTGTTGAGCTCGTGATAGCATTGGTGATTTGATATGCATTCGTGATAAATGTATGGATTATGGATGATATGTTTTATGAATGGACATATGCTATGTTTTGTGGAGACGTTATACATTACAAAGATTGTTTAGATTATCGTTGATATGCTATATATGAATATGTGTGATGTGGTGGTGTGTTTCCATAGGTCATAACTTTGGTATGCCTTATGTGTGAATATGTGATTATGTTGGTATAATTGATATATGCTATGTGGTTAGATTATTAGAAATATGTTATGTATTTGTGGCATGCTATATGTATTAGTATGTGATGCTTGTGGTGAGAATAATTATGCATGTGAATTTATATGTGTTGCATATTATTATGCAATCTTGATTTAGTTGTTATTTGTCACCCTTCTGTTGTGGTTTGTTGCTCTATGTGGCAATTGCAGATTTGTGTCTTGGAGGCTTTTGTGAAGATTAGTTCTCCATCCTTTTGTCGGTCTGTCTGCTCTGATACGTAACACGGGAGTCGGGGAACGCTTTTGTTATATGTATACATTTGTTGGATCTATTTTGTATTACCTTTGTATGAATATTTTGATGTTATAAAACAATTTATTTTGTAAAACAAGTCAGTTATGGATCTTTCCGCTTTATTCCATAATTGAACTTTCCTTTTGTTGGAAAAAGTTTCCCTTTTATGTTTATTCCATTTTGTGTTATGTATCAAATTTATGAGCAGGGATTGTGTTGTTTTTCTTTAAATGTGGCATCCTTGTTTCTGTCTAGAAATAAATTTTTATTTACTCTGATTTATTTATGTATTGTTTAGCCGCGATGGGAATTGGGGTGTTACATTTGTGGTATCAGAGCAGGTCGGTCCGTCCGGCCAAGTTGTTGAGTTTGTGTGGCATGACAGTTGAATACTGTCGATGTTGTTTGTCCCTTAGTACGTGATATGTGTGTGAAACACTGTCAGTGCTTTCTGGTTTTCTAATCCTTTGTCTTCAGGATTGAGACTGAGATAAGTGGGGGAGAAGCTTGTGCTTCTCCAAGTTGCTTCAGGTGTGGAGCATTGGCTCAGTGTGCCGTTGGTTGCAAGAGTGTAAGTGTTGTTTGGACAGTGTTGTTCCTGATTCCAGAGGGAATGCGGAGGTAAGGTTTATGTCGACTAAGGATTTGTGCCTTAGGTGGTTTTGTGCACAAGATGCAAGAAGTACTATTATGGTCTGATAAAGATGGTTTATGCCCCATCATGATTGTCGGCTGTCTATTGACAAATTGAGGAACTGATCACCCTTAATCTCTTGTTGATAGTAGACGGAATTATGTTGGATGGAATAGACGTGTCTTTCCAGCTTTGATAGTGTGTGCAATGGATTGTTTGGAATTAAGTAAAGTGTTTACAGATTATTTTGACTGGTCAATGAAGATTTTTATATCTGAAGGTGAGGCGGATTCGAGGTTTTTGTATGTTGGTCAAGTTGGAATGTCTCTGAGGGAGAATGATTGGGTATTATTAATGGTTGCTTCTCAGAGAGTAGAGAGTGACTTAAATTAGATGAAGGTGAATAGTTAAGGTTATATCTGCTAAGTAAGTAGAAAAACTCTTAGGAGATGAGACCAAGATGTTTGTTATGATTGTGATAATAGTGTTTTGGGATTGACAGGAAAGCCATCGTGAATGGCTGCCAGTTGTGTGAGAATTCCAGATGTGTTTCCGGATGGAATATTGGATGTTAGTGTTAGAATTACCCGGACTGAAAGAGCAGTTGGAAGAGTTACTGGAAAAGAGATTTGTGAGACCAAGTGTGTCGCCTTATGGAGCTCCAGTATTGTTAGTAACAAAAAGGATGGATGACTGAATGGAATAACAAGCATGATGTGTATAATGGTATTGAGGCTATGGAAAGCAAAACTTAGAGTTTTGATGAGTTTTGGAGTTCTTAGAGTTTTAGGGCATTAATGGAAATTTTGAGGAAACCCTTGTGGGTGGATGTAACATTGCGTTTGAGAGTTCTTTTTGGGGGATTGTTGATACGTGTTGGAATTTGTGGAATTTGGGTTGTCTAGAGAAGGCAATTGTGTATGGATTACGGACAGTTGAATAAGGTAACGATTGAGAATAAGTGTCCACTTTCAAGAATAGATGACTGGAATGGTTTGGTTGAGTTTGATTGAAATTACAATTGTTTGGAACATTTGATAGGAGTGGTGTTCATTAGGGATATTCTGATCTATTATAAAATTAGAAGGAGAGTATAAAGGGTGTTTGAAAATCGAGTTGCAAGTGTTGAAAAAGAAAGGAATTTTTATGTTAAATTATCGAAGTGAGAATTTTGATTGAAAGAGGTTAGTTTCTTGGTTATGTGATTTCTGATGATGGTATTGTTATGGATCCATTGGAAGTGGATGCAGTTCTACAATGAGAGGCTCCGAAGTCGGTTAAGGTGATTAGAAGCTTTTTGGACGTTAGTTGGTTATTACCGGAAATGGAAGGCTTTTCCAAGTTACCATTTTTGTTACTTCAGTTGACTTACAAAGAGTAAATCGTTTGTTTTGGATGTTCATTGTGAGGAAGTTGGAGAGGGTTAAAGTAGAAGTTGTCTACGGCTCCAGTTTTGATTCTACGTGATCCTGATAAACCGTTAGTGAGGTATTGCGATGCGTCTTTGATTGGTTAAGTTAGTGTGTTAATGCAAGATGGTAAAGTCGTGGCTTATGCTCGACGACAATTAAGGATTCATGATTTCAAGATGGTTGCGGTTACTTTTGTGTTGAGAATCTAGAGGAATTATTTTGGGGATGTGAAATTTGTTGAATTAATGACGGTTGGAGATAAAGGTGTAAATGGTGACTTTAAAGTGGATGATCAAGGTGTTTTGAGAATCCATGGTAGAATTTGTATTCCTGATGGTTCGGAATTGAAACAGATGATTTTAGAGGAAGGACACCGGAGTAGTTTGAGTATACATCCGGGAGCTAATAAAATGTATCAAGATTTGAAGAAGATCTTGTGATGGTCATAGAATTAGAATTATTTGAGCAGTTCAGAGACTTGTGTCTGGTGTGTGAGATAACACAGTAAAGTGTGAGGTTGGGTATAGTAGAAATGAACTATGATTTTTCTGGTGAATATTAGAGAGAGCCAGAAGTTGGATATGAAATTGGTAGATTTGATTGTTGCGAGTAATCAGAGTGTGCATCGAAAGCGTGATGTGGCACAGTTCGTATATGTGTGTGTGACTTGATAGAGTTCAAAGGTTGAATAGTGGAAAACGGTAGAAATGATGAGACCGTGGGATGTTCTATAATGGAAGTGATAGGTGGAAGGTTTCAATATTAATCATGTACTAATATGTAAATGGATGTATTAGTTACATGTTTGATGGGTAAATCACAACGTTGTTGTATTGATGTTATGTTTGGTATTCTTGTTTTGTTGATGTTGTTGAAACGATGTTGTGTCGTGGGACTTTAGGTTCTTGTTTTTGTTGTTGCCTGGTTTCCATCGTGCTGGTTCGAGTGCGTGTGGTTAATCCCTTTGTGGGAGATTAGGGGAGTGTTACTTGGGTATTGGTAACATGGTTTTCCTTGAGTCGTGAGTTAGTCGTCAAGTGCATTGTATGGGCTTTGCATATTGTCGTTTTAGTTGTCGTCGTTGTCGTGTCGTTGTTGTAGCTGTTGTTAGCAAGGTAGTTTGTCAGTTTGTGTTATTCGTGGTGTGCCTTTCATTGGCATGAGAGTTTGTTAGTCGGATGCGAGAGTCGTATCCGGAGTTGTTCGTATCAGTTATATTTTCGAGGACGAAAATGTCTAAGTGGGGGAGAGTTGTAACGCCCCAATTTGTTTAATTGTATTTATTTATTTCATTTATGTGAATTTTGTGAAATGTGTGAATTTATTGTATTTTACCTACTAATTGAGTTAATTGGTTAATGTCCCTGATAGGTAAAATATTTGCAATAAATTATAATTTCTTTTCAACTTTTATTTCCCAAAATATATTTCATTGCTGTTTATGTTTTATCGCATTTTGAGAGTGTTTGGGAGATATTTGAGCTTAAGGGCAAAATGGTCATTTTGGGTAGTTAGATATTTTGTTATAAATAGAGATTTGAGAGAAAAGAGAGAAAAGAAAGAGAAAGGAAAATGGGGGAAAAGAGAAGAGAAGAAGAAAACATGGATTCATCATCTTCTTCAAACTCCTCTTCGATTAATCGGGTAAGGGTGAGAAGTTTCGATTATATCTTGCTTGTATATGTATATGTATGTATTTGTTTGAATGTTTGGTTGAAAAATATATGTTTTCCACTTGATTGGAATTGTGATCATTTCGATAGAATTGATGTTTTAACGGTTAGAATTTGGAATAGATCGTGTAGAATAGTCGAGTAATGTTTAGGTTTAATCGGGAATACTCGTTGGTATGATTTAGAGAGTTTTGGATTGAGTTACATAGTTTGTGAGAGTTAGGGCAAGAATGATGAAATAGTGAGAAATCGATATTTTCACGGTTGGAATGCGGAATAAGTTTTGTAGTATAGTCGGGTGAGGATAGGAATTAATCGGGAATGGTTGTTTGTGTGTTTTCGAATGGTTTTTATCGAGTTTGGAATTGGGATAAACTGATAAAATTATGTTTCAAAATATTTAAAAAATGGAAAATGTGTTGGATGGCTTTTTAATGGTGAAAATATTGTAGTATGTCGAATTCTGAGACCGGGGCTTTTTACGGAATCGAAATTGGAGGTCCGGAAGGCATTTAACGGTCGAAAACTGAGTTTTTTAGCAAAATCTGCAACTATGCGTCAACCCCCTGCAACCATGCGTCGACTCATGATCTACGTGCGCTGACCCGGGCGAAATCTCCAGGTTTATGCGTCGACTCATAGAATCATGCGTTGGCTCATGGTCACCGAATTTTCCAAAATGTCAAGTTTTGTTTTCTTCATAACTTTTGAACCGTAAGTCCGTTTTGACCCTCGTTCGAAGCGTTGGAAAGCTAATGAAATATTATTTCTATTAAAAGTGTTTTGGAGGGCAGTAGATGATTTATTTAAGTCTTGGTTGTGTAAAAGTGTTGGGTCGTCGGGTTTTTATCGCGTTAAATGCGTGCGGTCGGTGTTTTACAGTGTGTTATGCTATTGTTATATGACGTGGAGCTTTTATGTGGTTTGTATGATGTTGAAGCATGTGATAAGTTGTTGTAATTGTTGTGGCCTTATGGTAAAATACTTTGTTGAATTGAATACAAATGTATGGTATTAATGTATGTTGTTGTGGGTAGCCTTCGTGGCCTGAATCCTAGTGTTGTGAGTATCATTGTATGATTGTAGGATTGTTGTGGTTGATGGTGAGTAATTCTTGATGTGAATTGTTATGAGTGTATATGCTAAAATACTAATTTTTGTGGTTTGTAGATTATGATGAAATGCATTGTTTATGTGAAATTCAATGTGTGTTATTTGGTGGCCTTATGGAAAGTAAATGCATTGTTTGAATTGATTTCCAATGCATGAATAATGACGATGAGATAATCCATATTGTTGATTTGTGAAGATGCATTTGATTGTCATGAGTCATTGTATGCCAAGCATCATGATATGCATCTTGTGATGTCGTGTGCCCTTGTGGGGTGTGAGCGACGAAACGATTCTAGAGGGAATCTGTTGTAACGGTCGTGTGCCTTATACAAAGAGGACCTAAAGCGACGTTATAGACGATCGTGTGCCTTATACAAAGAGGACCTAAAGCGATCGGATCATGTGCCTTATACAAAGAGGACCTAAAGCGCTCCATAAATGTCGTGTGTCTTATACAAAGAGGACCTAAAGCGACGGGGAACATCGTTTTCCCGACGGGGAGTTACACTAAGTAACAAGCGATGATTCCAATAATTCCTGAGTGAATTAATGATGATGAGAATGATGGATGGATTGGTACCGCATTGTATTGCATAGAGTCGTTGTGTCGGTCTCTGTGCATTTGCATAAATCATGAATGGATTGATTATGTGTGGGAAATTGTGAATGGATTGATTATGTGTGGGAAATTGTGAATGGATTAATTATGTGTTGAGCTCGTGATAGCATTGGTGATTTGATATGCATTCGTGATAAATGTATGGATTATGGATGATATGTTTTATGAATGGACATATGCTTTGTTTTGTGGAGACGTTATACATTACAAAGATTGTTTAGATTATCGTTGATATGCTATATATGAATATATGTGATGTGGTGGTGTGTTTCCATAGGTCATAACTTTGGTATGCCTTATGAGTGAATAAGTGATTATGTTGGTATAATTGATATATGCTATGTGGTTAGATTATTAGAAATATGTTATTTATTTGTGGCATGCTATATGTATTAGTATGTGATGCTTGTGGTGAGAATAATTATGCATGTGAATTTATATGCGTTGCATATTATTATGCAATCTTGATTTAGTTGTTATTTCTCACCCTTCTGTTGTGGTTTGTTGCTCTATGAGGCAATTGCAGATTTGTGTCTTGGAGGCTTTTGTGAAGATTAGTTCTCCATCCTTTTGTCGGTCTGTCTGCTCTGATACGTAACACGGGAGTCGGGGAACGCTTTTGTTATATGTATACATTTGTTGGATCTATTTTGTATTACCTTTGTATGAATATTTTGATGTTATAAAACAATTTATTTTGTAAAACAAGTCAGTTATGGATCTTTCCGCTTTATTCCATAATTGAACTTTCCTTTTGTTGGAAAAAGTTTCCCTTTTATGTTTATTCCATTTTGTGTTATGTATCAAATTTATGAGCAGGGATTGTGTTGTTTTTCTTTAAATGTGGCATCCTTGTTTCTGTCTAGGAATAAATTTTTATTTACTCTGATTTATTTATGTATTGTTTAGCCGCGATGGGAATTGGGGTGTTACATTTGTTGTATCAGAGCAGGTCGGTCCGTCCGGCCAAGTTGTTGAGTTTGTGTGGCATGACAGTTGAATACTGTCGATGTTTTTTGTCCCTTAGTACGTGATATGTGTGTGAAACACTGTCAGTGCTTTCTGGTTTTCTAATCCTTTGTCTTCAGGATTGAGACTGAGATAAGTGGGGGAGAAGCTTGTGCTTCTCCAAGTTGCTTCAGGTGTGGAGCATTGGCTCAGTGTACCGTTGGTTGCAAGAGTGTAAGTGTTGTTTGGACAGTGTTGTTCCCGATATCAGAGGGAATGCGGAGGCAAGGTTTATATCGACTAAGGATTTGTGCCTTAGGTGGTTTTGTGCACAAGATGCAAGAAGTACTATTATGGTCTGGTAAAGATGGTTTATGCCCCATCATGATTGTCGGCTGTCTATTGACAAATTGAGGAATTGATCACCCTTAATCTCTTGTTGATAGTAGACGAAATTATGTTGGATGGAATAGACGTGTCTTTCCAGCTTTGATAATGTGTGCAATGGATTGTTTGGAATTAAGTAAAGTGTTTACAGATTGTTTTGACTGGTCAATGAAGATTTTTATATCTAAAGGTGAGGCGGATTCGAGGTTTTTGTATGTTGGTCAAGTTGGAATGTCTCTGAAGGAGAATGATTGGGTATTATTAATGGTTGCTTCTCAGAGAGTAGAGAGTGACTTAAATTAGATGAAGGTGAATAGTTAAGGTTATATCTGCTAAGTAAGTAGAAAAACTCTTAGGAGATGAGACCAAGATGTTTGTTATGATTGTGATAATAGTGTTCTGGGATTGACAGGAAAGCCATCATGAAGGACTGCCAGTTGTGCGAGAATTCCAGATGTGTTTCCGGATGGAATATTGGATGTTAGTGTTAGAATTACCCGGACTGAAAGAGCAGTTGGAAGAGTTACTGGAAAAGAGATTTGTGAGACCAAGTGTGTCGCCTTATGGAGCTCCAGTATTGTTAGTAACAAAAAGGATGGATGACTGAATGGAATAACAAGCATGATGTGTATAATGGTATTGAGGCTATGGAACGCAAAACTTAGAGTTTTGATGAGTTTTGGAGTTCTTAGAGTTTTAGGGCATTAATGGAAATTTTTTAGGAAACCCTTGTGGGTGGATGTAACATTGCGTTTGAGAGTTCTTTTGGGGGGATTGTTGATACGTGTTGGAATTTGTGGAATTTGGGTTATCTAGAGAAGGCAATTGTGTATGGATTACGGACAGTTGAATAAGGTAACGATTGAGAATAAGTGTCCACTTTCAAGAATAGATAACTGGAATGGTTTGGTTGAGTTTGATTGAAATTACAATTGTTTGGAACATTTGATAGGAGTGTTGTTCATTAGGGATATTCTTATCTATTATAAAATCAGAAGGAGAGTATAAAGGGTGTTTGAAAATCGAGTTGCAAGTGTTGAAAAAGAAAGGAATTTTTATGTTAAATTATCGAAGTGAGAATTTTGATTAAAAGAGGTTAGTTTCTTGGTTATGTGATTTCTGATGATGGTATTGTTATGGATCAATTGGAAGTGGATGCAGTTCTACAATGAGAGGCTCCGAAGTCGGTTAAGGTGATTAGAAGCTTTTTGGACGTTAGTTGGTTATTACCAGAAATGGAAGGCTTTTCCAAGTTACCATTTTCATTACTGCAGTTGACTTGCAAAGAGTAAATCGTTTGTTTTGGATGTTCATTGTGAGGAAGTTGGAGAGGGTTAAAGTAGAAGTTGTCTACGGCTCCAGTTTTGATTCTGCGTGATCCTGATAAACCGTTTGTGAGGTATTGCGATGCGTCTTTGATTGGTTTAGTTAGTGTGTTAATGCAAGATGGTAAAGTCGTGGCTTATGCTCGACGACAATTGAGGATTCATGATTTCAAGATGGTTGCGGTTACTTTTGTGTTGAGAATCTAGAGGAATTATTTTGGGGATGTGAAATTTGTTGAATTAATGACGGTTGGAGATAAAGGTGTAAATGGTGACTTTAAAGTGGATGATCAGGGTGTTTTGAGAATCCATGGTAGAATTTGTATTCCTGATGGTTCGGAATTGAAACAGATGATTTTAGAGGAAGGACACCGGAGTAGTTTGAGTATACATCCGGGAGCTAATAAAATGTATCAAGATTTGAAGAAGATCTTGTGATGGTCATAGAATTAGAATTATTTGAGCAGTTCAGAGACTTGTGTCTGGTGTGTGAGATAACACAGTAAAGTGTGAGGTTGGGTATAGTAGAAATGAACTATGATTTTTCTGGTGAATATTAGAGAGAGTCAGAAGTTGGATATGAAATTGGTAGATTTGATTGTTGCGAGTAATCAGAGTGTGCATCGAAAGCGTGATGTGGCACAGTTGTATATGCGTGTGTGACTTGATAGAGTTCAAAGGTTGAAAAGTGGAAAACGGTAGAAATGATGAGACCATGGGATGTTCTATAATGGAAGTGATAGGTGGAAGGTTTCAATATTAATCATGTACTAATATGTAAATGGATGTATTAGTTACATGTTTGATGGGTAAATCACAACGTTGTTGTATTGATGTTATGTTTGGTATTCTGGTTTTGTTGATGTTGTTGAGACGATGTTGTGTCGTGGGATTTTAGGTTCTTGTTTTTGT
Source organism: Lathyrus tuberosus (assembly GCA_022829125.1). Classification (NCBI taxonomy): domain Eukaryota; kingdom Viridiplantae; phylum Streptophyta; class Magnoliopsida; order Fabales; family Fabaceae; genus Lathyrus; species Lathyrus tuberosus. The sequence goes on from JALAZF010000093.1 coordinate 6,904,751, forward strand.
TGTTGCCTGGTTTCCATCGTGCTGGTTCGAGTGCGTGTGGTTAATCCCTTTGTGGGAGATTAGGGGAGTGTTACCTGGGTGTTGGTAACATGGTTTTCCTTGAGTCGTGATTTAGTCGTCAAGTGCATTGTATGGGCTTTGCATCTTGTCGTTGTGGTTGTCGTCGTTGTCGTGTCGTTGTTGTAGCTGTTGTTAGCAAGGTGGTTTGTCAGTTTGTGTTATTCGTGGTGTGCCTTTCGTTGGCATGAGAGTTTATTAGTCGGATGCGAGAGTCGTATCCGGAGTTGTTTGTATCAGTTATATTTTCGAGGACGAAAATGTCTAAGTGGGGGAGAGTTGTAACGCCCCAATTTGTTTAATTGTATTTATTTATTTCATTTATGTGAATTTTTTGAAATGTGTGAATTTATTGTATTTTACCTGCTAATTGAGTTAATTGGTTAATTTCCCTGATAGGTAAAATATTTGCAATAAATTATAATTTCTTTTCAACTTTTATTTCCCGAAATATATTTCATCGCTGTTTATGTTTTATCGCATTTTGAGAGCGTTTGGGAGATATTTGAGCTTAAGGGCAAAATGGTCATTTTGGGTAGTTAGATATTTTGTTATAAATAGAGATTTGAGAGAAAAGAGAGAAAAGAAAGAGAAAGGAAAACGTGGGAAAAGAGAAGAGAAGAAGAAAACATGGATTCATCATCTTCTTCAAACTCCTCTTCGATTAATCGGGTAAGGGTGAGAAGTTTCGATTATATATTGCTTGTATATGTATATGTATGTATTTGTTTGAATGTTTGGTTGAAAAATATATGTTTTCCACTTGATTGGAATTGTGATCATTTCGATAGAATCGATGTTTTAACGGTTAGAATTTGGAATAGATCGTGTAGAATAGTCGAGTAATGTTTGGGTTTAATCGGGAATACGCGTTGGTATGATTTAGAGAGTTTTGGATTGAGTTACATAGTTTGTGAGAGTTAGGGCAAGAATGATGAAATAGTGAGAAATTGATATTTTCACGGTTGGAATGCGGAATAAGTTGTGTAGTATAGTCGGGTGAGGATAGGAATTAATCGGGAATGGTTGTTTGTGTATTTTCGAGTGGTTTTGATCGAGTTTGGAATTGGGATAAACTGATAAAATTATGTTTCAAAATATTTAAAAAATGGAAAATGTGTTGTATGGCTTTTTAATGGTGAAAATATTGTAGTATGTCGAATTCTGAGACCGGGGCTTTTTACGGAATCGAAATTGGAGGTCCGGAAGGCATTTAACGGTCGAAAACTGAGTTTTTTAGCAAAATATGCAACTATGCGTCAACCCCCTGCAACCATGCGTCGACTCATGATATGCGTGCGCTGACCCGGGAAAAATCTCCAGGTTTATGCGTTGACTCATAGAATCATGCGTTGGCTCATGGTCACAGAATTTTCCAAAATGTCAAGTTTTGTTTTCTTCATAACTTTTGAACCGTAAGTCCGTTTTGACCCTCGTTCGAAGCGTTGGAAAGCTAATGAAATATTCTTTCTATTAAAAGTGGTTTGGATGGCAGTAGATGATTTATTTAAGTTGTGGTTGTGTAAAAGTGTTGGGTCGTCAGATTTTTATCGCGTTAAATGCGTGCGGTCGGTGTTTTACAGTGTGTTATGCTATTGTTATATGACGTGGAGCTTTTATGTGGTTTTATGATATTGAAGCATGTGATAAGTTGTTGTAATTGTTGTGGCCTTATGGTAAAATACTTTGTTGAATTGAATACAAATGTATGGTATTAATGTATGTTGTTGTGGGTAGCCTTCGTGGCCTGAATCCTAGTGTTGTGAGTATCATTGTATGATTGTAGGATTGTTGTGGTTGATGGTGAGTAATTCTTGATGTGAATTGTTATGAGTGTATATGCTAAAATACTAATTTTTGTGGTTTGTAGATTATGATGAAATGCATTGTTTATGTGAAATTCAATGTGTGTTATTTGGTGGCCTTATGGAAAGTAAATGCATTGTTTGAATTGATTTCCAATGCATGAATAATGACGATGAGATAATCCATATTGTTGATTTGTGAAGATGCATTTGATTTTCATGAGTCATTGTATGCCAAGCATCATGATATGCATCTTGTGATGTCGTGTGCCCTTGTGGGGTGTGAGCGACGAAACGATTCCAGAGGGAATCTGTTGTAACGGTCGTGTGCCTTATACAAAGAGGACCTAAAGCGACGTTATAGACGATCGTGTGCCTTATACAAAGAGGACCTAAAGCGATCGGATCATGTGCCTTATACAATGAGGACCTAAAGCGGTCCATAAACGTCGTGTGCCTTATACAAAGAGGACCTAAAGCGACGGGGAACATCGTTTGCCCGACGGGGAGTTACACTAAGTAATAAGCGATGATTCCAATAATTCCTGAGTGAATTAATGATGATGAGAATGATGGATGGATTGGTACCGCATTGCATTGCATAGAGTCGTTGTGTCGGTCTCTGTCCATTTACATAAATCATGAATGGATTGATTATGTGTGGAAAATTGTGAATGGATTGATTATGTGTGGGAAATTGTGAATGGATTGATTATGTGTTGAGCTCGTGATAGCATTGGTGATTTGATATGCATTCGTGATAAATGTATGGATTATGGATGATATGTTTTATGAATGGACATATGCTATGTTTTGTGGAGACGTTATACATTACAAAGATTGTTTGGATTATCGTTGATATGCTATATATGAATATATGTGATGTGGTGGTGTGTTTCCATAGGTCATAACTTTGGTATGCCTTATGTGTGAATATGTGATTATGTTGGTATAATTGATATATGCTATGTGGTTAGATTTTTAGAAATATGTTATGTATCTGTGGCATGCTATATGTATTAGTATGTGATGCTTGTGGTGAGAATAATTATGCATGTGAATTTATATGTGTTGCATATTATTATGCAATCTTGATTTAGTTGTTATTTCTCACCCTTCTGCTGTGGTTTTTTGCTCTATGAGGCAATTACAGATTTGTGTCTTGGAGGCTTTTGTGAAGATTAGTTCTCCATGCTTTTGTCAGTCTGTCTGCTCTGATACGTAACACGGGAGTCGGGGAACGCTTTTGTTATATGTATACATTTGTTGGATCTATTTTGTATTACCTTTGTATGAGTATTTTGATGTTATAAAACAATTTATTTTGTAAAACAAGTCAGTTATGGATCTTTCCGCTTTATTCCATAATTGAACTTTCCTTTTGTTGGAAAAAGTTTCCCTTTTATGTTTATTCCATTTTGTGTTATGTATCAAATTTATGAGCAGGGATTGTGTTGTTTTTCTTTAAATGTGGCATCCTTGTTTCTGTCTAGGAATAAATTTTTATTTACTCTGATTTATTTATGTATTATTTAGCCGCGGTGGGAATTGGGGTGTTACATGGAAAGTCTGGATGCTGTTGTTTTTCTGAAATTATTGCGCTTTGGGGTGTTACATGGAATTGGGGTATTATTTAGCCGCGGTGGGAACCTGGGCGAGCATTCCCCAGACTTCGCTTTACGAATCTGTGGCGAATGTTCTCCAGCCTTCGCTTTGTGAACTCTGGAGCGAACGTATCAGAATTCTGAATTTTTTTATGTTGTCTCAGTTTGTGATTTTGTTTTGGCTCTCATTTCTAATGAACTCTGTTGCTACTTGTTATTGTTTTATTTGTTGATTTATGCAGATGGCTCCTAAGATTAATCCCGCAAAGAAAAGAAAGGCCAACACTTTGAAACAAGTGCCAATGCAGTTTAACAGCGATCGTTTTAAGGGAGCCAAGCAGGCAGCAAGGTATCTGACCTTGGAAAAGAGAACTATCTTACCGGAAAAGAGATTTAACTTGAGTGACCGTTGAAGTTATCGGTCGGTGGCTGCACTCTTAGAAGCAAAAAAATGGGGAAGACTGATAACTCCCTTGGATGGCTACAATGTTGAGATTGTCCGAGAGTTTTATGCTAATGCCCTCCCTGATGATGGGGAGCTTTTTAGTTGGACAACCGAAGTTGGGGGGAAAGTTGTACAATTTGATCGCGGAGCAATTAATAACGTTCTTGGAGATCCTTTTCCATTGAGAGCGAGCCAAATAGATGTCTACCATAGAGACTTGCACCTTCACCGTGACATTCCAAAAATGACCAGCGATCTTCTACGACCGGGAAAAACTGTAGAACTCAATCCATCTGGGGTTGCCATTAGATACCATCGCAGGGACATGCAACCTTTGGATCAACTTATTTTGCTTTTGGTGATAACCAACATCAAGCCGAAGTCGCATTCGTCTACCATCCCTATTCCACTTGCCCACCTTGTCCACAGTATTTTGACTAATGTACAAATAGATGTGGCCCGTATTATCGCCGATGAGATTAAGGCTATTGTTCAGAGTGGTCTTGGAGGTTCCGCTTCTCGGGCGAATGCCCCTCTTACTTTTCCTTGTCTCATGATGACTTTGTGTGCTCATGTTGGGGTTAATATACCCGCACGCCGTCAGGTCACTATTCCTTCTGCGATCGACGACCGATATGTGGATAAGTTCTGTAAGCCTAAGGCGACAAGAGGTGAGACATCTAGTGTTGGTGCTGATGTCGGCACAAGGGGTGGTGATGCTTCTGGTTATGGGTCGCAAGGTTTCTACCCTTATCAGCAAGAGATATGCCAGTATAACTGGGATTGGATGGCAGCTTCTCAGCGCGCCATGACTAATTTACATGATTCCATGCAGGTACTTCAGCTACAGATTCGTGAACCTGCCGTTGATCATACGATGATGACGAGGGAGCAGTTCATTGCTCATGCTGGTTGGCCTGAGGCCAGGCCAGTTTTCGGAGGGGGAGCAGATGCGGATGGTCCTGAGGATGCTGATGAGGAGGAGGGTGATGGTGCTGATGTTGAGGTATCTGGTTCTGTTTCTGGCTCAGAGGATGAAAAGTTGGTTGAGGTGTCCGGTTCAGAGTCCGAGGAGGACTGATTTTGCTGTTCTGATTTTGTACTTCCTTTGAGCATCAAAGTGAAGTTTTCTTGTATTTTGCTTTTTATTTCAGTTTTTATTGATGTATTTTATCCACTCGGTGGATTATTTTGATATTTTGATGTACTTGTACCCGTATGAGGTACTTTTGACTTTGTAGGTGTTTTCGCACCATTACATTATTATGAGTATTATGTTATTTTTAGTTAAATTTGTTTAGTTTCATTTTTATTTTAGTTTTTATTATTATTGTTGTTAAAAGTTGAATTCTTCAGTTTACGAATGTTCAACTCTTAAATTGTTGGTATGCTTTTTATTGCTTTATGTTGGTATGCTTGTGGAAGTTTAATATTTCCATCTTTTGGTGTTGACTTGAAGAATTTTAGGATGGTGAGTGTTGATCATCAAAGAAGGTTCTTCCAAGTTGGATGGCGATGATAGTAATTTTAAGCACGATTTTGTTGGCAAGGTGCATCGTTACCTAGTTCTAGAATTTAGAATGTATTAGAACTTTTTGTCTTTGTACAAATGAAAATGTTGTTTCTTGTTACAACTCTATTGATTGTTTGTGTCATTTAGGTCTAAAAACCACAAAAGTGAGAAACCTCCATGTTGTACTATAAGCTTTGGATTGATGATGAATTTTACTTTATACTTTTAATTCATGCTTTATCTTGTGTGTGATATTGTGGAAGCTTTAGAAATGATCAAGGCAATGTTTGTGTACTTTGAGTATAACCACAATTCCAAAAACACTTCAAGTCACCTTGTGAGTGTGCGCATATTTGAAACCTCTTTTGAGCCGAAATGAAATTTTTGTTTGAATCATGAACCCAAATTTAACTCGTTTTGAAGAGCATTTAAGCTAAGCTTATGGCAATGTTGAAGTTGGGGAGAATGGTTTATTTTGAAAAGAGAAAAAGGATTTGGTGATACAATGCATTCTAAGACAAAGAAATAGAAAAAAAAAAGAAAGAAAAAGAACAAAAAGGAAAGAAAATCAAAAGAAGATAATGCATTGTGAAAGAAAGAAATAAGGATTGAACAAGATCGAAAATTTTGAAAAAAAGAAATGTTCTTCATAGTCTTTAGCCTTTCTTGTTTCATTGGCCGTGTACATATGTCCCTTGTTTTTAACCCCGGCCAAGTTACAACCGATAAAAGCCCTTAGTTATCTTTTGCTTCCATGATTTCTTATGTGATCGATTAGATATTGTATGAATTGCTTAGTATTTGCATCATTTGTCATTCGAGTGAAATTGCCCCGCGGTTGCAAACGCGTTAATTTCCTTCAATACTTTTTCGAAGAGGAGTGTTAGAGTGACATAAGCATGATGATTTAGTTGTCTCTTGAAACATTGTCTGAGATTTGTTTTAAGAATCAAGTTCTTTTGCATTGTCGATTCTAGGATTTTGTAATTGTTGCGTTGTTACAATTGTTGTTTATTTGAGCCGTTTATCCTTTCTTGGATTGAATCAAATGCTCGAGCAAATCCTCTTGTTTTCAATGAGAGGCATACTTTGCTTGAGGACAAACAAAGAGTTAGTTGGGGAGAGTTTGTTATATGTCAAACATGCTATATATTTGTATTTGATACTTGGCATTTTTCAACACTTTCTTGTTTTAATTGAGGATTTTATTAGTGAATTGTTGTTGTTCTTCAAACATTATATTTATACCATTGGTGCTTGTAATATGTGTACTATTGTGCAGGAAAATGCACTAATTGATCAAAGACTTAAGACACAAAGAGATAATACAAGCTGCCAAAGAAAGAGGAAAACAACAGCAGGTTCGCTTTGCGAACTCTGGCGAAGTCCCTAGCGAACGTTCGCTTTGCAAACTCCGGCGAGGTCTCCAGCGAATAGCTCCAGAATATGGCAGAAGCAAAAGGAGCTAAAGTTTGCTTTGCGAACTCCAAAAAAATGTTCGCTGCTTCGCTCGCTTTACGAAAGTCCTGGCGAAGAACCCTTGGCTATGGCAGTGGCAAAAGGACCCAAAATTCGCTTTGTGAATGATTTGGTGAGTAGTTCGCTTTGCGAATGAAACGTTCGCTTTGCGAATGAAACGTTCGCTTTGCGAACTCACGAAGACAGTCGAGGGCGGTTTATCTATCAGAAGGCACTTTAGGTGCCATTTTATTCATTCGCTAGGCGAATGGATCATTCGCAGTGCAAATACATCAGATCCCAAGTGCATTATAAATAGATTTTTACTTTTTCTTGGGATCATAACTTCACCTTTTCACACCATAACCTTATTTTCTGAGTTTTGATCATCCAAGAGAGATTCTTCACATAGAGAAGCTGGATTTGCATCCGACCTCGATTCTTCGACGCGGATGCATTTTCATTTCCTCACAAAACTTGTGAAGCAAGCTACCATGACTATGTGTAGCTAAACACATCCTTGTGTCAAGATTAGTGGTAGGTAATCCATCATTTTGTATTTATTGATCTTGGTTGTAAGTTTGTGAACTTTATTGATGATAAATATAGAAGAAAAACTTTGTTTACATGGTTTATATTTTGTTTAATTCATGTTCGAGAGAAATGTATTAAACTTGACCTAAGTTTCAATCCATCAATAATCATAAGGCTAGAGATAGTTTTGAAAGTTGATGTTCATAAATATTGAACTTGAATGTTATCATATTGGTAGTTTGAGTGAGAGATCATCAAAGGATCAATATGATAAATCTCACAACAAGTTTTCGAGAGAAACTTATTGAGAGGATATGTGGTTATATTTATTGTTAACGAGTTCACACGCTTTATCGAGTTGATACGTACGAAACGGATTATTGGACACTAATCTTGGCATGTTTTTACCAAACCCTAAAACCAATCTTTTTACCGTTGAATTCTAAATTTTATGCAAACGTTACGAAATGAAAAACCAACCCTTTGTTACTATAAAGTTTGAAACGCTTTTGACTATCGAACGACGGCAATATACACAATCTCTGTGGATACGATAAAACACCCCCGAAATACTTTTCAACAGTAAGTGATTTCAATAAGCGGCAAATAGCTATCCCAAGAACCTCCTTGTTCTAGCACACAAGCCCTCAACACATCCTCCAAGGAATGTAGTTATCTCTGTTTTCTTGTCTGTCTGCGGGTGATAAATTCAACTTAACTTTCGCTTAGTACCCAAAGCTTCTTGCAAACTCTACTAAAACCTCGACATGAACCTCATACACCTATCCGACACAATGCTCGACGGAATACCATACAAGCTAACAATCTTCTTAATGTACAACTCAGCTAATTTCTGCAAAGGATAACTTATCTTAATCAGTATAAAATGAGTCGATTTAGTGAGTCTATCAACAATGACCCAAATTGAATCACATCTATTCATCGTCTTCGGCAAACTTGTCACAAAATCTATGGAAATGTTATCCCACTTCCATTCTAGAATACTCAATGGCTGCATCTTACCCAACGACTTCGGATGTTTAATCTTCTACTTCTGACAAGTCAAACAAGCATACACAAACTCAGTTACTCCTTTTTTCATTCCTGGCCACCGAAAAAATTTCTTCAAGTCTTGATACATTTTAGTGGCATCAGGATGAATACTCAAGCCATTTCTATGAGCATCCTCAAGAATACTTTTCTTAAGCTCGGGTACATATGGTACACAAACTCTACCTCTAAACCTCATCACATCGTTCTCGTTAATTCTGAAGTCACCACCCTTACCTTGGTTGATTAACACAAGTCGGTCAACCAATCCCAGGACGACCTTATGACCCTCTCTGATCTCTTCAAGGATACCATTTGTCACTTCCAACATACCCACCTTCACACTATTATGAGTTTCTTCATATACCAAACTCATGTATCTGAACTGCTCGATCAATTCTAACTATCGAAAGATTAACATTGGCATATGCAGTGACTTTCTACTCAATGCATCTGCTACAACATTGGCTTTACCCGGATGGTAACTCAAGTCAAAATCATAGTCCTTCAAAAATTCGAGCCATCATCTCTGCCTCATATTTAATTCCTTTTGATCAAATAAATACTTCAAACTCTTGTGATCACTAAACACTTCTAATCTGGAGCCAAACTGATAATGTCTCCAAATCTTCAACACAAACACTACAGCTGCTAACTCAAGATCATGTGTAGGATACTTCCTTTCATGAACTCTCAATTATCGAGAAGTGTAAGCCACAACCTAACCATTTTGCATCAACAAACTTCCCAGACCCATCTTCGAAGTATCATAATATACAAGAAAGGACTCACTTGGATTTGGCAAAATCAAAACTGGAGAAAACGTCAACTTGTTCTTGAGTTTTTGGAAATTATCTTCATAATGCACATCTCAAACATAGGCTTGACGCTTTCGAGTCAACTGAATCAAAGGTAACGCCAACTTCAAAAAATCGATGAACTTCCTGTAGTAACCAGCCAACCCAAGAAAAGTTATAATTTCAGTAATAGACTTCGAAGTCTCCCATTGTAACACAACATCTATCTTCGATGGAACAACCGCTATACCACTACTAGAAATCACATGACCAACGAAACTCACTTCTCGCAACCAGAACTCTCACTTGGACAACTTTGCATACAAGTGGTTCTCTTTCAATGTCTATAATACAACTCTCAGATATTCCACGTGCTCTTTATCATACTTCGAATATATCAAGATGTCATCTATAAACTCAACCACGAACTGGTTTAAATACAGATGAAAGATTTTATTCATGTACCCCATGAACACTTCAGACGCGTTAGAACCTTCAAATGACATTATTGAATACTCAAAATGACCATACCTCGTTCTAAAAGCAGTCTTCAGAATATCTTCCAGCTTCACATGGATCTAATGATAACCCGAACGCAGATAAATCTTGCTAAACACACAAGCACCTACCAAATGATCCAACAATGCATCAATCCTCAAAAGTGGATACTTGTTCTTTATAGTCACCTTATTCAGTTGTCGATAGTCAACACACAATTTCATACTACCATCTCTCTTCTTAACTAGCAACACCAACGCACCCTGCGGCGAAACACTCAGATGAACAAACTTATTTTCAACCAATTCTTCCAGTTTCTTCTTCAATTCACTCAACTATGAAGCAGACATTCTATAAGGATCCATCGACACTAGACTAGCTGTAACACCCCAAATTTCGTAAGAATATTTAATTAATTTATTTAAATATAATATTCATGATTTTTAGTGAATTTTGGTGGTTTGTGGTGATGTTGGTATTTTGTGGAGTTTTGGTTATTTATTTAAATAATAGTATATAATATGGAATATATTGTAGTATTATTTATTTAAATAATATTAGAAGGATTAAGGGTAAATTGGACTTTTAAGGAGGAGTTAGTGAGGGTAATATTGGGAAAGCCCATTTTAGAAGCCCAAGGGTTAGGTTTAACAAAAAGGAGAATTTGAGAGGAATAGGATTCATTTTGTTTGACCGTGAAAAGAAGGAAAAATGCCAGAGCTTTGAGGAAAGAGGGAAAAACCTAGGATTCGAGAAGGTTTTCTGGAACTAAAGAAAGAAAGCTTGGAATTGACAATCTAAGGTATGGGGAGTATTGCCTTTCATTGTTTTCAATATAGGAATTCGATGTGTTTAAAGCTGATTTTTGAGGTTAATGTGGGTTTGTGGGTTTATGAGTAAATTGATGATTTAGGTGTTGTTTTTGTGGATTGACGACGAATATGAAGGGTTAGATTGAATCGGATAAAAGTAGGCCTTCGAGGCTAATCTCTCTGTTGATGTTGTTTTGACCTCGTAGGAAAAAGGGATTTATGGAATTTATGAAGGTAATTGGGTTTGTGAAGGTTTATGTGAAATTGAAGCTTAGGATAGTGTAATAAATCGGCCTAATAGTCGTAGGTTTTGTGTCCTTGTTGCCTTAATGCCTTAGGGATGTTTTTGGGGTAAATGAGGCTGAACCCGTAAGGATTTTGGGGTTTGAATGTGCTACTGGTGCGTAGCAGCGATTGCAGGAAATCGCGACCTCGCAAAGCGAAGGAATCCTTCGCAAAGCGAATATTCGCCCCATACTCGCTGGGCAAATAGCGCAGCGAATGCGCAATAATGCTGTTTTAAGATACTGGGATGGAATTTAAATCTAGTTTTTGTATGGGATTTTGGGGTTCGCTGGCAGCTCGCTAAGCGAACACCAAAGCGAACAAGTTCGCAAAGCGAGCTTCCTAGCGAACGCCTGCTGTTCGCAAATTTGTTTTATGATTCTTGTGTTGTCTTGATGTTCTGAGCTGTGATTATTTTGATGAATTACCATGCGTATATTGATGATTATGAGATGATGATTCATGATGTTTTGATGAATAAATGATTATATGATTAACATGAGATTTTGATGAACGATGATGCACGTAATGACTTTTATTGATGATGATGATAATGATGTTGTGTATCATGCATTCATAGCATTCCATACTTTGGTCTATAGTGGCTTGAATCCCATTGTGTGGATGTGAGGTAATTTTGACGTGCTCCGATTCTTGTGTAGAATCGATCCTATTGATGGAGATCTTTTGAGGGTGATGGCCTAGTGTCCATCGACTTTGATGAATTGGTACCACATGCATGAGTCTTGTTGTGCATTGCATTTATTTGGCATTGATGTGATTTATGATATCGTGATTTTGGATATTTTCCTTTGTCATGACCCTGATGATGTTTTATATCATAATGACGCCATTTTATGCATATCTTGTTTTTATATTGATTATAATGAATTGTGATTACTCACCCTGCCTGTTTGAATGTTGCCTCTACGTGGGTAACGTGCAGATGATCAGGCCTAGCTATGGATACCTTCGAGGACCTTTGGAGTTTATTTTGCATTTGGTCGATGTAGAGGGTCTTGCTCTGATATTGTAACATCGGGTTGGGTCGTTGAGTCGAACCATGTTGAGTTGTTATTTTGTGGTTATTTTTGAAGTATTATGGTTTTATTGAAAACCTTTTGATTTGAATTATTGAGTTCCGCTGCTATTTGATGGCTTTTTAATTTAATTTGAGGAAAACCCATTGTTTACGGAGCAACTGTTTTATTTGAGTTTATTGAGAAATGTGCACCCTTTGAGGTGGTTCTAATTTTTACTCTGATATTATGATTATTCTGCTGCAATATTTGTGGGGTAGAAAAGGGTGTTACATTAGTGGTATAATAGCAAGTTGGTCCGTCCGGCCAGGTTTTTACTTGATGTCAGTCCCCTGTCAGTCGACGAGTGTGTGTCCATTGTCGATGTTTTGTTCCTTTTAACCTTGTTAGTGATGTGCAGGATGGTTGGAAGAAATGATAGTGCTATTGCTGATGTGTTGGAATCGGTTGCTCAAGTAGTGGCTTAGCTCAATCCGAATGGTGGAGTTCCAGAAGAGTTTCGTGCTTTGGGGAAGTTTCAGAGGAACAATCCACCGACTTTTGTGGGTACTCATGATCCCGCAAGTGCACACAAGTGGCTGAAGGTGATCGAGAAGATCTTCCGCGTGATGGGGTGTACTGATGAGCAACAAGTTCAGTTTGGAACGCATATGCTGTCAGAAGAGGCCGAGGATTGGTGGGATAACACCCGTCAGAGACTCGCAGATGTTGGCACTGTGATAACCTGGGCTGTGTTTAAGCAGGAGTTTATGGGAAAGTATTTTCTAGAGGACGCTCGTGGCAAGAGAGAAGTGGAATTCCTTGAGCTGAAGCAAGGAGACATGATTGTGGCGGAGTATGCTGTGAAGTTCGAGGCACTGGTGAAGTTTTGTCTGCACTATAACCGTGTTGATGCTGAGATGTCCAAGTGTCTCAAGTTCGAGAATGGGCTAAGACCGAAAATTAAGCAGGGCATTGGGTATCAACAGATCCACAGGTATGCTGAGTTTGTGGACAAGAGCAGAATCTACGATGAGGATAGTCGAGCTCGATCTGCTCACTACAAGCAGTTTAGTGAGAAGAAAGGGTAGTATAGGGGGAAACCTTATATAACTTCAGCTGAAAAAGGTAAGCAGAAGGCTTCAGAGGGAAAAAGACAAGTGGAGGAGCAGCTCCCACTTCTGGGAAGTGTTATAAGTGTGGCGAGCAAGGCCACCGGGCTGATGTGTCCACCAATAGTGTGTTGAGGTACTACAGATGTGGTAAGAAGGGTCATAGAGCTACTAATTGCAAACATGATGGTCCAACCTGTTTCAATTGTGGTGAGAAAGGTCATATCAGTACCCAATGTCAAAAGCCGAAGAAGACCGCTACTGCCACTCAGACCAGTGGCCAGGTGTTTGCTTTGAGTGGTGCAGAAGTGCTAGAGAAGGACAACCTGATTCGAGGTACTTATTTTATTAATAATATTGAGTTGATTGCTATTATTGATACTGGTGCTACTCATTATATTATTTCGCTTGAATGTTCTAATAGACTGGGTTTAAAGTTGTCTGATATGAATGGGAATATGGTAATAGAAACTCCAGCTAATGGTTCTGTTACTACTACCCTTGTGTGTTTGAGATGTCCTTTGACGATTTTTGGGAAGAGTTTTGTGATGGATTTGGTGTGCTTACCCTTGCACCAAATTGATGTAATCTTTGGAATGAACTGGTTGGAGTTCAACCGTGTTCACATCAACTGTTATAATAAGACTGTGGAGTTTCCTGAGCTTGGTGATAGTGGAGAGTCAATGTTCTTGTTTGCTAGGCAAGTAGACAAACTAATAGAAGACGAAGCCCTGGTGTTTTCAATGTTTGCATCGTTGCAGATTGATCGTGAAGCTGCGAATGTTGACTTACCTGTTGTATGTGAATTCCCAGATGTGTTTCTGGATCAGTGATTTGCCTCTAAAACGTGAAGTAGAGTTTGTAGTGGACTTAATACCAGGTATGAGTCTAGTGTCTATGACTCCTTATCGGATGTCAGCTTCTGAGTTAAGTGAATTGAAGAAACAACTAGAAGAATTACTCGAGAAGAAGTTTGTTCGATCGAGTGTTTCTCCGTGGGGTTCCCCTGTGTTGCTAGTAAAGAAGAAAGATGGTAGCATGAGGTTGTGTGTTGATTAGCGGCAGTTGCATAAGGTGACTATCAAGAATAAGTATCCACTTCCGATAATTGACGATTTGATGGATCAGCTGGTAGGCGCCTGTGTGTTCAGTAAGTTTGATTTGAGGTCTGGTTATCATCAGATTCGTGTTAGGCCTGATGATATCCCGAAGACGGCTTTCAGGACGAGGTATGGTCACTATGAATACACTGTGATGCCATTTGGTGTATCCAATGCACCTGGTGTGTTCATGGAGTACATGAATCGGATCTTTCATGAGTATTTAGACAAGTTTGTGGTGGTGTTTATCGATGATATCTTGATATATTCTAGATCTGAAAAAGAACATGCTGAGCATTTGAGAACTGTGTTGCAAGTATTGAAGGAGAAGAAGTTGTATACAAAGTTGTCCAAGTGTCAGTTTTGGTTGAAGGAAGTGAGTTTTATTGGCCATGTGATTTCAAGTGGCGGGATTGCTGTTGATCCCTCTAAAATGGATGTTGTGTTACAGTGGGAGACTCCGAAGTCTGCTATCGAGATACAAAGTTTTCTGAGATTGGCGGGTTATTACCGTAGGTTTATCGAAGGCTTTTCTAAGTTGGCATTACCTTTGACTCAGTTGACTCGAAAGGGTCAAGCTTTTGTGTGGGATGTAGCTTGTGGAGAGAGTTTTATGGAATTGAAGAAGAGGTTGACGACCGCTCCAGTGTTGATCTTGCCTAATCCGAGTGAATCTTTTGTGGTGTATTGTGATGTGTTGAAGATGGGTCTTGATGGAGTATTGATGCAGAATGGATAAGTTTTTGCCTATGCTTCAAGACAATTGCGAGTTAATGAGAGGAATTATCCTACACATGACTTTGAGTTGGCTGCTGTGGTGTTTGTGTTAAAGATTTGGAGACATTATCTGTTCGGCTCTAAGTTTGAAGTGTTCAGTGATCATAAAAGTCTAAAGTACTTATTTGATCTGAAAGAATTGAATATGAGGCAGAGGAGGTGGTTAGAGTTGTTGAAGGATTTTGATTTTGATTTGAGTTATCATCCGGGCAAAGCAAATGCAGTGGCTGATGCATTGAGCAGGAAGTCATTGCATATGTCGATGCTTATGGTGAAAGAATTGGAATTAATTGAGCAATTCCGAGATTTGAGTTTAGTATGTGAAGAGACCTCTGACAGTGTGAAGTTAGGAATGTTGAAGTTGACTAGTGTTATTCTGGAAAAAATCAGCGTGGGACAACAATCTGATCTAAAGTTGGTTGACTGGTTGACTTTGATTAACCAAGATAACGGAGGAGAATTCCAGATTGATGAGAATGGTATGATGAGGTTTTGGGATAGGGTATGTGTTCCAGATGTTCCAGAAATCAAGAAGAGTATTCTAGAAGAAGGACACCAAAGTAGGTTGAGTATTCATCCCGGTGCTACGAAGATGTACCAGGATTTGAAAAAGTTGTTTTGATGGCCGGGTATGAAGAAGGATATCGCAGAGTTCGTTTATGCGTGTTTGACTTGTTAGAAGTCGAAGATTAAGCATCAGAAGCCTTTAGGTATGATGCAGCCGTTGAATATTCCAGAATAGAAATGGGATAACATTTCCATGGATTTTGTGTCGGGATTACCGAGAACTGCTAAGGGAAATGATTCAATTTGGGTGATCGTGGATAGATTAACTAAATCGGCTCATTTGTTGCCGATGAAGATTAATCATTCTATGCAGAAGTTAGCCGAGATGTACATTAAGGAGATTGTGAATTTGCATGGGATACCTTCGAGTATTGTGTCGGATAGAGATCCGAGATTTACATCGAGGTTCTGTAAGAGTTTGCAGGATGCTTTGGGTACTAAGTTGAGGATGAGTTCTGCCTATCATCCGCAGACGGACGGTCAAACAGAAAGAACTATCCAATCCTTAGAAGATTTGCTGGGGGCTTGTGTGTTGGATCACAGAGGAGCTTGGGATAGCCATTTGTCACTGATTGAGTTCACATACAATAATAGTTTTCATGCTAGTATTGGAATGGCACCCTATGAAGCTTTGTATAGGAGAAGATGTAGGACTCCTTTGTGTTGGTATGAGTCAGGCGAGAGTGCCGTACTCGGACCTGAGATTGTACAAGAGACGACTGAGAAGATTAAGATGATCTAAGAAAGGATGAGAGCGTCGTAGAGTCGTCAGAAGAGCTACCATGATAAGAGAAGGAAGACACTGGAATTTCAAAGAGGGAGATCACGTGTTTTTTAGGGTGACGCCAGTGACTGGTGTGGGTTGAGCTTTAAAGTCTAGAATGCTCACTCCATGTTTTGTTAGTCCATATCAAATCTTGCAGAGTATTTGGGAGGTAACCTATCGAATTGCTTTACCGCCGTCACTTGCGAATTTGCATGACGTGTTCCATGTGTCTCAGTTGAGGAAGTACATTCCGGATCCGTCGCATGTGATTCAGATGGATGATGTACAAGTGAAGGATAACCTGACAGTGGAAGCATTACCGGTGCGGATTGATGGTCGAGAGATGAAGCAACTGCGTGGTAAAGACATAACTTTGGTGAAGGTGTTGTTGGGTGGACCAGCTGGCGAAAGTTGGACTTGGGAACGTGAAGATCAGATGAGGGAGTCGTATCCGACTCTATTTCCTTGAGGTAATTTTCGAGGGCGAAAATTCTGTAAGTGAGGGAGAGTTGTAACACCCCAAATTTCGTAAGAATATTTAATTAATTTATTTAAATATAATATTCATGATTTTTAGTGAATTTTGGTGGTTTGTGGTGATGTTGGTATTTTGTGGAGTTTTGGTTATTTATTTAAATAATAGTATATAATATGAAATATATTGTAGTATTATTTATTTAAATAATATTAGAAGGATTAAGGGTAAATTGGACTTTTAAGGAGGAGTTAGTGAGGGTAATATTAGGAAAGCCCATTTTAGAAGCCCAAGGGTTAGGTTTAACAAAAAGGAGAATTTGAGAGGAATATGATTCATTTTGATAGACCGTGAAAAGAAGGAAAAAGGCCAGAGTTCTGAGGAAAGAGAGAAAAACTTAGGATTCGAGAAGATTTTCAAGAACTAAAGAAAGAAAGCATGGAATCGACAATTTAAGGTATGGGGAGTATTTCCTTTCATTGTTTTCAATATAGGAATTCGATGTGTTTAAAGCTGATTTTTGAGGTTTATGTGGGTTTATGGGTTTATGAGTAAATTGATGATTTAGGTGTTGTTTTTATGGATTGATGATGAAAATGAAGGGTTAGATTGAATAGGATAAAAGTAGGCATTCGAGGCTAATCTCTCTGTTGATGTTGTTTTGACCTCGTAGGAAAAAGGGATTTATGGAAGTTATGAAGGTAATTGGGTTTGTGAAGGTTTATGTGAAATTGAAGCTTAGGATAGTGTAATAAATCGGCCTAATAGTCGTAGGTTTTGTGTCCTTGTTGCCTTAATTCCTTATGGATGTTTTGGGGGTGTTTTGGGGTAAATGAGGCTGAAGCCGTAAGGCTTTTGGGGTCTGAATGTTCTACTGGTGCATAGCAGCGATTGCAGGAAATCGTGACCTCGCAAAGCGAAGGAATCCTTCGCAAAGCGAATATTCGCCCCAGACTCGCTGGGTGAACAGCGCAGCGAATGCGCGATAATGCTGTTTTGAGATACTGGGATGGAATTTAAATCTGGTTTTTGTATGGGATTTTGGGGTTCTCTGGCAGCTCACTAGGCGAACACCAAAGCGAACAAGTTCGCATAGCGAATGCCTGCTGTTCGCGAATTTGTTTTATGATTCTTGTGTTGTCTTGATGTTCTGAGCTGTGATTATTTTGATGAATTACCATGCGTATATTGATGATTATGAGATGATGATTCATGATGTTTTGATGAATAAATGATTATATGATTAACATGAGATTTTGATGAATGATGATGTACGTAATGACTTTTATTGATGATGATGATAATGATGTTGTGTATCATGCATTCATAGCATTTCAGACTTCGGTCTATGGTGACTTCAATCCCATTGTGTGGATGTGAGGTAATTTTGACGTGCTCCGGTTCTTGTGTAGAATCGATCCTATTGACTGGGATCTTTGGAGGATGATAGCCTAGTGTCCATCGACTTTGATGAATTGGTACCACATGCATGAGTCTTATTGTGCATTGCATTTATTTGGCATTGATGTGATTTATGATATCGTGATTTTGGATATTTTCCTTTGTGATGACCCTGATGATGTTGTATATGATAATGATGCCATTTTATGCATATCTTGTTTTTATATTGATTATAATGAATTGTGATTACTCACCCTGCCTGTTTGAATGTTGCCTTCGTGTGGGTAACGTGCAGATGATCAGGCCTAGATGTGGATGCCTTCGAGGACCTTTGGAGTTTATTTTGCATTTGGTCGATGTAGACGGTCTTGCTCTGATATTGTAACATCGGGTTGGGTCGTTGAGTCGAACCATGTTGAGTTGTTATTTTGTGGTTATTTTTGAAGTATTATGGTTTTATTGAAAACCGTTTGATTTGAATTATTGAGTTTCGCTGCTATTTGATGGCTTTTTGATTTAATTTGAGGAAAACCCGTTGTTTACGGAGCAACTGTTTTATTTGAGTTTATTGAGAAATGTGCACCCTTTGAGGTGGTTCTAATTTTTACTCTGATATTATGATTATTTTGCTGCAATATTTGTGGGGTAGAAAAGGGTGTTAGACTAGCACCAGGTACTAAGTCTATAGTAAACTCAACTTCACGCTCTGGCGGCAAATCAATAGCATCGTCTGGAAATACTTCTAGAAATTCACACACTATTGGTAACTTATCAATCACATCTTTACTTTCAACATTCATAGAAGCTAATATCATAAACATTGTAGCATCATCCTTCACAACTCGTTTACTTGCTTAGCAGACACCAAATACTCATCACTTGCATGAAATTCTGGAATTGACACCATCTTGTTGAAATAGTTGATATGAACTTCGAATCTTCATACTCAACAAACTTGGGAAACAACACTAACTTATCCAACAACATGTACTCTTGCAAGCATCGGTATGATGAACCAACTCTCCACACCTGAAACATCCCAGAGAAGTAGAAGCTTCTCCTCACTTGTTTCAATCTAGCTCCTATAGACAAGCAATTAGAAAAACAAATGAGCACCGACAGTGTTTCACACACGTGCCACGTACTAGGGAACAAACAACATTGCAAAAACCTGGCCAGATGGATTGACCTGCTCTGGTACCACTATGTAACACCCTAAACCCCAATATTTATATATTGAACTTTACACGACAATCTAAGGTGTCACCAATGACAAAACCTTTAAAAAATCAAACATTTAACAAACATGCAGCTGAAATATCAACGTCGTATAACACCTCTCATCACACACTCACCTTCACCTATGGTATCATCGCGGCGGTATCGATCTTATTTCAAATAATAAAAATATTGCAACTTAGACTTTTAGTCCCAGTCTTCAAATCACGATAAATTATTTAAAAAAAGAGTTATCATATTCCACTCTTTACCAACTTCAACATAAACCGAATGAAACAAATTAAGCTCCAACAAAACAAAATAAGAAAACAAACGTTCCCAACCCCAATGTTACATGATCATAATAAGACTTCTAAACAACGATGTAACCAAACAAAGTAACTCCAGTAGCTAACTTCCATTTATAGCAGCAAACTCTACTCCTGAGTATCAACAAGATGTCCATGGTGGACAACATGAAAGCAAAAGGGGTGAGAAACAACAAACCAATATAAATAGTGTAAAGAATGCTAAGGTAGAGAGCACACCACAAGCACACATTTAATTACACAATCAACAACCACCTAGTCTCACACCCTTCACAACAACATATACAAACTCACATCTAATTAACAACATCATGAATAATCAACCACATATGCAATCATGTATGCAAATGAACTTCATAACGGACTCATTATGCATGCGTTACCATTCATGAACACTCAGGTTCATATCGCTCTCGATCCCCACCATAGGACCTGAGCACACCAAATCGTTACTGTTGAACCCTAATTTTTACCCCTAAGATTTCACTTATTTCATTTGCATACCATAAACAAGATCACAATCTTTGTTTCTCCTGAGCATCTGTATATTTTTCTCACTTGTTTCTGTTTACTAATCTCTAACCAAAAATACCAGAAATTTGCTGCAGTTTCTCTCTTTGTGTGTTGTGCAGGTTTGTCAAAGGCAATGAAGTGATTTCAAGTCACATGCGGCTGCTCGTTCATGATCCAGTTCAGATGGATGTTTGACTTAATCTTGGTCAAACTATCAAGCAATTTGTTTCAAGGGCAAGTTATTTGAGTCAGTGGGATGTTTCTCAAGCAGTGATTGTCAAGCTATTGTGTGGTTATATTCAGAAAGTCAAGTTCATCATGATCAAAGTTCAATGTTTAACTGTGTTCATCTGTGGATTTATTTTCCCCGATAACAGATTCAGACAAGTTCAAACAGATTCTAATGGCCGTTGTTCAGTTATGGTTTGTTCATTGGTAGTGGTATGGCATATTTTGTCTGGGGCTTGTGAAAAAAAGCCAAGATTTGTTTTGGGCTAAAAATAAAGATTTGATATCCATAATCCATTATCAACCTATGCTCATCCATTCTTCTTAGCCATTATCCATTTAAACCATTTCTATTATCCATTGTTTCTAAACCAATTATCCATTTTTTATCAAAACCATTTTTCTTATCTAATTTTATCCATTTCTCCATTTAAACCATTTTTCATTCTAAACCATACCCATTTTTATAACCAATTACCCATATTTCACATCCATTATCCATATTATTCAAATATCCATACCAAAGTCATTATTCATTATCCAAATATTCAATTTATTATCCATCCAATATCATTTCCATTTTTTATATTCATATCATTCACAATTTAGCCAAAAATAGTCCATTACAGAAAATACATTGACCAAAAGTCCTAAAGTCCACAATTGAAGCCCATGGTATCAATTACAAAAAATTGCAAAAAAGTGAGGATAAAATTTTGTACATGAATTCAATACATGATACAGCAGTTTGCCACACGACCCACTGATAATAAAGTCAAAAAAATACGCAAGCGTTCCATATATCTCCAAGCCTCACAAGCTGCTGCTATGTCAATTCATCAAGCCAAACAAGCCATGAGAGCAACAAGAAAGAGCTACAACCAAAACACTCAACATGTTCCAATCCAAGCTGCTACCGCAAAAAACGGCGTGAAACATGAAGCCAGCCTCATACAAACTCCAACTTATCTAAGTCGTATTCAATTTACCAAACACAAGCCTGCTACAATGTTAAACACGAGCCAAATCCCTGCAGCCACTAGAAAAAAACACGCCCACTTTCCTAGCCATTTTCAAATAAATCCCAGCCGTTGCAATACACATAAGCTGCAGCGCCTTTTCAAAATAACAACACAAATTCAGCTTCAAAAATCATCACGCAAGTCGCACAACACATGAGCAAAACAAGATTCACGCTGCAGCAAATCAAAACGCTGCACAAACCAATTGAAACGCAGTGAAAAATGCTCAAACGGCAATCCAAATTTTCACTCAAAACTCACCTTCAGTTCTATAAATAGAGCACTCTTCTCCTTCTCAATTCAAGCTTGAACAGCCTCTCGAATCCCTGCAGAAAATTCACCAATAACCAATTCGGAGCTTCAACCATCTTCAATTCCATAACTTCAAGCTTCAATCAAAAACTCAAAAAAATTTCTGCAACTCCATTCAACAACAAACCGCGTATCACTTTAATATCAACATCTTCAACAACAACACGCACGCCTTGCACAAATTCACCGTACAACATCAACACTATCAACCAAATTCATCCAAATCCTCAACAATAAAAGCAAGAGAAGGAAAGAAGGAGAAGATTTGAAGTGTTACTAACCAACTTCGGAGGTAATTTGAAGATTTTTGCCGAAACTCTCGCGGTTTCAATTTGATCTACCGAAGCACTTTCATTCGAAATGGATGATGTATTTGGAATCTACACATTATTCCGATCGTTTCTGTGCAAAAAATTTCACCGCCGCTCTGCCGTTGATGAGCCCTGACCGTCGTGTTCCCTCTTCTGCCGCCGTGCTACAGTTCGGCCGTGTGAGATTTCAAGAAGAAAATAACTTTGTTTCTCTTTTTTTTATATTATGGTTTTTTTAACATTGTTGTTTTATTTTTTTTAAAAGTCAAAGGAGTTTGGGCTTTGGCCCGTTCCACATTTTCTTCTCACCACCTCCTCTTTTCATTTAAACCTCCTCTTTTTTTTTTCTTTGAAAATTTCTTTTAATTCCTTTTTGAAAAATCTATTCTTTTTTTTTATAAATATTAACATTTCTTTTCTTTTTCTTTACTGTTTTTTTTTTTAAATCTCTTGGAAAATATTTCAAAATATATTTGGCTTTATTTTTAACTTTGTCATTTTGATGAGATTTCTATTTTTGGTGAATTGTTGGTTTTGCGGATCATAAATGTTTGATCCACCTCTCTTTATCTTGATTCTTTTTCTTTTTGATCGATGAAAGTCTAATTGATCTTGGAATTCCTTCATTGAATTTCGATCAAGACTAGATCGCTACCATTTTTCTTTTCGTGCGGTATCGCTTTCGGATGACGATTTACATATCGTTCATCTAGCATACATTAGCACATAGATCTATTGATCGGCCTCATTATAGGGTAATTACTCCGTAAATTACTCGGCGATTGCTTAACATAGCGCAATATTTGTCCCGCATCGGAAAACTATCAAGGATAGTTGATTATTTGTCTTTTGGTTCAAAACTTATGAAACTTGTTGTTAGGAGGCTTTAGTCTTATCAATCCTCTAATGAGTTCTCATTAATCTTGACCTAAGTGCAATTATTCAATTATAATTGATCACTAACTCTAATAACTAATCATTAACTTACTAACATTACTATTGTACTAATCATTTACATTTCCTTCTTGCTCCTTATCTCTTTTACTTTTATGCTTCATTTTTATCATTTCATATCATGTTTATGCTTCTGCAATTTTTCCTTTGTCTGTTGGACATATGTTTATGCTTCCGCAATTTTTCCTTTGTCCGTTGGACACATGTTTATGCTTCCGCGTTTTTCTCTTTGTCCACTTGGACCAAAAACATTAATAAAGGCCAAAACCTCTAAAAAACGTATGCTTCTAATCTTGGACTATGGTTACTATCCTTTGCAATGGACATGGAGTTTTGAACTTAGACCTTGGACATCCAATGCAATTCTTGGAACCTTGGACTTAGACTTAGGACCTTTCTCCCTTTGCTTTGGAATTATGGTTCGAAGACTTGGAAGCTTACTTGTGTGGTTAGGCTATTCTTATCCTTAGCTTTTACTTTATGCTTTAGTGTTAGTTCTCTTGTATTAGGATTGGCTTAATTTTTGTAAAACAAATAATAGCAGCAATGATGTAATAGAGAATAGGATGTATAAACTTGCTAAGAAGAACAGGTACAGCAAGAACATGTTGTGTTGAAGTTATTCAACAACTGGAACAACATGTCGAAGAAGATGTCCTAAGAGGGAGCATTCGACATCGCGCCTGCTGAGCTGGATTAATGAGATTCAGTTATGTTTTGAATTGTGCATAATCTACAAGAGAAAATTATGCATCCTATGTGGCGCATTTTTAAAGGTCTAGAAGATTCAATCAGAAATCAAGTTAAATGAAGATTTTCTAAATAAGGAGATTATTTAGGAAACTAAAAGATTGAAGACCTAACTTGTGGCAGAAGCAACTGCTAATTGTAACAGCTAATGAAGCTGTGATTGAAGGCCCAAATCCAGTTGGGTACAGGTTATAAATAGAAGGGTTTGTAACCTTGGAAGATACGGCTCAAGATGTAGAAGTCTAGGGTTCTGTCTAGGTAAACCTCCCGGCTTGTGGGAAGGTTACCCGTATCCCTCAAAACCTGTAGGTAAGAGGCTGTACGTATTGCTCTTGGAGGAAGCTTTGAAGCAACTCCAGGCTGTGGTCTTAGTTAAGGTAAGAAGCTAACAAACGGTGGAGTTTGGCATCATACTTAGCTAGGTATTGTTCTCATCAGATGTTGATGTGTCATAGGAGTGTGTCTCCTCACCATGGAAGTGTGGCTTCATGTCTATCTGTGTGATCAGAATGTAGGCGAAGGGTTGTCGATGCAGTGGCTAAGATGTTGACTGCTAGACATCATTGCGATGATTGGGAGTGAGATGGAGTCTCATATCTAAGGAGGGCCTAGGTAGAAGGGTCATTGGGTAGTGATTAAGTGTGTATCTCATCAATGGGTGTGTTGGCTATAGGGTCTGCAAATTAATACTACTAATAGTGGACTTCATCCCTGGCTTAGTAGCCCCCAGAGTAGATGTGTGTCATCGAACTGGGTAAACAATTCTGGTGTGTTCTTATGTTTTTTCTGTACTGGTCTTATTTGTTTATACCTTGCCATGCTGTTTTGTTCAGATCAGATGTCCAGACATTCTATAGGACATATGTAGTCTGATATACTAGAATTTCATTTAGGATAGTCACTTCTTCTCCACCCATTCTTCAATTTTCAAAACTCTCTCTCTTTTTTCAAAACATTCTTGATTTCAAACTTTCACATCTTTCATAATCAAACTTTGACTTTGTCAAGTGATTTTACTCTTTTCTTTTCATTTCTTAACAAATGCTAAACTACATAAGCATATTGACACCTTTTTCAAAAGACTTAAAAAACACCAAACTCACTTACTCTCTTTTGTGCCCTCGTGCACTTTTCTTTTAACTTTTTCATAAGTTTAGACATGATTAATTTCTTTAAGCGGAATTATTCGCTTAGAAATGACGACTTGTTTTTACATTTAAAAACAACCAAAACAAACAAATTTCATTCTTTGTACCACGAACTACGGGGTTTTGATCCTACATTGCACATCGTGGGTACGTAGGCATGAGGCGACAAGTCTCTCCAAACACAAAAACCTTAAAAACAATTTCTCTTCTCATCTCCTCAATCACTTTTCAAGCAAACATTTTTAGACCAAAAGCGGTAAATATTTCAAAGGGCTCCTATAGAGTACTATAGACGTTTTGGGTGCTAACATCTTTCCATTGCGTAACCAACCCCCCTTATCCAGTCTCTCTTCACTTGTTCTTGTTGTAGAGCTTGTGTAGGTTTTGTTCGCTCTTTTTCCTTTCCTTTTTGGATAAAATAAAAGTGCGGTGGCGACTCTTGCTTTTTCGAGTTAAGTTAATCAATAGCTTACACTCATGATTTTGCCGCTACAGTTACCATCACCATAGGTAACACTTCACCAACTCCCACCTAGAACCGACTACTCGCTCCCGGTCCCCAACATAGGACCAGAGCACACAAAAGTTCGTCACCATCACCATATGTAGCGCTTCATCGATTCCCACATAGAACTGGTTACCCGCTCCCGATCCATACCACCAGACCAAAGCATACCAAAATTGGACCAAAGTCCATACACCATAATGCATGACTCTTAACAACATGCATTATCACTAAAAAGTTCACCAAAAGGATCCCCATACACATCTCACCATTTATGCACCACATCATTCATCATACGTAACAATTAATCAATGTTACAACATCAATAAATATAATAATCACAAAATAGCAGCAACTCAACAAATGCAAATTCATAGGTACTCATGTTAATTCACCAGAACAATAACACATCATTGAATGAACACAACAATTTGCTAATCATTCATATGATTCATCATAGACATTGCCACATTAAGCACATAATTATAACTCAACTAATTCACCAAGCACCACCATGAGGCATCTCTGTGCGTTAGCTTTCCAACGCTTCAAACAACGTCTCATTTGGACTTATGGAATAGAAGTTACGGCCGAAATCGACAAAAGGGTCAACTATCCAAAATAGGGACCAATAGATTGCTCCAAGGGACCAATCGATTGTCCCAACTCACTGTCTTCAATTTTTTTCTTCAAATTTTCAATGATACTTACCAGCACAACCACATAACAAATAATTAAAACACCAATTAATCAAATAAAATTCTACATAATTCAATTAAATTAATTAATCGAATTTGTGGTGTTAGAGTAAACTTAAAAGTCTTACACCAAATTACAATCGTTAATAGGTTTGAATCAAACGGTGAAATTAAAGAAGATAAAAAATAAATAAAAAATATATGACCATTTCTTTTTCCTAAAAAATATACTAATTATATGATCGTTTAATTTACTCTTATTAACGGTTGAGATTTGGTGTGTGTGTGTGTGTGTGTGTGTGTATATATATATATATATATATATATATATATATATATATATATATATATATATATATATATATATATATATATATATATATATATATATATATATAACTTAAATAATATTTTATAAATTAAAAGTATTTATAATAAAATCTGCACAAAAATAAATTATGTTTGTTATGAATAAAGATAAAAGTGGATGTCCATTCTTATTCTTCTTTTCATCTTCATATTCCTTATTAATAGTTGTGACTTCCCATCTCCCTTATGCCCTATAAATAAGGTCCATATTGCAATATAAAGTGTACATTTGAAGATGATAATATAATATTACTTTCTCTCTTCTCTTTCTCTCTTTCAACTCTCCTTCATCTCTATATAGTTTTGATTAATTTCATAACACGTTATCAGCACGAAACTCTACCATATGAATGTTAATTAATTGTCTAAAAAGTGATACAAAAAATTTGATAATGAAGGTCTGACTATATGAAGCTCCAAGATTTAGAAGGTAACATTATTATTTTTTGTTTCGTAATATATATTTTTAATTCTACCTATTATGTATTGCTATATTGATTAGAAGCACTACGCCAAAATTGATATTTTGTATCGCCTAATTTAATAGCGCTTTTAAAGAAAGTGCTATTAAAAAGGAAACAAACACATCTATAATAGCACTTTATGGTCGGGCGCTATTATAGGATACAAAGAATTTGATTTTGATAGCACTTTGTAAAAAAACGCTATTAATTTTCTTTACTAAGATAGCGCTTTTTAAAAAACGCTATTAATTTTCTTCACTAAGATAGCGATTTTTTAAAAATGCTGTTGAATATAATACACATAGACCTATAATAGCGCATTTATCTCGGACGCTGTTATAAGTTATACGAAATTAAAAATTGCTTAAACATATAATAGCACTTTATTAAAAATGCTATTATAGGCTAGAAAAAATTTAAACTAAAAAAACTATTTGGACATATGATAGCGCCTATACTAAAAAGGCTATCATAAGTAACAGTACATAGAAAATAATTATTGACCTTTGTTAGCGCTTTATTAAAAGTGTTATCATAGACAGGGAGAGATAAAATAACTTTTTTATGCCAATCAGTATTGAACTTGAGACCTTTGCTATCTAGAATTATTTTGTATTTATAATAGCACTCTACTAAAAGCGCTATCTTAGATAGGATTATTAAACAATAAAAACCAGCCTTTGGATGCCACTAAGACTCGAAGACTAGACAATAAGCTCCCCAAAGTTTAATTCTCCGCTAGGCTATGGAACAAATTTAATAATGGTATTGAAAGAAATTTATATATTACAACGAAAAATCTATTACAGGAAAAAATCAATTAAAGAAAGCTTTTATTCCTTTCGTTAAATTATCATGTCGTTCTTTCATCTGGTTTTCGATAAAAGTAAGTTCCCGCTCCGCTGAAAACAATTCATTGATTTTTTTGTCATCTTTCTTCTTTCAATTCAATATTTATTCCCATCAAATTCTTAATTTATTGTGTCACCTCCGTCAAACCCTCAAAAATCATTGATTCTCTTTGTCATCTCCTTTAAAACCTAAAACATAATTGATGTATTGAGTGACCTGCTCATAATCCTACATTCCAAAATCTGAAGATTTGTTACAATGTCATCGGAATAAGAAGAATACTCTACATATTTCACTTCACATCTCTCTGTCTCTCTTCAAAGCTCCAGAATCACCATTTCAAAGAAAATCAAAGGTATTTCATTAAAGATTAAGCATACTAGAATTGATATGTTTTTGTTCCTATAATTGATATGGATGTTAGTTGTTTGATTAAATGCCTCATAGAAACAAGATGTTAATTATTCAAAATGATTGTGATTTTGTTACATCGATGTAGCTTGAGAATGAGGGTTTGTGGTTGCTAGTAGTAGAGTACATATGGTTAGGGTCATTTACTAGTTTATCTTAGATTTGTAACTTGTCGGTGACGGAAGTTGAACCAGAACAATAGCTAGTGAAGTTTGTGTTAGCTAAATTGTTGTTTTCTACCAAGCTGTTGAATTGTCCACCATTCGGAAATTGTCGAATACCCCAAAAAACACTAAAAATATCCACTTCAATTAGTCTTCTTTCTTCAAACTTTCAAACTTCAAAAGCCCAAAAAAAATGTAGTAAACTAGTGTTAGTGGAAGAGCAATTAGCATTCCAAATATAAACCTGCAACAAAATAAAATGTACATCATAAAAAACCAACTTTTACAATATTTGTGAATCTAAATGCAAGTTGGTTTAGTGATTACTCTGTGACATAAAGTGAAGAGAAGAATAAGAAGGTTCTGTTTTTAGTAATTGTACAACTTGGTTTGTGTGACCCAGTGCGAGTTGGTTTAATGATTTAAGGTTTTGTTGTAAGTACATGTGCAAGTTGCTTTGTGTGACCCAGTGCAAGTTGGTTGAGTTATTTAAGGATTTGTTTTTAGTACCTGTACAATAACAATGTCTAACAGTACTCCCCTAAGTCCTACGATAGTGGAAGAAACGACAATGATAGCCAGGCAGATAGGGAAACGGACCACTATTTCAAATGAAGCAATTGTGTTTCCACACACAATAATTCGTGGCTGCAAACTTGCGTTGATTTATTTTCTTTCCCTTTATGTTTAGACCGTGTTTCTGTTTTTCCGTCACAGAGCCGCGTTTGTATCTTGATATTTTTCTAGTAATTGAGGTTGTTGTTAACCACATTGCCTCAATAAGGTTTGAGTTTGGAGGCACTGTTCTATACATGCTACCATATTAATTCATCAATATAGTTTCCCCTGTGTCTATTTTACAACTCATTACGTTAACTATTTTTTACAGCACCAAGAAGAGAAAAAAGGAATACATGTAAAGAAATTTAGAAAAAGGATTGTGAAATTCCATGATGTAAGAAACTAAAAATGGTAGCGTTAGTGTCCGAATTCTCTAACTTGAACTGAAGATGCTAAGTTAAGTTATGTAGAATACAATTTCTCTGTATTTGTTCTTGTTTTGTAATTTGGACCGGGTGAGCATGCATATGTTTATCTTTGCTTTGGATTTCGTGAGATGCTGAATGTTGTTGGTGATAAAGAAGGAGCTGGAGCTGGTGTTTTGGTACGTTTTTGTGCCCTCGTTTGTGGTAATGCTTAATTGTATAGCTTATTCGTTATTTGTATTGAGGTTTTAAATTGTGATAGCGAAGATATCTATAACTTTGATGCCACGGCTGAGATTGTGGATCTTATTTTAAAACACTTACTAAGAGTTAAATCAATTCTAATAAAATGGATACAATATCTCCAGTAGCATTCATTAATATATAACCATGCATAAAATTATTTATAGGTTTATTTTGTAATGTTCAACAATAATACAGGATTGAATGTTATTCAACACGGCGCAGTCAAAAAATGGACAAACCTATACTTCTTACAGGTCCTGGGAAGGTTAGTTTCCCTCCCATTTTTTCATCTGTCTGAGATGCTTTGAAGGAAAATAACAGACTCAAAGTTATCTACATTTTAGAGTTTTACTATCAACTAGTTATTGGCCAATATAAGAAGATGCTTTGGTCATAAAGTACAAAGTAGCTGCTATCACATTATTGCATTATCATATCCTCAAAGCATCTCCCTTTTACAATATTGGGCTATCACGATATTACTTATATATAAGGACCTGTGATTTATAATCTCCCTTTGCATGTGCTCATCAACCTACGGAATTAAGTAAAACATCATTAATAAATTGAGCATAAGTTCATGTAATAATTATAAAATAACATAAAATGGAAGAAAAGTGCAACCTTGAAGCCTCTTTCAATGAACTTAACAACATATAACTCTCCACTAAATTTTTCTCTTCCAAACTTTGCTATGTCTGTATTGTAGAATAAAATTCCATGTATGAATACCTTATTAATGCTATTATGTAAGTGTATTTTTTCTTACTTTACCTTATCTTTTCTATTTCAGGATTTTGGTAAAATTACTTCAAAATTCCGACCTTTGCCCTTTCAGTAAAAAATCTTAGCATGTGACTTCTTACAAATAGGTAAGTCCTCAATTTCGTATCATGTTTGTGTTTGAAAAGACATAGCAAAAAACTAGAAAATTACCTTAAACTTTGAAGGAATTCTCAATTCTCAATTTTCATGCATAATGAATTATAGTGCATAATTAATTTATAGCATGTTTGACCCACACGTAACAAGTGTGACCTAAAGTTCACTTAGGAGAAATTTTAACTTCGTCTCATCAAGCGTTACCTTAAAACCACTGACTCAACCTCATCAAGTAACTTTGAAAAAATTATCAAAGGTGGAAATTCCAATTTGTTTCCATAGGTAAAACAAAATATTTACTTGATGAACTTCTGCTTTGTAGAAATTTAGTTAGTGTTGAATATAAATTAACTCTGATGATTGTCCGTGGCTAGATTGGTTGTTCCTGGCTTGATTTGTTCTATTGTGTATGTTGCATACGTCCTAGCATAAAAGCTTCTTCCTTTCCATAGACCTGTTAACTCTCATCATAACTTATGTAGCTTATTAGTTTAATGTAGTTTTAGGTGACGAAATATTTGTGACAAAATATTTGTTTGGAATTGCAGTGTTGATGTAGCTGGCCATCGCAGTTTAAGGAATTTGTTTGGAAGTGTAGTCATATTACAGGTAATTTCTCATTTGAAAATTTCTTGTTGCTATCTTTTGCCCATATGGTAATAGATTTATATAGTAAAATTTGTTTAATCAATGAGCTTAGTTTTCAAACCAAAGAGTTGTAAATTACTAAATGTAACTTTGCATTGCAGGGTCTGTATAAGAGCTTTCCAAAAGGTTGTACTAGTCGCCTCAATTCAATTTTGGTAACTACTATTTCTTCCATTCAAGAATGAAATATCACATTGAAATCCAAAATTGTTCCAACCAATTCTGTCGGAGCTGAATCATTACCCCCATATATTGTTGTAATAGAATTTGATTTTTATCAACAAAAGAAGAAAATAGTTTAGCATCATTTTGTAGTATCCGACTTCAAACAATTATATAAACTTTTATTGTTTGTAATTAATTTATTGTTTGTAATTAATTTATATTAATTGTAATTATTTTGAATAAAAATTGATTGCATGTCTTATGTGTAATACTGTTGATATTTGGATTTGAGAAGAATATATGATTTTTTTACTGCAGTATCGAGTTACAAAATTTCATTTTTTTTAAAGAATAAATAAAATAACATTAATAGCGTTTTTTTAGAAAGTGTTATTAAAGATAGTGTCTATAATAGCGCTTTTAGAAAAGGTGCTATTGAATACTAGGACTATAATAGCACTTCTTGAAAAAATGCTATTAAATCCTTCTCCAAACAAGGTGTATGGTAGCGTAGAACACTGATATGATAGCGTTTATTGTGAAGCGTTATTAAAACCTCCCCTTTTAATAGCGCTTTAAAAGTGCTATTATAGGTATCAAATCTATAATAGCGGGGGCTTTTATAGCGCTTTAAAACGCTATCAAAAGTCTAAAAAAACGCTATCAAATCTATAACTTAAATAATATTTTATAAATTAAAAGTATTTATAATAAAATCCGCACAAAAATAAATTATGTTTGTTATGAATAAAGATAAAAGTGGATGTCCATTCTTATTCTTCTTTTCATCTTCATATTCCTTATTAATAGCTGTGACTTTCCATCTCCCTTAGGCCCTATAAATAAGGTCCATATTGCAATATAAAGTGTACATTTGAAGATGATAATATAATATTATTTTCTCTCTTTTAACTCTCCTTCATCTCTATATAGTTTTGATTAATTTCATAACACGTTATCAGCACGAAACTCTACCATATGAATGTTAATTAATTGTCTAAAAAGTGATACAAAAAATTTGATAATGAAGGTCTGACTATATGAAGCTCCAAGATTTAGAAGGTAACATTATTATTTTTTGTTTCGTAATATATATTTTTAATTATACCTATTATGTATTGCTATATTGATTAGAAGAAAAAAAATCAACAATGATTTTCATGAATCCCAGAAGGATTGGATGAATAATGTTAAAATATCTCTGAAAGACTATAAAATAATGTGTTTGTTATACAGTTCCTGAAGAACTTAACAAAT
Source organism: Lathyrus tuberosus (assembly GCA_022829125.1). NCBI lineage: Eukaryota > Viridiplantae > Streptophyta > Magnoliopsida > Fabales > Fabaceae > Lathyrus > Lathyrus tuberosus. The sequence goes on from JALAZF010000093.1 coordinate 6,937,258, forward strand.
ATCCTTGAAGAATAGAAAAATAATAATTTATTATATAGTTCCTGAAGAACTTATCAAGCATCCCTGAAGTTGAGCAACCTAATAATTTATTATATAGTTCCTGAAGAACTTATCAAACATCGCTGAATGATAGCAAAATAATAATTTATTATAGAGTTCTTGAAGAACTAATCAAGATCCCTGAATGATAGAAAAATAATAATTTATATAGTTCTTAAAGAAATTATATTGCATCCCTGGAGGATTGCACGAAAAGTGTTTATCTTTATCTTTGTTTGAAGATCTATGATCTACCTCTCGAAAAAATTATATATATTATAATGGATCCCTAGAAGATTGTTAAAAAAAATGAATTACTTTTATTCATTCATCAAAGAAGGGTTATGCCTTGATGATTGATAAGAAAATGATTATTCTGTCTCCATTGATCAGAAAAGTATCAATAACGATTTTCATGGATCTTAGAAAAATTGACAATCACAGAAGGATTGCATGAATAATATTAATAATTGTAAATTTATTAAGATTGAAAGATATATATTTTATACAAATTATTTTATATTTACTAGAGATTGAAACAAATTAGAAGAATAAAATCATATGTATTATGGTAAACCAGAAGTTTACAAATCACACTTAAGTGTGTTGTTGGCAAAACCAGTTGGGTCATCTCAGATGTATTATGATGTGACAACTTGTTTTGAAGAACCAGAAGTTTCTTCAATACAATAAAATTTGTGCGTTCCTAAAGGAAAATTTGAGAAATTGAGTTTTTATAACATTAATTGTTGCATTGACTAAAAGATCGTGTATATGTCTATTCACAGCTAGAAGTTTGTGAAATTGTTTTCTCAACTAATTAGACTAAGACCTTGTTTTTTAGATTTTTCAGAAATTTCTTGATAAGTATCACATATATTACTAAAATTAATATTGAACATCTTGAAGGACATGTTCATAAAAAAAATGGACTTGAAGATCCATTCTTTAGACGTCTAAAGTTAGTTATATAGTTGATACTTGTGAGATCATCAATTCTAAATTAGATATTTGAAACACACAAAGTATGGTATTAAGATATTTATTCGCATTAAGCCAACAAGTTAGTACATGGTAATTCTCCCCTTAACTTACAAATTATGTTAGGCTCATAGTCTAATACTTCTCATCTTAGTAAACTTTTGGATGTGTTGTGATTATTCAATTGCTCCAATATAGTACGCTAAGATGAATTTTGAAAGAATGTTGAGAAAATGCATTTTATATGAATCTTGTATTTGAGGTGTTATCTTGGTCTAATAATTGGACACTTACTTGAAGTCCAGTAGGCTGATTATCAATTTATAAATTAATTTACTCAATACTAGGGGGAGAAAACAAGCAGCACAAAGTGTGAACCATAAGTTCAAATGAACAATTTGAAATAAAATATTATTATATCATTTTGATCCTCAAAGTTCAAAACACAATTTATTTGCAAAGTTTATGAAACAAATTATTAGCTGCTAATATTCCACTGAAAGTGGATTCTCATATTGGACAATATAATATTGCAAATGAGTTATAGTCGCGCCTCAAGCGTGGTAGAAAAGTCGGTTCCTATGTTAAAAGTCCTCTACTAAGAAAAGAAACTAAAGTTAAAAATGACCCAAGTGAGGATAAGAAAACTCTAAGAGCACTTTGACATAATTTAATTTTGAGTTCCAGAAGAACTAACCAGGTACCTGAAATTTATGAAAATTAGGAGATCTCGATAAATTATGTCATGAATGGAATATGATGGAACCAAAATAAAGTCAATGTTGACAATGTCTTTGTATACAGTATAGCGCTATATTATAATAAATAATAATGAGGATCATGAGTCAAAGTCTATCAAAGATTGTAGACAAAGTGAAAATTGGCCAAAATGAATATATTCAATTGAAGACGAATTAAACTCACTTTACAAGTGACTCGATTTTGGACTTGTAGTTCGAACACCTGAAGGTGTAAAACCAATTGGATATAAATGACTTTGTTTGTGAAAAAGTAAAATAAACGGTGAAATTGTGAGATACAAAGCTTGAGTTGTTATTCAATAATCTTCACAAAGACCTAAGATTTATTTTGATGAAACATATTCACCTGCAGTGGATGCAATTCAATTCTTGATATTTAATTAAGTTTGTAGCACACGAAAGTCTTAATTTGCACAAGATGGATGTTGTAACAACTTATCTGCATGGTTCACTTGATAGTGAAATTTACATGAAACTTCCTAAAGGGTTCAATATACCAGATGCACACCACTCCGAATCTCGAGAAAACTACTCCATAAGATTGAACAATTCTCTCTATGGGATGAAACAATCTGGAAAAATGTGGTACAATTGTCTCAGTGAATATTTGCTTAGAGAGGGATATACAAATAACTCCATTTGTCCTTGTATTTTTAGAAGAAGATCAGGAAAGGAATTTGCAATAATAGCTGTCTATGTGTATGACATAAATATTATTGGAACTCCTGAAGAGCTTCCAAAAGCTATGAATTGTTTAAAGAAAGAGTTTGAGATGAAGGACTTAGGAAAGACAAAATTATGTCTAGGTTTGCAAATTGAACATTTGGACAAGGGAATATTTGTACATCAAGAAGGCTATATAGAAAAGGTGTTAAAACGCTTCTATATGGACAAATGTCACCCGTTGTCTACTCCAATGGTTGTTAGATCATTAGATGTGGAGAAAGATCCTTTCAGACCTCGAGAAAAGGATGAAGAATTGCTTGGTCCTGAAGTGCCATATCTCAGTGCAATTGGAGCACTAATGTACCTTTCTAATTATACACATCCTGATATATCATTTGCTGTCAATTTATTAGCAAGATACAATTCTTCACCTACACGAAGACATTGGAACAGAGTCAAACATATACTCCGTTACCTTAGAGGTACAATAGACATGGGTTTGTTTTATAGCAAAGTATCCAGATTTGAATTAACAGGTTATGCAGGTACAAAGTACCTGTCAGATCCTCATAATGGTAGATCACAAACAGTGGGGGTACAACTATTTCATGGAGATCAATCAAACAAACCTAGCAGCAACATCATCTAATCATGCAGAACTTTTAGCATTACATGAGGCAAGTCGAGAATGCATTTGGTTTAGATCTTTAATTCAGCACATCCAAAATACTTGTGGTTTATCTTCTAAGACATTAAATACAACGACCGTATGTGAAAATAATACTGCATGCATCGCTTAGTTGAATGTGGGTTACATTAAAGGAAACCGGACAAAACACATTTCTCCAAAGTTTTTTTTACTCTTGATCTTCAAAAGAGTGGTGATATAAGCATCCAACAAATCTGTTCATGTGATAATCTTGCAGACCTTTTCACAAAATCATTCCCAAGTAGAATTTTTAATCAACTAGTACAAAAGATTGGTCTTCATCGAAGAAATGATCGTTCGGCTGAGGGGGAGAAATGAAAGGATATTGTACTCTTTTTCCTTCACTAGATTTTTTCCCACTGGGTTTTTTCTAGTAAGGTTTTAATGAGGCATATTCTCAATGGACATCCAAGGGGGAATGTTATGAATAAAGATAAAAATGGATGTCTATTCTTATTCTTCTTTTCATCTTCATATTCCCTATTAATAGCTGTGACTTTCCATCTCCTTTAAGCCCTATAAATAAGGTCTATATTGCAATATAAAGTGTACATTTGAAGATGATAATATAATATTACTTTCTCTCTTCTCTTTCTCTCTTTCAACTCTCCTTCATTTCTATATAGTTTTGGTTAATTTCATAACAATGTTAATTTTTTTATTTATTTTTTTACAATAGTAGTTTAGGGCGAGACGGACTAAAACTGTCCTTTAATTACTTAACTTTAGACTTTTTTTTTTAACAAAAAAAAATTATAGACTTTGGATCTAACTTAGACTTGGTCGTTATAAATTTTTGGACTAATCATTAAAGTCATATCAATTATTTGACTTGTTTTTACTTTTAATTATTTTATTTATATATTAATTAAATAAGTTTTTATTATAAAAAAAAAAGATAAATCAATAAATTAGGGGAAAAATATATTAATTGTTTAAAATAATTTTACACTCATCTGATAAACAACATATATTTTATTAAAATATAAATATATTTTAAATTAATTACATAACATAATTAATTTATAATAATTTTTTAATAACTGACAGTTTAAAACTATTTTATATTATTTAATGACATTCACTTGTTAAAATAAATATTTTTATTTAAATTATTAATGTATAAATATTATCCGAAGAAATTAAACTCTAAACAAATAATATCTATTAAAATAAACATTACTATTTTATTATTTATGTTCATTATGTATTAAATCTCGGAGTAAATGTTAAAATATTTAAAAAAAAATAAAAAGTAGATAAATTTGATCAATTAACAAATTTAAACATTTGAAAAAAAATCAAATCATAACATAAAAAATTAAAGTTGTATATTTAATTTCTTAAATTGTATTATTAAAAGAAAAAAATCACAAATTTCTATGTTTATCTCTCCTAAATAAATGGTAAATAGAAGATAAATAAATGAAACAAATCGTCAGTCATTAACAATTCCCCTATTAACAATCAACAAACTTATTCCCTAATCCTTACCCTACCATACCCTACCACGCAATCTCTTACTCCCACCAAAAGTATCCACCTCACGATTTATCATCATGTGCATTATTAAAGAATCTACGGTCACAATTTCCAGCGTGTATCATACGACCAAGTACCACTTCACATTCACTTTGACCCATTCCAAAATTCCATAGAATATAAATTTAATTCCCTCTCTCTCTCGGTTGAAACTTTTACTAGGCTTAAGATTTTTCTCTCCACTTCTCAACTTCTCTGAAGCATTCATCACTTCTCAGGTAATTAATTATTTATTTATTCCTTTATGTCACTTTTAACGGCCTTGTTGTTCTCTAAATTAATTATAATTGAGTATTAATTTAATATAGTCAATGGATTCAATCATGTCAGTTTCTGCATTATCGTGTCAATTTGAATTGTTTAACATTATGTTATTAGATTGATTGTTTTGATGATTTAGTTTTGAAGTTAACATTTTTGTTTTTTTGATAGATTAGTTTAATCTGCTAGTATTTCTGTGTGTTTTCCAGGGATTTACGGAAGGTGCGGTTTGACTTTCTTGTTAAGAAAAACGTGGTTTTGTTGTGGAGGTTACGGAACGTTAGGTTTTTGATTCATTCATCAACAACAACAACAACAAGCACAACAACGTTTGTATTGTTGTTGCATCTACGCTACTTCATGTTTGTTGTGTTTTGATTTAGTTTTTTTTTTCCGGTTTTTTTGGGTGGTTCTAACGTCGAATGGAATTGGATTTATTAGCTCAGATAAATTCGTTCTTGCCTGTTTTTGATTGGTTTGAATGTTTCATGTGGGAAAATTTTCACTTTTTATGATTTAAGTTTTGTGCCCACCTAGTGTTTGTTGTTGGGTCTGAATTGTTGGTTCTGAGTCTTTTTGTTAGATAGTAGATTAGTGAAGTGTCGTTTTTTAAGCTTTTGGAATAAATCAAGATGGATGAAGGTTGTAATTCTTGGGTTAGAAGGACAAAATTCTCTCACACAGTTTGTCACCGATTGGATTATTCGAGAGTAGGCTCTTTCATCATTCGGCCAGATGCAGTGCCGAATTCAGGTCTGAATTCAAGGACAGTATCATCAATATCATCATCATCATCTGCAGCAACACTAGCACCAGCATCAGCTTCAGCAACAGTAGCACCTGCATCAGCACCTCCTGCTGTTTCTAAGGTTTCAAAGGTTCAGAGGAATCCTTCCACAAATAAGCCGAGATCTGTGTCTCCTTTGCCTGAAATCTATCTCTCTGAAACCTTTAAGGAAGCCAAGAAGGAACAAAAGAGGTTCTCAACTCCAGGTCGCAGGAGGAAAGAACAGGATACGAAAATCATGGGGAAACTACTGAACAAGGATTCTCAAGTTTCCAGATCTAAGTCACCTCTTAAAAGTCCGATTAGGTACTTTGGATCAAAGAAATTCAGTGACAAGTCGAACCGGAAGGACTCTGGATGGACAAAGTATTTTGACCATGGTGGAGTAAAGGTTACTGCAGTAGAAACAGCCGAGGAATGGAATGTTGACCTCTGTAAGCTCTATCTTGGTCTTAGGTTTGCGTATGGAGCTCACAGTAGGCTTTACCATGGTAAATATGAGGGCGAACCTGTTGCTGTGAAACTTATTAGGGTACCAGATGATGACGAAAATGGAATGTTGGCCACTAAGTTAGAGAAGCAATTCATCACAGAAGTCACGCTTTTATCTCGCCTCCACCACCAAAATGTTCTTAAGGTAAGTCCAACCCTTTCCCATCTTTTGTTCAGCTGTTTATTTGCTGTTGAGTTTTTTTATAGATAAAATACTCTACTTGTTTGTGTCTTATTATGTTGCTTTCAAGCATTTTTAACCTCAAGTATGATAAGGTTGGCCAAAACAGGATACACATGTCATAACTTTGATCGAAGAACATTGTCGCAAGCATTTAAAATGTAGTTTTTAGCTTTGTGCAGAGCTATTTGTTATTCTTGTTAAATACATGGTTGGCATAATATACAATATTTTGTAATATTATTGGACTTGATTCTTTAGTTTTGTTGAAATATCTAGCTGCAAAAATAAGGATGCTATTTCGTCCATTCTTTGTTGTATATTTTGGTCTGATTATGTAGTTCATATTTCACTTCATGTTAAGAAGTTTACTATAACAAGGAAGGTAGTCGATACATGATTTCTCATATATCTTGATCTGATTATGCAGTTCGTAGCAGCATGCAGAAACCCTCCTGTTTATTGTGTTATCACAGAATATCTATCTGAGGGTTCCTTGAGGGCATATTTGCATAAGTTGGAAGGAAAAACCATGTCTCTACAGAAGCTAATTGCTTTTTCTCTGGATATTGCTCATGGAATGGAATATATACACTCTCAGGGTGTCATTCATCGAGACCTTAAACCAGAGAATGTCCTTATTAATGAAGACTTTCACCTTAAAATTGCTGATTTTGGTATTGCTTGTGAGGAAGCATACTGCGACTTACTTGCTGGTGACCCCGGTACCTACCGCTGGATGGCACCAGAGATGATCAAACGAAAACACTATGGGAGAAAGGTTGATGTGTATAGTTTTGGCCTTATCTTATGGGAGATGTTTACTGGTACAATACCATATGAGGATATGACTCCCATCCAGGCTGCTTTTGCTGTTGTATACAAGGTAACGCTCCTTTGCTTTAAATCATGTCATTTCATTTTCTATTAGCAGTTTATGCAATATGATTTTCAACAAAAAGAATTTCACTCTCTTGAAAGTAATTTTCCACGGTTTACGAATGCAATTCTAATACTCCTGTGATTTGGTATTCAGAATTCAAGGCCTGTTATTCCTCTAAACTGCCCACCTGCTATGCGAGCTTTAATTGAGCAATGTTGGTCCTTGAATCCGGACAAAAGGCCCGAGTTCTGGCAGGTTGTTAAGGTGTTAGAAGAGTTTGAATCTTCGCTTGCTCGCGATGGAACATTGACCCTGCTGCAAAACCCTTGCGGGCAAGATCATAAAAAAGGCCTTCTACATTGGATTCACAAGCTTGTTCCTGCTCATCACAATACTGGTCCCGTGGTTAAACCAAAATTTACATGAATCTTCTGAATGTCCTAACTTTTGTAGTACACTAGGCTCAATGTAATTAATATTGAATAGTTTAAATACAAATCCTCTACAGAAAAAGGTTGTTTTTGGTTTTCTGGCTGTAGTTCTCTTTATAACAACATTCATATGAGAGTTGTAAATTGATCTGTAGTATTAGCTTTTTTTAGGGCAACACTTATATGTTTTTATTTGTTTTATAAGCCTATAAGGTACTTTGTCTATTCTCCAATACCAGTTTTGATACTATACTCGTAATGTTTCATTCTTTTTATTTCATGCACAGTTAGGCTACTGTATGCATGTGACATTAAAGCTTACTAATGTTAAATGATTTTTCACTTTTGGAAAAGGCATTGTACTCTGCCTCCAAGATCCAACAACTTGTGGATTCAACTAACATGACATTAAGTTATTCTGTCAAAATTAATACTAAAATATCGTAAATTCATTAGTTGGTTGTTGTTTTGTTAAACTTTGTGAACTAGTCACATTCATTACGCTTTCACTATAAAGGACACTGTATATGTTGTGATTATGTACTGATTTTAACACTTTTACATGCTTGAGTTATGTACAATGAATCTTGCAAGAGGTTGTATGTGACTTTCAAAATTCATTGGATGTAACAAGATTTTTGACCAAAATACCATACCAAAGAAAATTACGATTTTACCAAGTAACCGTATTGATTATTGGCTGCATTTTCATTATCATAAAATATAAAGTAAGAATAGTAATTATAAGTTGTTATGCATATGCCCTTTAAATTAGTTAAAAATTCATATTCTATTCGTTACAAAATTTACACATATTTATTTTCAATACATACATTTTACTTCTAAATTCCATAATACGTCCGATTAGGATACAAGCAGAAAAATCCAAACTATAAAAATAAGCATTTAAAGTTATATTAATCGTAAAAATTATCAAAATTTAAAAATTAAGCAATTAAAGGATTATTAAAAAAATTAAAATTGACAATTACTTTGACATAAAATTTCTTGTACAAATGTGACAAAATTGTGAAGTGTGAAACAGATGTTGTAATAATACAAAAACAGAATAAAATATACTACAATATTTTAAAAGGAGCTTCAATTTAGTGTGTATTGGGAGAAAGTTCAATGAGTAGCTTCTTCCAATAAGTGGTTTGGTGGTGGGTTGAAAAAAATACGTGCATATTGGGAGTGTGAGATAATGAGCAATGGGTTTTTATTATAATTGGATTAAGAATATTATTGTCTATTTATATTTTATCTACTATCTATCAAATACAAAGAAGTTCCTTGTAGTGACAAATGTGCCATTCCCCCCAAAAAAGTTTCCACTACTAAAAGTTAAAATGGTAACTAGCAAAGTCAACAAAAATCAATGCTTCCTTTTCACAAGAAACTGCCATGTGCTTAATTCCCATTGGTCCGGAAATAAAATATGACTATTCACTCTCAATTTTGAATTTTAAATTTTATCTTCCCATTGTCCCACACTTTTCTCTCTCTTTCTCCCTCACCCGTTTTCTCTCATCTCTTTTTCCCATCAAAACCCTAGACTCCCGTCGCCCCCCTTTCTCCCTCGTCTCAGATTCTCCCTCCTCTGCTACTTTCCATAAGTCCTCTTTCTTCCATGTGCAAACTCTCACACATCTTCACATTCAAATACTCATTCCTAACAATAACCCTAAATATAACTCTCACATTTAATAGTGTTGGGACTATGTTACGACACTTAGTTTGAAGGATATGCATAACATTTTATTCATCTTTTTTGAAGAATGTTATTCTGTTTCAATTTCAATTCCTTCCTACATCATTATCTTACCTGTATTTAGTTTATAATTATGTTTTTGTTGATTGCTTAGGTGATGGATGTCTTTACTAGATACTTGAGTTTTGTGTTCAAGAACTTGATGCAGCAGTAGCAGCAACACTACGACCTTTCTCTGACAATAACTCGACGTTTGGTAACACTTCAATCTAATTCATCATCTGCTGTTATTCTGTAGTTAAAGTTCAATGCCAATTGTATGCATTTTCCCCTGATTTGCTGAACTATATAGGCTATGTAAATGCTTGAGTTATTTTTCTGAGTTTTGATTGTGCAAGTTGTTTCGTTTAGTGGACTGTTTTGAACTGTTATATAATGCTTGAGTTGTTTTTCTGAGTTTTGATTGTGCAAGTTGTGATCTTCAGTTTGTGTCCCATACTTAGCAGTAACTAATCTCTATTCTATTCATGGCAGGTTTTGAAGATCAGCTGGTACTTTTCCTTTTTTGCAAGACACAAAGATGGAGATGACTTGTGGAAGGAAACATGGTGTGGATATCGAATTGAGACTTGCAGAACTGGACAAGAACTTCACGCGACACTTCCATTGTATGTCATGTGCAGCAAATTCAATTCGTATCGACGAAGTTTACAGGTAACTTTAGTTATGTTTAAACCTCTTATGTTTATACCTTTATTCCTGCCTTTTGTCGCTGTCTTTGAATTTTGCTGACATGTTCTGAATTGTGGCTTTGGTGCACCCACTTCTGTATGTTATTGCTAGAACCTTGAATTGATTTTCATGTTGACATGTTTGAGTTTCTATATTGTACCATTTACCAATTATTTTGGATTGTGAATTTGTTGCTTTTATTCACATACTTGCCATGTACTGCTCTGTACCTTGTGCTATGACTTCTTTGGTTTTCATGTTGATACATTTGGCACAAGTTGGATGAAGCATGAGGATTGGCTTGCATTGGCAATATTATCTTGAATCCCCCATTCCTTAGTAAGTTTTAAGTGTGTGTGTTTTTTTTTGAACTCATTTTCTGTTGGATTCTACTTTAATTACTCTTGGCACCTTTGGTTGTGTAGGTTGTGTGATCGTGATAAAGGTGGAAGCACTTGGAAACATGAAGAGGATTGGCGGCGTAAATCATGGAGCATTGATGAAGAATTGAAAGCCATAGGTATTGGTACATGACTTGGGGTATTTGGAATGACATGCTTTCCACTGCTGTGTTATCTTGACAGATGAGACTCATATTGTTTTTTTGCAGAATATCCATGAATGTGTCTGAGTTTGGTACAAAGAACTTGGATAACTTGAAGGTTTGGATTAGGAAACTGGTGGTTTGACACAAAGGTGGCATTTGAGCTTACACTTCATCATCCAAGTGAGCATGGTGAGTAACTTTCGAGTTGTTTTGGTTTGTATACCTACTGCCCTTGATTTTTGTTAACATTATTTGCTGTTGAATTGTGTAATTGTCCTCAAAATTCCATGTATGCCAAGTACTTTCCCATGGCTGCTGCTATGTACTTTAATATGCTCTCAAATTGTGATTTGGTTTCCATGTACAAATCTTATGGAGCACCTTGGCACAATGATAGTTTGATGTGATAAGGAAGCAAGTCAAGGATGCTCTTGCACTTGGAGTACTTGGATTGGTAAGAGCTTGAGAATTTGGAAATGGTTGCAACTACTTGCGCTTCGTGCAAAGGATAAAGTGTGATCTTCAGTTTGTGTCCCATACTTAGCAGTAGCTAATCTCTATTCTATTCATGGCAGGTTTAGAAGATCCGCTGGTACTTTTCCTTTTTTGCAAGACACAAAGATGGAGATGACTTGTGGAAGGAAACATGGTGTGGATATCGAATTGAGACTTGCAGAACTGGACAAGAACTTCAGGCGACACTTCCATTGTATGCCATGTGCTGCAAATTCAATTCGTATTGATGAAGTTTACATGTAAGCTTTAGTAATGTTTAAACCTCTTATGTTTATACCTTTATTCCTGCCTTTTGTCGCTGTCTTTGAATTTTGCTGACATGTTCTGAATTGTGGCTTTGGTGCACCCACTCCTGTATGTTATTGCTAGAACCTTGAATTGATTTTCATGTTGACATGTTTGATTTTCTATATTGTACCATTTACCAATTATTTTGGATTGTGAATTTGTTGCTTTTATTCACATACTTGCTATGTACGGCTCTGTACCTTGTGCTATGACTTCTTTTGTTTTCATGTTGATACATTTGGCACAAGTTGGATGATGCATGAGGATTGGCTTGCATTGGCAATATTATCTTGAAGCCCCCCTTCCTTGGTAAGTTTTAAGTGTGTGTTTTTTTTTGAACACATTTTCTGTTGGATTCTACTTTAATTACTCTTGGCACCTTTGGTTGTGTAGGTTGTGTGATCGTGATAAAGGTGGAAGCACTTGGAAACATGAAGAGGATTGGCGGCGTAAATCATGGAGCATTGATGAAGAATTGAAAGCCATAGGTATTGGTACATGACTTGGGGTATTTGGAATGACATGCTTTCCACTGCTGTGTTATCTTGACAGATGAGACTCATATTGTTTTTTTTTGCAGAATATCCATGAATGTGTCTGAGTTTGGTACAAAGAACTTGGACAACTTGAAGGCTTGGATTAGGAAACTGGCGGTTTGACACAAAGGTGGCATTTGAGCTTACACTTCATCATCCAAGTGAGCATGGTGAGTAACTTTCAAGTTGTTTTGGTTTGTATACCTATTGCCCTTGACTTTTGTTAACATTATTTGTTTTTGAATTGTGTAATTGTCCTCAAAATTCCATGTATGCCAAGTACTTTCCCATGGCTGCTGCCATGTACTTTAATATGCTCTCAAATTGTGATTTGGTTTCCATGTACACATCATATGGAGCAACTTAGCACAATGATGGTTTGATGTGATGAGGAAGCAAGTCAAGGATGCTCTTGCACTTGGAGTACTTGGATTGGTAAGAGCTTGAGAATTTGGAAATGGTTGCAACTGCTTGCGCTTGGTGCAAAGGATAAAGTGTGATCTTCAGTTTGTGTCCCATACTTAGCAGTAACTAATCTCTATTCTATTCATGGCAGGTTTTGAAGATCCGCTGGTACTTTTCCTTTTTTGCAAGACACAAAGATGGAGATGACTTGTGGAAGGAAACATGGTGTGGATATCGAATTGAGACTTGCAGAACTGGACAAAAACTTCACGCGACACTTCCATTGTATGCCATGTGCTGCAAATTCAATTCGTATCGACGAAGTTTACATGTAAGCTTTAGTTATGTTTAAACCTCTTATGTTTATACCTTTATTCCTGCCTTTTGTCGATTTCTTTGAATTTTGCTGACATGTTCTGAATTGTGGCTTTGGTGCACCCACTCCTGTATGTTATTGCTAGAACCTTGAATTGATTTTCATGTTACCATGTTTGAGTTTCTATATTGTACCATTTACCAATTATTTTGGATTGTGAATTTGTTGCTTTTATTCACATACTTGCTATGTACGGCTCTGTACCTTGTGCTATGACTTCTTTGGTTTTCATGTTGATACATTTGGCACAAGTTGGATGATGCATGAGGATTGGCTTGCATTGGCAATATTATCTTGAAGCCCCCCTTCCTTGGTAAGTTTTAAGTGTGTGTTTTTTTTTTGAACTCATTTTCTGTTGGATTCTACTTTAATTACTCTTGGCACCTTTGGTTGTGTAGGTTGTGTGATCGTGATAAAGGTGGAAGCACTTGGAAACATGAAGAGGATTGGCGGCGTAAATCATGGAGCATTGATGAAGAATTGAAAGCCATAGGTATTGGTACATGACTTGGGGTATTTGGAATGACATGCTTTCCACTGCTGTGTTATCTTGACAGATGAGACTCATATTGTTTTTTTTTGCAGAATATCCATGAATGTGTCTGAGTTTGGTACAAAGAACTTGGACAACTTGAAGGCATGGATTAGGAAACTGGTGGTTTGACACAAAGGTGGCATTTGAGCTTACACTCCACCATCCAAGTGAGCATGGTGAGTAACTTTCAAGTTGTTTTGTTTTGTATACCTACTTCCCTTGACTTTTGTTAACATTATTTGCTGTTGAATTATGTAATTGTCCTCAAAATTCCATGTATGCCAAGTACTTTCCCATGGCTGCTGCTATGTACTTTAATATGCTCTCAAATTGTGATTTGGTTTCCATGTACACATCTTATGGAGCAACTTGGCACAATGATGGTTTGGTGTGATGAGGAAGAAAGTCAAGGATGCTCTTGCACTTGGAGTACTTGGATTGGTAAGAGCTTGAGAATTTGGAAATGGTTGCAACTGCTTACGCTTGGTGCAAAGGATAAAGTGTGATCTTCAGTTTGTGTCCCATACTTAGCAGTAACTAATCTCTATTCTATTCATGGCAGGTTTTGAAGATCAGCTGGTACTTTTCCTTTTTTGCAAGACACAAAGATGGAGATGACTTGTGGAAGGAAACATGGTGTAGATATCGAATTGAGACTTGCAGAACTGGACAAGAACTTCACGCGACACTTTCATTGTATTCCATGCGCTGCAAATTCAATTCGTATCGACGAAGTTTAAAGGTAAGCTTTAGTTATGTTTAAACCTCTTATGTTTATACCTTTATTCCTGCCTTTAGACGCTGTCTTTGAATTTTGTTGACATGTTCAGAATTGTGGCTTTGGTGCACCCACTTCTGTATGTTACTGCTAGAACCTTGAATTGATTTTCATGTTAACATGTTTGAGTTTCTATATTGTACCATTTACCAATTATTTTGTATTGTGAATTTGTTGCTTTTATTCACATACTTGCTATGTACTGCTCTGTACCTTGTGCTATGACTTCTTTGGTTTTCATGTTGATACATTTGGCACAAGTTGGATGAAGCATGAGGATTGGCTTGCATTGGCAATTTTATCTTGAAGGCCCCCTTCCATGGTAAGTTTTAAGTGTGTTTTTTTTTGAACTCATTTTCTGTTGGATTCTACTTTAATTACTCTTAACACCTTTGGTTGTGTAGGTTGTGTGATCGTGATAAAGGTGGAAGCACTTGGAAACATGAAGAGGATTGGCGGCGTAAATCATGGAGCATTGATGAAGAATTGAAAGCCATAGGTATTGGTACATGACTTGGGGTATTTGGAATGACATGCTTTCCACTGCTGTGTTATCTTGACAGATGAGACTCATATTATTTTTTTTTTGCAGAATATCCATGAATGTGTCTGAGTTTGGTACAAAGAACTTGGACAACTTGAAGGTTTGGATTAGGAAACTGGTGGTTTGACACAAAGGTGGCATTTGAGCTTACACTCCATCATCCAAGTGAGCATGGTGAGTAACTTTCAAGTTGTTTTGGTTTGTATACCTACTGCCCTTGACTTTTGTTAACATTATTTGCTGTTGAATTGTGTAATTGTCCTCAAAATTCCATGTATGCCAAGTACCTTCCCATGGCTGCTGCTATGTACTTTAATATGCTCTCAAATTGTGATTTGGTTTCCATGTACACATCTTATGGAGCAACTTGGCACAATGATGGTTTGGTGTGATGAGGAAGCAAGTCAAGGATGCTCTTACACTTGGAGTACTTGGATTGGTAAGAGCTTGAGAATTTGGAAATGGTTGCAACTGCTTGCGCTTGGTGCAAAGGATAAAGTGTGATCTTCAGTTTGTGTCCCATACTTAGCAGTAACTAATCTCTATTCTATTCATGGAAGGTTTTGAAGATCAGCTGGTACTTTTCCTTTTTTGCAAGACACAAAGATGGAGATGACTTGTGGAAGGAAACATGGTGTGGATATCGAATTGAGACTTGCAGAACTGGACAAGAACTTCACGCGACACTTCTATTGTATGCCATGTGCTGCAAATTCAATTCGTATCGACGAAGTTTACAGGTAAGCTTTAGTTATGTTTAAACCTCTTATGTTTATACCTTTATTCCTGCCTTTTGTCGCTGTCTTTGAATTTTGCTGACATGTTCTGAATTGTGGCTATGGTGCACCCACTTCTGTATGTTACTGCTAGAACCTTGAATTGATTTTCATGTTGACATGTTTGAGTTTCTATATTGTACCATTTACCAATTATTTTGGATTGTGAATTTGTTGCTTTTATTCACATACTTACTATGTACTGCTCTGTACCTTGTGCTATGACTTCTTTGGTTTTCATGTTGATACATTTGGCACAAATTGGATGAAGCATGAGGATTGGCTTGCATTGGAAATATTATCTTGAAGCCCCCCTTCCTTGGTAAGTTTTAAGTGTGTGTGTGTTTTTTTTTAACTCATTTTTTGTTGGATTTTACTTTAATTACTCGTAGCACCTTTGGTTGTGTAGGTTGTGTAATCGTGATAAAGGTGGAAGCACTTGGAAACATGAAGAGGATTGGCGGCGTAAATCATGGAGCATTGATGAAGAATTGAAAGCCATAGGTATTGGTACATGACTTGGGGTATTTGGAATGACATGCTTTCCACTGCTGTGTTATCTTGACAGATGAGACTCATATTGTTTTTTTTTGCAGAATATCCATGAATGTGTCTGAGTTTGGTACAAAGAACTTGGACAACTTGAAGGCATGGATTAGGAAACTGGTGGTTTGACACAAAGGTGGCATTTGAGCTTACACTCCACCATCCAAGTGAGCATGGTGAGTAACTTTCAAGTTGTTTTGTTTTGTATACCTACTTCCCTTGACTTTTGTTAACATTATTTGCTGTTGAATTATGTAATTGTCCTCAAAATTCCATGTATGCCAAGTACCTTCCCATGGCTGCTGCCATGTACTTTAATATGCTCTCAAATTGTGATTTGGTTTCCATGTACACATCATATGGAGCAACTTAGCACAATGATGGTTTGATGTGATGAGGAAGCAAGTCAAGGATGCTCTTGCACTTGGAGTACTTGGATTGGTAAGAGCTTGAGAATTTGGAAATGGTTGCAACTGCTTGCGCTTGGTGCAAAAGATAAAGTGTGATCTTCAGTTTGTGTCCCATACTTAGCAGTAATTAATCTCTATTCTATTCATGGCAGGTTTTGAAGATCCGCTGGTACTTTTCCTTTTTTGCAAGACACAAAGATGGAGATGACTTGTGGAAGGAAACATGGTGTGGATATCGAATTGAGACTTGCAGAACTGGACAAGAACTTCACGCGACACTTCCATTGTATGCCATGTGCTGCAAATTCAATTCGTATCGACGAAGTTTACATGTAAGCTTTAGTTATTTTTAAACCTCTTATGTTTATACCTTTATTCCTGCCTTTTGTCCCTTTCATTGAATTTTGCTGACATGTTCTGAATTGTGGCTTTGGTGCACCCACTCCTGTATGTTATTGCTAGAACCTTGAATTGATTTTCATGTTACCATGTTTGAGTTTCTATATTGTACCATTTACCAATTATTTTGGATTGTGAATTTGTTGCTTTTATTCACATACTAGCTATGTACGGCTCTGTACCTTGTGCTATGACTTCTTTGGTTTTCATGTTGATACATTTGGCACAAGTTGGATGATGCATGAGGATTGGCTTGCATTGGCAATATTACCTTGAAGCCCCCTTCCTTGGTAAGTTTTAAGTGTGTGTTTTTTTTTGAACTCATTTTCTGTTGGATTCTACTTTAATTATTCTTGGCACCTTTGGTTGTGTAGGTTGTGTGATCGTGATAAAGGTGGAAGCAGTTGGAAACATGAAGAGGATTGGCGGCGTAAATCATGGAGCATTGATGAAGAATTGAAAGCCATAGGTATTGGTACATGACTTGGGGTATTTGGAATGATATGCTTTCCACTGCTGTGTTATCTTGACAGATGAGACTCATATTGTTTTTTTTTGCAGAATATCCATGAATGTGTCTGAGTTTGGTACAAAGAACTTGGACAACTTGAAGGCATGGATTAGGAAACTGGTGGTTTGACACAAAGGTGGCATTTGAGCTTACACTCCACCATCCAAGTGAGCATGGTGAGTAACTTTCAAGTTGTTTTGTTTTGTATACCTACTTCCCTTGACTTTTGTTAACATTATTTGCTGTTGAATTATGTAATTGTCCTCAAAATTCCATGTATGCCAAGTACTTTCCCATGGCTGCTGCTATGTACTTTAATATGCTCTCAAATTGTGATTTGGTTTCCATGTACACATCTTATGGAGCAACTTGGCACAATGATGGTTTGGTGTGATGAGGAAGAAAGTCAAGGATGCTCTTGCACTTGGAGTACTTGGATTGGTAAGAGCTTGAGAATTTGGAAATGGTTGCAACTGCTTGCGCTTGGTGCAAAGGATAAAGTGTGATCTTCAATTTGTGTCCCATACTTAGCAGTAACTAATCTCTATTCTATTCATGGCAGGTTTTGAAGATCAGCCGGTACTTTTCCTTTTTTGCAAGACACAAAGATGGAGATGACTTGTGGAAGGAAACATGGTGTAGATATCGAATTGAGACTTGCAGAACTGGACAAGAACTTCACGCGACACTTCCATTGTATGCCATGCGCTGCAAATTCAATTCGTATCGACGAAGTTTAAAGGTAAGCTTTAGTTATGTTTAAACCTCTTATGTTTATACCTTTATTCCTGCCTTTAGACGCTGTCTTTGAATTTTGTTGACATGTTTAGAATTGTGGCTTTGGTGCACCCACTTCTGTATGTTACTGCTAGAACCTTGAATTGATTTTCATGTTACCATGTTTGAGTTTCTATATTGTACCATTTACCAATTATTTTGGATTGTGAATTTGTTGCTTTTATTCACATACTTGCTATGTACGACTCTGTACCTTGTGCTATGACTTCTTTGGTTTTCATGTTGATACATTTGGCACAAGTTGGATAATGCATGAGGATTGGCTTGCATTGGCAATATTATCTTGAAGCCCCCCTTCCTTGGTAAGTTTTAAGTGTGTGTTTTTTTTTGAACTCATTTTCTGTTGGATTCTACTTTAATTACTCTTGGCACCTTTGGTTGTGTAGGTTGTGTGATCGTGATAAAGGTGGAAGCACTTGGAAACATGAAGAGGATTGGCGGCGTAAATCATGGAGCATTGATGAAGAATTGAAAGCCATAGGTATTGGTACATGACTTGGGGTATTTGGAATGACATGCTTTCCACTGCTGTGTTATCTTGACAGATGAGACTCATATTGTTTTTTTTTTTGCAGAATATCCATGAATGTGTCTGAGTTTGGTACAAAGAACTTGGACAACTTGAAGGTTTGGATTAGGAAACTGGAGGTTTGACACAAAGGTGGCATTTGAGCTTACACTCCATCATCCAAGTGAGCATGGTGAGTAACTTTCAAGTTGTTTTAGTTTGTATACCTACTGCCCTTGACCTTTGTTAACATTATTTGCTGTTGAATTGTGTAATTGTCCTCAAAATTCCATGTATGCCAAGTACCTTCCCATGGCTGCTGCTATGTACTTTAATATGCTCTCAAATTGTGATTTCGTTTCCATGTACACATCTTATGGAGCAACTTGGCACAATGATGGTTTGGTGTGATGAGGAAGCAAGTCAAGGATGCTCTTACACTTGGAGTACTTGGATTGGTAAGAGCTTGAGAATTTGGAAATGGTTGCAACTGCTTGCGCTTGGTGCAAAGGATAAAGTGTGATCTTCAGTTTGTGTCCCATACTTAGCAGTAACTAATCTCTATTCTATTCATGGAAGGTTTTGAAGATCAGCTGGTACTTTTCCTTTTTTGCAAGACACAAAGATGGAGATGACTTGTGGAAGGAAACATGGTGTGGATATCGAATTGAGACTTGCAGAACTGGACAAGAACTTCACGCGACACTTCTATTGTATGCCATGTGCTGCAAATTCAATTCGTATCAACGAAGTTTACAGGTAAGCTTTAGTTATGTTTAAACCTCTTATGTTTATACCTTTATTCCTGCCTTTTGTCGCTGTCTTTGAATTTTGCTGACATGTTCTGAATTGTGGCTATGGTGCACCCACTTCTGTATGTTACTGCTAGAACCTTGAATTGATTTTCATGTTGACATGTTTGAGTTTCTATATTGTACCATTTACCAATTATTTTGTATTGTGAATTTGTTGCTTTTATTCACATACTTGCTATGTACTGGTCTGTACCTTGTGCTATGACTTCTTTGGTTTTCATGTTGATACATTTGGCACAAGTTGGATGAAGCATGAGGATTGGCTTGCATTGGCAATTTTATCTTGAAGGCCCCCTTCCATGGTAAGTTTTAAGTGTGTTTTTTTTTTTGAACTCATTTTCTGTTGGATTCTACTTTAATTACTCTTAGCACCTTTGGTTGTGTAGGTTGTGTGATCGTGATAAAGGTGGAAGCACTTGGAAACATGAAGAGGATTGGCGGCGTAAATCATGGAGCATTGATGAAGAATTGAAAGCCATAGGTATTGGTACATGACTTGGGGTATTTGGAATGACATGCTTTCCATTGCTGTGTTATCTTGACAGATGAGACTCATATTGTTTTTTTTTTTGCAGAATATCCATGAATGTGTCTGAGTTTGGTACAAAGAACTTGGACAACTTGAAGGTTTGGATTAGGAAACTGGTGGTTTGACACAAAGGTGGCATTTGAGCTTACACTCCATCATCCAAGTGAGCATGGTGAGTAACTTTCAAGTTGTTTTGGTTTGTATACCTACTGCCCTTGACTTTTGTTAACATTATTTGCTGTTGAATTGTGTAATTGTCCTCAAAATTCCATGTATGCCAAGTACCTTCCCATGGCTGCTGCTATGTACTTTAATATGCTCTCAAATTGTGATTTGGTTTCCATGTACACATCTTATGGAGCAACTTGGCACAATGATGGTTTGGTGTGATGAGGAAGCAAGTCAAGGATGCTCTTACACTTGGAGTACTTGGATTGGTAAGAGCTTGAGAATTTGGAAATGGTTGCAACTGCTTGCGCTTGGTGCAAAGGATAAAGTGTGATCTTCAGTTTGTGTCCCATACTTAGCAGTAACTAATCTCTATTCTATTCATGGAAGGTTTTGAAGATCAGCTGGTACTTTTCCTTTTTTGCAAGACACAAAGATGGAGATGACTTGTGGAAGGAAACATGGTGTGGATATCGAATTGAGACTTGCAGAACTGGACAAGAACTTCACGCGACACTTCTATTGTATGCCATGTGCTGCAAATTCAATTCGTATCGACGAAGTTTACAGGTAAGCTTTAGTTATGTTTAAACCTCTTATGTTTATACCTTTATTCCTGCCTTTTGTCGCTGTCTTTGAATTTTGCTGACATGTTCTGAATTGTGGCTATGGTGCACCCACTTCTGTATGTTACTGCTAGAACCTTGAATTGATTTTCATGTTGACATGTTTGAGTTTCTATATTGTACCATTTACCAATTATTTTGGATTGTGAATTTGTTGCTTTTATTCACATACTTACTATGTACTGCTCTGTACCTTGTGCTATGACTTCTTTGGTTTTCATGTTGATACATTTGGCACAAATTGGATGAAGCATGAGGATTGGCTTGCATTGGAAATATTATCTTGAAGCCCCCCTTCCTTGGTAAGTTTTAAGTGTGTGTGTGTTTTTTTTTAACTCATTTTTTGTTGGATTCTACTTTAATTACTCGTAGCACCTTTGGTTGTGTAGGTTGTGTAATCGTGATAAAGGTGGAAGCACTTGGAAACATGAAGAGGATTGGCGGCGTAAATCATGGAGCATTGATGAAGAATTGAAAGCCATAGGTATTGGTACATGACTTGGGGTATTTGGAATGACATGCTTTCCACTGCTGTGTTATCTTGACAGATGAGACTCATATTGTTTTTTTTTGCAGAATATCCATGAATGTGTCTGAGTTTGGTACAAAGAACTTGGACAACTTGAAGGCATGGATTAGGAAACTGCTGGTTTGACACAAAGGTGGCATTTGAGCTTACACTCCACCATCCAAGTGAGCATGGTGAGTAACTTTCAAGTTGTTTTGTTTTGTATACCTACTTCCCTTGACTTTTGTTAACATTATTTGCTGTTGAATTATGTAATTGTCCTCAAAATTCCATGTATGCCAAGTACCTTCCCATGGCTGCTGCCATGTACTTTAATATGCTCTCAAATTGTGATTTGGTTTCCATGTACACATCATATGGAGCAACTTAGCACAATGATGGTTTGATGTGATGAGGAAGCAAGTCAAGGATGCTCTTGCACTTGGAGTACTTGGATTGGTAAGAGCTTGAGAATTTGGAAATGGTTGCAACTGCTTGCGCTTGGTGCAAAAGATAAAGTGTGATCTTCAGTTTGTGTCCCATACTTAGCAGTAATTAATCTCTATTCTATTCATGGCAGGTTTTGAAGATTCGCTGGTACTTTTCCTTTTTTGCAAGACACAAAGATGGAGATGACTTGTGGAAGGAAACATGGTGTGGATATCGAATTGAGACTTGCAGAACTGGACAAGAACTTCACGCGACACTTCCATTGTATGCCATGTGCTGCAAATTCAATTCGTATCGACGAAGTTTACATGTAAGCTTTAGTTATGTTTAAACCTCTTATGTTTATACCTTTATTCCTGCCTTTTGTCCCTTTCATTGAATTTTGCTGACATGTTCTGAATTGTGGCTTTGGTGCACCCACTCCTGTATGTTATTGCTAGAACCTTGAATTGATTTTCATGTTACCATGTTTGAGTTTCTATATTGTACCATTTACCAATTATTTTGGATTGTGAATTTGTTGCTTTTATTCACATACTAGCTATGTACGGCTCTGTACCTTGTGCTATGACTTCTTTGGTTTTCATGTTGATACATTTGGCACAAGTTGGATGATGCATGAGGATTGGCTTGCATTGGCAATATTACCTTGAAGCCCCCTTCCTTGGTAAGTTTTAAGTGTGTGTTTTTTTTTTGAACTCATTTTCTGTTGGATTCTACTTTAATTACTCTTGGCACCTTTGGTTGTGTAGGTTGTGTGATCGTGATAAAGGTGGAAGCACTTGGAAACATGAAGAGGATTGGCGGCGTAAATCATGGAGCATTGATGAAGAATTGAAAGCCATAGGTATTGGTACATGACTTGGGGTATTTGGAATGATATGCTTTCCACTGCTGTGTTATCTTGACAGATGAGACTCATATTGTTTTTTTTTGCAGAATATCCATGAATGTGTCTGAGTTTGGTACAAAGAACTTGGACAACTTGAAGGCATGGATTAGGAAACTGGTGGTTTGACACAAAGGTGGCATTTGAGCTTACACTCCACCATCCAAGTGAGCATGGTGAGTAACTTTCAAGTTGTTTTGTTTTGTATACCTACTTCCCTTGACTTTTGTTAACATTATTTGCTGTTGAATTATGTAATTGTCCTCAAAATTCCATGTATGCCAAGTACTTTCCCATGGCTGCTGCTATGTACTTTAATATGCTCTCAAATTGTGATTTGGTTTCCATGTACACATCTTATGGAGCAACTTGGCACAATGATGGTTTGGTGTGATGAGGAAGAAAGTCAAGGATGCTCTTGCACTTGGAGTACTTGGATTGGTAAGAGCTTGAGAATTTGGAAATGGTTGCAACTGCTTGCGCTTGGTGCAAAGGATAAAGTGTGATCTTCAGTTTGTGTCCCATACTTAGCAGTAACTAATCTCTATTCTATTCATGGCAGGTTTTGAAGATCAGCTGGTACTTTTCCTTTTTTGCAAGACACAAAGATGGAGATGACTTGTGGAAGGAAACATGGTGTAGATATCGAATTGAGACTTGCAGAACTGGACAAGAACTTCACGCGACACTTCCATTGTATGCCATGCGCTGCAAATTCAATTCGTATCGACGAAGTTTAAAGGTAAGCTTTAGTTATGTTTAAACCTCTTATGTTTATACCTTTATTCCTGCCTTTAGACGCTGTCTTTGAATTTTGTTGACATGTTCAGAATTGTGGCTTTGGTGCACCCACTTCTGTATGTTACTGCTAGAACCTTGAATTGATTTTCATGTTACCATGTTTGAGTTTCTATATTGTACCATTTACCAATTATTTTGGATTGTGAATTTGTTGCTTTTATTCACATACTTGCTATGTACGGCTCTGTACCTTGTGCTATGACTTCTTTGGTTTTCATGTTGATACATTTGGCACAAGTTGGATGATGCATGAGGATTGGCTTGCATTGGCAATATTATCTTGAAGCCCCCCTTCCTTGGTAAGTTTTAAGTGTGTATTTTTTTTTGAACACATTTTCTGTTGGATTCTACTTTAATTAATCTTGGCACCTTTGGTTGTGTAGGTTGTGTGATCGTGATAAAGGTGGAAGCACTTGGAAACATGAAGAGGATTGGCGGCGTAAATCATGGAGCATTGATGAAGAATTGAAAGCCATAGGTATTGGTACATGACTTGGGGTATTTGGAATGACATGCTTTCCACTGCTGTGTTATCTTGACAGATGAGACTCATATTGTTTTTTTTTGCAGAATATCCATGAATGTGTATGAGTTTGGTACAAAGAACTTGGACAACTTGAAGGTTTGGATTAGGAAACTGGTGGTTTGACACAAAGGTGGCATTTGAGCTTACACTCCATCATCCAAGTGAGCATGGTGAGTAACTTTCAAGTTGTTTTGGTTTGTATACCTACTGCCCTTGACTTTTGTTAACATTATTTGCTGTTGAATTGTGTAATTGTCCTCAAAATTCCATGTATGCCAAGTACCTTCCCATGGCTGCTGCTATGTACTTTAATATGCTCTCAAATTGTGATTTGGTTTCCATGTACACATCTTATGGAGCAACTTGGCACAATGATGGTTTGGTGTGATGAGGAAGCAAGTCAAGGATGCTCTTACACTTGGAGTACTTGGATTGGTAAGAGCTTGAGAATTTGGAAATGGTTGCAACTGCTTGCGCTTGGTGCAAAGGATAAAGTGTGATCTTCAGTTTGTGTCCCATACTTAGCAGTAACTAATCTCTATTCTATTCATGGAAGGTTTTGAAGATCAGCTGGTACTTTTCCTTTTTTGCAAGACACAAAGATGGAGATGACTTGTGGAAGGAAACATGGTGTGGATATCGAATTGAGACTTGCAGAACTGGACAAGAACTTCACGCGACACTTCTATTGTATGCCATGTGCTGCAAATTCAATTCGTATCGACGAAGTTTACAGGTAAGCTTTAGTTATGTTTAAACCTCTTATGTTTATACCTTTATTCCTGCCTTTTGTCGCTGTCTTTGAATTTTGCTGACATGTTCTGAATTGTGGCTATGGTGCACCCACTTCTGTATGTTACTGCTAGAACCTTGAATTAATTTTCATGTTGACATGTTTGAGTTTCTATATTGTACCATTTACCAATTATTTTGGATTGTGAATTTGTTGCTTTTATTCACATACTTACTATGTACTGCTCTGTACCTTGTGCTATGACTTCTTTGGTTTTCATGTTGATACATTTGGCACAAATTGGATGAAGCATGAGGATTGGCTTGCATTGGAAATATTATCTTGAAGCCCCCCTTCCTTGGTAAGTTTTAAGTGTGTGTGTGTTTTTTTTTAACTCATTTTTTGTTGGATTCTACTTTAATTACTCGTAGCACCTTTGGTTGTGTAGGTTGTGTAATCGTGATAAAGGTGGAAGCACTTGGAAACATGAAGAGGATTGGCGGCGTAAATCATGGAGCATTGATGAAGAATTGAAAGCCATAGGTATTGGTACATGACTTGGGGTATTTGGAATAACATGCTTTCCACTGTTGTGTTATCTTGATAGATGAGACTCATATTGTTTTTTTTTGCAGAATATCCATGAATGTGTCTGAGTTTGGTACAAAGAACTTGGACAACTTGAAGGCATGGATTAGGAAACTGGTGGTTTGACACAAAGGTGGCATTTGAGCTTACACTCCATCATCCAAGTGAGCATGGTGAGTAACTTTTAAGTTGTTTTGGTTTGTATACCTACTGCCCTTGACTTTTGTTAACATTATTTGCTGTTGAATTATGTAATTGTCCTCAAAATTCCATGTATGCCAAGTACTTTCCCATGGCTGCTGCTATGTACTTTAATATGCTCTCAAATTGTGATTTGGTTTCCATGTACACATCTTATGGAGCAACTTGGCACAATGATGGTTTGGTGTGATGAGGAAGCAAGTCAAGGATGCTCTTGCACTTGGAGTACTTGGATTGTTAAGAGCTTGAGAATTTGGAAATGGTTGCAACTACTTGCGCTTGGTGCAAAGGATAAAGTGTGATCTTCAGTTTGTGTCCCATACTTAGCAGTAACTAATCTCTATTCTATTCATGGCAGGTTTTGAAGATCAGCTGGTACTTTTCCTTTTTTGCAAGACACAAAGATGGAGATGACTTGTGGAAGGAAACATGGTGTAGATATCGAATTGAGACTTGCAGAACTGGAAAAGAACTTCACGCGACACTTCCATTGTATGCCATGCGCTGCAAATTCAATTCGTATCGACGAAGTTTAAAGGTAAGCTTTAGTTATGTTTAAACCTCTTATGTTTATACCTTTATTCCTGCCTTTAGACGCTGTCGTTGAATTTTGCTGACATGTTCAGAATTGTGGCTTTGGTGCACCCACTTCTGTATGTTACTGCTAGAACCTTGAATTGATTTTCATGTTGACATGTTTGAGTTTCTATATTGTACCATTTACCAATTATTTTGGATTGTGAATTTGTTGCTTTTATTCACATACTTGCTATGTACTGCTCTGTAACTTGTGCCATGACTTCTTTGGTTTTCATGCTGATACATTTGGCACAAGTTGGATGAAGCATGAGGATTGGCTTGCATTGGCAATTTTATCTTGAAGCCCCCCCTCCAAGGTAAGTTTTAAGTGTGTTTTTTTTTTGAACTCATTTTTTGTTGGATTCTACTTTAATTACTCTTAGCACCTTTGGTTGTGTAGGTTGTGTGATCGTGATAAACGTGGAAGCACTTGGAAACATGAAGAGGATTGGCGGCGTAAATCATGGAGCATTGATGAAGAATTGAAAGCCATAGGTATTGGTACATGACTTGGGGTATTTGGAATGACATGCTTTCCACTGCTGTGTTATCTTGACAGATGAGACTCATATTGTTTTTTTGCAGAATATCCATGAATGTGTCTGAGTTTGGTACAAAGAACTTGGACAACTTGAAGGTTTGGATTAGGAAATTGGTGGTTTGACACAAAGGTGGCATTTGAGCTTACACTCCATCATCCAAGTGAGCATGGTGAGTAACTTTCAAGTTATTTTGGTTTGTATACCTACTGCCCTTGACTTTTGTTAACATTATTTGCTGTTGAATTGTGTAATTGTCCTCAAAATTCCATGTATGCCAAGTACTTTCCCATGGCTGCTGCTATGTACTTTAATATGCTCTCAAATTGTGATTTGGTTTCCATGTACACATCTTATGGAGCAACTTGGCACAATGATGGTTTGGTGTGATGAGGAAGCAAGTCAAGGATGCTCTTACACTTGGAGTACTTGGATTGGTAAGAGCTTGAGAATTTGGAAATGGTTGCAACTGCTTGCGCTTGGTGCAAAGGATAAAGTGTGATCTTCAGTTTGTGTCCCATACTTAGCAGTAACTAATCTCTATTCTATTCATGGAAGGTTTTGAAGATCAGCTGGTACTTTTCCTTTTTTGCAAGACACAAAGATGGAGATGACTTGTGGAAGGAAACATGGTGTGGATATCGAATTGAGACTTGCAGAACTGGACAAGAACTTCACGCGACACTTCTATTGTATGCCATGTGCTGCAAATTCAATTCGTATCGACGAAGTTTACAGGTAAGCTTTAGTTATGTTTAAACCTCTTATGTTTATACCTTTATTCCTGCCTTTTGTCGCTGTCTTTGAATTTTCCTGACATGTTCTGAATTGTGGCTATGGTGCACCCACTTCTGTATGTTACTGCTAGAACCTTGAATTGATTTTCATGTTGACATGTTTGAGTTTCTATATTGTACCATTTACCAATTATTTTGGATTGTGAATTTGTTGCTTTTATTCACATACTTACTATGTACTGCTCTGTACCTTGTGCTATGACTTCTTTGGTTTTCATGTTGATACATTTGGCACAAATTGGATGAAGCATGAGGATTGGCTTGCATTGGAAATATTATCTTGAAGCCCCCCTTCCTTGGTAAGTTTTAAGTGTGTGTGTGTGTTTTTTTTTGAACTCATTTTTTGTTGGATTCTACTTTAATTACTCTTAGCACCTTTGGTTGTGTAGGTTGTGTGATCGTGATAAAGGTGGAAGCACTTGGAAACATGAAGAGGATTGGCGGCGTAAATCATGGAGCATTGATGAAGAATTGAAAGCCATAGGTATTGGTACATGACTTGGGGTATTTGGAATGACATGCTTTCCACTGCTGTGTTATCTTGACAGATGAGACTCATATTGTTTTTTTTGCAGAATATCCATGAATGTGTCTGAGTTTGGTACAAAGAACTTGGACAACTTGAAGGTTTGGATTAGGAAACTGGTGGTTTGACACAAAGGTGGCATTTGAGCTTACACTCCATCATCCAAGTGAGCATGGTGAGTAACTTTCAAGTTGCTTTGGTTTGTATACCTACTGCCCTTGACTTTTGTTAACATTATTTGCTATTGAATTGTGTAATTGTCCTCAAAATTCCATGTATGCCAAGTACTTTCCCATGGTTGCTGCTATGTACTTTAATATGCTCTCAAATTGTGATTTGGTTTCCATGTACACATCTTATGGAGCAACTTGGCACAATGATGGTTTGGTGTGATGAGGAAGCAAGTCAAGGATGTTCTTGCACTTGGAGTACTTGGATTGGAAGAGCTTGAGAATTTGGAAATGGTTGCAACTGCTTGTGCTTGGTGCAAAGGATAAAGTGTGGTCTTCAGTTTATGTCCCATACTTAGCAGTAACTAATCTCTATTCTATTCATGGCAGGTTTTGAAGATCATCTGGTACTTTTCCTTTTTTGCAAGACACAAAGATGGAGATGACTTGTGGAAGGAAACATGGTGTGGATATCGAATTGAGACTTGCAGAACTGGACAAGAACTTCACGAGACACTTCCATTGTATGCCATGTGCTGCAAATTCAATTCGTATCGACGAAGTTTCCAGGTAAGCTTTATTTATGTTTAAACCTCTTATGTTTATACCTCTATTCCTGGCTTTTGTCGCTGTCTTTATTTTGCTGACATGTTCTGAATTGTGGCTTAGGTGCACGCATTTCTGTATGTTACTGCTAGAACCTTGAAATTATTTTCATATTGACATTTTTGAGTTTCTATATTGTACCATGTACCAATTATTTTGGATTGTGAATTTGTTGCTTTTATTCACATACTTGCTATGTACTTCTCTGTACCTTATGCTATGACTTCTTTGGTTTTCATGTTGATACATTTGGCACAAGTTGGATGAAGCATGAGGATTGGCTTGCATTGGCAATATTATCTTGAAGCCCCCCTTCCTTGGTAAGTTTTAAGTTAGTGTGTGTTTTTTTTTTTTAACTCATTTTCTGTTGGATTCTACTTTAATTACTCTTAGCACCTTTGGTTGTGTAGGTTATGTGATCGTGATAAAGGTGGAAGCACTTGGAAACATGAAGAGGATTGGCGGCGTAAATCATGGAGCATTGATGAAGAATTGAAAGCCATGGGTATTGGTACATGACTTGGGGTGTTTGGAATGACATGCTTTCCACTGCTGTGTTATCTTGAGAGATGAGACTCATATTGCTTTTTTTGCAGAATATCCATGAATGTGTCTGAGTTTGGTACAAAGAACTTGGACAGCTTGAAGGTTTGGATTAGAAAACTGGTGGTTTGACACAAAGGTGGCATTTGAGCTTACACTCCATCATCCAAGTGTGCATGGTGAGTAACTTTCAAGTTGTTTTGGTTTGTATACCTACTGCCCTTGACTTTTGTTAACATTATTTGCTGTTGAATTGTGTAATTGTCCTCAAAATTCCATGTATGCCAAGTACTTTCCCATGGCTGCTGCTATGTACTTTAATATGCTCTCAAATTGTGATTTGGTTTCCATGTACACATCTTATGGAGCAACTTGGCACAATGATGGTTTGGTGTGATGAGGAAGCAAGTCAAGGATGCTCTTGCACTTGGAGTACTTGGATTGGTAAAAGCTTGCAAATTTAGAAATGGTTGCAACTGCTTGCGCTTGGTGCAAAGGATAAAGTGTGATCTTCAGTTTGTGTCCCATACTTAGTAGTAACTAATCTCTATTCTATTTATGGCAGGTTTTGAAGATCAGCTGGTACTTTTCCTTTTTTGTAAGACACAAAGATGGAGATGACTTGTGGAAGGAAACATGTTGTGGATATCGAAATGAGACTTACAGAACTGGACAAGAACTTATGGCTTAGCTTGGAGACTTGGGTGTTTTAACTCATGAATGCATTTGTTTGCTCTTTGACTTAGGTGTGATGTAGATTTTAGGTTGCAGCTCATGGATACATCTTAGGCTAAATCGTGTTTGTAATATAATGCAATAACATTCATGGATACATCTTATTCTAATGGATATTTTGACATGAATATTGAATTTTATATTCTGATGGGTATTGGATATTGGATATTGTTTCACCATTCTACATTATGTTATGTTAACTCTACTAGAAACATTTAAATGTGCAGGACTTTGTGAAGGAAGTTTTACACTACAATTGTTGTCTTGCTAACTATTTTTCATGCCCTTTTCAATAGTTTTTAACGATACACCAATTTCTATTACAATATTCATGCCAGTTCTTTTTATACAGTTTAAGTGTTATGACATTAACACTAATTCATGTTGTCATTTTAGTATTATATGAGTATAAGTTGAATATTCTCATGTTCTATATTTTTTTTTAGAGATTTACTTAATATCTTAACTAAATTACCCATGCGGGAGCACGAGTTTCTTACTAGTTATATATATTAATTTAGGAAATGTTGTAAATGACATTTTTGTAATCCTAATAAAAATCCTAACCACTTTCTTCTTTTACTATTTTTAATGTTTATATGATATTACATGGCAAGGTTAAGATAATGTGAATCTGATTCAAGTTCGATTACGCCATATCTCTTTTTTTTCCTTCCATTTCTGATTTCAATTGTTATTGGTTGGTATATATAATATTTGCATACGTATCATATAATATTTGCATACTTATCATTATCCTAATATCCTACGTGAGTGCCTTTGGATTTGTTATAGTGTGACTTTTGTTGCTACGTGAGTGGTAAGTAGAACTATGAAAATGGGCTAGTCCATATGAGCCGGCATGTCCGGTCCGAAAAATTATAGGTTTGAGTTTTAAAATTAGAATTCATATTTTTTTAGGATTTTTTAAAGCATTATATGTGTTTCTTAGACACCATGCAGATTTTCTATAATGTCCATAGTTTTCGAAGATATATCTTCGGACGCATTATATTTTAACTAAACGTTAAGATATTCTGAAGATATATATCCGTACGCACCAAAGATCAATTGAACGTTGGAATATTCTAGAGATATATCTCCGGAACAATTTGGAGCATATTGTCAGTCTGTTTTCAGAGACGTTGAATGTTTCCGAAGACGTTGAATGTTTCCGGAGATGTATCTCCGAAATTTCTCAGTTTTTTTTCTTTTTGTTTTATAATTTTTCTTATTACATAAACTCATTGTACGGTTAATTATATTACACCTTGCACGCATAGTGGCTGACAGAGCCGGCCGATTGAGGCATGGACGGGTTGTCCATCATGCATCTATTAGACGAGAGCGGAGCCAGCCGGGTCCGGATGCAGCAGGTACCTCTGGTCAGGGAGAGACGCCAAATGCTGGTGTACAGTCTACTCTTGAGGCTCAGTCCACTCCTGTGGTTCAGCCTTCACCTCAAGCCACTCTATCTACATCTTAGACCACTCCAGCTACATCCTAGGCCACTCCATCTACGTCTCAGCCCACTCCACCTTCTTCATCTTCTTCCCACAGACCACATGATGCACCAGTTGACGCGTCACTTCCCTAATCCTCCCGCAGGCGGCGGGATGCACCTGTGCCACCTCCTGTTGATCCGATGTCACATACTGATCAGGATGTGTAGCGCGAGTTTTATGTGTGGTTGCGAAGCACAATCGCTTTGGGGATACTACAGTTCGATTCATTTTTTATCGTATTGAAGCTGATGAAGGAAGGGAAATAGATGTCTCCAATTAACCCTGCTTGCAAACTGAGTTTAAACAGATAACTGTTGGTTTACAGATGCTACAAGATCGTGGGTCTGTCTTAGGTTATGTTGTTAAGAACACAAGGTCTAGACTATTGGTAGGATGTTAGGACTGATGCTTTTCGATTGATGTTTGAAGATGCGGGATTTTGGGTTTTTGATTAGTGCGCTCGCTAAGATTTTTCAATCTTATGCCTACGTATTCCCGTTTAATGAAACAGGGAAATCAGAGCGATCGTAGTTCCTCCTATACTATGGGAGGAAAAAGGTTGTTTTGATGTCTTGTTCAAAGCCCAAGACGTGAAGCTAAATGTGGTTTGTATCTTGTTCAAAGCCCAAGATGTGAAGCAGAAGGGTCTATTTGTATCTTGTTCGAAGCCCAAGATGTGAAGCTAAAGGGTTTTGACTTTAGAGAGAATTTGTCATCTCTAAAGGGGAATATTTGGTATGTTTGTCACAACTGTTGGGTGACTGATTATAAAGGAGAACTACTTTAACTGGGATATGTGAATCCAGCAATGCCATAATTTCCTTATAGGGGATTTTTAACTTGAAGGAGAAGACTTTAACTCAGTTTAGAGCAATGCTATCTTTCCTTAGGAATTTCTCATGCTAAAAGAGGGACAGTGGCGTGGATGTAAATAATCTAGAGGCTTGCCGCTTACAGCAATTAGATGAAGGAAAAGGAGTTGTTGATGTTTGTATCCTGTGAGCAAGGCACGAATTTTGATGCTAAAAGGTTGATTGCCTCAACCGGGGTTTTCCTTATACGAAGCCTAAGAGGAGGCTATTGACCCAACAAGAGGGAGCTTTTATGTATCTCGTACGAAGCCCGAGAGAGAGGCTAAAAGGGGTTGACTCAACAAGAGAGTGCTTTTATATGTGTCTTGTACAAAGCCCAAGACGGAGGCTCAAAGGTGATTGACTCAACAAGAGAGTCTTTTATACTCAACAAGAGAGTGTTTTTATATGTGTATTGTACGAAGCCCAAGACGGAGGGTAAAAGGGTTTGACTCAACAAGAGAGTCTTTTATACTCACCAAGAGAGTGATTTGTATCTCGTATGAAGCCCGAGATAGAGGCTAAAAGTCTTTGACTCAACAAGAGAGTCTTTTATACTCAACAAGAGAGTGTTTTTGTATCTCGTACGAAGCCCGAGATGGAGGCTGAAAATGTTCGACTCAACAAGAGAGTGATTTTGTATCTCGTACGAAGCCCGAGATGGAGGCTAAAGGGAGGTTGACTCAACAAGAGAGTCTTTCATACTCAACAAGAGAGTGTGAAAAGGTTAGCTCTGCTGGGGAGAATCATTGTATAAAGCCCAAGAGGAGGCTATTGGTGCCGGTAACTGTTTCAGTTGAGTGACAGGTCCAGTATGTTGGTTAAAAGAGAAAATCATTTCTTATAAAGAGACTGATTCTAGGTGAGGTTATACTTTGGTATTGGTCAGAAGACCGGGTTTATTTCCTGTTCTTTAAGGAAATGGGAAATCCAAAGTGTGTTGAGACTGTCCAAGTGTACTGGTGTTTTGGAGAAATCGATTCTCAGATAATGAATGATCTTTGTATAATGCCCAAGAGAAGGCTGGGTTACTGCTGAGGAATACATCCATAGGCAGGCCAAAGGGTGAGGAACTCTCATGAGAGAGGCCAGCTTTTGGAGCGATCAGTGTTTTTTCGATTTGTGAAAGGAACTTGAGAATGCCTTTGAGACTCAAGCGGTTTTTAGACTGTCCAAGTCTAGAGTTTCATCTTTTGTACAATGCCCAAGAGGAGGCACGAGCTTTAAGGGATGAGTATCAACCCTTAAATTTGCGGAGTTTTGACGCTGGAAAGACTGCTCTAGCAAAGGATGATTAAGTTATGTCTTATACCTTTAAGAGGTTGTCAGGGTCCTTGTATTAAGCCCAAGAGAAGGCATGAGAACTTCTAAGAAGCCGAAGGGTCCTTGTACAACGCCAAAGAAAAGGCGGGGATACTTTTAAGAAGCCTGTGGGTCCCCAAACCCCGAGAAGTTCAAGACATGCCATTCACAGAGAATAGATCAAGCAAGGAAAGTCCGAGAATTTGAAGAAACTCAAGAGATGCCATTCATGGAGAAAAGATCATCTCTTGGGAGTTAGAGTTTCTTTGACAATTTTTAAGGGTGCTTTTAAGAAGCCTGTGGGTCCCCAAACTCCGAGAAGTTCAAGACATGCCATTCACAGAGAATAGATCAAGCCAGGAAAGTTCGAGAATTTGGAAGAAACTCAAGAGATGCCATTCACAGAGAAAAGATCATCTCTGGGGAGTAGAGTCTCTTTGACAACTTCTAAGGGTGCTTTTAAGAAGCCTGTGGGTCCCCAATCCCCGAGAAGTTCAAGACATGCCATTCACAGAGAATAGATCAAGCCAGGAAAGTCCGAGAATTTAGAAGAAACTCAAGAGATGCCGTTCACGGAGAAAAGATCATCTCTGGGGAGTTAGAGTTTCTTTGACAATTTTTAAGGGTGCTTTTAAGAAGCTTGTGGGTCCCTAAACCCCGAGAAGTTCAAGACATGCCATTCACAGAGAATAGATAAAGCCAGGAAAGTCCGAGAATTTGGAAGAAACTCAAGATATGCCATTCATGGAGAAAAGATCATCTCTGGGGAGTAGAGTCTCTTTGACAACTTCTAAGGGTGACAGTCTGAGAAAGGTTCACCGAGAATGCTGCCTTTCATGTCTCCATATTGTTTAACCCCAAGAGAAGGGAAGACTGTGTCTGGTAATCCTATGGGGATCTAGTTTTGTTTGTATTTAAGAGTGACCAACAGGGCTTTACCTAGTGCTAGACGTAGTTGCCGGGGAAAACTCTAAATAGCTATACTAGTATTACACAGTTGATATTTGACAAGTATATAAAAGTTTGTGAAAGAAGGCTTACAGTGAGCAGCCCCACAATACAATTATATATATATATATGAAAGCGGATAAAGAAAGCGGGTAAACACTTACTCGGTTGTAGAGCTTCCATGCTGTTTTGTTAGTTATTCAACAAAGAAAGCTTTGATAACAATATTATATTCAAAATCAAAGGAGAAAGTGCTTTGAAAAGATTGTTGGGACTTACAGCTCAAGGAGAGACCCAAGGTTTTACCAGTGATTGCACTGTTGAATTTGTACAGGGACTTATACAAGTGACTGAGGCCCACGAAGGTTTTCTGTACAAACGGATGGGTCTTACACTCTCTCAAGAGGCCCAAAGATTTATTTTTGTACAAGTGGTGGGGCTTACAGCTCAAGGAGAGGCCCAAAAAAAAAGATTTTTGAACTGACGATCGCGCCAAAATTTTCTTTTAACGCATAGGAACTTATACAATATCTGAGGCCCAAAAATAGATTTGGTTAAAAGGGTTTGGGTCTTACACTCTAATAGAGGCCCAAAGGTGTTTAAAGAAAAAGAATGGGGCTTATAACACGAGGGTAGACCCAAGGGTTTGATTTGTTAGAAAGGCGACGACCGCGCCGAATTTTTTGACGGTATCGGGACTTATACAATATACTGAGGCCCAAATTATTTTGGTTTTCAAAAAGGGTTGGGTCTTACACTCTACTAGAGGCCCAAAGGGTTTGTAAAAGTTTGATGAGGGTTGAATTAATCAAAAACCCTAATTTGTTTCCAAAATGTATTTTAATTGAATAAAAATTCAATTAAAATGATCAAAATTGTTAACCATGTGGAAAACAAATTGTGATCTTGGATTAATGTTTCAAAAATCAAGTTTTGACCTACAAAATGATTAGAAGTCATTAAAATTTGCAAAACCAAGAAGGAAAAAATATTTTAAATGTTAAAAATAATTAAAATATTAATTCTTTGCAAAAATATCAATTACATGAAATAAATAATATTTTTGGGATTTTTTGGTAAAATAAAATATTTTAACATTTTTGTGAATTATTAAAAAAAGAATCGACTCAAAATCACTAAAACTCAGAGAGAAATTAATTTTTGAATCAATTAAATAAAATCACAAAATTCAAATATTCAAATATTTGAAAAAGGGCGCCAAGAACATGGCAAGAACACGCGCCCTTCCTTTGTTTCTGCAGATTTGCATTTTCTATCCAATCTCACTGAATACTTGCTTATATCATGCAATCTACATATCAATCTACTCGTTTCAACCTCACGATCATGTCTATGGTCTTTAATTTCATTTATTTTAAACATGGAATAAGAAATCAAAGAGAAACCTCAAGAACCCTAAAATTTTCATGAAGGTTCAGAAATTCCATACACGATACAAACAATGCAATTGGTTGAGGGAAAACACTCCATGCATGATTATGAACATATGGCCAAATTATTGTACAACAAAAATTGCATGGATCATAGAGTTAGAAGAGCTCATGCTTACCACTTGCAGCTGGTGATCGTGTTTTGTGTTAGAGGTGTTACAACTTGGTTCCAAGGTTATAGACAGCTTCCCTAGGTGCTATGGAGTGTGTCTGGATGCTTGGAGTGGATTGATTTGAGCTGGAACTTGATTTGCCACCTCAACTGCAAATCTGTCAAATGCTTGAGCAGTTGGCTGGTGATTTTGTGATTTTCGTGTTCCAGATGTTATGTGAGTGTTTGGATCACTTCTATATGATGTTTATGAGGTGTGTGTGTGATTGGTTTGATTGGAATTGCTCTCAAACTCAAAACCCGATAGTGACTTGCCTTAGAAGGAAAAATTGGAGTGAAGAAGGAGATTTTGAGGAAAGCATCTGTTTGATGGCTTTGGTGTACTCAAACTGATCACAAATGAGCTCTATTTATAGTAGAGAAAGTTTGTTTTGAAAGGAATAGTGAATGGCAACTGCTGCATAGGTTTGGCCAATGTTGAGCAATGAGAATCCAAGTCTCCTCTAGCCATTGACTAGAGGTTAGGGCACAGGCTGCTGGTTCCCTTGGTCTTGGATAAGTCTTGACTGAATTCAGTTGAAAATGGCTCAGTCCATGCCACCTTGGTGTATGCATTGAATGCTCCAATCCATAATTGGAGTCTTGTCCCTCTTTTAGGCAATTCTAGGTTTGACATGCTATTTTTGGTTCCAAAGACTTAGGAGGCTTGGGATCAGAGTTGGTTCCTCCTTGGTCCCCCCTTGAGGTGTTCAGATGGATAGAGTTGCTTGCCCTTTGTAAAATTTGGGTAAATCGAGCAAAACTCCAAAATCTGCCTTGCTTTGGCAGTTTTCAGCAAGGCATATTGCCATTGTCATATCTCATGGCCCAAGTGGAATTTGATGGAGTTCTTGGCCATTTTGGAAAGCCCTCATATGATCAACAACAGTTTGATCATAATTGGTTTTGATACTTTTTGGATCCAAGTGAAAAATGCCCCTACATTTGGAAAAAAGTGAAGGCAGATTTTGACTTAGTGAAAATTTCACTAAGTGTTGGAAAAAAGTGACATTTTCACTTTTTGTGATTTTGATCATTCCATAACTCAAAATCCTTGATGAATTGGAATGATGTGTAGTTGAAGCTTTTGTAGAGGGTAATGAGAGCTACGAATCCAACATTGGATGGGGAAAAATGGCCTTGTGGTTTAGGAGTTATGATCCTCCAAAGTTGGTACCCTAGCCACTTTGTTCCATAACTTAGAAAAATTTCTAAGTTTTTTATGGTTACCCCTTTTACAAGTTATCCAACTTTTCTTGATTTTTCTTGATGAATGATGATTCCAATCACACATTAACATCATTTTAGGGTTAAGGAACCATAATTGTGAAAAATCTCAAAAAATCAAAGTTTGACTTTTGTGCACAGTTGACTTTTTGTCAGATGAATTCCAAACTGTGCGATCCTCTATGAAATCAAGTCCTTGACCTAAATCAAACTTGATGGATTGATTTCATAGGTGTTATAGGGTGTATTGAATCATGTCCTAGGGTTTAGGAGCATGTCCTGGTCAAAAGTCAAAGGCACAGTTGACTTTTCTCGCGAAACCCTAATTGTGGTTTTGATGAAATTGAAACTTGTTGCTCAAGCTTCTTGGATCAATCCATTTTTGCAAATGGATTAATGTGATGTATTTGAGACCCTCAAATCCCCCCTTGAGGTCTTGGCTCATGTTTTGTCCCAAAAGTCAACTTAGGGGTGAATTAGGTCAAGAAACCCTAATTCCTGATTTTTTATGTATGCATCCCCTGAGGCTAAATTGACTTGGTGATTGGGTTCATGAGATCCCTTGGAGCATCATAGGTTATGCTTTGAAGCATTGGCTCATGCCCAGAGGAAAATTTCCATCTGAAGGCCCTGGTCGACCAAACCCTAATTTGGTGACACTGACGATCTTGAGGCTTAATCCACTTAGAAGGGAGCAGCCTTGTGCTTGATCCTTGATGTGAGAGTCCCTTTGATCCATTCTGGATGTTTGAGAGGCTAGACAAGTTGAATATCATGTCATTCCTTGATTGATCCTTTGTCTAAGAGCTCTGAGAGGGCTTGAAACCCTAAGTCTGACTGTAGTTGATGCTCACCCATCTTTGGGGAGACTAATGGTTCATCCATATTGTGATGATGATTTGCACAATGATGGGAAATCTTAGTGATAAAAATTTGGGGTATGACAGATGCCCCTATTTAATCTTCTTGGACCCGAAGGTGTGAATGGCGAAGGAATTCGGGCATTCGGGGTGCAAGAGGATTAAATATCGGAATGCCCGAAATTTTGATGGTGGTTAAGAATGGCGGTTCACACATCCTTCTTCTTTTGCTAAGCAATGATGCTTAGAAAAGGTAAACTTCCCCTCGATCCTGGTTTTCTACCAAGGAAGTGGTCTTAGTTTCTAAAATAAACTTCCCCTCGATCCTAGTTTCCTACCAAGGAACTGGTCTCAGTTTCTGATTTAAACTTCCCCTCGATCCTGGTTTCCTACCAAGGAACTGGTCTCAGTTTCTGATTTAAACTTCCCCTCGATCCTGGTTTCCTACCAAGGAACCGGTCTTAGTTTCTTTTGTCAATAAACTTTATCGACAAGGGACGCTATGCGTAGCGGTTTTCCTCAAACTTCTCGCCGAACTTTCCTGGGGAGATGCTATTTGATGGAAAATATTTTGATGTCAGACTTGCTGGGGAACCCATCTGTCTGAATTGTTGAGGTGTACAAACTTCTCTGTTGGAGACGCCATTTGTCGACTCTACTGGGGAAAGCAGGTCTCTTGAGAGACTGTTGTCGCTTGGGGATGTTACATCATACTTTTCTTTGAGATCTACTCGGAGAAATGCCATATGATGCGATCCAATTTTGAGGTGCTGATGACTTCATTAACATCGACTCTCCGGAGAGCAAAATCAATGTGTTGTTGAAAGTCTTTAGTTGTGAGGCTTTCTCTAGGGATTTTTCTTAATCCGGGAAAGCGAAGACATCATCTTCAATGGCGAAGAATGATGCTGGGTGAGGGTTCTCTGGTTTTTCAAAGGTTCAAGTTATCAAAGTGGTCAAGGGCCGACTTCATCCCAGAAATAAACTGGAGGAGAGAGGTAGTGCAGACGCAACATTTCCTGACGAGGAAAGAACCGACAACTTGATTGTGAAGACTTTTATCCCTAGGGGACAAGACCGACTAGAGTGATAGTGATGCAATATGAATGCGAATGTAAATCAATAATGCATGATGTATGTATATGTATGATAACAAAACTGACACGACATACATACTAGTGGATGAACATGACTGGATACTCGGCCACTGCAGGGGACAAAAAGTATCGCTGGTTCAAGATAGCAATTCTGCCTTGCTTATGAGAAGTAGTCCCTGTGGGAAACAACCGTTGATCGGGCTTAGGAGGTAAGAACTCGGTCGAGGATGTCGGAAGGAATATTCGCATATGATATAGCTAATCCTTCATTCAGGCGCACTGGTTTAGAAGGAGTACTTTGATTCTGCACTTTGAAGCTCACTTACTCCGGGAGAAGCGATCGATGTTCTTTCGATATTCAACAATCAAAAGAAATTTCCATCTTTATTTTAAAAGCAGAAAAGTTTTAACAAGTAAATTAATTTTGTTTCGTTTCAAGAATCGTTGATCATGTTAAAATATCGTTCTATAAAGCTAAAACAAATAAGAATTGCAAACAAAAGCACAAGGGCTCAAATTGTATTGATAGGATAGAAACCAGCCAAACGCGTGATTCCATAGAGTATTTACAAAGTTTGAAAATGGTAATTTAAGGGAAAAGGGATACATTGAAACATAACGACCGTTATCCTTCTACCAACTTTGAATTTTGGACATCCTGAGCTTCCGTCGAAGATGAACGTGACTGGAGTTTTTTGATGGATGGCAGGACTGTCGCTAGGGAATTTTCCCCTGTTGGACGTAGTTACTTGCCATTATCCCTAATTTTTGCCTGGATTGTACTGTGATTTTTCCAATCCACCGGGATGATTTTTGATTATGTCTCTAATTTTTGCCTGGACCGGCCTTTCGGGTTTTCAATCCACCGAGACGTTTTTTTTTTAGTTTAGGCGAAGTATTTCTTGACTACATCAACATTTGTGGGGTAGGAAAATTCCTCTCCGTCCATGGTTGCAAGTCTCAAGGCGCCGCCTGAGAAAGCTTTCTTGACCACATAGAGGCCGTCATAGTTTGGAGTCCATTTGCCCCGAGAATCAGTGAGAAATGATTGTATCTTTTTTAGCACAAGGTCTCCTTTCCTGAAGACGCGAGGTTGGACCTTTTTGTCGAACGCCTTCTTCATTCTTTGCTGATACAACTGACAGTGACATAGTGCCGTGATTCGCTTTTCCTCAATCAGATTTAGTTCGTCGTGTCGACTTTGACACCATTCGGCTTCTGTAAGCTTAGCTTCCATCAATACCCGGATTGATGGTATCTCTACCTCTATGGGGAGAATTGCCTCCATACCATAAACTAAAGAGAAAGGGGTTGCCCCTGTTGAAGTGCGGACAGATGTGCGATAACCGTGAAGAGCAAAGGGCAGCATCTCATGCCAATCTTTGTAGGTTACAACCATCTTTTGAACGATCCTTTTGATGTTCTTGTAAGCCGCTTCTACCGCTCCGTTCATCTTGGGTTGGTAGGGAGATGAGTTATGGTGTTCGATTTTAAACTCAGCACACAACTCTTTCATCATCTTATTGTTCGAGTTAGATCCATTATCCGTAATGATCTGGCTCGGAAC
Organism: Lathyrus tuberosus; assembly: GCA_022829125.1. Classification (NCBI taxonomy): domain Eukaryota; kingdom Viridiplantae; phylum Streptophyta; class Magnoliopsida; order Fabales; family Fabaceae; genus Lathyrus; species Lathyrus tuberosus. The sequence continues at coordinate 6,978,195 of JALAZF010000093.1, forward strand.
ACCATAACGGCAAATGATATTATTTTTTATAAATCGGATCACCACTTGTCGGGTTACATTGGCGTATGACGCTGCTTCGACCCACTTGGTGAAGTAATCAATGGCTACCAGGATGAACCGATGTCCGTTTGAAGCTTTGGGCTCAATCACGCCAATCATGTCGATTCCCCATATGGAAAAAGGCCATGGGGAAGAAAGAACTTTGAGATGCGTTGGCGGTACATGGATTTTGTCTGAGTATATCTGACACTTGTGACACTTCCTCATGTACTTGTAGCAGTCGGATTCCATGGTTAACCAGTAATACCCTACTCATAGAATTTTTCTCGCGATTGTGTGTCCATTGGCATGTGTGCCAAAGGATCCTTCGTGAATTTCCTTTATCAGTCTGTTTGCTTCTGGGCTGTCTACGCATCGGAGCAAGACCATGTCGAAATTCCGCTTATAGAGTGTTTTACCGCTCAAAAAGAAACTGCCAGCCAACCTTCTGAGGGTTTTTCTGTCTTGGGTACTCTTGTTTCTGAAGGAAGCATTTGATATCGTGATACCAAGGTTTATGACTGCTTCAATCATGAAGATGTAAGCGGGCCGTTCAAGGCGCATTATGTCGATCTTAGGTAAGTCATTCCATTGACCTACACTAATCATGGAAGAGAGAGTGGCTAATGCATCAGCCATGTGATTCTCCTCACGAGGGATATGATGAAACTCGATTTTGTTGAAGAAGCGTAACAACCTTCTTGCATAGTCTTTGTAAGGAATCAATCCTGATTGGTATGTGTTCCAATCTCCTTTGATCTGATTGACGACCAAAGCTGAGTCGCCATATACATCCAAGTTCTTGATCCTCAAATCAATCACTTCCTCGAGACCCATGATACAAGCTTCGTATTCGACCTCGTTATTTGTACACTTGAACGTAAGTCTGGCGGTGAAAGGAATGTGGGTACCCTGAGGTGTTATGATGATTGCCCAAATTCCGTTTCCATAATGATTGACAGCTCCGTCGAAAATTAGTCCCCATTGGGAATCTGGTTCTGGCCCTTCACTGGGTAGCGGTTCATCGCAATCTTTCATTTTCAAATACATGACATCTTCGTCCGGGAAGTCAAACCCGATTAATTCCTGATCATCAATCGGTTGATGAGCCAAATGATCGGCTAAAATACTCATTTTAACGGCTTTTTGAGCGTGGTATTCGATGTCGTATTCTGATAGCAACATCTTCCAACGGGCAATCCTTCCCGTGAGAGTAGGTTTTTCAAATACATACTTGATTGGATCCATTTCGGAGACCAACCAAGTAGTGTGACGAATCATGTACTGGCGAAGACGTTTGGCTGCCCAAGCCAAAGCGCAGCAAGTTTTCTCAAGCATAGTGTACCGAGTCTCGCAGTCGGTGAATTTCTTGCTCAAATAGTAGATGGCAGACTCTTTCCTTTTGGTTTCGTCTTGTTGGCCAAGTACACAACTCATGTAGTTCTCTAGGACTGTGAGGTAGATGATCAATGGTCTTCCTTCCACTGGAGGTGATAGAATCGGTGGGTTCAACAGATATTCCTTAGTACTGTTGAAAGCGGTTTGACAGTCTTCTGTCCAAACGCAATCCTGGTTCTTTTTGAGTAATTTGAAAATCGGCGCACATGTCGTGGTCATGAGGAATATGAATCTGGAGATGTAGTTCAAACGTCCCAGGAATCCTCTGACTTGTTTTTCAGTTTTCGGAGAAGGCATTTCTTGAATGGCCTTGACCTTGTCAGGATCAACCTCAATTCCTTTCTGGATGACGATGAACCCTAAGAGTTTCCCTGAATGGACACCGAAGGTGCACTTGTTGGGATTCAAGCGGAGTTTATACTTTCTCAACCGGTCGAATAGTTTTGATAGGTGTGTCACATGCTCCTCCTCTGTTTTAGATTTTGTAATCATATCATCGACATACACTTCGATTTCTTTATGTATTATGTCATGAAATAGAGTAGTCATGGCCCTCTGATAGGTTGCCCCGGCGTTCTTCAAACTGAACGACATTACCTTGTAACAGAAGGTACCCCAGGGGGGGTAATGAATGAATTTTTCTCCATGTCTTTCGGCGCCATTTTGATCTGGTTATAGCCCGAGAATCCATCCATGAAGGAGAAAACTTTGAACTTTGTTGTACTGTCTACCAGCATGTTAATGTGTGGTAAGGAAAAGTCGTCATTTGGACTAGCCTTGTTTAGATCTCTGTAATCCACACACATTCTGACCTTTTCATCCTTTTTCGGAACTGGTACGATGTTGGCTTACCATTGAGGATATTCTGACGTAGCGAGGAAACCCACGTCAATCTGTTTCTGTACCTCCTCTTTGATTTTGATGGCCATGTCCGGGTGAGTCCGTCTCAACCTCTGTTTTACTGGCGGACATTCCGATCTTAACGGTAGATGATGTCCACGATGCTGGTATCCAACCCTGGCATGTCCTGATAGGACCAAGCAAACACATCAGGAAATTCTCTGAGAAGCTTTGTCAAACTCTCTTTGGCAGTTGGACTGAGCAGTGCCCCAATCCTGATTTCTTTTCTCTCTTTTTATGAACCCACGTTGATCGTTTCCAATGGCTCTTTGTGAGGTTCAATGGACCTTTCCTCTTGTCTGAGTAATCGGGAGATCTCTTCTGGAATTTCGTCGTGAACTTCTTCTTCAGCCCCAAATACCGGGAACTCAAATTCGGGAGAAGGCATCGGATCGTATGTTTCAACGAGGTTTAAAACAAGCAATCTGCGTGACGTGATGATTTGTGTTTAGAAGAGATAGAGAGAATGCAAGTGTGTGCAGTGTATTTCTTTGGGAAACTGCTTGTTTTTATTATTGAGTTGTTTTTCAGGATTACCATTTTATGAGAAAAGCGAAAAGAGAAAACAACAATTAATGCGGAGATTACAGAACGACGTTATTTTATTTATGAAAAAGTCAATTCTTGAAACTACAACCCTATAAAACAAAACTCTGTCGCTTTGGGCGAAGCGAAGAGGGATATTTACAGAAAATGAGCCCTATCAAAACATCTGTTTCACCTGGGCAGGGCGAAAGGTTAAAGACGGCAATTACTTTGACTTATGAACAATCTTCGGAACATCGACAGCAACCTATTGGCGGCGAAATCCTCGGTGAATCACAAAGTCTGGTACCTTCCTTGATTTGTCTTCAGAAATGACACTGATTTCTGGCGGAGCAGGATCATTGGAATCTGTCTCCTAGGCAGAGTTGTCGTAGGAGGATTCCTCTGCTGTATTTTGCATAGTATTTGTGCTCTCAGGTATATCTCCCCATCCAGTTTGCTGGATGTCCTCGAGCCTGATACGAGAGCTCTGAGGAGCGGTGTACTTGACCATATAGTCATATTTTCCACTTGGTTGTCCTAAGGTGTCCCACACTTCTGTGGAACTGGAGGAGTCATCTCTCTCGATGACGTTGACCTCGGGAAAAGCATAGTTGATGAATTCTAGTCCGGCAAGCTTTGCCAATTCATCGTCGTACGAGATATTTTCTGAATGACCTGAGTGTTGATCCCATGACATGGTGGGGACACAGGTATTCTGTTCAATGATGTTCAGCTGATTTTCATTGTTCGACTGATTTTCTTGCCCCGAGTTTCCTGGGTACGGCTTCCAGATAGGAAGGTCATCCATTGGGCCATAATAGTCGTGGTCAAAGTTGTCCTTCATCAGAGTGTCTTCCTCTAATGAGTTTGGTGGAGCACGACATCCTTCAGGATCACAATCTCCGTATATCATTTCGACATCTGACCTCGGTATAAATCTCGGACTCTGTGCGGGATAGCAAAATGGCGTAGGCACCTCTTCCTGAGACATATAACCATCCTCGTTGAGATAGGACTTCCATTCCTCATCCGTATCGGAGGGATCCTCCTCGTTGATAGTATGGACTGTTTGAGGCACTGGGTGAAGGAAACCTCCACTGTGGAAGAAATCCCGAATGGGATGAAGACTTTCATTGTTAGCAGCTGTTTGGGTGCAGGTTGCAGAAAAACCAAGACCCTTATTTGTTTTATTATCAGTAGGAATGACAAGCTGTCCCCATCCTTTTGCATTGTTATTATCGATTACTTCGAGAGTATCTCTGTATGAGGAAATAGAGGTTCCTTTCTCTGATTGATTCTCATTGCTCACTGAAAGTGCTTGGAACTGAGTCCCAACAACCTCCTCGGGTTCTACACAAGTGGATAATGAAAGGTTACTCACGATCAAGGCTTGTTCTCCACAAACCGTGACGAGTTGATCGTTCTTGACGAACTTCAGTTTCTGGTGCAGCGTTGAAGTGACTGCCCCATCCTGGTGTATCCAAGGTCTTCCTAATAAACAACTGTATGCTGCCCGGACGTCCATGACCTGGAAAGTGATTAGGAAAGTGTGAGGACCAATAGTTATGGGAAGGTCGACTTCGCCGATAACTGCTTTCTGAGACCCGTCAAATGCTTTGACGATAACCTCACTGCCCCTCATCGAGGATCCTTTGAATGATAGTCGCATTAAAGTGGACTTCGGCATAACGTTGATGGCGGATCCTGTGTCTACTAGTATGCTGGCTAAAGCATCGTCCTGGCAGTTAACTGTGATATTGAGCGCCATGTTGTGGATTTTACCCCCCTCTGGCAAATCCTCATCACTGAATCCTAAGTTGTTGCAGGAAGTGATGTTAGAGATGATGCTGACGAACTGTCGTATTGACACATCCTGTTCCACAAAGGCCTGCTCTAAGACTTTCTGTAGAGCCTCTCTGTGGGCTTCAGAACTGAGTAAAAGTGATAGCACCGAGATCTTTGAAGGAGTTTATAATAGTTGGTCAACAATGTTGTATTCACTCCTTTGGATGAGCTTCAGCATCTCATTATTGTTTTTTGAAAGGTCGGATTTACTGGATTGACCGACTGGTGGATCGGGAGCTTATGTCTGAAGTTCCTTTTCTTTGTTAGGTTCTCCAACTCCTCGGTTGAAGATTCGACCGCTCCGTGTTACTCGACTGATGTCTGCAATATTCACGACGGAGGGTAATGGATTTTCCATTCCATTTTCAATTATCGTTGCACCGTATTTGTAAGGGATCGCCTTAGCTGATTCATACGGTAATGGTCCTGGCAGATAGATAACTACAGGAGCTTTCTGATTTTTCGTACTGTCGTAATTAACCTCAATCAGTTACTTGCTAAGAACTTTTGATTCGTCCAGTAGAGGGATGATGGTACAAACATCCTTGTTCCTCTCAAGGTCAGAGATTACAACCACGTCTCTGATCTGATCAGCGAAGTAGTCCGGCGTCCAGTCAACGGACCCTGAAGCTAGGTTTGGGTGAATCTCTTTGCGATCCAACTGACCTTGGAGAGCTGCTCGCACGAGGTAACATCCTTGGTTATTCTCTGAGCAGACTCTACAACGTTCATAGTTGTGTGGTGGCACCTGGCCATATCCACTCTGTCTACAATGCATCTTGACCAAATTGGCCCTTAACAAGAGTACATCATGAATTTGATAGGTGTTGTTAGACTCTCCCTCTATCAAATTGACTGCAGCTTTCTCATGTTGAGGCAGCGGGTTTGTGAGAACATTCGGATTCGTATCTTTGAAAGATAAAACCCCGATCTTAACAAGATTTTGTACGTCGGATTTGAAACTGAGACAATTTTCTATGTTATGCCCTGGTCCTCCTTGATGGTAAGGACAAGTCTGATCCGTTTTGAACCAAAAAGGCGGATTTTCTGGCACTGTAAGAGGAGACTTAGTCTGGACATGCCCCTTGGCCAGTAGTAACAGAAATAGTTATGCGTACGATACGGGTATAGGATCAAATCCTGGTGGCCGCATTGTACGATTGTTGTTATATGGAGGATGAGCCTGCTGAAGAGACTGTTGTGTCCTTTGCTGAAATTGTTGTTGATTCGGTTGGCTCTGCGCAACCTGAGGTTGATACGTAGGAACAGGCGCATGGTTGATAGCAGGAGTTACAGCTGCTACTGGTTGATATCATCGCCTTTGCTTTCCGAGAGAGATATTCCCAATATCCTGCTCTTTTTTCTTAGGGAGAGCACTACCGTATCGTTTTGTACTACTTGATGATCCAACGTCTTTTACTAAGCGTCCTTCCTGGAAGGCCTCCTCAAGACGAACTCCCATGCCCACCATCTCGGTGAAGTCACTGGGCGCACTGGTGACCATTCTGTTGTAGTAAAATGAGCTTAAGGTCTTTAAGAAGATCTTTGTCATCTCTTTTTCCTCAAGAGGTGGACAAATCTGGGCGGTAATTTCACGCCATCTCTGAGCGTACTCCTTAAAGGTTTCCTTGTCCTTTTGTGACATCGATCTGAGTTGATCTCTGTCGGGTGCCATGTCCGAATTGTATTTATATTGTTGAACGAAAGAAGCACCAAGATCTCTGAATGTGCCGATCGTAGCGCGGTTTAAACCCATGTACCATTTTAATGCGGCACCGGTTAAACTATCCTGAAAGTAATGAATCAGTAGCTCCTGGTTCTCTGTTTGAGGGGACATTCGCCAAGCGTACATCACCAGATGACTCTGAGGGCAAGAATTACCCTTGTATTTTTCAAAGTCGGGCACTTGGAACTTGTGTGGAACTTTCACATTTGGGACCAAGCAAAGGTCTGTGGCGTCCTTTCTAAATAGATCCTGACCGCGAAGGGCCTGCAGTTCTTTCTGCATCTCCAGGAATTGTTCCTGGAACTCATTCATTCTGTCGAACATGCTGTCGTTTCCACCAGAAGGTATCTGTGGAATCTGTCCTTCCGGGACAGTGTGTACCATAGGTGGTGGTATAGTCATTATGGCCGAGACTCTCGGTGCCTCCCAAAGTTTGTAACCTTCAGGAGTTGCTGCCATGCCCCTGGCATCTTCGCTTTCCCAAAGTTTGTAACCTTCAGGCCCAGCGGCTCCTGCTACAGTTCCTTGATCCTCATTGATCAGCGAAACATATCCTTCCAGGATATAATTGATAGGCATGCCCTAGGGACGATCTTTCGGCATCTTGTACCTAGGATCATACTTCTCCACTATGGGCGTTGATGTGATCTCCGAGATCACAATCCTTTATTGTTGCATCTGAGCTTCTACTAGAGTTTGCATGTCGTTATGAAGCTTTCTCAGATCCTCTTTCAGAGTGTCGATCTCTTCTCTCAACTCTCTATTCTCTTCCTCGAGATCATCCATCTTTTTCTGACGATTGGCCCGAGTATTGTACGAATGAGACAGCTTGACTCTAGAATCAAGACGCAAGCGTGAGATTCGTAGGTAAGAAGAATACGTTTATGATGAATGCAATGATTATTAATTGTATGTTTTTGTTTAATCAAAGTAAACTTCGACAATTGGATTGCAAATATCAAACAGTGGGGAAACCCCGTTTTATTGAATTCAAAGGATTGCGGAAATGGAAATACAGTAGATTACAAAGTGCTGGAAAAGGAAATCTAAACTAATGGATCCTGAGTCCTCTCTGAAGAGGGCTCAAGTGCTGGTTCGAGTGCTTTCCTTTTCTTTGACCGGGGCTCTTGGGCCGTTGTCGGGTTGTCATTCCTTTGCCAAGTGAAAGGAGCGAGCAAATTCCTTTGGTCATCCTGATTTTCTACAGCATGTTGCTCTAAAATCTCAATCAGAGCGTCTTTTTCTTTTAATAGCTGCTGTATTTTCTTACACTCCACATTGAGAATACGGTACTTGTTCCTCCAAGACCTCTTCTCCTGCTGAACTTTGCTGAGAGTAACTTGAAGTTTTTCTGTCTCAGACATAAAATAAAGGGCAGAGTCCCTTAGTGGAAGAACTTCCTGACGAGGGTAAGGCATCCTCAGCTTGAGAGCTCTAGCTTGTACCCAATGGAGATAAGGCTCCATCGAGACACAATCTGGTTTTCTTAGAGACTCTCGTCCTTTCCTATGAACGTGTTTCCAAGCGTGCACTATTTCTGTCTTTAGTGCCCTGTCATTTTCTCCTTCCTTGAAGAAAAGACCTTCCAGATGAGCACTGTGCGGGACATGCCTCATCGGGTATCCAAATTGACGACGAACTAACACCGGATGATAGTTGATTCCCCCCTTAGTTCCTATAAGGGGTACATTTAGGAAATTTCCACAACGGTCAATGATTTTGATCCCGTCGTAGATTCGATTGTACCAATCGATGTCCGAGTTAGTAAGAGACATGACTCTCTGCGACCAACGTAAAGTATTCTTTTGATCCCAAAATGCAGTAGATTTGGGCAAATGGGAAGTGAACCATTTGTATAGCAGGGGTACACAACACGTGATCACCCCTCTGTTGTATAAATTCCTTAAGTGTACCGAATGATACTCATCTGCGAGTAAGGTCGGTACAGGGTTTCGAATTAGGAAAATCTTGATGGCGTTGATATCTACAAAGTTATCGATGTTGGGAAACAAAAATAACCCGTAGGTGAGAAAAACAAAGATGCTCTCGAAAGCGGCCATGTTCCCTATACTGGCAAAGTACAGGGCTTTCTTTGTCAAGAACTAGGCTGGCAAACCTTGGATGCCACCCTTAGTGGTCATGTGAGTCCTGACTTCCGACTCGTCCAAATAAATTGCTCGTGCAATAGTCTGATCCTTTGGAATTTCTTCTAGTCCAGAAAATGGAGCTTGATCATTGATATGTAAATCAGTCAAGTGAGAGTACTCCTCCAGTGTTAGTGCTAGTTGTTAATCCGGGAATGTGAAACAGTGATAGACCGGATCGTAGAACTGGATTAACGTGGACATGATTCCTTCAATTACGTGGACCCTTAACAAGGACAACAGTCCTCCATACTTGCCTCTGAAAGCCTCATGGTTGGTGATCATTCATGCCAAACCTCTCAAATTCTCTAACTTTGGAACCTTGAAGGTGTACTTATGAGTTTTCCTTCTACCGAAATCCATTAGCGCAATCTTCTTTCTCTGATATTTGCAATCATTGTCTCAGTTTAATTTGAAGAAAAGAGACTAGAAAAGAAGATTTTCTTTGTTTTAATATTTTTTAGATGAATTTATGAATGCAACACACAAAAATAGAGAAAAAACATGGGGTCAAAGTGTCGGTGTCATGAAGTCAAGGCTCTACCCCCCCCCCCCCAAGGTTTATACTGGTGATTTTTTGTACCTGTCCGCAAAATTATTGACCCCTCTGGGATAACAACAGCAAGCGGATCGCCAGCGAGCTGATGTATCCTAGAGTGATCTCAGATGAGGGTAGTATCGCGTGACAACTATTTTCGATAGCTTCCGCACTACAAAATGGCTGCAGTTTGCTAAAAACCTCAGCTTCTCAGATAACCCAGTCGACCACACTACTTTCAACAACCGAAGTCGTATATGCAATGTATCTGCAAAGGGAGTCTCCACTGAGTTTGATGGTCGATCAAGGGCTCTTAACTGGAATTCACTCCGAGTAAAACTACCCGCATTGCCATCACCTATCTTAGGTGTTTACTCAATCTTTCCACATGCGGCATCACACGCATTCCCATTAGCAGAAAAATAAACACAAATATCAATTAGGAAAAGCAGTATATATATTTGTCTTAATCATCCTAGACCTCTAGTCTTATGATCCTATACAGACAATGACACCCCAGCAGAGAAGTCATTTCTGTGATGTGGACTCAAGGTCTCTGCCTAAGAGATGGGAACATCTGATAAGGACAAGATGCTCCGCAGCAGAGTCGCCATTTTTCTGTAGCGCGAGTTTTATGTGTGGTTGCGAAGAACTATCGCTTTGGGGGTACTACAGTTCGATTCATTTTTTATCCTATTAAAGCTGATGAAGAAAGGGAAATAGATGTCTCTAATTAACCCTGCTTGCAAACTGAGTTTAAACAGATAACTGTTGGTTTACAGATGCTACAAAGATCGTGGGTCTCTCTTAGGTTATGTTGTTAAGAACACAAGGTCTAGACTATTGGTAGGATGTTAGGACTGATGCTTTTCGATTGATGTTTGAAGATACGGGATTTTAGGTTTTTTATTAGTGCGCTCGCTAAGATTTTTTAATCTTATGCCTACGTATTTCCGTTTAATGAAATAGGGAAATCAGAGCGATCGTAGTTCCTCCTATTCTATGGGAGGAAAAAGGTTGTTTTCGTGTCTTGTTCAAAGCCCAAAACGTGAAGCTAAAGGTGGTTTGTATCTTGTTCAAAGCCCAAGATGTGAAGGTGAAGGGTCTATTTGTATCTTGTTCGAAGCCCAAGATGTGAAGCTAAAGGGTTTTGACTTTAGAGAGAATTTGTCATCTCTAAAGGGGAATATTTGGTCTGTTTGTCACAACGGTTGGGTGACTGATTATAAAGGAGAACTACTTTAACTGGGATATGTGAATCCAACAATGCCATAATTTCCTTTATAGGGGATTTTTAACCTGAATGAGAAGAGTTTAACTCAATTTAGAGCAATGTCATCTTTCCTTAGGAATTTCTCATGCTAAAAGAGGGACAGTGGCGTGGATGTAAATAATCCAGAGGCTTGCCGCTTACAGCAATTAGATGAAGGAAAAGGAGTTGTTGATGTTTGTATCCTGTGAGCAAGGCACATATTTTGATGCTAAAAGGTTGATTGCCTCAACCGAGGTTTTCCTTATACGAAGCCTAAGAGGAGGTTATTGACCCAACAAGAGGGAGTTTTTATGTGTCTCGTACGAAGCCCGAGAGAGAGGCTAAAAGGGGTTGACTCAACAAGAGAGTGCTTTTATATGTGTCTTGTACAAAGCCCAAGACGGAGGCTCAAAGGTGATTGACTCAACAAGAGAATCTTTTATACTCAACAAGAGAGTGTTTTTGTATCTCGTACGAAGCCCGAGATGGAGGCTAAGAGGCAAGTGACTCAACAAGAGAGTCTTTTATACTCAACAAGAGAGTGTTTTTATATGTGTCTTGTACGAAGCCCAAGATGGAGGCTAAAAGGGTTTGACTCAACAAGAGAGTCTTTTATACTCACCAAGAGAGTGATTTGTATCTCGTACGAAGCCCGAGATAGAGGGTAAAAGTCTTTGACTCAACAAGATAGTCTTTTATACTCAACAAGAGAGTGTTTTTGTATCTCATATGAAGCCCGAGATGGAGGCTGAAAATGTTCGACTCAACAAGAGAGTGATTTTGTATCTCGTATGAAGCCCGAGATGGAGGCTAAAGGGAGGTTGACTCAACAAGAAATTCTTTCATACTCAACAAGAGAGTGTGAAAAGGTTAGCTCCGCTGGGGAGAATCATTGTACAAAGCCCAAGAGGAGGCTATTGGTGCCGGTAACTGTTTCAGTTGAGTGACAGGTCCAGTATGTTGGTTAAAAGAGAAAATCAGTTCTTATAAAGAGACTGATTCCAGGTGAGGTTATACTTTGGTATTGGTCAGAAGATCGGGGTTATTTCCTGTTCTTAAAGGAAATGAGAAATCCAAAGGGTGTTGAGACTGTCCAAGTCTACTGGTGTTTTAGAGAAATCGATTCTCAGATAGTGAATGATCTTTGTATAATGCCCAAGAGAAGGTTGGGTTACTGCTGAGGATTACATCCATAGGCAGGCCAAAGGGTGAGGAACTCTCATGAGAGAGGCCGACTTTTGGAGCGATCAGTGTTTTTTCGATTTGTGAAAGGAACTTGAGAATGCCTTTGAGACTCAAGGGGTTTTTAGACTGTCCAAGTCTAGAGTTTCATCTTTTGTACAATGCCCAAGAGGAGGCACGAGCTTTAAGGGATGAGTATCAACCCTTAAATGGTCGGAGTTTTGACGCTGGAAAGACAGCTCTAGCAAAGGATGATTAAGTTATGTCTTATACCTTTAAGAGGTTGCCAGGGTCCTTGTATTAAGCCCAAGAGAAGGCATGAGAACTTCTAAGAAGCCGAAGGGTCCTTGTACAACGCCCAAGAGGAGGCGGGGATACTTTTAAGAAGCCTGTGGGTCCCCAAACCCCGAGAAGTTCAAGACATGTCATTCACAGAGAATAGATCAAGCCAGGAAAGTCCTAGAATTTGGAAGAAACTCAAGAGATGCCATTCACGGAGAAAAGATCATCTCTGGGGAGTAGAGTCTCTTTGACAACTTCTAAGGGTGCTTTTAAGAAGCCTGTGGGTCCCCAAACCCCAAGAAGTTCAAGACATGCCATTCACAGAGAATAGATCAAGCCAGGAAAGTCCGAGAATTTGGAAGAAACTCAAGAGTTTCCATTCACGGAGAAAAGATCATCTCTGGGGAGTAGAGTCTCTTTGACAAATTCTAAGGGTGACAGTCTGAGAAAGGGTTCACCGAGAATGCTGCCTTTCACTTCTCAATATTATTTAACCCCAAGAGGAGGGAAGACTGTGTCTGGTAATCCTATGGGGATCTAGTTTTGTTTGTATTTAAGAGTGACCAACAGGGCTTTACCTAGTGCTAGACGTAGTTGCCGGGGAAAACTCTAAATAGCTATATAGTATTACACAGTTGATATTTGACAAGTATATAAAAGTTTGTGAAAGAAGACTTACTGTGAACAGCCCCACAATACAGTTATATATATATATATATATATATGAAAGCGGATAAAGAAAGCGGGTAAATACTTACTCGGTTGTAGAGCTTCCATGCTGTTTTGTTAGTTGTTCAACAAAGAAAGCTTTGATAACAATATTATATTCAAAATCAAAGGAGAAAGTGCTTTGAAAAGATTGTTGGGGCTTACAGCTCAAGGAGAGGCCCAAGGTTTTACTAGTGATTGCACTGTTGAATTTGTACAGGGACTTATACAAGTGACTGAGGCCCAAGAAGGTTTTCTGTACAAAGGGATGTGTCTTACACTCTCTCAAGAGGCCCAAAGATTTATTTTTGTACAAGTGGTAGGGCTTACAGCTCAAGGAGAGGCCCAAAAAAATGGTTTTTAAACTCGCGATCGCGCCGAGATTTTCTTTTAACGCAGAGGGACTTATACAATATCTGAGGCCCAAAAATAGTTTTGGTTAAAAGGGTTTGGGTCTTACACTCTAATAGAGGCCCAAAGGTGTTTAAAGAAAAAGAATGGGACTTATAACACGAGGGTAGGCCCAAGGGTTTGATTTGTTAGAAAGGCGACGACCGCGCCAAATTTTTTGATGGTATCGGGACTTATACAATACACTGAGGCCCAAATTATTTTGGTTTTCAAAAAGGGTTGGGTCTTACACTCTACTAGAGGCCCAAAGGGTTTGAAAAAGTTTGATGAGGGTTGAATTAATCAAAAACCCTAATTTGTTTCCAAAATGTATTTTAATTGAATAAAAATTCAATTAAAATGATCAAAATTGTTAACCATGTGGAAAACAAATTGTGATCTTGGATTAATGTTTCAAAAATCAAATTTTGACCTACAAAATGATTAGAAGTCATTAATATTTGCAAAACCAAGAAGGAAAAAATATTTTAAATCTCAAAAACAATTAAAAAATATTAATTCTTTGCATTAATATTAATTATATGAAATAAATAATATTTTTGGGATTGTTTGGTAAAATAAAATATTTTAACATTTTTGTGAATTATTAAAAAATGAATCAACTCAAAATCATTAAAACTCAGAGAGAAAGTAATTTTTGAATCAATTAAATAAAAGCACAAAATTCAAATATTCAAATATTTGAAAAAGGGCGCCAAGAACATGGCAAGAACACACGCCCTTCCTATGTTTCTGCATATTTGCGTTTTCTATCCAATCTCACTGAATACTTGCTTATACCATGCAATCTACATATCAATCTACTCGTTTCAACCTCACGATCATGTCTATGGTCTTTAATTTCATTTATTTTAAACATGAAATAAGAAATCAAAGAGAAACCTCAAGAACCCTAAAATTTGCTTGAAGGTTCAGAAATTCCATACACAATTCAAACAATGCAATTGATTGAGGGAAAACACTCCATGCATGATTATGAACATATGGCCAAATTATTATGCAGCAAAAATTGCATGGATCATAGAGTTAGAAGAGCTCATGCTTACCACTTGCAGTTGGTGATCGTGTTTTGTGTTAGAGGTGTTACAACTTGGTTCGAAGGTTATGGACAGCTTCCCTAGGTGCTATGGAGTGTGTCTGGATGCTTGGAGTGGATTGATTTGAGCTGGAACTTGATTTGGCACCTCAACTGCAAATCTGTCAAAGGCTTGAGCAGTTGGCTAGTGATTTTGTGATTTTGGTGTTCCAGATGTTATGTGAGTGTTTGGATCACTTCTATATGATGTTTATGAGGTGTGTGTGTGTGTGTGATTGGTTTGATTGGAATTGTTCTCAAACTCAAAACCCGATAGTGACTTGCCTTAGAAGGAAAAATTGGAGTGAAGAAGGAGATTTTGAGGAAAGCATCTGTTTGATGGCTTTGGTGTACTCAAATTGATCACAAATGAGCTCTATTTATAGTAGAGCAAGTTTGTTTTGCAAGGAATAGTGAATGGCAACTGCTGCATAGGTTTGGCCAATGTTGAGCAATGAGAATCCAAGTCTCCTCTAGCCATTGACTAGAGGTTAGGGCACAGGTTGCTGGTTCCCTTGGTCTTGGATAAGTCTTGACTGAATTTAGTTGGAAATGGCTCAGTCCATGCCACCTTGGTGTATGCATTGAATGCTCCAATCCAAAATTGGAGTCTTGTCCCTCTTTTAGGCAATTCTAGGTTTGGCATGCTATTTTTGGTTCCAAAGACTTGGGAGGCTTGGGATCAGAGTTGGTTCCTCCTTGGTCCCCCCTTGAGGTGTTCAGATGGATAGAGTTGCTTGCGCTTTGCAAAATTTGGGCAAATCGAGGAAAACTCCAAAATCTGCCTTGCTTTGGCAGTTTTCAGCAAGGCATATTGCCATTGTCATATCTCATGGCCCAAGTGGAATTTGACGGAGTTCTTGGCCATTTTGGAAAGCCCTCATATGATACAACAACTGTTTGATCATAATTGGTTTTGATACTTTTTGGATCCAAGTGAAAAATGCCCCTACATTTGGAAAAAAGTGAAGGCGGATTCTGACTTAGTGAAAATTTCACTAAGTGTTGGAAAAAAGTGACATTTTCACTTTTTGTGATTTTGATCATTTCATAACTCAAAATCCCTGATGAATTGGAATGAGGTGAAGTTGAAGCTTTTGTAGAGGGTAATGAGAGCTACAAATCCAGCATTGGATGGGGAAAAATGGTCTTGTGGTTTAGGAGTTATGATCCTCCAAAGTTAGTACCCTAGCCATTTTGTTCCATAACTTAGAAAAATTTCTAAGTTTTTTATGGTTACCCCTTTTACAAGTTATCCAACTTTTCTTTATTTTTCTTGATGAATGATGATTCCAATCACACATTAACATCATTTTAGGGTTAAGGAACCATAATTGTGAAAAATCTCAAAAAGTCAAGGTTTGACTTTTGTGCACATTTGACTTTTTGTCAGATGAATTCCAAACTGTGCGATCCTCTATGAAATCAAGTCCTTGACCTAAATCAAACTTGATGGATTTATTTCATAGGTGTTATAGGGTGTATTGAATTATGTCATAGGGTTTGGGAGTATGTCCTGGTCAAAAGTCAAAGGCACGGTTGACTTTTCTCGCGAAACCCTAATTGTGGTTCTGATGAAATTGAAACTTGTTGCTCAAGCTTCTTGGATCAATCCATTGTTGCAAATGGATTAATGTGATGTATTTGAGACCCTCAAATCTCTCCTTGAGGTCTTGGCTCATGTTTTGTCCCAAAAGTCAACTTAGGGGTGAATTAGGTCAAGAAACCCTAATTCCTGATTTTTGATGTATGCATCCCCTGAGGCTAAACTGACTTGGTGATTGGGTTCATGAGATCCCTTGGAGCATCATAGGTTATGCTTTGAAGCATTGGCTCATGCCCAGAGGAAAATTTCCATCTGGAGGCCCTGGTCGACCAAACCCTAATTTGGTGGCACTGGCGATCTTGAGGCTTAATCCACTTAGAAGGGAGCAGCCTTGTGCTTGATACTTGATGTGGGAGTCCTCTTGATCCATTGTGGATGTTTGAGAGGCTAGACAAGTTGAAGATCATGTCATTCCTTGATTGATCCTTTGTCTAAGAGCTCTGAGAGGGCTTGAAACCCTAAGTCTGACTGTAGTGATGCTCACCCATCTTTGGGGAGACTAATGGTTCATCCATATTGTGATGATGATTTGCACAATGATGGGAAATCTTAGTGGTCAAAATTTGGGGTATGACGGGATGCACTGGTTCCACCTTCGGAGGGTGATGTTGTTGATGCCGAGCCAGAGGCTTTCGGAGGGGGTCCATCTGATATGTCCATATTTCCTTTGTACCCAGACCACACTGCCAGACATATCTGGGATGGAGAGGTAACATTACTCACAATGTTACTATATTTTTTACATTAATTTAAATTGTTGACATTGATATTTCTAACATTGATTCTTATAGACATTGGTTAATTTTGGAAATTCGCAGGTGCGTGATCCCCAGAAGTTTTTGAACCATGGTCGAAAGATTTTAGCATTTCATCAGCCTTATGCGGAGTGGTTTCAATCGGTTCTGACCGCTTCTGGGTTGAGTGACCTATGCTTGACCAGTTACACTTTGGTCAACCACGGGATTCTTAATGCATTCGTGGAGCGATGGCACTCTGAGACCTCTTCCTTTCATCTCTCGCATAGTGAAATGTCTGTCACCCCCTAACTTTTAACCCTAAGATTCCACCTCATTTGCATCATCTTGGCATGACATCAATCATCTCATGTGTGTGTGCCTTATGTATCACTAACCCCTTTAAGTTTACAAGAGTGTGTGTTTTGGTTTACTTTGACTGCAAGCTAGGGTTTTGGGACCAAGAGCTCAGGAAGTTGGCCAATCAAGGAGGAATGTGATCTTCAACCTCTCAATATGATCAAGAGTCTCGTCACATCAATAATCAAATGCAAGATTCCATCAATACCATTTCATCAAGCCCCAAGTCATCAGATGCACCAAATTAGGGTTTTGACTTAATTCAATCCTGAGTTGACTTTTTGAGCAAGGCATGATCCTACACCTTAAGACATGTTTCAAGGACCTCAAGGACATCATCTTAGCCCATTCATATTTTTGGATTGTTTCAAGGAGCTTGATCCATTGGTAATTGAAGAAATCAAGTTCATCTGAAAAAAGTAAACTGTTCATCAAGGTCAAAGTTTGACTTTTGAGATTTTTGGTCAAACATGGACTCCACAAGTCAAGGATCATGAAAATAGGTGAATTTGATCATGACTAATCAATAAAATCAAAGAAATATTCAAAGATGTGGAAATTAGGGTTTTGTAAAATTTTCTAAGTTACAAAATTGTGTGATCAAATGCCCTACTTTCCAAGAGCATAACTTTTTCCTCAAGCATCCAATGAAAACACTTGAGACTCATTTTAAAGATGGTATAACACACTTCAATTTGGTGAAAGAATGGACTCAAAAGCATTTACCAATTGAAAGATATGATTGTTCAAAGTTGAGGTTTTCCAAGATGTGAAAATGTCAAAAACTTAGAAATTTTTCTAAGTATAAATCAGTGAAAAGTCTAATTTTATTGGCCAATTATCTCAATGATCTAAAGTGATTCTTTCCAAGTGATCAACATCAAAGTTGTAGTATGCGATCTCATCTTTCTAATGGTGCCAAGAACATGGAATTATCTTGCTTGAGCATAAAGTTATCAATTTGCAAAGAAGCCATGGTGAGGCAGTTTGAACCAAGGCAGATTGTGCATCAAGATTTTACACGATTTGAATGACATCTTTACCAACTTTCCAAGCATTTTTCAGAAGATATGATGAACTTAGAACTTGTTCTTTGGCTTGTAATCTTTCTAATGGTACCAGATCCTACTCTATTTGATCTTGTTTCATCATACAAAAGCATCATCCAATGTGCTACCTTAAACTTCTTTGGACATGAAAGCAAAAGGAACCTTTTGGCCACCAACCATTTTCCATGAATCAAGGAAAGCATGATCTAAGCCAGAACTAGATGGTACAAGTTATGCAGCTCATGAAATCTTGTGAGAGGAAGTCAACTTGTAAGCTAAAAAGCAAAAAGCACTTTTTTGTACTTATTGTCCAGACTTTTAGCTTTGATCATGGTCCACCAAATAATACCATAGTCCACTGATCTTTGGCTGAATCATTTCCCTATAAATACCACATCATACCAGGTGAAAATCACACAAGAATGAGCCAAGAAACCTCTCATACTCAGCAAGCAAACACACATTGCACTTGTAATTCACTTTTGCACCAAAATCACAAAACCTTCCAAAACTCCATACAGTCACCAAACACTCAAACCAGTCGCTCCAACACACCATAAATCATCCATATAAACTGTCCAAACTCATCACAACACAAGAAATCATCCCAATAAAAAATTCAACCCTCCACTAGTCATATTGTTGACCAAGGAGCCAAAACTCCACAAATTTCTGTTCTGGCCATCTCCCTTCAATCTAACCTTTCAAACACCTCACATAAACTTCATAGAAGTTGTCCAGATCATCACATACCATTTGTAACACGTCTAACCCAGAAATCAAAATCTCATTTTTTGACACATGCAAGAGGATTCGAGCTGAGGAATTGGAGGAGTTTTGAAGCAAGCTATCCATTCAAACACACTTCTAGGGACCTAGTGGAGGTAAAGGGATCATTACCTTGCATATGAAGCAACATTTGAAGGTGCATTGGACACACTCTAATAGGTAAGTTTTCCATTTCTGGTTCTCACTCATAGAAGCATCATTTTAAGCCATTCTTGATACCATTATGTTTGGCATGATGTGAGGAATGATATCCCTAAGTTAGCTGCCATTGATTAATCATGTATGGAATTTAATTTTTGTTTGAAGTTTCTAGGGTTTTCTGGTTTTGTTAGAAATTCTTTAGTTTGAGTGTAAATAAATGAAAACCAATGCCATGGTTGGATTCCTTGTGAAAATCTGAGTGAAATGCTATATTCATTTACTTGATTTGGTTCCTAAATGAGAAAACCAGAAATTCAAAAATTTGAATGTGCTAGAGGTTGAAGAAGATGATTTACGCGTGTTTTCACTTTTAGATAATTATTTTATATATTATTTTATTGTTTGAATTTGTTAACAAGGCCAACAGGCCTACCCCAGTGGTAGGTGCGTTTTATGAATCACCAAGGACGTGGGTTCGAACCTAGCTTGCCCTATTTCCCTTCTTTTTACCACTAATTCCATTTCCTTTTTTTCAATTATTTCTTTTAATTAAGTTTAATCATTTTTATTTGATATTAAACCTTCCCATTTTATTTTAATACATCAAAAATACCAAAAAAAAAGATTTTATTATTTTTATCCCACTCATTTATTTTATTTTTCATTAATATTAAATGTTAATTATTATTTATGTTATTTATTTTAAAATCAACTTTAAAAGTCACAAAATATTTTATTTTATTTTTTATTATTCTATTTCTCCCATTTTTAAATACCTAAAAATATTGTCTTCCAATTTTGTTTGTTAAATTCCATGTTCATATGTTTTTTTTCTTTCATTTTTATTAATTGTTAATTTTTTGTTCAACTTGTTAAATATGAATATTCATACTTTTGTTTAGGGTTTGGTTTAGTTAATCGTTGGTGTTTCTTGATTGTTAACTCTTGTTCATATGTTGGTATTGATCATGATTACATACTTGTTCTCAATGTCATCTTTGTCTTACTTTGAATGCTTTAGATCATTGATTATTGTTCATGTTTTGTTTCAAGTTATCCATGTGTTTAGAACTTGTTTCTTGACCTAAAAATGTGATGAAACCATGCCCTAATCCTTATCCTTGTGTTGATGTTTGTCTTTGTGTATACATGTTGTAAATTATTGTACCATGCTTGCCTTAGATAGTTCATAGTGATCTTGCCTTAATTTAAGTCATGACTTGGTCCTTAAACTTGTATTGTTGAAACATGCCTTGTAACAATGTGTCCTTGCTTTTTAGTTCACATGAATGTTGCATACCATGATCAAATGTGTTGTTTATAAACCTTGTCCATGTTTTTTGAACCATGTTAACCTTGCTTGCACCATGTTATCATGTTTATCTTCTTTGTTGAATGATGGTTACACTTGTACATACATGTTGCCTAAATCCAAGGGAGGGACTCATTGTTGACATCATTGTCATCTTGCATATGCATCATTTACATCTTCTTGTACATATATCCCATGACTTGTAATCCTTTGACTTGCTATCCCTTAGGAAATCCCCCTTAGGATTATTTTCAACTTAGACAATTCAATTAGGGCTTCCCATCTCTCAACTCAAAACCACTTTCAATGAAAACATTGACTTTAGGTCATTGATCTTTTAAACTCTTTTCTTACCAAATGCTTTAAGATATCTTAAGCATATTCAAACTCTTTCACAAAGACTAAAAGACACAAACTTCTATCCAAACCTTTTGCCACTTTGGCTTTTCAATTTAAAACCTTTTCAAATAGATTATACATTAGTATTCCTTAGTTGAGATATAATTCTCCTACCCCATGACATTGTTGAGAAAGATGTTGATTCTTTTCCACTTAAGATAGGTATGTGGCATTCTTGTTGATTATATATCCAAGTTGGAGCCCTTCTCTCAATGGGAAGCAAAGATCCCTCTTCCACATGTCTGTGGTGGTTAAGTTGAGCATTATCCTTAAGATGACAACTTGTCCCTTCTTCATTAAAATCCAACATAACAAATCCTTTTCAATTTATACCCCGAATTACGAGGTTTTGATCCTTCATTAGTACGTAGGCACAAGACTTTGTGTCTTGCCAAACACAAAAACAATAAAAAAACATTTCTTTTCTCGTCTCCCCAATCAAACCCTAATAGCAAACAACTTAACAATAACACAAATACAACAAGAGGTTCCTATAGGATACTATAGATACTTAGGGTGCTAGTACCTTCCCTTAGTATAATCAACCCCCGAACCTTATATCTCTTTATTGCATTGTCTTTGCATTGCATATTATGGGTTATTCTTTATTTTCCATTTCCCTTGGATAAATTAAAGATCGATGGTGATATCTTAAGACTTGTGAAGCCTAGCTAACCTAATAGCTATGGTTTCCGATTCTCACCGCGAAAATTTCAATTACACTGGATGATGTCTCATGTTTGTTGCATCTATTGATCAAAGGGATATTTCTCCATCATGGTAGGATGACCAAAGACGAGGCGATCGATGTGATGGTGGAGCATCTGGGGATGATCCAGTGAAGGCGTTGAGGGAGGTGGATAGGACCAGGGGTGCTCGTGTTAGGTTTTCGTTCTTAAAGGAGATATTTGATCAGACACTCATTGCTGCAGCACAGGTTGATGGTGATGCCCAGGAGGTGGCCATACACAGAAGTCATGCTTTGAGGTGTTATTTTCTATTTTTAGTTGGCACTGTGTTTTTTTGTGGACACAAGTGCCACCTTCACTGACGTTGCATACCTCCGGTACTTCTTGGATCTCACACAGATCCATGAGTATAACTGGGGGATGACTTGCCTTGCATATCTGTATTCGAAGCTGAAAGATGGATTTTGGTGGACGACGAGGCAGACCACAGGCAGCACGACCCTACTGGTGGTAATAATTTTTTATCCTTGAATGTTTTTTTATCTTTTTCATTTTATATTTGCGATAATTCTTGATCCCTGGATGGTTTTTTATTTTCATTTCAAGCTTGGATCCTCCAGCACTTCTCGCGCATCACTGGCTAGTCATGTTGGGATAAGTACACTGAGGAGATGCCCCGTGCCTGTGCTTTTATCCCGCTAAGAGGGAACCAGATGGTCAAGCCTTTCAGAGTCTATCTTGACCACTTAGTTGCTGAGGACATCCACTTTAACTGCTACGTGGATTACCGTCAGGCACGACCATTTGACGACATATCGCTATACTCCGGATGGATGGCCTGCTCGTCGACGGTCACTGCTCCTCATATGCCCGAGCGCGTCATGCAGTAGTTCGGGTACACCCAGACCATCCCTAGACACCCTGCTGTCTCTGTATCTTCGGCCTTGACTCGTATACAGATAGAGGAGATTTTTGTTGATTATCAGAGTCATCTGGTACCAAATGAGGCTTGAGCTACCATAGCGCCGAATAACTGGAGCTACGTCGATGGATACATTAGGTGGTTATTCACTTTCTCACATCCGTACATGATGCCGACTGCTCCAAGAGATCCGCCGAGATGAGCTCATCATGAGATTCTTAAGGATCAGCAGGCTCAGCTGGATCATACTGAGGATGTCTTGCCTCGTTGTTCTCACATAGTAGAGATGGTGTGGGCAGACATTGACAAGGGTATCTTCCTTGAGGGGTCTGTTGTTAGGCAAGTACTTGATGACATTATTGTGGAGGCACAGAGGGCACTTTTGTACCGCAGACATCACACAAATATAGGGGGATCGATGGCCGAGGAGGCAGACCAGACACAGGAGGCACAGGAGGCAGATGAGAGGTTGTCAGGCACACCCAGTAGTTATCTATATTTATTTTGTTTTAGTACTATAGTTTGTATGTTTTTCCTTACATTGTTATTACATTTTGGATTTACGTGACATATGACATCCTATTACTATATTGTTATTTTATTTTGGTGTGTCTGTTATTTTATAATTCATCTGCGAACAAATACACAATGTGTTTTAAAAAAACCATTTTGAAACACTTCGGAGATGTATCTGTTAAGTATTAACAAGTGTGAGTAGTATGGATAATAGTCCCACATTGGATAGGAATATGGTGACTTGAGTATTTTTAAGTGGGAGAACCCACACACCTATTACCTTAAGGTTTTGGGTGAGTATGTGGTGTTTCTCTCACAAAGGCGTTGCTCTAGAAAAAGAAATCCCACAATGTTCAATGCTCCCTAGTAGAAATCTTCCCCTAACAGTGGTATCATGAGCCTTTGGTTCGAGTAAAAGACCGGCTTACTTGTATCGAAAGTACTCCCCATAAGTAGTGGTTTGGAGGTGTCCCGTTGAAGAGTGTCAACGACGGTACACGGTACAAGGGTGCAGTTGCACAGTTGAAGCTTCTGCTTAAGGAGGAGCATTGTAGAAGCATTGTGGTTAGACTCACACTTGAGGGGGAGTGTTAAGTATTAACAAGTGTGAGTAGTATGGATAATAGTCCCACATTGGATAGGAATGTGGTGACTTGAGCATTTATAAGTGGGAGAACCCACACACCTATTACCTTAAGTTTTTGGGTAAGTATGTGGTGTGTCTCTCACAAAGGTGTTACTCTAGAAAAAGAAATCTCACAATGTTCAATGCTCCATAGTAGAAATCTCCCCCTAACAGTATCTCCGGAAAATTTCCGTAAATGCATCTCCAGACAAATTCAAATGGAAATGGGCTATGGGAGTTATACTGTGACCATTTGCGGTTTAAATTGCTCCGGAGATATATCTCCGGAATATTATTAAGCCATGGGGCACGTCTGGAGATATATCTCCAGAATCTAGGGGCATTTATGGAAAATCACACGGTGGGAAAGAAACCTATGGGGTGTCTTAAGAAACTCTCTATTTTTTAGGGCTTTTTTAGTCCATCCCTAAAAAGTTCACTACCTATTAGGGCTAGTTCATATGGGTCGTGGGTAGCCTATTAGGTCCGCATAGCTATAAACTTTTTAAAAAGTATATTTATATTTATATTGTCTTACGTTAAAATAACACATTGATTTTTCTCATCTCATTAAATTTTATCTCTATTCTATTCAATCTTTCTCTTTTGAATCTTATACATTAATATAATTAACACTTTTTCCTCATATTCTTTTAGTTTTTCTTATGTTAAATATTTGAGTATTATTTTATACAATTTAGACATATGTTGTATTTAAAAAAACATTATAGTATTTATAAAAGGTAATATAGTACTTAAAAATGTTTTATGTTTAAAAAAATATAATTTTTAATTTCATTTATAATAAATATTGTGAGGTTTTATTTTAATTTTTTTATTAAAAAAAGTTCGTTTAGCGCCGTGTAGCCCGAAGCCCATCTGGGGTTGGGCTTCGGTAGTAATTTTAAAGCCCATATTACAACATGGCTTTTTTTTCCCAGCCCTAAAAAGCCCGAGGCCTGCCAGGGTCGGCCCGTTTAGGGCCGGGTAGCCCATTTTGACAACTCTAGCGGTAAGAAGTGATAAAGTGTGTTTCTACTTAGTACTACTTCCTTGTCGTTCTCAATTACACATCATCATCCTAAAGGATCACTTTTTTAAACAAACAATCAACCTTTGTCTCTCCCGTGAATGCGTTAAATTATTATTTTTTGATTATATAATATTGTTCTTTCATA
The DNA here is from genome assembly GCA_022829125.1 of Lathyrus tuberosus. Lineage (NCBI taxonomy): Eukaryota > Viridiplantae > Streptophyta > Magnoliopsida > Fabales > Fabaceae > Lathyrus > Lathyrus tuberosus. Next base: position 7,002,543 of record JALAZF010000093.1, read on the forward strand.
ATTAATTACAATGGCTAATGATAAAGATGATTCTCTTCAATCTGTTAGTGTTCGGTTGAATGGACAAAATTATTCTCATTGGAGTTATGTAATGATTTTTTTAAAAGAAAGAGAATGTGGAGTTATGTTGATGGAATCTCTATTGAGCCTACTGATAAAAAGGATGGAAAATATAGAAGGATTTAGAAACATGAGATGTTAATAATTCGAAGATTCTTAATTGAATTAATAATTCAGTTTCTCTATCGATGGACATACAACTTACAAAATATGATACTGCTAAGGGTGTTTGGGATCATTTGAAACATTTGTATGTTACATCTAACTTGCAAAAAAAATATCAGTTAGAAATTGATATTCGGGCCCTAAAGTAGAACAATATGACTTTTCGGGAATTTTACTCAACCATATCTAATTTGTGGGATCAATTGGCCCTCACTGAATATGATAAATTGTGAGCTTTCAAAGAATACATTGATCATATAGAAGAGCAACATTTAATTCAATTTTTTATGGCTCTTCGAGATAATTTTGAAGTACTTCGTGGGACTATTCTGCATCACACTCCTCTTCCCACTGTTGATTCAATAGTTAATGAGTTGTTGGCATAAGAAATAAGACTCAAGTCTCATTCTCATTCGCATCATGAAAGAGGAAATATTTTGCCTTCTCTATATGTGTTGTTGCTCATTTTAACAAAGAAAAACCACAAGGAAAAGTTAGAATTGATGAATGTTCTTTTTGCAAGGAAAAAGGGCATTGAAAAGCATAATGTCCAAAAAAATTGAAGTCGGGGAGGAAGAATTTTAAGACTCCATTGTTACATGTTATTGTTTATGCTCCTTCTATAGTTGCTCTTCCTTGTTATGGTATTGGTCATGTATACCCATATGAGACTACTTCATAAGTATCTAATCTTGCTGAGCAGTTTCAAAAGTTTCTTGCCACTCAACCACATGTTATGTTTGTCTCATCTGTTAAAAGTTTGACCCCCTATAACTTGTCAGGTATATCTTCTTCCATGTGGATTTTTTTTAGTATGGTGATTTCCATCATATATCATATCATCACAAGTATTTTGCATCTTTAAATCTTACATAATTCATGTTTGTCTTGACTGCTGATGGTACTCCTATGTCAGTAGCAGGTGTAGGGTCTATCTCCGTAACTAACTTATCTTTATCTGATGTTTATTATATTCCTAAACTCACTTTGGCCTTGCTTCGGTTAGTCAATTGTGTGATTATGATTATTTAGTTATGTTTTCTTCCACATCTTGTTATGTGCAAGATTCACAATCCAGAAGGAAGATTGGGACATACAGTAGACAGGAAAGACTATATGTTTTGGATGAGATGAAAGTTCCATATACTACAGCCTTAACATCCATTGCTGATTTATCATCATTTCGTTTAAATTCGTCTTATACTAGTTTTTATTTATGATATTTTTGGCTTGAATTAATTGAAATTTAATAAATAAGGGTATAGCAGTGAAAAAATAATAATAAATGTTGTATTGGTATTGTAAAGAGACAATTATTTTGAGATGGGGAAAAGTGCAAATGAGGCACTTTTTATGAGATACGGGGGTATTACAATGATATCAGTAAAGAAATGATATCTTCAAAGACATAACCAAATAAGATAAACAAAGTTGCTTAATTCAAACAATTGAAAAGGGTACATGGAGATATATAGTGGTTCGGAAATCGTCATCGCTATGCATAATCCACTCTTTAGTAGTTTTAAAACCATCAGGAAAATAATCACGTCTTCCACTATTTCAATAATTAATATACACATATTTTGATACAACGAACTATAACAAATATGAATACTAATATCCACACTACATTAGCCCACACAAATATCAAATGATAATTCCATCTATTGATGCAAATACTCAACTTCTATCATTCAAGATCCTCAATGGTCTGCTTGATCCAATAATCTTGCTATCCATAATAACCTACTCCAAGATTCAATTATACTACATCCTTTCCTCAAATATAACAAAGAATTGTCCAAGTGAATGCCATTAGCAAAGCATTATCGGATAACTGCAAACTTTATTCTACGACAACCTTTACTTGGTTTCACCAAATTCTCACTACAACAAAAAGCACGTCTTGCCTCAGACGCGGAGTGGATTGTACCTCGATTACCCAGGCTAGGTAACGAAGGGTAATGTTAAAAGTTACCACTTTACCCCTACATTTTGGAATAACTAAGTGGAAAAATGTTGAACCTGTAGTGGGTTCGATCCCCAGCAACTGCATATTCGTTTGTTTTAAAAGGCGCCACTTTACCTCTTTATTATTTCTATAACCAAGGGGATATATATATATATATATATATATATATATATATATATATATATATATATATATATATATATATATATTAATTAGGTTTTATTAATATACAAATTTTCTTATTTTACATTGTTGAAAAAACTGAAAGAAACATATATTTCATGTTTTATTAATATACCAAGTTAATTATTTTACATTTTTATCATTTCTATCTACAAGTACAAATGTTTGACAAATTCTAAATTTGAATCATCTTCATCACTGTTCGAATCATTTTCATCACTATAAATTTGAGGTGGCAAATACTAGTACCCCGCTACATAAAAAAGGATTAGATAAATAAAATAAATTTGGATATTGCATGAATTTATTTCATATATAAAATAAAAAAGGATTAGATAAATAAAATAAATTTGGAGTTACATGATTAGAGATTATGTTAGAAAACCAACCTTGAACCAGTTTTTTTTTTCACTCTTGCAATCTATCACAAATATTTTTGGCAAAGTAAATACGCTCACACCAACCACATATTAAATAAACCTAATTTTTTTATGCTCTTAGAATCTATCACAATGATACTTTTACTTATGTACAATCTCACGACACTCTGATTGGACGTAAAGGGTTTCACAACAATGTTTGGGTTTCACAACAATGTTTGGGTTTCACAGCGTAGCACCCTAGATATGCATGGGTAATGTTCGCATTCTGATTAGACGTCAAGGGTTTCTTGTGGATTGATATGTTGGAAATATCTCGAGCGATATTACTTTATACATGGACGACAACGATATATTGAGACAAAACTGAATTATTTTTGCTCTCGATTTTGTACTAAATCAAGGTCTAATATTATTTAGTTCTAAAGAAAAAAATAAACTCAAATAGGGACGTATCCCCTCGGCTACTAAATAAACCGAGGTAATATAAGTAAATTTATATGTTAATAAAACATGCACTACTACAGAAAACACATATAATGATGGTTGCACGTCCGTTGTTAGGTAGCATGTGGTTATATGTATGGTGGTTTCCACAACGGGCGACAGACCGTGGTTATAAGTTAGATAGCGCACTACTTATAACAATGGTTTATTCAATCAACCATTGTGAAATAATTTATAGGTCCTTGGTTCGAATCCCAGGCTCGCCATTCTTGCCTTTTACTATTCTGAATAACGCGCTCTACTTATAACAATGGTTATTTTAAAAATCGTTGTGATATAATTTATTTTTTATATATATTTTTTCAATTTTACAGTATTCCTAAATTTTAAACCTGAATATTTCTGAATCATACCAGACTAGAAACAACAACACAACCATTTTTGAATTGAATTAGACAAAAAATTGTATTACATCAATGACATAATTCCATTAGGAACCAAAAATTGTATATTACATCAAAACCAAAATGACACAAAACAACCTACAATCTACACATCATTACAACAAAATTACAAAAAATCATACTATCTTGTTATCTGGTGTCTTGTCTCTTGGTGGCTTGACTTTAAACACCTATAATTTCAAATAATAATAGTTGTTAGAAACAACATCATTAGTAATTACAACATACAATAAATTATGAATGAGGAATATAAAATACTTACTTTTTAATTTTCCCACATGCCTTCTTGATGATCGTTACGGATAGCATGTATATCATCTATATCAACTTCTTCATATAAATTAGCCACTTGTGTTGCATAAGAAGGAGTGGAAGGAATATTGAAACTTTCATCAACACTAGGAGGAATGTGTTTTACTTTGAGAACAATTCACCATCTCCTCGAAAAGTCCGTAGGGTCTATCACAAAAAAACGTGTTTTGGTTGGGTAGCCATGATGAATGGTTCAGTGTTATAAGTTTTCTTACCATGGTCAACCCGTGTGAATCCTAACTCATCAGCTTGTATACCATTGTTATTGGGAACCCACTTTCATTTAAATAAAGACACTTTGAAAGTAACATAATCAATCTCTAAAATCTCCTCAATGAAACCATAGAATGTGGTGGTTGCCAAAATAGGATTCTTATCTTTCGAACTAGAGAAATACATGGATTCGGCCTTAACCATAACCCCACTATTTTGCATTGTACTATGATCATCATTTTCTTTTGTATAAAAGGAATAATTAGAAATGTCGTATGTCGTCCAAATTATCACAGTAAATTTTGGCATGTATGATAACCATATAATTGTCTTGGGTGCACAATCATCATTAGAAATCTTCATATTAAACCAACTTAAAAATTCCTTATTATGTCGTGTCAACAACAACTTGTTATTCATTCAGGGATATTTTTTCTTTATAACTTTTTTGTGAGCAGCTGTGTAAGGTTCAGCTACACTAAGATTATTAAATATATAGAAATGTGTTTGAAATACTACATCCTGACCCATTGACTTAACATTTAAACCTTGAGTACCTCTACCTTCAAATCTGTTAGCATGACGAGACTTTTGAATTCCAATAGACTTTATTTCCGACAAACAGTTTGAATAAAACTCAAGAGCTTCGTCTGTGATGTACCTTTCAATGATCGAAGCTTTCAGTCGGTGATGATTCTTCATATATCCTGTAAATATGTTCATGTATCTCTCTATAGGATATATCAACCTTAAATAAACTGGACCATAATATCTAATTTCTCTGACTAAATGAACAAGTAAGTGAACCATAATGTAAAAAAATGATGGAGGAAAATACATCTCCAATTGACACATTATTATTGCAGCCTCATCTTCTAATTCATCTAATTTTTTTGAAATCAAGAACTTTATTACATATAGCATTGAATAATAAGCAAAATCTGGTTATAGTTACTTTTAACATTTTTTGGAAGGATGCCACGAATAGCCACCAATAGAAGTTATTGCATCAAGACATGACAATCATGAGATTTTAAGCAAACTAACTTGAGATCTTTCATTGATAAAAGTTTCTTGATGTTTGAAGAGTAACCTTAGAGAAATTTGATATCATGCAAACACTTGCAAAATATTTTCTTTTCCTTTTTAGATAGAGTGTGACATGCCGGAGGCAAATAAGATCCTTTTCCTCTATCTTCTGGAGACAATTTTTGTCATATACCTATCAACACCATATCTAAACAGGAATTCTTATTATCTTTAGTCTTGTTTGGAATGTTTAAAAGTGTTCCTATCAAACTATCACACACATTTTTCTCCATATACATCACATTAAGACAATGCCTTACATTAAGTCTAGACCAATATGGAAGATCAAAGAACACCGATCTCTTTTTCCAAATATTTCTCTCAACTGGACCGTATTTTTCTTTCCAAAGACAACATTAAGGTGTTCTTGTCATTGATAAACTTCATTTCCAGTTAAAGGTTTAGGAGCGCTTTCTAACTCTTGCTCTTCGCTAAAAGCCTTCCGCAATCTACGATAAGGATGATTAGGTTTTAAAAATTTCCGATGCCCATGGTAAACGGTCTTTTTTCCAAATTCAAGCTGGTGAAAATCGGTACTAGATTCACATATAGGACACACTTTATGTCCTTTGATACTATATCCAGCAAAATTACCATATGCGGAAAGTCGTTGATTGTGCAAAATAACATTGGATGCATCTTAAACTTTTCACCAGAATATGCGTCATCACGTCAACACCTTTATCCCACAAAAGTTTTAAATCCTCAAATAATGGACTTAGATAAACATCTATGCTGTTTCCAGGTTGTCTTGGTTCAGAAATAATCATACTTAACATCATATACTTGTGCTTCATGCACAACCAAGGAGATATAATATAAATCATGAGAAGAATAGGCCACGAAGAATGGTTAGTGATCAGATTACCAAAGGGGTTCATTCCATATGTGGCAAGCCCAAGCCTAAGGTATCTTGGCTTAAGGCCAGAATCCAGAAATAATGAATCAATTTTCTTCCATTGTAAAGAATCAGCTACATGGGGAATGTTTCCATCACATTTTCTTTCATCTGCATGCATCTAATATTCTTTGTGTCATTCACATTAGCAAAAAGTCTCTTTAACCTCAAAATTATTGGCAAGTACCATAACACTTTTGTAGGAGGATACTTCTTACTAACATTGCCATTGTCATCCCCATTGTTATTCTTTAACTTGTAGCGCGACTCGCCACATTCTGGACATTGATCCAAATTTTCATACTATTTCTTGTATAATATGAAATCATTAGGGCATGTATGTATTTTGACATACTCCAAAACCATTGAACACAACATCTTTTTGGCCTTATAACATTGATCCAACAAATTGTTATCTTCTGGTAACATTTGTTTTAACAAATTAAGCAAATTTGTGGAACTTTTATCCGACCACCAATCTTTTGCCTTCAGATTTAACAATTTTAACAATGCAGACAATCGTGCAAAATTGGTGCATCGCTTTTATAAAGGTATATCTTTGTCGATGCATAAAGTATCATAAATATGTGTTTTTGTATAAGACGATTCTCCAATATCACGAATCATATATTCTAGTCAATCATCCATATCATCATCATCTTCGTCCATTTATTATGTCACATTTTGATTATTATCCACTTCTCCATGCCACGTCCATGTTGTATAATTTTGACATATTCCATCACAACATAGGTGATGTAATATTTCTTTCTTTGACCATTTTCTGATATTCCCACAAACAACACAAGGACAATAAAAGATACCGTTATTGTCGGGAACATTTTTTTTCGGTAAATTCAAGGAATTCAAGAACTTCTTTCTAATACACCGGACCTAATCTATCAAGTTTCATCCAACTACGATCCATAACAAATTCTGAAATTTATATCAAAAGAATAATGTAAATGGAAACTGAATGCTGCACACATAACATCCTAATATAATTATATGCATATGATAATGTCTGAATAAAACATGAACTTGGAAACACCAAAACATAAAAATATTCAGAAGCATCACAATGTGTGAATAAAACATAAACATATCCAACACAAAAACCTAAATCATATTCACAAAATTTGAATCAAACATGAACATGGCAACATGAACTATACACATGACAATGTCAATACACACAACATCTTAGCGAATAACGTTAACATTCAGAAGCGTCAGAGACAGATAATGGTAAATAACACTTACGAAGAACATAAACATTCAAAAGCATCATAGAGACATATTGGTAACGTACCTTAATTCGAAGAGGATGGCGATTTCTTTTCCAGAAATGATATTCGTTTCCAGAAATGAATAAAGATGGTGAAGGTTTTTTCGATTGATGTCGTCTCGTTCGCTAGGGCACCCTTGTGTGTTATGAACAAAATGAAGTACCTATTATGTTTTGATTTTGAGGGAAAACATTTCACAACGATTGCAAGATTCAACCATAGTGAAATATGCAACATATAACCACGATTGAACTAAACAAATGTAGTTGTTATACTTTCAATTTTTAAATAATAATAAATGTGAAGGGACACGCGCTAATTTTTATTGAAAAAAATGAAAAATGTTTATGTCTATTCTTATGGAGCATTGTGTGTAGCAAACTCATGATATTGTGTGTGTGTGAGTGCGTAACTACCTCATAATTTATGAATTATGCTCTTGTTTGTGTTACTTCTACTGCTGCTATTGTATGCTCTGATGGATATTCTTCAACTACTGCTACTGTTGGTGTAAGTATATCTTTGATACTTAGTTGTATTTGTGCTTGAAGAACTTTTTTTTACCAAAATTTGCCAAATGGGGAGATTGTTGGTCCTTTTGGGATTGGCTGCATTATGCAAAACAACATGGACTTTGCTCAAGCTAGTTCTAGTGCAAAAGGGACACATGTTGAACACGATGTTCTAACATGTGGGTTGCAACACTTGGTCTCTTGGAAACAGACATATGAAAATTGAACTTGCTTCATATTTCGCCTATAAAAGATTCTCTCCACAATATAAGATCTACAAGTCAAGGAGAATAGTTGACTTAGATGTAGTGTGGAACACGATGTTTCAGCATGTGCAGTACAACATCTGGCCTTGTTCAGCAGGCCATGATGGATGTTGTTTGGTGCATAATTTCTTATTAAGATTCAACCAGATTTGCTGCAGTTATTTTAGCAATGTTTGGTTTATTGTTTGAAATTTGGAGATGTTAAAATCACGTTTAATTGTGATTTAAATTTGAATTTTAAATATTAAAAATCATATCTTTCAGAGAGATTTAAGGAGCAAATCATATCCAACTGATTCAGTTATTTTCTAGATGAATTAAATGCAAATATCCAAGTGGAAAAAGCCCTGGAGATATTTCTATATAAGGAGACCCAATTCTCATTGTTTGACAAGAGTTTTGGTGCACAAGAACTAGGTTCTTTGTATAACACCATAAACCGGACACCCTTGATTTATGAAAATAAAACATATAATTTTACATAACATCAGTGTTACTCATTCCTCACATGCATATTTCTCTAATTATAACATATATCAAATAGCAGCGGAACATCAAAAACTTCAAAGGAAGCATTTATTTTTCTCAACATAAGTAGTCAATGAAGTAAGTCAAACATCTCAAGAAAACATAACATGTGACAAAGCAACTCGTCCCTAGCTAGTGTTACAAATCAGAGCTTCAACCAACTAAATAACACAAAAAAATAGTAAATGAATGAAGATCCCTCAATACCATCCTCCAGCTCAAACAACAGCTTCTCCTCTACCTGATTATTTGTACTCCAAGAGAGTACAGAACACCATAAACAAAGCAAACAAGGCTGAGATTACGCTTGAAATATGTTAGCGGTGCTAAAGATAACAAGGGTGACATCATTCATAACCATCATTAATGTATGAATCATTCACAAAAACCACAATTTAATCATATCTCAACCTAACATAATCAAACAATAAACAACTCATGAATATCATTCACAACAATGCACAAATTATAATACTAACTTGACCGCAAAGAAAGTATGTATGCGCAATGCATCAACTACTCGACTCTTTAGGCATGTGGTACTAATTTTGACATCAAAGGTATGTTACTGATTTACTCCACTCACCAATGGTCCCCCTTCGAACCATGAACGTCACCGTTCCCCCTTCTGAATCAGGACTCGTCACTGATCCCCTTTCTGAATCAGCGACTCGTCATTGTTCCCCCTTCTGAACCAGCAACACAACACTGGACCGAAGTCCATAAACCATGATGCATGAAATTAAACAACACATACAAATGTAATAATCATCACCAGCCCCCCTTCGAACCACATAAATCTCCAATAAGGCCACCATCCCAATATAACAAGTATGATATGCACTTATAACTTACCAATACCAAATCATACAAGTATTCAACAACATATGCTTATACATCCACAAATTATTCACAAAACTCTTAAATCATATCAATTTTATTTATTAACTCGTCAAACACAACAAAACAACAACTAACAGTCGCTGGGATCGGAAATAACTCGAAAAATCAAGTCGGGGACTCAAAACTGGTCAGCGCAATCATGATGGTCAACCCTCCTATCATGACGGTCGACATGTTGTGCCTGTCATCCGTCTTCCCACACACTCATCACCTAGGCGACGTCCACCAAGGCTGTCTGCTCTGTAGGCCATGACGGTTGGCCCATCATCTAGCTGACGGTCTTCAGCTCTCTCAGTACAGTGACGGTCGACTCGTCAGGGTGATAACACCCGTCACCACCGTGTAGAATGTAGAACTGCGTTTTCTTCCATGGGAGAATTTCCAAAGCTCCAATTCCAGCCCCAAAACACCCGAATTGCACAAAAAATCCACAATTATACAATGATTATTACAACAATTACCCATAAACTAATCATTATTTCATCAACTTATCACAAAATCAAATACCATATTCATCATATTAACACTTCTCAATATAGACATCAACAATTCACATTTCTCATGCAATTGTACACGAATTTCAATAGTAAAATCAGTGCAAGAATTTACGTTTGTCACAACAACAAGATAGGTTTTACACAATTTTCTTAAAAACATATAAAACAAAACAATGGAGAAAACATAATAGAAAACAAAGAAGATGGTGATGATCCTTCTCTACCCTTCATGCAATTCATACCCATAGATGAGTAATTCTCCCCTTACCTTAATTTTCTAGCAAAATCTGAATCTACAACAATGGGGATTCCACTTCTAGTTAGGGTTCTTACCTCTTTTTCACGTACAACCCTTTTCTAACTTCCTTTTCCCATCCACTTTTATTATTTAAACAAAATAAAACCTAATATTTTATTTATCTCCCCCCCCCCCCCCCCCCCGCTTTTGGTAAATCACTCATTACCCCACCAATTCCCTTATAATGTTATTTTCCTCTCAAAGTCCCTCTTCTTCTATTTTTCTAATTAATTTAATAAATCTTAATAATCTCCAACATCACCAAATAAATCAAGAAAGGCATTATAAAATTCAAATAAATCAAAAAAATAAAGCAATTAGCTCGATTAAATAATTAATTTAAAAACAGGGGTGCTAGAATTTGTGTTAGGGTTTTAGTCTTTGTTTTTTGTATTCTACGCTAATGCCATAAATGAATTAGTGTTGAATCTACGGTTGTACAGTCTATGTTTCACTAACTTTCCCTAAATGGGTTGTCTTAGTTGGGTTGTAATTTCAACATTGTTTATTGAGTTGTAAACACCAATCACGGGTTGTGTGATTAAGAAGAAAGTGAATATGTTCTCATATTTAGGGGGATTTTTTAAATTGAAAGTCACTAGGATTATGGAGGGCTTTAAACAACATAAGATTTGTTGGTTTATGTAAGACTAAGTGTACTAATTCAAAGTAGTGAATTTCCTTTCTTGGGTAGAGTTCACCCAGACGTAGGTGTGGTTTCATCGAACTGGGTTACCAATCTCGTGTGTTTTTATTTGCCTTCTGCCGTGTTTATTTATTGCTGTCATATTCTGTTTTTCTGGTTTAAGAAGTTGGGACAATTGTTCCAACATTGTGTCCAATATCTATCCCCTCAGGAACACAATTTCAAATTTATTGAGTGAAGAGGATCTCAAAGGTACAATACTAAACTTAGCTGAAGCAATACTGATACAAATGAACTAAAAACAAATTACAAATATGTTAAATCAAATAACACACAATTTGACAAATTACAAACACACGATAAATCAAATTATGCATATACACACAAATTGAAAAATCATCAAAACATAAATGATACCGGTGACGTCTGCAATTTCACCTCCCATCCAGACACCATTTATGGTGTATTCACTGATTCCCCCTTCTTGATCAATTATTCTATTGCATCTTTCAGCTAAATGTAATCATTTCTATTATGGTCGTGACTCTTATGGAAATAATAATATTTGGGCTTGTTTGTCTTGGATGATTCTTTTATCGGGGTAATGATTCATGATCCTGACTTCTTTGAACTAATTGTTCACTCATTCTTTCTAATTTTTCTCACGTGAAGTGTTCAATGGAGTGTAAGTGTTGAACATGGATCAGGGCCGAGATCCCCTTCCTCTTTATGATGGTCTCCATCGCTTTTTGGTTCCCAGTGGTGCCTAGAGTTCCCTTCTCCTTGACCTCTTTCCCATTCCTCAGCCAGGGGCTTTCCTTCAAAATTGATGTAGGCTTATGCACTAATCAGCAAATAATTTAAGTTGCAGACTCCCTTGAGCCTTACCTTTTCCTAGAACATGTAATTCAAACTCAACTTCTTCCCGAACATCCAACACTTTAGCCTTTCTTCTGTGTCCTTTACTACTATTGCTACTTTATTAAAGTGGTCAAGTAATCAGATATGGTTTCTTTCTTTCGCTAAATGACTCCACTGAGAATGACCATTGTCGTGAGTTGCCTCTTTTGAACGGTGAATTAGGCCATGAAAGCTTCGTAGAGGTCTTTCCATAAATCTATGCTCCCATCCTAGAGGTTTTGAACCATGTCATTGCGTCTCTGGGAAAATTTAGTGTAAAGAGTTTTCACTTTACTACCTCTTGGACGTGGTAGTAACCCAATCAATTGTCTACAAGATCAACATGCTCGTATGGATATTCGGCCCAATCATAGCTCTATAGATTTGGAGGTTTCTCTAATGTTCTTGAAATCCTACTATCAAGGATGCAGGTGGACATAAGGTTCCTTTCTTGCTCTGAATTCAGAGTGTCTTTGTCATATCTTTCCCTTTTTTGAGGACGAAGAACCTTTGGGGTAGTGTGGCTATTACTCCTGCCATCAAGATTAGGTGGAGGAATGATGGTTGCGAGCTGGTAACCTTAGGGTTTCTCCTTTCGGTGTTAAAGGAGGCTGACTCAGGATCGACGACTTGATTGCCTTGGAAGGTCACCTTTCGTACAATGGGATTCCTTGGCGTAATGTGTTACAGGCTCTCTTCAATACAGAATAATCCGTGAGTTTTACGGTACCACGAATATTTACAAATATCCATGGATAGTATTTTTTTTCTAAAATTATTTTTTGAAAAAAAAAATATTTTTAGCTTCTTTTAAAGGCACAAAATTATTATCACAGAACATCCAAATAATTCGCTCTTAATTTAACAACAAAATTTCATCACATTAATTTTCTTCATTTTTACCAAAATATGATTAGATCCAAATATAATATCCATACATTTCATTTTTAATCAAACAAATAAAAGATATTGTAATTATGAGTTAGGATGGAAGAGCGGGTGATAGAGGAGTAGGAAAAAAGACATTGGTTCCACAGAGGAAGGACGATACTAGTTGGTTGGAGTGTGAAATTGTTGAAGTGAGGTATGGAGTTTGAAGAGTTTAAATATGAAATAGCTAATAGAATTTCTATGGAATGTTGATAAATGTGTTTTGTATCGTTTTTATTAGCATGTTTCCACATCATTTCATTATGTTTTGCTTACTTTTTCCTTGCTTTTTCTACATTTTATGCTTGGGTATTATGTTTCTGTCATTTTAAGGTCCATATGATCGTGCCATAAGAAAAGAGGATCAAATAAGGTGAACATCGATGAAAAGAGTGAAACCAGGAAATCTCAAGTACAAAGACCGGAGGCTTGTTACGGGCGCCCGTAACGAGTGTTACGGCCCGTAACAGCTTACCTGAAAACTCCCCCTTTTTCTTGAGCTTGGGCCAATTTCCTGAAGCCTGTTATGGTCGCCCGTAACACATGTTACGACCCGTAACAGGAGTGCAAAAACTGCAATTTTTATTTCCTTTCTTGGCGCGATTTCTGGCGATTTCAAATTTCCAACACTTAGCTGATATGATGGATTAGATATTACTAAAGCATTAAGTGAACTTTATTGTTTTGTTTTATTTTGAATGCCATAAAACTCATAGGTTGTAGGAGTTTTGAGGCATCAAGTTTTTATCGCACTTTTGGAATTTTTCTGCAAACTTCACTATAAAAGTCTCTCTGGAGCATTTTGGATTTTATTTTCTATTGCAAACAATTTTTATTCAGGTTATTCTATTCCTTTCTATTGCTTTTAATTTTTCTTATGAATTATATGTGTTCTTTGTTTATGTCTTCTCTCACCATGATTGAGTAGTCTTTTAAGGATTAAGGGTCATGAGACCTAACTCATGACTCTCTGTATGATAATCTATATATGATACAAGGATTGAAGCATTTTTATTTTGAAAGTGAGCTTTTATTTAACTTTGTTACGAAAGTAAAAGGTTCTTAGGTATTGACAGTGTTTCGAAAGGACTCGTGCCAATACCCGAAAACAGATTTTTAAACAACCAATTCCAATGTTACGAAAGTACTCGGAAGAGGTTGAGAAATGTTCCATTATAATAGACTGCGATAACAATGAGGTCTCGATAAATAATTTCGAACAAGCGAAAGCTGACAGATTATTTATCGAAACCAAGACAACACGCTGGCGAAAGCATGTGTTATCTACAAAACCTGTTTTTCTATAATTCATGTGAAAATCCTTGTAGCAGACAAATTTTATCATATAGAGATGTTAGAGTAAGGGATTGTGACCCTAAATCCTGTTTGTTTTGAATATTTTTCCAACTTTTACTCATTTAAGTTGTTTTTAAAAGTGCTTATTCAAATAAGTTGTTTCAGCTTAAGTGCTTTTTCACTTAAGTTTGTTTGTTTTCAACCTTTTGATTGCCCTAGATTTACACAGATAAAATAGAAACCGGTAGTTAACCATTAGTCCTTGTAGTTCAACATTCTTTTTACTACTCTGACAGTAGTTGTGCACTTGTGGTGTGTTAAGTTTTTGGCGCCGTTGTCGGGGACCAATTGCGTTAATATTGGAATTCTATTTGAACATCGTAGAGACTAGAGCTTATTTTTCTGTTTATTTTATTATGTTTGTTTGTTGTTGTTTCTTTTGTGGTATACATGTGATCTATACAAAATATGTTGTTCAACCATGTGAACAATAACCATGAAAACTCATATCCCAATACCTATAACCCAAGGTGGATAGATCACAAAAATTATTACTATGATAACCACTCCCATTATTTCGAGGAACCATTAAATTTCCAAAAATCCAATCTTGAAATGTTAATGGAGAATTTCATTGAGATACAAACTCTCGTGAATGAAGAGATTAGAAATCAAAACCTCCTCACCTATGAGGCACTTAGGCAGTTGAACACTGAGATTGAAAATGTTATCACCCATGCCAAAATGTTGGAGACTCAAATCTCCCAAGTAGCACAACAATAAGCTACTTCTTCCGCCCCTCCCGAATTATTTATGAGGCAACCCGAGCAAAACCCCAAGGGATATGTGAATGTTGTAACAACTGGAAGTGAAAAACAAGTTGAAACTCATAGGGAGAATGACAAAAAGGTTGAGGAGAGTTCTAGTGAGAAAAAGGTAGAGAGTGAGGATAACCCACCGACACCACCCGAAAAGGAAGTTATAAAAGAGGTAGAGAAGGAAGCGCCTTATCTTTCTCCTCCTCCCTACAAGCCACAAATTCCTTCCTCGCAAATATTGATGGAAGCTAAGGTAGACACCCAATCCAATAAGTATGCGGAGATGGTAGAAAAGATCCTTACCAATGTACCATTAACCAGGTCTGCTCTAAAAAGAGAATATTAGAGGACTATGAAATTGAGAAAATTATTGATGTTAAGAGAGGAAGGTTGAGCTTTGAGGTGGGAGATGAAAGGATTAAATTCAAACCCAAAAAGTTGATACTTAGGATAGAAACAGAACCACCCCCACATGTTCAGAAGTATAAACCACCAAATAGGAAGAAGAAAAAGAAGAGTAGTGGATACGTGAGATGACTTGATAAATGGGCATGGATGCCTAATACTACTAAGATTGAATTTGAGGAATTATTTTTTGAGGAAGCCACCATGAGTGCTTGCACTCATCATTGATCGAGCTAAACAGCCTTAAACAAAGCGCTTCATGAGAGCCAACCCACGCTTTTTGCACTAATTTATTTTCTTTTTATTTTTTTTCTAGTTAATAAAAATCTCATGAAGGAGGAGCAAAACTAGCTAGGCACACTTCTGGACAGTGTGAAAGAGATGATACAACGTATGATGTTGCAGTTTCCTCCACCTCCTTAGTGAGGTTCCCTGTGAGTTCCCTCTCCCTTTCTTTTGCTAAAACATTGAGGACAATGTTTGGCTAAAGTTTTGGGGGGGGGGGGGGGGGGTCTTTACATGCTTTTTAGTTTTTAATCCTTGTTGTTATTTGCTTCTGTTTTCTTTATGTTTTTCCCTTAAATGATCCAAAACTACTGTTGAATTTCACCACCAAACTAGGACTGAACTTTTTTTATTTCATTTGAACGCTTGTGATTTTAGAGAGTGTTGAGACAATATATTGAGTTCGAGGGAAGAGAGGCTAGGAATAGGGACTTCGAGAAAGTTCGAAAACTTAAGTATGACTCGAACACCCTAGGTCTTCCGGAGTAAGGACACGAGTCCAACTCGTAGATTTGTGTCATAGTACTCATATTTGAAAAGTACCCCCGAGTAGTTTATCTTGACAGTCTGACATGATTTTAAAATTTGCATAAGTAAAGTTGATTGAGAAATACATATCAAGGCACCGAAAAAAATGAATAAAAGCGATAAAGACAACTGTCCCTCTAAGTTGGGTAACCCTCACCAGGCTACTTAGCCCAACAACGGTTAAATCTCAATTGCCATCCCAATGTGGACAAATAAAACGCCAATGTGCATAAAAAGAAAAAAAAATACAAAATGGTGGCTATAAAAAATGCTCTTGATCAACCTTATCCGTGTGAAGAAAACAATTGTGAAATGCCTTAAACTGATTGTCCGAACAAAAGGGGGAGAAAAATCGAAAATGAGACTTAAGCCCAAAGCGTAGTTGAAGAGGTGGTCAAAAGGGGTATCTAGGTCCGTGGTTTCACCGCGGTTTGTGTCTTGAAATACTTTCGTCAACGAACAATTACCGAAAGAACTAAGACTAGCCGATCGAAACAAGGACTCCCGTATGAGTATCGACACGATCTAACCTCGTGAGCTTCTCATTTGAAATGTATTGTTTGGTTTAAAAACGTGTTATGCGAGCTTTGTTGCTTGAGGACAAGCAACAGATTAAGTTTGGATGAATTTGATAAGTGTGTTTTGTATCGTTTTTATTATCATGTTTCCGCATCATTTCATTATGTTTCGCTTACTTTTTCCTTGCTTTTTCTGCATTTTATGCTTGGGTATTATGTTTCTGTCATTTTTAGGTCCATATGATCGTGCCAGAAGAAAAGAGGATAAAATAAGGTGAAAATCGATGAAAAGCGCGAAATCAGGAAGTCTTCAGTACAAAGACCAGAGGTCTGTTACGGGCGCCCGTAACGCGTGTTATGGCCCGTAACAGCTTGCCTGAAGACTCCCCTTTTTTCTTGTGCTTGGGCCAATTTCCTGAAGCCTGTTACGGTCGCCCGTAACGCGTGTTACGGCCCGTAACAGGAGTGCGAAAAATGCAATTTTTATTTCCTTTCTCGACGCGATTTGTGGCGATTTCGAATTTCCAACACTTAGCTGATATGATGGATTGGATATTACTAGGGAATTAAGTGAACTTTATTGTTTTGTTTTAATTTGAATGCCATAAAACTCATAGGTTGTAGGAGTTTTGAGGTATCAAGTTTTTATCGTACTTTTGGAATTTTTCTGCAAACTTCACTGTAAAAGTCTCTCTGGAGCATTTTGGATTTTATTTTCTATTGCAAGCAATTTTTATTCAGGTTATTCTATTCCTTTATATTGCTTTTTCTTTTTGTTATGAATTATATACGTTCTTTGTTTATGTCTTCTCCCACATGAGTGAGTAGTCTTTTAAGGATTAAGGGTCATGAGACCTAACTCATGACTCTCTGTATGATAATCTATATATGATACAAGGATTGAAGCATTTTTATTTTGAAAGTCTGAGTTTTTATTTAACTTTGTTACGAAAGTAAAAGGTTCTTAGGTATTGACAGTGTTCCGAAAGGACTCGTGCCAATACCCAAAAATAGATTTTTAAACAACCAATTCTGATGTTACGAAAGTACTCGGAAGAGGTTGAGAAATGTTCCATTATAATAGAATGTGCGATAACAATGTGGTCTCAATAAATAATTCCGAACACGCAAAAGCTGACAGATTATTTATCAAAACCAAGATAACACGCTGGCGAAATCATATGTTATCTAAAAAATCAAATTTTCTATAATCCATGTGAAAATCCTTGTAGCAGACGAATTTTATCATATAGAGATGTTAGAGTAAGGGATTGTGACCCTAAATCCTGTTTGTTTTGAATATTTTTTCAACTTTTACTCATTTAAGCTGTTTACAAAAGTGCTTATTCAAATAAGTTGTTTCAGTTTAATTGCTTTTTCACTTAAGTTTGTTTGTTTTCAACCTTTCGATTGCCCTAGATTTACATAGATAAAATAGAAACCGGTAGTTAACCATTGGTCCTTGTGATTTGACATTCTTTTTACTACTTTGATAGTAGTCGTGCACTTGCGGCGTGTCAAATGTGAAAGGTTTTTTTCAAAGAAAATTTCAAAACAAAATAAAAAATATAAGAAGACTAATTTTTTTAGAAGATGAAAAGATAATGTATAATAAACTAATGATATTTAAATAAATTTTATAATTTATTAACAAATACGGATATATGCAGGCACTGGTATCATTAAACTCGCATCCATATCCATTAACAAACGAATATTTAAATATCCATTTATTTTAACCGTGGATATCCATTAAGCTATCTGCCCCATATCCATGACAAATTTTATCCGTAAATATCTGCAGGTACGAGTTTTTTTGCCATCCCATAAATGGTAGATCGAGTAAATTCGGATGCCACAATGGTGGACGAATATGAGGATGAATTTGTTGGAAGAGGTGGTTGAAACTTTAAGAAAGAGGATTAAGAAACGGAGATATGAACCGTCTAGAAAAGGAGATTTGAATCTCTGGATCAAAGGAGATTTTAACATGGAGATTCGCGAAAAACAAATTTCGATTCACACAAGACGACGCCACTATTTGATGGTGGAACTAGAGTTGTTCTATGAAAGGTAAAGTAGTGCTTCGCTGTGAACTTGAACTTCTGGTGTGGTGGAGAGGGGCTAACCTATAAGGTTAATGTTAAGAAATGTGGTTAGGCCTAACTCAACCCTAGAAAACCGGTTGGTAAGGTGAGGATTGCCCCCACTTATAAACACATGTTTAAGCCATATATTACCCGATGTGGGACTCTTAACACACCCCCTCACGCTCAGGACTAGACAACTAGAGCGTGTAAATAAATGGTGGGTGGCCTGATAGCGGAAACCATAGAAGGTGGCCCACCGGATCTTAAATGAGGCTCTGATACCATGTTAAGAAATGTGGTTGGGCCTAACTCAACCCTAGAAAACCGGTTGGTAAGGTGATGACTGCCCCCACTTATAAACACATGTTTAACCCATATATTATCCGATGTGAGACTCTTAACAATTAACAATATAACACCCAACTTAGTGAAATAATGAAATTTGATGTGAGAGTGAGAATGAATTTTGAATACTTGAGAATGTGGCGCTTTATCTCTTATATAACAAAGCTGTTAAAATTGTCCGTGAGAAATGCAACGTATTATGTGGACGGTCGTCTAATTGATCTGGACTATTGATAATACGCTTTGCATACACGCTTTGCTTTTGAGCCTTCGTCTTGAGCCTTGTGACCAAAACACACACTCACACACACATATATATATATATTATTCATTGAACTAAATACATATTAATTCTTCCAAAAATAAATTCAAATATGTCTGCTTTATAGAAAAATTCTCAAATTTTTTAATTTTTCTCATTTTTAAACCATTGTTCGGCATCTTTACTTACCGTTACATTCTTAAGGCAACAATGAGATGATGATGGTATGGGTTGTATGACTTGTATCCATCGGCGTTTGATGTTGAAAGGTACAATGATGAAAAAGTAAGTAATTTTAGACAAAATTCCAAAAAAATGGCATTATTAACGGGGTTGCCACAAAAGCTCCGTTGCATTGTCCGATTTTTATACTGTGCCCATAATGAATCATAATTTGTAGGCTCATAGGATAGGATAGCATGCGACTAAGCTTTCTTGTAGACAACACCATGTTTCTAATTTCAAGAACAACGGATATATTTTGATGATTGAACCATGATGATTCAACCTGCGAGATTTTGAGCCAAAATGCCCCTAAAAATTAAAATATAAAAGAGAAATTATTTGGAATTTTTCACTCAAATGCCCATCATTTTCAACTCACATACCAATTTCTTAAAAGAAAAAGTCCGTTAATATAACTAGTGCTTGTTCTTCAATTAAATGGGGTGTGCTAATTAGAGGTTTAAATAAGTCAGACCGATAACAGGAGCATATGAGCCTAGCATATTGTGCCTACTACTAATGAAAATGAAGTGGATAAAGGTAAATCTGCATTTACTAGTTATGTGGGTCCTGCTACTGTAAATGTAGCGGATAACAATAAAATTGCTTTAAATAGTAATGTGAATCCTATGGATTTTGGAGGTCATGGTTCTAATTCGTAGGAAGTAAGACAAGAACCTAAAAAAACATTGGCTTTGATCAGTGAGGCTGAAGACACAATTGAAAACTCCGATTTCATTGACCACACTCTAAGGTATTCGAAAGACGAAGTCCCTGAAACTAATCCTGAGCTTCAACAGGATTTTTCGTTCCTTAATGCATCTTGGGGTATTATGGTTCATTAGGAATTAGTAAAATAAGGTATTGGGGATGTGCAAAACTCCATGGGAGGAGACCTAGATGATTTCACAAAAGTAAAATCTAAGTCCAAGAAAAAAGCTATGAATAAAACTGTAGCCAGAGAGGATTACAAGACTAGGTCAAGGCCTGGTAGTGCTAATAATTCATCATGAATTGTTTATTTTGGAATGCGAGAGGAATAGCCAACTCTCCGACAAAATTGGCTCTTAAAAGGTTGGTGCTAAATTCAAAACCACAATTTGTTTTAATAGTTGAACTGTGGATGAACAAGGATCAATTCTCTCAATCCTGACTCAGAAGATTAAATCTCAAATTTTTTGTTGTTAACAGTAGAGTTGATTTGCTTCCTAATCTTTTGTGTCTTTGTGATATTAATCTCACACCTGAGGTGCTGCTAGTTGATGATCAACATGTTTCTTTTTCTATTTTGGTCAATGGTTCTACTATTGGAATATTGGTTGTCTACGCTTCAACTAATTACATTTCTTGTAGGTCGTTGTGGGATTCTCTTTAGAATATTATTCAAATCTATAAAATACCGTGGTGCTTCATGGGGGCTTTCAATACAATTCTCGGTGCGCATGAGTATGATGGCTCCTTCAACCCAGCTTGACGTCTGATGGAAGAGTTTACTTTATGGACGAATCACAATCATTTAGTTCATATGCCTACGGCAGGTGCCAAGTTTACATGGGCAAATGGCCGCAGTGGATCTCGACATACTAGGAAACAGCTGGACAAAGTTATATGCAATTAGGCTTGGATTTCCTCGCGTGTTCACTCTTTCTGCTCCATTCTTACTAAGTCCTGGTCAGATCATTACCCCTTACTGTTGCAGTTTAGTTTTCATGACTTCAAGTTTAAATCTCAATTCAGGTTTTTGAAAATGTGGGGACAAAGCATCAAGGCTACATTAAGGTGATTGAATCATCTTGGAAATCCAAGTTTGTTGGTTGTCCCATGTTTGTCTTGGCCTCTAAGTTAAAAGCCTTGAAAGATAATCTTAGAGTGTGGAATATAAATTGTTTTGGTAATGTTCAAGACATGGTGCATATGGCTGAGCAAGAGTTGATTAATGTTTAGAAGAGAATAAATACTGTAGGTCACTTAGATTCTTTGGCACAACAGGAAAAAATGGCTCAAACTAAATTAGAACTGGCTTTAAATATTTAGGAGCTTTTTTGAAAGGATAAGGCTCAAGTTAGTTGGAACTTGAACAGGGATAGGAATACCAAGTATTTCCACAGGATGGCAAAAATCAGAAATGTTACTAATCACATCCACACGATGAAAGTTAATGGAGTTTACAGCAGCAGTCATGATCAAATCTCTGAGCATGTGGTTGCACATTTTGAGAATTTATTTAACAAATCTTTGGTTTTGCATGATAATTCGCTTGTGGAGGAAGTTATCCCATTGTTTGGTGACAAATCAAGTTAATTTAGTGTTAACTACGTTGCCTTCCGAGGAGGAAATTCGCAATACGATTTTTAGCCTCAAGAGGGATAGTGCTACCGGTCCTGGCGGATTCAGCCCCATCTTTTCTTAGAGGTATTAAAGCATTATTAAAGAGGATGTTATCAAGGCAACTCTCCATTTTTTCAAGGATGGTTAGATGGCTCCCAATTACAACTCCAACATAGTGGTGCTAATTCCCAAAGTTAAGGAAGCTGATAGCATTGATCAGTACAAGCCAATCTCCCTTGCTAACTTCAAATTTAAGATTATTGCTAAGACATTGGCGGATCGGTTGGCTAAAGTGCTTCCTCATCTAATATCAAGGGAGCAAAAAGGTTTCATACAAGGCTGTAGCATTAAGCATTGTATATGCCTCACTTCTGAAGTGGCAAATTTGATTCATAAAAAGTCTTTTGGTAGTAATATAATGCTTAAGATAGACATTGCCAAGGCTTTTGATACCTTGGATTGGGGGTTTCTTCTAAAAGTCTTAAAGAAGTTTGGTTTCAATGAGAAGTTATGTTCTTGGATTCGTCTGGTGCTGGAATCAGCTAAGGTTTCTATCTCAATTAATGGTGATCTTAGAGGTTTCTTTAGTTGCAAAAAGGGCATTCGTTAGGGAGATCCACTGTCTCCTTTTCTTTTCTGCTTGACTGAGGATGTTCTTAGCAGGGGCCTCACGTACTTAGTTATGATAAACAGGTTGAAGTGTATTAAAGCTTGTAAGAATGTGTCTTTTCCTTCTCATACTTTATACGCAAACGACATCATGTTGTTTTCTAGAGGATGCTCTTCGTCGCTGGAAGCAATTGCTCAGTTATTTCATAGATTTGTTGTGTGCTCTGGGCAAGTCTACAACCCTGCAAAGTCCATTTTGTTTGCAGGCTCGATGTCCACTGTTAGGCACAGTTATTTGGCAAGTAAAATTGGTTTCAAGATGGGATATTTTCCTTTTTCATATCTTGGGGTACCTATCTTCAAGGGCATACGCAAGGCTGTTTACTTCCAACCGATTGCTGATAAAATTAGATTAAAGTTGGCGGCTTGGAAGGCGAGTTTGTTGTCAATTGCTGGAAGAGTCCAATTAGTAAATTCGGTTATTCACAACATGTTTATTTACTCATTCAGAATCTACTCTTGGCCTATCAGTTTAATTTCTCAAATTAAAGCTTCGTGTCAGAATTTTATTTGGAGTGGGGACATTTATCAAAGGAAGTTGGCCACGGTGGCTTGGAAATTCTGTTGCAAGGATGTTAAAGATAGAGGGCTTAGCATTCGATCACTTAGGGCAACAAATGAAGCCAATAATTTGGTGCAGTGATGGAATATCATTAACAAGACGGACACTTGGGCAAATATTATCAAAGCTCGAGTTTTTAGGAAGGGCATGATCCTAAAGTCTTATGTTTTTTCTTCAATTTAGAGGGGCTGTAAGGTAGCATACACAGACCTTTTGGAACACTCTATGTGGTCAATCAGCAAGGGTGATAAGATAAATTTATGGCGCGATAACTGGTGTGGTCATATCATCGTGAATCTTCTTCATGTTCCGTCAATAGGCAGTATCTGCTGCAGGCACGAATTTGCTCTATTTTGCGAGGGAACTCTATATTTTTACCTGATTCTTTGATTCGTATCTGTTCCGACTTGCCTCAGTTGGTTTCCAATATTCATGTAAATTGTTCGAAAGAGGATTAACTTGTGTGGACGAAGTCCGACAACGGCAATATCTGTGTTAAGGATGCTTATATTCACTGTCTTAATTGCGGTACAAGTAGTGTTTAGGGTAAACTTATTTGGCATTAAACTATTCCTCCTTCTCACTCTATTTTGTTTTGGAGATTAACAAAAAAAAGGCTGCTTACAGATGATATTCTTCTTAAATATGGAGTGAATGGTCCTTCTGTTTATAGCCTATGTGCTTGTAATGAAGAATTTGTTTCGCATCTCTTTTTTAGCTGCGAGTATTCTAAGAAAGTGTGGAATTGGCTTTGCAACATGCTAAACTTGAACAATGGTATTGCATCTATGGATGATTGTTTCTTCGCTATGAACGTCTCGGTTTCGAATCAATGCAAGGCAGTTTTTTGTGTTGTTGTTATCGTTGTTGTTAACGGTATTTGGCGTGCCCGGAACCATGCCCGATTTCAGAACAATCTTATTCCTTGGAGAACCACTTATTTTTTCATTTACTCTCTTGTCTATTTGGCTGGTAATGCTGCAAATGGATCTTCTCATTTGGAGGTTGGTGATTTCAAAACTCTTAAAAGGTTTTCTATTTCTATTAAGCAACCTAAACCTTTGATGTGTTCAGAAATTATTTGGAGTCCTCTATTTAGGGGGTGGGTGAAGGTTAATGTGGACAGAGCTTCTAGTAGCGTCCCGATTCAGGCAGCTTGTGGGGGTATTTTCAAGGATAATTTAAGTAATCATGTTGGGAGCTTTGAGTGTAACTTAGACAATGTGAATGCCCTTTTTGCAGAGCTTATGGGAGCGATCTTAGCTATTGAGCAGGCATTTGCGCATGGTTGGACCAATCTTTGACTTGAGTCAGATTCTAATTTAATTGTGTTGGCGTTCAGTAAACCTTCTGTGGTACCTTGGCGTATTAGGAACAGATGAGACAACTGTATGCAGGTTCTTCATAGTTTCAACTTCTTAGCTTCTAATATTTATAGGGAATGTAATCATTGTGCCAATAAGCTGGCTAACGTAGGTTTAAACATCTCTAATTTTACTTGGTGGAACGATGTTCATATGGATATTCAACCAGATTTTATTAGAAACCGGTTAGGATTGCCAAACTTTAGGATCAGATAAGTTTGAGGTTTCAGTTTTATGCCCCCCTCGTTTTTGTACCTACTTCTTTTTAATATATTTTTTGGGCAATTGCTCAATTAATAAAAATAAAGGGGGCTAATAGAGTGCTTCTATCTTTTTTTCAAATTTACGTTTTATGCGGATTTTCTTGTATATTTGATTTTTCTGTTGATTTATCTATGAATTTTTCTCCATTGTGTTTAACCTGTAAAAATATAACATAAGTTCTGGTAAATATGTAGGAAACGTCAAATCTACAGCAAAGTTTGCAAAAACACGTAAAATTAAATAAAAAATATAGAAATGTCAATTCAATTAGCATACCCTATTTAATTGAAGAGTAAGTGTCAATTGCTTTAACTGACCATTTGGTTTTGTTTGAAAGAGTTATATATATATATATATATATATATATATATATATATATATATATATATATATATATATATATATATATTTGTTTGAAAGAGTTATATATATATATATATATATATATATATATATATATGTATGATGAAAAATTGGTTATTTTAGAATTTAAGTTGAGAAAATGAATATTGAGGTGTAAAATTCAATTTGATATCCATAAATTTTGGTTGAGTAGTGATTTTTGTAGTGAAAAATTATATAAAATTTTAATTTATTTTAAAAAAATAATATTAAAAAGTGATGTGGTAAAATATTAAATAATATTGTTTTTTTTAAATAAACTAAATCAGATAAAATAAAAAGGAGCTACAAGGTGGGGAGTCAACAACCATCCCTAAGGTTAATGGAATATGAAATTTAGAAGACCAATCTTATTTCTAATGTACTCTCTCCTAATAACAATGGAGTAGGAGTCAAACCAAACATCATTAGTAGTGGAAAGATCAAGATTTGCTAAATTATCTCCACAATGATTTCCCTCACACACATTGTGGGAAACAATAAAATTCATCTCACTAATGAGGAGAATACAATTACTCCATCTGTTTCTAAGGTTCCAAGAAAAGGAAGAGGAAGGCCTAAAACACAAGGAAACCAGAGTTGAATCAGTTTCCAACAAGAGATTCTTCTAACCCCTTCGATGAGCAATCTCAACAACATGAAAGGCTCCCAATAGCTCAGCAGAGAAATCATTCATCCAACAATTATTCATAGCAAAGCAGTCAATATCTTCCCCATATGATGGTTACAAAAAATATCTTCACAGGCAGACTGACTCAAATTACTCTTTGAAGCCCCATTAAAGTTGCATTTTACCCAAGTTTGAGAAAGGCTTGAATCTTGCTTATGCTAAGTATGCATGTTTAAATGGCGCAATGCTCCATCTTGATGGATATGCTACACGTTTTAATGATGTAATGTTATGTAATGATGATTGCAAGACGCCGATGTATGCTTGGGCTTGGGTTATGAATATGATAGGTAGGACCTGATATTCTTTGTCGAAAGGATCAAAGTGACTAGTGTTAATGATGATGAATTGTCAATGGTGACTGGACTTTAGAGGTGCCAATATAGATTGGACTTTGACTTTATTTGTATGAAGGACTTGACTTCCCAACATCTCGGTCTCTTGATACTACTGTAGTAGTGAGACGGATCTTGATGTTTTCCAGTGCCCTAAGCTTGATCTGAGCAGGAAAGTTGAGTGCCGATTATCCTGAGTGAACGATGATTCTTTGTGATCTTGTTAGGTCAAGGTGACCCTTGTGATTTTGTGCATTGAATGCGTCAGTTAGAAAGCATGATTATCCTTCGCACATTTCAAAATCAAAGTAATCTTCGGGTTTTCTTTCAATGTTTTTTTTATTATCCCCAAAATTTTCAATGCATTGTTTATTAAAAATAAATTCACATTTCACAAATAAGCGGAAAAAGTAAAAAAAAAAAAAAAAAAGAGTATCACTTTTAACAAAAGAAATTTTATTGATGAGAAATTAACCCGTAAATGGGCGATTACATAAGGAAGCAATTCTTAAAAGAGGTCATTGCAAAAAAAGGTAAAAATACAATGGAAATGAAAAAGTTTGGATTTCCATTTAGTTCTAATTCTGCTATAATCCCTATATCCTTGAAGATCATTGTACTTTGCTTTTGAGGAGAGTGAATGGATCGATTCTTCCCGTCTGGGGTTTCAATTTTTGTAGTGATGGATTCATAGATTCTTCACAGACCGCAACCTTTTGCCTTTTAAATCCCTAACTTTTGCCTAGACCGCCCTTTCAAGTTTTTATTCTACTAGGATACCTTTTTTTTGCCTAATTTTCCCCTTAGGGTTTTCAACTTAGCGAGTTTTTCATTTCTTTTGATTTTGTCTCTAATTTTTACCTGGACTTTTTCTTTTTGTGGTCCATCGGGATGCCCATTTTTGCCTAAGTCACCCTTTAGGGTTTTCGACTTAGCGGGTATATTTTTTAGGTAAAATATTTTTTGACTGCATCTGTGTTCACTCGGGATGAGAAGTCTTTACCATCCATAGTTGTGAGAATTAAAGCTCCTCTAGAGAAAACCTTTTTCACAACATATGGTCCTTCGTATTTGGGTGTCCACTTGCCACGTGAATCTGTATGGATTGACATAATCTTCTTCAACACCATGTCTCCTACTTGGAAATTCCGAGGACGAACCTTCTTGTCAAATGCGTTCTTTGGTTGATTATGGTATAGTTGATTGTGGTAAAGGGCTGTCATGCGCTTCTCTTCAATGAGGTTGAGTTGACAGGCCTCACTTGAACCCATTCTGCTTCTTCAAGCTTGGTATCTGTTAAGATCCTCAGGGAAGGAATCTCTCCTTTGACGGGAAGGACTGCGTCCATGACGTATACGAGAGAGAATGAACTTTCCCTAGTTAAAGTGTGTACTAAAGTACGGTAGCTATGTGTAACACCCCAAAATTTGCCCTCCTATTTATACCCAATAGATGGCTTATGTTTCACATTTCATCTGCATTTAGGTCATAAGCATCACACATGCATCATTGGTTTTCCCAAGGCATGGGATCAGAGGTTTCCATGGTATGAACTGTTCAAAGCAAAGAGAACGAGGCTCCTCAAGGCCAAGACATCTCATTTGATTCACAATTTCATTCAGAAGGATTTCAATTGGCCAGATGGTTGAAAATTAGACAAATTGAGAATAAAGTCAACTGATCAAGGAAAGAGTCAACTCTCGATTTTTAGGTCAAACTCATGTTCATCGTGTCAAATATGGTCAATGGGTGATATTTGATCAAGAATTATCAAAGGAATCATGAAAAATCAAGAATTATGGAAAGTTGCCAATTTTGAAAAAAAAAAGGGTTTTAGAACTTTCCATTTTGGGAAAGTTTTTCATGTCATGCAACCAACTTTATGGTCATTTTTCTCTATGATCCAAGCTTCATTTGAAATTTTCTCTCAAATGAAAGTTCTAGTGTGTATTCCAAGCTTTCCAACCATATAAAGAATGTTCCATTTGGATTTCTAGATCAAAAGTTATGATCAATCAAAGTTGGGATTATCATGTTGTTCATGTGGGAAAAAACTTAGAATTTTTCTAAGTCCCAAAACTGAGCTTGTGACATAGCAACTTCAATGCCATTTTCCATGGTGTTCAGACCTCAACTCCAATTCTTTTTGACATCAACTTTGTTCTATCAAATACCACCTTTTCAATGACATCAAAATCATACAAATTGATTCATTATCCTTCAAGAAATTCATCAACAAAGTCACCTCCATGGACATTTTTTCATGCCATAAACCACAAAAACTCTATTTTTTAAATTACAAAATTTAGTGAGCAAATTGTGTTGGTTGTACTAACCATCATCTTACACCATTATTATCATCATAATGCACTCCATGGTAACTAAAATACACCACCCACATAGTAAAATTCGTACACTAACATAACCTCCATTTTTTCCACTTTTTAACCAAAGCTCTTAACCACACCTCTAACCATGATTAACACTCCCTAACCACCCATATATAAACTGTAAACCCTAACAAATTCAGTTGCACACACTCATTCTCTCAAAACAGATCCAAAATCACCAAAATCCACCATTAAAGCTCTACACTACATAGCTTCAAAAATCAATTCTACTTGGAGTTTCCATGATTTTCTCCATAGTTATCATCACCAAGCTTCAATCTCTCTTCTGTATGCAATATTTTGGACCTGGAGTAACCACCATTGTCTCACCAAGGTTCATCATCTTCTTCATTTTTGGAAATTTTAGCAAGATCCAAGAAGATCAAAGCATTTATTTTGCTTTCCTGAAGTAGATTAGAAGAATTGCAGGAAGTTATCGGGTTTCTTGTACGTGCGAAAAGCTTCATCCAGGTTCGTGATTCTTGAAACTTTAGCATCATGGTAGAACCTCCATAGGTCTTGAAATCATGTGGTCAACGTACCTCTGAAGTCCTTTATGAAGAGGCAATGTGTTTGGATAAAGTTCGGTTGAAATGGTGATGCTTCAAAGTATGGTGTCATAATTTATCCTCTTTATATTTTCTTGTGTGTTGATCTAATGGAATTTCTAACCATGGATTCATGATATACGTTTCGTGGGCTTCAATTTGGACTATTATTTCGTAAAATTTGATCAAGATTTAAGTGTGTTATGAGTTGTTAAAGAATGGTGTTTTCCATTTTTTTTTCGCACAAGCTTGGCCATGGAGGAGAGAGAATTAGTTTTATGCATGGATGCATGAAAAAGACGACCATGTGTCGTCTTCTTAGAGGGTGGAAATGATTTTTTGTCTTATCCTCATTAAAAACTATTTGACCAATTGATGTAGGGCCATTAATGCATTGTTTTTCTCTTCCCTCATGTGTTGAACGAAATAAATGATAATATCATGTAATACTAAGATAGTGCAGCGAAATCAATCCTCTGCCCCACGATCACGATCAGACGCACGAGATTAATGATGCTTAGCATGTGTAATAATGCTGCGAGTGTATCCTGGCCGTATGATTCATCAAGCGCATGAGGGAGTGACACCTCATTAATGAGGTATCCTCCCCCTCAAGCATTTAAGTGTTTTTCTTTGTGCGTATTGGGCCTACGAATGGCTATGCGCACCCTCCACCATGAGCCCACATGATAACTGAATCATATTCTTGATTGTGTGACACCCTCCCTTGTGCTTGTGCATTTTTTTTTATTTTTTTTCTTACACGTTAGAAAATGAATTATTAAAAATACTAAAAATTATCCTAAAATACTGAAAAAATTCATGGCTGTTCTTGAACACGTTAATTAATTTTTGATGAATTTTAATTTTATTTTTGTGCTGTTTAGGTATTTTTATTGAATTTTTTAAGGATGTGTGTTCATAATAAGATACCTTGTGATATAAGTCACAAAAAGTGACCTTCCTATAATATTTTGGACCTGATTTTTGGTATGCAATTAGCCACTTGATTGATTAACATGTTGATGCTTTATTGATATCTTGTCCATGAATTTTGGAATGCTTTTGAATTTCATCTTTTGAGCTTTGTTTTATATGATCATCCTTGAGATGTGCTTGATGTTTGCAACTTTTTGAGCACCCTTAGTGCATAATTTGGATCCATTTTTTGTACATGATTACTCACTGACCTTAACATAACATGGTTAATTTCCCCTATTTTTCTAAAGATTCAAACTATTTTTCATGGACCATTCCATTACATGACCAATTTTTGATACATGCTAGAATTAGGTCAAGTTTAATGCTACTGTGTGAGCTCTTTAAAACCAATTTTGAGGGAATTTTTGAGCCTATATACAATGAAATTTTAGGTGCCTTTTTGATCCTTAAATTCTGCTTTTTTATCATGGCCTACATGATTCTTTTTGAACCCTAAGTTGCTTACCTGATTATGCTTGATGTTTGCTTAGGTGTTTTAGTTTGATGATGTATTTGTGCTATCCTCTTTAGGATATTTTTGTGCATCATTTCACATATGGATTAGCATGAATCATAGCCTACCCTCATGAACTTATGGGTCACTTCATATGCTTCTAATTGGTATTATGCTTCCATAAGTTTGAACATGAATGAGAGGTTAACTTTGTTGTTTTCATTTGAACTTTGGATGTGCCATGTTTATACAAAGCTTTTGATATTCAAATGTACCATTCCACTTATCATTTGCCACTGCCCCATGTGTATAAACACTTGATTTGTTTGACTTTGGATTTACTTTTACATACTTGACTTGACTTCCATTTTTTGTGACTTTTATGAGTCTTTTTGGCATAGTTTGTAAACAACAAATGTTGGTGTGTTGTTGTAAGTCATAACTTTTAACCTTTTTACTTTGTTTAGGACATTAACATAGATAGGATAGAATAAGTTTAGCTACTTCCCCTTGTATGGTGTATACCTCTAGAGTTCCATTTTCATTGCTTATTGTGTAGTTTTGCTCCTAGGGTAGAATTAGAGTACTTCCTTGTGCATTAGGACATAGTTTTGTATGTTGCTTTCAACTACTTGATAGTTGAGCTTGGCATGGAGATGGTAAGTTACTTGTGATACTTTGCAAGCTAGTTTATACTTACATGATTTCTTTTCATCTCACTTCTTATTCACTTTTCTCTTTTGTGATTGTTAGAATAATGTTTACTTGTGTTGATTCACATGATCCCTTAGGATTCCTAGCTCCACTTAATTTACGATTAAGTTGGAGGTAGGAGAGACATTAGGCTAGCAATCCATGCATGATAACAAGTAGGTTAGTCCCCTCTTAACCTCAACTATAGGGCCACCATTGCATGATAACATTAGAACTTAGTTTCCTCTAGTTGTTTTCTTTCAACTTTGAGTCCTTTCTCTTCTCATCTCAAAACAAGTTCAAAACACATAATAAATACAACGAGTATTATACGCCATAAGCCTTAAGTACATGGGAAATGGAGAGTGGGGGGCTTCCTTTCACTTTCCTAGAGTGTTTAGCATGCGCCCCGTCTTGGGTCGATGTGCGACGCATTCGATCTTATGTCATATACTTTAGTGCAATACGAGTTTCAAACTAACTTAAGCCACTTCTATCTAAAAAACACAAACAAAGTTCAAATCATTTTATCCTTCGGGATTAACTGGGTTTCAAAACATTTTCAGAAAAGAGCACGTTACTTTCGTTTTGTCGCAAACAGGCATCGACCCTAACTGCCGGACGCGAACTTAGCGTCACTCATAAAAAACACTTGATGACCTTGTAGGTCGAACTACGATTGTTCTGACTTCCTCTCTCTCGTCCGATTGAGGATACGTAGGCACAAGACGGCGATGTCTTGGCGAGCAACCTTCCCCCACAATTCCGTAGTCCTTCGAACTACGTTGACTCCGACTTTCCCGTTCCCGGGGGAATACGTAGGCCTAGGACGACGATGTCCTATCGAGCCACCTTTTCTTTTCTTTCCCCGTTTCCCGTTTTTTCGTTTCCGCTTAGCAGCTGAGCCTCAGATACCTACACCCTTTGATCGATAACAACAAGTGTGGATCCCATCGAGTACGATGGATGTAACGCACAATATTTAATTATTTATTTAATTAAATATTTTTGAATTATTTTCGAATTAATTGTCGAAGTTGTATAATGTTGATTAAGTTGTGTTGTTGTTAGTTGATTCATGAGTTGATTAAAATGATGGAAAATAGTATTAGAACAATACTAATATTATTATATGGGCTTATTTTATGGTTGTGTGTAGTAAGATTGGGGGTGAAGATAGTAGGCCCAATAAGAATAATAAAATATTAGTATTATTATTATTATTATTATTATTATTATTAATTGGGTTGGTTGAGAAAAAAGGGGAATTAGGTTTTAATTAGTGGAGAAAAATAAGGGTTGAGAGAAGGAGAAAAACATGTTGTACGTGAAAAGTTGCAAGAGGGAGTTTTGGAGAAATTGATCGTGGAAGTTACAGAGGAAAAAGTCTTAGAGAAGAATAAGGGTTTTAGAGGAGAGAAAATAGCTCGGAAGCAAAGAAGGAGAAAGAAGAACTCATGATCATATCTCTATTTTCGCACTTATGGTACAGCTTCCACTAAACAGGTGATAACGTTTTACTCGTAATTCCGATTAAAGCGATTCTTGAATTTATGGAAAGCTTACGAAATTCCCTTCAATTTGATATATGATTTCGTGTCAATAAGTTAGGTATTGAATGAGAAAAACGCATTTGAAGTTTGGGAGTTCATGCTGGAAATGGGTCAAATAGTAGTTACGGGATTGATGATGATGGAGGCTGAATTTTGGTCAAGATAGGAACTCAATGGCAGCATGTTCATATTTCTAATCTCCATGGATGCAAGAGAAGAGGAAAAGAGGCATAGAGGCAAAGGGTTGGAAATTCGATCGGAGAACTTTAGAGACTAACCAAAAAATTATTAGAGCAACCGTCAATCCTAGGTAAGGGTGGGGTTCCGACTCTATAATTGGGTTTATGATGAATGATATGTGGGTTTTCGGTTGTGTAATTCATTGCTGTGTGTTTGTATTAAATTGTTGTGGATGTCCTGAAATTGATAGAATTGTATACTGTGATGGAATCATTCTGATGTGATTTGTGAAAATATGCTATTGCGTTGCTGTCATATTTTGTCCGATGAAATTGCAGTGATTTAAATTGCTGAATTGTGGTTAGAAAATTAGCATATATTGGTGTGGCTGTTACATTGTTGTGTTTTTGTCAGGGTTGGTCTGAAGCGATTAATTGATGGAAGGATTGTAAAGGCTACATTGGAGACAGGTGAAAGCATTGTGTAAAACTACCTGGGCAAGGTGACAACCGTTACATGGGTGGGTGAAGAGCATGACGAGCGTCATGGCTTTTGTGACGACCGTCACACATGTGTGTGTGGGGTGGGACGACCGTCAGGAATGAGGAGCAGGAACTTGGTGACGAGCGTCACGTGGCGCGTGCAGGATGGACAATATTAAGTAGTTTCAGTTAATAATTCCTTTAGACTTCCATTATATAATTATCATTAGGCTAAGTATAAACTAGAGTTTAATTAATTTAATTAGGCTAACTGAATTACAGTACATAGTAATTAAGTAGAGTAAAATAACAGAGGGATTTTGTTGCAGCAGACTCAATAAGTAGCAGTTTTGGAATTGGAATAGCAGACCTATCATAATAGCAGCAACAATTAGAGACTGATATACATATAATTAAGTTACATTTAATTAAGAGTAATGTGTATATATATTTAACTGGTCTAATTCAGTTGCAGTTGCAGTTGCAGTATATATATATAGACCCAGTAACAGTGAAGTAGCAATTCTAAAATTAAATAGCAGAGGGATTTCTAATAGCAGGAAAAGAATTATAGAGTTGTATATATTTAACAGAGTTAGCAAAAGACGTAGTAGAGCAAATTTTAGAAAGGGATTAGCAGTACAGTAATGAAATAGCAATAACAGGTTAGTCTCAATAATATTTAAATGACAGAGTTGTACCTATTGATTGGTAGTAAGAAGTAGCAATAGCAGCTGAACATCGGGACAGTAATGACAATAATTAATAAAGAGGTGGTTAAAAAATAATTAGTAGCTATTAATCTATGAATTGATGCTTAGTGAGTTCGGTTAGAATTGTGTTGTGTGGTGGGTACTACTTGTGACAGCAGTAGTAAATTGGTGGATTATTGGGAGTTAATTAGATAATTGATAAATTAGAATTGGTGGTGCATTTTGTGAATTGTGTGCATGTATGCTTATTCGCCCGAACAGGTGTGGTAATACCAGTGGGTATTGCGGTAAGTATAAGACTTACAGATGATCAAGAGGATCGTGTGATCAGGAGGATCGTGTTAGTGTGAGCATGTTTTGTACATGTGATTATATGCATATTTTGTCATGCATTCATGGTGTGTCTGGTGAAAATAGGTCATTGCTCAGGAGGAGTGTATGTGACCAGTGGTGGAGATAATTCGTTGCTCGGTTGAGTGTATGCGAATTATCCGGATTCCTTGGGAATCGGGTTCGATTGAATGAACCGTGAATTGTGTATAATCACAGTTGTTAGTGCGGTCATGAAATAGGGATCGTACGTGACCATGAAATAGGGGTCGTGGGTGTGATCATGAAATAGGGGTCATACTGGATCATGAAACAGGGATCGATATTGGTACCACATGCATATGCATTGTAATGAGTCACATTGCATTATTATTATTACTATGTGTTTTGATTGAATTGTGAATGGAAGTGACATGTGTGTCGTGTTTATGTGATATGGTTGTGATGATGAAATAGATGTTATATCATGTTGATGATTTTGTTATGATAAAAATTGTTTAAAAGCTGTGAAGTGGTGGTTTTGTATGATCTGATTCTTATATATTCTTTATCATACATCTGATTATATTGTTTGATATCTCACCCCTTCTGCTGATATTTCTCCTACCATGGGAAATGGGCAGGTACTCAAGAGTAGCAGTGGAAGTCTAGGATAGCTTTATGGAAGTCTTCCGTGTTGTTAGTTCGAGTCGCTCTGATATGTAACACGAGATAGTTTGGGGATTTATTTTATTTGTTATTATGCCATGTTATTTCGTTACGTATCTCATTTATTAAACTTGTATTAGACCACTTATGATGTGGAGAGTATTGTGGTGAAAGCCTTAGTGCCTTAGATTGAATTGAATTATGATTCCGCTGTAAAACAGTTTTTATGAGTAATAAAGTGAATGAATTATTTGAGACTTCAGGTTATTTTTATGAGATGTGACATCCTACTTGTGATGTGAACTCTGATATTATATTATTATTTTATCGTATTTTATATAATGGGAAAATGGGGTGTTACAATTGGTATCAGAGCAGGTCGGTCTGTCCGGCCAAGTCGTCTAATGTTGTTTATCCCTTAGTACGCGACAAGTGTGTGGAACACTGTCGGTACTTGTTTGTTTTTCTAATCGATGTTATGCATGAGTAGGTTGAAAGATAAGTGGGGGAGAAGCTTTGCTTCTCGGATATGTTTCGGTTGTAAGATGTTGGTTCAGTATGCTGCTGTTAGCGACAGTGCAAGTTGTTGAAGTTTTGTTGTTTCCCGAATCCTAAGGTGACATGGATTCAAGATTTTGTTTGTTGATCAAGTTGGAGCGTCTTGAGGGATGATGATCAGACATTGTAGATGTTTATTTCTCGAAGGACGAGGAGCGATATAACGGTTGTTTATGTACGAGTAGAGAGAAAACCCCTGACGTTTCAGAAAATGAATGTTAAGTGGCAAGGATAATTTTTAGAAGATGGAATTTAGAAAGTTGCGATGTTTCAGCGCCGCTGGTGGACTGTGAAGTTGTCGGTGTGAGTAGTCCTTGCGTAAGATGTCGACGTTTGAACGGTAATAGAATGATAGATTGCTGTAGACCGTGTCGTGGGGTCCTTGTGAGTGATTGTAAAGGTTGTGGAAGTTGTTGGAATGTTTTGAATAGTGAGTCAGAGTCGGAAATGTGAGGAGATGAGTACGATTTCAAGGATGGTAAGAGTTGGTACTGGTACAAAGAAATTATGTTCTGATGATTATCGTAAGGTGTGTAATAGTATGTCGCTGCATGACGTCGGTGTTCACATTTTCGGATAACTTTGGAAATTCATATCTTGTGTTTCGAGTATCAGATTGATGTTCCGTTTGAACCTATGAGGAAGTAAAAATATATTTTATCCTATGGAAGTGTTTCGAATACGGTAGATGCATTCCTATATGGAGGGACTCTGAAGTCGGTTACGGAACTAGTGGCTTTTGAGCATAAATGGTTATTATCGCAGTTGTTCGAGACGAGGTCAAGTGAAATATGTTGTTGGTGAATAAGTTGATAGATGAGATGTTCGGAATTAAAAAGGATGTGAAAGTATTGGAGAATACTTAACCTTCGTGTGAGGCTAAGTGGGTGTAATGTGGACCGTGTAATGCGTTGAGCGTTGGTGTCTCATCGACAATATCAAATGAGAGGGAAATTCGTGGGAGTATTTGTAAACTTATTGGAGATTATTGGATTATGGTGCTTTATGTGATTTGAGTACAAGTTCTAAAGGAACACTATTATAGTGGGTAACGAGAGTTTATACTCCATTATGGTTGTCGGCTATCTATTGACAAATTGAGGAACTGATCACCCTTAATCTCTTGTTAATGGTAGACGGGATCATGTTGGATGGTATAGACTTGTCTTGCTATTTTAATGGTGTGTAAAGTGATTGATGTTATATCGTGAGGATAGTCTCTCGCAAGTTTGTGTGAATTAATAGAGGAGTGGCTAGGGAAGAGTTGAGACGTATGGAAACAATTCGGAGTAGCGGGTTTATATGCGAGCTAACGTCGCAAAGTGAAAGATTACTAGTATCAAGTGAACAACGATTTGATGGTGGATGTTAAAGAAAGTCTGAAACTAGATTGAGACTTGTAAACCATACAGTTGACGTAAATTTTAATGATGACGGTGACTTAATATGAATGATCAGAGTTGCGCAGCTGAAGCGTGATGTGGCGCATTTGCTATGTGTGTACGACTCGTTAGAAGTAAAGGACTAAATATCAGAAGTCTATGAGAATGGTAGGTCTCGGTCTACATGTTTAATTTGGTGGATTGTTGATATAAGGATGAAGTTCCAGGTTACTGTGTTTTCTCGTAAATAATTGCGGATTTTATAAGGATATTATTGTGGTTGTTGGTTGATGGTGAGTTGTGTGTAGATTTGTTGAGTTATACTGTTAAGTTGACAACTATAATGATTTTGCCCCGTTGTCGTGATGTTGTTGTTGATTACCGTAAAATATGAATAATGCCCCATAATGTGACGAAGTTGATTATGTGGCTAAGTTGATGTCACTACAAGAGTGATACGACGAGATGAATAGGGTTGTTGGTGTTTTACTGATAAGTGACATGTACGTTTGTAGGAATGAAGTTGTGTATGTGTTTGGTGTGTAAAATGTTGTTAAGATGGTAGTGTGATGTTGTGTATCCAAGTATGAGTGTGTTATGGTTGTTGCTACTTCGAAGTGGATATGCCAAGATGTTGTTGAAGTGGTTGATGAGTTAGTGGCGAGTATGTCGCGGAAGTGTTGGATGATTAGCATGTGTGTCGGGATTTAGAACGTGTTGAGTTTTGTTATGTCGGAAAGGAGTGATCGGAGTGTTACAAAACACGACTTGAGAATTAGATAGTTGGATACGAAGTTTGCATTAAGTGAGGTAGTATCGAGGAGATTTTCGAGGACGAAAATATTCTAAGTGGGGGAGAGTTGTAACGCCCAATATTTAATTATTTATTTAATTAAATATTTTTGAATTATTTTCGAATTAATTGTCGAAGTTGTATAATGTTGATTAAGTTGTGTTGTTGTTAGTTGATTCATGAGTTGATTAAAATGATGGAAAATAGTATTAGAACAATACTAATATTATTATATGGGCTTATTTTATGGTTGTGTGTAGTAAGATTGGGGGTGAAGATAGTAGGCCCAATAAGAATAATAAAATAATAATAATAATATTATTATTATTATTATTATTATTATTATTATTATTAATTGGGTTGGTTGAGAAAAAAGGGGAATTAGGTTTTAATTAGTGGAGAAAAATAAGGGTTGAGAGAAGGAGTAAAACATGTTGTACGTGAAAAGTTGCAAGAGGGAGTTTTGGAGAAATTGATCGTGGAAGTTACAGAGGAAAAAGTCTTAGAGAAGAATAAGGGTTTTAGAGGAGAGAAAATAGCTCGGAAGCAAAGAAGGAGAAAGAAGAACTCATGATCATATCTCTATTTTCGCACTTATGGTACAGCCTCCACTAAACAGGTGATAACGTTTTACTCTTAATTCCGATTAAAGCGATTCTTGAATTTCTGGAAAGCTTACGAAATTCCCTTCAATTTGTTATATGATTTCGTGTCAATAAGTTAGGTATTGAAGGAGAAAAACGCATTTGAAGTTTGGGAGTTCATGCTGGAAATGGGTCAAATAGTAGTTACGGGATTGATGATGATGAAGGCTGAATTTTGGTCAAGATAGGAACTCAATGGCAGTATGTTCATATTTCTAATCTCCATAGATGCAAGAGGAGAGGAAAAGAGGCATAGAGGCAAAGGGTTGGAAGTTCGATCGGAGAACTTTAGAGACTAACCAGAAAATTATTAGAGCAACCGTCAATCCAAGGTAAGGGTGAGGTTCAAACTCTATAATTGGGTTTATGATGAATGATATGTGGGTTTTGGGTTGTGTAATTCTTTGCTGTGTGTTTGTATTAAATTGTTGTGGATGTCCTGAAATTGATAGAATTGTATACTGTGATGGAATCATTCTGATGTGATTTGTGAAAATATGCTATTGCTGTTGCTGTCATATTTTGTCCGATGAAATTGCAGTGATTTAAATTGATGAACTGTGGTTGGAAAATTAGCATATATTGGTGTGGCTGTTACATTGTTGTGTTTTTGTCATGGTTGGTCTGAAGTGATTAATTGATGGAAGGATTGTAAAGGCTACATTGGAGACAGGTGAAAGCATTGTGTAAAACTACCTGGGCAAGGTGACAACCGTTACATGGGTGGGTGAAGAGCATGACGAGCGTCATGGCTTTTGTGACGACCGTCAGGACTGGGGAGCAGGAACTTGGTGACGAGCGTCACGTGGCGCGTGCAGGATGGACAATATTAAGTAGTTTCAGTTAATAATTCCTTTAGACTTCCATTATATAATTATCATTAGGCTAAGTATAAACTAGAGTTTAATTAATTTAATTAGGCTAACTGAATTACAGTACATAGTAATTAAGTAGAGTAAAATAACAGAGGGATTTTGTTGCAGCAGACTCAATAAGTAGCAGTTTTGGAATTGGAATAGCAGACCTATCATAATAGCAGCAACAATTAGAGACTGATATACATATAATTAAGTTACATTTAATTAAGAGTAATGTGTATATATATTTAATTGGTCTAATTCAGTTGTAGTTGCAGTATATATATATAGACCCAGTAGCAGTGAAGTAGCAGTTCTAAAATTAAATAGCAGAGGGATTTCTAATAGCAGGAAAAGAATTATAGAGTTGTATATATTTAACAGAGTTAGCAAAAGAGGTAGTAGAGCAAATTTTAGAAAGGGATTAGCAGTACAGTAATGAAATAGCAATAACAGGTTAGTCTCAATAATATTTAAATGACAGAGTTGTACCTATTGATTAGTAGCAAGAAGTAGCAATAGCAGCTGAACATCGGGACAGTAATGACAATAATTAATTAAGAGGTGGTTAAAAATTAATTAGTAGCTATTAATCTATGAATTGATGCTTAGTGAGTTCGGTTAGAATTGTGTTGTGTGGTGGGTACTACTTGTGACAGCAGTAGTAAATTGGTGGATTATTGGGAGTTAATTAGATAATTGATAAATTAGAATTGGTGGTGCATTTTGTGAATTGTGTGCATGTATGCGTATTCGCCCGAACAGGTGTGGTAATACCAGTGGGTATTGCGGTAAGTATAAGACTTACAGATGATCAGGAGGATCGTGTGATCAGGAGGATCGTGTTAGTGTGAGCATGTTTTGTACATGTGATTATATGCATATTTTTGTCATGCATTCATGGCGTGTCTGGTGAAAATAGGTCATTGCTCAGGAGGAGTGTATGTGACCAGTGGTGGAGATAATTCGTTGCTCGATTGAGTGTATGCGAATTATCCGGATTCCTTGGGAATCGGGTTCGATTGAATGAACCGTGAATTGTGTATAATCACAGTTGTTAGTGCGGTCATGAAATAGGGATCGTACGTGACCATGAAATAGGGGTCGTGGGTGTGATCATGAAATAGGGGTCATGCTGGATCATGAAACAGGGATCGATATTGGTACCACATGCATGTGCATTGTAATGAGTCACATTGCATTATTATTATTACTATGTGTTTTTATTGAATTGTGAATGGAAGTGACATGTGTGTCGTGTTTATGTGATATGGTTGTGATGATGAAATAGATGTTATATCATGTTGATGATTTTGTTATGATAAAAATTGTTAAAAAGCTGTGAAGTGGTGGTTTTGTATGATCTGATTCTTATATATTCTTTATCATACATCTGATTATATTGTTTGATATCTCACCCCTTTTGCTGATATTTCCCCTACCATGGGAAATGGGCAGGTACTCAAGAGTAGCAGTGGAAGTCCAGGATAGCTTTATGGAAGTCTTCCGTGTTGTTAGTTTGAGTCGGTCTGATACGTAATACGAGATAGTTTGGGGATTTATTTTATTTGTTATTATGCCATGTTATTTCGTTACGTATCTCATTTATTAAACTTGTATTAGACCACTTATGATGTGGAGAGTATTGTGGTGAAAGCCTTAGTGCCTTAGATTGAATTGAATTATGATTCCGCTGTAAAACAGTTTTTATGAGTAATAAAGTGAATGAATTATTTGAGACTTCAGGTTATTTTTATGAGATGTGACATCCTACTTGTGATGTGAACTCTGATATTATATTATTATTTTACCGTATTTTATATAATGGGAAAGTGGGGTGTTACAATGGACGCGAGGGGGTGCTAATACCTTCCTCTCGCGTAACCGACTCCCCAACCCAGGCTATGGTTGCGATGACCGTTCCTTTCCCTTTGTTGAGGTTTTCTTCGATCGTTTTCTTTCCCTGCGTCGGGATAAATAACGTTCGGTGGCGATTCTTCTGTCTTTTCCGCCGGTTAATTTTTCGCAGATACGACACTATGTAAACCAAAAGGTATCATTTTGTGTCAGTCCTTGTACGTTTTCACCATTTTCTGAACAATCTTCTTAATGTTCTTGTTAGCTGCCTCAACAATGCCATTCATTTTCGGATGGTATGGCGATGAATTGTGGTATTCGATGTTGAAACTTTTGCATAACTCTTTCATTATATTGTTATTAAGATTCAATTCATTTTCAATAATGATCTTGTTGGGAATCCCATAACGGCAAATGATGTCCTTCTTTATGAATTGAGTAACCACTTGTTTGGTGATGTTTGCATAAGAAACAAATTCTACCCATTTGGATAAGTAATCAATGGCTACCAAGATAAACCGGTGTCCATTTGAAGCAATTGGTTCAATGCATCCAATCACATCTATGCCCACATGGCGAAAGGCCATTGTGATGTCAAGACATTCAAGGGAGTCAGCGCTACATGTACTTTGTCTGTGTAGATCTGGCATTTGTGGCACGTTTGTTCGTGGTGATAACAGTTAGCTTTCATTATCAACCAATAATAACCTTCCCTCAAGATCTTTTTGGCCATTGTGTGCCCACTGGAATGGGTCCCAAAGGAGCCTTCATGGGTTTCTTTTATGATTACGTCTGCTTCGTGCCTAACCACACATCTGAGCAAGACCGAGTCATAATTCCTTTTGTAGAGCACCTCCCCGTTCAAGAAAAATTTGACAGAGAGTTTCCTCAGGGTCTTCTTATCTATAATAGATACATTATCGGGATACTCGTGTTTCTATGGATGCCTTTTGATGTCGTAGAACCAAGGTTTATCATCTGATTCTCCTTCCGTTGCTAAACAATGTGCAGGCTCATCCAGGTCTTCAATGCTAATAGAGGGTGCTTCGTTAGCCCACTTAACTTTGAACATGGATGCCAAGGTAGCCAAAGTGTCTCCTAGTTAATTTTCTTCCCTAGGGATATGATGAAAAGTGATTTCATCAAAGTAGGGAATTAACTTCAAGACATGTTCTCGATATGGAATCAACTTGTGATCACGAGTTTCCAAATCTCCTTTGATTCTGCCATATTGTTGGTGCAGTTGAAACATAATCTTGCAGTGACAGGAAGGTTAAAGCCTTTTAGAGAAGTGATGATTTCCCCAATCCCATAACCTTGTTCATTTAAGGCACCAACGAACACGAGTGTCCATCGCGATCCTTGTTTGGGTCCTTCGTCAGGAACTGGGATTTCATAGTCTCTGATAAACAAGATGTCTTCATTTGGGAAGTCAACCCTTAATTACTGATAATCCTCCACGAGTTGATGTGCGAGATGATCTGAGAGCATACTCCCTTTGATGGCTTTTTGAGTGACATGTTGGATGTCATATTCTTTTAATACCATTTGCCAATGGGCAACTCTTCTGGTGAGAGCGGGCTTCTCAAAGATGTACCTGATCAGATCCATCTTGAATATCAACAGCATTGTATAAGTGAACATGTATTGTCTCATGAGTTTAGTAGCCTATTCTAGTGCATAACATATTTTCTCTAGCAGTGAATATCTTTTTTCACAATTAGTGAACGTCTTGCTTAAGTAGTAAATGGCATGCTCTTTTTTACCTGTCTTGTCATGTTGGCCAAGTACACATCCCATGGATTCCTCGAGAACTGCCAGATACATGATGAGAGGTTTACCCGACAATAGAGGCATTAAGATTGGTGGCTCTTGCAGATTTTGTTTTATTCTTTCGGATGCTTTATGGCAGTTATTATTCCACTCGGCAGCTTGATCTTTGCGGAGTAGCTTGAATATAGGTTCAAAAGTGGTTGTAAGGTGTGATATGAATCTAGGAACGTAGTTCAATCTTCCTAGGAAACTATGAACCTCTTTCAGTGTTCTTGGTGTCGACATACTTTGTTTGGATTTAACCTTATCAGGATCAACCTTGATTCCACGTTAGCTTACAATGAAACCCAACCGTTTACCAGATCTTACCCCGAAGGTATATTTGTTGGGATTTAGCCTCAGCCTGAATTTTCTTAATCGTGCAAACAACTTTTGCAGATGGATAAGATGTTCTTCTTTAATTTGGGACTTTTCAATCATATCATCGACATATACTTCAATATCTTAATGAATAATATCATGAAAAAGAGTTACCATTGCTTATTGATATGTTGCACTGACATTCTTTAAACCGAAAGGCATAACCTTGTAATAGAAAGTTCCCCAAGGGGTGATAAATGTAGTTTTTTCCATGTCTTTCGGGGCCATTTTAATTTGGTTGTAACCGGAGAAGCCACCCATGAAAGAAAATACAGAGAATTGAGTCGTATTATCCACAAACACGTCAATGTGAGGTAGTGGAAAGTCATATTTCAGGCTCGCTTTGTTCAAATCCATGTAATCCACACACATTCATACCTTGCCATCTTTCTTTGGTAGAAGTACAATGTTTGCAACCCATTGAGGATAATTTGCCACTGCCAAGAAACCAACCTCAAGTTGTTTCTTAGGTATGACATTCAAAGATAACCTTATGTCAACCAAAACTCTGGATAAAATAGTGTCCATACACTCAATAGAAATGTGCAATGCCTTGTTATGAGCTTTCACTTCAGGTGGTAATTCATTGTCACTGTACCCAAAACAATTTCCCACTGCGATGTTGGCCACTAATCCTTCAAATTGATTCACCGTTATTTCTTAAGGAACATGGGATGCCCCCAGGAATTTTATTAATGCATCCAGATGTGCTTCAGAACATAACAGTAAATACAAAATGGATATCTTTGAAGGTGTTTGGTTGAGTTGTTCAATCACTTTGTAGTCACTTTTTCTTATAATTCGGAGAAATTCTTTGTCCTCTTCTAAAGGAGATGTATTTTGAGGAGGATTCTACCCCTGATTGGAGTTGATAACCTATTTACCTTTAGCTTTAGTCGAGGCTTCATTGTTATCCTTCTTTGGAGGTGGTGCAGATGTGAATACTCGGCCACTTCTAGTTATTCCTCCTGTTTTGGAAATATTAATAACAACTGGTTCCCTGATCACAAATGACTTATTTTATTGCTTCTTCCGCTCTATGTAGACCATGGAATTGTAATTCCAAGGAACAACCTTTGTAATTTCAAATGGGAAAGGAGATGGTAAAATGATTACCAAAGGAGTCACTAGGTTTGCTGGTACTGGTATCTAAGCTTGATAATATTGAATTTCCAAGGTAGCAATATCTTCTTTAGTGGGAACTTGTTCTACCATAATGGCTCCTTATCCATTAGTTGTTGAACACCAAGTCTCAGCTTTTCACATGTTTGGGGTTTCAAAAGACACTCCCTATAGTCAGCTTGGAAACTAGGGAATACATCATGTTTCAGCAGTTGTTCTTTGACTACTGCCATTAAAGTCTTCATCTTATA
The DNA here is from genome assembly GCA_022829125.1 of Lathyrus tuberosus. Classification (NCBI taxonomy): domain Eukaryota; kingdom Viridiplantae; phylum Streptophyta; class Magnoliopsida; order Fabales; family Fabaceae; genus Lathyrus; species Lathyrus tuberosus. The sequence continues at coordinate 7,047,490 of JALAZF010000093.1, forward strand.
TGCATGTGTCACCATACCGTGTCTTGCAAATTCATCTATGACACTCACAGAAGGACTGACCTGATTAGGCATGGGATTTTTGTTCACATTTGGGGCATTGGGCATGAAGGTGATATCTTTGGAATCAATCAACTCTCGTACCTTGTATTTGAAAACCTTACAATTCTCCATTGTGTGTCAGGGTGCTTCGTAGTGGAACTCACATCTGGAGTTCACATCATAGCCTGGAGGAAGAAGACTCTGAGGAGGTATAACCTCCCTTAGGTAAACCAATGGGTCGTTGATCAAATGAGTAAGCAGCTGAACATAAGGAATAAGAATTGGGTAAAACTTTCTCTCGGCCTTCTTGGTCTTTGTTGTCCCTATTGATAGTAATTCTGTTGTTGTGGAGCATAAGACTGCTGATATTGCTCTGGTTATTTCCTGACAGTAATTGTATAAGCTTGTTGCAAATACCGATTTAGTGCTACTGGTGCCACTTGGTAGTAAGGCACTTGGTAAGCCCCATCCTTCCCCTTGGCGAATATAGTGACATTAGTTTCCACTTCCTTTTTCTTTGTAAATCCTGAATAGGGTTTTTCGCTCCATTGAAAACAGTGGACGTACCTTGAATTTTCTCATTTTTGAGACGGTTCTCGATTCGTTCCCCGCGACAACTAGATCTAAAAAACCGAAGGAAGCACTTCCAACCATTCTGTCCAAGGTTGAACTTTGGCAGCTAACTCCCTCCACCTCTATGCATACTCTTTGAATGACTCTTTAGTATTTTGAGTTAAGCTTTGAAGTTGGGTCTTATTAGGAGCCATATCAGTATTGTATTGATAGTGCTTGGGAAACTCCTTTGCCAACTCTCTCCATGTTCTGATGTAAGTGCGCTCGAGTTGCATGTACCATTCAAGAGACGTCCCACTGAGGCTATCTTGAAAGAAATGAACCAGTAACTTCTCATCGTCCAGTAGGTATCCATCTTCCTACAGTAAGATCTGATATGAGTTATGGGGCAGCTAATTCCCTTATACTTCTCAAAGTCAGGGACTTTGAACTTCACATGGATTTTAACGCTCGAAACCAGACACATATCAGTAGCATCTAATCCAAAGGCATTGGAACCCTCAATGGCCTTCATTTTCTCTTCCAATACACATAACTTTTTCTCAACCTCAGCAGTTGGTGGTCCAAATGCGTCAAACATTGAGCTAGCCTTTGGAATGAAGAAAGTGTCATGATGAATTATCTACCTCAGGTTGACCTCCCTCGGGAGGTGGATGGATATCAACTGGAGGATTCACAGCAGCAGCCCTCAGGGTGTCTTGTCTGAACTCTTCTTGGCCTCTAGCCATAGCTTGAATAGTTTCCATGAGCTGACCCATTCCGGTCCTCATGGTGAGCATGTCTTCTCTCATCACAACTTGATTTTGCTTTAGTTGATCCATCAACAACTTTTGATTTTTACGAGTACCGTAACGATGTCGGGAAGTCACTTTAACGGTCGAAGATTTTGAGCAAAAGGCCAAGTGATAATGAGCTCTCTTTGTTTTACTTTTATGAAATGAAAAATGATGCATGAATGTATGCAAAAAAGTTTTTATGTTTCCAGGGAATCCTGATATTTGTCTATTGCACATAAGTAGACATAAAATTGTAGAAAAATGAGACAGAAGATAAAGCCAGTAATGGAAAATACTCATTTTATTCATTGGAGGAGAATAAGGAGTACAATCATTATAACCCAGGGATTTACTCAATGAGATACAAGAAGATCAACTTTGAACCTCTCAAATACAAAACAACAAAGTGAAAAATAGGCCCAGGAGTGTTGTGTGGCAACAAAGTGAAAAATAGGCTTCTTTCAGCAATCCCAGTAGGTCTTCAACTGCATGGTCAACAAACTTGGCCATGCGTGCATGCCTTTCCCACCAATATTGCACATCATTGAGGAGATTATATAATAAAGTATGGTTAGGTCCATGCAAGAGATTATGCAATAAAGTATGGATAGGTCCATGCTTCCTTCTAATCGAGGAGAACTTCGAGATGACGGCTGTGTCATTTCCAATGAGAGACATCTTGACTAAGTTGATTAACAACCCCTTGAATCTGATGTGCTTGATTTTTTAGACCTCTCATTTCATAAAAAAACCTTATCAAGATCACACCAATGCTGAGAGAGAGAGAGAGAGAGAGAGAGAGAGAAAATCTTCAAGTTTTTCAGCATGATTCTATTCTTTCTTCAACTGTTCTTTACAAACCTTCAGTTGGTCTCGAAGTTATTCGAGTTGGGATTTTTAGCTCTCCTCCATCTCTTTACGAGATTTCAGATTTTGTTTCCAGACAGTAACCATTTTTCCAGCTTGATGTCGTGTCTCGGCAAGTTGCTTCTTCTTGGCAGATAGGCCAACATAAGTACCCTTGAGAGCATCATTAATCTTTCTTTGCTTGTTCTGTTCAACCTTAGCAACTTCAACTACTTTAAGCATATGCTCTCTCTTCTAGTTGAGGTTAATCTTCAAGTCTTCCTTCTCTTGCATAAGTTTACCAAGGTCGGATTATAGATCTGCGTTCTCCTTTTCCAACAACTTGATAGTCTCTTTGAGCTTGTCAACTTCAGAGATAGGAATAACAGAAGGTCTAGAAGGCTTGAGACTCATAGAAGGTTTCCAAGGATATGGTTGCTTGGCAATCTTGACTATAGCTTTATTCCAATCAATATAAGGCTCCAATACAATGCAGTTTTGTTTCCCAAGTTCCTTTTTTCCCAATATGATGGAATTTTCTCTATGCACTGCGTATTCACTTTAGAAACACAAAATCATCAACCTCTTCAGCTAAGACGAATTCTTCCAACTGTTTTTCTGCAGGCTTATCTTTCAACGGATAACCAAGTTGACATAATGAAAGAGCATGATTATAGTTGATAATTCCTCCTTTGGTACCAATGAGAGGCACATTATTAAAGTCAACACAACTGAATACAGGTTCAACCTCATCATAGTCACAACTATACCATACTATGTCCTCGACTTTCAAAGACATCAACCTTTGAGACCACTTCAGCGCCCCCACATTATCAGCAAAAGGTCCTTTCCTTGGTAAGTGGGTCAAGAGCCACTTATGCAGCAAAGGAACACAACAGTTGATCATTCCACCCTTCTTCTTGTTCCTCCAATGGAAGGAGAAATAAACATCAACTAGAAGGGTGGGAACCATATTTCTGGAGATGAAGATGGTGATAGCAGCTTTATCAACAAAACCTTCAAAGTTCACAAAAAGTACCAAACCATATATGACGAGAGCGAAGGTGGCATAGAAAGCGTCCCAACTTCCACTATCAACAAATGTGTTGGCCTCTTCAATAAGAAACTTTGAAGGAAACCCTTTGGTGTTGCCTTTGGTAGGGAGATTGGATTCAACCACTTCCCTCTTGAGATGAAGAGCTTGTGCAATCACTGCAGACTCGGGAAAACCATCCATGATCATGTAAGAAATTTGGTCTTTGACATGAATACGGAAGATGTGGGAAAAATCCTCCAAGGTGGGAGCCAAAAGGAAATCTTGGAAAGTAAAGCAGTGCAGAGTATGATCATAGAATTGAGCAAAGGTGAGAATCAAGTCAGTGTCTTCCTTGGTTAACAGAACACTCAACAAGTTGCCATAAGTCTTCTTGAAGGCGTCCCTGTGATCATCAATCAAAAGAGCTCCAGGCTTCTTCAACTTATCCAGCTTAGATTCCCTGAGTTTGTATTAGTATGTGTTTCTTCTGTCAGATTTCTCCATAATTGTATGATCTACTATGAGTGACATACTATGGATTCCCTGAAAATATGCACATGGTAAAATGATTTTCATGTGGATAAAATGCAAGTATGTATCTAATATCCATTGATTCAAAGGTTTAGCATATTCTGGATAATCTGTATATAGTTCCCCGTGCAGGATTAAAGATCCGACGTATACATGATAATCAAGGTATGTAGAGTCTTGGTTTCCTGCAAACCTATATCCTCTAACAGGTAGGTACTAGTCTTCAAAGAAAAAGGTTCATAAAAAGGTCCCTAGAGTCATATACCCATTTTGAGATACCACTGCCTGGAGCAAATGACTCGTCAGACAGTGATACTCCCAAAAAGATCTACTTTAGGTGTGGCATCTCGTGTTGACCATGATCGAGGAATAACACCAAGCAGGTCAACACGACTCTTGCCACATATTATCACGTGTGTATACTTAAGCTCTGGTATAGAGCTTTTCTCTTATGTAACAACATCCTAACCCACAACAGAGAATATAGAATATATCCAAAATATGACAGAATACTTAAAGCAGTAAAGTGCGATAAATAAAATAAAGATAAAGCAAGTAAATAGTACAGAATAAACACCAAAACATACAAGGAAGCCAACCAAAACTAGGCTTGACTTTCTTAGGGAAAAAAATCCCCAGGAGAGCTGTCAGCTATCGCTATGCAAAAAATACAAAGTCGTCACCGAATTTTATTTACTCCAAAGGAAAGGGGAAATATCGATAAAACCCGAAAAGGTAAATAAAATGGTCTTCACAACCGAATTCGGGTTCGAAAGTCGGTTATGCAAAGGGAATGTCTTAACACCCCTCACATCCGTTGTACTCAACAAGAACCGTTTTGATTGTTCTTGCACTGATGACTGTTGTTATCTAAAGGTTATTTGCGATTGATTTTAATTAAGGAAAAAAATAAGTTTTTAATTAATGTGCTCGCCAAGATTTCGAAATCCTGTACCTACGTATTCTCATAGTGCAATGAGAAAATCAGAGCTCCGTAGTTCGTGGTAAAAAATGTTTGTTATTTTTTTATTGAACAATGTTAAGGTTCACGTTCTAGCAGTTAAACGTTGCTTGTATTCTCGTGCGTATGAGACTTAAATGTTGTAGGTATTGCGGTAGAACGGAAATAGCATTTCCTTTTTGAAAGGTTTTGATTTTCCTAAGGAGAAAAATAAATTTGATGGGTTATGGTTGATTTTAAATTTGAGGAAAAATTATCTTGATTTGAATTGCACTAAAGTCTATGAATGAAGGCGAATACTTTGAATAATAGGGGCCTATGTCCCGTATTCAAAGATACTCAGAACAAGGATAGGAGTAATCCCTCTCATTCATCTTTATTTCTTAAGGCTCATGGCGCATAATTCTAATAGTATTTTTAGGTGTTTTTGAATTTACTTGCGAAAAAGAGATTTTAGTCTTAAATGAACAAGGAAAAGAAAATGAATGTGAATGGGATAAAGCACCATGTCGTCATGCAATGGTGGATTACCTAATTTCCCTGGGATTTGGAAGGTGAAAGGATGGATGGTTTGTTAATGAAGAAGAAGTAGGATAGGTTTTAAGATAGGTAGTTGACTTTGGTAAACTGTTTGACTAAAAAGTCAACAGTTAACCAAAAGTCAACTCTAGGTCAAAAGATGCATTTTTATGTAATTTTGATTTTGGACCCTTTGTAATCTGGATTTTGTAACAAAGCTTGAGTGTTTGTGTAATGAAAATAATGAATTTTGTAATTAAAATTGGCCTTGAATGGCATATGTGACTTGTGTTTCGAGAAAGTACTTTTTTCCCTCCAAGTTTGCATTTGTTTTAATTTTGAATTGAATCTTGAGTCTTGAATGAATTGCACAAAGTAATCAATGAACTAGTGTATGAAAAAGGCCATAAAGAAGTTGATCAACAAGAGTAAACGTCCCATGGTTAACTTTGACCTAGTCAAACTTGCCATCAATAATCAATTCCAATGCCATGATGTAGTCCAGGATGATCAAAGTCATAGACCAAAGATTAGGGTTCCAAAGATGAACATCCCGACTCTAGTGCAACATAATCCCCTAGGTTTGATTCCCAAGTATGCCATAGAAGAACCCTAGCTCATGGGGATTGATAGGTCATTTGTCATAATTCAAACACTAGTATCATGAGTAACAAACCTTTGAATCAATGATGCCTTATTAGAAAATGCAATTGTAAATGGATGACATGAATGAATATGACATGAGTATACATATGAACTAACGAACAAGGGTCAGATGAAAAGTGAAAAAAAGTAGGGCAAACTTTGGGGTATGAAAACTGCACCTATTTAATCTTCTTGGACCTAAATGTATGAATAACAACGACTTTCAGACATTCGAGGTAGAAGAGGATTGAATACAAAAACCTGACAATTTGCACTCGAAAGATAAGAGATAGGTAGAAGTGTTTATGTTTTTATTTTATTTTTCGTCCACTAATGAGCTTTGGCATATGTTGGTAGTTGAAACATTCTAGCAGGGTTCAACAAAGTAGAAGAGAAATGATTGAGTACTTATAAAAGGCAAATAATAGAGGGATTTGAAATTTTCTTCTACAAAAGGCAGAGAGATGTCATGCAAAAGGCAAGTGAGACTTAGTTAGGGAATAAATTTTCTCGCACCAAAGGCAGAGAGAAGACACTCTAGGGGTTAAAAGAAAGACTAATCATCAGCCATGTGGCTGTGAGAGTAAATTGTATGATATCAAAAGGGTGACTCGGAACAACAATGACCAACATCAGTATGGTGACTGAGATGACAAATAATCATCATCAAAACTGAGGTTGGAGACAAAATAAGATCACCATCAGTACTGCGATAGGGGTACCAAGAATTCATCATCAACTCTGCGGTTGGAGACAAAAGTATGATCAACATCAGCTCTGTGAATGGGGTAATAAATGATCATCATTAACTCTAAGAATGGAGACAAAAATATGTTCGACATCAGTAATGTGACTGGGGTGAAAATTGTTAACATCAGTACTGTGAGTGAAGTAGAAAAATACACCATCAACTATGAGGTTGGGAATAAAAGTGATCGACATCAGTATTGCGACTGGGATTATAACTGAACATCATGAACTCTGTGGTTGGAGACATAATACGTTCGACATCAGTATTGTGACTGGTATAAGAATTGATCATCATCAACCCTGCGGTTGGAGACAAGATAAATATGTCATCAACACGGGGGCTGGAAATCAAATGAGTATCATTAGCACGACGGCTGGAAAGATAAACTTAACCAAACATCAGCACAACGAATGGAATTAATAAATTGGAGAAACGTCAACACAATGGCTGGAAAACGAATGGATAAACTGGACAATCAGCACAAAGATTGGAAAGATAAATTGACTGTTTCCCATGTAGAAGGTAGAGAGAACTTATGACATAGTAAACTGGAAGTAGGCTAAAGGATGGTAGAAATGAATGCTCTGAGAGGAACCTGCTGGGAATACCAATTGACTTTGTTCAACCATAACTCCACCATATTAATAACCTTATTTGAAGCCTCAATCTCGTGGACAAGTTTGCTCCCACTATTCATGTTGAGAGAAGGATTTGAAGTCTAAAGAAGAAGAGACACCCTGTTTCAAAATAAATACATGAACATATAACAATAATAACAACATAAAACAATATACAACAATAAAAAAACTCATAAACTCTCGAACAAGAAGAAAATCATGTGAAACATAACAACAACATACACAAAAATGAGAGAATAAGGAAGAAGAATGCCTTTATATATGAAGAACAAGATTGAGGTTATACTGTAGAATAAGAAAGATTGTGATGAAATAAAAGATAGAAAATGTGTGCTAGGGTTTTATTGTGAGAGATACGACGATACTGTTAAGAAGCGAGAGTTAATTCGCTTATATATGGGTAAACAATTTCACCACGGTTGTAGTCAAAAACTGTGATGAAATGTAATGCCTTTCACAACGGTTGACAATAACAACCGTGGTGATAGATATTTTAATATATATATATATATATATATATATATATATATATATATATATATATATATATATATATATATATATATATATATATCATATTATAAGGAAAACACTCATTTTAATGAAAAAGTAGAAAATTGTTGGAGTTAGGATTCGAACCCTGTCACTCCATGAATATATAATCACAGTTAATTAGTTTGACTGTAATACAATCTTTTTTTCCTAAATATAAATAAACAAAGTGAGTAAAAAAATGAGGTATTACCACGGTTAATTGTCTGACCATTGTAATTTAGTTCTACCAAAAGTATATTTTGTAATAGTGAAGTCATATTTAAAAACAAACTTTTGAGGTCTGTTATAGGTTGGAATGTGGCTTATGTCAGGATAGGATAATTTAGGATAGTAGACTTAAACCTTTGGAGTTAGGTACATAGTAGTTTCCCGATGTTATCAAATTCCTTCCATATCACTCTTTTGTAATTTACTTGGTACTCGAGAATTGCATATTGTTGGTCTTATTTTCCACAAGTATTTTGGAAGAAGCTATTTTAACTTCTTATTTTTATTTATTTTTTTGACCAACTTCTCTTGTACCCCACCCCAAACTTATTCGTTTCTAACATCGAAGAGCAGCCCGAAACTTATTCTTTTTCATCGAACAAGTAAAACAATTATTTGTACCTAACTCCAAAGAGGGTGGTAAGAGTTTATCTTACAAGTCAATGGCTATATAATGTTTTTATGTCACCGAAAAAAAGGTTTTAGGCTCAAAGGGATTAAACAATGGATATTATCATATTAACACATGGTGGCTTAAAAAGGATTAAAGGTTTCATAAACAGTTGCCTTAGTGTGTATTTATTAGACCAATAGAATCAAAATAAAAAAAAAATGCAAATTCTAAAAAATATCTAATGCATGGATACTCTCATAAAAAGGAAAAGTAAATGATGGAAAACACTTGGCTCAAATCTTACAAGCTGAGATATTAGGAGATTGAGTACAAGTAGTCAGGTTTGCTTTTTTTCATAAACTTTCAATCTGCAAGGGAACTTTAATGTTGATCTCTTTCATTTTTTCTTTTTTCTGGTGACTTTTCCTTTCTTTTTCATGATGGCACCAATAAGGTAGAAAATTAAAAACTAGAAGAAAAAAAGCAACAGACAAGTTCATTAATTTCAAGCACGGAGAAGTATAAAGGGAAGAGCTTCATGATGGTTATCTAGTATTCTTCTTGGATCACATTTCAAAAAGAGAAATGAAAAAAAAATTGAAACCGAAATACAAACTCTAATGGGTTGCCTCCCATTAATTGCTTCTTTAAGGTCCTAAGGTTAATCGTTTTCTCCTCTGTTAGGGCAGCATATATGACACAAAAAACACACCATCCTTCTTCTTTCTTTTTCTTGGTAGTACTCCCCTGAACTTGAGGTATTGATGATATGGCTTCCATATCTTATTCATCTTGATAGTAATAAACAAGACATAAATGATATCCAATACTTCATATATTTCTCCTCTTCCATCTTCCTTGTTGCTAAAATAGCTTTTAGGGGAATTATTTTGTTGAGATTTTATTGTTGGATATATGCATTTAGGCAAACTTTTGAATCCAAAACTAGATCATCTTCGCTTACCATTCTTGATCTTTTCCCATATCTATTTTCTGCATCAACTTCTTCTATTCTTGATTCATTGTCATCTGATAGCATGAATTTTTTCTTCTATTTCTATTTCAACTCCTCCTTTATTAACTAATTCTCATTTAACTTTGACTTCTCTATCAACTTCATCACTTCTAGAACTATCCAACATATTCCCATTAAAACCTCCAATTGCTCGAGTTGTCGCTTGTTTAGATAACTGACCAATGTGATTTTTAATATTCTTGATGGATGCTTCAATGTTCTTGTTGGATGCATCAATTTACTTCTTGGATGCTTCATAGTTCTTGCGGAATGCTTCAATTTTTTAGTTTGTTGCTTACAACTTGTTTTAAGTCAACATGAATTGGTTCATAGTCTATTCTAAAATAGATGGCTCCCTTTTAGGTATTTCTGGAGTGGCCTCACGTGTTCTAAAATTATTTTGGGCAGTCTTCATAAATTCGTTAAGAGTCTCTTCTAGAAGGGATGACTTCCTTGGTGACAAATCTTGAGGAGCTTCCTAGTTGAAATTTTGAATTTGATCATTACCCCTATTATGATTTGAATGATTATCCCACCTTGGATAGATGTTGAAGTGAGTTTCTAGCTCTTAATAATTCCCAACATACTGTATATCTTTAAAATATGGTACATATTAGCCATTGGCATGACCTTCACCATAAAAATCACACCGTAATGCTCTGACTAGATTATCATTTGCTATAACTAGAGTTGTATCAACAATTTGATTTGATAGGGCTTGAAGTTGTGCTAACAGAGCAACTTTAACTCCCTCAGACATGTCTTCCCTTAACTAGAATTCATAATCAGAAAAAAATGCCTCAGTAGCAATGAACTAGATAAAAACTAAATATGAACAGAATTTGAAAAACTAGAATCAGACGAAAAATTTAAAACAACAAAAATTAAAAAAATAAATAATAAAAATAACTAAAATAAAATTAAAATTAAAATACTAACAATAAAAAAATAAATAAAAAAAATTCAAATAGAAAATAAGATAGAAACTAAAACAAAATTAAAACATAAATTAAAGATAAAACAACAACCAAATAATAACAAATAAAATCCAAATTTAAACCTAACAATTAAAATTTTAAAAACTACGCACAAAAATTTCCTTGTTGAAATTGAGATCTCCGGCAACGACGTCAAAAAATTGATGACCTCTCTACAAGTGTACCGATATTGTCGAAATAATTAAAAAAAATTGTCTCCACGAGGATTGTAATTTCACAAGTTAATTACGTGCGAAATTAAGTAATTAATTAGGGGGGGGGGGGGGGGGGGGTGTTGTTAGAAAAGCGGTTATAAAACAAGAACTTAAAAAGATGAAATTCAAGATTGCAAAAGGCGATTATGACTTATTATCGAATCCCCTTATTTTTACCTGTTGATGAACTGTGTACCTATTGAGTTTCAATCATATTATTATCTCATTGCGAATTAACATAACCATTACACCCAATCCTTGGTGTGTACCTCACTAATTTATATGGTAATTCCCTAACTCCTTAGGTCAATTCAAAGTTAAATTAGGCATTCTAAGCACGTTAATTCATAGACAATAACTTCTAAATTCCTATTCATAGTTCATTACAAAGCTGAATAAATTGCCTAGTTATGATAATTAGACTAACGGTCAGAAATCCCTAATTATCTAGATCGATTCGTACGCCGGTTAGCGACGAAAAACATTAAGCACAAGAACAATTTAAATAATATAGTAACATTAAAAGTACTCAACAAATCTCAAACAAAAATATGATCCAACAAAGTAAAAACAATGTTCATCTCAAAAAGCCTTAATCTAGAGAAACTTAGTTACTCATTGATAAGATAACAAATACCATGACTAGAGAAGTATTCATCATTAAAATATATGGAAGAATTTCTCTCCAATGAACCCAATGTGCTCCAAAATTTCTCCTTAAATGACCTTAGCCGTGACTTTCTATTTGTGATTCGATGCCTTTGAAAAAGTGGCCAAAAGATGCTTTAAATAGCAAAAGGCATGTCGGCTGAAAAAGAAACATCAGGTCTACGACAATCAGTATCACGCCACGATGCAATCCCCATTACGCCGTAAAGGGATGCATCGCGGACGCGAGAACTTCAGTGGCGAAACACACGTTTTTTCTCTCTCTTTTTCTACACAATTTCCACTAAGTCTTTGTATATTCCTTGTATTGACTTTTTGCTCAATTATTCACACTTTAACATGATTTTTTATCATTCTTTTTTCAAATTTACCCGAATTTTTTCCTAAAAATTACGTAATAATGATTGTCATCTCTATACTCAGCATATCTCTTAAGGAGTGAATTCACATTCAAATAGGTGTTTCAAAAAACAAAACTTGAGTCAAAAAGTGACTATCTTGGAAGGTTACAAAGGGGTTTATTTTAAATTTTTCTGAGTTTTGATATGAATGTTTTCAACGTGAATTAGCACATGCCTAAAGGATGGTTACAAAGGGGTTTAATACTAAAAAATAAAAAAAAACTAAATAAACAAAGGCAGTGTGAAATCGAATGGTCGAAAGCCTAAAATGTGCAAGTATTCTTCACCTATTTACAGAAAAAAAAATCAATAAGAAATTATGGGATTTTTTTAAGGTTTAATACCTATTCCCCCTATCATATTGGCCATGTTCTACGGTAAGACGAACGGTGTGTTGTTTCGCTCAAAGCAAAGGTGTTTCTTGTCGACAGTGTGAGTCGCTTGAAGAAGATGAAGAAGATTGGATCCAAAGGTTGGTCGTGATTATGTTGCTAAATCGGAGAAATTGGGTTTATTAGAGTCGAGGATTTTGAAAAGGGTGAAGGAGGAATTTGGGGTGGTGGGTGAAAATGGGTTTTTAAGGTTGGGAGGTTTTCAGAACGTGAGGAATTTTTATGATTGGAAAGGTTTCAAATTGAAAGTGGATGGGACTGATTCTGATTTTGGAACTTGTATGAGATCGAGTGTGAAAGTGATGATCCTGAAGAAGCTAAACGCATTCTTGAGAAATTCTTATGGAGTTATGCTTTTGTAGTTGATCATTTAAGAATTAAGATTGCAAGATTTACAGATGTTGTTGTTTAGATGAGTTTGGTCTTTCACTTCAATTGGTCATTATCATTTTATTGATCTTACATATCTCTTTGACACTGGGGGCATTTGTCTCATCTTATAGACTGAAATACACATGTGGAAATTAGATCAGATGAAAAAACTATAAAAAAATAGTGCCACAACAACTTTTTTGATGAGTTGGCCCGACGAAGATAAAAAATGAGAGAATCTTCAAATGTTAGGGGAATCCATCAAACTTTTTTTTACAGGATTTTTTTCCTCTGAAAATGGCCCATATGAAAGGGGGGAGAATATGTATTAACCTTTTTTCATAACGAGGTATTTGGGGTATTTTGTTTCATTATAGGGGCATATGACTAAAAAAAACTATCAACCTGATATATTTACAGAATTCACATTTTAGAAAATTCAAGAGTTAAACAGCAAACTACGAGAATATAAAGCATTTCCCCTTTATCTATTCAACCAAAATTGTACTAAATGTGTAACATTACATATTTATAAAATTTTAAAAAGTTGTTGATTTGTAAATATCAACAACTTATTTACAACAATACATTATAAACAGAGTCGTCTCAAACTTTTGAGAGGCTCTGTGAAAAAATTTTAAATTAACTTTAGTTGAGTCATAAGTTATATTTAAGAGGCCCTATTTAATTGTTAATGATGTGTATGGATGCCCTTTTTATCATAGTTTATTCATGAAAAAAAGTGAGACCCTGTGTTATAGGTCGCCTTGCACGCCCTTAAAGACGATCCATTATATATTTCTAGCTCACCCACCCATTATATATTTCTAAATTAATCAAGTTTTCTTTTTAAAAAATTTTAAAACTTTTATGCCTAAAACTCTAACTTATATTAAAAATAATATTCACTCTTATATTTATTATAAAAAAAACTCTTTTTTATATTCATTGAATAAATAATGTATTTTGACTATATATAGATTTGATATATTAATTATTCAATAAATCTAAAAAATAAACTTTTTCTTATAATACAGATTAGAATGAGTAGTTCTTTATTATTTGTTGACTAATAAGTATTTCATATATGAAAATTGTAATTACAATGATGAAATAATCTTACCTTTATTTGGAAGAAAAGAGGGTTGAAATTCAAAGAGAAAATATTACATAGCAATTAACCTAGAAGTGGAGACTTCAAAACAACCAACTAAAAAAGAAGAGAAAATTGAGCATGAACTCGCTCATAAAGCGTTAAATAAGGACCTAGATCACACTCCATGTTGCCAAGTGCATCTATACAAGTATTCGACTCACAATATATATATATGACAAATCCACATCTCTCAATCTAGTTTGAGCAACAGTTGAATTTTTTGTATCAATCACATTCCTATTATACTACCTGTCATACCCCAAATTTTGACCACCAAGATTTCCCATCATTGTGTAGATCATCACCATAATATGGATGTACCTTCATGCCTCATAAATCCCCTCAAAGATGGTTGAGCATTCACCACAATCAAGAATTAGGGTTTCAAGCCCTCTCAGAGCACTTAGACAAAGGATCAATCAAGAAATGACATGATCTTCAACTTGTCTAACCTCTCAAACACCCATAAAGGATCAAGAGGACTCCCATATCAAGAATCAGACATAGGACTGCAACATTCCAAGTGGATCAAGCCTCGAGATTGCCAGTGTCACCAAATTAGGGTTTTGGTCGACCAAGGCCTCCAGATAAAAATTTTCTTCTGGACATGAGCCAATGATTCAAAGCACAACCCAAGATACTCCAAGGGACCTCATGGACCCAATCATCAAGTTAATTTAACCTCAGGGGATACATTTACCAAAAATCAGGAATTAGGGTTTCTTGACCTAATTCACCCCTAAGTTGACTTTTGGAACAAAGTATGAGCCAAGACCTCAAGACATGATTTGAGGGCCTCAAATACACCAAATTGATCCATTTGCAACAATGGATTGATCCAAGAAGCTTGATTCACAAGTTTCAATTTTATCTGGACCACAATTAGGGTTTTGAAGGAAAAGTCAATTGTATCTTTGACTTTTGACCAAGACATGCTCCCAAACCTTGGGACATGATTCAAGACACCCTAAAAAACCTATGGAATCCATCCATTAGGTTTGAATTAGGTCAAGAACTTGATTGCACAAAGGATCGCACAATTTGGATTTCATCTGACAAAAAGTCAACTATGCACAAAATCAAGTTTGACTTTTTGGAATTTCTCACAAATATGCTTCCCCTAAGTAAAAAACAATGTTAATGTATGATATTGATCATCATTCATTAAGACAAATCAAGAAAAGTGAGGTTTCTTGCAAAAGGGGCAAACTTGAGAAACCAAATTTTTTCTAAGTTATGGAACAAAAGTGGTTTTTACCAAACTTTGCAAGGTCATAACTCCCAAACCACAAGGCTTTTTCACCCATTCAAAGCTCAAATGAAAGTCCATCTGACATACTTCAAATATGTCAACTACAAGAAATTCCAAATCTCCATGGATTTTGAGTTATGGATGGAGCAAAATCACTAAAACATGAAAATACCACTTTTTCCAACACTTAGTGAAAATCTGCCTAAGTTAAAAACAGTCCAAAATCCAAAATGTAGAGGCATTTTTCACTATGATCCAAGGGGATTCAGAACCATATGTAAACATCAAAGTTGAAGTATGTTATCCCAGCTTTCCAAAGAGTACAAGAAAACTCAAAGATTCCATGTGAGCAGGGAGATATGATCCTCCCAAGTTGCCCTGCTGCAACTGTCTTCAAGACAGATTTTGAGACCTTTTCTTGCACCACACGATTTCCACTTACAAGTTTGTCATTTTGCCAACTTTTTCATCTTCCCAAATCAATGAGGATCAGATTGAATCATATCAAACCTACAAAATTAGGCCAAGATCCTTCAAAGTTCATCCTTTGGCATGATGAGTCTTTGAACAAAGACTTGGAATTCAAAGTGCATTTATGTGCAATAGTGCATATTCAACAAAGCTGATCTTCTTAGTCAAGATTCATGCTTAAACAACATTAAAAACATCTGAGGAATGTGGAATTGGTCAAAACATATCCTTGTTGCTTGGAGGGGCCAATTTGCCTTGCATAAGAAGAAATGCCACCAAGCCAAAGCCATTGAATGTGATCTGATCTTGCAGCCATTCACTATTTCTCCAAGACAAAACTTGATCACCTATAAATAGAGGTCACATTGCCTCATTCAGATCACACCAAAACAATACTACACTTGTTTTCACTCTCTTCTTGCTCTTGCTCCAAATTTTCACATTTTCAAAAGTGAGAATCATGAATTTCAAAACCAGAGCATTTCTGTCCAAACCAATGATGTAAACACCTCATATACATCATGTGTAAAGGATTCAAACACTAAAACAACATTTGTAACATCAGAATGACAAAGTGGTACCCCATTTGCACAAAATCCACCATCTGCTGCAGAAGGGTTCGAGCTGATCAAACCAAAGGGCTTCCAACCACTCTAAGAATTCAAACACATTCCTTGAGGTATAAAGAAGCTGTCCAGATCATCATTACACATATGTAACACCTCCATCATCAAGCTCGATCACCAACTGCAAGAGGTAAGCCTTGAACTTTCAAACTCATTAATGCATGCATCATAAACATGTTTTCAAGTTACCATTACGTTTCTGGATGCTCATAGATCATTTTCCCTCAATCAATTGCCATGAATCAATCATGTATGGAATTTCATATTGGTTTGTGCAAAATTAGGGTTCATCTGGTTCGTGCATGATAATTCTCTCCACACTTAATTTAAATGAAATTGAGTAATACCATCTTGTTCCTTGTTCAAAAGCGAGCAAGTTTGATGTTTACTTTATCCAATTCCATTGAGAAACAAGAGAGATTGGATTGATTCCGTATCTGGTGGAAAAGCGAAGAAGATGACGTTCTTCGCGTGCTTTTTTTAATTTTTCAAATATTTGAATTATTTAATTAATTTTGATGTTTATTTAATTGATTCAAAAATTAATTTCTCTCTGAATTTTAATGTTTTTGAATTGATTTATTTTTTCAAAATTCACAAAAATGTTAAATTATTTTAATTTACAAAAAAAAATCTAATTTATATTATTTTTTAATATAGTTAGAATTTTTGTAATTAATATCATTTTATTTGGTTTTAAACATTTCAAAATGAAATTCCCACTTTGATCTTTTCATTCCAAAGGAATTTCAACTTTCATGTGAATAAACATGATTTTTCAAAATATTTTTCAAAGTTCACAACTTGTTTTTAAATATATTTGGTATTTTATATCATTTTTTATTTAATTTCCTTTGAAAATTATATCTTTTAAATTCAAAATTAGGGTTTCCTCTAAATTTTGATTTTTCAAACATTTTTCAAACAGTTTGGGCCTCTAATAAAGTGTAAGACTCAACCCCCTTTGTACATACATTTTTTTGGGCTTCAATAATTGTATAAGACTCGATACGATTTTCAAAATAACGGTGCGATCACTGTTTTTAATATAGGCCTCTCTTCGAGTTGTAAGCCCCGTCTCTTGTACAAAAATAAACTTTGGGCCTCTTGATAGAGTGTAAGACCCATCCCTTTGTAAATAAAACAGTTTTTTGGGCCTTAGTCATTGTATAAGTCCCGATACGTTAAAAATCTCGGCGCAATCTCCATTTTCAAAAATAATTCATCTGGGCATCCCCTCGTGTTGTAAGTCTCATTCTATTTTTTTTAACACTCTCTGGGCCTCTAATAGAGTGTAAGACCCAACTCCCTTATACATAAATAAATTTGGGCCTCAGTTATTGTATAAGTCCCACTGTGTTTTCAAAACCGCGCCACGATCGCCTTTTTCAAAACGAAGTCATCTGGGCCTCTCCTTGAGTATAAGCCCCAATCTTCTCTTTAAAACAAATTTCCCTTTTTGATTTAGGTTCAAATTCATAGTTGTTATCAAAACTTTCTTTAATTTCTTGAAACAACTAACCATACAGCTGTAACAATGGAAGCTTGCTCACCTGTAAGTTTTAAACAACTTTCTTTTACATACTTATATATATATATATATATATATATATATATATATATATATATATATATATATATATATATATATTTGTTTGTAATGCTGGAAGCTTGCTCACCTGTAAGTCCTCCTACCTCTTTTATATACTTGTATATATTTCATCTGTATATGTATGCCTGTATATTATCTGCTTAGAGTTTTCCCCGACAATTAGGTCTAGGATTAGATCAAACCAGTGGTCACTCTTTCAACAAAGTCAAAACTAGATCCCCATAGGAAATTCCAGATACAGTTTTGCCTCCTCTTGGGCTTATACAATATGGAACAGAGAAAAGCATTATTCCCGGTGAAACTTTTCTCAAGGCTGTCACTATTAGAAAATTGTCAAAGAAATTCATTTCCCCCAGAGAAGATTAATTCCCAGTGAAACCTCTATTGAATTTCTTCAAACCCTAGAACTGTTCACTAAAGGATTAATTCCTGCTAAAACCTTTTTTGAACTTTTCTTAGGTTTGGACCCACAGGCTTCCTAGAAGCATCCCCAGCCTCTTCTTGGGCTTTGTACAAGGACCCTCAGGCTTCTTAAAAGTTCTCATGCATTCTCTTGGGCTTAATACAAGGACCCGAGACCTCTTACAGGTATAGGACAAAACTTAGTCATCCTTTGTTAGAGCAGTCTTTCCAAAGAGTCAAAGCCTCGGACCAATTTAGGGTTGATTCTCATCCCTTAAAACACCTGCCTCCTCTTGGGAATCATACAAAGATAAACCCTTTCATACCAATAGACTTGGATAGTCTCATCTCCTCAAGGAAAAGGAAAAACCCTTATCATTTCATCAATCACCAACAGAGTTTAAACTTTTCATTCCTAAATTTCCTCATCTAGGGTCAGCTTACTATCAATATAACACTATCAGAACCTCAAGGAATCTGATATCTCAACTCCTCTGTAATCCTCAGTAAGAGTTGATTCCCCATTTTGGACCTGTCTCTGGATCTCAATAATCTTTAGAAGAAGATAGCCACAATCTTGGGCTTTGTACAAGACAGATAAAAACACTCACTTGTTGAGTCAGTCTCTTTATAGCCTCAATCTTCGGCTTTGTACAAGACGGATAAAAACACTCTCTTGTTGAGTTAGTCTTTTTTTAGCCTCAATCTTGGGCTTTGTACAAGACAGATAGAAACACTCTCTTGTTGAGTCAGTCTCTTTTTTAGCCTCAATCTTGGACTTTGTATAAGACAGATAAAAACACTCTCTTGTTGAGTCAGTTTCTTTTCAGCCTCAATCTTGGGCTTTGTACAAAACACCTGAAATATCCTCAGTTGAGTCAATCATCCTTTTTTCAGCCTCAATCTTGGGCTTTGTACAAGACACATATAAAATCTCCCTAAGCAGAGTCAATCCTTTTTCCGGCCACAATCTTGGGCTTTGTACAAGACAAATCATACTCTCCCACAGAGTCAATCTTCTTTTAGCCTCAATCTTGGGCTTTGTACAAGACACATACACATATTCCCCAGTGGAGTCAAAAACCCTTTTTTTAGCCTTAATCTTGGGCTTTGTACAAGACAGACAAAATATTTCCCCGGAAAAGTCAACTTTTAGCCTCCTCTTAGGCTTTGTATAATGATATCCCCAAAAGAGTCAGTCTCTTTTCATCCTCAATCTTGGGCTTTGTACAAGACAGATATAAAATTCCCTAAATAGAGTCAACCTTTTAGCTTCAAACTTGGGCTTTGATCAAGGCACACACATAAAACCAAAATCCCCTCAGAGGAAATCAACATTTCTCTCTAGGAAGACATTTCTCTGTTTATCACAATATCAAAACAAATAAATCCAACAAACCTTAATCCCAGATGTAGCGCGGTTTTCGTGACCGCCCACATCCTCCTGCGGATACGATTGGGTGCTACTTTCTGATTTCTTATTTATCCTATGAAGTTGGAAAGGAAAGGGAAGCTATCTCAAACAAACCTTGCACGCAAATGTTTTCTTCAACAAATGTTAAGAGATTGGGGGGTCTGGGGTCAGGTTATACAATGGGGAGTTGTCAACTACCCATCCTATACATGGTTATCCATGGGTTGAAAGCAATTTTCTACTGTTCTAGTATTTTCTACTTAATGGTGTTTATTTGTTGTAAATGGGAAAGTTTCTCCTTTGGAAAGGTTGAGAGATGTTGAAAAAATATTTTTGTTATTTTTCGGGTTTTTTCGATGTTTTTGGTAAGGTACTGGACCTAAAGTTTTTTTATTAGTGTGCTCGCTAAGATTTTGCAATCTTATGCCTACGTATTCCCGTAATGATAACAGGGAAATCAGAGCAATCGTAGTTCCTCCTATTCTATGGGAGGAAAAGATGTCTGGTGTCTTGTTAAAAGCCCAAGATTGAAGCTAAAGGTGATTTGTATCTTGTTCAAAGCTCAAGATATGAAGCTAAAGGGGTGTTTGTGGGAATTGATTTGAAAGAGTGAAAAGATCAAAGATAAATATAAATATACGAGAAAAACATCGAATGAAAATAGAAGGAATATCCGGGAAAGCGTCGGATGTAAAGAAAAGGAATATCCAAAAAAGCATCGGATGTTAAGAAAGAAGAAACGGTTTTTTCTATGTTTTTAGGAAACTTGAGGGTTTCTGGAGATCCAAAAGGAGACGAGACTGTCCAAGTCTACTGTTATGAGAAGGTGGATCTTTCTATGATGCCCAAGAGGAGGCTGGTACATTAAGGGATGAGAATCAACCCTAAATTGGTTTGATGTTTTGACTCTAGAAAGACTGCTATAGCAAAGGATGACTAGGTTCTGTTCCTATACCTTTAAGAGGTCGTCGGGACCTTGTACTAAGCCCAAGAGAAGGCATGAGAACTTCTAAGAAGCCGAAGGGTCCTTGTACAACGCCCAAGAGAAGGCGGGGATGCTTTTAGGAAGCAGTGGGTTGCCAAACCAAGAGAAGTTCAAGAAATGCAATTCATAGAGAAGAGATCATTCCAGGAAAGTTCGAGGGTTTGGAAGAAACTCAAGAGATGCTATTAATGGAGAATAGATCAACTCTGGGGAGTAGAATTTCTTTGACAATTTCTAAGGGTGACAGTCTGAGAAAAGGTTCACCGAGAATACTAGAGAAGAGAAGACTGTATCTAGAATCCTACGGGGGATCTAGTTTTGTTTGTATTTAAGAGTGACCAACAGGGCTTTACCTAGTTCTAGACGTAGTTGCCGGGGAAAACTCTAAATAACTATCCTAGTATATATACAGTTGATATATGACAAGTATTAAAAAAGGTATGAAAGAAGACTAACCATGCGCAGCTTCCCACAATACAGTTATGTATATGAAAGCAGATAAAAGAAAGCGGATAAACACTTACCCGTTGTAGAGCTTCCATGCTGTTTTGTTAGTTGTTCAAGAAATTGAAAAAAGTTTTGATAACAAATAGGAATTTGAATTTAAATCACAAGGAGAGTTGTTTTGAAAAGAAACGATATGAATATCCGGGAAAACGTCGGATTGAAAGAGATAAAATAAGAGGTTGAAAATACAAATATCCGGGAAAACGTCGGATGTAAAGAGATAAAAATAAAAAGGTCGCTCGCTAAGACTTTGCAGTCTTATGCCTACGTATTCTCAAACGGGATCTTGAGAAATCAGAGCGGTCGTAGTTCGCCCCTACGGGGCACGAACTACAGAAAATAAAGTTTAAGTCGCACAGCGGCGAGAGGGGAAATTTAACCTAAAGTTATCATGCTTGGTTGAATATTCTAATGTCTGTCTCTAATCGAAAATTAAGTTTGAACTAAGAGATCCTAAGGGAACATGCATACGTGGCAAAACATCACGGAATAAATGAATACACGGCAAAGCATCGTGACAGATAAAATATACACAGAAAAACATACTGGTAACTAACAGATATAATATACACGGAAAAACATTCGGAGAATGAAAACATATACACGGCAAAACATCGTGTGTGAAACTGAATACATGGAAAAACATCATGTGATAAAATATACACGACAAAACATCGTGGCGGATAAAAGCATATACACGGCAAAACATCGTGTGTGAAACTGAATACATGGAAAAACATCATGTGATAAAATATACACGGCAAAACATCGTGGCGAATAAAAGCATATACACGGAAAAACATCGTGTAAAATAAACAGAAACTTCACGGAAAAGCATCGTGTGATCAGAGATATACATATATGGACAAACATTATGTGATAAAATATACACGGAAGAACATCGTGATATCATGGCAATTGAAAATATACACGGAAAAGCATCGTGTGAATAAAAACATGGATAATGAGTTCAAGAAAATTTACCTATTGGAGCAAGGTCCCATGCCTCTTCTCAGGCTTCCAGAAGCGAGATAATGATCCCCAAAGTATCATATAAGAACTCCCGCGTCAGGTAAAAGACAAAGCAGAGAAAACCAGAGATCATGGAGAAATTCCCTAAGTCTTATCAAGTGGTTAGAATTGAATTTGAACATTTAATTAATTATTTACAAAAGTTTTACTTGAAAATAATCCTAAGAATAAATTACCAAATAATTGAATAAAACAATTTAAACAATTAAATGATTAATTACAAATTAATTAAAGCAAATTTAATAACTTAGAAAGTATTAACATATTTTAGAATATTTAATCAAGATTAACTAAACTTAAAAAATAAATTTGTATTAAAAAGAAAAAATGGGCCACAAGAAGAATTATCAATTAATTTAAATATTAATATTTAATAAGATTAATTAATAATTTAATTAATCAATATTAAATAAAAATATCTAAATTAATTAATAATTAAACAATATTTTTTACATTTTTAAATATTTATTAATCTAATTAAAACTAGAAATAAGAAAATTAAAATTAAATAATGAAAGAGAGAAATATATGTGGGAGAGAATTGAGAAAACAATGTGAGGAAATTGTTTTGGTGTGAGAATTATGTGAAGATCTCTTGTCTATTTATAGTAAAATTTTAGCTTAAAAACTAAGCAATGGTGATGTATGCAATGATATATAACAAGCTTAAAAATTAAGCTAACTTAGTTTTTAAGCTATCTTAATTTTTAAACTAAATTAAATATCTATATAATAGAATAATATAAAAACAAAATTGTATTAATAACAATTTTTTTTTTAAAACAAAATATATAAAAAACAAAAATTCATAAAAAACAAAATTTGTATATAAAAAAACAAAATATATGAATTTTAAAAATAATTTAAATGTATATATATATATATATATATATATATATATATATATATATATAATGTATATACATATAAAAAATATGAAAATATATAAAAAATATATAAAAAATAAAAAGACAAAAAAAAACAAATATATATATATATACACGGAAATTTATATATATATTATTATTATATTATTTTTTTTATTATTTTTATTTTCATTTTTATTTTATATATGTAAAAATAAAATAAAAATGAGAAATCGATTAAATCGTGCGAAAGATAGATGAATAATGAATATTTGTAAATTTAATTGAAAAACACGCCCGTTCGCCGATTTTTCGCATAATTAACCAGAAAAGACGGAGATTTCAATGCATATATTCTGACTGAAAATTCAAACGATATGCATGACAAAAACAAATGATATGATATGCAAATGACACGAAGTGAAAACACAATCGGGTTTTGACAATCGGGTGGTCAAATTTTGGGGTATGACACTAGATAACTGCTATAAGTGACACACTTGTTGATTCAAATAACCAAGTTGTAGTCCATCTCTTATCCTGGTAAACCTCATTTCATCTAACAGCTATAAGTGGCAAGCCTCTGGATTATTTACATCCAAGTCCATGTCCCTCTTTTAGCATGAAAGATTCCTGAGGAAAAATGGCATTGCTCAACACTGAGTTAAAGTTTCCCTCTTCAGGACAAATCCCTCATAAAGGAAATTATGGCATTGCTGGATTCTCATATCCCAGTTAAAGTAATTCTCATTTATAAACAGTTACCCAACAATTATGATAAACAGATGAGATATCTCCCTTTAGAGATGACAAATTCTCTCTCAGTCAAACCTCCTAGCTTCAATCTTGGGCTTTGAGCAAGACACAAATACCCTTTAGCTTCAATCTTGGGCTTTGAACAAGACACCAAACAAATTTCCTCCCATAGAATAGGAGGAACTACGATTGCTCTAATTTCCCTGTTTTCTTTAATGGGAATATGTAGGCATAAGATTGCGAAATCTTAGCGATCACACTAATAAAAAACCTTAGGTCCAGTACCTCACCGAAAACATCGAAAAACCCGACATCAACAAAAATACTCTCTCTCTCAAACATTCCCAAAGGATAAACTTTCCCAATCAATAGACAAACACCAGTAAATAGAAAAAAGTAGATTTGCTAAACGATCTATGGATAACCATATATAGGATGAGTAATTGACAACTCCCCATTTTATAACCTAACCCCGAACTCCCCAATCTCTTAGCATTTGTTAAAGAAAACATTTGCGTGCAAGGTTAGTTTTAGATAGCTTCCCTTTCCTTTCCAGCTTCATAGGATAAATAAGAAATCAGAAAGTAACACCCAATTCTAACCAATTGCGATAAGGTGATCGCATCACCGACAAAAATCCCACGCTACACTACCATGTCCAGAATTCAAAACGTTTTAAACAACCACTTTGAAATCTATATGAAGCTCAATAGCTTGAGACCCAAGCTATTTTTCTAATCTTTATCCTTCTAGTACACCCCCAAAGTTCAGCAATATAAGCACTACAAGATCCTAAATACCTTGTGAAGCCTCCAAGCCACCCACCCGTACAACCTCTTAAAAGACCACGACATCCAGTTATCAAGTCATTCTTACTATCTCCATCCATGTTCAATCTCACCCAACCCGAATGAGGAGGATACCACCTTATTTGCTTAGTCTCTGAAGCCAACTCCATCTTACTACCATGTAGATCCACTGCCAAAAAATACTCATGAGCAAATTTAGTAACATGCCGCCACAAAACTCTAGGTATAAAAAAATTCTCATCATGTTGTTCTTTATTCCTCTGTACCCAAAGTGTACGACAAGAGGTTCCCAAAGTTTCGACCGTGAAGGATCTCGACTAATACTAAAATCTAAACACAAATTAGCATCCACCCACTCCTTAATATTACAACTGAAAAAAGAGCCTCTCATATCCAACTTAACCACATTATTCGAAAAATCAAAATCCAAAAGACAATCACGTAAGAAATGTATAATGGATTCCACCTCTGTTCCATAGTGACTACAAAAAGGTCCTCCTAGTTGCATTTTATTTTTCCTCTCATTGGTCATTATCCTACCATGATACACCAACTAAATAATTGACCTTATACGTTCATGGACTTTAACCTTCCATATCAACTTCAAACTATCCTCACCATTTTGCTTACTAAAATTACACATTAATTTATAACTTGATGGAACAATATACTCACCTTTTTATCAGTTGGCCAACAACAAATATCTCTTCCACTATTACCATCGGGAGGGGTAATAGCAAGAAATTTATCACAATTGGAGGAAATAGATGCTTTAAAATATCCACATTACATTGACCACGTTGATCCAACAAGTCCTCTAAATGCTAATAAGAAGTCGCATTGACACCATCTATATTAATATCCATCAGCATTATACTTGGTTCAACTCAACAATGAGACCAAAGATCTATATTGGCACCATCTCTTATAGACCAATATAAAAACTAAGCAAACTTAGACCATAAGTAATTGAGATTTTTCCACAAACTGGAACAATTAGCCTTAACAATCATATCCCTATAACCAACATTATTCCTCATATATTTTCCACACATAATTCATAGCAAATAGATTGTTCATTACTTTGAATGGCCTAACTAATCTTCAAAAGATAAGCATTATTCATAACATCCAACCTCATAATATCCAATTCTACTAATAACTTTGGAAGCATCACCACATCCCACTTCACTAAATGAACTCTTCTATGCTCCTTGCTATCACCCTATATAAAAGAAAGGAGTAACTTTTGAATCTCATACAAACAAGCTTTGGGAATGCTAGTAGTCATCATAGTATAGATATGAAGGGCTTTAATAACAACTTTAGAGAGAGTTACCCCACTTGCAAAATAAAGGTGTCGAGCTTCCCAAGAGGCCAGCTTTGACTTAACTTACTCTAGGATATAATTAAAATCATATCTTCTTGGTGCTCTACCGAAGAGAGGGAGACCGAGATATTTATTAAGAGACTGTGTTTCATGGCAGTCAAACATAGCAACCAATTTACGATGAACAAACACATAAGTGTTTCTATAGAAAAGAATGCTTGTTTGAATCAATACTTACTTGCTAACCAAACAAAAGGCCAAATTGATTAAGAATATCAAGCTCACACTGCATTTGAACCTATGTAACTTAACCAAATAGTAAAAGATCATCTACAAACATCAAGTGAGAAATTAGAGGACCATTTCTACCCGCCTTCATAATTTTCCAAAAACCATGCTTCACACTATGGTAAATAAGATGAGACAATTTTGTGGAACCTTGTTTTGCAGGTGATATGATTTTAGCAAGGACATTAACTTTTGATGATGACAACTAAAGTATAATGATAAGCCAAGCATGAACGATTAAACGGGTAAAGTATTTTAACTTTCTCTCAATATGTTTTAGCCTAAATGCTTTTGTGAGTGAGATTATTTTGTAATTCTGGAATGGGTAGAATTGTAAAATTCACCAAGGAAACCTTTTGGATATACCTTGGTTGAATACTGTCCAATTAGGGATTTTTTTGGGATTGGGTATGTCAGTCCTAGTTTAGGTTAGAGATTAACTGTGATAAAATCTCCTATGTTCTTAGACAACCTGGTATTAAAACTAAGATATGTTGAAGCTCAATCCGGTACTTAAAAGCTTCACATGTTCTAGATAAGGTTGGTGTTAAAATCTCACAAGTTTTTGGATAGCTCGGTTAAAACCAAGGTATTGAGATCAAAGGTTATGGAACTTGAAGACTAACCGCTCTAAGGTTTGTGTTTGTGGAAAGAATACTAACCACTTCAATCCACCATTTGATAAAGAAGATTGGCCCCTTCACTCTCAAGCGTATTATGAAGAAAAGACGCAAATGCATACATCCATCATCTTGTATATTATGATTAAAGATCAATCCCTATTTCCTTATATAAGGGGGTTCGTGAGTCTTTCCTACTAAAAACTCTCAATGTTTAATGGAAAATCTCAAGATCAATTATTGGGGAGAGGAGTAGGTTCTTTTGTTTTGACCGGAACCTCTATAATTCTTGGTGTTTCTCTTTTCCCTTAACTCCTTTTATTTCCGCAATTTATTTTCCGCTGCTTAGTTTTTCAAATAGTTTTAAACTCTGATTTTATATCCCAAAAGTTTTTTAGACCACATTTTTCCATACCACACAATTTACCCCCCCCCCCCCCCCCCCTGTGTGTGTGAAGTCTTAAGTCCAACAAGTGGTATCAGAATCTAACTCTTGTTTAAGGACTAATCGTCTCAGGAGGAAGATGACTTATGACAAGAGATTTTTTTTAAAAAAACACCACTACTCTTCGAAAAATAGAAACTTTTTCTTTTTGCAAGTTAAATTTAGAATTTTTCTTCAAAACATAAATTGTGAGTTAAGGGAAACTATTGTCAAAAGGTAAGTTTATCCCTAATCATCAACAGAATGGTGAAATAGTAGATAAACCCAGTTTTCTTTGGACTAAAGAGGAAAAGAGAAAATTTGAAATACTTTTTAAAACCAAAAGATTTATGTTTTTAAATAACACAATTTTTTTTGCCTATGAAAAAACGCTAAGGAAATGTGGGATACTTTTGAAACGATATATGGAGTTTCTCCAAGTATCAAACAAAAGAAGAAGAATACACGAGGGTAAGAAGATAATCATGGATGTCTTTCTAATTATACAAGTATCGGAAAGTTTTCTAGAAACTGTGTTACTCACAAAAATCTTAGAATTAAGAATTGAAAGTTTAATCCAACTCTTAAATCAATAGATGGGAGCCTTCATAAATTTCAAGAATGAAGGAAACTGTAAAGAAGAAGAACGAACCAGTTCAACTACTCCAAAGATGAGGGAATCCAAACTGAAGAATCATCATCCTCATCTTACTCATATCATTACAATTCTTCTAAAGAACGCAGTCAGTAGTTGAACGATCTTCGGAAGATTCAACATTAAATGAAGGATCCTCTTGTCCAAAAAACGGCAAGGAAGATGAAGAAATTTCATCAATATTAAAACAAAGAGGGTGAGGAGAATCATCAACCTCTGGAAGAAATCTAAAAGAATCATCTTCCGACAACGACGATAAAACATGCTTAAGGGTACCTTATAAGGAAGATACGTTTCCAGGTATTAAACCTTCCTATACAAAGTTGTTTAAAATGAGTAAATCACTTAAATAAAGATTATGAACAGATAGCACTCTAGGTCTTAAGGAGTTCTTAAAGATACCTCGAGAAGGTCTTCAACTCCCTCAAAAATAAAAATAACTAAAGCTTATAGAATGTAAGCGATATAATAAAAAGGTAAATAATCTACAAGAAACCTTAGAAAAATTCACCCAAGGTAAAAAGATGTACTCACCTAATTTTGATCTAGTTCAAGATTCTCTTTAAAAATAAATAGTATAAATGTTAATAAGAGAAACTAGAAAGAAACATCACATATAGTTAACTACAATAAGAGAATAGATTATTTAGAATTTCTCTGTTTTAATTGAAAGGATCTAAAGGTAACCACCTTATATCTTCCGTGACTAACACACCTATACCCAAGAAGATGTGGGCCCTAAAGGTGAAACCTTAAAGTTTTGTAGGTAGGTTGTGCTGCTTGGAATTATTGACAATTATTATTGAAAGTAGTGCAAAGCAACCGTATACCGTCGAAGTATACATTTGATAAAGTATTTAATCTTGAAGATGAACGATGATGGCAAATGCCAACAGTTGTAATCAAAGCATTTTCTTTGAGAGAAATCTCAAAGTGCATGATTCGTAGTGATCGGTTTGAATAAATATGTCTGTAATGGACCTATTTATTGGCTCTCGCATCCAACAAGGTGTAGAGAAGAATACATCATTTGGTATTTTCCCTCTTGGGAATTGTTTATCAAGAATTCTTGATAAAATAGGTAAAACTATTTTAGGGTTGAAATAATCAGAGAAATATGATTAAACTCTTAAAATAATATTTCTTACATTTTACTCATCAAAATTTAAATGTTTCTAACCTATAAAAATGAGTATTTTGAGTGTTTATAGATAAGGGGTGCAAACAATAACAATGGGTGGTATTAAAATAAGAAAAAATCAACATAAGGCCCAAGTTACACCAAGAAGGAAAAAACACGCAAGCCCAATCGATTAGAAAAGCTCAAAACAACTAATTTCAGAAATCCAGAGATGTTGGAATATCTAATCGATTAGAGCCACAATCTAATCAATTAGGAGACTAAAAAAGAGAATTTGGATTTGATTTTTGAGCAGCATAATCTGCACTTAATGCTTGCTTGGACTACACGCTAAAAACCTCTGAAAAACATGCTATAAAAAGGTATCTCATTCTCACTACTTTTGCATCACATACTTTCCATTCAACATATTCAGAGATTATTCTTGCAAAAATATCATGAATCCCAGAAGATTGAGTTCCAACTCCAGCCCTCTCAATGATGATTTCACAACCAAACAACAAGAAATTAGATTCTTTCAACACTTTGCCAACCGAACCATTATGAGAGTTCATACCGTAGCCTCAGAAGATTTCAAAGAATGCAAATTCTTCAAAAATTTTGAAGAACTCAACCCTTCCACCTTTCTCTGTATGTCTTAAAAAAGGATAGATACCTTCCTTGTGAGGGTGTTCTTCAAACCTTCATCTCACCGATGGAATACTTCAAAGTGAATTAATAAAACATATGTTAAATCTCTCGGTGGAAGAATTTTGAATTTGTCTAAACCTTCCTCATGAAGATAGAACCATTGAGCTTTAAGACAAAGCCAACATATACAACTATGTCACTACTGCATCATTCCGTATGAAAGAACCATCATTACACATACCTTACCCATTCATTACTGGATACATTAACCCAAAAAGTTGGATGACTTAGTATGTAATGAATCACATCCTTTTTCCCAGACAAGTTAACTTTGGTCTCTTAACTCAAGTAGATGTAGAAACAGTATGGTTGATAAAATACAAAGTTAAAGTAAACCGGAAACAACAAGTGATTGACTACATGTTAGAAACAAATACAAAAGGAACAAACATTCC
Organism: Lathyrus tuberosus; assembly: GCA_022829125.1. NCBI lineage: Eukaryota > Viridiplantae > Streptophyta > Magnoliopsida > Fabales > Fabaceae > Lathyrus > Lathyrus tuberosus. Next base: position 7,077,433 of record JALAZF010000093.1, read on the forward strand.
ACATGGAAATCTAGTCACAAAGATACTGGAAGAAACCTTATACGACTTTAAAGATGAAGAGTTCAAATAAAGAACAACCCTAATAGGAGGCTTTGTCCTATCATCAATGCATTTCGAACTAAAAGATGGAAAGATTACTGAAAAGGCACCATCAAATAAGAGAAAATCCAAAAGTCAAGAAATGCACTTAAAGTGTGTTTGTTTGAAGGGTTAAAGCAATAATCATGGGAATACTATTCCCAAGAACATTATTTCTGGGAATTTTATTCCCGTTTGCGTGTTTGGTGAGTAATGTAATTTCCTAGGAATATTTATCAAATATATTTAATTTAAATTTTAAAATAAAAAATAAATGAGTTAAAATTTTGTGAATGGAAAGTGCCAAAACTATGTGTAAAATAAATTCCTGGGAATAAAAAATTCCTAGGTATAATTTATTAAAACTTGAAACAAACATGAGAATGGAAAATATTACTGCCTACATTCTTGGGAATAAATTTGCAATTCATTAAACAAACACCCCCATAGAGATCAAGAGCTCAAACAACTTCCCTCAGATACTCACATCCAAAGACCTTCTGAAAATCTTGAATGGAAAAATAGAATTACTCAATGACAAAATAGACTTCATAGTTCACCCCTTCATTCTTGACCAAACTAAACTACCACATCACCTATTCCACTATGATGATCTTGATGCATAATAATATCACTTAGATATATTAGTTGTTTGTTTTAAAAAAAAAAATCAACTCAACACCTTCCTTCTTGTACCCCTTAAATTTCAGAGTTTTTCTTTTTCTGCAATTTCCATTCTTTTAATTTAAATTCCTCAGTAATAATATGAGTGTGTGTTTAACTTTTCAAAATGTCTAAATTACCCTTGTTTGCATATTTATTTTTTGTAATGCATCTTTACTCGCCTTTTTGATTTTGACAAAGGGGAATAAGTATACTCTTAGGGGGAGTAGGATATGCTCTCTATCTAACTCAGGGGGAGTTGCATCACTCCAAATATATCTCTACTATTTCTTTTACCACCTCCCCTGAGAGATGTGTTTCCATCATAAAAAAGGGGGAGAATATGGAACCTTGTTTTGTAGGTGATATGCTTTTAACAATGATATTAACTTTTATTGATGAAAACTAAAGTATCACAATAAGTCAAGAATGAAAGAAAAAACAGATAATGATGCAAACCTATCTTTAGGGTTTGATAAGCTTGACGATCTGATGATAGCAAACAAATAATAATCTAAAGCCTCATGTTAAACCCACTCAAGCACGTGTCAATATAAAGAGAAGTATCCGACAAAGGCTTGAAGCAATATTTGGTGATCTCTCGGCATAACATTAATGATCTTCTTTTTTTAGTAATGAGTGAACAGTTGTAAGGCAAAAGGACTTTATCTTAAAAGTATAACGCTAAAAGAACACACACACTAAAACAATTTTCAAATTGTTTTATCAAAGAAAATATATTAAAAAATGTCTTGAAGTTGTGCCAGATGACTTAGGAGTTGTTAAAACAACTAGAGGGAAAAAGTTGGCTTATCTAATCAATTAGGTCCTTTGTCTAATCGATTATATTAGTTCAAACTTATGCCCCAAGTTATTCATAGAGTTCCTTAATGATGTAAAACGGCTAGATATATTTTTCTTCCTTTTATGAAATTTACAAACGATTATCTTTATCTTCAAATAGATTAGGCATAGGTGCTGATCAATTAGATTATTACAAAATGAATTAAATGCAATTTCCTTTTTGAGCCAACCTCAGGCCTATATATAGAGGTCTCATTTCTCGATTCAAACCATCCAGAAGTGCGTTTTGACACTTTCATCTCCCACTCTCTTTCTAACATTTCTTTTAACTTTCTTTCACTATGTTTTATCCTAAATGCTTCTGTGAGAAAAAAAATCCTTTTGTGAATGAGATCATGTTGTAATTATGGAATGGGTAGAATTGTAAAATTCACTAAGGAAACCTTCTGTGTATATCTTGGTTGAATATTGTTTAATTAGGGGTTTGTTTAGGACTGGGTATGTCAGTCCTAGTTTAGGTTGGAGATTAGCCTATGGTAAAATCTCCTAAGTTCTTGGTCAACTGGTATTAAAACCAAGATAGGTTGAAGCTCCGCCCGGTACATAAAAGCTTCATAGGTTCGAGATCATCCAAGTGTTAAAATCTTAAAGGTTTTTGGTTAGCCCGGTTAAAACCAAGGTATTAAGCTCAAAGGTTATGGAACTTGAAGACTAACCTCTCTAAGGTCCATGTTTTTGGAAAGAACTCCTTTTATCCACTGTTTAGGAAGGAATATTGACCATTTCACTCTCAAGCTTATTATGAAGAAAAGACACAAATGCGCACATCCATTGTCTTGTATATGATGATTGAAAATCAATCACCATTTCCTTATATAAGGGGGTTCGTGAGTGTTTCCTACTAAAAGATCTCAATGTCTAATGGAAACTCTCAAGTTCAATTCTTGGGGAGAGGAGTAAGTCGTTTTGTTTTGACCTAACCTCTATAACTCTTGGTGTTTCTCTTTTCCTTTAACTCCTTTTATTTCGCATTTTATTTTCCGCTGCTTAGTTTTTCAAATAGTTTTAAACTCTAATTTTATTTCCCAAAAGTTTTTAAAACCACGTTATTCCAAACCACACAATTCACCCCCTCTTGCGTGTGAAGTCTCAAATCCAACAAATTTATCCATACAAACAACAAACATGTACGAAGAAATAGGACTTCCTTGTCTAATACCTCTATGAGGTTTGAAAAATTCTGATCTAGTTTCATTTCATTTCACATTAGTGATCACATTTGTAATAAAGGCCATAATAATATTGACTGGCTCCAAAGGAAATTACACCTCCTTCAAGATATTTTAAATGAAAGACCATTTTAGCATATCATATGCTTTAGTTAAATCTAATTGAATCACAAAATACCCCATCTTATGATCCATTTCTTATGCCACCACAATATTATCATGAATATTTTCCCGTATACAAATTCCATTTGAAAAGGATATAAAATTTAGAGAAAAATCATCTTCAACCTATTTACAACCACTTTGCTACTAGTCTTATACTAATTATTGCAAAGGGATAGGGGACATAACTAATTAATAAACTATGGATGAGATACCTTAGGAATTAAGTACATATTTGTTTGATTAATCTCAACAAGCGCATCCGGAGCAGGTAACATTTTCTTGATAAAACTAAAATTATCTGATCCAATGACAGCCCAAGGTTTTTGATAAAAACTAGCTGGATAACCATCTGGTCCAGGTGATTTCCATGGCCCCATTTCAAAAAACCATCTGCCTAACCTCGGTATCATTCACATTACCACTTAGAATATTTAAATACTCTTGAGAAACTCTAGGACAAGAGACCTGTGTATGAAACCATGCACCCTTTCTATCAGTTTCAATAAAGAGATTCTTGTAAAAAGAAGTTACCACAAATTGATGTTGGTCTTCATCTTCCACCCGCATGCCATTAGTGTTACAAAGAATTTTAACTTGATTTTTCCTTATCCTATTAGAAACTTTCAAATGATACTACTTGGTATTATGAGTCCCATCATGAAGCCACTTAGCTCAAAAGCACTGAAACCACATAAGATCCTCTTGCTGAAGAATATTAAATAGATCACGTTGAAGCTTGAACTCCAATTTATGGAGAAATTTATTCCCTTGACCAACTTGCACCAACCTCTAAATTCCACTAATCCGAGCCAATAGTTCTCGCTTTTGATCAACTACTATACTAAGATTAATATTCTTCCAGTTCTTGAATTTATCTTGCGTCTGTTTCAAATTATCATTAACAGCAGTAGCATGACCCCATGCCTCTTTAATCACATTAATATAAGTAGCTTATGTTATTGACGCATTTTCAAAATGAAAATATTTGACTTTTGCTCTATGACCATTACCAAACGACATGATTACAATGGGATGAGGATCAGAGAAATCCACATGAGCATGAACTTTGACATATCTTACTTAAATAAAGAGAAAAATAAATATAATAGGATTTTATTAATGAACCTCAAACTAGTATTAAAATTTTCTATTTACATTTTAATATTGACATCCCCATCAAGAAGGTGAATGTATATCAGTCATTCCTAGCTTAAAAGTAAGTTGATGGAATCATTATGTTGGTAAACCCTTTGCTAACACATTTGTCAATTGATTCCTAGAAGGAATGGCGGTTGTAGTTATCAATCCACAATCCAACTTTTGTTTGGTAAAATTTTAGTCAATCTCAATGTGTTTTGACATGTTATGACAGGCAAGATTATATGCAATACTAATGGCTAATTTATTATTGCAAAACAATTTTATGGAGTCTTCACACTATATATTTCAGTCTTATAATACTTGTTTCATCCACATAATTTCACAAATTTTTTGTGCCATAATTCTAAATTCTACTTCATTGCTTGATTGAGCACCTACACTTTGCTTCTTACTTCTGCACGCAACTAGGTTTCCACACAGGAATGTGCAATAGCATGAAGTAGATCTTTTATGAATCATTGAACCTCTATAATCATCATCAATGTAAGCTTTCATGGTTAAAATTCCACCTCGTTTAAAAATATCCCTCTCACTATAGTAGCTATGAGATAATGTAGAAGATGTTCTACAACTTCCAAGTGTTTCTCCCTTGGATCATCCATAAATTGGGTAACAAAATTAACTTTATATGCAAACTCCGACATAGTATGTGCCAAGTAAATTCACTTTCCCATTAATCTTTGATACTTAGCCCTGCCAACTTTGGCATTTTAATCCTCAAGGTTTATCCTATGATTTTTCCTAATGTGTGTACTTGCCAGTTCACATCCTAGTTTCCACGTTTTCTGCAAAAGATCAAGCAAATATTTCTGTTCGGAGATAAAGATGCCATATTTTGAGAAGACCAGTTCAATTCCCATGAAATACTTGAGTTGCCTAAGGTCTTTCATCTCAAATTCTTGTGATAACTTTTCTTTGAGTTGTTGTCTTTCAATGGAAGTAGTACTTATAATAATAATATCATCAACATAAACAAGAAGTATCATTATTTATCTTCCTTATGAATGTTTGAAGAACAAAGTGTGGTCTCCTTGACTTTTCTTATAGCCTAAACAAACCATGACCTTTGTGAATCTTCCAAACTAGATCCGAGGTGACTGATTTAATCCATAAAAGGCCTTCTTAAATTGACACACGTTATTGGTTCCACTCATAAGACCAAATCTAGGTGGAATCTCCATATACACCTCATTCTCTAAGAAAACATTTATTACATCAAATTAATATAGTTTTGGACCATAATGAGCATCAAGAGATAATAATATCCTAATAATATTCATCTTTGCAGCTGGATCAAAATTCTGCTCATGATCAATGCCAAATGTTTAAGTATATATTTTTGCTACTATTCAGGCCTTGTAATGATTAATGGACCCATCTGCCTTGTCTTTCACAATATACATCCACTTGCAACCAACTCCTTTTTTACCTCTTTTTCTTTCAACAATTTCCCAAGTACCATTTTTTTGAAGTGCTTTCATTTCCTCATCGATAGCATGAACCCTATTTTTATTTTTCAATGCCTCTTGAATAAATGATGGAATTCTCACAGAATCAACAACTGCAATAAAACTCTGCTACTCTAGAGATACCAATATGTAGAGGGGCATGATCTTTTATCCCTTCTCAAAGAAAATAGTAAATAATTTTGGTGAGTCAAGACTATAAAAACTATGAGAATCATTAATAAAATAATTTTTCAATACTTACTTCCAGTTTAGACGATTGAGTTTGTTTTTGGAGCATGTTAGGTTTACTTTTTTTTTGTAATACACCAAAGTTGGTGTTAAAGGTGTTAGTTCTTGTAAAACACAAGATATCGTAGGACAAATAGTTATAGATTCAAGTTCAGGTTCAACCAATGGAGAATTGTGAACCCTTATAGACTCAAGATCATAGATATATGCTCTAGGGAGGCTAGAATCAAGGGTAAGGAACTCAGACTCAGATTCTAGGTCATTTATGACATTTATGTTATCACCCCTCAGACTGAGGACAAGTGAAGTGTGAGACATTTTCATGAAAGCTGACATCCTTGGTGACAAAAAATTTCCACCTAGAATTTAAGTCTAAATGTTCATCTTCATACAGATAGAAGAAATGATCATCTTCCATATATAGAGCAATGATCATATGTACCGAATTCAACAAGATTGAACATATGTACCAAGGTTAATATGACCACTTGTCCTTAATGTAAATTTGATCATCTGTACCCTGACATACGTGATCATATGTACTAAATGCAAGTGACCATGTGTGTGCATTTGAAGAAATGATCACCAGTTCCTAAAGATAAAGATCTAGTATGTTGTTTCGCTATAGAAAATGTTCTCTTAACTACCACATCATGACAATTGTGTATGTTCAAGGAATAAAATGATAAGAATCAGAAAAAGGAATGAAGGATAAGGATGTTGTACTGACAATATAATTCTGACGACTCCATTCCCAATGGAAAATGATTGGAAAATAAAAATTTCCAAGGCCCATTTAAAGGAAAAATTTTAATGTTTAATGAGACTCACAACCATGACCAACAAATTGGACTATTTATGTATCCTTCCAACAACATTCTAAATACTTGCGAGCTTTTCAAAACATTTTAATATCATAAAAGAATAAACACTTAGACACGAGTGTTTTTTAACCATTATTCTTTATTTGGAAAGTTAAACATTTGTAATCTAGCTAAGTTGATTTAACCAATTTGTGTGAGTTTATGTAAACAAACACCTTTGTAATTTTTCCAAATCCCTCTAATGTGATGCAAAAGAGTCCCTAAAGTTTTAAGGAAACTAAGTCCTTTAGTGAGAGGCAAAGAATTCCTTAAAAATGTATGGAAATGAAGTCCTCTGGTGTGAGGCAAGGAAACTTAAGACTAGGTTGTCTGTAAATACGTGTGATTGTAATGGAAACCTCACAAGTGTGAGGGAACTAGATTAGCCTCTAGTTAACAAGGTCAGTCAATATATATTTGTGTGTGGCTCTCTTCTCTATTCTCTTTATTTTTCATTGCATTATTACTTTGTGCTTGAGAATATAGATTTTTTTAAAAAAAGCCAACACATTTCTGTTGGAATTAACCCAAGACTTTGAGAATTCTGAATCAATCTTGATGAACAAGATTCAATCAACTGATTGAAAACCCTTGTTCTTCACTCCTCACTCGAGTGAATCAATCACACCTTGATTGCAAGAATGATTATGCGCAACAATTGTTAATGGAAGAAAAAGAAATAAAATTGAATAAGAAGGAAGATTAGGGTTTGACAAAAATTAGGGAAGAAGAAGATGATTTCTACAGAGTTTCTCTCTACCCACAACCTGTGGAAAAATTGCTATTTTTACAAGTGCAAGTGATTACAAGATTATTCTTCTCTCTTACGCAAAATAGGGGTTACTCCCTCTATTTATAATTGAGCTAGCTTGCCCTCTAAGCTAAAGCCCAAAAACACAAAAGCCCAAAATTTCTATTTTGGTCTAAGTCAAAATCCTGTGTCAAGCAACCTGCCTTGACATTTTGACATCTAATACAACTCGACACACACTACAAGTTTCGACACATCCCTGTTTCTGTTGAGCACTACCTGCTTCGACACAAGGAATTACATTCTCAACACACCAACTAATTCATTGTGTCTAAGCTATCTATGTTCATCATAGACCTTAGCTTCTTGAAGACTTCGACTTGCACTACTTTCGTCATGATATCTGTAATCTGATTCTCAGTTCTGTAATGTTCCAAGTTCATCTTCCCTTCTGCTACCTGCTCACGAAGATACTGGAAAATCATTTTGATGTGCTTTCTTCGTCCATGTGTTATCGGATTCTTTGCCAAATTGATAGTCGACATGCTGTCGATTTTCATGGTAATTGCTCCATGACTCTTCCTTGTAAACTCTTCGACCTGGTTCACCATCGATGTTGCTTGGCATGCACAGAGAGAAGCGACTATGTACTCTGCTTCTGATGATGATAGTGCCACTACTGGCTCCTTTCTTGAACTCCAAGCAACTGGTGCACCACCTAGCATAAACACATAACCAACTGTGGATTTTCGATCCTCAGCATTACTACACCAGTTTGAGCTGGTGTAACCTACTAACTTGTATTATTTTCCTTCATCAATCTCAGGAAACAAAATTCCATAGTCGAGAGTTCCTCTCAGATACCTTAGTATCCTCTTCGTCGCTGCTAGGTGTGATACCTTTGGCTTCTGCATGAATCTGCTTACCATACCTACACTGTATACTAGATCAGGCCTTATGTGACAAATGTATCTTAATGACCCAATAAGTCTTCTGTACTGAGTTGGGTCGACATCATCTTCATCTGATTCTTTTGACAGTTGCATTCTGGGCTCAACTGGATTCGAAGTTGGGTTGCAATCGTGCTTCTCAAATCTATTGAGTATTTCGCTTGCATATCTTCTTTGATACATCATCAAACTTCTACTGCTCTTGTAGAATTCAATGCCAATGAAGTATGAGAGATTGTCCAAGTCTGACATTTCAAACTCCTCACTTAGGCCATGTTAGAAATCTTCGATCTCCTTTTTGTAACTTCCTGTTATCAACAGGTCATCGACATAGAGACATAGTATAAGGAATTCACTATTGTTTCTCCTTACATATACTCCATGCTCAGTTGTGCACTTCACAAACTCTTTCTCCCTTATAAAGCTATCTATCTTCTTATTCCAAGCTGTTGGAGCTTGCTTAAGTCCATACATGGCTTTATGCAGCCTGTACACCTTTCTTTCTTTGCCTTCTTTCACAAACCCAGATAGTTGTGCAACATAAACTTCTTCATCTAGGGGGCATTTAGAAATGCACATTTCACATCCATCTAACACATGTACTAGTTGTTCATGTTTGCTAGACCAATGACCAACCTGATTATTTTGATTATAGCAATTGCTACAAAAACTTCGTCAAAATCAGTTCATTCTTTCTGAAGAAATCCTTTTTGCCACAAGTCTTGCCTTGTGTCGAGTTACTTCTCCTTTGGGATTTGTAGCGGTAAAAATTGTGAGTGTAAGCTATTGATTAACTTAACTCATAAAACAAGAGTCTCCACCACACTTTTATTTTATCCAAAAGGAAAGGAAAAAGGGGGAACAAAACCTAATCAAGTTCTAAAACAAGAATAAATAAACAAAGACTGGGTAAGGGGTTGGTTACGCTAAGGGAAGGTGTTAGGACCCAAAATGTCTATAGTACTCTATAGGAACCCTTTGAAATATCTACGCTTTTTTCGTTTGAAAAGGTTTGTTTGAAATGAGATTGGGGAGATGAGAAGAGAAATATTTTTTAATATTTTTGTGTTTGAAGAGACTTATTGCCTCATGCCTACTGTCGTAACCCGAAATTTTACCTCCCCTTTTGCCTTTTTGCATAAGCATGTGCATTCTCATTGTCGGCATATGCATTAGCATCGTTTCTGTTTGGTTTTGTTACAGGAATATTCAAGATTTCAAAGCCTGATTAATCACATCCTTACAAAGTCATCACATCATCAATACAAGCAAGATACAAAGGTTTATATGCCTGTTCATCAAACCAATAGGTCAAAAATCGGAACCGTGGCCATAACACCTTTTTTTCAAGTAAATTGGGCAAGTTTTGGCTGTGTTAATCGATTAACCATTTGCAAGGCAAATTGTGTTAATCGATTAACACAGGTGTTTTGGCAGATTTTGCTGCATTTTCATGACATCAACTTTTCCTCTACTTCTTTAGGGTCTACTTGGTTTTAACATCACGTGGAATATTCTAGACACTTCAAGAATCCACTTGCATTTGCTACAATACATCATTTTAAATCAAGAACACCATGTAACTTCATTTCCAAGTATGTGAACCATTAGATTTTGGACTTGCATTGGGATTGCTCCACTGAGTTAACAAATAACTAACTGAGTCAACTTTCGACTCAGTGAGTTAAATGTAACTAACTCTAAATCTAGATCCAAAGCAAACTCCAAACTTAGCCCACTCCAAACCTCCACTCTATATAAAGAAACTGGAATTTTGGCATAGCAGATGTCCTAACACATATCAAGACATTGTTCTGCATAATTATTTAAACAAGAATAGAACAGTAGACTGATACTTTGAATATCAGTAACTGCAGAAACACAAATGTTTCGACATCTGTTCCAACATGTTAATCAAAACTAAACTGTAAACTGCAGAATGATAAACAACACAGAATATGATGACCTAGTTCGGTGCAACTCACCTATATCTGGGGGATACCAATCCAGGAAGAAGACTCCACTATCAGTAGTATAGTTTTATGTAAACAACCTCAAGATTACAATAAACACCCACGCTTAGATATCACTACCCAATGAAGACTTTATCATTAGAAGTCACATATAATTGATAAGAGAAACCCGTCTCACTCCCTAAATCACAACCTGTGATTATCTAACAGTTACTACACCATAACTATATCATCCTATTGAAAGACACCCCTTCCAATACAAAGTTCAGTCAAGCATTCTTGACTAACAAGTTAACTTGGATTTTATTCAAATCTTCATCCAAGAATAATACATGATTCATTACCTAAGGATTTCTGAATCTGTACAAGTACCTATGTCTACCACACTGTATCAAACGACACAAAGGGAGACTTACAAGAAAGCCTACGACTCTCAAAACCCTAAACCCTATTTTCTACTTTACAAAAGTGTTACAATAGGTTCAGTTCTTCAGTCCTAGGTCTTGGTCTTCTTTTATACTCTTCTGCTTCTTTGGGCTTCAAATCTTTTATTTATTGACCCCTTGATCCACTGCTGTAATCATTCCTTGATTCTTGCACCAGGTTTAGAACCTGTTATATTTGTCAAGTCTTGTCAAGTCAGAATGTCAGGACATTGTCTTCGACATCTTTTTCTGCAGCATTCTACATTAAGTTTTAACCAAAATTTAGTCAAACCTCAAGAGCTTTCAATCTCCCCTTTTTGCAAATTTTGGCGAAAACTTTAATTTGGAAAATAAACCCAGGGTGCTCCTAACGTCTCTTCACCCTGAGTGGTGGTTATGATTGGAATACTAATGTGACTCCAATCATGTTTGTGATACATTCCCCTTTTCCCATGAATCGATAATTCCTCACCTGGGGGAATAATTTTTCCACTGAAGCAACCAAACACTAACCTGGGTAACTCAGAACACAGGACACAACTGTGTTCATAACTCGGATCACAGGACACAAAAGAAGGACTCAGAACATATGGGAAGAAACTAGAGACTCAGTCAGAATGTCAGAACATTCTATCCAATATCCTTGCAAACCAACTGCAAGGACAGACTCAACCCTTGTACTTTTCTCCCCCTTTTTAGCCAAACATTGACAAACATGTCCAAGACAGACCCATACCCAAACCAAGGAAACCCACAAACAAACAAACCCCATGAGAACTCAGCACAATATAAAAGATAACCTGCGACAAGATGACTTCCAGAACACCCTTTATATACAAGAGTATTTCTCTTAGGAAGTAACGAACCATTGGAAGTAACACATGTCCATTCAATGTGAGCATTAAAGTGCACCGACCAAACTGTATTTGACTGTTTCTTCCTTTTACCAAGGGCCATTCAAAGAATACGCATTATCCAAAACACGCGTTCCCTAAGACACAATTTCTCCACCATTTAAAGTCATTAAGAATACAACCATACATCCCAGCACATGTTCTGACATCTTGTCAGACTTTTTTTAGTCCTTCTTGTAACATCTCCCAGTTAGCAGCAACAACTCTCAAGATACTTGTATTCCTTCTAATTCAATCCATTGACACTAATGACGAAATTAGAATAACCTGATAAGTTCACCCAGAACTTATACCAGTAGAGTAATGTCACGACATCCCGTTTGACATATCATCCTCACCAGATGCAATCTATCACAAATTGTTTGAAACCACAAACAATCTTGATAATCAATCTGCACCACTGCAGCCATATATCTGAAACAGAAGTTTAACCCCCTATCGTAGATAATCAGTACTCCTTTGCCAGAAGAACACCCTAAATAAATGGAAAACATAAGACGCATCTTCATGTCTTCAAGAGCGCACCCTCTGTTCAACACACCTACTGAACGCATTCACCTAATGCTTGACCTTCAAGCAAACCATGTACCACACCAGTATATTTAATAGACAGAAGTTTTCCCCTATCTTTCTCAACTGATGCTTCTTCAGCAAGAAACACCTCAAAATTACCATATGATATCCCATGACAACTTCATGATCATACAGTGAGAGTACCAGGAACACATCCTTGTACCATGACTAAAAAAATATTGGATTGAGACCAAAGCTCCATTGATCCCTCTAGTCCAGAAACCATCTATACACCACACGAATTCCTCCTGAATTCTCATGTATAGATCTCCTTGTTCCCTGAGATACAACCCAATTGAATCTGGAATACTTCACATTCCTCAAAGAGACATACAGAGCCCCTTAGTTTGCTAGCTCGCCCATATGTTCTTCACACTTGAAGGACATCAAACACATGCTCCAGAAATCCTCAGCCCATTTGCTCCACAAGCACCAAACAGATCTACTTCTAGCATGTAACATTCACATCAGACTTCCAAGACAATCCTTTACCCATCATTCTCCCGTACGATAAGATAAATACTTCTTAGATAAGATGTGAACTCAGAATCCTATCCAAGGATAACTAACCCAGAAGATGTTCTAACATCAGTTAGGACATCCTTCACATATCACAGACACTAATCAACATAGTTCTTAATATGCTCCACCACTGGACTTACTATCTGCATAGTAATCCAACTGAAGATCTTCAAACAACACTGGGCCACTAGCTTGATCAACAAGAACTCCAGATAACCAAAGAGAGAAATAAACTCTCATCCACCAAAAGAAGGTAATCTTCCATGAACTGAGAACTTTTGCCACAAGCTCCAAGACATAAAAGAATCAATACCTCCTCAAGTCTTCAACCAACCACCCTTCTGCCCAAGAGTAATTTGTTCCAAGACACTCCTCAAGAGTAATCAAATGCCACTGTTTGATTATCTTGATTTCTCGAATCCAGACATAAGAACTACCAAATGCCACTTTTGATTGCCTCATCCTTCTTGAATTCAAATATGAAACCAACCAAATGCCACATTTTAACTGATCTCACCCTTCTTCAGAACTCCCACAAGATACACTGATCCACCAATGAAATCTGATCTTCAAGTTACATGAACTACTTGCTCCATAGCAAGCTATCTTGGATCCACCAAGCCTTAGACATGTAACATCTTCTCCATCCACAGCTCCCGCAAACTGCATGAGATAGACCTTTTTGAAGCAACCATAACTTCCATTCTCCTGTAGAACAACTTATCTTAAGCTGATGTGCCATATCACCAGTTGAGATCCTGATGTTAAGCTTGATCTCAGAACATTCTAATATGACATCCAGCTGCTGAATTCAGCTCCTCCTAGAATAACCTCATCCCTTTAACAGAACAAGAGTTCCATGTTCTCATAGACTTGATTCAACAACCAAGTTTGAGTAGACAACCTCTATCCTGCTTAATCTTAACACAGGTATTCCATTCAAGCTCACACATTGATGAATACCTGCTTCACAACTCTAAAGAACTCAACGTGCCAAGTCTGATTCTTCAGATGATAAGTAGTCCTAGACTACACCACAACTATACCAAAGGATGCCACTTTCCTTAAGTAGAGGAGATTGTAGAAAGTCAGAGATAACTGCCACTTAACCTTGACCTTCAGGATGAGCAAAATCACATGTTCCTAAGTACCTAGATCAGGAATAAACTGACCTAAGCTGTGTCATCACTAGCACTATATTCTGGACAAGTCTCTTGCCAGGACACTTTCCAGATAAACATCAGATGCTTCTAGTAACAACTGGAACACACCTGCTGCACTCCTATATTCCTAGATCAGAAATAAACTGATCTAAGCACTATTCCTCAAGATTATGATGTCTTCTTCATCTTCCACATCACCATTGTCTAAACCAGTTTCTTGCCATGAAACTCTCCAGAGATCATATGCTTCTGCCACACCACACTTAAGTAGATTCTTAGGTCAACACCTAAGAGAAATAGACCCAAAAGCTTATGCAGTACCCTTTCCATGATTTTGCACAAACCAGATGAAGGGATGTTCCAACATCGTGTTGAACATCAATAATCTTGAACTCCACATACAAGGATAATTAATTAAATACTTATGAATATCACAAATAACAATTGATCTTAAATCCTTGTCCAATAACCCTGCTTCACTATTGAAACTATACTCCAATAGATCACTCCATGAACACTTAACAAGTATTCAATCTTTTGCAAGTATCTTCTTTGACAAACAAAGTGTTGAGATACCAAGACTGCCACCCTTGACTCAAGTAACTAAGATTCTCTCTGAACGAACCCTATTTACCTCAACAGTTCTGAAATCTCTATTCAAATTGGATCCACCCTTAGGATTAAGAGAGATGAATCATTCCTTGCTGTTTTGGATGGTGAAAATAAATCACATCCACTTTCTTCAGGTTTATGTTTCACAGAAACACCCTCTAGTTAGAAGAATAACTAGAAGACTCCAGATGCACGACTCATATGCCTTTATGAGTGGACTTGAGAGACTTCTCAAGTATCTTTGACACATTAGTCGATCAATAATTTATCAAACTCCTAGAGCATGAACTTGATAAACCTAATCTCAACTCCCCTTCTCTTCAACTGACTTCAAACTGCACAATGGAACCAAGCTTCCAAGTACCAAGTCACCATAACAGACATCTTCCAACAACTCTCTCCATTCCATCGCTCCCGACTTTGGAATAAAAATATGCAGATATCTTCAAATATAGAGGTCGATGATTGAGATCTTCCACCGTCTGTCTTCAATAACAACTCCAGAACCCCATAAATTCCTGAGCTCTTCCATCAGAAACATATGCAGCGAAACCACCAAGGAACAAATTCAGCTTACCCTAATAAGATGTCAAAACATCTTATAAGACACCCCAATAAGAGAACTAGCCACTTCTCCTGCAGTTGTTGTAGAACCTCCTCAACATCATGAACAACCACCGGGTTGTTATCTTCGATCCAGAACATTCATCCCATCCATTAATACCCTTGAGTATGTCTGAGTTAATTGATATGATCTTCAAAACTCCTCCTTGTTTAAACGCCAGAAAGTATCTCCCAAATATCTCATCCAGAAACAAACAGGATGCCTGCTCTGATACCAATTGAAATTCTGGCATAGCAGACAGCAGATGTCCTAACATATGTCAAGACATTGTTCTGCATAATTGTTTAAACAAGAACAGAACAGCAGACTGATACCTTGAATATCAGTAACTGCAGAAACACAGATGTTTTGACATCTGTTCCAGCATGTTAATCAAAACTAAACTCTAAATTGCAGAATGATAAACAACACAGAATATGATGACTCAGTTCAGTGCAACTCACCTACATCTGGGGGATACCAATCTAGGTAGAATACTCCACTATCAGTAGTATAGTTTTATGTAAACAACCTCAGGTTTACAGTAAACACCCACGCTTACCTATCACTACCCAATGAAGACTTTATCATTAGAAGTCACATCTAATTAATAAGAGAAACCCATCTCACTCCCTAAATCACAACTTGTGATTATCTAACAGTTACTACATCATAACTGTATCATCCTATTGAAAGACACCCTTTCCAATACAAAGGTCAGTCAAGCATCCTTGACTAACAAGTTAACTTGGATTTGCTTCAAAGCTTCATCCAAGAACAATACATGATTCATTACCTACGGGTTTCTGAATCTGTACAAGTACCTATGTCTACCACACTGTAACAAACGACACTGAGGGATACTTACAAGAAAGCCTACGACTCTCAAAACCCTAAACCCTATTTTCTACTTTACAAAAGTGTTACAATAGGTTCAGTTCTTCAGTCCTAGGTCTTGGTCTTCTTTTATACTCTTCTGCTTATCTGGGCTTCAAATCTTCTGTTTATTGACCCCTTGATCCACTGCTGTAATCATTCCTTGATTCTTGCACCAGGTTTATAACCTGTTATATTTGTCAAGTCTTGTCAAGTCAGAATGTCAGGACATTGTCTTCGACATCTTTTTCTGCAGCATTCTACATTAAGTTTTAACCAAAATTTAGTCAAACCTCAGGAGCTTTCAAAAACCTTCACATTTGTGAAAGGGGGTTCAACCATTCTCACTATTTTCACTTGATCACTCTCTCATTTCTCATATTTCTCTCTAAATTTTCTGCAACTTTTTCACATTCATCTTCATCTTCTTCCCAAACCACACACAAAAGCTCAATTTCCACCATTAGAGTGTAACAATCTACACATCGAAATTGTTATTCTCTTGAGCTAAACCTCCATACTACTATATTTCTACTTCGATTTCTGGATTTACAGTAGCTTCTACTTCAATTCAAGTGATCGTTTCAATCGTTTTGTTACAAATTCGTATTCGGAGAATTTTTTACGTTTTTATCGGTTTCGCTACGATTTGATCTCAAGCTTGGAATTCTCTGGTTTTCTTTGCTTATTCTCACTATATTTTGCTTACAACAATTACCAAGTCAATCCTCCACCTTGTAGGTTAGTAACTCTTGCTCGATTTACTGTTTTCGATCACTTTCACATGTTCGCAATATAGTTCCGATGGCTTTTCAATGTTAATTAATCATGTGATTGTTTGATTGTTGATCTTGATGATTTTTTAGCTTAATCGACGATTAATTGCTTCTACTTGATGTAATTTTCGTGTACAATTGCATGTCATAACTTGTGGATGATTGGATAAGTGATTAATTGCTGGAAGTGCTTTTGAAAACAGATTTTCTGCAATTTTCTGCTATTTTTCAAGGGTTAATCGATTAACACCTCTGTTTCAGCAATTTTCTGCCATTTTTCAAGGGTTAATCGATTAACCATTTTTTCCTAGCAAATGGTTAACCGATTAACACTGAACCAGAATGTCATTTTTGTGCTTTTTCATGCTTGTTTGGTTTTCTTTCCTCACTTAACTTCCATGGCTTGATATGCTTGATATTTGTGGATGTTTTATGAGCTGTTTAACCTCTAATTGAAGCATGTATGCAAACTTTTGATGCACGATTTATCGATTATGGAATTGTTTGCATTCTTGAAATTGTATGATCATGTTGATTCTTGCACATTTTTTTGTTTACATGATAACATGATTAGTGATGCATGCTAATTGACGTTTAGTACTGCCTTACAAATCCATTCTTGATTTCATTAAGTTTGTTCTTTATTGAGCAAACTTAATTTTGTATAATCAATACTTCGCTCGCTTGCTTTGATGATCTTTCGACTCGTGTGAAAGATTGTTGGCTTATTCATCCCCTTTGATCGATTGATCGAAACCTTGTTTCGGTTAGTTTATCTTACCTATTTCTCCTCTTTAGGATCTTTTAGAGCCTTGTTCTCTTAATCCCCTGCTGAGTCGGAGGTCTGCACAACGCATTGGAGCACTGTACAAAAGGGCGTTGTTACTCTGTCGCTTTCAATTTCTTCACTATCCTCTGAGTGCTAGAGAAGAGATGATAATGGAGAATTTCTACACTCATTCTGATTACTTGGGTAGGGGACGAATGACCATGTGCCTGGAATAATCGTCTTTATCTCCAGACTGTAGTGTCGTCTAATCCTCAGCCGAGTCGATCCCTGATCACTCTTACCCTTGTAATCTCTCCTTTGATCAATCACCATGTCCTTGGTTCAAGATCAATCTTTATTGGGTTTACAACCGTCCTCTGGTTCATCCTTTTCTTTTGGTCAATCACTATTCATTAATTCCCCATAAGAGTTATAATCACCCTTTCTTTGGTCAATCACAGTCAATTTGTTAATTACCAAATACTTTCCTTCCCCAACGAAGTCTCAATCTTTTTCCTCGATTAATTACAGTCTTCCTGTTAAACACTGAATCCCTAGTGGAGTTTGCAACCTTCCATTGGTTCTCTCCATGTTGATTTGTTAACCACTGCCTGTCAGTTAAAACACCAATGTGTTCATTTCCTCAGTTAACCACAGTCTGTCTATTAACATACTGAGTTTCTTTTGAGTTAATCACCTTCTCTTGGTTAATCACTCATTCTTTTTGGTTAATCATAGTCATCTTGTTAAAACCAATACCCCTGTGAGCTAGTAACCTTCTCTTGGTTCAAATACTTGCGCCTTTGGGTTAGTAACCTTTTTCAGTTCAAATACCCTTTCTTCGGTCAAGTACTGCTTATTCAGTTAGTGCACCGAATCTTCCTTGGGTCACAACCTTCGCTTGGTTCCACACCCGTCCTTTGGGTTACAACCTTTACTTGGTTCCACACCCATCCTTTGGGTCACAACCTTCGCTTGGTTCCACACCCGTTTCTTCGGTTAACAGCTGTTTACCAGTTAACATACCGAGCCCTCTGAGAGTCAAACACATTCTCTTGGTTCATTACTCTCCTTTTGGTTCATCACAGTACGTTTGTTGACACCAACCCTTTTTCCTCCACAGAGTCATACTCTTTTATTTCTTCGGTTAATCACTGCCTGTCAGTTAATATACCGAATCCCCTAGTGGGTCTTACCTTATCTCGATTCAAATCCCTTTGCTGTTTTATCCTCTTGGTTTCGACACCATCTCATTGTCCTATCCTCAGCAGAGTTGCCACTATTCCTGTGTCTTTCTTTCGTGGTTTTGACAGCATTCCTTTGCATTCCCCATAGAGTCTCTCTACTTCTTTTCAACCTTGGTTTTGACACCATTTTCCTTTCCCTTCCTGTCTTGGTTCTCCGAACTATGTAGGCTCTGAATTCCTCATTGCACTATGAGGGTACGTAGGCACGAGGGCCCCAATCCTCCGCGAGCACTTTCTTTTTTCCTTTTCCATCTCTCATTAGCTAGAAGCCTTTAGATAGATAACCCATCCAAGCCTAGAAGTAAGCAAAACGGTTCCCGTCGAGTACGACGAATGCATGGGGTGCTAGTACCTTCCTCTCGCATAACCGACCCCTTTACCCGTTTCTCTTCCCCTTGATTTTTATCGATATTTTCCACGCTAGCTCCACCTAGGTACCCACAAAGTGCAATATAGGATCAAAACCTCGTAGTTCGTGGTACAAATAACAAAAATTTGTTGGTTATGATTCATTTTATCTTGAAAAGACAACTTGTCATTCTCAACGAGAGATTACTCAACTAATTACCCACAATTATGTGAAATAGGCACTTCAACATCTAGGTGGAAAATGACCATACTTTACACAAAATACCATGGTTAGGAGCTTTACATCTCATCAAAGAAAATGACTCATGTTTAATCTTTTTGAAAAGTTTAAAAGAAAAATTGCACAAAGGCACAAAAGGTTTGAATGAGTTTTTGTATTTTTTATGTCTTTTTGAAATTTGTCAAAGTATGATTAACATTTATTGGCATTTATTAAAGAAAACAAAATTTGAATATCACTTGACCAAAGTCAAGGTTTATTATGAAAGAGATTTAAGTTTTGAAAATAAGAAGGTTTTGAAAAAGGAGAGGAGATTTTGAAAATTAAAGAATGGGTGGAGAAGAAGGGATTATCCTATTGCAAAAGATAAAAGCTAAGGATAAGAACGGTCTAACCACACAAGCAAGCTCCATAACATAAGCATTTTTTCCTTAGATTAGTCCTTGATCAAGATAGGTCTTCAAAAGAGAACTTCAAGTACCCAAAATCCAAGGTTTTCCATCACAAACTTCCAAGCATAGGTTAAGATCCTAGTTCTAAGTCCAAAGTTCCATGTCCAATGCAAAGGATAGTAACCATAGTCCACCATTAAGAGAACACGTTTTTTTTAGGAATTTTAACCTTTATTAATGTTTTTTTGGTCTAAATGGACAAAAAAAGAGCATAAACATAAACAAATGGTCCAAGTGGACAAATGGAAAATAGTGGAAACATAAACAAATGGTCCAAGTGGACAAAGGAAAAAAAAGCGGAAACATAAACAAATAATATGATATGATATTGTAACATAAAGCATAAAAAAATAAAGAGAGATAGGGAGCGAGAAGGAAGCATATACAAAGCAGAAATTAATATACAAGATATAGCAAAAATGATCCAAAATGAGAGAATAAGTTTTGTTGTGTTTTTAGAAATGCTCGACTAGACATCCATGAGAATGAAAACATGGTCTCATACATTACCATGAAGAAGGCTCCAACTCGGATAAAATCAACGAGTATGCCAACTAACCCCCACGGTTAACAAGAGGAATCCAATCTATTTCAAACTACGCCATGGAAGAATAAGAGACTGATAATTCACTTACAAATCACAACGGTTTTCCGATTGCGGGACAATTTAGTGCTATGTCAAGATATCGTAATCGGACTTATGTAGAAGCCACGACTATCTGAGGCCGGTCAATAACATTGTTAGTGCTAATGCATGCTAGAGAAGTGATATGTAGATCACTCTCCAAAAGCAATACCGCACGAAAAGAAAAGTGGTAGCGATCTCTTCTTCATCAAGAACCTAAAATAAGTTCCAATGTTATCGAAGATTTTCATCATTACATCTTTAAGTTCAACCACTCATCTTGGTGAATTAAAGCACTAAACATATCATTAACTCAAAGCACCTAAAATGAATTGAACAATTCACTTTAAAGATATATTTGAATTAGTGAATGTTTATCCAACTTCATCTACACCCTAAGTCCATTGAATTTAAAGAGGAATAGGACCTTTAAAATTGCAAACCAAGGCAAAGATCAAAAGGAAGTGGAAAAAGGAAAGAAAGGAACCAAAACAGAACAAAAAACACAAATCTGCTACTGGTTAATCGATTAACCATTTGCATGTGCAAATGTGTTAATCGATTAACACCGCTATGACAGCAAAAAAATTTGAAAAAAAAATCAGCATTCATGATCTAATCATTTCTTCAAACACCTCATGATCATGAATGCAAATTAGCACAAAAATTCAAGTAAAACAACAGTAAATAACACCAATGGAACACAATTTGGAAGTTCCAAAGATCAAGCAACAAGAATTAATAAGAGATCACATTGTGGAAGATGAATCAAGCACAACAATGGTTGAGTAAGTGAATTACCACTTCAAATCTGAAAATGCTTCAAATCAACTTAAGGAAACACACTCCAAAGCCTTGATCTATAGAATTTGATGATGAAAAAGTGTTTTGATAGAGGTTTAGCTCAAAGATTAGTAAGCTCCAATGAAGAACTTACTAACTTTCAATGGAAGAAAGAGCTTTAGTGAATTTGGGTAGATGAAGAATTGAGAGAAATTTTTGCAAGGTGAATTTGGCTATCAAAAGCTTGTAGAATGAATGAAATGAGGCCTCTATTTATAGGATTTAGGCTTGGAAATTTTGGTGGCTTGGAGCTTGGTTTAGAGCCAAAGTTAGGATTGGAATTTGAATTTGGAGGCAAAATCAAGATCAAGTGGTGATTAATAAGGATGTATGGTGGGAATTAATTATGATCATGTAGGGGAATTAAAATGAGGTGGTCTAGAATATTCTCATGATGAAACAAAGTGAAATTTGGTGCCAAAATGCTGCAGAATTTGAATTTGGCTTATTTTCACAAAACACACACTGGTTAATCGATTAACCATTTGCATGTACAAATGTGTTAATCGATTAACAAAGTGAAAAAGTGTGAAAAATGGATTTTTGATGTGCTGTTTTGCCTCTGGTTCGATTCTTCTTGCTTGTCAAATAAGGCATGGAAATAAACACATGAACCTTGGAGTCTCTTGAATAATAGTCAATTAAATCTTTGGAAACTCTTGACCAGATGATTTTGAATTATTTGTATATCAACTTTGACTTTGTTCAGATGAATTTCATTCAAGCTGAGGAACTGGTATTTGATATTCTTAGTCCTAACCTCTTCCTGAAAAAGTTAGTAAAGGGAAAACAAACATTTTTTGGATTTTAATTAAGGGTTAGTAAACATAAACATAAACAAATATAATGCAAATAAGAAAACAGGGGTGCTTGGTGATCTCCCTCAAAAACTAACCTACAGAGGAGTGAAAGAGAACCAAAGCTCACGATCTTATTTGTGGTATGAGATGTAAATGACAAGTGGGATCTTAGGGGTAAAAATTAGGGTATTACAGGATTCAACTTCACCTTGTATACCCACTTCACATCGATTGCCTTCTTGTCTTGAGGAAATTAGACAAGTTATCAAGTGTTGTTGACTTCGATGGACTTCACTTCCTCATTGATTGCTTTCACCCACTTCGAACCTTTCAATGTCTCAGCTATATTGAATGGTTCGACATCTGCATAGAAAGCATAGTGTACCAACTCACCTTCGTCATTAACCACATCATTTGATGTAATCACACATTCTTGCAACCTTGCAGGCATGTGTCTTGTTCTTTGAGGTCTGCTTGGGCCTGCTTCAGCTCTGACTTCTTCTTGTCTAACTTCTCTTTCGACTTTACTACTTGGTTCTTCACATAATATTATCACTGGATCCTTCTTAACATTCTCAGTCCAATCCCATTCCTTAAGCTCATCTATGATCACGTCCCTACTGATCACAACTTGCTTGTTCACTGGGTCGAATAACTTGTATCCTCTAGTCAAATGATATCCTATAAAGATCATCAGACTCGACTTGTCATCAAGCTTTCTTCTTAACTGATATGGGGCATGTCTATGTGCTATAGATCTAAACACCTTCAGGTGACTTAGGCTAGGCTTGACACTAGACCAACATTTTTTTGGCGTGATTCCTTCTAGATTTTTTTTCGGACATCTGTTCAAAATATATGTTGCATTCGACACAACTTCTCCCCATAATTATTTGGGTAGATGCTTGCCTTTCAACATATTTTTCACCATATTCATGATGGTTCTATTCTTTCTTTCTGCATTTCCATTTTGCTTTGGAGTGTAGGGTGGCACCACCTCATGCACAATCCATTCTTTCTCACATAATGCACTGAAATATTTTGACACATACTCTCCACCACCATCAGCCCTCAGAATCTTGAGCTTTAGACCACTTTGTCTTTCGACCATAGATTTAAACTTGGCAAATACCTCGATCACTTCACTTTTCTTCTTTATCAGGTAAGTCCATAGTTTTTGAATGAAATCATCTATGAAAGTGACAAAGTATTTATTTCCTCTAATTGAATCCACTTGGATAGGTCCACACACATCAGAGTATATGACTTCAAGAACTGCCTTCGATTTGCTTCATGCATCATTGTTGACGTTGTTCTTGTGTTGTTTCGCCTGAATACAATCTCACACACTTCACTTGGAATGTCGATTTATGGTAATCCTGAAACCGTATATCTTCTCTTCAGATCTCTGATGTCTTTGAAATTGAGATAGCCAAGTCTATAATGCCATATTCAATCATCTCTGCTGGCTGCAGTTGCAAGACACTTATGCTCCATCACATTAAGTTCAATCTTGAAGGTTCTATTATGAGACATTGATGCCTTCAAGATTAACCTACCATCTGAGTCGAGAAATCTCATCATCTTGTCTTCAATTGACACTTTGTAACTCTTTTCGACCAACTACCCTATACTGAGCAATTTTCTCTTCATGCTTGGTATGTACAACACATTAGAAATTACTGACCTTTTGCCATTTTTCCTCATAATCAGAACATCACCAATATCTTCAGCTGCTAGAGTATTGTCATTTGAAAATTTCACCATGTTCTTCATTGAGGGCTTTATGTTGACAAACCAATCTTTCCTTCCAGACATGTGTGATGAACATCCTGAGTCCAAGTACCACTGGTCCTTGAATCTCTCTTCATCTCTCGTTGTAACCATCAGCAACATCTCTTCTTCTTCATGTTTTGCCGGCTTTGTATCAGTTTCTTGATTCTTCTGCTTTTCAGGACAATCACTAGGATAATGACCATACTTCTGACAATTGTAACACTGAATGTGACTTCTGTCGGGTTTTCGACCACCACCTCTTCCTCTACCTGCAGCACCACCTCTTTGGTTGCCTTGGTTCCAGGGTTTTCTCTGTTTCAACCAGTTTCCTTCGTGCTAATTTTAACCAGTTGAATTGTTGTAGCCTTCTTTACCTTTGTTGCCATTCCAACTTCCTTTTCCTTTCTTTTCTTTTGTTGATTGCGCCTGCAAAGCCACACCACTCTTCGACTTTCCTGCAGCTCTTTCATCCATTCTTTGTTCATGAGATTCAAGCGTCCCTTGAAGCTCTTCCTTTGTGAATGTTGACAAATCTTTCTACTCTTTTATGGCGACTACCACGTGGTCGAATTTTGGAGCCAATGACCTCAAGATCTTTGTAACAACTGATCTTGATGTCAACACTTCTCCACATACTTTGATTTGATTCACCAGTTTCGTAACCCTGGTGGAGAAATCAGTTATGCTTTCATTGTCCTCCATTTAAAGCAATTCATAGGTTCTTTTGTGAGTTTGTAACCTCACCTCTTTCACCTTTTATGCGCCTCCAAACGATTTCTCCAGAATTTCCCATGTTTTTTTCGCTGATTCTACATCACTAACCTTTTCAAAATTATCTGGATCAACACATTGATGAATTATAAAGAGAGCTTTATAATCTTTTTTCTTTAATTCTTTGTATGCAGCCTTTTCTTGATCCGTCGCATTTTCTGCAAGTGGTGTTATTCCTTCCTTCACAAGATCCCAAAGATCTTGATAACAGAAAACCACATTCATCTGCTTGCACCAATTCTCATAATTATTGTTCTTGAGAACCGGAGCTCTAGATACTAGATGTTGGAATTAACCCAAGACTTTGAGAATTCCAAATTAATCTTGATGAACAAGATTCAATCAAACGATCAAAATCCCTTGTTCTTCACTCTTCACTCGAGTGTATCAATCACACCTTGATTGCAAGAATGATTCTGCGCAACAATTGTTAATGGAAGAAAAAGAAAGAAAATTGTATAAGAAGGAAGATTAGGATTTGACAAAAATTAGGGAAGAAGAAGATGATTTCTACAGAGTTTATCTCTGCCCACAACTTGTGGAAAACTTCTTAATTTTGCAAGTGCAAGTGATTACAAGATTATTCTTCTCTCTTATGCAAAATAGGGGTTACTCCCTCTATTTATAATTGAGCTAGCTTGCCCTCTAAGCTAAAGCCCAAAAGCCCAAAATTTCTATTTTGGTCTAAGTCGAAATCCTGTGTCAAGTAACATGCTTCGAGACTTCGACATCTAATACAACTCGGCACACACTACAAGTTTTGATACATCCTTGTTTCTGTCGAGCAGTACCTGCATCGACACGAGGAATTACATTCTCAACAATTTCTACCCCCTCCCTTGTTTTTTTCTCACCTTCACTTGGCATCATAGAGTCTATATTTTATTTTCACTCTTAACCATGTATGACTAAAATATCCTTTTAGAAAAACATGGATGAAAATCATGG
The DNA here is from genome assembly GCA_022829125.1 of Lathyrus tuberosus. Taxonomy (NCBI): domain Eukaryota; kingdom Viridiplantae; phylum Streptophyta; class Magnoliopsida; order Fabales; family Fabaceae; genus Lathyrus; species Lathyrus tuberosus. The sequence continues at coordinate 7,103,052 of JALAZF010000093.1, forward strand.
TTCCACCTCTAACTTAGAAAATAATGGTAATCATTCTTTTCTTTCTAAACCATATGTATTAAATGGATATCCTGGACAATTTTCATGCTGGAAGAACGAGTTGTATGGTTTCTCAAGAAGAAGATCCATGGGACATGCTTAAAAATTCTCACATTATACTTGTTAATAAGCAAGGAGTTGATATAAAAACTATCACCTAAGGATAAGAAGAAATATAAACTTCATCATAAATTAAAAAGAATATTGGTGAACATTATATCTTTCAAGGATTTTATCAAATTACTTATCAATCTACTGCCAAGAGTATCTATGTTTCTCTCGTCAATACCTATGAAACAGATTAACAAATCAAATAAGTCGATGTTTGGATTTATATTCAACAATATGATATGTTTAAGATGAAGGATAATGAAGACACTAACAAACTTTTCTCAAGGTTTCAAACTCTAATTTATGGACTTGTGGTCCGAGACAAGAGCTACACTATCATAGATCATTTGAAGAATATTCTTATAAGTGTACAACCCAGATATAGACTCATGGTCACATATATTCTAAAAGAAGAATATTTGAATAAATTGGCACTAAAACAACCCATAAGATCTTTGAAGAGTCATGAGCTTGAGCTAGATGTAGATGAACCTCTTAATAAGGTCAACTCAATAGATCTAAAGTCAAAAGGTAAAGCAGTGAAAGCCATAACACTCCCAACTTAGAAAGTGACGTCAGGTGATGAGACCATAGACAATGAAGATGAAAAAGTACTAGATAATGAGGAGCTAGAATTTTCCACCAGCAGGATCCAACATTTGTACATAAGGAAAATTTACCCTAGAGGGAAATAATAACCCTATAGAGGATCAACATTCAGACCAAGAAAAGAAGATCATAAGGTTTTCTATGGTTGCAAAAATCATGGTCACTTCAAGAATGATTATCCATAACTTAAAAAGGAGAAACCCGGAGGTGGAAACTCCAAAGGAAGAAACAACAAAGGTCTTACTATAACATGGGATGAATCTGAAAAGGAAGAGGGTGATGTACACGGTAATGTAGGTAGCACTGTTGACTACAACCTTTAATAGCGAGCAAGGAAGATATGATGAGGAAAAAGATGAGGTATTTTATAAACCTACCTAGATATGAATTACTAATATATACTGTAAAATATATGCCAAACCCTGCTCAAAGATTTTTCTAACGTCATCCCAAGAAACCCTGACAATAGTAATATTCTAACTGAAATATAAAAAAACTTTAAATATATATCCAAATACAATGGATAGATCTATATTTATAGATTTCTAAATATGTCATCATCTGTTGGGTAAGAAGTGATTTTTCCAACAACTTAACCTTTTGAATTTACTTGAACCAAAGTAATCTTCAAACCTCATTCCAAGCCTCATTGGTTTTCTTGGAAGAGATGTGATTCACCTAGCAAATTTTCCATGTTTCCATCTTACTTCATGTCCAAGTAAGTTAATAAGTGTGTGAATAAAATAATGATAAATAGGTCAATTACAAATTTATCAACATTCACCCAACTAAATACACAAATGAGTTATAAAGAAGTTTGACGTGGTGGAATTTATGCCTATGGAAACTCTCATGCACCATACTTCCACCCTAGACAAAGATGAAAGCAACACTAAGGTAGACCGAAAGGTATACATAGGTATGGTAGGTTCACTCATATATCTTACCACTTCAAGAGTTGATATTATATGCAGTGTTTTTTATGCACTTATTTCTAATCAGATTCTAGATAGTCTCATCTAATGGGAGGTTAAGAGAATGTTTAGATATACGAAAGATACTACTAATATTGGCTTGTGTTATAAGAAAACAAATCATTATAAGCCAGTAGTGTTATACGATGTTGGAGATAGAATGGAAAGAAAACACACCAGTGAAACTTGTCAATTCCTTGGGTGACAATCTAATATTGTGGATGATTAAGGAGAAGCAAAATAATAGTCGCTACGAGCAGAATATATAGCCGTTGCAAGTTGTAGCACTCAATTTCTCTGAATGAAATATCAATTTGAATATTATAAGATAAAAGAAAGTAAGATCCATATCTATTATGATATTACTTCAACCATTTTCCTATCTAAGAATCCAATATTTCACTCTAGAGCAAAGCATTTTGAAATTAAATAACATTTCATTAGAGACTATGTTCAAAAAAAAGATTTTAGATATAAAATTTATTTGATATAGACCATCAATGGAATGGAATGATATTTTTACTAAACTCTTATCTTAGTTGAAGATATAATAAAATTTATAAATTTTTTTTTTAAATATTTCTCTTGTAATAATGATGTTTGAAGTCATATGGGTGATCCTCTAAATAGATATCATCTAGATAGAAAGGCCACTATTTTTTTGAAAAATGGCCTTCTGGTTAGAAGTGACGCTCTAGGAAATTTTCTCAACCTCTTGTGATTTTAACCCTTTCTATTTATAACCCTTAGAGGTAAAATCACTCTCAAGGATATTTTTGTCAAAACACTCGAACATCTCCATCCTTTGGAATTACGCGTGGAAAAATTTCTGATGAGAAGTAAATGGAAGTCTGTGACACATGCTCAAATTTTCTCACTCATGCATTTGTTATACCTTTTACATCATTGTGCCTCCATTCACATTTATTTTTTTATTTTCCTAAAAATCTTTAAACTCTATGTTTTTTTGTATAAACGTTTTTGAAATATCATTATTTATTTTCACACATTTTTTATAAATGTTTTCCAAAATATTTCTTTTCCATCAAAATACTTCTTTTCCATCATTACCGGCATTAAAGTTATTTTGTGTTTTTTCTTTTAATTTCCACTACAAATACATGTTAATACAATCATTTAACTAATTCACTTCCATTTCAATATATATATATATATATCACCATGGCCGGTTATTGGGTGAAGCGCCTAAAGCTAGGGCTTTAGGCCCCAATTATATTTTTAATCAAATTAATTAATGTAAAATAATTAAATATAAATTGATGTTTAAGTTCTAGAAAAAAGTAAAAGGAAGTATTTTGTTTTTTTTTTCGTTTTTGAATAGTTGAATCTTGACTCTTCTTTTTCTCAATATTCCTATAATAAATTAATATATAGTCTTTTATCATTAAATTCATCAATTTTTAAAAAAATTTCTTTGTGAATTTTTATCTACCCACTTCAAAAAATTGGGTAGAGTTATCTATAGAGTAAATTAGGCTACATTGCATTGGAAATCTACAAAATTTAAATCATTAAATAAATAATTAAGTATAATAAAATGATATGGCATTAGTGGATTGATTGAAGGTAGACTACCCAACTTTTTGTGATGGCTAACGAAGTTGTCTCCAAAATTCTTCTATCATTTTCAATTGAACATTTTTTCAAAAGCAAAAAACTTTACAATTGCAATTACATTATCTCTGCAGATTTATATTTGTAATTTATCAAATTTACAAACTCTGAATTTGTGTTTGTGATATTGTAGTTTGAAAAGTAAATTTGAATAAATATTATAATAATTTAATTTAATTTTTTATTAAAATATAAAATGCCTCAAATCGAAATTCGCTTTACGTCTCATGTACTGTTGGACCGGCCCTCTATATCACACACACATACATACCCACACCCCTAAACAACTCATTGTTATTGTGTTGAGCTAGAGAAGCTCTGCGGTTTTTCCACAACGACCACCTAGCTAAAGCACACTTTTAAAACGGGAAGATGACTATGTTTTAGCTTTACCCTTTGCTAAGTATGAAGAAATTTCTTCTTCTTTATCATCTTTGTCTTCTTCATCTTATCCATCATCTACGGGCTCTAACTCTACCAAATAGGGTTCATTCTTCTCTAGATTACAACAGTAAATAGAAAAAGAACATTGGTTTGTACTTGTAGATAGAGTTTATTTAGTCTTTGAGTTTTACCTCAACCTCCTTCAACACCATTTCTTCCATTTGTACAACGTCATTGTACAAATGGTTAACATGACCACTTGCCATCAAGGAAAAATTAGTTAAATGAGGGAAATGGTTGTTGGAATTTAGGTATGATACTCCTGGATAACTTCGAAGAATCGTGTTCGTACACTTTCCGAACAAAGTATTTCGACCCTATTCTTGCCTGGGTTCACGAAATCTTTGTGGGGATAATTTTTGAAGAACAATCTGTTTCTGGCAATAGAGAACTGATCAGGAATGTAGAGAGAAATTATCGTTTTTTCTGTAACCGAAACCGAGGCCAAATGATTCCTTATATAGGAGAACAATAACAGAAACCGAAAAGACACAATTGTTTAGAAACGGTTATGTCGGTTGGGAAAGGGTGCAACTGTTCAAAAAAAATTTCGAACGGGACCCCAGCCAGGGGCTCTGCCCCTTGGACCCCAACGGGGCGCTGCCCCGCACCCCGCCAGGGGCTTCGCCCCTTGGAACCCCGTTTCAATTATTCGCATTCAATTATACGTTGGCTCGACGAGCGTGCACTCCGCACTACCCTAACTCGTTTCCAAGCTTAACGCAAAATTGCATCGGCCTATAGCAAATCACATTACTACTAAAATACATTGATGATACTAAAATCACCAACAATGGTCAACCTTATACAAATGGTCAACCTTATATATATATCTAGTGTTCATATCTATCTAGTCTTTGAGTTTTACCTCAACCTCCTTCAACGCCATTTCTATGATGACTAAGCTTAGTTTTGGTGTGTACTTGTAGATAGAGTTTATTTTATTTTTATTTGATCATTTTTTGTTTTCCCCTTTGGGAAATTTTTGTCATGTAATGCAAAAGTTATATCAATGAAAAAATGGTTCCTTTCCATTTTCACTATGTGTTGTTATTGTTTCATTTTTGTGTTAAAGTTTCACTTTGTATTTCAAAAATTGCTTATTTTTTATCTTTTCTTATTTAAAAACTTTTGTTGATGAGAAAAGGAGAAAAAAGTATAATGTTACAATGTGCATACAGAGAGATACATACGAGCTAAAACAATGTGGGTTTATACGTGAAATATCATAACTAAACACTACCAAAACCAGATTTAAATATTGGCTAATATTTAAAACTCGGTTTCCTAATATTATGAATCTAATAAAACAAAAAGTATCCAATATCTACAAGTTATTCAAATTGTTTAACTTTCCTTGTAATTATTTATTTGGAAAATTGTTCATAAATATATATATTTCTCATAATAAAAAAAGAGAAGATTGTTGAACTAAATATAGTTTTAAGAATAATAACTTTTAATTGTAGAGTTTTGATAATAACAATACAATTAAGAATAATTGATACTTTAATGTGTTTATTTCCATGTATAGTACAATTTGCGATCATCTACAAAAAATATAGTCATGATCGTCTACAAAAGAACTAGGAAAATGATCATATGTACTAGAATAAACAAGTTTGTCCACCTAGAATCCAAATCTAAATTATCATTTACATCTAGATATAAGAAATTATTATCAGCCCATGATAGAGCAATGATCATATGTGTCAAAGTCAACAAGATTGACCATTTGTACAATGGTTAACATGACCACTTGCCATCAAGGAAAATTTTATCATTTGTACCTAGATAGATATGATAATCTATATTCAATGAAAGTGACCACATATGCCCAGATAAAGAACTTGTTTTGGGCCGACCACATGGAAGGAGCCTCATTCCTTCCAGAATCTTCTCAGTACACGATGATTATCATCTTAAGGATCACGAGAGATCTCAACTACAAATTCACCCAATGGCTCTCTAAATTTCACTGCTAACAAATAGCAAGTTCATTATTCCCCTCCCCCCCTCTCTCTGTAACACCCCATTTTTTACCCAACGTTTATTAAAAATCAGAGTGCAAAATTTTCAACATAAAACAAATGAGATGTCACATTTTCAACTTGAACAACAAAACCAATAACATAAACCTGTATTTCTTTTTAAAATAGATACATAGCATTCGACATTCACAACTTATAAATCAGCTAACAACTTTATTCAACTAGATCAAAACTTCGTTCAATTTATAATTATTCAACAATTAGTAATAACAACAACTTAGAAACAACAACATAAACATTCCCCCCAAGTGCTACGTATCAGAGCAAGACCAACTCGAACTAACAGCAACTAAAGGACTTCATAAAATTACTTCACTTCCACAGCTATTCTTCAGTACCTACTCAATTACCCATAATAGGTAACATCATTACAGAATGGGTGAGATATCGAATAATATAATCAAAATCATGATAATTAATATATTAGACTAGAATCATACAATTTCACCGCTTCATACAACAGTCATACAACAACTATTAGTAACAACTTAAGAGCAACCACAACTTATAACAAACAACAACTTATAACAACAACTTGTATCAAGCGACAACTTACAGCAATAACAATTTATAACAACAATAACTCACAACAATAACAACTTATATCAACAACACCAACAATCAAAACACAACGTAATAATATTAACAACTTCAACATGCAACTCAAATGCGACTCAACTATGCAAATGCATGTGGTACCATTTGGAGTAAACTCCTAACTTAAACATATGCCAGGTTATCGAGGCATTTCAACAAGGCATAAGCCTTCAACGTGGTGCCATCAAGGCCAACTTAAACAGGTGCCATCAAGGCCAACTTAAACAATGCAATGTATGCCATGCAACCTCAACTTCAACAATGAATTCACGACAACGAAAACAACAACTTAAATAGGCATCAATTGCATCAACTTAATCCAACATTGGTCATTCGACCTACAACTTAAACAACAACTCAACTCAAACCATATTGGCCATAAGACCTGCAACTTAAATAATTCGCCCGTAAATCGGGACAATTCAACCTATTCAACTGTACCTGCAAATCAACTTAATCGACATAATTACCACAGAACAAACCAACCAAGAATATCTACTAATTTATATTAGTTATCCCGCCAATTTTCATTAAATTCCGGACAACTAATTCTCCGCTTAATTTGGCTAATCGGGACTGTTTTATAAATATTGTACTGCTACTTAAATGGTCTACTATTAAAGACACGTGCCAATTCTTTAAATAAAAATATTCTATTACCTACTAACAGCAACCAAAATAAGGTGGTTAGTACATGTATATTATTAATTATGATACTACTATTAAATCACTTAGTGGATTTTGTAGAGAAACCATAATATAAAACTAATATAATGTTTACCCAGCTGTACCTGCAATTCCACACAATCAACCTAATTTAACAAGAATAAACACCATTCACGTATCTACTCGTATATCCGAACTTCCCCATAAATTTTCATTCGATTCCGGGTAACTAAATATACCGCTTAATTTCTACCGGTAGACTAAAATTCCTACTGTTTTCAACTTCCAGCATCCTTTCAACAAAATAAATCAACCACACTGCCTACTAATTATTACGAACCTCCCCAAAAATTTTCATTCGATTCCGGGCAATTAATTATACCGCTTAATTTCACTCTCGGCACTGTTTTCTGTCCAGTTCTGCTACTAGTTTATGTTTCTGCTACAACATATAAATTTACTAACTTGATTATATTAAATAATCCAACTATATATTTATATCTCTAAATTCAACATGCCTAATTAATATATATACTACTGATACACATACAAACAAAACAAAAGACACTCCAATACACACCAACATGTACCGCCTGGAATCAGCAAAAAGGGAATTGTTTTTCCTCTTTTACTCATCACCAAAACCACCGCCCCCCTTCTACATATATAATTCAAAATTACTCAATGACCATACCGCTACACACTTGTAGCGATTGGAAAGGAACAATGTGGACCGCCCCCACACGTCCAACACATAAACCTGCTGCGATATTCTTTTTTTTTTTGTTTCATAAACTCTTCCATTTGCAAACATATAATTATATATATTATATCTAATCACCAATATAACATATCTACTTTAATTAGGTGTCATTCTCCACTTTTCAATTATTATTAAAATAACATCATAAGCCATTAGTTGGAAGAAAAGTCAACAATGGCTACACGTATTGCTACAGGCTACGGCTTGAAAATAGTTTCTAATTACTCTATCAAATAATAATGGTTCTCTATAATATACCAATTTCAACCCAATAAATACCACACAGTGACAATTTATATAAATCCCAATTCCTACATATTAACTATCATTCTCCCGGTTATAAAGTTCAAACCCCACCCTTACCTGTTTGGATCGAAGGTAGCTCGAATTTCTTGATTTTTCCACCGATAGCAATTTCTCCTCTCATTCTTCTCCTTAATTTCACTGTTCGTAACTTGTTCTTCTCTTTTCCCCCAAATGCTCACGCTCAGTTCTTTTTCCTCTAACTGATATCCCACTCACTCCTATTCTTTTCTATTATTTTAATTTAATAGAATTATAATTATTAGTTTCTAATTGGGCTTAAGTTCTCACACACCCTTAATTGCTACTAAAAACCCCAATGTAGGCCCAATAGTACTATTTCTCACAAAATCAATTTAATAAAAATACAATATTAATTCTAGTGTTAATTTCTCGGCTAATTTTACCCGACTATCAATTTACCAACTTAACCACATAATCGACATATTCATAAATTATTCAGAAATTGCTTAATAATATTTTAATTATATTATTTCGAATATAATTCTACGACTAAACCAACTTAAATACCAACTTATCAATTAAATATCCTCAATACAAAATTAACCAAAATAATAATTCGCGACCAACTACTTACTCCCGGCTTAATAGATTAATTCCGATTATCAACCAAATGGTCCAACAATTCAACTTAGTTAATTAAATAAGATAGTCCAATAAATAAATAATATTATTCTTAATATTATTCCTCCGATTTAACCGACTAAAATCCGACTTTAACTTAATAATCCCAATACGCCTCTTAAAATAATACCGACAAATCCAACTACTCCGATTAATTCTCAACTTCGTCTAAATCCAATAATTAAATCCTTCAATAATTTAATTAACTAATTAATTAAATTCAGGCGTTACACACTCTCTCTCTCTCCCTTTCTCTCTCTCTCTCTCTCTCTCTCTATATATATATATATATATATATATATATATATATATATAAAGAGAGAGAGAGAGAGAGAGAGAGAGAGAGAGAGAGAGAGAGAAGGCGGCAAACTGAGTTAACAAGTTTCAAATCTAATTTTTCATTTCACTCTTCTCCCTCATATACTGACTTGAGCATTGGAGTGATAACCTTGCAGGTCTCCCCACTCCACCGTATCAAAAGTTGTGATCCACCATCACCGCCATACGTACACTCATTTCTGGTTTTAGAATGAAACAAAACTTGTCACTTTTCCTAAATGGCGAAGACCTGCTATGTTGTGTCACCATAATGAATGTTCCATCGATAATTACATAATGATAGATGTGACAATACAAGAAATAAAAGAATAAGGATCAATACAAGGAATAAATGATAGTGACTCCATAAGATATTACAATTCCAATGGCTTTAGTCCTAACGGATACAAAATATGCAAAAACAATTGATTGGATAATCAGAACTTCCAAGGTCTGTATAAAGGAAAATTTTGAATGTTAAAGTTGAGGCACAACCATGACCAACAAATTTCACTATTAATGTATCACTGCAACGGTATTTTGAATATTTACAAGCTTTGTAAAATATTGTAATATCTCAAAGAACAAACACGTAGACACAAGTCCTATTTTTTTCATTATTCTTTATTAGGAAAGTTAAACACTTGTAACCAAGTTGAATTTAGTTTACCGCTCGGAGTGATTTTTTATTAACAAACACATTTTTAATTTTTCCAAAGCCCTCTAGTGTGAAGCAATGAAATATAAGACTAGGTTGTCTTAGTGATTGTCTATAATCAAGTTTAATTATAGTGGAAATCTTGCACGTGTTAGGGGTTGATTTATCCTCTAGTTAAAAACGTGAAATATTATAAATTGTGTGTGTGGTTCTCTTCTATATTCTCTTACTTTTCTCTGCATTATTACTTTCTGATTGAGATAAATCAAAAATGTTTTTAAAACTAACTCAATTTACAACCTCTTTCTTATGCTTTTCTCACCTTCACATAGGCTAAGTCTTATATAATACAAATCATACCATGCATGATCCTTCCAACCCCATTTTAATTGGGAATACTCTCCATCATCTTTTCTTCTTCTTTGTTTTAAGGACATTTCATTACCGAAATCTTTGTGCGATGGTCCAAAGAAGTATTGACGGTTTAATCATTTTGCATTCTAAACAATTTCACCGCTTTCTTCTAGTAACCAAATTGAGATAATAAAAATTCATTCATTCAAATTATAGTAGTATAGTGTTTTTCCGATCAAAACCTACATATGTGTCTTGAAGTCTATTTCTTGTGGATGGAAAAATTGTTGATCAGGTAAGCTAATGTAGCAATGGATTCATTCTATTACTCCTTTATAACCTATCTCTCAGCAACATGTATTTTACCCTCTCTAAAATGGTTTTATTCTTAATACATTCTTTTTAAAAACTCATTAAATTACTTCGAAATAACTCCTGATTGTTTTTAGTTATCAACACATTCAGTTTAGTTCCCAACTGATTTTCTATAAGAGTATGCATTCCTTGAAGTTTCAAAGGTGTCACTTTTTTCCTTAAAAATATAAAGTCACATTCTTCTAGAAAAATCATCAATAATACTGAGGAAATACAAACCACCTCATATGTTTCCAAGCTTTATGGACCCCATAGATCTGAATGAACATATTAAAATAGTCTACTAGAATCATGTATATCGCTCCCATACTTCACCTTGTGTTGTTTTCATAGTATGCAATTATCAAAAAATTCTAGTTTATTAAATTTCCCACTTCCTAAAATACCTTATTTTGTTAGCTCGGCTAAACCTATTTAACTAACATGCTCTAATATCAAATGACATAACATGGTTTTGTTATGAAAATAATGATAAGATAATGATGCAATACCAAAAACGTTAGAACCTTCTAACATATAAAACCCACACATTTTAGACCTTTTATCCATAATCAATACACCATGCAAAATTTTTAACACTCTACGTTAAATTTCAATTGAATAACCTAAATCAACGCACATGCTTATATAAAATAAAATTTTCCTAAGCATGGGAACATACCTTGTGTTGTATAGATGAAACTCATGGTCAACGAACATTTTAATTCTAATCCTACCAATACCACAAACTTTGTAATACTTATTGCTACAAAGTCGAAGGATTCCATCTTCTTTCAGCTCAAAATTTTGAAAGTATTATTTCTACAAGAACATGTGATAAGAACATCTTGAGTCTATTCTCAAAGATTGTGGGTGATGAGCTAAAAAAAGTAGATTCTTGTCTTTATCATCAAGCTTCACCTTAATATTTTGCAAGTCATCAATAATCTTGTTGAATTCTATCAATTTCTCCACAGTGGTTTTGTTACCATTCAAAATGAGTATAGTAGTTAATTGAAACACAATATGTGTTCTAGGGACTTGGTCATATACAACGATTCAAACTTGAACCACACTCTCTCAGCCTTATCATCATCTCATTCTTCTCTGCTTGTGTTAGGCTTGCATGCATCAATGTCTCGCCTTTCAATGCATTTACACACTTTTTTTAATTAAGATTTATTGCACCTTCAATTTCCACAACCCAAAATTGATGACTCCGAAAAAATTCTTAATATCCCATATAGAACCCATGGTGATCACTTGTAATCTTAAACCCTTTGTTCGATGATGGGCGCCACATGTTGTTAAATTGAATGGTTCAGCCCGACTAGAATAATAATTTGTGGGACATAGAACAATGACAACCAAAATAAATGGTCTCAAGAAAAATTTAATCTTACAAATAATGTAAGCAACTTTAGACGAGCAAAAATAAAATAAAAGATGAGTACACATACAATTTCTTTACACAATTTGATTAAACAAATATACACTGAGGGACCGCTCTTTGAGCCACTATAATCCAGGACATGTTACAAGAAATTACAAGATGAGTTACATAAAAAATAGTTTTTCAAGTACATAAGAACATCTCATATTTTCTATCCAATTGTTTCTTAAATCTCTCATTTTAATATATGAATCACACAAATCTAATGTGTTTAAAAGTGTTTCTTAAATCTCTTAAAAATGATTGTGACTTAGAGTTTCGTTAGAGATATATCTTTATAAATAACATTGATGACTAAATTGCTACATAAAATATGTAGGGGGAAATGCTTTACGATAATTTTTATTGGCATAAATAAAAGTTGATGTATTTAGAATTATGTTATTTGAACATACCATATGTGAAATTGTAGATTGTTGTCTCTCTCTCTTTTAACCTTATGTATTTTACAAAATTTAAAAAACAATAATACATCTAAATACCATATATGGAGAAAAAATTAGAGTTTCAATAATATGAATATCATAATTTTTTTGTGTGTAAATAAAGGTTACATCGAGAATATATAATAAAACATAAATAAACAAAATTATACATAGCCCAACTATAAAAAAAAAAAGACTTATTACATATTATCTAAAATCTCCACTCAAACTCACAATATATTAACATGAAGCATTTTGAACTTGTAAAACAAAAAAAAAAACATACTCCATAATAAATAATGTAAATCTAAAACTCTAACACTCCCTTTATAGAAAAAAGTTTGTTAAACTTTAAACATATTACAAATTAACCTAAAAATAAACGATTAAATCAAACTAGCTAATATCATACCAAAAGAAAGAGCAACCAATAAGAAAAAAACATCATAGAGAGAAACAACAACCAAAGAGAGAAGAAGCATTTGAATAAGTCAAAGAGAGAAACCAATTGAGAGAGGAGAAGCATCCAAAGAGATGGACTAAACCAAACCAACAAGTCAAACTAAACTAAATCAATTTGAATCAAATCAAAATTAAACAAACTAAATCAATTCATATTAAATCAAACCAATCAAATCCAATCTAATCTAATCAAATTAAACATAATGAATTTAAATCGATCCATATCAATTTGACTCAAATCAATTCATACCAAATCTAATCGAACCAAATCAATTTGAAGAAAACATACTGAAACAAATCAAACCAAATATAATCAATCCAAATTGAACCAAATCAATTTGAACTAAACATAACAAAACCAATTCAAACCCGCGTAGAGAGTAATCAAATAAAAACAAACTAGATGAAACCTAACGAATAAAAAATCTAAACGACAAGTGTGTGTGTGTGTGTGTATGTGTGTGTGTGAGAGAGAGATAGAGTCACATGAATAGTACGCATGACCAATACAAGAACGAATGGTGAGAGAATAAACTAAAGTCATACTTAATTCAATCTCGATCTTCATGCACACAAAAGTTGAAGACGACATGCCGAGAATAATTTAATATTTCAATGGAAATATTATTTTCTTCAATAGACTTATCATTAAAAAAAATCACATCTCATGCCCATGGTGAGTCGTCTCCCTTAACTAACGGATTTACACACGTCATTCATGCACATGGTGAGTCCTTAAGTCATCACTACGATACCTCTCTTGGGCGAGGGCGCCCTTGTTTGGACCGCTTATAAATATAACACTACATAGTCATTCAAGCACGAGGGCTTTGCTAAAGCCAAAGTGTTTTTAAGATTCTTTTACATCCAATATGCGCTTCTTGCCCTACCTAAGTTGAGGACGTCCTTTTAATAAAGAGGAGACTCCTTCAGCTTAAGGCAAGTCCTACGGCTGAAGATGAATATTCGTTGGGGATAAGTCTCTTAGCATGAGGCAAGTCTTCAGCTTAAGCAATTAGACTATATAGGGATATGTTCAATTTCTTCTAATTAGACTCTGAGGTGTCAAAACATCAATCACTATTGAAAGCTTGAGTACTTTAGTGGAAAAGAGCATGGGTGTAACACCTCATTTAATTATTTAGTCATTTTGTGATTATTTTGTGTGATTATTTTGGCATTGTCTTGGTTAAGGGTGTGTGTGTTAGGGTGGGTGTGAGAGTTAGTGGAATGAACTAAATAAAATTAAGTCTTAGGATAATATTGTAATAATAATGATATCAAGGAGGAGTATGATAGGGGGCCATACGCGTATGGGGGCGTTCCAGGGGCATACGCGTAGTATACACACCCAATACCCAGAGCCAGTACGGCCCTCTGGTCGTACGCATAAGGTACACGTAAGGGGGAGTGGTCCATACACGTATGGGCTAGCCATTACGCGCATGGGAGGTTTTGAAGGGGTTTTTGGAGGAAAATACCTCTCTGGTCATACGCGTAAGGCCTAAGGCAGTACGCGTATGAAGGCCTGGGAATTTGAGCCCTACGTGTATGATACGCCGACTTGGGGCGAGGGAAACAGGTCCATACGCGCATGGGTATGGGCAGAGCTGTAGTGAAATCTTCCCGTTTTCGCGATTTCTGTCCCAATTTCGCGTGCGATGCAATTTCTCTTGACCCGTAACACTACAATGATATAATGGGATATAGGGGAACCGGTAACGATAGTAAATATGATAAAACATGGGATTTTACGTAATTATCTTTATGAGATGTGTTTCATGCTTGTGCACCTAGACAATTGTCATGTGGACGGTATCGGGCTGTGGTGGTAATTCTGGAGGGAATTACGGCGAGTGTGTGGCTCACGTGTGATCACTGAGGATCGTGGGTTATGCATGATTGATTATTATATTGTGCACAATTGTATGTCATGCATTCATGTCATGTTGTGTGGAGATGAGCTAGGTGGGAATCCATGATGGGTGCCTAGTCTCGTCCGGACTTCATGTGGGAGTCGAGTGGAGATAAGTTGTAATTCAAAGGAACGTATACAACTTATCCGGATTCCGACGAGAATCGGGTTCTAGGGTGAACCGTGTGTAATTGTGATGGTACCACATGCATTGTGTTGTGTCAGTTGAGTCGTATTACATATGTATATGATTGAATGTGGGCAGAATATGCCGAGTATTGTTGTGGCACTTGTACGTGCGCTGTGATTGTATGATTGGTGTGATTTTTGTGATAACTACTCCTTAGCATGTCATTTTCACCGTGTATTATTGACTGTAGTTCTCTCCCATTTTTGTTGTTGTGTCTGTGCTTCTTGTGGGAGTACAGATGATCAGGTACCCGAGTAGTTCTTGGAGCATGTGTTGTTATTTGATCGAGTCTTAGGAGTCGCTTTGATACGTAACACGGGAAGGACGGGGATTTCGTTATTTTTTCACATTATTTGTTATTTGTTACGTATCATGATTTGTTTTTATTAATGTTGCTGAACCACGTATTTTGTGGATATTTGATGTAATTGGAGCATTAATGCTAAACCATTTGACTTGTTTCCGTTGTTTAATCAATTTATGTATTTTTATAAGGAAATAAATTATGAAGTGATTTGATACTTTATGATAATGTTTTGTTGATGTGGCATCCTACATGTGTAACCCTGATTAATTTCTGCAATTATTTTTTGTATTTTTTATTATTATACGAATGGGTAGAGTAGGGTGTTACAATTGGTATCAGAGAAGGTCGGTCCATCCAGCCAGTTTCATAGTAGAGTTTGACTATAGAGTCCGTATAGTCGTGTGTTTCTTCTAACTTGTGTTTTCCTTGGTGTTGAGCAGTATGGCTGGTAGGAATGATGTTGCAATTGCTGCTGCGTTATAAGCTATTGCGCAGGCGGTGCAGAATACCAATCAGAATGCTGGGGATGTCGAGTTCCGCAATTTGGAAAAGTTTTAGAACAACAAGCCACCTAAGTTCGAGGTTAGGCACGAACCAGCTGTGGTGTAGAAGTGGCTGAAGGACATTGACAAGATCTTCAGAGTCATGGGATGCACTGAGACTCAGAAGGTGCATTTTGGAACTTATATGTTGACCGGGGAAGCTCAAGATTTATGGGATAATACCCATCAGAGGTTAGAAGCTGCAGGTAGTCCTATTACTTGGACGATGTTCAGGGAGGAGTTTTTGGAGCTGTATTTTCCAAAAGATGTTTGTGGCAAGAAAGAGATTGAATTCCTAGAATTGAAGCAAGGAAACTCGACAGTTGCAGAATATGCGGCCAAGTTCGAGGAACTGGTGAAGTATTGTCCTCATTACAATACTAATGCTGTTATGAGTTCGAAGTGTATCAAGTTTGAGAATGGGTTGCGCCCCAAGATCAAACAAGGTATCAGTTATCAGAAGATCAGATACTTCCCTGAGTTGATGAACAGGTGCCGAATTTCTGATGAGGATAACAGGGCTCGGATTTCTCACTACAAGACCCTGAGTAACAAAAGAGGTAGGCAGAGACACGGGAGTACACCTTACAGTGCTTCAGCCGATAAAGGGAAGCAGAAAGCTATTGTTGGCAAGAAGCCAAGTGGGGGAGGAAATTCTTCCAATCCTATCAAGTGTTTCAGATGTGGTGGCGCGAGTTACCGTGCTAATGAATGTCAGAATGAGGTGAAGAAATGTTTCAAATGCGGGAAGCCAGGTCATGTTGTGGCAGATTGTATGACCAATGTACCTACCTGTTACAACTATGGTGAACAGGGTCACATCAGCACCCACTGTCAAGAGCCGAAGAAGTCGCAGACCAGTGGGAAGGTATTTGCACTGGTGGGGGCTCTGCCTACCAGTGAGGATCATTTGGTCAGAGGTACTTATTACATTTATAACACTCCTTTGATTGCTATCATTAATACGGGTACGACCCACTCGTGTTGATTGTGTGAATAAACTAGGACTTGTGCCGTCTATTTTGAGTAAAGGGATGGTGATTGATACTCCATCCATTGGGTCGATAACTACATCGTTAGTATGCTTGAACTGTCCTATGTCGATCTTTGGTAAAGATTTCGGAGTGGATATGATTTTCTTACCACTCAGTGATCTGGATGTTATTTTAAGGATGAATTGGCTATAGAACAATTATGTCTACATTTATTGTTATAGGAAGAGGTTTCTATTTCTTACCTCAGAGGAGGAAGATTTGGCTAATTTTATATCTACCAAGGAATTGAGAACCTTGTTGGAAGATGAAGCTAAAATGTTCGTGGTATTTGCCTCATTGTCTGTTTAAGGCAAGATGTCGATTAATGAATTACCTGTAGTGAAAGAGTTTCCATAAGTGTTTCCGGATGATATTTCAGAGTTGCCTCCAAAGCGAGAGGTGGAATTTGATATTATCCCTGGTACCAGACCAATATCTATGGCACCATACAAAATGTCAGCGTCAGAATTGGCGGAGTTGAAATCTCAACTCAGAGAATTACTTGATATGAAGTTTATTAGACCTAGTGTGTCGTCGTGGGGAGCTCCAGTGTTGTTGGTTAAGAAAAAGGATCGTAGTATGAGATTATACATTGATTATCGTCGGATGAATAAGGTTATCATCAAGAACAAATATTCACTTCCAAGAATTGATGATCTAATGGATCAACTTGTGGGAGCTCGTGTTTTTAGTAAAATTGATTTGAGATCATGTTACCATCAGATTCGGGTGAAAGAGGATGATATTCAAAAGATGGATTTCAGGACTCGGTATGGACATTACGAATATGTTGTGATGCCGTTCGGAGTGTCCAATGCGTCGGGCGTATTCATGGAGTTCATGAATCGTATCTTCCATGCCTACTTAGATCAGTTTGTTGTAGTTTTTATTGACGACATTTTGATTTACTCCATGTCGGAAAGAGATCATGCAGAGCATCTGAGGATTGCATTGCAAGTGTTGAAAGATAATAAGTTATTTGCGAAACTTTCAAAATGTGAGGTTTGGCTGCATGAGGTGAGTTTTCTGGGACATGTTATTTCTGGTGATGGCATAGCAGTTGATCCATCCAAAGTGAGTGTTATACTTTAGTGGGAACCTTCAAAATCAGTGACGGAGATTAGGAGTTTCTTGGGTTTAGTAGGTTATTACCGCAGGTTTATCAAAGGGTTTTCTAATTTGGCCCTTCCTCTGACTCAGCTGACTAGAAAGGGTCAGGCCTTCGTGTAGGATATCTTGTGTGAAGAGAGTTTTTGGGAATTGAAGAAGAGGTTGACTACAGCGCCAATATTGATTCTACCAAAGCCAGATGAACCTTTCGTGGTATATTGTGATGCGTCTAAAATGGGATTAGGAGGAGTATTGATGCAGGATGGTAAGGTCGTGGCTTATGCCTCACAACAATTGAGGGTACATGAAAGGAACTATCCTGCTCATGATCTTGAGTTAGCTGCAGTGGTTTTTGTGCTGAAAATTTGGATACATTACTTGTACGGGTCGAGGTTTGAGGTGTTCAGTAATCATAAAATTTTGAAATATTTATTTGACTAGAAAGAGTTGAATATGAGATAGAGAAGATGGTTGGAGTTCTTGAAGGACTATGATTTTAGCTTGAGTTACCATCCCGATAAAGCTAACGTCGTGGCGGATGCTTTGAGTCGGAAGATAATTCATATGTCGACATTAATGATTAAGGAGTTGGACTTAATTGAACAATTTAGAGACTTGAGCATGGTTTGTGAACTGACACCTGAGAGTGTGATGTTGGGTATGCTGAAGGTTAATAATGAATTCCTTAATGAGGTTAGAGAGATTCAGAAACTTGATTTGAAGCTGGTGGATTTGATGACCGCAGGAGGGTCGGATGCAGAAGGTGACTTTAAGATAGACGATTTTGGTGTGTTGAGATTTCGAGGCAGAATTTGTGTGTCGGATAATCCTGAATTGAGAAAAATGATCTTAGAGGAGAGCCACAGGAGTATCTTGAGTATTCATCCAGGAGCTACAAAAATGTATCAAGATCTTAAGAAATTGTTTTGTTGGCCAGGTATGAAGAAAGATGTAGCTCAGTTTGTGTATGCTTGTTTGACCTGTCAGAAGCAAAAGCGGAACATTAGAAACCTTCCGGTTTGATGCAACCAATGGAAATACCAGAGTGGAAGTGGGATAGTATCGCGATAGATTTTGTGACTGGGTTATCGAGTACAGCGAGAGGCTTTGATGTTATTTGGGTGATTGTGGATAGACTGACAAAATCGACACATTTTATACCGATTAACATCAGTTTTCCTTTGTCAAAGTTAACAGAGATCTATATCAGAATAATAGTGAAGTTGCACGGGGTTCCATCGAGCATTGTGTCTGACAGAGACCCGAGGTTTACTTCCGGATTTTGGAAGAGCTTGCAGGAAGCTTTGGGTTCTAGCTTGAAGTTGATTTCTGCTTATCATCCGCAGACAGATGAACAATCTGAGAGGACTATTCAGTCACTGGAAGACTTGTCGAGAGCTTATATACTCAAACAGGGAGGTGCTTGGGATACTCATTTACCGTTGATTGAATTTACCTACAATAATAGTTACCATTCTAGTATTGGAATGGCGCCTTTTGAAGCATTGTATGGTAGGAGGTGTAGGACACCTCTATGGTGGTATGAGTCGGGTGAGAGCACTGTACTTGGACCCGAGATTGTGCAACAGACTACAGAGATAATCCAGATGATTAAGGAGAAGATGAAGGCATCCCAAAGTAGGCAGAAAAGTTATCTTGATAATAGGAGGAAGGACTTGGAATTCAGTGAAGACGATCATGTGTTTCTAAGGTTCAATCACGTGACCGGTGTCGGTCATGCATTGAAATCGAAGAAGCTAGATCCTAAGTTCATCGGACCGTATCAGATTTTGCAGAGAGTTGGAACTGTTACGTATAGTGTGGCGCTGCCACCCGAATTTTCGAATTTTCATGATGTGTTTCATGTGTCGCAACTTCGGAAGTACAATTCTGACTCATCCCATGTGCTTCAAAGGGATGAAGTGCAAATTCAGTATAATCTTACCGTGGAGGCGATGCCGATAAGGATCAAGGATCGCATGATGAAATAGTTAAGAGGCAAAGGCATTCCTTTAGTGAGAGTAGCTTGGGGAGGAGCTGCTGGAGGAAGTGTGACCTGGGAATTGGAGAGTAAGATGCGAGATTCGTATCCGAAATTGTTCTCATCAGGTACATTTTTTAGGATGAAAATATTTTAAGTGGGGGGGAGTTGTAACACCCCATTTAATTATTTAGTCGCTTTGTAATTATTTTGTGTGATTATTTTGTCATTGTCTTAGTTAAGGGTATGTGTGTTAGGGTGGGTGTGAGAGTTAGTGGAATGAATTAAATAAAATTAAGTCTTAGGATAATATTGTAATAATAATGATATCAAGGAGGATAAATTCTATTATTATTATTATTATTATTATTATTATTATTATTATTATTATTATTAGTGTTATATTTATTATGATGATTACTAATATTACTATGAGTATTATTAGGATTATTATTAGGACATGGAATATTTACACTTAATAATAGTTGTAATAATATCATTATTATTGGAATTAAGAAACTCAAGATAATTAAGGAAAATAACCCATAATTAGGAGAAAGTAATAGAGAACTTATAGAAAAGTCAGTTTCACGTAAAAGATAAAGAAAGGAAGAAAGAAGGGAGCTACGGCAAGAGGAACAAGGATTTTCCACCATTTTTAAAGAGAAGAAAAGCTTGGTAATTCAGGTAAGGGTGGAGAATGAGATTCTTTAATTGTGGTCTGAACATGAGAGAGTTCATTTCCCTCTTAGAATTTTCTGTGTATCTTTTCTTCTTCTTGAATTGTTTGTGTGCTTGTGTGGTGATTGTTGGGAATTCGTATCCGTGTACTGTTCTGATATGAATCTGTGTTGCATGCTGATTTTGAATAGTAATTTCGTGTGAATTATGCACTATTATTGCTGGGTTCTGATATGGAAACAGATCTGAAATTTTGGGGGTTACTAAGGTTAACGAAAATGGATCCTAACAGTGGAAAACGTTGATAGAATGACGAATTAATGAAGTAGAATTAGGACTCTAAGATTATACTTAGATAAATGGTGTTTTAAGTTTGAAATAGGAGCTTGAAGGTGCTCCAATGGGGGAAAAATCGTACTGATGCGAAACTGGGTTTTTCATTGTGCAGACTGGCTATACGCATATAATAGGGGACCATACGCGTATGGGGGCGTTCCTAGGGGCATACGCGTAGCATACGCACCCCGTCCCAAGAGCCAGTATGGCCATCTAGTCGTACGCGTAAGGTACGCGTGGGGAAGTGGGTTATACGCGTATGGGCTAGCCATTATGCGTATGAGAGGGTTTGAAGGGGTTTTGGAGGAAAATCCTCTCTGGTCATACGCGTAAGGCCTAAGGTAATACACGTATGGAGGCCTAGGCATTTGAGCCCTACGCGTATGATACGCAGGCCCGGGGCGAGGGAAACAGTCCCATATGCGTATGGGCATGGTCATTCGCGTATGGACAAAGTTGTAGTGAAATCTTCCCGTTTTCGCGATTTCTGTCCCGATTTCGTGTGCGATGCAATTTCTATTGATCTGTAAGACTACAATGATATAATGGGACATAGGGGAGCCGGTAATGATAGTAAATATGATAAAACATGGAATTTTACGTAATTATCTTTATGAGATGTGTTTGATGCTTGTGCGCCTAGACAATTGTCATGTGGACGGTCTCGGGTTGTGGTGGTAATTCTGGAGGGAATTACGGTTAGTGTGTGGCTCACGTGTGATCATTGAGGATCATGGGTTATGCATGATTGATTATTATAGTGTGCATAATTGTATTTCAAGCATTCATGTCATGTTGTGTGGAGATGAGCTAGGTGGGAATCCATGATGGGTGCCTAGTCTCGTCCGGACTCCATGTGGGAGTCGAGTGGAGATAATTTGTAGTTCAGAGGAACGTATATGACTTATCCGAATTCCGACGGGAATCGGGTTCTAGGGTGAACCGTATGTGATTGTGATGGTACCACATGCATTGTGTTGTGTCAGTTGAGTTGCATTGCATATGTATATGATTGAATGTGGGCTGAATATGTCGAGTATTGATGTGGCACTTGTATGTGCGTTGTGATTGTATGATTAATGTGATTTGTGTGATAACTACTCCTTAACATGTGATTTTCACCATGTATTATTGAATGTAGTTCTTACTCCTTTTCTGTTGTTGTGTTTGTGCTCCTTGTAGTAGTACAGATGATCAGGTACCCGAGTAGTTCTTGGAGCATGTGTTGCTATTTGATCGAGTCTTATGAGTCGTTCTAATACGTAACACGGGAAGGACGTGGATTTCGTTATTTTCTTCATGTTATTTGTTGTTTGTTATTTGTTACGTATCATGATTTGTTTTGATTAATGTTGTTGAACCACATATTTTGTGGAGATTTGATGTAATTGGAGCTTTAATGCTAAACCATTTGACTTGTTTCCACTGTTTAATCAATTTATGTATTTTTATAAGGAAATAAATTATGAAGTGATTGGATATTTCATGATAATGTTTTGTTGATGTGGCATCCTACGTGTGTAACTCTGATTAATTTCCGCAATTATTTTTTGTATTTTTAATTATTATACAAATGGGTAGAGTAGGGTGTTACAATGGGTGCATTTAATACACCTCGTGATAGCGTTATTTGGGGAAATCAATTTATCTTATATTTCTTACATATATCTCTCATGTGTAATGACCTTCCCGCTTCTTATGGTAATGACCTCATTGGGTGAATCTATGGTTTGTGCCACTGGGTTTCCCTAATATTATTTCAGGAACCCTTTCTTTCCATATTATTTCCCATTTCTTTTTCTTTTTCATGAGGAAATACCCAGGTGGGAACATCATGTCTTCATTTTCTTTGCTCCTAATGATCATGGGAAAGAAAACTAAACATGTTCATGTTCGAGACATCGCATCTCTGTATTCTACTGTGGATATGATTGATAAGATTTTCCATGGCATTAAATTTTCCGGTACATGTCGTGAGAGAGATGTGATAGTGGAACCATGTTCAAAGGAGGAGAAAGTTTATATGGATACCTCTAGCGAGCCATTCGCTCCATGTTTTTATGTTCACTTCCCTATTATTCTTTCGAAATGGATTTTCTGACTACCGTCAATGTTGCTCCTTCTCAGATTACCCAAAACTTTTGGGGTATGCTCAAGTATTTTCAGGTATTCTGTTGGGTGTGTCTCATATGGTCGGAGTGTTTCTTTATTTCTTTAGGAAAGAAATCCTCCCCACCAATGGATGGGTGACGTTGTGCCCTTTTCCTGGTGGTTATCTAATAAAGCTCTTCGGAAACCCTTACGCAGAATGGAAAGATAAGTTTGGACCAATAAGAAGGTGAGATTGTATTTCTCCTGTCACTACTGGGACGAGGGGTGATCCCTTTTTTACTTTATCCTGGTCGTCGCATCCATGGATTATCGAAAGGGTGGACTTGAGTGTTCTTTCAACCCTTGATCATGAAGTGATTCAGCTTTTGAGATGTTTCCGCTCTCTAGAATTTGATACCATTATTAATCGGTATCGCGAGGATGACGATGGAGTGAAGGCTTATTTAGGTACAAAAGAACGCATTTCTTGGCCAAATCTTGTTTTTGCTGCTTTTATGTTTTAAAAATATTTTTATCTGCAGAGGAGATGGCAGAGGCCCCTCTTGACACGAGGAGGGAGCTCTTGGTTATAATGTAAATGGCTCAACAACGGGCGTGGCTTTCTATTTCCCTTCCCTGAGTCGTGACTCGGGACAGTGATGCGAGGCAGTGCAGGACTTCATGAACTTTTGAGGCCACCCTTCCAAGGTTCTTTGAATAGAGGAGGGACCTTATGGACCATCGGAAAGTCGCGAGGCTGGACCGTGGGAGGAAAGGGTAGGAGGTGAACATGTCTCTCCCGAGCCCTGTTTATGGAATAACCATGCTTTTAAGGCAGTGAAGTTTTTCAATCGTCACTTCTTCTTTCTTAAGAAAACGTGGAGTGATAAGTATTCTCACACCATCTGAGGACTTCAGTATAAGATGATTCATGTGAATAAGAATGCTCACGAAGGAGGGAGAAATGAGAAACATTGAAGACGCTTACTAGGGAGATAGCCATTGAGGCTCCTGTCCAGTTTGAAGAGGTAGAACGTCTAAAACAATGTGTTAATAAGGCTCGAGGCACCTTGGATAGCCTAAAGGAGAAGGTATTACAACTCAAGGATTAAGTGGTGGCGACTTCCATTCATCACTTTGAGAAGGCAAGAAGACAGATTATTTTCCCTTATCTTTATTTGGATTTAAGTTTAGGATGGGCAGCTGGTGGACGAAGAATAGACCCTCATATTTTGACCTTTTGTTGTATTAATATGCCCCGAAATGGATTTTTGTAATTGTAATGAACAGTGGCACCCCTTGGGGGCTTCTTTTATGTTAAATGCCATTATTGATATTTACTTTTGTAATCATTTGTTTGATTTTAATCTTTTAGAATTTAACTAAGGGAATCTGTCATCATCGTCCCTATTGTATTGAATTGACTCCTTGTAAGGGGATTTAACAAGGATCCCTCATAACGTTGTGGTTTCCTCTAAGGGAAGAAAGGACTCCTACTTAATGATCCAGCGAGGTGATCACCTGTATGGGTGACAAAGATCCCACTTAAGGGTCTAACTAATTTGATCTCCTCTAGGGGAAACAAGGATCTCACTTAAGGGTCTAGCTAAATGATAGCCTATATGGGCGACAAGGATCCAATGTAAGGGTCCAGCTAAATGATCACCTTTATGGGTGGAAAGGATCCCATTTAAGGGTCCAATGATTTTTATCCCCTCTAGAAGCGCTAAGGATACCACTTAAGGGTCCAACTATTTTGATCGTCTCTAGGGGCAGCAAGGATCCCACTTAAGGATCCAACTAAATAATTTCCTCTAAGGGTCCATCCAAATGATCGCCTCAATGGGCGGCAAGGATCTCATTTAAGGGTCTGGCTAAATGATCGCCTCTATGGGAGGCAAGGATCTCATTTAAGGGTCTAGCTAAATGATTGCACTTTATGGACGTTATTCTCTTGAGTTTTTAGGTTTCCTGTAAAGAAGAGAATATCCAAACATACAGATTCTCTAAAATGATAAAAGTGAAATGCCTCATTAAAAACCCTCTCCCTATGATAAAACGTAGAGGGAAAAGAGTGCTCCCTATGAAATAGCTTATCTTTATAATCAGCAGAGATACAATACTCACCTATAAAAATTATCAATGAAGTAATCAAATAGTAATAAAGAAAAATAAATGACATTTATGCTGATGCCTCAAGACATCATCCCTTCTCGACCTTCAGCCTTCAATCTCCTTCGAGTTTGGAGAGGAAGCCTTCTTGCTTATGCATATTTCTCCTAGTGGCGTTATTCCTGAGCTCATCCTCCCAATTTTTACGCCAAGAGCACAGGTCCTCTTCACCTAGAGGCTTTATGTGTAACACTTTATGGTGAACTCATGGTCTCCTTGTATAAATCCCACTCACCTATTAGGGAGTGGGTACTTAATGCAGAAATACATAGTGGACAAGGTGGTGCCCAGCCGGTTAAAAGTTGGTCGCACTATAATCATATTATATGAAGAGGGGGCATCAATAACCAAATACCTAACCATTATCTCTTTGGCATGATCCAGCTCTCCAAAAGTGATCTTTAAGGTGATACATCCTTTACCCATACCTGTTCTCTAAAGAATCTAACCAACGATCCTCTGAAAGGCTTCAAATCCTCTAGATTGAGGTGAAGTCTTTCAAACTTCTACCATGATAGTATGTCTGCGTAACTCCCTTGATCAACTAGAACTCTCTTAATTCCCCAGTCTTTGCACTTGACGGTAATGACCATGGGGTCATCATTGTGAGAGTGGATGTCATCTACATCCTTCTCCGAGACGGAGATCGTGATATCAAGAGTTTGGCATTCGCCTTTGGTCTGGACTTCTGGGAGGTTTTCTATGCTTAGTATCAGGCAAGCATACCTTCTTCAGGCAGAGTTGGTTGTGGAAAGAGTATTAGTGTGGGTTTTTGTTATCGTATCCGTAGGGATTGTGTGATATTACCGCCGTTCTACAATTGGAATCGTTTTAAACAAAGAAAATATAAAGTTGTTGGTTTGATTTCATATCGCAACGTTCGCATAAAAATTATAATCAATGGCAAAAAATTTCGGTTTTAATCGATTGGTAAAAACATGTCAAGATTAAAGTTCGTTAATCCTTTTTATACGTATCTAATTAATCAAGCATACGAACTTAGTTTTGATCAATACAATCGTGTATCCTCGCGAATCTGTTTATGTCTAAAGCGACTTCGTGAGTATTATTGTTTAAATCGTTAGGCGATGTCTCAACCCAACAATCAAAACAATAAATATTAAGATCAATACAAAGCAAATATTAACTCCCAAATCTATGTCTAGAGCTTGGTTGCTAATAGATAAAGACATTAGATCAAGATTTGAAAAATCTATGTCTAGAGTGATCCAACCCATATAAATACAACATTAAAAGCAAACAACTTCATCATATATTGATCATCAACCTTGTTCATATACAAAAGATCAAAAGAAATACATATAAGCAAGATTAACTACCTCTAATCTAGACACAAATGTGTTTAGCTACCCATCACCATGGTAGCTTGCTTCACAAGTTTCGGAAGGAGATGAAAAAGCATCAATATCGAATAATCAAACTCGAATGTGAATCCACATTCTCAATGTAAAATATCACTCTTGGATGATGAAAACTCAAAAAACTAGGTTGTGGTGTGTAAAAATGGGTTATGATCCCCCAAAAATGACCAAAAGTGCTTAAAGATAACATTCAGGATCTGTCATGTTCGCACTGCGAACAGTTTATTCGCCTAGAGAACATTAAAATAGGCACCTGATGTGCCTCTGCACAGTTAAACCGCCTCTGAGATATTTCAGAAGTTCGCAGTGTGAATGATAATTTGCCTACAAGTTCGCACAACGAACTTAGGCCCATTTAGCTACTGCCTATTTTCTGAGAGCCTTCGCCAGGTCTTCGTTGGAGCGCTGCCACAGAAAGCCTTCACTGGCTTATTCGCACAGCGAACTTAAGGGCCTTTTGCTACTGCCTCAAATATGGGAGCCTTCGCTGGTGCCTCGCCAGACGTTCGCCAAGCGAACATTCGCTAGCAAGTTTGCCTAGCGAACTTACTAAAATTCTTCCCTTCCTTTGGCAACTTTACTCACTTTCCTTGTGTCTCACTCTTTGAAGACTTGATGCCTATTTTCTGCATAATAACACACAAATTAAAGGTACCAAAGGTATTTTCACATATTTGAATAATGGCAAACTTCCAAGTACAAATTTCAACAAATCAAACATAAAAGAGTTGGAAAATGCCAATTATAAATGAGAAATTTAAGGCATGATTGACATCTAACAAACTCTCTCTAACTAACTCTTTGCTTGTCCTCAAGCAAAGTATGCCTCTCATTGAAAACAAGAGGATTTGCTCAAGCATTTAACTCAACCAAGAAGAGATTTATGGCTAAAATAAACAACAAATGTAAACAAGTAATGATTACAAATTCCTAGAATCGAACAATGCAAAAGAACTTAGTTCTTAAACAAATATCAAACAAAGTTTCAAGTAACAACTAAACTATCATGCTCATATCACTCTAACACTCCTCTTCGAAAAAGAATTGAAGGAAATGCGTGCTTACAAACGCGGGGCAAATTCGCTCATCTGACAAATGATGCAAATACAAACCAATTCATACAATATCTAAACGATCAACAAAGAAATCATGGAAGCAAAAAGATCACTAAGGGCTTTTAAGGTTGTAGCTTGGTCTGGTTTACAATAAAGGGACATTTCTAAAGGCCATTGAATCGAAATTTCCGATGCAAAAGAACATTCACTATACAAGGTATTTACACATCCCAACTTCATTCACCACTTTCATTCCTCTATCACAAATCTTCTCAAACTTCCTTATGCACAATTATTTTGGTCTCTATTTTTCTCTTTCAATCCAGCATTCTTTTTCTTTGTTTTTCACATTTATATTCACACATTTTCTTTTTCTTTTCATGCTTGCTTGAAATTTTTCAAAAGTTTTCGCAACATACCATTCTTCTTTTTTATTCTCCCCAACTTATTTTCAACCAAACTTTAAGTGAATGCTCCTTGCTTTTTATGGCAAGGAAATCGATGAAAACAATGTTCAAAGGTTCAAGAAGAAAAAAAATTTAGAATCTCTCAAAATTCAATGATGAACTAAAATTTCAAATTATGTACATACACAAAGTTCATCACTAAAACGAGATCTAAACTGTTTAGGCTCAAAAGGTTAACGAATACTGACTTACTCACGGGTAAATTACTGTTTAGAAATGGTTGTGCTCATTATCAACAAATGTCTTGATCATTTCTAATGCTTCCACAAAATCAAACAAATCATAAGATAAAGCATGAATCAAAAGTACTAAACAAAATTTATCAGCCATCCTATGCATTTAGTAGACAATGGAGGTTTTCTCACCATTTTGGCTTTTGGACCTAAGTGATACAAGCATTCAACAAAGTTGCAACAAGAAACAAAATTACATTTGCATAAGGAAAAGAAGTTCTTAACATTCTAAATTCTAGAAAGAGGTAACCATGTACCTTGCCAACATTTATATGCTTAAATACTATCATTGCCATCCAAACTTAGAAGAATCTTCCTTGATGAACTATCATCACCAACCTAGAAATTATTACATTTCCACACCAAAAATGGAAACATTAAAATTCCCACAAGAATACCAACAATACACAAAAATAAGCATACCAACGATAACACCTTAAGAGTTTAACATTCCTAACTGAAGAATTCAACTCTTAACAACAGAAAAAAAACGAAAGTAAAAACGCAAGTTGAACATTTGTAACTAAAAAATTCAACTAAATAACAATAATAATAATAATAATGTGCTATAGTGTAGAAACACCAACAAAAGTATTTGTACCCCAAAATGGTACTTAGTACAACAATATTCAAAATGCTCCACAAAGTGGATAAAGTACAACAAAAGATAGTACAATAATCATAAATATCTAACAATGATCAAATGCAAATAGAAACTTCACTTTGTAGACCAAAGGAAGTTGCATAGGATCATGCTCAAAATGACATCGACAAAAAAAAGAACTAGTCCTCCTCGAACTCAGTCTCCTCCAGCTAAACCTCATCACCAGAACCAGACACCTCCATAGAACCAGACTCAGAACCATCATCACCAACAACATCATCATCTATGGCCTCCTCAACAGCATCCTCATGACCTACATCTGCCCCCTCGCCAAACTGTGGCCTGGCCTCAGGCCACGCAGCATGTGCTAGGAACTGCTCCCTAGACATCATCGAGTGCTCCACTGTGGGTTCCCTATACTGCAGCTGAAGTACCTGCATAGAGTCATGTAAGTCAATCATGGCGCGCTGAGTCGCCTCCATCCAATCCCAGTTATAACTGCAGACCTCCCTCTGAAAGGGATCAAAACCATGAGAGTCAGCCAATCCTGAACCAGATGCACCGTCAGCATCAGTACCAACGCTAAATTTCTGTCCTCCTTTCCATCCTTTGGGACTACAGAACTTGTCCACATATCGGTCATCAATAGCGGCAGGAACCGTCACCTGACGATGGGAGGGTACTTTCACCCTTGCATGCACACACAACAACATAATCAAACAAGGAAAAACTAAAGGACAGTTCTTCCTAGATCCAGAACCAAGTCCGCTTTCAACCACTGCACGCATCTCATCCGCGATGATTCGAGCCACATCAATCTGCACATTTATTAGAATATTGTGGACAAGGTGAGCTATAGGGATTGGCACAGTGGAGGTGTGCGACTTTGGCTTAATATTGGTCAAAATCAACAAAAGAATAAGTTGAGCAAAAGGACGCATGTCCTCCCTATGATATCTCCTAGGAACCCCAGATGGGTTCAATTCAACAGTCTTTCCTTCAACCAACAAATCACGAGTAATCGTATCAACATCTCTATGCAACCTTAAAGTATGGTGATAAACGTCTATCTCATTCTCTCCTAAAGTCAAAGGGTTACCTAAAACAGTGTTGATGGTGTCACGGTCGAACTTTACCTCCCGTCCGCAAACCAAAGTAGTCCATGTGAACACCTCATCATCATTCGGGAGTGCATTTGCGTAGAACTCTCGAACTAACTCCACATTGTAACAATCACCAGGTGTGATCAATTTCCCCCACTTTTTGCTTTCAAGGAATCCCGCTACCGCCCGGTAGGATCCTTGTGGGTTGAGGTTGAAACGCTTCTCGGGTAGGATGCTCCTCTTCTCAAGCGTGAGGTATCGAGCAGCTTTTTTTGCTCCTTTAAATCGGTCCAAATCAAACTGGATTAGAGCCGGACGTGATGTGCTTCCGACTTTTCATTTCTTGGAAAGAACGATCTTAGGAGCCATATGCAAAACCATCAAACAAAACCAACCAGCCAATACACAATTTTCATTAGTGAGGAAATAAAACAACTAACATCAGAATCAAAAATTAACATCACAAAAAAATTGAAAAATTTGCCTTGTTCGCCCATAAGTTCGTAGGACGAAGCCCTAGCGAACACTCGCCCCAGATTCGCTAGGCGAAATCCTGGCGAATATTCGCCCCAGGTTCGCAAGGCGAACTAATGGCGAACCCTGTGAATTTCTGATACTGCAGGTTCTGGCTACACTTACGTTAACAACAAATTCTTCACAAACACATTATATTCCCTTCCTATTGATAGAACCCACTTGCAATATAACAGAATCAACAAGAACACAACATGCATTGGAAAACTATTTAACCTAGAATCAAGTTTTTCTTTATGTTCTACAACTAATCCTAACCACATTTT
This sequence comes from Lathyrus tuberosus, assembly GCA_022829125.1. NCBI lineage: Eukaryota > Viridiplantae > Streptophyta > Magnoliopsida > Fabales > Fabaceae > Lathyrus > Lathyrus tuberosus. The sequence continues at coordinate 7,133,916 of JALAZF010000093.1, forward strand.
ACTATGAAGAATTAAAGGAGAGAACGAACTCAAACCTGTGATACTGATAAGATTTGTTTGGAAAATTAGCAAGATGTTGCAGAATTATTCAAAGTGCTCATGAGATGTTGTGAGGGTGAGACTTACAAAGTTTATGAGTATTGTGAAATGAGAGTGGTAAGTGAGGTGCGGTAGGGTTTCCTCAACAAAGTCTGAAGAATGGGTCTTGGGCCCTAATATCTGGCCCACTCACTTATTTCACACTTTTTAAGTGATGTGGCAGCAGACAAATTAAGCCTGTCTCGCTATGTTTGCCGTGCAAACTAGCCAGCGAATGCTCGCTCCAGGTTCGCAGTTAGAACTTCCCAGAGAAGCTGACAGAAGTTTGAAAATTTTTAGTGTCTGCTAGCACATCCTTCACACTCATTCTAAACAACTTATAATACACAAAACCAGTAAAAATGCAGGAATACTTACAATGTTGAAGTGCCTCCCAACTAGCGCTTTGTTTAACGTCGTTTGAGCTCGACGGTCTAGAGGCTTGAAACCTCGAAACTAAAAGCTCATGGATTAGCTTCCGAGAAAAACACTCCAACAACAAAGACTTCAACCATTATCATGACCAGCTCTTGATCCCCTTTTCCTTAAGAAGGAAAAGTCCCAACACGATTTCATCATTGCCGATTTAGCGTCTTCATCCTTCTTTTTCCACAAAGCCTCTCTTGCAAATTCTTTTTCCTTATGAGTGTCTTCTTCCACTAGACTTGAGTACATCACTCATTCGAAGAGTGTGAAACATGCTTCTTCCTCACTAGTCCTCACCTTTATGATGCTTTTATTAACATCTACCACCATGTTTGCTGTTTTCATGAAGGGTCTTCCAAGGATGATTGGAGTATCCTCATCTTCGTCCATATCTATGACCACAAAATCAACCGGAAAAAAAAATTTATCCACTTTTAATAACACATCCTCCACAACACCATGAGGACGAGTCCTTGACTTTTCCTCAAGTTGCAACATCATGGTGGTTGATTTCACATCCATGTTCTCAAGTCTTTTGACCACGGACAAAGGAAATAAATTGATGCTAGCACCCATGTCGATCAAAGCTTTACATTTAAACTCATTACCTATAGTGATAGGTAAAGCTACTCTTCCTGGATCTTTTTCCTTCCGCAGAAGTATACTTTGAACAACGGCACTATAATTGGCATTGAGATCAATGTTTTCCTTATCCGTGTACCTCTTCTTTTTTTCGTAAGTATGTCCTTCATAATTTTGGCATACTTAGGCATTTGTTCGAGAGCCTCAGAGAAAGGAATAGTTACTTGCGACTGACTAAATAAGTCCAAGAATCTCGCTTAATTCTTATCATTTTCATTTTTATTAGGAGCAAGAGGATATGGTAACCTTCTTTGTAGAACTTCTCTTTCATACTCCTTTCTTTTTGTCTCTTTTTTCTTCTTCTCCTCTACATTATTTTTTTCAACTTCAACCTCTTCATCATTTTTTTCAACTTCCTCCTCTACAGTCTCATTCTCATTTTCTACTACCACCTCTTTTTCAACTTCTCCACCTATTTTTCTTCCACTTCTTGTAAAAATGGCCTTGCAATGTTCCTTTGGATTTGTTTGAGTGTTAGCGGAAAAGGATGGCCCCGGTTATTGCTCGGCTAATTGCTTCGCAAGTTGCCCAACTTGAGATTCAAGATTCTTGATTGAAGCTTCAGTACTCTTTTGGGTGGCCATTAACAATTGCATGAATTGAGTGAAAGTATCTTCCATCTTTGAACTTCCACCTTGATCTTGTGTTGGTTGATAAGGATTTTGACGGTAACCTTGTTGATAACCAGGATTACTCCCTCTTGGTTGGTAACCTTGGTTGTTTTGGTATGGTTGTTGAGTGTTTTGATAAGGTGGTCTTCCTTGATAACCTTGATTTGGATTTCTAGCATAATTCACTTCTTTTACAACCAGAGGACAATACCCGGTAGGGTGATCTCCTCTGCATAATTCACAAACAGCTACCTGAACACTCTTGCTTGGCAATTCTTGCATCTCTTTTAGTTGTTGTGGAAGCTTTGAGATTTGTTAAGTTAACAACTCCACTGGTTGGGATAGCAATTTGTATTAAGCAAGAATTGCATCACTGGTTCCCAACTCGATCATTCCCGGCTTTATTTGCGTAGTACCACGATTATGGTTCCCTTGATGATCATTGAGTGCCATCTTATAAATGATAGAAATTGCTTCGTTAGCACTTTTGGTCATTAAAGAACCGCCTAAAGTAGCATCCAACAAGGTCTTGTGAACCGGTTGGAGACCATTTCTGAAAATGTGCACTTGCGTAAGTTCATCAAAACCGTGACCCTTGCATTTTCGTAGCATGGATTTGAATCTCTTCCAAGCTTCGTTGAGGGATTCATTTCCGCCTTGAGAGAATACTGTAATTGTCGTTTTTGCCTCCATGAACCGATTATGTGGGAAAAATCATTCTAGGAATTTTTCTTCTAACACATTCCAATCCGTCATAATCACAGTCGATTGATCAAGATACCATTCCTTCGCCTTCTCGATTAAGGAATGAGGAAAAAGTCTCTTGAACAATGACTCCTCTTCAGCTTTAGGCGCTCCCGTTGCACCTGCAATTTCGTAAAATTTTGTGAGATGAGTGAAGGGATCCTCATGATCAATACCGGTGAAAGGATTTTGGTATAGAAGAGCAAGAATTCCGGTCTTCATCTCAGAGTGCCTCCCATTGTGGGCATTACACGCAAACTGAGGCGTGTGCCTCAGACTGTTGGTACAAGGCGTTGAAGCAAGTGGTGGTGGTGTTGGTGATGCTGCCATGTTTGGCGTAAACTGTGGTGCTGGTGTACAAATAGAACTTTCTCCTCTCTCTCGTCTTTCCTTGGCAAGTTGCATCCTCCGTATAGTTTTGCTATTCAACTTACGCGCAGTTCTCTCAATCTCAGAAAAGAAGTTGATCTGCAAATAACTTTCCTCGCATAAACAGGGTCTGCAAAACTTAGCCAAACAAATTAAGAAGCTCAAGAAAAAGTAACTGAGATAAACAAAGTATAAAACATATCAACTATTGCAATGCTTGCAATATCAAACAACAATCCCCGGTAACGGCGCCATTTTGTTGAAAGAGTATTAGTGTGGGTTTTTGCTATCGTATCCACAGGGATTGTGTGATATTACCGCCGTTCTACAATTGGAATCGTTTTAAACATAGATCATGTTCCGGACTGGGCCGGGGACCTGCTTCACATCCAAGCAGGCCCAGCCCACATGCTCTGGGGCGGTCCATACGAAGGATTTAGTCAAGCCAGTGTCGGGCAAGTGTCACACCATAGTGTCGGGCATAAATGGTGTAGAGCTTCGGGCAGAAGCATTGAGCCTTCCCCGGATTCATCCCCCTCCCCGACACGAGGATGTTGCTCCTCGCTAGGAGTCATCTCCGTCCACGCAGTAAGTCCTCCCTGCGAGGACACGTCTCTCCCCGCCATGCAAGAGTCCTCCCCGCGAGGACACGTTCTCACGTAACCGCTCCACTCCCGATGGAATCGGTCTGCCCTAATTCCGGAGATCTAGGAACGGTTACCCCAGGGCGAAGACCACGTGCTGGTCTTCACTACGCCACGTAAGCCCTGGCACTTACTTGGATTGGGCCTGGCAATCCAGCCCAATGCAAGTAACCATTGGCCCTGCGCTGGGGGCTCTATAAATACCCTCTCACTTGAGAGGGTCAGGTTACACACTTTCTTACTCTCACTTCCGTACTTGCTTTTACTCTGACAACCACCTTACTTGAGCGTCGGAGTGCCTTGCAGGTACACCCCCCGCCGTCTTTCAACCTCACCGGAGCTAAAGTTCAACAGACGTCGTTGGCCACTAAAAACTGTCTGATCCAGGTACGATCAGTGGCGCCGTCTGTGGGAAATTATAAGCTTCCCCGTTTTTCTGCTCGATAAACCAAAGCTTTCTCCATTCATCACCAACATGGCCAATCCGACAGTTAACCAGGCTCTAGACACCGTGCTCGCACAACTTGAGAACGGGAACCACCGTGAGGACGTCGTCATCCTCAACGGCGGCGAAGGCGACATAAGAGACGAGCAGACCGCCTCCCCGGACTCCTAAGATGTGGCTTACAACGCCGCCCTCCAGGACGATCAGCATGCCATTCTCCAACCCGTTTCTCCGCCGCCCAGTGCGGACCCGAGCACCGTGGCCTTGTTTGCATTGATCAACCAGACCAATCAGCTGATCACGCAACAGAACACCAGAATTGAAGCCTTGGAGCAAGGACGGGCACAACGATCTTCCGCGCGAAGACATCATCGTCCCCCGTCACCTCGCCGTTCTCCTTCCCCGCGAAGGACCCCTTCCGAAGAATCTCGGACCCCGTCGCCGGTGCGCCAGGGTCACCGACCGCGTCTCGAGCGCCCCCAGCCGAAGATGTCCCAGAAACGCCCTTGTTCCCTGCCTCAGATGGAACCCAGGGCCTCCACCACCTCCAAGAAGTCCAAGCAGACCGAAGAAAGACCAAAGAACCGTTCGAGGAACTCCCCTCCACGGCACCATCGATCACCTTTGAGATCCCCGGCTGGCAGCGACGACGAGGACCAGAGGACCCCTTTGTCGTAGGAAATCATGAACGCCCCAATCCCTGCGGACATGGAGAAACCCCCACCATTGGGGACCTATGACAGGCTGACCGACCCTGATGATCACGTGGAGAATTTCGAAGCAATGCTCGACTTCCGAAACGTCAGGGGAGCCATCAGGTGCAGGCTGTTCCCCACCACCTTGCGGAAGGGATCCATGACTTGGTATAAGGGTCTGGAACACGGGTCGATCACTTCATGGAAGCAACTGAAGCAACGCTTCACTAAACACTTCACCGCGTCTCGTCGACACCCGAAGATGGAGGCTGCCCTAGAAAGCATCTTCCAAGGGAGGAACGAATCTCTCCGAAACTACATCGAGAGGTTCAATAAAGAAGCCGTCGAGGTCCATACGACCGACGACATGAAGAAATATTTAATTATCCATGGACTGCGTGTCGGGTCTGACTTTGCCAAATCCATAGGCCTCCGAAGACCCCGGTGTCTCGAGGACCTTCTCGCTCGAGCTCAGAAGTACATCGAACTCGAGGAGACGGAAGCAGCTCAGATCACCCTTGAGACGAGACGCAGAGAGTGCCCCCGCGGCCACAAAGATGAAGACTCTTCTCCTCGACGAGGAGGAGAGAGAAAGAAAGAGAACTGCAACCGTGATCCTCGGGAACCGCGCGGACCGGCTGGCCGATTCACGGGGTACACCCCGCTCAACGCTCCCCGGGCTCGGATCCTCTCCGAATGCCAGAATTCCGAGTTTGTGAAAGGAGGAGTTTGCTTCCCGAAGCCCGCTGCTCCCAAATCAAACGTTGACAAATCAAAGTACTGCAAGTTCCACCGGAGCCACGGGCACGTGACCGAAGACTGCATCCATCTCAAGGATGCAATTGAGATTCTCATCAAAGAGGGGCACTTGAAGAAATATGCCCAAAAGAATGACCCTCCTCGTCCGAGTTCACGGGAAGCGCAGAACGTCGAGGAGACAACACCTCCTCCCGGCGACAACCAGCTTCAGGTCGCCCTCAGCGTCACTCGACCCGAGGACTTCTTTGTCCCCCCCCCCGATCATTGAGGGCGAAGAGGTAATCCGCAACATGTGGGCGACCTTCCCCGATGAGGACCCCGTCACTGCCCGCAGTACCTGGGAAGGCTTCCCCAAAGCAATGGTCATCTCCGGAGGCGGTCCCGAGAAATTTTCGGTTGGATCAATCAAGCGAAAGTTTGACGAACTGGAATCCGCGACATCGGCAAAAGCGACCACCCTCGAGAAAGTGCGGGGAAACTCCAATCCCATCACCTTCTACCTCGAGGAACTCCCCGGGGGAGCACCAAATGCCACTATTCCCCTCCTAATCAGGGCGCAGATGGCGAACTTTGACGTCCGAAGGATCCTAGTCGACCAGGGGAGCTCGGTCGACATCATGTATTCTCATTTGTTCGCGACCCTTCAGCTTGACGAGAGGCATTTGACCCCGTACGTCGGTTCAGATCTACAGGGGTTCAATGGAACCACCACCAGACCATGGGGTTACGTGGAGCTAATGGTTACATTCGGGGCCGAAGACACTGCCCGACAGGTGAAGATCCATTTCCTGGTGGTCGATTGCCCGTCCCTTTATAACTACATCCTCGGGAGGACCACCCTGGCCGAGCTTACGGCGGTACCATCAATGATCCACCTCAAAATGAAGTACTACATGACCAGGGGACGGGTAGTGACGATGCACGGGGATATCGACACAGCCAGAAGGTTCTTCAACGCCGCCATCAAAGGCCTAAGTTCCATCGGCCCCAAACCCAAGACCGTGTCCAAGCCACCCCAAGATGCCGAACAGGTACCTCTCCCGCGCGTCAACGCGGTCGACCTCGACAGCAGGTTCTCCGGCGAGCCCGACGAAGACAGAGTCGAAGATCTCAACTACCAGGCGGAGAACAACGGGCAGCCTCTCCACCCAGCTCGCCCCATCCCAGACGGAGACTTTGAGCTCGTGGTACTCGGGGACGATCCAGACCGCAACGTGAAGATCGGCACCGGTATCCCCGACCTGGCGAAGGAGCAGCTGAAGGCGTGTCTGAGGGAGAATGCTGACCTCTTCGCGTGGAGCGCGACCGAGATGCCTGGCCTCGACCCCGAGGTGGCTTGCCATCAGCTCGCAGTAGATCCGGCCGCTAGGGCCATAGCACAACGTAGGCGTAAGCAGTCTCCCGAGAAAGCGGAGGCTACCGAAAAAGCTGTAAAAGACCTCCTAGAGGCAAATTTTATTTCGGAAGCCAAATACACGACATGGCTGTCCAACGTTGTACTTGTTAAAAAGAATAATGGAAAATGGAGAATGTGCGTTGATTACACTGATCTTAACCGGGTTTGCCCGAAAGACTGTTATCCCTTGCCTAACATCGACCAGCTGGTCGACAACTCTGCATGTTACAAACTATTATCCTTCATGGACGCTTACTCGGGATACAACCAAATTCCCATGGACAAGGTTGACAAACAACACACGGCCTTTATGACCGCGTCGGGCAACTACTATTACAACGTAATGCCCTTCGGTCTGAAGAATGCCGGTGCGACCTATCAACGGATGATGAACAAGGTTTTCCGGGCTGAAATTGGCGACATGCTCGAGGTCTACATGGACGACATGATCGTCAAGTCTGCAGAGGAAGTCGACCACGCCGCGCACCTCAAGAAAGTGTTCGACACGGCGAGGAGGTGCCGCATGAGGTTTAACCCCGACAAGTGCACCTTCGGCATCTGGGCATGGAAGTTCCTCAGATTTTACCTCACAGAACGAGGAATCGAGGCAAACCCCGACAAGTGTAGGGCATCATCCGAGCTCCCTACCCCAGACTCAAAGAAGTCGATACAATCATTGAACGGGATGTTCACCGCCCTTTCCCGCTTCGTCGCCAAATCCGCACAGTACGCACTCCCATTTTTCAAACTTCTTCGACAAAAAGCGGAGTTTGATTGGAGCGACGAATGCGAGCAAGCACTCGCCCACTTAAAACAAGTCCTGTCACAACCCCCGGTCCTCTCACGGCCTGAGACCGGGGAGACACTCTTCTTGTATCTTGCGATCACGAGTGAAGCAGTCAGTGTTGTCCTCATTCGGGAAACCACGGATGGGCAGAAGCCAGTTTACTTCACGAGCAAAGCCCTCCAAGGCCCCGAGCTCAAATATCAACAAATCGAGAAAGTCTCCCTGGGCCTCGTCACCGTGGCCAGGAGGCTACGCCACTACTTCCTCGCCCACACCGTCGTCGTAAGGACCGAACAGCCTATAAGACAGCTCCTCGGGCGACCGGACATGGCGGGGAGGATGCTCAGGTGGTCGCTTGAACTCGCCGAGTTTGATATCCAATACGAAGGGAGGAAAGCCCTGAAGGCACAGGTGCTGGCCGACTTCGTAGCAGAGATGACCGTCCCAGAGACTTCGACCAATAGATCACATAAATGGACGATCTACGTCGACGGGGCGTCCAGTCCAAAGGGAAGCGGGGGGGGCATCATCCTCGAAAATGAGGAAGGCATTTTGATCGAGGTATCCCTCGAGCTGTCATTCCCGACATCGAACAACCAAGTCGAATACGAGGCCTTCCTCACAGGACTTCGGCTGGCGGAGGACCTCGGCGCCAAGGAGGTCAAACTCTTCACCGATTCCCAGCACGTGGCCTCGCAAGTCCGAGGGGAGTACCAAGCCAAGAATGACAGCCTCATAAAATACTTGGCTTTGGTAAAAGAAAAAATGAAAAAGTTCACCTCCGCGGAAGTAACTCACATCCCCCGCGAGCCCAATGCCCGAGCAGATGTCTTATCCAAGTTGGCAAGCACCAAGAAGAAAGGCGGGAACAAATCCGTCATACAAGAGGTGCTTTCCCGCCCGAGCATTGACAAACCGGCCATGGTTTCGGACATCAACGCCATCGGGGACAGCGATTGCTGGATGACCCCGGTATACGAATACCTCGCGACGGGCAAACTTCCCGATGATCCCAAAGAAGCAGGAATGGTCAAGAGGCGGGCGTGCTCGTACACTATTGTCGAGTATAAGCTATACCGGCGAGGGTTCTCTATCCCCCTCCTCAGGTGTGTCGAGGAGACTAAGGTCCCCGGCATTCTCTAGGAAATCCACGAGGGAATCAACGCACAACACCTCGGCGGCCGCTCATTAGCCCGTAAGGCGCTTCGAGCGGGATACTACTGGCCCACCATACAACAAGACGCCAAGGAACACGTCAAGAAGTGCGAGAGATGCCAGCGACACGGGGACATGCACCTCGCCCCTCCCAGTGAGCTCAAAACGCTATCCTCCCCGTGGCCGTTCGCTTGGTGGGGAATGGACATCCTTGGCCCCTTCGTCGTAGGATCATATCAAAACAAATACCTCATCGTCGGGGTGGATTACTTCACGAAGTGGATCGAGGCGGAAGCACTGGCCAAAATCACGGCCTTTAACATACTGCATTTTTACAAAAGAAACATCCTTGCCCAATTCGGCGTGCCTCAAGCTATTGTCACCGACATCGGGACCCAGTTCACCGACAAGAACTTCCAAGACTTCGTCACCAAACTGGGCACGAAGCAGCACTTCACGTCGGTCGAGCACCCCCAAACAAACGGGCAGGTTGAGGCGGCGAACAGGGTAATCCTCGAGGATTGAGACGCCGATTAGGCGATGCCAAACAACGGTGGGTCGAGGAGCTACACAGCGTCCTATGGGCCTACCGAACGACCCCGCACTCCACGACCGGGGAGACCCCTTTCCGTTTGACCTACGCAACGGAAGCAGTGATCCCCGTGGAGATCAGGGAACCCTCGAGAAGGACAGAAGCCCCCCTCGACGGGGACGCGAACGATGAAGCCTTGAGGGAAGAGCTCGACTTCGTCGAAGAAACACGCTCGGGCGCTTCTCTCCGAGAAGCGTCACTTAAACAAAAAATAACACTACGTTATAAATACAAAGTTATCAAACGTGATTTTCAGGTAGGCACCCTCGTCCTGCGCAGGAACCAGAAGGACTCGCGAGAAGGAAAACTCGCCGCGAACTGGGAGGGCCCGTACCGCGTCCGCGGGAAAACGGGGCAGGAGCCTACTTCCTCGAAAATCTGCACGGGGAAGAACTTGCTCGACCATGGAATGCTGAGAAGCTCAAACAGTACTATAGTTAAGCACTGCCCGCGGCTCACTAGCACCGCGATCACGGGGACACGCTTAGGTACGAACGCGACACCCCTATACAGAACACGATGATCAGAGACCGCGTTGTGTGTGCGCGAGGACCTTTGATCCGACGGGGATACCTCGATCGAGGCCCGCCTTCGTTGTACCAACTGGGCAGAACACCCAGCTCGCGATGGGAAATTCATGCCACGAAGCTAAGACCTCGATCGAGCTCTTAGCCTCGTTGAAGGTCGGAATATGCCTCCGGCCGCCCGACCAGCTCTCCACGCGGTCAGGGACTATCAAGGTCGAGCAAGTCTCAAAGCCTTATTACTTAGGCAAAAATAAAGTATAACAAACAATACATCACACACGATTCAAACCATGCAAACAATACTAGCAAGTAAACAAGGGTACATTAAAACGGGCAGAAGCCCAGTGTACAAATATTACAAAAATGCCAAAAAGCCCCTAGCACATATGCCAGGCACAAATCATTACAAAGAAAACGGCGCGCAGGCCGAACAACCAAAAGAACTACACAGGGATCTCATCCTCGATCCGCCCTCCATCTTCCTCTTCCCTCTCCTCTGGAAGATTGAGCTTGTCGTCGACCACACGAAGGAACGGGTCGATTCTGTCGAGCACCAGCGGAACCCCTGGATTCTCAGCGCCGATCTGATCCACGAAATTCTTAAAACCTATCTCCAGAGCTTCCATACTATCTGCCTGAAGCTCCCGAATCTTGCCAATCAGAGCGGCGCGGTCAGCAAGGTTTTTCTCCACGGGAGATTCATCCTCCGCGGGACGGACAGCAACCTCCAACTCCTTGACCTTTTCTCGAGAGCGATCAAGCTCCTCTTGAGTCGCCCTCAGGGCAGATTTGACCTCGTTCAGCTCGTAGAGGGTGTTGGCTTGGTCCTCACACTCGGCCTGCGCCTTCAGCAAATCAGCCGCAACCTTGTTCTTCTCCTTCTCGAGGGCAGTATAGTCGTCTTTCAGCTTCTTTAGCTCAGAGGAAGAGGGGGCCCTATCGTTCAATATCAAGGCAGTCTCGAAGACCCGCATCATGGCCGCAAGGTCCTCGACAAGCGCCTCTCTCCTGGCCGCCCCGTCCATACCCAGAACCGCCTTCACCTCGGCGTCAGCGATGATAGGGGGGCTTCCCCCGAAGAAATTCCGCTGGAGATGGCAAGCGGGAATCTGAAACTTCTCCGGCGAGGCAGGGTCCACGAGATCCACGAGGGCAGGTCCCTCGGTCCTTGCTTTCTTGGCAGGGGTGCTCTCCGGGGGAGGGGACTGGCTGCATTGTGGCGAGGAGGAGCCACTCGTCGTTCCAACCGGCACTGCAGTCTGGATAATCTCTCGGACACGGCTCTTGGTGCGCTTGGGTGTCCGCTCGGCGGCCAACTTCATGATACGCTCGGTGGCGTTAGACATTTGAGCTACAAGAGAAAACACAGAAAAAGTTAGCACAAAGAGACAAAGCAAAATAAAGGCCCGAACAGGGCGAGGAAATCCCACCTAAGAACCTCTTGGCCTCGTCGGGAGACTTGCATTCGAGGAGCCCCCGGGTGTTTATATAGCGAGCCTCTCGCACAACCCTCCCTTGGGAGTCGAGGAGGAAGTTTCCATCCCTACCGACACATTCTGCCCGGTTGAAAGCATTGACAAAGGCGACCAACGTGGCATACGCCCCCCTGTCATCCTCCGACAACGCGCTATGTTTCACAACGTAATCCTCGGTGCCGAGCGCGAAGTGGGCGTCCTCCCACTCCAGGGGACACTTGGACACGAACCTCTCTCCCCCAGATCCGTCGGGAACAATGTCATAAAGTGTACCCACGGCCGAGTGCGTCGCGGGCATGACATAGTAGAACCTTCTCTTGAAGCCCCTTATTGAATCTGCGTACGCCTTGAACAACTTCCTGGGTTGTTTGAGAGAAACCCAACTATGTCGCTCATTGTCCGTTGAGCGTTGCAAATGGAAGACGCGGAAGAAGAGCTCGAGGGTGATCCCAATCTGGAGATAGTCGCAGACGATTTCAAACGCCCGCATAAAAGCAAGCGCGTTGGGGTGAAGCTGCGACGGCGCCAAGTGCAGACGGTTGAAAACCCCTAGTTGGAAGCTATTGAAGGGGAGGCGGATACCGGCCTCTTTAAAGGCGAACTCGTACATGGGAAACCGCAGCCCGCGATAGTTCGAGCAGATGCGATGGTGTACCCGGGGCTGGTAAACTGTCCATGTGGCCTCCTCTCCTTCGGGGACGTTCTCGACAAAGGCGAACGCGTCTGTGTCGTCAACTGAGAAACACGACCCTAGACGCAGAGGCTCTTCCCCGGCCCATTCGGCTGCCAGACGCACGGTCGCCTCCCCGGGGATCTGAGCGGGTCCATCCACGTCGGGCTCGGTGTCTACGTAGAGAATCCCCAGAATCCTCGCGGCCATTTTTACCTGAAAAGCAGAGAAAACAGGTGAATTCGTCGGTCACGATCAAGTCCACCCTTCCACCGTAGATCAAGTGAAAGGGCAGCGAGCAAGAAAATATTCGGGGACACGGCGAACTGCCCGAGGCCGTCACCCCGTCCTTTCTCTCTTCGCTCCCCGATCTCCCCATCTCACTTCCATGTGACATTCATCGCGCGTCCTCGGCGCATTCATAAGAGTCCTCGGGACATTCATCTTGCCCTCGGTATGTTCATCCTAAACCACCGTCAAAACCCACCGGAACCCTAGGAACGTCCCGCCGTTCCCGGCGGAACCCTAACGGAGCGCCGGGAATACCCTCTACCCGCCGGAAAACTACTAAAAAAGATAAAACAAAATGAACCATAAAGGATAAAGAACTTACTTGAGCAGTAGAGAGCGGACTAGAACTGCAGAAACGGCAGTGCACGGCGGCGTACGGCGGCGGAGCAGTAACGGTGACTAGATGAGATGCAGAGCGAAAAAGGTGGGAACGTGAAAATGGCACAAACTCGCCCCTTTTATAAGCCCCTCACGAGCTTCGAGGAGTCCCTAGGCAATCGAGTATGCTACCCTAGGGTAGCCGCCCTATGCAATAATGAGGTGTGACATGTGGTGCACGCTTCCCCATGCACGTCTGTTCATTCCCTCACACACGTCTCTTCATTCACCTCGGCCGTGACTCCTCGTATCCCCGCGACTTTTCTCCTCTAAGGCCAGTCTCGCACGAGCATGCCTGTTCATTTCTGCCCGGTTCACCAACTGCTCCCCTCTCGAAGCCTCTTCCCGAACGAGCACGCCTTCGACATAACCTGGACCCTTAAGTCATCACTCTGACGTCTCAGAGCAACGACTTGGGGGCCTCCTGTTTCAGACTGGGTCGGGGACCTGCTTCACATCCGAGTAGGCCCAGCCCACACGCTCTGGGGCGGTCCATACGAAGGACTTAGTCAAGCCAGTGTCGGGCAAGTGTCACACCACAGTGTCGGGCACAAATGGTGTAGAGCTTCGAGCAGAAGCATTGAGACTTCCCCGGAGTCATCCCCCTCCCCGACACGACGATGTTGCTCCTCGCTATGAGTCATCTCCATCCACGTAGCAAGTCCTCCCCACGAGGACACGTCTCTTCCCGCCATACAAGAGTCTTCCCCGCGAGGACACGTTCTCACGTAACCGCTCCACTCCCGATGGAATCGGTCTGCCCTAATTCTGGAGATCTAGGAACGGTTACCCCAGGGTGAAGACCACGTGCTGGTCTTCACTACGCCACGTAAGCCCTGGCAGTTACTTGGATTGGGCCTGGCAATCCAGCCCAATGCAAGTAACCGTTGACCCTGCGCTGGGGGCTCTATAAATACCCTCTCACTTGAGAGGGTCAGGTTACACACTTTCTTACTCTCACTTCCGTACTTGCTTTTACTCTGACAACCACCTTACTTGAGCGTCGGAGTGCCTTGTAGGTACACCCCCCGCCGTCTTTCAACCTCACCGGAGCTAAAGTTCAACAGACGTCGTTGGCCACCAGAAACTGTCTGATCCAGGTACGGTCAGAACATATAAAGTGGTTGGTTTGATTTCGTATCGTAACATTCGCATAAAAATTATAATCAACGGTAAAAAGTTTCAGTTTTAATCGATTGGTAAAAACATGTCAAGATTAAAGTTCGTTAATCCTTTTTATACGTATCCGATTAATCAAGCATATGAACTTAGTTTCGATCAATACAATCGTGTATCCTCGCGAATCTGTTTATGTCTAAAGCGACTTCGTGAGTATTATTGTTTAAATCGTTTGACGATGTCTCAACCCAACAATCAAAAAAATAAATATTAAGATCAATACAAAGCAAATATTAACTCCCAAATCTATGTCTAGAGTTTGGTTGCTAATAGATGAAGACATTAGATCAAGATTTGGAAAATCTATGTCTAGAGTGATTCAAACCATAAATACAACATTAAAAACAAACAACTTCATCATATATTGATCATAAACCTTGTTCATATACAAAAGATCAAAAGAAATACATATAAGCAAGATTAACTACCTCTAATCTAGACACAAATGTGTTTAGCTACCCATCACCATGGTAGCTTGCTTCACATGTTTCGGGAGGAGATGAAAAAGCATCAACGTCGAATAATCAAACTCGAATGCGAATCTACCTTCTAAATTAAAATATCACTCTTAGATGATGAAAACTTAGAAAAGTAGGTTGTGGTGTGTAAAAATGGGTTATGATCATCCCAAAAATGACCAAAAGTGCTTAAAGATAACATTCAGGATCTGTCATGTTCGCACTGCGAACAGTTTATTCGCCTAGAGAACATTAAAATAGGCACCTGATGTGCCTCTGCACAGTTAAACCGCCTCTGAGATATTTCAGAAGTTCCCAGTGCGAATGATTATTCGCCTACAAGTTCGCACAGTGAACTTTGGCCCATTTAGCTACTGCCTCTTTTCTGAGAGCCTTTGCCAGGTCTTCGCTGGAGCGCTGCCACAGAAAGCCTTCACTGGCTTGTTCGCACAGTGAACTTAAGGGCCTTTTTCTACTGCCTCAAATATGGGAGCCTTCGCTGGTGCCTCGCCAGACGTTCGCCCAGCGAACATTCGCTTGCAAGTTTGCCTAGCGAACTTACTGAAATTCTTCCCTTCCTTTGGCAACTTTACTCACTTTCCTTGTGTCTCACTCTTTGAAGACTTGATGCCTATTTTCTGCACAATAACACACAAATTAAAAGGTACCAAAGGTATTTTCACATATTCGAAGAATGGCAAACTTCCAAGTACAAATTTCAACAAATCAAAGATAAAAGAGTTGAAAAATGCCAATTATAAATGAGAAATTTAAGGCATGATTGGCATCTAAAATTGGTTTCCCCACACCCTGGAGAAACCTCCTGCTATGGTGTTGAGCGTGTAGCACACAACTTTATTACTTTATCCTTGAGGCACCTCATTGTATTTGTTGGCCCCAAAGCTTCCACCGTCATCCCGCTTTTGCGAGTAAGACTTATATTTCGAATAGGAGGATTCACCCTTCACATATTTATTGAGGCGTCCCTCCTGTATTAGTCTTTATATTTCCTTTTTGAATTTGTAGAAATCTATGGTAAGGTGTCCCTTGACTCTATGAAATTTGCACCATATTCTCAGTTCAGATCCTATCACATTCGCCTTGGGAGAGGGCAGCATAGGGATGTTATGCACATAGAGAACCTTGCACCATATCTTCTTGCAGCAAGTATTCATGGGTGTGAAGTTCTCTGCCGCTTTACCCACCCTTTTAAATGCAATCTTATTCTTTATGGGTGACGAATAATTGCTTCCTCTGGTGATGTGAGGCTTCGGTGTTGGGAATGCGCTCCTTGACATCGCTCACCTTATTTTCAGCGATGCTCTCCTCGCTCTTTATGTAGTTCTCTGCTCTGATGACCACTTCTTCTAATTAAAGCACCGACTTCTTGGTGAGAGTCTCGTTAGAGTATCCCACATTGAGTACATTTTGGAATGCCCCCACAAACATTTATAGGTTTTATGGAAATACCATGATGGTGGTCTTGTTAAAGCGGCAAAGATAATCTCTCATAGATTCTGACGGACCCTACTGTATATTGAAGAGTCTACTGTTCGACATCTTTTTGTGACGGTTGACGGAAAATTGGTGCACAAAATTTCTCACCAACTCCTGATAGCTGGTGATAAAGGCACGAGGACAAACCTGTATATCATTGAAGGGTGGCATCTCTGATGGTGTCAGACAGTAACTTGCACTTCACGAAGTTAGATGCTCCTATGAGGGCTATTTGTGTGTTGATGAAGGCGACATGCACGTATGGGTAATTGTGCCCATAACTGCGCCCATATGTTATCTCTGAGTGGTTGGGGGTCCAACAATTCCATCTCTTCCAAGGGATTGAATTCCTATTGGCGCTATCAGATGTTGTGGACATCATCCTCCACTGTCTAGTTATGGCGGCGTAACTCATCCATGGAGGCACGCATCTCTGTCAAGGCGTAGGTGTCACCGCTACCGCTGGTACCTTATAGTGTATGGGGTGGAGCTCTCCTATTAACCATGGTTGAAAAATCGATAAGTATATGAGTAAAAGGTAACCATGTATAAGGTGATGTTTATGGAGAAGGTATGGTCTAGGTTAGTCTTATCGAGGCCCCATAGTAGGTGTCAGTGTACTAATCAAAAAGTATAGGAGTGTGTGTTCCTCCTGCAAGTTAAGAGGAACTCAAAGTACTTAGTAGGTGTGTAATGGATAATGGTGGTTGAGGGCTTACCTACGGCGGTGAGAAGCCATGTATGACAGTTTTTATGGTGGTTTTAGGAGTCCTATTCACGTGAGGTAAGAGGCTCTGCAGATAAATGGTGTTCTTATGTGTAAGCGTGTGATGGGTGTGATCAGTATGAGCTATAATCTGTATGGCTTAAGCTCCTCTTCTCTCCTCGAGGAGAGGTGTTTATAGATGCCTCATAATATTTCAGGAGCAGTGGTAGACTTCCTCTCCCTTGACTGATGGCTTTACACATACCATCAATGCCTATGGCGAGTCCTTAAGTCATTCCCCAGGCAATATCGCTCTTGGGCGAGGGCGCCTAGTTTGGGTTGCTTACAAATATAACACTACAAAGTTATATAAAGAGAATATATAAGGGGATTAATTTTTCCAACCATAAGGGTGCTCACCCTTCTATGAAAAAGTCACAACTGCCCATAGAATCTAGAGATGCATCTTTGGACGCACCTTTTTTTCACACTCCTCGGCGTAAATGGATGAGACACCCTTATTTTGTTAAAAATTTAGTCCAAAGATGCATCTCCATATGCATAAAAGGTTAATATATATATACATCTCCGTAAAAACCCTTAATTTAAAATTTAATTAAAAATCAGGGAGTTATCCGGAGATGTATCTCCGAATGCTTTTATTTCATGTACTCGTACCAGACCCTTCCCTTTTCCTCCTTCATTTTCTAAAAAGTCACTAAAAAATACCATTTGAGCTCTTTCTCATCTATTCAAGCTTCTCATCCATTCATGCTTCTCATCCATTCAAGCTTCTACCATTTGAGCTCTTTCTCATCCATTCAAACTCCTTTTTTCATGGCAAAATATCCTTTTTGGTCTTTTAACTGTACCCTTAGGTTCAGATTAGTCCCTTGATTTTTTTCGTGTCGGATTGGTCCCTTAACTCTTAAAACGTGTCTTCTTAGTCCTTTTTGTCTAATTACTGACGAATTTAGCGACTGATTTTTGAATTTTTCAGTCGCTAATTAGAAGAAAAAAAGACTAACATGATACATTTTAAGAGTTAGGGACCAATCTGGCACAAAAATAATTAAGGAAGAAATATGAACCCAAGGATATAATTAAGGGACCAAAAAGAGTATTTTGCCTTTTTTTCACCCATTTGACTTAGTATGTTTTTCAAAATTCTATCTTTTTTTGGGTTTTAAATGATGTTTTGGGTAAAATAAGTTGTTTAAGCTATATTAGATAATAGTTCAATCAAAATAGGTAGCCTAAATGGAAATGCATTTCCCTTTTATTAGAGGTTAGGGGAGCAATGGGGTATATTTCATGGTTGAAAATTGTGACTTCATTTGGAGATGCATCTCTGGATTATGTCTGAACTATTTTTGAAGATGTATCGCCGGATTTGTCCCTGGTTGAATTTTGGTTGAATTTGTGATGTGACTTTCTGGTTTTAAAGTAGGCGCAATGTATGAAAACATTCTTAGCATAATTAGGATAGATTGTGTGTCCCTAACCACATTTGTACGGCGTGAGAAGGCCGCGGCCAGGACCACAAGGCTACGAATCAATGATAACTTTTTTTATGTTTCAAAATGTAGAGGTTCGCAACTATCTGGTTCTACTTCTTATAGTCGCATGTCTCAGGCCTCTACTTCACAGGGTCACGTGTCCATAAAAGATGAAGCACCTAAAGGCCCTAAAGCTTAGAAGGAACCTGTTGTTGATTCCCCTAGAGAGAGTTATCCAAGAGGCCCATTTGACACCTTTTTACTTCATCTCTATGGAGACCATTTTGATAGTCATGTCTAAGAAGGAGAGGTATAGTTATTTACTTTTGCATTACATATGTTTTAAACTAATTAAATTGCAACTGATGGTGATATAAATTTTTTACAAGAGCGTCAGTGTTTAAAATTGGTAAACCACGTCAGGAAGATATTGGATTTGGAATAGCTCAACGCTAATTGGTTCAGGAATGCTATCCACTATTTTGGTTTTGCCGGCTCATGTGTTACTTTGTATATGCCCATAAACCATGGCATCCAAGCGGTATTTGCATAGAGACGACATTCAAAGACGTCATGTAATACCCCATATTCCCTTAAATGCCCATTTGAGTGTCACTTGGATTTATTAAAGCTCTTAAGTGCTCTAAGTTTCATCAATTGGGACCAATAGAGTAGCTAGTAGACTCTGAAGAGATCAATTATTGATAAAAGAGATAAACCAATATTAATAAGTAGAAGAGAGGATATTTTGGTAACTCTAATATTTGGTCAGTTGGTGTTAGATGAAAAAATATCAATTGAGGATATTTTATATCATTGGATAATATTATATAATATGTTTATTATATATGTGGTGGAGAGAAGAGAAAGAAAAAGATAGTAAGAATAGAGAGAAAGAAGAGAAAGAGGAGAAAGTGAAAGAAGAAGGAAAAGGTTATGGAAGAAGAGGAAAATCATCATCATCCCATCTTCATCAATCTTCTTCATCTTCATCTTGTTCTAGAGGTGAGTTCCATTATATAACATATCATTGGGGGAAAAATATGAGAACATGGTGGATTTAGGGTTTTGTGTGAAAGCATGCTAAATGGAATTTATATGTTGTTTACATGATGATTTGATGATGTTCTTGATTAATCATGCTAATATGTTTTCTTATGAGTGTTTGAATGTGTATTGTGAGCATTGGGTCTTGGGGTTTTGGAGTTTTCCCCATGGAATGCAGTTTTCTCACGCTGCTAGAAATCCCCATTTCGCAGGGTTCGCACTGCGAACTCTAGTGAGCGTCTAGCGAACGTATCAGCTTACTACACTCGCACTGCGAGCTGGCAGTGAAGTGGAGGTGAAGGTTCGCCCCAGGTTCGCACAACAAACTTTACCCCCTTTCACCACTGCCTCCAAATTTTCTGGTTCACCCAGAGTTCGCATTGCGAACTCAAGGCGAAGGACCTCTCTTGGCCTTCTCACTATGAACCCTGCAGTGTATTTTTCCTGTTTTGTTTTCTTTATAACTTTTGAATCATAACTCGGATCGAGGCACAGTCGGAAGCGTTGATAGGATGGACTTGAATTTAAAGAATGTGGTATATTATGTGAATAGGTGAAGATGAACACCTAGTGTTGTGTTGAGCACTTTGTGATTAGTTTGATCTTTGGTAAGGGGCTTGGCTTCGAAAGACCTATTTATTATGTGATCACAAATTAACTGAGAATGTTGGTAGAGCAATAATGATAATTTTATGTCTTATGTGAGAAGTTTATGCTTGATGTGCTATACTATTTTACCATATGTGTTTATGCATAATATATTTATATGAATGTGATTGTGTGATAACATGCTTAAAAGACTATAAGAATGGTGAGAAAACCCTTGATGTTAACTAATGAAATGAATTAGTAAGATGACTAGGTCATGATAAATAACATAGATGGCAATGCTTGTGCAAGGATGCCTAGGTGTGTATCATTGGCAAGTAGTTGTCTAGTTGTGATGAGAGCTTTGTATGGAGCATGTATGGTTGTGCTGTTATGGTTAAGGCGAGTGTGATGCCTTGTGATTGTCGAATACAATCACGATATCCTTAGTGATTACATAAGCAAATGGATGCGGGGATTCGAAAGGTTGATGTTATCCCTTAGAATCCTAATTCACTCAACGTTATGTTATGCTTTATCATGTAGTCGGAAATAATCCCTTGCGATGTGTCATTCCTAGAGTTGAGGCTTATGTAGAGCACTCCTCTGGAATGTACGCACTACTACTTGATAGGTTTGATTCCCGTGTGTGAGTACGAATGGAACCTATGGGTAAAGGCTTGTGATGGGGGGACCCATGAAAGCGACGATTCATGTGTTTTGTACCTTGAATTCGAATCCATTTTATATGTCAAGTACATTACAAGGATCCATGACCTGGCCGAAAGTCCTAGACGTATGTGAGGACGTGAAAAGGGGATACCTTGGTATAGTTTTCGACTAGTGATTATTTGAGTTGATGGACTCAAGAGGCATGTTTTCATACATTGCGAATTGTGTGAACTCAAGTCTTATTCCCTTTCCCTTTTGACTTGATTTATGATTTGGTTAGAACCTTGTAGAGTTGAGAGAACCCATAAGATAGGGGAACTCACTGAGATTATTATCTCACCCCATTATTGTTGTTGTTTTTCAGGTATTGTTGCAGGTATGATTTACAAGTGGAATTACGCTTGGATGTTTCAAGAGAACTTAGTTTGGGTTTATTTAGTTGTGTATTATTTTCTTGTAGAATGAAGGATATTGTACCTTGATCTTAGATATTATTGTTTTGGCTAATCTCCATGTCTTGTACCATAGGTTGTGTTTTATATTTTAGAATGCTCAAGTATGTGAATTATGCCAATTGGAACTTATGATGGTGTTAGTACCAAATAAAACACTTGTATGGTATTATTCTAGATATATATTATACAGGATGTTACATGTCATATTTCCACCTTTCTATTAGCGAGATGACCATCACCCTGGATGATGTCTTATGCATCCTGCATCTTCCCATCTGGGAAAAATTACTGGACCACGAAAGGCTTGGTAGAGAGGAAGCTAGCGAGTGGCTGGTTACATATTTGGGGGGTCACCCAACATATGCCACAAATGAGGTAGCTGACACCAAAGGTGCTGATTCTAGATTTAAATTATTGGAAAAAAAATTAAAGACCACCTACAGTGGGCTAAGGGTGCTGATGGTGACGATATGCAGGTTAAGTACCACCGGCAGTGTGAATTAAGGTGTTACCTCTTATTCCTGGTTAGCACATCAATTTTTATGGACAGAAGTGCAACCTAAGGCGATGTGGTCTACCTTAAATACTTCATAGACTTAACGACGATTCACGAGTACAACTGGGGAGGCTGCCTATTTGGTCTACATGTACTCGAAGCTAGGCGAGGGTTGTCTTTGGAAGACAAACAGATGATAGGAAGTTGCACGATGCTTACGGTAAATTATTGTTACTAATATTTTCATAATTATTTTGTTACACTTGTTATTAATATTTTTTCTGAATCATTTTTAGGGATGGATAGTCTCCCAATTTCCTCGCATCATCGAGTGGGAACCTGTTTCTGTCTACACGGAGAATTGGCCCCGTGCTGCTGTCTTTGCACCGTACAGAGGGAATAATGTGATCGATCCATTTTGGGTGTATCTTGACCATCATGCAGCAAATGACATTGCCTTATGCACATACAGCGTTCACCACCAAACACGTCATCTTGACCTCATTTTTTTATACTTTGGATGGATGGCATATGGGCCAGGTCTGGTGTATCTCTATCTTCCCGATCGAGTGATGCGCCAGTTTGGGTATCAGCAGATTATTTCGAGTCTCCCCTCAGAGTTCGCTTCTCTCACCGTCAACCACAGAGATCTCGATGCGATACTTTATAATTTCAAGAACCATTTGGTACCAGAGGAGTATCGTAGGGTGACAACTCCTGTACAATGGCCTTATCATAGGGTGACACCCTATTATGACACCAGACGCTCCTAGAAGACCACCTAAGCCTTCTAATCAAGAGGAGCATGAGGCTAGGGATAACTACACTCAAGACGTGAGCAGCGTTTGTTGGCGTATTGTGGATATGGCGAGATCAGGTATAGAAGCATGACTTTTTTAGGAAGGCAGTTCCCAGTTATCCCTCATAAAAAGCATTATTGTGGAGGCACTGAATACCTTACAGTACAAACGAAAAAGTCAGAAAATTAGATATACCCGATAAATTATGTTCAGTTGTATTGTTTTATTTATTTATTTTGGAACAAGTTTAGACATATTCATTCCATATTATCTAACATGAATATTATTTCTCATGTAATTATAGATGGAAAAAACATATTTAACTATTTCATTATTTGTTCTGTAAGTTGGTTGTTTGTTAAAACATAGTCGATAGAAGCTCATAAGCTTGTTTATAAGTTATAACGAATATTTTTTAGTTGATCTTGAATAAATTTTTTGATTTAATTTCTAATATTTATTTAAATAAACAATCGAACAAATTAGCTAATACGTATGAAATGATATAAAAAATTTTTTTTTTTTTTTTTGAAATTTTGATATCTGACTTTACGATCGATTAATTTAAGTGGATCAATTCTACCATTCTTTTAACAAACCCAACACAAGAATTGTTAATATCTAATAGGATTCAAATAAGAAAAAAAAATTATTATTTAATTTTTAAATTAAAATAATATGAGTAAAATTACAATGCTTTGAACTTTGAGTAGAGGAAAGAAAATTGTAAAACTAGTATGTAGGTTACAGGAACTGAGTTTAAGTTTTCAAAATATATACCTATACAAATAATATAACTACTAAGCCTAACAAACTATACAGCTCTAGTAACTGAAATAACCAATGTTATTATTTATGTCAATATCTCCTCTCAAGTTAGATTATGGATAGAATATAGGAACAACTTTGACAGAAAAGAAGAAAAAGCAGGATGATAAATTATATTATTTAGTAGTATAATTAAAAGGAATAATTGGAAGGTTTAGTTCGGTTAAGTAATGATCAATGATCATGTTGATTTGTAATGAGTAGAATGTAACAATAAGAAGAAGAACGCGATGAGAGGAAGAAGATGAATCAAGGGTTACACAAATTCTATATTGATCATTGATTGAATCGAATTGGTATATGAAGTTAAATATTTATAGCTAAAGTTTGTTAGTTACCATAACTGGAAGTTAGTTACATAGATTGTAACTAACTTCTCAACTACTTTAACAACTAACACTAACAAATATAATTAACTTCTTAATAAGGATTGTACAGTTCAGCAAGAAGAGATTCAAACCATAGCAACTTAGAGGTTTGTGTGCAAGTGTCATGTGTTCCACCTCCGTGATGGAGCGAGCAACTAAGGCATGCTTCTTAGAGCTCCACGGAACAAGGTTAGGGCTAAATAATAAGCATGATTCTGAGGTAGATCTTCGATCATCTGGATTACTATCCCAGTCTAAATCATTGTAAGCATGAATAGTGAACTAATCTGTAGCAGTTGGAATAAGCATTAAAACATGTGTTATCGCGCCACTCAAGTAATAGAGTATTCACTTGACTGCACACCAGTGTTTTTCCAATGGTTATACCATAAACTGACATGCTTTGCTCACTACAAAAGCAATGTCGGGTCGTGTAATAGTGAGGTATTAGAGAGTTCTAACTGTGGACCTGTAGAGTAGTGGATCTGAAAGAACATCTAAGCCATGTTTGCTCAACTTGCAGGTACTCATCATAAGAGTGTGGACACCTTTAGCTCCAGTCATAGTTACCTTGTTGAGCAAGTCATGAATGTATTTGGTTTGTGTCAGCAATAAGGATCCACCAGGTTGACTATGCACTTCAACACCAAGAAAATATTGAGGAGCCCCAAGTTATTTTAGAGCAAATTTCAAATTGAGTTTGTTAATAAGGTCATGAATACGTTTAGAGGGGGACCCTGTGATTAGAATGGCATCTACATAAATAAGTGTATAAAGTGTAATATTGTTGTGATTATACACAAATTAGGAATGATCACACATGCTCAAGGAAAAACCAAATTGAATGAGATCATGGTGCAACTTCTTATACCATGCACATGGAGGTTACTTTAGGCCATAAATGGCTTTGCTGAGTTTGCAAACTAACTATGAATCGGCTTCAGTAAAGCCTGGTGGTTGTTGCTTCATGAAGGTCTCAATTAAGAAACGTGTTATTGATGTCTATCTGTTGAATGTTTCGCTTGTGTGTGATGGCCAAAGTTAAGATAATATGAATGGTAGTGGGCTTGACCACATGAGAGAACGTTTCATGGTATTCAAAGCCTTCATGTTGATGAAATCCTTTAGCTACTAGTCGTTCATTGTATTTGTTTATGCTACCATTTGGATTTTCTTTGACCTTAAAGACCCGCCTGCAACCTATAGCTTTTCTATGAGGAGGTAGAGTCGTGAGATTCCAAGTCTCATTTTTTAGAAGAGAGACATACTCAGTTTTCATGGCATGTAACCATTCAGGCTGGTCATAGCTTGTTTAAACGTGGTAGGTTTAGAGTGAACCGTGTAGACCTTGGGTTTAAACTTGTCTGTTTTACCTCTAGTTAACATACGATAAGCATTAGTGATTAGAGAGACTGTGATGTGACCTATGGTACTTTGAAAAGAAGGTGACATAGATCCTGATGTGTTACAACCGATAATGTTGAGGCTCAAGGAACTAGGTGAAGTAGATTAATGGTGACGTGTCAAAGATTGATCTAGATGAGAAGGCACATTAGGACTTGAGAGAGAAACATCAGTATCGTACACATGGGACACATTTGGAGTTGGAACATTAATTTCATTTTTATGATATGACACTGATTCAGATCAACATGTCATAGAATGACTTGATACCATGTTTAACTATTGGCCATGCACATATAGAAATGATGGTGTGGATGAGTCAATATGTTGGTCAATTGTATTGATTAATGGTTATTGTTGTTGAGATCCAATTGATGCCTTGAGGATGACATTAGTCATATCAGGTATAAGTGACTTAGTTGTAGGTAAGTAAAGTCTCATATCATTAATGCTAGAAGAGGGTGAGGTTTAATTACCTGTTATGTTGAAACCAACTTTGAATGGAAACTCCTCCTCATGAAAGATAACATCTTTGGATAAGAAGATTCTCCCTTCCCGATTCATGCACTTGCGACCTTTGTGTGTTGGGGAGACTCCCAAGTAGACACATTTGGAGCTCCTGAATTCCATCTTGTGTTAATTATAGGGCCTCAAATGTGGATAGTAGGCACAACCAAAGATCATGGGAGAGTTGTAATCATGCTTCATTTGATAAACTGCATCAAAAGGTGATGAAAATTTTTGTAATGCACTTGTAGGAAATTTATTCATCAAGTACACTGCAAGAGTAAAACTATGGTCCCAATATGTGATTGGGATGGCTGCATGAGCTAGCAATGTGAGACCTAGTTCCACTATATGTTTATGCTTCCTTTCAACCTTTCCATTTTGATATGATGTATGAGGACAAGTAAGTTTATACATGATGCTTTATGCATTAAGTAACTTGGTGAAAGGTCTGAAATCACCACCAAAATCAAACTGGACTGGCTTTATTTTGCCCTAAAACTGAGTCTCAACGTACTTTTGGAATAACATGAAGGCTGAAAGAGCATCACCCATATTTTTCAGAAAATAAATCCAAGTAAAACTTGAATAAGCATCCACAAAAGCAATGTAGTAGTTATAACCCCAACTTGATAGAGTTGATGCTGGTCCCCGCAGATAAGTGTAAATTAGATCAAACAAGTTATTAAATTGGGTTTATGACAAAGGAGCATGCATTTTGTGAGACTTACCAAGACAACAAGATTCACAAAAATTAGTGAACTTTTTATTACTGAAATGCATGTTACATATTTGAAAAACACTTTGCATGATCTTAGTGTTGGCATGACCTAACCTAGCAATGCCACTAAGCCATAGAACTAGGATTTTCAAGTTTTTTGGGAAACTGACAAGAATTGACTAAGATAGTTCCTAAAGTGTTATTAACTACAAGATTCAAACTACATTCCTTGCGAGACACACTAGCTCTTGACTAGTCCAAAGCAATTGTAGTGAAGCAATAAAGGTCATTTTCATCAAGAATGCCTTCAAGGAGCAGCTGATTAGATACCTAAGATTTAACAAAACATTGGTTAGTGTGTAACTCAAAATAGACCTTATTGTCCTTGGAAAACTTGGAGACATATATTATGTTTCGAGTGATGTAAGGAACATAAAGTAAATCATTGAGTTTTAGCATGTGATTGGGCACAAAAGTATAAGGAAACTGAGAACATCCTATAGACTTGACCTCTAGACATTGTCCATTACCAATTATAACTTTGTTTGGTCTTACTCTTGATGTATTATGTTGTATATGTAAGCTATGGGATGTGATATGATGATAAGTACCTGAGTCTACAAACTAGAACTGTGCTTCAAGGTCTTGAGGTATTTTCAGTTGCTCATGGTGTTCCAAGTAGGCCGAAGCTTCAGGAGTAGTGATTGTCTGTGGAGTTGAGCTTTAAGCATCACTTGTGCTAGAAGATGCAGAGCTTTAAGCATGAAATTTGAATGCAGAAGGGTCAAAGTGTTCATCAAATCAATGCCAATACTAAAGAATTGAGTATCCATACTTGTTACACAACAGACAAGTATGTCTGTTGCCTGAAGTAGAATTTTGTCTTGCACCACGACCTCTACCATGAGTAGATTTTCCTCTACCTCGAGCGTAACCACGTCTAGCAGTATTTGGTACAAACAACCTTGATCTATGTTATAAGTTGCACTTTATGTAGCAACTTCTTGCTTGTACTTGTCTAACTGAGCTTCCTACACATACAATAGTTCTTCCACATCATAGATGTCAATTGGATCACCCTTGATGTAAATCATCATGATAAATGGATTTTACTCTTCAGGTAATCCTTGAAGAATGGCATACATTTAATCCTTTTCAAAAATAAGATCACCTATGACCAAGATGGAATTTAAAACTGTTTTGATGCAAAGTACATACTCAAAAATGGATCATGTACCTTTCTTGTTGGTCTTTAACTCTGACCTAAGCTGATGGACATGAGCTTTCATCACACGAGGTAAAATACTTTCAGAGATTGTTGAAAGTATCCAAGTGAAAAGAGCTTGATCCTGCACAATCCATGTTTCATAGTCCTCAAATAGAAGATTTGAAATTCAATCATGTTCAGTTTTTAACATTAATGGTATATGGGGATTCACAACGATCTTGTGAAGCTTTTGTGAAAGAATAACTTTATTCACTTGTTGATTCCACAGCAAAAAGTTGTTATCTTGCAACTTGATTGATAGTTTAGGCCATAATTTAGTGGATGACCCTGAGAAACCAAGTTGAGACGTGGAAATCTGTGAAGTATGAACTGGTGGAGGTGTTGATTGCACTCCAAGATCTGATGAATGTTCAAGATCTGCCATTGTTATTTCTCTGAAACCTTTGCTAGCAGATGCAGATGATCGATAAGGTGCAGAAATAATGAGTTTCTCTAAAATTTCTCGATCAGTTCAGCTTTTATGAAGCTTGAGCCTTCGATCTTTGGAGCTTCTATGAAGCTTGTAACCATGGAGTTTCTATGAAGCTTGTAACCTTTAACAATGCCTGCGATTATGCAGATCTTAAAGGTTGGAATGCAGTAGAAATTCGGTCCCCTATGGCCATTTATACAATGTTAATGAATGATCAATGATCATGTTGAGTTACAATGAGTAATATGTAATCAAGAAGAAGAAGAAGAAAGTGATGAGAGGAAGAAGATGAATCAAGGGTTACACAATATTTATGTTGTAGATTAGCTAATGCATGAGATTCTATATTGATCATTGATTGAATTGAATTGGTACATGAAGCTAGCTATATATATAGTTTGTTAGTTACCATAAGTGGAAGTTAGTTACATAGATTGTAACTAACTTCTTAACTACTTTAACAACTAACACTAGCAAATGTAACTAACTTCTAACTTTACTAACTACTTCTCTAATAAGTTTCTAAACATGCATGCATCTTCAAGGAGTTCAAGAGTATATTTCTTTTGATTAACAAAGATGCCAGTGTTAAAACTTGCAATTTCCAGACCTAAAAAGTATCTCAATTTTTTAGATATTTAATTTTGAAATTCTAGTCTAAAAATAGGTTTGACAATTTGTATCCAGTGAAGAGAATTATCTACAAGAACAATGTCGGTAACATATACTAAGTTTAATACCATATTGATGCTCTGAATTTTGAGTAAAGGAAAAAAAATTCATTGATGAAAACTAGTATCAAAGTTATAAGATCGAGATTAACTTTTCAGGATATATATAGAGTTGTGTTAATTTTTTCGGAGGCACTGCATAAATTAATCATTGTTTAATCATGAAAAAACAAATATAGTCCATATCTAATTACATTTTAACCATTATAAATATTTTAAGGGATTCTATTCAACCATAAATTAACTATGATAAATTTGAGGCTCTGTGCGCTAAATCGTCTTTCACGTCCTTAAAGACGGTCCTAAATATATACCTATACAAATAATGTAACTATCAAGTCTAACAAACTATACCATTGCAGTAACTGAACTAACAAAAATAATATTACGATATTATTTACATCAATAAAATCAAGTAAAAAAACTATAAAACTTTGAATTATAAATTCATGAAATAATTTTTTTACTAAATAGATATCTTTTAGTTATATAAATTAAGATAAATATTTTATGTTGTCTTTTATGTTTGACTTTTATTATGATTTTATCATTTTTATTTATTTTTATTTTGAAACAGTTATTTTTATTTTGAAATAATCTTTTATAAATATTTTATTAAAAAATAGTTATTATTTGCAACATAATAATAATAATTTAAATTGCTATTTTCTTAAAAATATTTAATTTGAATGATGGCTTGAAACAATTGTTTTAAAATTAAAAAAAAAAAAATCAAATCAAATCAATATAAAGATCGAACATAAACAATTGCAAAAAGAATATTTGACTAATATATCATTATGGATTAAAATTTTAGTCAACCCAAGAGCATTTGGTTGAGATCATAAATATCTCTTCCATCTTAATCACAAATATTGAATTTGAATTCAGTATTGGAATGTTAAATTTTTTAAGGGAGTTTTTTACACATACGAATAAATAAGTAATTGTTGAAAACCCCAAATTCTAAGCATAATAAAAATAAAAATAAAAAGTCAATTCAAAGTTTTCGATTTTTTAAAAATTAAGATGGCGTTGAAGAAGGAAACGTATATAAGGATATTCCACAATAAATTCAGTGACAATTGGCCAAGCACGAGGCACATAAATATTGCCACAGTGCTTAAATGTTCATTACATTGGTTTGGAGTGCCCGCCAAGAAACATAACACATTGCCAAAAGAGCTTTAGTCCTTCAAGTGTTTTCTAACATTTTCCTCTTCTTCCTAATCAGCATCACATAAGAAACATTTGTCAAAAAACTCTCTTTGGAAACTTATACATTTGCATTGCAATTTGCAAGAAGTGTAAATTCCCAATATTGGATAACCATCACATGTGCATGTACTCCCCCGTCAAGTTGTTTGTCTAGGCCAACCCAAAGTATATTTTTCTTTATTGTTAGAGATAAAAGTTAGGTTGTTAACCGAAGTAAATGGTGTTTATTAGGGAACTATTATTCTAGTAGTTAGGAGTTAATTTCTGTTACCTCATCTGATATATATTTTAAGGGTTAATATCTTTTTTAGTCACATATTTTAATCTCGGCGTTTATTTTGGCCTCTTAGCTTTAAAAAAGTTCATATAGTTTCTTAACTCTTCAAAATGTTTCATATTAGTCATTTTGTCTAATTAGCGACTGATTTTTGAATTTTTCCGTCGTTAATAGGACAAAAAGGATTAATATGAAACGTTTTGAAGGGTTAAGTGACCAATATGAACCTTTTTAAAGTTAAGGGACCAAAATGAACTTCGAGGTTAAGATACGGGACCAAAAAGGATATTAAGCCTATATTTTAATCATTGATGTAATGTCAAGGTTATAAAATCAATTCACCACTATTCACTTCATCTTCTACATTTCGTTTTTTGTTTTATGTTTCTCACTCCCTGGTGCAGCAGAATGATGAACACCAAAGTTCATCTCTAACATGACATTATTCGCATGTTCCAATCATTCGCGCTTCCATAATCGCTCGT
The DNA here is from genome assembly GCA_022829125.1 of Lathyrus tuberosus. Taxonomy (NCBI): domain Eukaryota; kingdom Viridiplantae; phylum Streptophyta; class Magnoliopsida; order Fabales; family Fabaceae; genus Lathyrus; species Lathyrus tuberosus. Next base: position 7,164,236 of record JALAZF010000093.1, read on the forward strand.
CTACGATTCATTTGGTTTGTCACCGTCAGCATAACTAATTGTCACAAAATGGTGATTACAGTTCCTTCAATGGAGTTTATAGAAAATCAAGAATAGGCAATCAAAGATCCAATTTAATCGCAAGAAATCTCCACCGTCTTTACTTTAACGAATACAACAACTCTTTTGGGCTGAAACTCTTTATTAAACTGCAAGAAAACAATTATCTGTTATGGAATCAACAAGTGGAAGGAGTGATTCTAACTTAGAAGATGCACAAGCTAGTTGGAAATCCTTATATTCCACAAAAGTTCAAATCAACTCAATATCGCATCACATGTACGTTTTTGGAAGAATATGAAGCTTGGATCGTGCAAGATCAAACGATATTCATCTGGTTGTTATCAACAATTTCAGAATCAGTACTCCCTAAGGTTCTTGCATGCAAACACGCTTTTGAAGTTTAGGATAAGATCCATCAATTCAACGCTCAAATGAAATCTAGGGTTCGACAATTGCGCGTAGAACTCAAATTAACTAAGAAGGGAAACAAGTCAATCACATAATTTGTCTTAAGGATCAAAGTGATTCCAAACTTTCTGTTAGCTGTTGGTGACTCTATCACATAACAAGATTAGGTCGATTCAATTCTATAAGGTCTTCCTGAAGAACACAATCCCTTTGTCATGCAAATGTATGGCTGTCCTACACCTCCTACTCTGTGTGATGTTGAAGCACTTTTGTATGTGCAAGAAGCGCAGTTAGGCAAATTTCGTCAAGAGTTGGCTACTTCAAACATCGTTGCAAATGTTTCTCAAACCAACCAAGAAGAGAACAGCTCCAAAGGGGCATACTCTGTCATTTGAGGTAGGGGAAGGTTTAGTCGTGGGTGGGGTCGTGGGAGTGGAAGGCATAAACTAGAAATCGTCCCACATGTCAATTGTGTGGGAATTATGGGGACTTAGTCACAACCTGTTGGCACCGTTTTGATTAAAATTCCATGCCTCAGAATACAACCAGCACTCACGCTAACCCTGCAAACAGCTTTAATCCAAGTCGAGAATCCACTCAAGAAACTTTACTGAGCTCTCAGACTATGGCAATGATGGCTACCACCAGTCGACCCTCTGCTTATATGCAAGAATACTCCTTGCCTTCACAACTAGAATCTCAAGCTTGGTTCGCCGACTTAGGTGCTTCCCACCACTTAACTCCTTATGTTTTCCTTTTATAAAACAAAATAAAATATGCAGGGTCAATTAAGGTCTATGTATGGAATGGCCAAACTCTTAGAATACAGTCAGTATGTTCCACACATTTTTACTCTAAGTTCAATCCAAAACATAAATTAATTCTTACTAATATCCTACATGTACCTTCTATCACTAGAAACTTGTTGTCTGTTTCGAAATTCTCCAGTGATAACAATGTTGTTTTTGAATTCCTTTCTGATAAATGTTATATTAAATCCTAGGCTTCTAAATAAGTTATTGTTGAAGGAGTTCTAGATGTTAATGGCCTTTATTGCTTTCCTCAGCTATCTTTGGAGTTCACAAGCTCTCATAACCTGAATAACAACTTGAGTACTACAACTGGTACTCAAAGTTACATTGTTTCTCATTCTAATTCTCCTATGTCAAGTAATTGTAATACTAGTATACTTTGGCATCACAGGCTAGGCCATGCCAACTTTCATTCTGTTACTCAAATACTCAAACTCTGTAATATCCTTTCATCTAATAAACACAATGCTATTGTTTTCACCTCTTGTAATCTTGGTAAAACACATAGGTTATATGTATCTTTAACTAACACAGTTTATCATAAACCGTTTGATATGATATACAGTGACTTATGGGGTCCATCTCCTAATCCCTCTAGTTCCGGTTACAGATATTACATAGCCTTTATAGATGGACATACTAGATATACATGGTTGTATTTTCTTAAACAGAAATCTGAAGCCTTGCAATCCTTTAAAATCTTTCATGTGTTTGTCTAAACTCAGTTTAATGTAACCATTAAATCTGTTCAGTGTGACTTTGGTGGAGAATTTCGACCATTTATCAAATTCTTGATCGAACTAGGGATCACACATCGTCTCACTTGCCCCCACCCTTCCCATCAAAATGGATATGTGGAAAGAAATCACAGACACATAGTTGAAATGGGTCTTACTCTTTTAGCTCACTCTTCCTTACAATCATACCCCAAATTTTGACCACCAAGATTTCCCATCATTATGCAAATCATCACCACAATATGGATATGCCATCATGCCTCATCAATCTCCTCAAGGATTGTTAAGCATTCACTACAATCAAGAATTAGGGTTTTAAGCCCTCTCGGAGCACTTAGACAAATGATCAATCAAGAAATGACATGATCTTCAACTTGTCTAAATCTCTCAAACACCCATAAGGGATCAAGAGGACTCCCACATCAAGAATCAGGCACAGGAGTACAACATTCCAAATGGATCAAGCCTCGAGATCGCTAGTGTCACCAAATAAGGGTTTTGGTCGACCAAGGCCTCCAGATGAAAATTTTCATCTGGGCATGAGCCAATGCTTCAAAGCACAACCCAAGATATTCAAAGGGACCTCATGGACCCAATCATCAAGTAAACTTAGCCTCAGGGGATGCATTCACAAAAAATCAGGAATTAGGGTTTCTTGACTTAATTCACCCCTAAGTTGACTTTTAAGGAAAAACATAGGCCAAGACCTCAAGACATGATTTGAGAGCCTCAAATACACCACATTAATCCATTTACAATAATGGATTGATCCAAGAAGCTTGATCCATAAGTTTCAATTTCACCTGGACCACAATTAGGGTTTTGAAGAGAAAGTCAAATGTATCTTTGACTTTTGACCAAGACATGCTCCCAAACCTTCGGACATGATTCAATACACCCTAAAACACCTATAGAATCCATCCATTAGGCTTAAATTAGGTCAAGGACTTGATTGCACAAAGGATCGCACAGTTTGGATTTCATCCGATAAAAAGTCAACTGTGCACAAAATCAAGTTTGAATTTTTGGAATTTTTCACAAATATGGTTCCCCTAAGTCAAAAATAATGTTAATGTATGGTATTGATCATCATTCATTAAGAAAATCAAGAAAAGTGAGGTTTCTTGCAAAAGGGGCAACCATGTGAAACCAAAATTATGGAACAAAAGTGATTTTGTACCAACTTTGCAAGGTCATAACTCCTAAACCACAAGGCTTTTTTCTCACATTCAAAGCTCAAATGAAAGTCCATCTGACATACTAAGTGTCAACTATAAGAGATTCCAAATCCTCATGGATTTTGAGTTATGGACTGATCAAAATGGAAAAAATGAAGAAAATGACACTTTTCCAACACTTAGTGAAAATCTGCCTAAGTTACCAGCCTTGGACATCAATGTTCATGAGGATTTTTCAGTTGAATTCAAATAGTTTCAAGACAAACTATGACCACACATGTATTGTATCATATTAGGGCTTTCTAAAAAGCACAAGAGCCTCCCATAACTCAACCTGAGCAAGGAGATATGATTCGCTCAAAATCACCATTTCCAACTGTCTTGTACAAGGCAGAATTTGGCATTTTGCTCGATTTGGAAAAATTGGACAACTCCAAGCCTTGTCATCCATTTGGACACATTAGAGGATAAAATCCAAGGGGAATGATCTGATCCCCAAGCCTCCCAAGTCCAAGAATCTACATATAGCCATAACAAACCTAAAAAGGCTAAAAAGTGCAAAAGACTCCAATTTTGTTTCCAAGCATTCAATGGATGCATCAAGGTGGCATGGACTGAGACATTTCTAACTGAATGAGTCAAGATTCAGCTCTGAATCAAAGGACCATAGGTTTGTGCCCTAACCTCAAGTTAATGGCTAGAGGAGACTAAAGATTCCCTTGGATCAACATTGGCCAAAGGCCTGTACCAGCTGCCATTCACTATTGCTTGCAAAACAAACTTGACACACTATAAATAGAGCTCATTTGTGATCAGTTTGAGTACACCGAAGCACTACAACTGATGCTTTCCTTAAAATCTCTCTCTTTAGGCCAAATTGCCTTCTTTTGCAAGTCCTCTATGAGTTTTTGAGTTAGAGAGCAATTTCGCCACAACTCATGATCCAAACACATCCAATATGTCATATCTAAGCCGTTCAAACACTCACTTGTGATCTGAAACACCAAAATCAGAAAGTCAACCTCCAAAACCTCAAAATTTAACTTTTCTGCATTTTTCAAGCCATGTCTTGATTCAGTCACTTCCAAAACCAAACCAGGCCTCAAACACACTCCAAATATCATCCTCAAACTGTCCCAATTGGTTTCCCTCATCTGGAACATCATTTGAGAGAGTTACTATCTTGGTCACTTTTGCAAGAAAAGGCCTATACTTGTTCCCGAGGATTCCAGCTGGTTTTGATCATCCTAAAAGCTTCTAAGGGATCAATCAAGAGTGTTCAAAGCATTACATTATTTCTGGCACAAGGAACTTGGCAGATAGCACAAGAAGCTCCAAGAGGTAAGTGCATCATAACTTGAACTCTCTAAATCATGCATTGCTTTGAGGTCCATTGACCATGGACCTCTCATACATATCATATGTGTTGTGTTTGAACCAATTTATCATGCTATTATTGTCTGTACCATGAGATAGCATAGAACATGCAAAATTTGACCTATTTTGAAATCACTATCGGATTTTAAAATGGAAACATTTTCTGAAAATTCCAAGGGCACCATTGGAATCCTCATGAAATTCTAGACAGGATACACCTAAATTTTGTCTCAATCCATGAAGAAATGAGAAAGTTAGAGGCTTCATGCAAATTGGCAAAACTAGGCCTTGCCTTAGGCAAAGGCCAGGCCATGGCGCCTTGGTCAGGCCTAGAAACTTGGCACCCTTATGTATTAATGGGGTGGTTTTGATACACGGATGTATCACCACCCCAGTGATAGCGCGCATGTGTGTTTGTTGTTGAGGTCGTGGGTTCAACACCCACCCAGACCATTTTATCATTTTGCCATATTTTGCTATTTTTCATTTTTTTTATGGTTTTTGTTTAATTAATTCCAAAATGAATTTCTCTCTCAATTTTAATTATTTTTTATTGGTTCTTTTTTTGAAAATTTCCAAAAATGTTAAAATATTTTATTCCATAAAAATTTCACAAAAATATTATTTATTTCATATATTTAGTATTTTTGTAAAGAATTATGTTTTATTTGTTTTTAAAACATTTCAAAACATTTCATTCTCTTGATTTTGCAAATTAAAATGATTTCCAAATCATTCTATGAATGAAACATAATTTTTCAAACATTTATCCAAGATCACAACTTGTTTTTCACACATGTTTAATAATTTTGATCATTTTAATTGAATTTCTATTCAATTAAAATACATTTTAAAATCAAATTAGGGTTTTGATTATTTTCACCCTCACAAATGTTTTTCAAAACACTTTGGGCCTCTATTAGAGTGTAAGACTCATTCCTTGTACATAAAAAACCATTTTGGGCCTCAGTCATTGTATAAGTCCCACTGCGATTTTAAAAATCTCGGCGCGATCGTCGCCTTTTAAACGAAAAACCATCTGGGCCTACCCTTGTGTTGTAAGTCCCGTTTCTTTTCTTTTTTTGAAACCTTTGGGCCTCTCCTTAAGTTGTAAGACCCATCCCTTTATACAGAAAACCTTTTTGGGCCTCAGTCGTTGTATAAGTCCCGATACAATTTTTCAGATCAACGGTACGATTACTGTTTTTCATCTGGGCCTTTCCTTGAGTATAAGCCCCAACAATCTTTTCAAAAACAACTTTCCCCTTTGATTTAGGTTCAAATTCATAGTTTTTATCAAAACTTTCTTTAATTTCTTGAACAACTAACCATACAGCTGTTACAAGGGAAGCTTGCTCGCGTGTAAGTTTTAACAGTTTTCTTTTACATATTTGCACATATATATATATTTGTGCTGGAATCTTGCTCACTTGTAAGTCCTCCTACCCTCTTTTACATACAGTATATGTTTCATCTGTATATATATCCCTGTATATTATCTGCTTAGAGTTTTCCCCGGCAATTAGGTCTAAGACTAGATAAAGCCAGTGGTCACTCTTTCAACAGTCAAAACTAGTTCCCCATAGGAATTCCAGATACAGTCTTGCCTCCTCTTGGGCTTATACAATATGGAACAAAGAGAAAGGCATTATTCCCGGTGAAACTTTTCTCAAACTGTCACTATTAGAAAATTGTCAAAGAAATTCATTTCCCCCAGAGAGGATTAATCCCGGTGAAACCTCTCTTGAATTTCTTCAAACCCTAGAACTGTTCACTAAAGAAAAGATTATTCCCGGTGAAACTTTTCTTGAACTTTTCTTAGGTTTGGACCCACGGGCTTCCTAAAAGCATCCCCGCCTCCTCTTGGGCTTTGTACAAGGACCCTCTGACTTCTTAGAAGTTCTCATGCCTTCTCTTGGGCTTAATACAAGGACCTTGAAGACCTCTTAAAGGTATAAGACAGAACTTAGTCATCCTTTGTTAAAGCAGTCTTTCTGAAGAGTCAAAATCTCATCCCTTAAAACATCAGCCTCCTCTTGGGCATCATACAAAGATAATCTCTTCCATACCAGTAGACTTGGACAGTCTAATCTCCTCTTGGATCTCAAAGACATCCTCAAGTTCCCTACAAACACAGGAAAAAAACCCTTGTCATTTAACTAATCTCCAGTAGAGTTAAAACCCTCACAGGATCTAAAACTCAGTCTTTCATCCTAAATTTCCCCAGCTAGGGTCAAACAACTATCAATAAACCTTTATCAGAACCTCAAGGCATCTGATATTTCAACTCTTCTGTAAACCCTCAGTAAGAGTTGATTCCCCAACTTGGACCTGTCTCTGGATCTCAATAATCCTCAGCAGAAACTAGCCTCCTCTTAGGCTTTGTATAAAGATTTTTCCCCACCCTCTTGTTGAGTCAATCATTTTCAGCCTCCTCTTAGGCTTTGTATAATGATCTTTTTTTCTCAGAAAAAGTCAGCCTAAATCTTGGGCTTTGTACAAGACAGATAAAAACACTCTCTTGTTGAGTCAATCTCTTTTCAGCCTCAATCTTGGGCTTTGTACAAGACACCCATAAATATCTTCAGCTGAGTCAGTCAAATATCTTTCAGCCTCAATCTTGTGTTTTGTACAAGACTCATATAAATCTCCCTAAGCAGAGTCAATCCTCTTTTCAGCCACAATCTTGGGCTTTGTACAAGACAGATAAAACATCTCACCAGTAGAGTCATTTTCCCCTTTTTGCCTCAATCTTGGGCTTTGAACAAGACAGATAAAATATTTCCTCGAAAAAGTCAACTTTTAGCCTCCTCTTAGGCTTTATATCATGATATCCCCAAAAGAGTCAAATCTCTGTTAGCCTCAATCTTGGGCTTTGTACAAGACAGATAAACATTCTCTTATTAAGTCACTCTTTTCCAGCCTCCTCTTAGGCTTTGTATAAGGACTTCCCCAGTAGAGTCAATCAATCTCTTAGCTTCAACCTTGGGCTTTGATCAAGGCACACAAAAATCAACATCCCCTCAGAGGAAATCAAAATCTCTCTGTAGAAAGATACTTCCCTGTATATCACACATCAAAACAAACCCTAATCCCAGATAACTGCTGTAAATGGCACACTTGTTGATTCAAATATCCAAGTTGTCGTCCATCTCTTATCCTGGTAAAATTCCTCTTTCATCTAATTGCTATAAGTGGCAAGCCTCTAGATTATTTACATCCAAGTCAATGTCCCTCTCTTAGCATGAAAGACTCCTAAGGAAAAATGACATTGCTCTACACTGAGTTAAAGTTTTCTCCTTCAGGATAAATCCCCTATAAAGGAAATTATGGCATTGCTGGATTCACATATCCCAGTTAAAGTAATTCTCCTTTATAATCAGTCGCCCAAAAGTTGTGATAAAAAGACGAGATGTCTCCCTTTAGAGATGACGAATTATCTCTCAGTCAAACCTTTAGCTTCAATCTTGGGCTTTGAACAAGACACAAATAACCTTTTAGCTTCAATCTTAGGCTTTGAACAAGACACCAAAACATCATCTCTTTTCCTCCCATAGAATAGGAGGAACTACGATTGCTCTGATTTCCCTGTTTTATTTAACGGGAATACGTAGGCATAAGATTGCGAAATCTTAGCGAGCACACCAATCAAAAACTTTAGGTCCAGTACCTTTACTCATCAAAAACATCGGAAAACCCAAAATCAACAAAATTCTCTCTCAAAAACCTCCCAAAGGGGAAACTTTCCCAAACCCACAACAGACAAACACCAGTAAGTAGAAAGCAGTAAGGATAATTGCTAACAACCTGTGGATAACCATATATAGAATGGGCAACTGACAACTCCCTATTGTATAACCTGACCCCGAACTCCCCGAATCTCTTAAAGCATTTGTTCAGTTAAACATTTACGTGCAAGGTTAGTTTTAGATAGCTTCCCTTTCCTTTCCAGCTTCACAGGATAAATAAGAAATCAGAAAGTAGCACCCCCACTCCTACCATTGCGGTGAGGAGAAACCCATGGCGATAAGGTGGTCGCGTCACTGACAAAAATCGCACGCTACACTTACCTCTAACATATTGGGATCATATTTTCTCAACATATGTTCATGTAATAAATAGGTTACCTACCCCATCCTTAACCAAAGCTAACTCACCTTTTCATGCACTCTATGCCCAATGTGTTTTTTGACACGTATGATTTTTATTAAATTAATTATTTTTATTTTATATTAAAGGCAAAAGCTGAAAACCTAACCCATTTCCTTCATCTTCGTCTTCTTCAGCTCCACTTCGTCTTCTTCTTCGGTGAATCCTAATTTCTTTTCATTCTTCTTCGTCTTCTTCAACTATACTTTGTCTTCTTTAGCTCCACTTCGTCTCCTTCTTCTTCTTCTTCTTCGCTGAACCCTAATTTCTTTTCATTCTTCTTCGTCTTCTTCAACTACACTCCGTTCACTACAAATTACTGATAGTATGATATCTTCATCAAGGCAAAGCAAATCAGTATCATATCATTCCACAAGTGTGAGCAACCGTCTAGGGAGAAGGTGTGGGTGTAATGCTCGTGTGATATCATACCATTGTAAGAACGGACGTAGTAAAGGGAGACTTTTCCGGAGATGTTCGTTTTGGCAAAATGAGGAAACTTGCAATTTATCCATTTGGAGTCAATTTGTCTTGTATTTTTGTTTATGGTCAACATGTACTTGTTATTGAAGTGTAAATGTTGAAATGCTCTACTGTTGTTTTACTAAGTTTGTAATGTTGTTTAATAGATACTGAAATGTTATTCATTTCTTGTTCAAGTATGTAAGCATCACTTATGTAATGCATATCAGTTATGCAATGTACTGTAATTTGGTTTAATTGATATTATAAGTTTCATTTGGTATGACCAATAATTTGGTTTAATTGATTTTGTAAGTTTCACTTGGTATGACCTATAATTTGGTTCAGTTATGTAAAGTACTATAATTTGGTTCACCATCAACACCTGCATCAACATATTCATCAAACCCTTTCATCCTCTCATTCTCACTATCATCATAGTGTAAACACCTTACAAATTCATCACTAGAATCACCATTACATTCACTTAAGTTGCCATCCTCTTCATCACATGTATTCCCCTTGTCTTTCTCTCTAACCCTATCTATAAAGGTGGTCTCTCCTGTAACTGGTTTTGGCTCAGAGAATATCTTAACTTCATAATTATTTCCAACAACATACACAACTAACTCTGAAGCATATCCATCATCCCTAAATGGTTTTAAATCTTCTTCAAGAGATCCTTCATCATGTTTCCACCATATTTTAACAACATTAAAATCAAACTTAGGGACAGTCGCTTTCACTAAGTCACAGGCTTCAAAAAAACACCAATAATCGGGATCTTGACTACAAAATGCATATACTTCCCCACCATCATATCTTATGTTAGGGTCTTTTACAAAACATCCTTTTGTGTAGAACACAATCTTAAATTTATCCATTTCATGTACAATAAATTGACTTGGGTTTAAAATTTACCAAATTATATCAAACAAATATGGTATGCAATAGAAATACTACTTATATACGGATACAAATACGAAATCGATATTAATAACAGAAGAATGAATTTGTATCTAACCCTACCATTACTAAATATGCAACAAAGTGAATTACTTAGGACCATTGAATGCGACTAACTAGGACCACACTTGCTTCCAAGTGAAAGGAGGGAACAAAGACAACGACAAAGTTGTTGTTAGGACCACGCGAAAGAAACTTTGTTCCGGGACCACACAAAAAAATTCAACGCAGAAGAAGAGTTTGTTATTCTAGGGATTCACACACACACACACACACACACTCTCTCTCTCTCTCTCTCTCTCTCTCTCTCTCTCTAAAAGTATGAGTTGTTTAAAATTATCAAGCTGGTAAGTATTATATGATAATATAATTATGTTATCAACACATCCGCGCTAGCGAATTAGTAATAGAAATATCCACGTGAGCAACATAAAGATCTTACACGTAAGCCTATGTTAGTGGAAATTAACGACATGGACCAATTTTAGGGACAAATAAGTTTGCGAGGACCATTGTTTGAAGGAAAATTTTAGAGAGACTAAAATTTAATGTTGGCATATTTATAGGGACTAAAAACATATTTAACCCTTGAATCTAATATTCTACTCATTGAACAACAAGGTTTCTCGGATTTGTTTTAGAGATTCAGTGAAAAACATAAAGTTTGTAAAGTTAAAAATTATAAGATTGTCTGAGATGATTTTGACTTAGGATTTTCTTTGTACTTCTTATTTGTCCTTATAATTAAAGTTATTGTCATATATAATAATTCATTTACAAAACTATTTAATCTTAATCCCTTAGTAATAAAACCTTTAACAACTTAAACAAACTTCTTAATCCCTTAGCAAGTTATAATTTAAGGTTAAGCATTTACACTTAACAAAAATATACAAGTGTCAAGGATCCACCTCTATCACTAAGTGGTGGCAAATTAAAATATCTAATTCGAAGTGTTTATTAATGTCACTCTCGTTTTACAGCGTAAACCGTAAATCAAATTATTGGTGATCAATCAATAAAAAACATTAAACATAAATATTAGATAAATAACATAAGAACAAAAGATTAAACCATCAATTACATCAAATAATATAAGGTTATTTATAAGATCAAATATGTATCACAAAAGGGGTGTTTAACTACTCATAGCCAAACTAAACATAGTTAAAGTGTTTAAGAAAACAATACATATGAATCATACGAGAAAGTAATTGAACTTCATTGATGAAATAACATCAACTTCTCTCCTCCAAAATTCCATAAAGACTCGTATTCGATTCAAAATTGGAATCCCTATTCTTTGGCTTAAGGTTAGCCTTTAAACTAGGTTTTTTGCACAATCATGCAACAATTTGGTGTAATTATATTACAATTCATCATTCATCTTGTGTGGCATAGGTGAGTGATTAACGAATCGCGTCACAGTCTTATCTAATTGCAATGTGATATTTCTAGAATGTCAATCATTCATTTGCATTGTGAATCCCACCACGATCTAATTGCGAGGCGATGTGAGATGAATTTCACTTTATTTTTCTTTTACTCAAATCTTGAGTATTATCCCGCCCCGCTTCTTATCAGTGTAACAGCCACCATGTAAAATATTGTAGAGTAGAGTTGTCTATATTGGTGTACAAAGTGAAAATAATGATGAAAAGAAGAGAATATATTATATTGAGAATGACGGCTACAAATGATAAGGATATAATGATTGGAATGACATCTACACTACCCTATGTATAAGCTAAAAACTAGGGCTACAAAGCAACAATAAAATACTAAAATACCCTCTAACAAACTTGGTCACCAAGTTTGTAAATATAAAATAAAATATAAATTATTATTCTAATACCATCCCTTAATTTATATTTCCTCAAAACTAACAACTCCAATTCCATCCCTTAAGCGAAGGAATTGATCAGTCTTGATAGCCTTCGTCAGAACATCTGCCAACTGTTTCTGGGTGCTACAGTGCAGAACTTCTAACACTCCATTCTGAACTTGACTTCTCAGATAGTGATACTTTGTCTCAATATGCTTGCTTCTCCCATGCAACACTGGGTTTCTAGCAAGATTGATTGCAGACTTGTTATCAATCATCAGCTTCAGAGGTTTGTCAACTTTGATCTTCAGATCCTCCAGCAAGTTCAGAATCCACACAGCTTGGCATGCAGTAACAGCACCTGCAATATATTCAGCTTCACAGGTTGACAACGCAACAACAGGTTGCTTCTTAGAACTCCAAGAAATAGGACCTCCCAGAAACTTAAACAAGTATCCAGAAGTACTTCTTCTGTCAACTCTGTCTCCACACCAATCAGAATCTGAATAACTCAGAAGTTCTGATTCAGTCTTTCTTCCAAAAGGGAACAGCACTCCATACTTCAGAGTTCCCTTGATATACCTCAGAATTCTGACAGCAGCTTGGTAATGGGACCACTTAGGTTTACTCATGAATCTGCTAACCATTCCAACTGCATAGCAAATATCAGGTCTGGTATTACACAAATACCTCAGAGAACCAACCAACTGTTTGAAGGTTGTAGCATCCACATCCTCACCATCAGAATTAGAATCTAGTTTCTGATTCGTATCTGCAGGTGTGATAGCAGCCTTACAATTCTGCAGCTTAAATCTCTTCAGAAGTTCTCGTTCATACTTCAGCTGATGCAAAATGATACCTTTCTCAGAATATCTGAACTTCATCCCTAGAAAGTATGTCATTTTCCCGAGATCAGTCATTTCAAACTCATTCATCAGCACCTTCTTGAACTTAGCTAATTCTTGTTCAAAACTTCCGGTCAGCAATATGTCATCAACATACAAACACACCAGAATCATATTGCCATCAGAAATATGCTGAACATAAACACTGTATTCCATCTCACATTTCTGAAAACCCTGTTTCTTGAAAAATGAATCAATCTTCTGATTCCAAGCTCTGGGAGCTTGCTTCAATCCATACAAAGCTTTATGTAATCTGTACACCATCCCTTCCTGATTCTTTTTCACAAATCCAGGAGGTTGTGACACATAAACTTCTTCTTCTAATGGACCGTTCAGAAATGCAGATTTCACATCTAAATGCATCAGAGGCCAATTCCTGTTAGCAGCTATTGCAATCACCAATCTGATTGTTTCATGTCTCGCTACAGGTGCAAACACTTCAGAATAATCCAGCCCAGGTTTCTGCAGAAATCCTCTTGCTACCAACCTCGCTTTGTATTTGCCAATTGATCCATCTGGCTTTAGCTTCTGCTTGAAAACCCATCTGACGCTGATAGCTTTCTTGTCCTTTGGAAGTTCTGTCAGCTACCAAGTCTTGTTTCTCTCTATGGCCTCAAGTTCTTCTTTCATGGCCTTTAGCCAGAACTTCTGCTTGAGAGCCTCTTCTGTACTCACTAGTTCAGAGTCTACTAACATGGCACACTGAATAATTTCTCCTTTAGAATCTACTTCAGTGTCTTGCAATATGTCAAACTCTTCAAATCTTCTTGGAATGTTTCTGATTCTCTGTGGCCTCTGACCTCGTTCAGAATCTTCTTCAGATGCTTGAACCCTAGAAGTTCTGTCCTCGGAAGTTTCTCCTTCAGAAGCTCTTGCTTCAGAAGGTTGACTTCCTCCAGAACCTTGACCATCTTCAGAGTCTGGCATATTCCCAGAGTCTGAATCACCACCAGAATCTGGATCATCATCAGAATCTGGATCATCAGAATCACCTTCATCTTTTGAGTCTCCTTCAGAGTCAGAATCACCATCAGTTTCAGAAACTCTTATTTCTGACCTTCCTTCAGAAGTTCTCACATCAGAATCAGATTGAGACTTATCCCAATTCCAAACTTCTGATTCCTTCACAATAACGTCTCTGCTAAACTCAACTTTATTAGTTTCTGGACAATACAGCTTGTACGCACCTGTACTGTGGTACCCCACCAGTAACATTACTTTGCTTCTATCATCCAGCTTCTGTCTTCTAGCTTCTGAAACATGTTTGTAACACACAGAACCAAAAACCTTCAGATGACTAACACTTTGCTTTTCCCCAGTCCACTTCTGAATAGGAACTATTTCCTTCAGCTTCTTCGTTGGACATATATTGAGCACATATACTGCGGTGGCAACAGCTTCTCCCCACAAGTTCTGAGGAAGCTTCTTCTCCTTCAGCATGCTTCTCACCATATCAAGCAAAGTACGATTTCTTCTTTCAGCAAGACCATTGTATTGAGGAGTATAAGGAGCAGTAACCTCATGCTCAATTCCATTCTCCTCACAGAACTTCTGAAACTCTTTGGAGTTATACTCACCCCCACCATCGGTTCTGAGAATCTTCAGAGTCTGACCACTCTGATTCTGAACCTTCATTCGGAACTTCTTGAATTCAGCAAACACCTCGTGTTTGAACTTAATAAGGGATACCCATGTCATTCTCGTGAATTCATCAACAAATGACACGAAATATTTATTCCCTCCGATCGATGCTACTGGAAATGGACCACACACATCAGAATGTACTACTCCCAAGGCATGTTTTGCTCTTGGAGCAACTTCTGACGTAAATGGCAATCTTGGTTGCTTTCCTTCCATGCACAGTTTGCATGACTTCTCAGGCTTCTTAATTGTAGGAATTCCTTGTACCAGCTTCTTCGAATTCAGATGTTCTAAGCTTCTGAAATTCAGATGACCAAATCTTCTGTGCCACAGCTCACTTTCTTTCACAACACTTGTTGCACTAAGACATTTAGAGTCAGAAGTTCTGACATTCACCTTGAATGTTCTATTCCTTCCCTGTTCTGACTCCATAATCAGCTTCTAATTACAGTCATACAGCTTCAGAAGATTGTCCTTCATGGTAACTGAAAAACCTTTCTCAATTAATTGTCCCACGCTCATCAGATTGCTTTTTATGCCAGGTACATACCACACTTTCTGAATCAATGATGTTTTCCCATTATTCAGAACAACTCTGACATTTCCCATACCTTCAGCGTTAAGATATTTGTCATCAGCACATCTAATCTTTGTCCTCTTCTCAGAATCAAAATCAACCAGCCATTTCTTATTTCCAGTAAGATGATTTGAGCAGCCAGTGTCCATATACCACCAGTCTGTCAAATTCGTATCATCAGATTCAGAAGCCATCAGTAGCAGAACTTCTGGCTATATTTGCTTCTTCTGACTTCCTTTCCTTGTTTGACCAACAATCTCTAGCAAAGTGACCAAACTTCTTGCAACAGTAACATTGGATCTTCTTCTTGTCATACTTCTCTTTTCCCTTCTGAGCATTCTTTTGCCTATCAGAAGTTGAAGTTTCTGACTTCTGACCACCATCAGATCTTCTCCTGGCTTCTGACCACGACTGTTTCTGATGCTTCTTATCAGAAACTGCTTTCAGAGCCTGCTGCTCTACTTCCCTTTCAGAAGTTCTCTCAGTCAGACGCAACTCTTGCGCTTCTAGACTGCTTTGCAGCTCTTCAATTCTCATGGTGCTCAGATCCTTAGAATGTTCTAATGCTACCACAATGTAATCAAACTGAGGAGTAAGGGATCTCAATACCTTCTCAATGATTACTTATTCAGAAAGAGTTTCTCCACACGCCTTCATCTCATTAGTGATCAGAATCACTCTGGAGATGTACTCAGAAACTTTCTCATTGTTCTTCATGTTGAGATTCTCGTACTGCTTACGTAGAGACTGAAGCTTCACCTTCTTCACTGATGCGTCACCACCGTAACATCTGACCAGTGTGTCCCACGCCGCCTTTGCCGTCGTTGAATCTGCAATCTTCTCAAACACATTCGCATCCACACACTGATGGATGTAGAACAATGCTTTCTGATCTTTCTTCTTTGTATCCTTCTGCGCGTTCTTCTGCTCCTCCGTCGCATCTGCTGCTACCGGAACGTAACCTTCAGTGACAAGATCCAGAACATCTTGAGCACCGAACAGTACACGCATTTGAATCATCCAACGATTCCAGTTTTTGCCGTCAAATACTGGAAGCTTGGTGTTCATGCCGCCGTTGCCGTTCATCATCTTCAACCTTGTACAGTACACTCAGAACTTATCACGCACAGTGTTTTCCAACCCACAGAATCAAAAAATTATGATTCTGATCAGAATTTTGTTCTAGATTCAACACGAACCCAGAATCAAAAATCAATCACACAGCCTCACGTTCCACTCGTGTTTCCCGTGTTTTCCCGTTGATCCTAACCGGAGCTCTAGATACCAATTGTTGGTGTACAAGGTGAAAATAATGATGAAAAGAAGAGAATATATTATATTGGGAATGACGGCTACAAATGATAAGGATACAATGATTGGAATGACATCTATACTACCCTATTTATAAGCTAAAAACTAGGGCTACAAATACCCTCTAACAAACTTGATCACCATGTTTGTAAATATAAAATAAAATATAAATTATTATTCTAATAGTCTAGTTAGAGTTTTTTTTGAGGTAAAATGAGATTTTCTATAATATTTTGAATTATTAAATTTTTTTATTATACATGTGATGTTAGCACAAATATTGTTAAGATAAAAAAGAAAATGCTAAGAATAATTATTATGACAGAGTCTAATCATAACCTCAAACATGAACTATTACATGTCCTCAAGGAACATGGAACATGCTTGTAAGATGAGAATTTACAATTAAGTAACATATTTTACTAAAAAATTAAAAATTCCAAGTATAATGCTATTATAGGAATACTTTGATGATCATTACCTAAATGTTACTTTCATTCTAAAATTTAAAGGTGAATAAGTTCAAAGAAATATTTTCAACTTTCAATTCTAGTCAACTTTTTATTTTCTTTTTATTATCAATTCTTTTAAGTGAAAAATCAAGTTGATCACTCAATTTACACAAAAATATCATTTTACTATAGGCTTGAAAAAGTAAAAAATTAATAAAACCATATAACACACACTTTAAAGGTTTTTAAGGATTGTAACGTGACTTAGGTTAAGGTGGGATGATTTTGAGAATAAAGGTAAAATTTTGTTGTTCAGTAATAAGATGTTGCACATAATGTTGAAATAATGTGTGAGATAATATGATCTGAAATAGTCAATGAAAATTAAACAAATAATAAATAAGAGACCTAAATAATTGGTAACCTAGTTCGGCGCAATCGTCACCTACGTCTGAAGGGTTAAAGTCCAAAGGAAAAGACACTTAATAATTACAAATAGTCAACAGTACACGACGGTCTCATCTGAACTCTCCCAGTTCAATACTCTTTTCTTAATACTATTTGTGAGTTTCAGCGTAGACTCCCCTTGAATTTGAGATCCTCTTACTTTCACTCAAACATTTTTTCTGAGTATTTGCAAAAATCAATTATTTAGGATGTGATAACCTTCCCAAGTACATACCAAACACTCTATCTTCCCTAATTAGAAAAGAATGACAATGGTAGAGTTTTACACAACAATGATAGAGTTTTACACAAAAAACACAATACAAAACTCGACAACAAAACTCTCCAACGACATGAGTAATCTCTTAGAATTTTCTTTTCCTCAAGGTGAACAGTCTATTTATATAGAGATATTTATCCGGAAAAAAAGCCAATACTAAAAACATACAAAATCCAATCTTCAGTGAAACGCAATCTCTTAATTAAAGCAAATTCAATTTTTAGCTAAACTCAATCTTTTAATTAAAACAAATTTAATCTTTAGTTGAACTCGATCTTTTAGTCAAAGCAATTCCAATTTAAATATTTTCAAGCCGGATTTATTTAATAATTATTTGTCAATATAAATTTGAATCAAATCAAGTCTTCAGAAAACCGAATTTTTTATTGAGAGAAAATCCAATTAATCTTTTAATGAATGCAAATCCAAACTAATCTTTCCAAAACACATTAGCATAATTTGGAGTAAATTATATCTTTCCGAATTAAATATGAATTAAATCTTCTAAAATAAATCTGAATTTAAATGAGTGAATTATATCTTTCTGAATTAAATATGAATTAAATCTTCTAAAATAAATATGAATTTAAACGAGTGAAAACAAATATTTCCAAAAAGTGCGCCAGAGGAAAACTGAGCTAGGATATCTCAATATCATTTGAGACATTTTACTAAACATGTTGCCTAAAAAAATATGTCAACCAATTGTAATTACAGACTCCTTTTTTTGGCTATTTTTTAGTTAAAGTAAAGATGTAAACACTTTTTCTAAAAAAATAGAACTTACTAGATAAAACACACCACAATTAAGCCAATAATAAACATAATCTAGATTAGAAGTGAGCCATTAGATGTGAGCCATTGAAGTGAACTTTTCTCCCCCCCTTGTATGCCAAAAAAACTAAGGGGATAGAGAATCCAATGAAAAGAAAATCACAGTTAACAGGCGAAGAGGGTCAACATGTCCAACCAAACAAATTAATCAATAAATAAACAACTAACCAATAAAACATCAAAGTGAAACAATAGTATTGAGTAACAGAGTCAATATGAGCTGTTTTATCCATATAAGCACCACCATCTTCATTTCAAGAGTTGGACATACCTTCAGACTAGTCAAAATGAGCTACTTCTCTTTCAATACCAGGAATAGTAGGTTGAGATGAAACAAGCTCTAGTAGATTGGGGAGTTAATGTTTTGATTATTCCTTCACACACATTCTTCCTTGTAGTGGACATGGCTATAATCTCTTAAAGATAAATTTCATTGTGAATAAACGTCTTGAGAATATGACTTATTCCAGGTCCAGAAGAGGGAGCAACATGTAGCATTTCTTCATCAAAACCCAGACCCATTTCATCACCAGGAGCAATATTGGGTATTAAAATATCAACAACATGTTTCCCAACAAACAAATTATAACTAAAGTTAAACAGACTCGGGGCAGTACATATCTCATCATTAATAGTTACAATATCATTATTTTGACTACTCAAAATAACACAAATTAAAGAGGGAAGACGGTCGGTAATTATCAGTCTTTCACAACCAAGATATTTATTTTTTATTACAGGAGAACATGCAAAACGAATTCCTCAGACATGGACCTTTCTGTATTCTCTAATATTGGAATTCTTAAACTCACTTAGAAGATTAACAACAAATTCTTTCAATAGGTTTAGATGATAGTGCCCAACATTCATCGCGGTCTCTAATAGTTGAGCATCACTAAGAAGATCCATAATATCACTGCACTTTTGTGCATCAACAAAAAGCTCTCTTTTTGGTGTCAATCACCTGTGATAGACGAACTTCCACTTGGTTACACTTTTCTTATAATGGAAAGAAACATTATCAAGATGGACTATTAGAATTTTCTTGGAAAACTTCTTCCCTCCAATAGAAATTTTCATTTATTTAACACATTTTGCAGCCTGCTCCTCAATATCATCACTGTCTTCAATTTCCCTCATGATGTTAGTGACATGTTTCTCAACATTATTTTTTATGATGCTAGAAGCAGTCTTCTTTCTTTTCACATACTTGTTTTTCTCATACTTTTTCTTCTCCTTCTCAGCATTTTCTCTATTCTTCTAAGCATTTTCCATGATCATCTCTATTCTTTTATTCTTTTTCTCTACACACTTAACAACCTTTTGTGGATCTATGTGTTTGTAGATATTGAAAATAATGATGCATTGATCCTTTGAGTGATCATAATGGTTATGATGATGACTTATATGCTTGGTGGAATCATGATGGTTGCTCCTATTCACGGTCAAGTTGACCTCTAGTATGTTTTTCTAGATGTCTCTTATAATGTTACTCATCCTGATTTTATCTCAATCATCATCAAAGACAAGATTCAAGGTTCCATTCAAGTGCTAAAGTTAAAGATATTGTAGCTAAGAACTTGAAGCTTGAAAGTTGTGAAAGAGAGAAAGTGTGAAAGCTTGATGGTTGGTCGTGCACTTAGCGCAATGTTTGAGTGACTATATTAGACTAAGGAAACTCTCACACACTCACAAAAATCTTTTTGAAGACCCTCTTTTTTGAATAAATCACCTAACTTTTTCTCCGCATATAGTGATTTGATTACAAACTCAAATAATCAATTATGAGTGAAAATTACACTGAATAATTAATTATCCAAAAGGCCTAGTCGATTATCCCAATTGTAATGCCTCATAGTCGATTATTAGGGTTCATAGTTGATTAGTAATAACACAATTTGAATTTTTTTCATTTTTATGTGAAGTATGGTGATGAAAATTGACAAGTATGGTGATGAAAACTGGAAAATATGTGATGACATTTGTCAAGAGGTTTTGATCATAATGATGGCATCCAAATAAGAAAGAGATACCACAAGTCTTATCACTCAAAGATACCAATTCCAGTTGAAAGTGCTAGACATTGTTGAATCAAGCAAAGGGACTTGAAGACTTAAAGCTATGATCTTAAAACTTGAAGACTTGAATCTATGAAATTGTGAAAGCTTGCTTGGTCTTTCGCTTAGGGTTTTTTATTCATAGCCTTGATCAATTTATTATAAAATGAATAAAAGTAAGTCATCGGGTACTAAGTCAATGCACACACACACACACACACAATGTTTTTCAAACCTCTCTTGTCTTTTGATAAAATCTCTAAAAACTAATTCGGCATGCGCTTAATTTGTTAGAAGCTTGATTAATCATTTAGGAAGGAAAATTACACTAGTTAATCGATTAAAAGCTTCCTCTAATCGATTAAACCTATTTGCAACTCCCCCTAATCGATCAAGTAGGCTTTTAATCAATTAAATGATGTTAAAAATCAAACTTTCCTATTTTGATTGGATAATCAATTATCACTTAGGTTTAATTGATTATCACTTAGGGCTTATCGATTATCACTTAGGGTTAATAGATTAAATTATAAAAAAAACATGGGTCGTTTCCTTTTTTAGCCAGATTTTTTCCTGTATAAAGGAGGGTTCTCCTCATTGCAAAATACACTAGCTTTCTGATATAAACCTTCATACTATTCTTTATACTCTCTTTGTCTTCTAAAGTTATTTTCTCACTAGAATTTCCTTAGTGCCATGAGAGTGAAAAGTTCCTTCTGAGAGTTGTGTTGTAATGATGTTATTCTAAAATTTGTTTTATTCTAAAGCTTAGTTCTCTTGTGGAATATCTTTGTAAAATATTTAAAGTTTTTAAGCTTGTAGTTTTTTGGATCAAACTCTAATTTCGACAAGGATAGATTCATGTTTCGACAGAGTTGTGCATGTTGTAGTCGAAGTTTGTTCAAGCATGCAGTTTTCTAAGTTAACTTGTTGTTCAAGTTAGCTTAGTGCTTAAGTTAACTCAGTAGTCTATAAATAGGTTGCTCTCTTAAGTTATTGAGAGAGGGTTAAGTGTTGGTTGTTGTTATTCACTTGTAACCTTTTTCCCAAATTGGAAAAGTGAACAGAAAAACGGTTTTAACCAATTTTTGTTCTTCTTCTTCCCTCTTATCTCTCTTTCGTAAAACTAAAAGGGTTTCTTGTGTTTGTTTAAGAAACTCAATCTTTCTCATAATTTTTTTATTTGTTCCTGGTGCGGCCTTTGTCACAAGAAACTAGTGCAGTGAGCGTGGATCAAAATGCCGTCAATGAAGTATGAGATTGAGAAATTCACCAGAGTGAATGATTTCAATTTATGGCGCTTGAAGATGCAAGCTCTTCTGATTCAACATGGTTTGGTATAAGCATTGAAAGGATAACAGAAGATGGATGATTCCCTAAAGGAGAAGGAGAAGACGACAATGATTGAGAAAGCCCATAGAGCCATCATATTGAGCCTTGGTGATAAGATTCTCTGGCAGGTCTCAAAGGAGAAGATGGCAGTAGGTGTGTGGAGTAAACTCGAAGGGTTATACATGATTAAATCCATGGTAAATCGCTTGTACCTGAATCAGGCTCTATATTCATTCAAGATAAGTGAAGATAGAGTCTTGATAGAGAAATTAGATACGTTCAACGGGATGATTCTTGATTTAGAGAATATCGAGGTTAGTATCAATGATAAAGATCAAGCGATGTTATTCTTGTGTTCTTTACCTAAGTTTCATGCTCATTTCAAAGAAACTCTCTTGTATTTAAGAGATTCCATGACCTTTGAACAAGTTCAATTAACCTTGTACTCTAAGGATTTGAATGAATGAAAGGAGCACAAGCCATCGTCTGTTGGTGAAGGTTTATCCGTTAAAGGGAAATTCTTTAAGAAAGATGGCTGGTTTGAGAAGAAGAAGGGTAAAGGTCGGCAGAAGTCTTATTATGGTGATGCTCATGGAATTTGGTGTTACCACTATAAGAAGGAGGGTCATACAAGAAAGGTGTGCCTTGAATGCCTGAAAGATCATGGTGGTAAGGATAATGGAAATGTAACCATTGTTCAAGATGATTTTGAATCGTGTGATGTCCTAGTAGTTTCGAGTAGTAATTCTTGCAAGGAATGGATCATAGATTCAAGTTACATTTGGCACATGACTCTAAATAAAGATGTTTTTGAGGAATTATGTGATCAAGATGGTGGATCAGTGCTGCTGGGAAATAGCAAAGCCTGCAAAATTGCAAGAATTAGATTTGTGAGATTCAAGCTCCATGATGAGTCAATAAAGTTATTGGCTAGTGTCAGGTATGTACCCGATTTTGAATAGAATTTTGATTTCCCTTGGTGAATTTAACAAGAAGGGAAATGTTTTTAAAGGAGAGCAAGGTATCCTAAGAGTCGTGAAGGGGGTCAAAGGAAGTCTTGAGAGGCGTGAAGAAACAAGGCTTGTATACCCTTGAGGCTAAGGTTGTAAATGGATCAACAGATTTTGCATCCATAAAACATGTGTCGAAGACAGAAATGTGGCATATGAGATTGGGTCATGTCAGTGAAAGGGATCTTGTTGAACTGGGGAAAAGCTAGAGTTCTATGAACCTTGTGTGTTTGGTAAAGCCTGTAGAGTGATGTTCAACAAAGGCAAACAAAGAACACATGGATCCCTTGATTACATTCATGCTGATCTTTGGGCCTTACAAGAAATCATTCACACTCAGGGGCAAGGTATTTTCTATCCATATTTGATGACTAATCCAGAAAGTTATGGATATTCACTCAAAATACTAAGGATGAAACTTTTGAAAATTTTAAAAGTTGGAAGACTCTTGTCGAAAATCAGACTGGATGAAAGGTCAAGAGGTTAAGAACTGATAATGGCCTTGAGTATTGTAATGAAGCTTTCGATAGTTATTCTGTCATGTCTGGCATTGTTAGGAACAATATTATAGCAGGTACTCCACAACAAAATGGCATGGTTGAAAGATTCCATCGAACTATCCTTGAAAGGGTTAGATGCATGTTGGTTAGTGTTGGATTGAAGAAGGTGTTTTAGGATGAGGTTGCAATGACTACAACATACCTGGTATATAGGTGTCCCTCGACTACCTTGGGGATGAAGACACCTGAACAAGTATGGTCGGGACATCCACCTAATCTCGACACACTTAGAGTATTTGGTTGTTTAACATATGCTCACATTAGGCAAGATAAGGTAGAACCTAGAGCTCTAAGATGTATGTTTCTTAGATACTCTAAAGGAGTCAAAGCTTATAGGTTGTGGTGCCTAGAGCCAGGTCGTAGGAGGTGTATCATAAGTCAACATGTAGTTTTCAATGAAGTTGATATGGCTTTCAATAAAACTTATGACGTTGATCGAAGTACGAAGATCTCTGTAGAGAAGTCGGAACATGAAGAGATTCTTGTTGTGGTTGAGCATAGTGATGCTGAATTGCATAACCCAGATGAAATCGAAAAAGAAGCACAAGTTAGTGATGAAGATGAGGAGACGGATAATGACTACCTCCTAGAAAGAGACAGGTCGAGAAGAGTCATCAAGCCACCTCAGAGACTTGGTTATGCATATCTCATAGATTTTGCCTTAATCTTTGCAAGTGAGGTTTTTGATGAAGAACATAGATACTACAAGGAAGCTGTGAGGAGTAAAAATAAGACTGAATAGATGAAAGGCATGGATGATGAGATGAAATCTTTTCATGATAATAACACTTGATAGCTGATCGAGAAACATGCAAGGGGCAGGTTAGTCTGTTGTAAATGGATTTTCAACGTTAAGGAAGGAATCAAAAGAGTATTGTCGATGTGATTTAAGGCAAGGTTGGTTGCTATGGGGTTCACTTAGAAAGAAGGAGTTGACTTCAATGATGTGTTCTCACCTCTTGTAAAGGACAAACCTATTAGAATGTTGTTAGCCATGGTCGCAAAGTTTGACCTAGAGCTTGAATAGACAGATGTGAATACCACCTTCTTATATGGTGTTCTAGCTAAAATAATCCCGATGAGGCAGCCTGAAAGGTATGTAGAAAGAGGAAAGGAAAATTATGTGTGTAAATTGAATAGGTAGGTATATGGCATGAAATAATCTCCTCGACAATGGAATATGAGATTCAACATGTTCATAGCATGCATAGGTTTCACTAGGAGCCAGTTCGACCACTGTGTTTACTTCAGATTTTGACCTGGAAGTTATCTTGTTATTTTGTTGCTTTATGTGGATGACATCCTCATAGCAAGCAATAGTGTCGAGGATGTAATGAAGGTGAAGGTTGAACTCGATAAGGAGTTCAACATGAAGGATCTAGGAGCTACCACTAGGATTCTTGGGATTGACATCTGGAGAGATAGAAAGTAGTCGAGATTATGCTTATCTCAAGAGACATACCTAAAGAAGATTCTCGAAAAATTTGGTATGTCGAATTCAAATCCTGTTGTAACACCGACTAATCCTCAATTCAAGTTGAGTACTACTCAAAGTCCAAGTACTGAAGTTGAAAGAGCCTATATGAATAGAATTTTATCTACTAGTATAATATGTTTTTTTATGTATGTTATGGTTTGTACGAGGCCTGACAAAGCGTACAGAGTGAGCCTTATAAGCAGGTATATGGACAATCTTGGGAAGGCACAATGGCAAGCTTTGAAGTGGATTCTGAGATACATAATAGGATCCCTGAGTAGAGTCATGATTTATGGTGGAGCCATGAGTGATGGCGAAGCCGAAGTCGAAGGATTTGTCGACTCTGACTATGCAGGATGTATGGATACCAAAAAATCTTTTTCTAGATATGTTTTCACAATGTTTGGCATAACAATTAGTAGGAAGACTTCTCTTCAGAAGATTGTTGCCTTATTAACCACTGAAGCCGAATATATTACCCTCACTGAAGTTGTGAAAGAAGAATTGTGCCTTGAAGGGTTTGTTAAGGAACTGAAACTTCAAGGTCGAGCTATCACTATTAAATGTGATAGTCAAAGTGTCATACACCTGTCAAAGAATTCAATCTATCGTGAGAGGACTAAGCACATCGATGTTAGGCTGCATTACATCAGGGAGAAAGTCGAGAAAGGAGAAGTGAAAGTGCTGAAGGTTTCAACTAATCACAATGTTGTAGATATGATCACCAAGTCATTGCCAAGTAGTAAGTTCTTCCACTGTATGCAGTAGATAAAGCTGCATGGTAAAAGCTAGTTTGTTCCCTTGATGTTGTAGATTTTGTGGTATTTTTGATTGAACTCTAGTCTCAATAGGGACATCTTCATGTTTTGATAGAGTTGTGCATGATGTAGTCGAAGTCTATTCAAGCATGCAATTTTCTAAGTTAGCTTGTTGGTTAAGTTAACTTAGTGCTTAAGTTAGCTTAGTAGTCACAACAAAGCTAAACCTGGTGATGGACGAAAATGGATATGAGTCTTAATAAAACAACTAGCATATCATTTAAAATTAAATTTTCTATTGTTGATCTTTGAAACCTCCATATTGGTAACGGCCAAACACTTGTTCATATTTATTTTTATTCCTTTCCAATAAGCTAGTTTAAAATATAGTATATACAAATGGGGAGTGGTGTATATGATTGGAGGTTTGAGGCAAAAATGATTTGAATTATCGTCACTAACGGAGTATTTTTTTTTGTAAGCAAGGATTCATTAAAGGAGTACTAGGAGTACTCAAACCCGATTACAAAAGACGAAATGAAATCCGATACACCAAGAAGAGATTAAAAACCAATTAAAACTTAACCTAAATAATACAAAGGGTCTTTGCAAAATTCATAAAAGTTGTAATTGGAGTGAGTAATATCTCCTATAAAAGACCACCCCAAGCTAGAATTTTGATGTTCCATAGAAGGTCTGAAACATTGCAAGCTTCATCTTTATAGAAAACTAGTGGGATACCCGTGCGTCCGCACGGGTACAGCTGTGGACCGCGAATTGTCACCAGTTTGTCATAGAAATTCAAAAAAATTAGAAAATATCAAAATATTATTGAAAAAAAAGAAAAAAAAAAGAAATGGAGTGGAAGATAATTATATAAGTCTTTAAAAATAACTATTGTTAAGAAAAACTATTAAACACATACTTTGTAAAAAACATTTGTGAAAATAGACAAAAAAAAATTCAGGGTTGATAGAGTTATAATAAATGAGACAAATAAATATTCTAAATTAGAATTAATTGAAAATCATTAGAAAACTAATTTTACTATGGTTTAGAATATAAAAAAAAAATGAAAAGTCAGTAGTACAACCGACATAAACTATACATTTATTTTCTTTAAATGTAAAAAAAAAGTAAAAACCAATGCGTTCGCACGAATTTTGGTATGATTACCCGTACATTGACACAGTATTGGTGTGTTACTTGTGCGTTCGCACAGGTACAGCTGTGGACCGCTGAATTGTCACCAATTTGTAATAGAAATTGAAACAAATTAGAAAACTAAAAAAATTATTGGAAAAAAGAAAAAATAAAAAATAAAAAATGGATTGGAAGATAATTGTATAAGTTTTTAAAAACAACTGTTGTTAAGAAAAACTATTAATATTTGATAGAGTTTTTTTAGGGTTTATAGAGTTTTTCCCGTTATCATTAAATATTTGATCAATTATTTTATTTTTCCTGTTTCATATAATTTCAAAATTTACTAAAAGTTTAAATAAATATAATTTTCCTAATTAGCTATACTAATACTTGAAAAATATATATTAAGTATATTAAATATAAAACTAAATGAAATAATATCAAGTATATTGAAGAAGAGATATGGTTTATTTGAAGAAACAATTGAAAGCCAATTACCGACTTTGGTAAGTCCAAAAAGGGTTGTTTTGGTCACCCCATACATAGACATAGTAGTTGGTAGGTGATAACCAGAAATTGATGACATGATAACAACAAATGAACCCTTTTGATGTGAGGGGCTCTTCCTGTGTGAAAATAAAAAGGGGGATATAACACATAATACACCATTCCGAAGGAGTATAGAGGCTTTGACACATTAAAGGCATTGTCACATTAAAAACAGCCACATTAAAACATCAAAAGAGTATCACTCGAAGTTATAAGTGTAGTTATTCAGGCAACTATCATGAAGCCTCAGGCATACTGTCATGGAGCCTCATGCATACAGTCATGGAGCATTCAGGCATACTGTCATGAGCCCTTTTGCACTCAGGGGCTCCTGTACATATTTAAAAACTAACACAAACAAATACATAGTAACTGAGCATTATGGATGTGTCAAAAAAAACTGAGCATGATGGCTATTACTACAAATGCGAAATAGACGTTTTCCATAAATACAATCATGGTGCTTAATATATTATAATAAAACTATAATAATCATGGTCCCATGTACTACTGTTGATGAAGATGGAACCTCAGGAACATGAAATATAAAGAAAGATGGTTTCCAAAACCCGTAGCTGACATAAAATTTGAAAGAAATTTTGCATTTTTAATCACCTAATCTAAAACTCCTAGCCGACAAAAAGTTACTCCAGGTATAGTCTTGTTCATCATCATCATCTGAATCAAAGATTTGATAGTCTTGTTCATCATCATCATTTGAATCAAAGATTTGTATCCTTCTCACCCTTGTTTCGATACCTTCATGCAGCTGCTGGACCTGTTGAACAATACCATTAAATGAGGATTGTGAAGAACATCAACAGGCAAGTCTGCTGCAACTACAGATGCCCCAATATCCCAATATACATTAGGGATGGCCCCATGAACTAATAGCAATAAGAAACCTGCACATGAACAAAGGCTAAAAAGAATCACAAAAATGCAAATTTAGCTGCTGGACCTGTTGAGGTTGTTGGACGTGGGGAGGTTGTTGGACCGGTAGAGGTTGGTGGAACTCCGGAGGTGGTTGAAACTCCGTAGGTGGTTGGAACTCCGCAGCTGGGTGGACCCGGACGGCATGTTCGACATGTTTGTGCATCTGTTGATGAAAATAAAAAAAAATGATTAAAAGAGGAAGAAAGAATAATGGAGACATGTTTCTAGAGATATAAAAATCAAATAGCTAATGTAGCTGCTGGACCTGTTGAGTTTGTTGGACGTGGACAGGTTGATGGACTTGTAGAGGTTGTTGCAACTCCGTAGATGATTCGAACTCCGCCGCTGTTTGCACATCCGAAGGTTCTGCGACCTGGAGAACGTTGTTGGACGCCATACAACTTATTTCTCTTTGATGAAGTTTGCTCTGTGTTGTTGAGAAGAGGAGGCAGGTTTTTATAATTAAACTTATGACTCTTTATCTTCTCCCCCACTTTGAAAATGTAAATGCATTAATTGTTTTGAAACTGTAACATTGTAACATTGGGAGGTAAAATAATAATGAATGATGATGGTCAAGTTTATCATTAAGTTGTAAATACAGTGTTATATATGATGGGTCATTAAAGAAAAAGAGAAGGAACAATAAAAAATATTATCGATGGAAAACTTGAGTTTAAAAGTTACCATATATATCAAACTACATGCACACATTTATCTGAAAATAGGCTTTCCTATATTTCCTGGTATTTTCCATAATATAATTGCAGCTGCTGCAGGAACACCAGATGAAAAAATACTTCAGTCAGTATATTTCAAGTGTTTGTATAAGGACCTTGCTTATCAAAGAATAAAATTCTTCCTCATTATAAATGACATAAGCAATACAAATTGGAACGATACTTCTTGATTTTGTTAAAACATATTTTTCATATAATAATTCAAACAAATACCAATACACATCAT
This sequence comes from Lathyrus tuberosus, assembly GCA_022829125.1. NCBI lineage: Eukaryota > Viridiplantae > Streptophyta > Magnoliopsida > Fabales > Fabaceae > Lathyrus > Lathyrus tuberosus. The sequence goes on from JALAZF010000093.1 coordinate 7,193,430, forward strand.
AACAATCATGATGCAACAATGACAGCAAGTGATGTACTAAGCAGTCCAAAAGTGATGCAACAATTGATAGCAATAGGAAACCTGCACACGAAGAAAGGACACTTTTGATACACAAAATAGATAATGCTTAGAAAGGACAAAAGGACAAAATGCACCACGAAATAGCAATTAGTAACATTGAAGAATATCTGTACTCAGGATAACCACTTAGGATCAAACGAAACCTAAATAAATCTACACTTCAAAACTACAGGAACTACACATTGTTCTTGTAACACTTAAAGCCATACTTTGGAACATCTACTGCTTGGTTATGCATCAAATTGTCCATGACAGTAATCAAAATCTCTGTATCAAAAACTTCTGGAGATATCAACAACACGCATTAGAAACAATGCAAGAAGCTGTAGTAGAAGTCAATAACCAGCATTCAGATATGCAGTACGAAAATTCAGAGGTCTTTCAATATAATTTTGCTACCTTATCAAATTTCAGGTGAATTCATTTACTACATGGCTACTAACATTGCTACAGGATATTTAGGTACTTAAATATCTACGCTCACACGAACTCCAAATAACCAACAGCAATGACACTAACCTCCAGCAGCACAAGAACACTACCACCAATATACAAACATCTCAGTTATGGATTGTGAGGATTGTTTAAACACTGTATTAGTGTTTAGTGATTCATAATATGAGGAAGATATAAGTTATAATTATTATATAGTATAATCACCTGAAATGTATCCTTACATTTGATATTTTTCCAATGGTAGTAAGTGGATGAAGAATACTGGATTTATCATAAAAGGTAGACGAAAGAGAAAACCTGAAACAACAAACATGGCTTCCGGATTCAAGCTATGGCTATTTTATCAAGCTTTCAATCAGTAGCATTTTCGATCCGGTCTCACATTTCATCAAAATAAATAGATTAGAGATCTCAGTTCATTAATATATGGCAAATCATTAAGACTTAAAAGCTGGCATTTTTATGTTCGTAACGCCGCTGCTGAGCCGACTATTACGGCTAGTCAACTATTTTCTCTATATATTTTCTCATAACCTGCATAAAAAATCTAAAACAGCCCCTGTTCATCATCATCCTCATCAATTCATAACAACCTGTAACAACAGTAACAAATTACAAATCATCTTCTTGCTTCTGTGATAAAGTTTAATCACAAACCACAAACCATAAACAACATGTTCACAATCAACATATCCATAAAAATCACGAATTTAATCAAAAACAGAAACGGAGAGGAAACGAAATCGCGATCAAACCAAAGTTGAGTCGAAACCGTGTCGACCACTAACGATTCGTCACTACAGATCCATCGCAAACTAACCCAACCTCCGCAATTCCGGCGTCGGCGTCCTCCGCATCTCTCTCGTGGAACTTCCGATCTAACCGCAAATCCATCCCCATCACGAACCCCTGATGCCGCACATCACCACACACAGCAAGAGCCTGCCGCCGATACTATAACTGTTGCGGGATCTTTGAGTGATTTTCTCATAACCTGCATAAAAAATCTAAAACAACCCTTGTTCATCATCATCCTCATCAATTCATAACAACCTATAATTATTATATAGTATAATCACCTGAAATGTATCCTTACATTTGTGTCGCGGTGAAAATTGGATACCATAGTTATTAGTTAACTAGGATCGTATTTTTAATGTCACCACCGGTCTTTGATTTTATCCAAGGGAAGGGAGAAAAACCGAATTCCCACAATGCAATGCAAATGCACTAAGATTCTAAGTTCGGGGGTTGGTTATACCTAGGGAAGGTGTTAGCATCCTAGATATCTGTAGTACTCAACAGGAACCTCTTGATTTTATTTTATGTTATTTGTTATCTGTTTTGCTAAGGGTTTAAGGGTAGGTGATTTATTATTTTTATTCCTAAGTGTGCTCGACAAGATATCGCATCTTGTGCCTACATATCCTGTCAGGAGGGAATCAGAGCACTTGTAGTTCCTTATTAAGGATACTAAAGTGTTTTAAAGGTTTAGGAGAGAACATGAGTCATCATCTTAAGAAAACCACCACAGTTTTAAAAATGTTTATATTTTGTGGGGTATGGGATTGTATGTCCCTTCTTCGAGATGATTAACATCTAATTCTCTTGTGTGGAGAATTAGGTGGGCTAAAATTTTATTAAAGAAATCAAAGTTGAAGGGGGACTAACCTAGGTAATTTATCCTAAGTTATCTAATTGACTTATCTTAAGGTGTCGATTATGATGCAAATGATATGCACCATGTACAATAATTTGATTATCATGCATGGGGTTTTCCCTTGGATATTAATGCGATTAATTATTGTTATTTAGGCGAGGGTGCTAGCAAAGTGATGCTAGACTTGTGTCTTGTGATCGGTAGGTCGAATGCGATGCCCGAAGGCGATCGACTTATATAGGTAGAAAAGTTGATTCGACGTTGGATCGAATTTTTTTTTATTTTTTGAAAAGATTTGAACAGAAACACATAAGCAATATTCAAATGAAACACAACCAAACAAAACAAGGCATTCAAACGCTCACAAACCTATGACTAAGCAAAAGGTTTCTAATCGGGGACGATTTGTTAAGAGAAAATGATTTAGACTCAGTTATATTTTATTATTATTCTTACTTGGATAGGGAAGTCCCCTTTTTTTAATTAAAAGGATTTTTAGTTCTTAAAATTAAAAGTGTTTTAGAGATTAGTGTTAGTAAATTCTATGTTATCCTAATTTTAGTTAGGAGTTAAAAGGATCTTAATTTTAATAATTATTATGAAATAAGTTTAAATTGATTATTGAGAGAAAGTTGGACTAATTATTATTAAAAGAAAAAAGAAGTCTTAATTTTGATTAAAAGATTTTCAGATTAATTATGATGAAAGAAAAAGTTGAAATTTTATTACAAGAATTTTAATTATTGTTATAAGAAGATTTTAATCATCATAAAAGGTTTGAAATTAATTAAGAAAAGGGGTTTAAGTCTTTGTTAAAACAAAAAGTTATACAAATAATTAGAAGTTTTTTTTAGTTATAAAAGGTTTTAGAATTTAATTAATATTAAAAAGTTAAATTTAATTATTGTGAAAACAGGATTTTAGATTATTATATAAAAAAGAGTTAAATTAAAGGTTTTTTCTTTTACGTTATAAAAAAAGATAGATTAAAAAAAATAGGTCAATTATTAAATAAAATGCTCAAATCAACTACTAACAAAATAAAAACGGAAAAATTACAAAGTTTAGTTTTATTTTATATAAAAAAAAGTAAAAAAAAGGTTAGTTGTTATTAAAAGGAGTTTTAATAAAAAAGGATACGGCTCATCTCACTCGCCTCTCATCGTTCTCACGCGTACCCTCTCTTCTCTCATTCTGCAATTAGGGTTTTCTAACCCCAATCGCCGCCGCTCAACACTCTCATTTTCTCCCGCGATCTCTCTCTCTCTCTCTCTCGACCTGCAAAAAAGAATAATCAAGCAATCAAAACCCCGCCCCACACAGCCCTAATACCCCGATTTCACTATATTTTTTATTTATAGATTACAATGATGCGAAAAATGAAATATGAGCAAGAAAAAGGTGGCGAAGGTTGTGACGGCGCGGACAGCTCTGTTGAGCGAAGCTTCTTTCTTCTCCTTTACCTGTTTGCGATTTTTGTTTGTGTTTTTGTTGTTGCCTCTTTTCTCTTTCTGGCTGTTGATCGTGAGTTTGCGTGATGATTTCTGATGAGCTCGTTTGGGTTTGGTTCGTGATGGCTTTTTTTTTATTTTTGTGTGAGATCGTGAATGGTTTTCTGGAGGGTTTCTCCGTGTGAATCTCTTTGCTAGGGTTTTTCCGTTCGTTTCTTGTGTGTCTTTCTGATGCATAGGAACTATGTATTTATAGGGGCCAGTGATGATCTTTGTTTGGGAAATATCTTTATGTTGATTGATTTGCGTTAACTGCTGATATGATTCTGATTGTAATTCGGGAAAGTTTTTGAATTGTTGCCTTGTTTGTTTTGGTATGACTGGGTTTTTTTTTTATATGGAAAGTTTTTGAAATTGCTGATTTTATTGACTCCTTCGATTCTCTGATTTTTGTGTTATTTCCGGGAGATTGTGCTGGTGGTGTCTTTATGATATTGCCCATAATTATTCCCTTTTTTGGACATGATGAAAATTTCTGATTCAAAAGATCTGAGGCCAAACTAAGAATTTTTGAAATATTGCTTGGAAGATTGTTTTGGAAAGAAATGAACTGATTTGATTATGGTGAACCGTTTTGACTCTCATTCCAAGGCCCTTTTTTCAATATTTGAAAATGACGTGAACATTTGATCTGTTCGAAGAAAACTTGCCATCTTTGAATTCAATTCGCTATTTTTGCTTTTGGCGTGTTGCTGATCTTTCATGCTAACAGCTTGTTGTGTTTACTTCCCAAAGTTCCAAAGCCAAAACTTTTCTTCTCAAAATCTGGCACTATGATGTGATTTGGAATTGAATTTGCGATAATTATAATGATTGTAAGCTAAGGTGAATCTGTAAAATGCAGGTGATTCGTTTATTTGATGACATTAGGAGCAGATGCAGCTGACCGGGGTGAAGGAACAGAAGATGAACTTAGCAAAGATTCCTTCTGAAGGATCTCTTCAAAACCAGTCATAGAAGAAGTGCCACCACAAACCAAAGTAATTCCAGAAGTAGCCGATAGTTTTTTTTTATTGATAGTTTTGTCATTCTCTTTTAGATTCGATTCAATGTTAATTTGATTTCCTGTAATGTTGGGTACATTGTATCTGTTGAGGCATTGTATTAGACCAGTAGCAAAAGTGCTCGGAACTATTAACTTAGCATAGTCATTATCTATTGTAGATATTTCAGGATCTTGGCCAAGGAAAATGAGAATGGATTCCAAGTAACTGATATAGGAACACAAGCAGTCATTAGAATCACAAATATTCTTCGCATGTGTATGCTTGACAACTTATATTGTTTTTTTTTTGCTCTATATGATTGTCCACATGTGTCCAATGCACTTGTAAATCTTACCATTTCATTTATAAACCGAAAAGTTACCAAGCGCTGATTATTCCACCTCTTTTGTAGTACCTTAAAGTTGAGGGATCATGCTGCTCTGAATTCTTCTTTGACTTTATAGCGCTTGATTAAGAATATGAAAATCCTTTGCACTAACTTCACATATGAACGTAATTTGAATCAAGATGAAACTTGGTAATTTCAAGGAAACTGAGTACTAGCCCTCTTGCTTTGAAATCCAATTCTCCAAATATGTATCAGAAGTGCATCCACCTTAATGAAGTGGATATTGGCATACTCGCCTTTATAATTGACTTGGAGCTTGTAATTCCCAAGCCTTTAACCTCTAAATTTATGAGCATGAATTGGTAAACTCAACGGTGAAATATGAACTCATAGTAACTGGACCACAATTGAAGTTTCACTAGTGATAACATGATTTGAATCAACTTGAGAGTTTTAACTTTGATTTTCCATCAGCACTTGTAACATACTCCTTATGCTTTAAATATCCCTCCATCACATATTGAATCTATTCCTTGATTATAAGTGGATTGTGCCATGAGTCTCTTAATTCAAACTTTTTTCGTTAATTTGAAAAACCAATTATCATGTCTTGAAATAAATTCACTCATGTAGCTTAGGCAAATGATCAAGTCATGACTATCTAATCATGAGAATGAGGGTGCGCCTCTCCTTTGCTTCCTCTTAAAATTGCCATACCTACACAAACTGGTTAGTGATAAAAAAACAAAACACACAAAGACCTAAAGATGCTATGAAAAGAATAAGGGATCTTAGGGTCAAAAATTAGGGTGCGACATATGTCCCTATTTAAGTTTCTCCTATTCGGAGACATGGAGATTGAAATCTTCGTCTCGACGTGATAGGAGAGACTTAAATACAAACATGCACAAATTTTTGGCCCTAAGATGCCGTCAGATGCACATGATATGGTATGGAATGATATGCTATGCAAGACAAGGATCCTATGAGGAGTAACGTCATAGGGGATAACTGATGTTGAAAAGCTAAAACACCGACCCGACGAGGACGACTCAACGAGATAAGACTCCTCGGGGAGATCTAACTCCACTGAGGGAAAAGAGACTACTAAATGACAATCACAGGGTATCTTAAGCATCAAGGCAAGAAACCTGAGCGGGAGGATAACTTACTACCAACAGCTGGTAGCCTAAGCGAAGGTATCCAGTTGCAATAAAAGGGCGTATATTACCTACTACGATAGCCTAAGCAGAGGTAATAAACTGGGGAAGAAGGATCACCTACTGCCAACTTGTGGAAGCCTGAGCAAAGGCGTCCAACCAAAAGAGGTGTGTTACCTACTATCAAGCATATGATAGCCTAAGCGAGGTAAACACAAAAGGAAAGATGACCTACTACCACCACGGCAGCCTAAGCAAGGCATCTGACCAAAATACAGACGTATTACCTACTATCCCACGATAGCATAAGCAGAGGTAATAGACTAGAAAAGAAGGATCACCTACTGCCAACTTGTGGCAGCCTGAGCAAAGGCGTCCGACCAAAAAGGGTGTGTTACCTACTATCAAGCATATGATATCCTAAGCGAGGTAAACACAAAAGGAAAGATGACCTACTACCACCACGGTAGCCTAAGCGAGGCATCTGACCAAAATATAGACGTATTACCTACTATACCACGATAGCCTAAGCAGAGGTAATAGACTGGAATAAACTTCAACGATCAAGATAATGATTCAGCTTCCTTAAATGTTCCGCTTAGGAAGAGTAAATACTTTCCCATGCCCCACGGTTGTATGCCACGGGCAAGTCTTGAAAATAAGTGTTGTGAGGTGGTCTGCCTCGAGCAAGGTCTTGAATTTCCCACGCTCTTCGAAGAGATATCATCTGGTGGGAGTAACTTGAATAGTGGATTCACTGGAGATAACCATTGTAGAGCAATATTGTTGTAGTTGAAATTTCAGTGAAGTAAATATGATTCTTGCAACGGGAGTTCTCAAATAAAGAGAATGCATGTAAAGTCTTCAATAAGTTTCTTTGACGGATTTCCGGGGAGGTAACATCTAACGGAGAATAAATGGAAAATCTTGATAACTTGCTGGGGACAGACAAACTGTCTTGAGGAGACTACCATTTGTCGTAGAAGTCTTGATAACCAAACTGCTCAAATAAAGAGCTGCTACTTGTTGTATGGCATACATTCCAAGGAGATGTAGTAATAACTGTTGGAGAAATAAATTCTCTCTTCCATAGAGATATTCAAGTAAACTCTTCTTGGGAGACAAAATGCAAAATAAATGCACGCTTAGTCCAGGTTCAACATCTCAAAATAGTGATTGTCAGGGACCAAAGTTCAATCCAGGGAATAGCTGGAAAGAAACGGTCAAACAAGACTCCATCCATTGAGGATTGAACTCAACGGGTTTATCTTTATCCAAAAATGTAAAAGAAAGCTAAAGCAACCATCTTCCACGAGGATCGAACTCGATGGGGAATTAGAAAGAATGTGTTCTTTCTGCTTAGGGCTGACGACTATACTTGGAGGGAGAAGACAAACCCAGTCACTTGGGGATAAACACGGCCAAAGTGACAGAACAAACAAACAAGCAACACAAAAATGCAAAATGCACAGATGCCATGAATCTACATGAAAGAATGTCATGCTATGCTTATGCTTATGCTGACAAAACAAACAACGAAACAAACTGGAGACGTAGACAAGCATCTCGATACGGGTACTTGGCCAATCTTTGCAATATAAGAAGCGTCATTGGGGATGAATGGAAGGCCAAATATGGAAACATGTCCCACTTCAAGCTTCAAAATTCTCTGGGGAAAAGAGAGCATTCCACTTGGGATAAACATCATGACTTCACTTAGGATTGTCAAGATGAACCTTGTGATTCTGTTGGGAACGAGAAAGATTCACTAGGAACGAATCAAACTCATGATTGAAGAAACTTCATGGGAATAAAATAAATATCCACTGCGAACTGAAGTAGTCTTGAATGAAAGTTGTAACTGGACAAAGTAAATGTCCACTTCAATCGGGGAAGCTTGAAGATAGCAATATAGCGGTTAAAGATGTCAGAGATAAAACTTCGAGTGGATGAAATAAACACCCACCTTCACTGGAGAAGATCGTGATAGTGAGAAAATCCAACGAGGAGTGAAATAAACACTCCCTTCGCTGGGGAAGGTTGAAGTTGTAAGAGGATCCACCGAGGATTCTTAGGTTGCCGACTGGAGAAATCTTGCGTCAAATGTGCCATAACTTCTTGAAGTGAAGATTTACCGGGGAATAGTCATGACTACCTGAAGTAAAACTTACTGGGGAGTTGCCACATTACTTGGGATAGAAACTCTTTAGGCCATGGGTGAATAATGTTGTGAGACTGATGTAACTCTGCATTGATATTGTATGGTGGTCGACATTTTAAACAATAATTGTTGTGGATGAGAAGCAATCTTCATTTCTCAAAATTCCCCAAATCACTTGGTTTTTTGAGAAGAAGTCATTCCAAGAGGATTTTACAGAAAACTTGGCATCCAACTGTTCCAATATCTTCAAACTCTTGGAGAGATTTGTCGAATCTCGACGGAACTGGCCCAGATCGACTATATCTTGTATAACTGAGTCTTCGAATTTGGAGAGATTTATCAAATCTCGACGTAACTGCCCCAGACCGACGATGTTCTGAGCCTTCAAAATTGGAGAGATTTATCAAATCTCGACATATCTGCCCCAGATTAACCGCGTTCTGAGTCTTCAAACTTGCCCCTTCGGGGACAGACTATGAAAGAAACAACCGGGAAACAACTTGCCCCTGCTCAGCAAAGTCTTCAGGTATCGTGCCCCTGGGTATAGTCATCCTTTTGAAATGGTCTGCCATTTACTCATCAGAGCTTCAAATCTCAAAAGATTTAGCTCATCGCTGATGTTCGTATGCTAGCTTCTATGATGTCAAGCAATGTTAGCAAGCATAAAATGTTAATTCTGAAACTGATAATGCAACGTATGTTTGTCTTGAAAATTTTATTAAAATATATTTTCGTGATTGAATTACTGATTTTATAATGCCAACACAAATTTTTGAGCATAGCTCATAAGAGTCAGGAAACGATATCTCAATGAGTATGCTTTTGAAATAAACCTTGCTTTAATTAGGACTTTTAAGGGTTGTATTATGGATTGGTTCACGGTTTAAGAAATAAAGGATATAAGGCTCAAAGTTTGTTCATACCCACCCAACCTTCGTGATGTTTTACTCCATTTTTTTTTTAAATTACCCTGCCCCAGGTGAAGAATTAGGGGTTTTTTTTGGAAAAAGAAGACTCCTACTTCAAAAGGTTCAAAAGGGTTAACGAGGATTTATCTCCTTATGCCTCCAGTGTTTAGGGATTTGAAACAAATGCCTCATATCATTAGCGGAGTTTTATTCAAAAGCATACAACAAAGGATCTTGCGTTTGTTTTCGTCATCCTCCATTCAATTCTCTGCCAAAGCAAGAGATTGGGCAACATTGACATTATAAAATAGAAAAAACATTTTAAAAAGAGTGAATCGAATGGACTTCTTCGAGACAAACATTATTCATTGCATCAATCATTCAAAATAACAAGTTCTTACATGCAAATAACAAATGCATTAACAAATAAAAACATCACACGCGAAAAGTAGTAAATTAACTAAAGCTTTAAGGAGTTCGTCTCAATCTGAGCTTATGGTTTTCACATTAGGTCTAGAGTCTCAAAAAACAAGACACCACTTCGCATTAGCCTTTGTACTTCATGTTTCAAAGGAAAACAGTCTTCGATGTCGTGTCCGGGTGCACCTTGATGGAAAGCATAACGAGCTTCAGGCTTATACCACCACGGGAGATTCTCCAGGATGGGTGGCGGAGCTCGTGTCTGCACCAGATTCCTTTGTATCAAGTACAGATACAATTTCGTATAGGTCATCGGAATCGGATCAAATTGCCTTTGAACGCGGTTTTGATTGTTGAATGATAGATGAGCCTGTGGTTGATAAGCAGGAGCGTTGGTGACATGAGATGTAGCAGCAATATGCTGAGGTCGCTGATACCTTCTTCTAGATCGTTCGTGATACACAACACTTACTTCTTGCTCCTTCCTTTTGAACAAACCTTCTCTAGGATCCTTAGAGCTATTAGGAATGTTACTGGGAACCGTAAAAATGGGTATTGGCGTGACTTCAGAAATCCTGGTCCTTTGAAACGGAGTCTGAGAAATATGAGGAGAAGGTTGACTTCAGGCAGCAATCAGAGTTTCAACCAAAGCAGAGAGCCTCTCCACACTGTCATACCCCAAATTTGTCCTATCTGTGTATAAATAACTTTTGTACCTCCTTTTTCGTCCAAACCATTTTTAATCCAAACTTTTAATCCATTAAGCCCATTTTCATAATTCATTTTTTTAAACATCCATTTCTTCATATCCATATTCCCCCTTTATCATATCCATTTTCTTTACCGTGTCCGTATCTAATTCTTCATATCCATTTAAACCCATTTTTATATTTTTATCCATTAAACTTTCTTCAAATCCATTTTTCAATTTAATTCATTATCCACTTTTAATATCAAATATTATCCATTTTTATTCAAAATTCATTTTCATCCAATCCATGTCCATTTTAATCTTTTTTAATTCAAATTCTTTGTTAATCCATTTCAAATACATTTTTATCCAAATATCCAATTTAATTATTCCATATCCAAAAGTTTAACCCATAACCATATTTCTTTTCAAATCCATTTAATTAAATCCTTATCCACTTTAAATCCTTTTTCTAAACCCAAGCCATTTTTCAAATCCACCTTTTAATTTAATTCATTTTAAACCAATTCAAAATCCATTTCATTTTCAAACAATTTTCCATTTTTACAATTTTCCATTTTTAGTCCATCCGATTTTTTATTTTCAATAACCACTTTCTAAATCCATTTATCATTATCCCAACCTCCATTCATTTCTATTTCATATCCATCCATATTTCAAGACATACACACTTAAAAATATCACCGTCACTTTTCTTTTGTTCAAAAAAACTGGTCATGTGATACTTGTATCAAGTTGGTTGGACACTTTGGAGAAAGAGAAAAACTCATAGACAAATTCAAAACAGCTGCACTTATCGCTACATTAAGTTACAAAGACCCCACAATGTACAAGACTGTACGTCTCACTGCTCCCAAAGCCCCACAGCTTGCCATGCTACACCAAAACAAAAATTCGTACGAACCAGCAACAGCGACAATACTTCAAACCTCACCCACAATGCAATGCAACAGACCTGTACCATCTGCACCATAACACTCCAAAACCCTGCGCAATGCTGTGACCAAACCACACTGCTACAACCTGCAGCAAAACAACAACAAAATTCTGCAGCACTTGAGATGGACATATCACACAACAACCAACAATAACATGTCATGAAAGCAACAATTCAACACAAATCCCGCACTTGAAAACGACTTAACAACAATAACAGGACAAGGGAATCGTGCCAAAAAACTGAGCAAACCATTGGTTGTCTTGATTTTAAAAGAGAGAGCTTCAGAAAGGGAGGGGGACCGAATTTGAAAAGAAAGAGTGAAGAGAAAATCAGTACAACCCTTCATTTCATTTTCTGCACAAAAGATTGAAAAACCTTCTCCTTCCACCAAACCACCACCGCAGTTCCACCTCGAACCACCACCGTTGTTTCTCATTCACCCCCCGCCACTGCTCACAAAAACATATTCAAAAATCTCGTGACCTCCTTCCGCGCACAACAACAAACTTTTCAACAAATTGTTCCTCAGCTTTTTAAAGCCCAACCTTATTCACTCAAATTCCTCACTCTGTTTACACATCAACTAACCAAAATCTCACCCAAAACAAATCTCGTTCATCCATCTTCTTCAGCAATCCTTCAACCCAACCTTTTCTTCTCAGATCCAGAACAGATCAGAAACATAGAAGGAGATTGAGGTGAGAGATTGCAAACTTGAAGCGTATCTAATCAACATGAGATGAAGAAGAGGGTCGAACCTGAAACCGTGAAGTGGAGAAGGAGAGAGCTTGTCGCGACCGTCTGAATCACTCGAACCTTAGCAATCCTCGACGTGAAACTGCAATCGCCGGGAAACAGAGACGTATAGTTTCGAAAGTTGGTTGAGAAATTGAGTGCGAGAGGAGACGTTGAGACGTATCTGGACGGCGGGTTCGTGAACGGCGATGAAGGGAGAACGCCGTAAAACCTCTTCGTGATGTTCAAAAGAAACTCTTGAATAATTTGGTTTTGATTAGTGATTAAACTTTAGTTTTAATTAGATATTGGATTCATTATTTTGGACTAAAACTTTTGATGTTCATTCTTGATTAATTTTCAATATTATTTTTTTGAGTTATTTTTGTTCAAATGTTAATTTCTTAGTTAATTTTGATTAGAATTGTAATTGACTTTCTTTTTTTTAAGTTCTTACTAACTTTTGGTTTCTCTTGTTAGCACTTTTGATTTTTGGCTTAGTTGATCTTGGATTTTGATTTGTGACGTTGGACACTTGAGGATTAATTGAATTGACAACTGTGAAGCTTCTAACAATTCCTGAGCCTTTTTGCATGCTTTGAAGAGGCAACGGACCTTCTCCGTTAGGTACCCCTAGAATCTCGATTTTATCTTTCATGCCTCATTCTAGGATTATATCCATATTAGGAGCATATTTCTTCCCCCCATTTTATTCATGATCTTTAGATGAGGTGTATGATCTTCTCTCGTAGAATTATTTCATGCCTTGTTTATGTATGTTATTCATGTTATGCTTGTCCAAACCAAAAACCTTTTTCAAACTAATATTGTGACTTTATGTCAACCATTTTCGTACCTTGTAAGTCGATCGTCTTCACGATCGCAATCGACCTCACAATGCCTCCTCTTGGGCTTTATACAACGATAATTGTTGCACATTTCACTTTGGTTTGTATGCATGTATGTGATTGGTTTATGTTTAATCATGGCTTAATTAATTCCATAGGATTAAAATCAACCCTTTTTATAAGAATAAAACAAACTTGATCCAACATCAAGTATTTTCCAAATAAATTCAATCAATTCAATCTTAAGCATTTACTTTATCCATATATCAAGTATTTCCAACCTTCACTTCACACCATAACTTCCTTTCCTTCCATTGCTTAACCTCTTCATACGCAAATCCAAACCTCGATCCAACGTCGAGTGCTTTTCTCAAATCAAACCAACATACGTAATAATACTTAAACACTATTTCTTAAAAGGCGAAAAAGAGGGGGATCAAGTCTTTGGTCTTTCTCTTCAATTGTTCGGGTGCGAGTTTTCTTACTCGTGTGTGGACAATTGACGCTTTTAAAACACGCAAACTCGACAATATTCAAACATTTTCCTAATCAATCACCAATGCACTTAATCCTTACTTAAACATTTTCACTAAAGGTGAAGTGAGGGTGGCCAAGTCTTTGACCTTTCTCCTCAATTGTTTGGGTGTGAGTTCTCTTACTCGTGTGTAAACAATTAACACTTCTAAAAAACACGAACTTTAATTTGTCGATTGTTTGGGTGCGAGTTCTCTTACTCGTGTGCGAACAATTGACGCCTCTAAAAAACTTAAGCTTTAACCTGTCAGTTGTTTAGGTGCGAGTTCTCTTACTCGTGTGTAGACAATTGACACCACTAAAACACTTGTAACTCGACAACATTCAAAACATTTTTCCACGTAATCATTAAAACACTTAATCTTTATCTAAACACATTTTACTAAAGGTGAAGTGAGGGTGGTCGAGTCTTTGGCCCTTCTCCTCAATTGTTTGGGTACGAGTTCTCTCACTCGTTTGTGAGCAATTGTTGCCTCTAAAACGCATACGAATCAAATCCTCTTTTTTTAGTCAAACTCCCTAATACACTTAATCCGCAACTCAAAGAACATTGTTTAAGTCATTCTTTCGCGCATATGAACTCATGCTTCAGTCTCCCCTAGCGAGCAGACAAGCCAACGTTTAGCAGTTAGAATGCAACCTAAACTCTCGTTCGCCTAAAACACGTCCAAATCAAACTTTTTTCTCCATCAAATCTCTAATACACTTAATTCATACTCAAACAACATTCACAAAAAGAACATTGTTTAATCCATTCTTCCGCGCATATGAACCAGTGCTTCAGCCTCCCTTGACGAGCAGACAAGTCAACGTTTAGCAGTTAGAATACGAATTAAACACTCGTTCTTTTAAAAAACACAAACCAAACAACCGTAGTCCCACGAACTACGAATGCTCTGACTTTCCCATTGCACGAGGGAATACGTAGGCCCAAGGGTTCTCAATCCTTGCCTAGCACACTAATAAAAAACCACCCCTTTTTTCCCTTAAAATTAATCCTTTTACCTTAGAAGATAAACAAACAAACCCTATCTAACCTTTCTCACGAATCGAATCAAGAGGTTCCCGTTGAGTACAACGGACGTAGAGGGTGCTAATACCTTCCCTCTTGCGTAACCGACTCCTGAACCCGAATTTGGTTGCGACGACCATGTTCTTATCTCCCTTTAAAGGTTTTATCGATATTTTCCTTTCCCTCTTTTGGGATGAATAAAATTCGGTGGCGACTCTGTTTCGAACAGTTTTTTCCGCGTCCATCGCGAGGATCGTATTTTTCGAGGTACGACAGATGGCGACTCTGCTGGGGACTTGCATTGCCCTATGCTAGAGAGAGTCAAGCCTAACTTGACTCGAATCGTGAGTGTTAAATCCGCTTGTTTGTTTATCTTCTCTTGCTTGTTTGCTTGCTTGTTTGATTATCTGTTATCTACTTGCTTGCTTATTTTTATTATATCCTATTATTATCTCTTATGACACTGTGGGGTTCTCTGATCATTGGGAACTTTGTGAGATGGCTCTACACCCGAGTCTGAGGAAAACCCTAGGATTAGAATGGTGGTTGTGTAGTGGAGGTTTGCGTGGTTTCTTCCACGTGAGCCAAAGCAAAGACCCCGCTTGGAGTAGATTCCCTTGGAAATGTTATCGTTTTGATGTTACTTCGTCAAGATGATAATGTTTTCGAGCCTGAATCATCGATCCCAAGGACCAAAACCTAATTACGCATGGTGGTTAGTAGTGTTAATTCTATGTGAGTTAATGTGAACGCCCCAATCAGATGAGATCCCTCGAACGTATTACTTCCTGATAGTAATATTTTCGACCTCAATCTAGGATTCTGTGAACCCTAAACCCGTGTGTCGATGATTGTGTAGTGAGCGCCTCCGAGGAGTCTTTCTCGTGGGGAAGAAACGAAGACCTCACCTAGACGAGATCCTTTCAAGGATATTATCATCTGATGTTCCTTCGTTGTGGCTATAATGTCTTTGAAAGGTATCCATAACTCTAGGCACCTACCCGTTTAGAGCCTACCTGTGGGGGATCCGATGATCAGAGATATCCTGTGTCTAACTCCTTCCTCAGAATCAGATGTTGTTTTAATCCTGGAACCGTGCATAAGCATTGCATACTCATGACACCAGCATTGCATATCATCTTCCAAAACCAAAAACTCAACCATCCTTTGTCTGTAACCCGCAGTTGATTTCCCGACACCCGCATCGGAATTGAAGCCGCTTTTGGAATAATCATGGACTCAGAAGGGCAGAACCAGTTTGCGTCAAGAGCAGATGTTGACTTGATGAAAAACCAGCTAGACCAACTTGTGGAAGCTATGGCAAGGAAAGAGGACAACATTCAAAGGCCTACAGTCACTGAGAACGTCATTCTGCCTCAAGTGAATAATCTTGCCCAATTTTAGCCTATGCGGATCCCTGTTGGGGACCAGGTCATACAAGAATGTCACACTATTCGAGATGAACATGCCTCGTCTCATGACGCAGTTGAATACCATAGCTTCGCATTCACTACACCGAATTCCCGAGGGACAAGCCTGGTGGTGAATACTGAACGACCTCAAGATGTTGAGTTTGCTGAAAGATGTCATGTGTTGGAAGAAAAGCTTGAAACCATGAAGGGGCGTGATGCTTTTGATCTGAATGCTTTGAACATGTGTTTGGTACCCGGACTTGTGATACCTCCAAAGTTCAAGATGCCAAAATTTGAGAAATACAAAGGAGATAGTTGTCCAAAGCAGCATTTGGCAAGGTTTTGCAGAAAGATGACCTCCAATGCTCTCAATGATAAACTTATGATCCACTGTTTCCAAGACAGTCTGAGTGGGGCATCGTTGAGTTGGTACATGCAGCTGCAGAGTAGCCATATCCAGTCGTGGTTAGACTTAGCCAACGCCTTTATGAAACAATACCAATACAATCTTGACATGGCTCCCAACCGCATACAGTTGCAAGGCTTATCTCAAGAGGAGGACGAATCCTTCAGAGGTTATGCTCAGAGATGGAGAGAGGTAGCCGCTCGCGTTCAACCGCCACTTTTAGATAGAGAATTGGTTGACCTGTTCATAGGTTCTTTATAAGGCCCATACCTAGAAAAAATGATGAGCAATGGGACATCAAACTTCTCTGACTTGGTTTTAGTAAGAGAACGCATTGAGAGTCATATCAAGAGTGGAAAGATCCAAGACGCCTCGAGCATCCAGGATAGAGAGACTGAATCCATTGTCAGTTCTCAAGAGGAAGAGGAGGATGAAATCAATGTAATCTGGGACACTCTACAAGCTCCATCTCCGGTACCTTATCCTCAATACCCAAGCATCTCAAATGTTCAAAGTCAACAATCCTATGGGCCTCCCTGTGCGATTCCATTCTCTCCACATGGTCAATATACTCCTGCCAATAGAGGTCCCCCTCGTCAACAACAGATTGCACAACAACACTCTTCACAACCCCGACGCTACTATAATCAAAGACCAAAAAGGCATTTTGATCATTTGTCAGTGCCATTCAGTTATATATTGCCACGTTTGATTAGTAGCAGGCTAATAGTGCCAAAGGGCTTGGATCCTGTTATTCCTCCATACCCACCAGGCTTTGACGCCAATGCACGATGTGGATACCATGCTGGCGCCATGGGGCATTCAACTGAGGATTGCAAACAGCTCAAAAACAAGGTCCAAGATATGATTGAGTCCAAGCTAATCTCATTTCTGCCTCGTGGTCTTCAAATCAACATCAAACCTTCACTTGATCAGGTGGGTCCATCCGCTCATGTTATAGAAGAAGTTGCTGAGAGTAGGTGTGAAGAAGGTTATCATAGTGGTCTCGATGAATAAGAATGCTAGTTCAACAGTGGGTCAAGAAAGAAAAGCCCAGTCCCCAATGCTGGCAATTTTTAGATCATGTCATTTCTATGCATTTGTAGTTTCTTTTTGTTATGTGCTATTTGCTTTTAAACATTGTTGTTTATTAATGGTAATATTAATGAAGTGATCATGCATTTTTTGAACTAATCATGTTGCATTCGCTCACATTATCTTCACTTATATAAAAAAAACAAAAAAATCATCTATATACCTCTCATTCACTTTCTTTACCAAATTGTTGTTTAGCAAAGATTGGAGGGAGGATGACGAAAACAAGATACCCATAATTATTGCTAGTATGCTTTCGGATAGAATCTTGCCAAGGATGTACAGGCATTGTTTCAAATCCCCAAACACTGGAGAGATAAGGAGTTAATCCCTAGTTCACCACTTCGAGCCGAGAAGTAGAAGTTTCCTTCGGATATTTAAACCCTTACCCTAAACCTGGGGCAGGGTAGTGTTCAGTTAATCTGACTCCATATTCTTCGTACACGTCCCGAAGTGACGAAGAAATCCTGCAAAATCCAGAAGTTATGACGGTTGTTCTTCAATGACCAATGATTTGGCAGTCACAAGCCTTACTATAAAAAAGAAGAGAGCCCGATAAGTCAAACACCTCAAAAAGGAGACTTAGGCAAAAATTAGGGCAATCCCGATGGACTCGTAGCATAAAATCAGTCCATGCAAAATTAGGGATCAAAAAATAAAATAAAAACAAAGAGGCCCTCGAATCCTCACCAAAAACAAAATAAAGTCCAGTGACCACCATGCCAAAATCAAAAGGTCACTGACATCCATAAAAAACAAAATAAGATGACTGCCATTTCAAGCGAATCTTGAACCTTTATCTTCATTCTTACACCGTCAACATCTAAGTGCGTGTGTCGATTTAACTGAACGTAGGACTGAAGATCATCACGAAGAAGGGGTGGGTACAGATATAAATTTGAGCCTTATATCCTTTGATTCTTAAACCGTGAACCAGGCCACGTTACAACCCTAAAAAAACCTAATTGAGGCGGGGTTTATTCTTAAAGCATACTACAGCAAGGTTGCGTAAACTGACTCCTACATATTTGCTAATCTTCTAAGTTGGTGTCATATTCTTGTTATATCTCCACACACCAGTATATCAGCACTGTGTTTGGACTAATGGTTCACTCGTCACACACTGACACATCATTCCAATAAACGATTTTTTCAAAACTTGCATGAACGTTGCATTAAAATTACCATTTCTAAATGATCAATTTTAGCTGCAAATCAGTACTTGATATTTTAGAAATTCCAACAAAGTGCAGTCAGAGTGAAATTTGAGCATTCGTTGGCACTGACTCGAATCGAGGCTATCTCATAACCTTGTCAATCTGGGGCAAGTCCTTCAAAGCAGTACTTAGTAAATCTGAGGCAAGTCTTTCAAAAGCCAAGATTGGGGCAGACCGCTGCAAAAGCCAAGACTGGGGCAGACCACTGATCCAGACACTGAGGCAGACCACTGCAAAAGCCAAGACTGGGGCAGACCATTGATCCAGACACTGGGGCAGATCATCTCATTACCCTCTAGACAGGGGCAGATTCCCTTCATACATTCAAGTTGGTCAAGCTGGCCATGTCATGCACTAAGCGACCCTTGAATTCAACAAGCATTAAAAGCCTTGGGGCAGAGCAAATGCACAATCAGAATGCATTGGATAAGTCGCTACGCTCACACAATCAACATGCATTGGTTATGTCGCTGCGCTCATACAACCATTTGCAAACCATCAGGGCATATCAGCTGGAAGTGAGGTTCTCTCATGAACCAAGCACGCAATTTCTGCAAAGGATCAGACTTGGGGCAACAAGAGAACCATATGGGCTTACTGATCATGATATCTTCCATTTTCGAGTGTCGGGAAATCAAATATTTCCATCAAATCAAAGTCCAACCTTGCTTGGCAACTCCTCTCAAAGTCCAACCCTGCTTGGCACCTCCAAAAGTCCAACCCTGCTTGGCACCTCTAAAAGTCCAACCTTTCATTGGCAACCACTAAAAGTCCACCCTGCTGGCACCTTCATAAAACCAATAACCTGCTTGCATCCACATGTGCATCACCTACAACATACGTGCACCATATGCATACATATAGATAACCTATTTCCTTCCTCAACCCCCGCGTTGATATATATTGATTTGTTCTTGACCCCTGAGTCAATGTTGTCTCTATTTTCTTCGACCCCCGAGTCGATATTTACCTTTCTTTCAACCCCCGAGTTGATGTTATTTTGTCTTTATTTTCTCGACCCCCGAGTCGATGTTGCTTTATTTCCTCGACCCCTGAGTCGATATCATTATTACGTCTTCAACCCCTGAGTTGACATCTTATTACTTGTACTGACCCCCGAGTCATTGTTGTCTTTACTTCCTCGACCCCCGAGTCGATATTTGCTTTTACCTTCAACCCCCGAGTTGATATTCTGTTATTTCCTTCAACCCCTGAGTTGATAGATTACCTCACCTTTATTTTCTCGACCCCCGAGTCGATATTGTCTTTATTTCCTCGACCCCCGAGTCGATATTACCTTTACCTTTCTTTCAACCCCCGAGTTGACGATAGTTTAGCTTAATGTTTCTCGACCCCCGAGTCAATAGTGTATTTCCTTTTCTCGACCCCCGAGTTGATATGCCAGCATTCCCAGTGAGCCTTTCACTTTGCTCCATCTAATACCCATTAATCCTTCTTTGGAAACCAGAAGTGAAGCCTTGCCCAGTTGCATTCCCATATGCATCTCATATAAACAGTTCATTTGCATTCCTGTATGCATGGCATATCCATCTCCAGCATAGCATAGCATAGCAGGATTCAGGATCAGTTCGCAAGCATCTTGGCCAGTCCTCCTTCAAAGTCGGCAGTGTCCATCTGCAAAGAGTTGATACCCCGCACGTGCTCAAGGAATTCTATTCCCCAGCAAGTCCTTCTTCAGCCAGGCAGTTGATAATGACAATCCCAACATCTGTTGCTTTTAATTACTCCCCAAGCAGAGGCTATCCTAGAAAGTTTCTTGTGAGCTTTCCCCTGTAGAGCCAGCACATTTCCTCCGACAGAAATCTTGCTCAATTATTCCTCAGCAAATTCACTGCAAAAATACAACTTTGGTATCATCGGAGAACCTTCATAAATAAGGGACTGCTTCGACCACCCAAAGGATCTCAAGTTATTTTGTTCAGTTTGAACCCCGCTACTTCATTCTGTCAACTCTCACTCTATATCACTTCACCTTATGTCGGACAAATTTTGGGGTCTTCTTATATCTAATTGACTTCCACCCTAAAAATGAACGTCATACAGCAGTTCATTTTCTCGGGTTCAAGACAATAAGATAGGGGCATCTGTCATACCTCAAATTTGTCCTATCTATGTATAAATAACTTTTGTACCTCCTTTTTCTTCCAAACCATTTTTAATCCAAACTTTTAATCCATTAAGCCCATTTTCATAATTTATTTTTTTAAACATCCATTTCTTCATATCCATATTCCCCCTTTGTCATATCCATTTTCTTTACCGTGTCCGTATCTAATTCTTCATATCCATTTAAACCCATTTTTATATTTTTATCCATTAAACTTTCTTCAAATCCATTTTTCAATTTAATTCATTATCCACTTTTAATATCAAATATTATCCATTTTTATTCAAAATTCATTTTCATCCAATCCATATCCATTTTAATCTTTTTTAATTCAAATTCTTTGTTAATCCATTTCAAATACATTTTTATCCAAATATCCAATTTAATTATTCCATATCCAAAAGTTTAACCCATAACCATATTTCTTTTCAAATCCATTTAATTAAATCCTTATCCACTTTAAATCCTTTTTCTAAACCCAAGCCATTTTTCAAATCCACCTTTTAATTTAATTCATTTTAAACCAATTCAAAATCCATTTCATTTTCAAACAATTTTCCATTTTTACAATTTTCCATTTTTAGTCCATCCGATTTTTTATTTTCAATAACCACTTTCTAAATCCATTTATCATTATCCCAATCTCCATTCATTTCTATTTCATATCCATCCATATTTCAAGACATACACACTTAAAAATATCACCGTCACTTTTCTTTTGTTCAAAAAAACTGGTCATGTGATACTTGTATCAAGTTGGTTGGACACTTTGGAGAAAGAGAAAAACTCATAGACAAATTCAAAACAGCTGCACTTATCGCTACATTAAGTTACAAAGACCCCCACAATGTACAAGACTATACGTCTCACTGCTCCCAAAGCCCCACAGTTTGCCATGCTACACCAAAACAAAAACTCGTACGAACCAGCAACCGCGACAATACTTCAAACCTCACCCACAATGCAATGCAACAGACCTGTACCATCTGCACCATAACACTCTAAAACCCTGCGCAATGCTGTGACCAAACCACACTGCTTCAACCTGTAGCAAAACAACAACAAAATTCTGCAGCACTTGAGATGGACATATCACACAACAACCAACAATAACATGTCATGAAAGCAACAATTCAACACAAATCCCGCACTTGAAAACGACTTAACAACAATAACAGGACAAGGGAATCGTGCCAAAAAACTGAGCAAACCATTGGTTGTCTTGATTTTAAAAGAGAGAGCTTCAGAAAGGGAGGGGGGACCGAATTTGAAAAGAAAGAGTGAAGAGAAAATCAGTACAAACCTTCATTTCATTTTCTGCACAAAAGATTGAAAAACCTTCTCCTTCCACCAAACCACCACCGCGGTTCCACCTCGAACCACCACCGTTGTTTCTTATTCACCCCCCGCCACTGCTCACAAAAACAGATTCGAAAATCTTGTGACCTCCTTCCGCGCACAACAACAAACTTTTCAACAAACTGTTCCTCAACTTTTTAAAACCCAACTTTATTCACTCAAATTCCTCACTCTGTTTACACATCAACTAACCAAAATCTCACCCAAAACAAATCTCGTTCATCCATCTTCTTCAGCAATCCTTCAACCCAAACTTTTCTTCTCAGATCCAGAAAAGATCAGAAACATAGAAGGAGATTGAGGTGAGAGATTGCAAACTTGAAGCGTATCTAATCAACGTGAGATGAAGAAGAGGGTCGCACCTGAAACCGTGAAGTGGAGAAGGAGAGAGCTTGTCGCGACCGTCTGAATCACTCGAACCTTAGCTATCCTCGACGTGAAACTGCAATCGCCAGGAGACAGAGACGTATAGTTTCGAAAGTTGGTTGAGAAATTGAGTGCGAGAGGAGACGTTGAGACGCATCTGGACGCGGGTTCGTGAACGACGATGAAGGGAGAACACCGTAAAACCTCTTCGTGATGTTCAAAAGAAACTCCTGACCCTTTTTATTTCATTTGTTTTAATACTTCATGCGCCACTCATCAGTATTCTTGGTTATTAATTTTTGTTTATTATCATTTATTTAATTAAAATTTTTTTTCATTAAATATTGCTGTTGATGGTACTTTCACCGGGTCTTATTTTGAGTGTGAGGAAATCTGTGGATGTCATTGTTACCTCTTGTGGGAGAGGATTGTAGTTTTTATTGACTGAGCGCCATGCGCAAGATGGTGGTTCATGGAGCCCATGTTGCTCTACATTACCCTTAACACCTTGGTATAATGAATCCATGGATGATGGGCTCTGTTTCCAGCCCATATGATTCCATCTCTACACCCTTGTTTCTGACCCACACCTCTAATTTCAATTGGCTTTATTAGGTTTTGTTTTAATTATTTTCATGATTTGATTTTTGATAAAAATTATGTTCCCAATCTTGACTTTTATGTTAGTTCTAATTATATTTTAATTTGAGTTTTGAATAATTTGGTTTTGATTAGTGATTAAACTTTAGTTTTAATTAGATATTGGATTCATTATTTTGGACTAAAACTTTTGATGTTCATTCTTGATTAATTTTCAATATTATTTTTTTGAGTTATTTTTGTTCAAATGTTAATTTCTTAGTTAATTTTGATTAGAATTGTAATTGACTTTCTTTTTTTTAAGTTCTTACTAACTTTTGGTTTCTCTTGTTAGCACTTTTGATTTTTGGCTTAGTTGATCTTGGATTTTGATTTGTGACGTTGGACACTTGAGGATTAATTGAATTGACAACTGTGAAGCTTCTAACAATTCCTGAGCCTTTTTGCATGCTTTGAAGAGGCAACGGACCTTCTCCGTTAGGTACCCCTAGAATCTCGATTTTATCTTTCATGCCTCATTCTAGGATTATATCCATATTAGGAGCATATTTCTTCCCCCCATTTTATTCATGATCTTTAGATGAGGTGTATGATCTTCTCTCGTAGAATTATTTCATGCCTTGTTTATGTATGTTATTCATGTTATGCTTGTCCAAACCAAAAACCTTTTTCAAACTAATATTGTGACTTTATGTCAACCATTTTCGTACCTTGTAAGTCGATCGTCTTCACGATCGCAATCGACCTCACAATGCCTCCTCTTGGGCTTTATACAACGATAATTGTTGCACATTTCACTTTGGTTTGTATGCATGTATGTGATTGGTTTATGTTTAATCATGGCTTAATTAATTCCATAGGATTAAAATCAACCCTTTTTATAAGAATAAAACAAACTTGATCCAACATCAAGTATTTTCCAAATAAATTCAATCAATTCAATCTTAAGCATTTACTTTATCCATATATCAAGTATTTCCAACCTTCACTTCACACCATAACTTCCTTTCCTTCCATTGCTTAACCTCTTCATACGCAAATCCAAACCTCGATCCAACGTCGAGTGCTTTTCTCAAATCAAACCAACATACGTAATAATACTTAAACACTATTTCTTAAAAGGCGAAAAAGAGGGGGATCAAGTCTTTGGTCTTTCTCTTCAATTGTTCGGGTGCGAGTTTTCTTACTCGTGTGTGGACAATTGATGCCTTTAAAACACGCAAACTCGACAATATTCAAACATTTTCCTAATCAATCACCAATGCACTTAATCCTTACTTAAACATTTTCACTAAAGGTGAAGTGAGGGTGGCCAAGTCTTTGACCTTTCTCCTCAATTGTTTGGGTGTGAGTTCTCTTACTCGTGTGTAAACAATTAACACTTCTAAAAAACACGAACTTTAATTTGTCGATTGTTTGGGTACGAGTTCTCTTACTCGTGTGCGAACAATTGACGCCTCTAAAAAACTTAAGCTTTAACCTGTCAGTTGTTTAGGTGTGAGTTCTCCTACTCGTGTGTGGACAATTGACACCACTAAAACACTTGTAACTCGACAACATTCAAAACATTTTTCCACGTAATCATTAAAACACTTAATCTTTATCTAAACACATTTTACTAAAGGTGAAGTGAGGGTGGTCGAGTCTTTGGCCCTTCTCCTCAATTGTTTGGGTACGAGTTCTCTCACTCGTGTGTGAGCAATTGTTGCCTCTAAAACGCATACGAATCAAATCCTCTTTTTTTAGTCAAACTCCCTAATACACTTAATCCGCAACTCAAAGAACATTGTTTAAGTCATTCTTTCGCGCATATGAACTCGTGCTTCAGTCTCCCTAGCGAGCAGACAAGCCAACGTTTAGCAGTTAGAATGCAACCTAAACTCTTGTTCGCCTAAAACACGTCCAAATCAAACTTTTTTCTCCATCAAATCTCTAATACACTTAATTCATACTCAAACAACATTCACAAAAAGAACATTGTTTAATCCATTCTTCCGCGCATATGAACTAGCGCTTCAGCCTCCCTTGACGAGCAGACAAGCCAGCGTTTAGCAGTTAGAATGCGAATTAAACACTCGTTCGTTTAAAAAACACAAACCAAACAACCGTAGTCCCACGAACTACGAATGCTCTGACTTTCCCATTGCACGAGGGAATACGTAGGCCCAAGGGTTCTCAATCCTTGTCGAGCACACTAATAAAAAACCACCCCTTTTTTCCCTTAAAATTAATCCTTTTACCTTAGAAGATAAACAAACAAACCCTATCTAACCTTTCTCACGAATCGAATCAAGAGGTTCCCGTTGAGTACAACAGACGTAGAGGGTGCTAATACCTTCCCTCTTGCGTAACCGACTCCCGAACCCGAATTTGGTTGCGACGACCATGTTCTTATCTCCCTTTAAAGGTTTTATCGATATTTTCCTTTCCCTCTTTTGGGATAAATAAAGTTCGGTGGCGACTCTGTTTCGAACAGTTTTTTCTGCGGGCATCGCGAGGATCGTATTTTTTGAGGTACGACAGATGGCGACTCTGCTGGGGACTTGCATTGCCCTATGCTAGAGAGAGTCAAGCCTAACTTGACTCGAATCATGAGTGTTAAATCCGCTTGTTTGTTTATCTTCTCTTGCTTGTTTGCTTGCTTGTTTGATTATCTGTTATCTACTTGCTTGCTTATTTTTATTATATCCTATTATTATCTCTTATGACACTGTGGGGTTCTCTGATCATTGGGAACTTTGTGAGATGGCTCTACACCCGAGTCTGAGGAAAACCCTAGGATTAGGATGGTGGTTGTGTAGTGGAGGTTTGCGTGGTTTCTTCCGCGTGAGCCAAAGCAAAGACCCCGCTTGGAGTAGATTCCCTTGGAAATGTTATCGTTTTGATGTTACTTCGTCAAGATGATAATGTTTTCGAGCCTGAATCGTCGATCCCAAGGACCAAAACCTAATTACCCATGGTGGTTAGTAGTGTTAATTCTATGTGAGTTAATGCGAACGCCCCAATCAGATGAGATCCCTCGAACGTATTACTTCCTGACAGTAATATTTTCGACCTCGATCTAGGATTCTGAGAACCCTAAACCCGTGTGTCGATGGTTGTGTAGTGAGCGCCTCCGAGGAGTCTTTCTCGTGGGGAAGAAACGAAGACCTCACCTAGACGAGATCCTTTCAAGGATATTATCGTCTAATGTTCCTTCGTTGTGGCTATAATGTCTTTGAAAGGTATCCATAACTCTAGGCACCTACCCGTTTAGAGCCTACCTGTGGGGGATCCGATGATCAGAGATATCCTGTGGCTAACTCCTTCCTCAGAATCAGATGTTGTTTTGATCCTGGAACCGTGCATAAGCATTGCATACTCATGACACCAGCATTGCATATCATCTTCCAAAACCAAAAACTCAACCATCCTTTGTCTGTAACCCGCAGTTGATTTCCCGACACCCGCATCGGAATTGAAGCCGCTTTTGGAATAATCATGGACTCAGAAGGGCAGAACCAGTTTGCGTCAAGAGCAGATGTTGACTTGATGAAAAACCAGCTAGACCAACTTGTGGAAGCTATGGCAATGAAAGAGGACAACATTCAAAGGCCTACAGTCACTGAGAACGTCATTCTGCCTCAAGTGAATAATCTTGCCCAATTTCAGCCTATGCAGATCCCTGTTGGGGACCAGGTCATACAAGAATGTCACACTATTCGAGATGAACATGCCTCGTCTCATGACGCAGTTGAATACCATAGCTTCGCATTCACTACACCGAATTCCCGAGGGACAAGCCTGGTGGTGAATACTGAACGACCTCAAGATGTTGAGTTTACTGAAAGATGTCGTGTGTTGGAAGAGAAGCTTGAAACCATGAAGGGGCGTGATGCTTTTGATCTGAATGCTTTGAACATGTGTTTGGTACCCGGACTTGTGATACCTCCAAAGTTCAAGATGCCAAAATTTGAGAAATACAAAGGAGATAGTTGTCCAAAGCAGCATTTGGCAAGGTTTTGCAGAAAGATGACCTCCAATGCTCTCAATGATAAACTTATGATCCACTGTTTCCAAGACAGTCTGAGTGGGGCATCGTTGAGTTGGTACATGCAGCTGCAGAGTAGCCATATCCAGTCGTGGTTGGACTTAGCCAATGCCTTTGTGAAATAATACCAACACAATCTTGACATGGCTCCCAACCGCATACAGTTGCAAGGCTTATCTCAAGAGGAGGACGAATCCTTCAGAGGTTATGCTCAGAGATGGAGAGAGGTAGCCGCTCGCGTTCAACCACCACTTTTAGATAGAGAATTGGTTGACCTATTCATAGGTTCTTTGCAAGGCCCATACCTAGAAAAAATGATGAGCAATGGGACATCAAACTTCTCTGACTTGGTTTTAGTAGGAGAACGCATTAAGACTCATATCAAGAGTGGAAAGATCCAAGACGCTTCGAGCATCCAGGATAGAGAGACTGAATCCATTGTTAGTTCTCAAGAGGAAGAGGAGGATGAAATCAATGTAATCTGGGACACTCTACAAGCTCCATCTCCGGTACCTTATCCTCAATACCCAAGCATCTCAAATGTTCAAAGTCAACAATCCTATGGGCCTCCCTGTGCGATTCCATTCTCTCCACATGGTCAATATACTCCTGCCAATAGAGGCCCCCCTCGTCAACAACAGATTGCACAACAACACTCTTCACAACCCCGACGCTACTATAATCAAAGACTAAAAAGGCATTTTGATCATTTGTCAGTGCCATTCAATTATATATTGCCACGTTTGATTAGTAGTGGGCTAATAGTGCAAAAGGGCTTGGATCCTGTTATTCCTCCATACCCACCAGGCTTTGACGCCAATGCACGATGTGGATACCATGCTGGCGCCATGGGGCATTCAACTGAGGATTGTAAACAGCTCAAAAATAAGGTCTAAGATATAATTGAGTCCAAGCTAATCTCATTTACGCCTCGAGGTCTTCAAATCAACGTCAAACCTTCACTTGATCAGGTGGGTCCATCCGCTCATGTTATAGAAGAAGTTCCTGAGACTAGGTGTGAAGAAGGTTATCATAGTGGTCTCGATGAACAAGAATGCTAGTCCAACAGTGGGTCAAGAAAGAAAAGCCCAGTCCCCAATGCTGGCAATTTTTAGATCATGTCATTTCTATGCATTTGTAGTTTCTTTTTGTTATGTGCTATTTGCTTTTAAACATTGTTGTTTATTAATGGTAATATTAATGAAGTGATCATGCATTTTTTGAACTAATCATGTCGCATTCGCTCACATTTTCTTCACTTATATAAAAAAAAACAAAAAAATCATCTATATACCTCTCATTCACTTTCTTTACCAAATTGTTGTTTAGCAAAGATCGGAGGGAGGATGACGAAAACAAGATACCCATAATTGTTGCTAGTATGCTTTCGGATAGAATCTTGCCAAGGATGTACAGGCATTGTTTCAAATCCCCAAACACTGGAGAGATAAGGAGTTAATCCCTAGTTCACCACTTCGAGCCGAGAAGTAGAAGTTTCCTTCGGATATTTAAACCCTTACACTAAACCTGGGGCAGGGTAGTGTTCAGTTAATCTGACTCCGTATTCTTCGTACACATCCCGAAGTGACAAAGAAATCCTGCAAAATCCAGAAGTTATGACGGTTGTTCTTCAATGACCAATGATTTGGCAGTCACAAGCCTTACTCTAAAAAAGAAGAAAGCCCGCTAAGTCAAACACCTCAAAAAGGAGACTTAGGAAAAAATTAGAGCAATCCCGATGGACTCGTAGCATAAAATCAGTCCATGCAAAATTAGGGATCAAAAAATAAAAAAAAACAAAGAGGCCCTCGAATCCTCACCAAAAACAAAATAAAGTCCAGTGACCACCATGCCAAAATCAAAAGGTCACTGACGTCCATAAAAAACAAAATAAGATGACTGCCATTTCAAGCGAATCTTGAACCTTTATCTTCATTCTTACACCGTCAACATCTAAGTGCGTGTGTCAATTTAACTGAACGTAGGACTGAAGATCATCACGAAGAAGGGGGGGGGTACAGATATAAATTTGAGCCTTATATCCTTTGATTCTTAAACCGTGAACCAGGCCACGTTACAACCCTCAAAAAACCTAATTGAGGCGGGGTTTATTCTTAAAGCATACTACAGCAAGGTTGCGTAAACTGACTCCTACATATTTGTTAATCTTCTAAGTTGGTGTCATATTCTTGTTATATCTCCACATGCCAATAAATCAGCACTGCGTTTGGACTAATGGTTCAGTCGTCACACACTGACACATCATTCCAATAAATGATTTTTTCAAAACTTGCATGAACGTCGCATTAAAATTACCATTTCTGAATGATCAATTTTAGCTGCAAATCAGTACTTGATATTTTAGAAATTCCAACAAAGTGCAGTCAGAGTGAAATTTGAGCATTCGTTGGCACTGACTCAAATCGAGGCTATCTCATAACCTTGTCAATCTGGGGCAAGTCCTTCAAAGCAGTACTTAGTAAATCTGAGGCAAGTCTTTCAAAAGCCAAGATTGGGGCAGACCGCTGCAAAAGCCAAGACTGGGGCAGACCGCTGCAAAATCCAGACACAGAGGCAGACCACTGCAAAAGCCAAGACTAGGGCAGACCACTGATCCAGACACTGGGGTAAATCATCTCATTACCCTCTAGACAGGGGCAGATTCCCTTCATACATTCAAGTTGGTCAAGCTGGCCATGTCATGCACTAAGCGACCCTTAAATTCAACAAGCATTAAAAGCCTTGGGGCAGAGCAGATGCACAATCAGAATGCATTGGATAAGTCGCTACGCTCACACAATCAACATGCATTGGTTATGTCGCTGGGCTCATACAACCATTTGCAAGCCATCAGGGCATATCAGCTGGAAGTGAGGTTCTCTCATGAACCAAGCACGCAATTTTTGCAAAGGATCAGACTTGGGGCAACAAGAGAACCATATGGGCTTACTGATCATGATATCTTCCATTTTCGAGTGTCGGGAAATCAAATATTTCCATCAAATCAAAGTCCAACCTTGCTTGGTAACTCCTCTCCAAGTCCAACCTTGCTTGGCAACTCCCAAAGTCCAACCCTGCTTGGCACCTCCAAAAGTCCAACCCTGCTTAGCACCTCTAAAAGTCCAACCTTTCATTGGCAACCACTAAAAGTCCACCCTGCTGGCACCTTCATAAAACCAATAACCTGCTTGCATCCACATGTGCATCACATACAACATACGTGCACCATATGCATACATATAGATAACCTATTTCCTTCCTCAACCCTCGCGTTGATATATATTGATTTGTTCTTGACCCCAGAGTCAATGTTGTCTTTATTTTCTTCGGCCTCCGAGTCGATATTTACCTTTCTTTCAACCCCCGAGTTGATGTTATTTTGTCTTTATTTTCTCGACCCCCGAGTCAATGTTGCTTTATTTCCTCGACCCCTGAGTCGATATCTTTATTACGTCTTCAACCCCCGAGTTGACATCTTATTGCTTGTACTGACCCCCGAGTCATTGTTGTCTTTACTTCCTCGACCCTCGAGTCGATATTTGCTTTTAACTTCAACCCTCGAGTTGATATTCTGTTATTTCCTTCAACCCCTGAGTTGATAGATTACCTCACCTTTATTTTCTCGACCCCCGAGTCGATATTGTCTTTATTTCCTCGACCCCCGAGTCGATATTACCTTTACCTTTCTTTCAACCCCCGAGTTGACGATAGTTTAGCTTAATGTTTCTCGACCCCCGAGTCAATAGTGTATTTCCTTTTCTCAACCCCCGAGTTGATATGCCAGCATTCCCAGTGAATCTTTCACTTTGCTCCATCTAATCCCAATTAATCCTTCTTTTGAAACCAGAAGTGAAGCCTTGCCCAGTTACATTCCTATATGCATCTCATATAAACAGTTCATTTGCATTCCTGTATGCATGGCATATCCATCCCCAGCATAACATAGCATAGCAGGATCCAGGATCAGTTCGCAAGCATCTTGGCCAGTCCTCCTTCAAAGTCGGCAGTGTCCATCTGAAAAGAGTTGATACCCCGCACGTGCTCAAGGAATTCTATTCCCCAGCAAGTCCTTCTTCAGCCAGGCAGTTGATAATGACAATCCCAGCATCTGTTGCTTTTAATTACTCCCCAAGCAGAGGCTATCCTAGAAAGTTTCTTGTGAGCTTTCCCCTGTAGAGCCAGCACATTTCCTCCGACAAAAATCTTGCTCAATTATTCCTCAGCAAATTCACTGCAAAAATACAACTTTGGTATCATCAGAGAACCTTCATGAATAAGGGACTGCTTTGACCACCCAAAGGATCTCAAGTTATTTTGTTCAATTTGAACCCCGCTACTTCATTCTGTCAACTCTCACTCTATACCACTTCACCTTATGTCGGACAAATTTTGGGGTCTTCTTATATCTAATTGACGTCCACCCTAAAAATGAACGTCATACAGCAGTTCATTTTCTCGGGTTCAAGACAATAAGATAGGGGCATCTGTCATACCCCAAATTTGTCCTATCTGTGTATAGATAACTTTTGTACCTCCTTTTTCTTCCAAACCATTTTTAATCCAAACTTTTAATCCATTAAGCCCATTTTCATAATTTATTTTTTTAAACATCCATTTCTTCATATCCATATTCCCCCTTTGTCATATCCATTTTCTTTACCGTGTCCGTATCTAATTCTTCATATCCATTTAAACCCATTTTTATATTTTTATCCATTAAACTTTCTTCAAATCCATTTTTCAATTTAATTCATTATCCACTTTTAATATCAAATATTATCCATTTTTATTCAAAATTCATTTTCATCCAATCCATATCCATTTTAATCTTTTTTAATTCAAATTCTTTGTTAATCCATTTCAAATACATTTTTATCCAAATATCCAATTTAATTATTCCATATCCAAAAGTTTAACCCATAACCATATTTCTTTTCAAATCCATTTAATTAAATCCTTATCCACTTTAAATCCTTTTTCTAAACCCAAGCCATTTTTCAAATCCACCTTTTAATTTAATTCATTTTAAACCAATTCAAAATCCATTTCATTTTCAAACAATTTTCCATTTTTAGTCCATCCGATTTTTTATTTTCAATAACCACTTTCTAAATCCATTTATCATTATCCCAATCTCCATTCATTTCTATTTCATATCCATCCATATTTCAAGACATACACACTTAAAAATATCACCGTCACTTTTCTTTTGTTCAAAAAAACTGGTCATGTGATACTTGTATCAAGTTGGTTGGACACTTTGGAGAAAGAGAAAAACTCATAGACAAATTCAAAACAGCTGCACTTATCGCTACATTAAGTTACAAAGACCCCACAATGTACAAGACTGTACGCCTCACTGCTGCCAAAGCCCCACAGCTTGCCATGCTACACCAAAACAAAAATTCGTACGAACCAGCAACAGCGACAATACTTCAAACCTCACCCACAATGCAATGCAACAGACCTGTACCATCTGCACCATAACACTCCAAAACCCTGCGCAATGCTGTGACCAAACCACACTGCTATAACCTGCAGCAAAACAACAACAAAATTTTGCAGCACTTGAGATGGACATATCACACAACAACCAACAATAACATGTCATGAAAGCAACAATTCAACACAAATCCCACACTTGAAAACGACTTAACAACAATAACAGGACAAGGGAATCGTGCCAAAAAACTGAGCAAACCATTGGGTGTCTAGATTTTAAAAGAGAGAGCTTCCGAAAGGGAGGGGGACCTAATTTGAAAAGAAAGAGTGAAGAGAAAATCAGTACAAACCTTCATTTCATTTTCTGCACAAAAGATTGAAAAACCTTCTCCTTCCACCAAACCACCACCGCGGTTCCACCTCAAACCACCACCGTTGTTTCTCATTCACCCCCCGCCACTGCTCACAAAAACAGATTCGAAAATCTCGTGACCTCCTTCCGCGCACAACAACAAACTTTTCAAAAAACTGTTCCTCAACTTTTTAAAAACCAACTTTATTCACTCAAATTCCTCACTCTGTTTACACATCAACTAACCAAAATCTCACCCAAAACAAATCTCATTCATCCATCTTCTTCAGCAATCCTTCAACCCAAACTTTTCTTCTCAGATCCAGAACAGATCAGAAACATAGAAGGAGATTGAGGTGAGAGATTGCAAACTTGAAGCGTATCTAATCAACGTGAGATGAAGAAGAGGGTCGAACCTGAAATCGTGAAGTGGAGAAGGAGAGAGCTTGTCGCGACTGTCTGAATCACTCGAACCTTAGCAATCCTCGACGTGAAACTGCAATCGCCGGGAGACAGAGACGTATAGTTTTGAAAGTTGGTTGGGAAATTGAGTGCGAGAGGAGACGTTGAGACGCATCTGGACGGCGGGTTCGTGAACGCCGATGAAGGGAGAACGCCGTAAAACCTCTTC
Organism: Lathyrus tuberosus; assembly: GCA_022829125.1. Taxonomy (NCBI): domain Eukaryota; kingdom Viridiplantae; phylum Streptophyta; class Magnoliopsida; order Fabales; family Fabaceae; genus Lathyrus; species Lathyrus tuberosus. Next base: position 7,226,941 of record JALAZF010000093.1, read on the forward strand.
GTGATGTTCAAAAGAAACTCCTGACCCTTTTTCTTTCATTTGTTTTAATACTTCATGCGCCACTCATCAGTATTCTTGGTTATTAATTTTTGTTTATTATCATTTATTTAATTAAATTTTTTTTCATTAAATATTGCTGTTGATGGTACTTTCAGCGGGTCTTATTTTAAGTGTGAGGAAATCTGTGGATGTCATTGTTACCTCTTGTGGGAGAGGATTGTAGTTTTTGTTGACTGAGCGCCATGCGCAAGATGGTGGGTCGTGGAGCCCATGTTGCTCTGCATTACCCTTAACACCTTGGTATCATGAAGCCATGGATGATGGGCTCTGTTTCTGGCCCATATGATTCCATCTCTACACCCTTGTTTCTGACCCACACCTCTAATTTCAATTGGCTTTATTAGGTTTTGTTTTAATTATTTTCATGATTTGATTTTTGATAAAAAATTTGTTCCCAATCTTGACTTTGATGTTAGTTCTAATTATATTTTAATTTGAGTTTTGAATAATTTGGTTTTGATTAGTGATTAAACTTTAGTTTTAATTAGATATTGGATTCATTATTTTGGACTAAAACTTTTGATGTTCATTCTTGATTAATTTTCAATATTATTTTTTTGAGTTATTTTTGTTCAAATGTTAATTTCTTAGTTAATTTTGATTAGAATTGTAATTGACTTTCTTTTTTTTAAGTTCTTACTAACTTTTGGTTTCTCTTGTTAGCACTTTTGATTTTTGGCTTAGTTGATCTTGGATTTTGATTTGTGACGTTGGACACTTGAGGATTAATTGAATTGACAACGGTGAAGCTTCTAACAATTCCTGAGCCTTTTTGCATGCTTTGAAGAGGCAACGGACCTTCTCCGTTAGGTACCCCTAGAATCTCGATTTCATCTTTCATGCCTCATTCTAGGATTGTATCCATATTAGGAGCATATTTCTTCCCCCCATTTTATTCATGATCTTTAGATGAGGTGTACGATCTTCTCTCGTAGAATTATTTCATGCCTTGTTTATGTATGCTATTCATGTTATGCTTGTCCAAACCAAAAACCTTTTTCAAACTAATATTGTGACTTTATGTCAACCATTTTCGTACCTTGTAAGTCGATCATTTTCATGATCGCAATCGACCTCACAATGCCTCCTCTTGGGCTTTATACAACGATAATTGTTGCACATTTCACTTTGGTTTGTATGCATGTATGTGATTGGTTTATGTTTAATCATGGCTTAATTAATTCCATAGGATTAAAATCAACCCTTTTTATAAGAATAAAACAAACTTGATCCAACATCAAGTATTTTCCAAATAAATTCAATCAATTCAATCTTAAGCATTTACTTTATCCATATATCAAGTATTTCCAACCTTCACTTCACACCATAACTTCCTTTCCTTCCATTGCTTAACCTCTTCATACGCAAATCCAAACCTCGATCCAACGTCGAGTGCTTTTCTCAAATCAAACCAACATACGTAATAATACTTAAACACTATTTCTTAAAAGGCGAAAAAGAGGGGGATCAAGTCTTTGGTCTTTCTCTTCAATTGTTCGGGTGCGAGTTTTCTTACTCGTGTATGGACAATTGACGCCTTTAAAACACGCAAACTCGACAATATTCAAACATTTTCCTAATCAATCACCAATGCACTTAATCCTTACTTAAACATTTTCACTAAAGGTGAAGTGAGGGTGGCCAAGTCTTTGACCTTTCTCCTCAATTGTTTGGGTGCGAGTTCTCTTACTCGTGTGTAAACAATTGATACTTCTAAAAAACACGAACTTTAATTTGTCGATTGTTTGGGTGCGAGTTCTCTTACTCGTGTGCGAACAATTGACGCCTCTAAAAAACTTAAGCTTTAACCTGTCAGTTGTTTAGGTGGGAGTTCTATTACTCGTGTGTGGACAATTGACACCACTAAAACACTTGTAACTCGACAACATTCAAAACATTTTTCCACGTAATCATTAAAACACTTAATCTTTATCTAAGCACATTTTACTAAAGGTGAAGTGAGGGTGGTCGAGTCTTTGGCCCTTCTCCTCAATTGTTTGGGTACGAGTTCTCTCACTCGTGTGTGAGCAATTGTTGCCTCTAAAACGCATACGAATCAAATCCTCTTTTTTTAGTCAAACTCCCTAATACACTTAATCCGCAACTCAAAGAACATTGTTTAAGTCATTCTTTTGCGCATATGAACTCGTGCTTCAGTCTCCCCTAGCGAGCAGACAAGCCAACGTTTAGCAGTTAGAATGCAACCTAAACTCTCGTTCGCCTAAAACACGTCCAAATCAAACTTTTTTCTCCATCAAATCTCTAATACACTTAATTCATACTCAAACAACATTCACAAAAAGAACATTGTTTAATCCATTCTTCCGCGCATATGAACTAGCGCTTCAGCCTCCCTTGACGAGCAGACAAGCCATCGTTTAGCAGTTAGAATGCGAATTAAACACTCGTTCGTTTAAAAAACACAAACCAAATAACCGTAGTCCCACGAACTACGAATGCTCTGACTTTCCCATTGCACGAGGGAATACGTAGGCCCAAGGGTTCTCAATCCTTGCCGAGCACACTAATAAAAAACCACCCATTTTTTCCCTTAAAATTAATCCTTTTACCTTAGAAGATAAACAAACAAACCCTATCTAACCTTTCTCACGAATCGAATCAAGAGGTTCTCGTTGAGTACAACGGACGTAGAGGGTGCTAATACCTTCCCTCTTGCGTAACCGACTCCCGAACCTGAATTTGGTTGCGACGACCATGTTCTTATCTCCCTTTAAAGGTTTTATCGATATTTTCCTTTCCCTCTTTTGGGATGAATAAAGTTCGGTGGCGACTCTGTTTCGAACAGTTTTTTCCGCGTCCATCGCGAGGATCGTATTTTTCGAGGTACGACACACACCAGCCCTCAAAGTAGTCACTTCCTTGCGGAGTTCACGATTTTCTTGCTCAATGTTATCCATCCTTCCTGCAACTGGCTCGAGTATTGTATCGATGACTCAGCTTGTCTGAGAAGAGAAACACGGATGAGAACCTGGAATGCAAAGGAATGCAAATGCAAATGATGCGTATGATGCAACAAGATTCATGGAACTCAGCTATTTATAATCATCATTAAAAATGGTTACGATAATTAATATCCGAAATATTAAAACAGATTTATTAATAACGCGTCGGTACACTTTCCAAAAGTCATAACGGAAAAGCTAAATAAAAGCTAATAATGATGGATCTAAGGAGACTCTTCCAACGGTCTTCGTTTGACTTCTTCTCCCAATTGAGCCTCCAAGGTATTGATTAAGGACTAGAGTAGCCTCTTTAAAGAATTTCTCCTTTTGTAGTCATGTTGGCTTGAATATTAACCGAGGATGAGAAATGAATACTGGTATTGAATTAGTTATTCCATTAGCTGAGAATATTATTTATGAGTTGACAACAGCTAGTAATCAGGAATAGTGATAGGCTGCAGTAGAACGGAGATGATAACTTCCCAATTTGGTTTTGAACCTTTCTTCGTTTGTCAGCAAGGTCTCCAGTCCCCTTAGACCGTCCAGGTTACGACTCTTGTAAAGGTACTTCAATGTTTTTTTAAAAAATTTTTTTTTAGAGTCCATGATATCCTTATGATGTTTATAAACAAGACTAAGTTCCATGAATCTTTATGATATGATGCTCATGCAACACAAAGGCAAAGCACAAAACACAGAGCACACATAAGTAAACAAACAGACAAAAGTCTTAGGTTCAAAGGAGCGTGAATGGAGTCAAGGTCTACGCATCTCATAAGGTAGTATGGTTTCAAATGTACCTGCCGAACGGGTTCTAAAAGTTCCCAAAGTCTACAACTCATCTTTCGGATATTATCGACTTCCCAAATTACTTGATTAGTCAATAATATTCTCAAGAGAATCTCGTCTAAGTGTAGTATCGTGTGACAACTATTTGGAAATAGACTCCCACATAGTCACCGCGCTACATTCTAAAAGGCCAAGTGGGGTTAAAGGTGTTACGGTCCTCAGTCTTTAGGATCCTTGGTCAAAATTAATACCGTTTTCACGAATGAACTCGTTCAAACAATATTAATTTCAAAAGAACCTAAACTGAGCGATGATTTTCTCAATTCGACTTTTCAGGAATCGACTCCATCAAAGTTCCCTTGACCATATCATCTCCTATAATTATACTCATGTCCGGGTCTAGGACTCCTCACCACTCAAGAATCCCTCCAAAAAACAAAACAAATATATAACAGATAACATTAAAAGATCAAGTTAGAGGGAACCCTCTTATGAGAATCCCCAGTGAAGTCGTCATTTCTGTCGCGGTGAAAATTGGATACCATAGTTATTTGTTAACTAGGATCGCATTTTTAATGTCACCACCGGTCTTTGATTTTATCCAAGGGAAGGGAGAAAAACCGAATTCCCACAATGCAATGCAAATGCACTAAGATTCTAAGTTCGGGGGTTGGTTATACCTAGGGAAGGTGTTAGCATCCTAGATATCTGTAGTACTCTACAGGAACCTCTTGATTTTATTTTATGTTATTTGTTATCTGTTTTGCTAAGGGTTTAAGGGTAGGTGATTTATTATTTTTATTCCTAAGTGTGCTCGACAAGATATCGCATCTTGTGCCTACATATCGTGTCAGGAGGGAATCAGAGCACTTGTAGTTCCTTATTAAGGATACTAAAGTGTTTTAAAGGTTTAGGAGAGAACATGAGTCATCATCTTAAGAAAACCACCACAGTTTTGAAAATGTTTATATTTTGTGGGGTATGGGATTGTATGTCCCTTCTTCGAGATGATTAACATCTAATTCTCTTGTGTGGAGAATTAGGTGGGCTAAAATTTGATTAAAGAAATCAAAGTTGAAGGGGGACTAACCTAGGTAATTTATCCTAAGTTATCTAATTGACTTATCTTAAGGTGTCGATTATGATGCAAATGATATGCACCATGCACAATAAGCAATATTCAAATGAAACACAACCAAACAAAACAAGGCATTCAAACGCTCACAAACCTATGACTAAGCAAAAGGTTTCTAATCGGGGACGATTTGTTAAGAGAAAATGATTTAGACTCAGTTATATTTTATTATTATTCTTACTTGGCTAGGGAAGTCCCCTTTTTTTAATTAAAAGGATTTTTAGTTCTTAAAATTAAAAGTGTTTTAGAGATTAGTGTTAGTAAATTCTATGTTATCCTAATTTTAGTTAGGAGTTAAAAGGATCTTAATTTTAATAATTATTATGAAATAAGTTAAAATTGATTATTGAGAGAAAGTTGGACTAATTATTATTAAAATAAAAAAGAAGTCTTAATTTTGATTAAAAGATTTTCAGATTAATTATGATGAAAGAAAAAGTTGAAATTTTATTACAAGAATTTTAATTATTGTTATAAGAAGATTTTAATCATCATAAAAGGTTTGAAATTAATTAAGAAAAGAGGTTTAAGTCTTAGTTAAAACAAAAAGTTATACTAATAATTAGAAGTTTTTTTTAGTTATAAAAGGTTTTAGAATTTAATTAATATTAAAAAGTTAAATTTAATTATTGTGAAAACAGGATTTTAGATTATTATATAAAAAAAGAGTTAAATTAAAGGTTTTTTCTTTTACGTTATAAAAAAAGATAGATTAAAAAAAGATAGGTCAATTATTAAATAAAATGCTCAAATCAACTACTAACAAAATAAAAACGGAAAAATTACAAAGTTTAGTTTTATTTTATATAAAAAAAAAGGTTAGTTGTTATTAAAAGGAGTTTTAATAAAAAAGGATACGACTCATCTCACTCGCCTCTCATCGTTCTCACGCGTACCCTCTCTTCTCTCATTCTGCAATTAGGGTTTTCTAACTCCAATCGCCGCCGCTCAACACTCTCATTTTCTCCCGCGATCTCTCTCTCTCTCGACCTGCAAAAAAGAATAATCAAGCAATCAAATGAAACCCCACCCCACACAGCCCTAATACCCCGATTTCACTATATTTTTTATTTACAGATTACAATGATGCGAAAAATGAAATAAGAGCAAGAAAAAGGTGGCGAAGGTTGTGACGGCGCGAACGGCTCTGTTGAGGGAAGCTTATTTCTTCTCCTTTACCTGTTTGTGATTTTTGTTTGTGTTTTTGCTGTTGCCTCTTTTCTCTTTCTAGCTGTTGATCGTGAGTTTGCGTGATGATTTCTGATGAGCTCGTTTGGGTTTGGTTCGTGATGGCTTTTTTTTTTTTTTGTGAGATCGTGAATGGTTCTCTGGAGGGTTTCTCCGTGTGAATCTCTTTGCTAGGGTTTTTCCGTTCGTTTCTTGTGTGTCTTTCTGATGCATAGGAACTATGTATTTATAGGGGCCAGTGATGAATCCTTGTTTGGGAAATATCTTTATGTTGATTGATTTGCGTTAACTGCTGATTTGATTCTGATTGTAATTCGGGAAAGTTTTTGAATTGTTGCCTTGTTTGTTTTGGTATGACTTGGTTTTTTTGATATGGAAAGTTTTTGAAATTGCTGATTTTATTGACTCCTTCGATTCTCTGATTTTTGTGTTATTTCCGGGAGATTGTGTTGGTGGTGTCTTTATGATATTGCCCATAATTATTCCCTTTTTTGGACATGATGAAAATTTCTGATTCAAAAGATCTGAGGCCAAACTAGGAATTTTTGAAATATTGCTTGGAAGATTGTTTTGGAAAGAAATGAACTGATTTGATTATGGTGAACCGTTTTGACTCTCATTCCAAGGCCCTTTTTTCAATATTTGAAAATGACGTGAACATTTGATTTGTTCGAAGAAAAGTTGCCATCTTTGAATTCAATTAGCTATTTTTGCTTTTGGCGTGTTGCTGATCTTTCATGCTAATAGCTTATTGTGTTTGCTTCCCAAAGTTCCAAAGCCAAAACTTTTCTTCTCAAAATCTGGCACTATGATGTGATTTGGAATTGACTTTGCGATAATTATAATGATTGTAAGCTAAGGTGAATATGTAAAATGCAGGTGATTCGTTTATTTGATGACATTAGGAGCAGATGCAGCTGACCAGGGTGAAGGAACAGCAGATGAACTTAGCAAAGATTCCTTCTGAAAGATCTCTTCAAAACCAGTCATAGAAGAAGTGCCACCACAAACCACAGTAATTCCAGAAGTAGCCGATAGTTTTTTTTTATTGATAGTTTTGTGATTCTCTTTTAGATTTAATTCAATGTTAATTTGATTTCCTGTAATGTTAGGTGCATTGTATCTGTTGAGGCATTGTATAAGACCAGTAGCAAAAGTGCTCGAAACTATTAACTTAGCATAGTCATTATCTATTGTAGATATTTCAGGATCTTGGCCAAGGAAAATGAGAATGGATTCCAAGTAACTAATATAGGAACACAAGCGGCCATTAGAATCACAAATATTCTTCGCATGTATATGCTTGACAACTTATATTGTTTTTTTTTCTCTATATGATTGTCCACATGTGTCCAATGCACTTGCAAATCTTACCATTTCATTTATAAACCGAAAAGTTACCAAGCGCTAATTATTCCACCTCTTTTGTAGTACCTTAAAGTTGAGGGATTATGCTGCTCTGAATTCTTCTTTGACTTTATGGTGCTTGATTAAGAATATGAAAATCCTTTCCACTAACTTCACATATGAACGTAATTTGAATCAAGATGAAACTTGGTAATTTCAAGGCAACTGAGTACTAGCCCTCTTACTTTGAAATCCAATTCTCCAAATATGTATCAGAAGTGCATCCACCTTAATGAAGTGGATCTTGGCATACTCGCCTTTATAATTGACTTGGAGCTTGTAATTCCCAATCCTTTAACCTCTAAATTTATGAGCATGAATTGGTGAACTTAACGGTGAAATATGAACTCATAGTAACTGGACCACAATTTAAGCTTCACTGGTGATGACATGATTTGAATCAACTTGAGAGTTTTAACTTTGATTTTCCATCAGCACTTGTAACATACTCCTTATGCTTTAAATATCCCTCCATCACATATTGAATCTATTCCTTGATTATAAGTGGATTGTGCCATGAGTCTCTTAATTCAAACTTTTTTCGTTAATTTGAAAAACCAATTATCATGTCTTGAAATAAATCCACTCATGTAGCTTAGGCAAATGATCAAGTCATGACTATCTAATCATGAGAATGAGGGCGCGCCTCTCCTTTGCTTCCTCTTAAAATTTCCATACCTACACAAACTGGTTAGTGATAAAAAACAAAACACACAAAGACCTAAAGATACTATGAAAAGAACAAGGGATCTTAGGGTCAAAAATTAGGGTGCGACAATTTGATATTCTTCCAATTGTAGTAACTGGATGAAGAATACTGGATTTATCATAAAAGGTAGATGAAAGAGAAAACCTGAAACAACAAACATGACTTCCGAATTCAAGCTATGGCTATTTGTTCAAGCTTTCAATGAGTAGCAGTTTCGATCCGGTCTCACATTTCATCAAAATAAATAGATTAGAGATCTTAGTTCATTAATATATGGCAAATCATTAAGACTTAAAAAGTTAAACAGACAATCAGTACCTCCCACATTTCCAACGACTTCATTCTAAACGCTAGCAGAACGCCCGATAAACTCAACAACCCTCCACCTCTGAGCAATAACCCGATCTACACAATTTAATTTATTTTTTTTAATAAAATAATATTAAGAACTTTTATTATAATTAAATAAAAAATAAGAATCACATTTGTTTCATCCAATAAATATTAGAGAATAATAATGATTGCAGGATCTAAGTTGACATTTTAAAATTATATTGGTTCTAATAATCAGTGTAGTATTTGTTTGGAATTTCACTAAGTGAACTTCACTTGGTGAGTTGAGAGATATTAGGAATGAAGTGAACTTCAGTATTTACTTTGCTACCTTTATATATAATTTATTTTCTTCAGTTTTTACATACAAACTACAAAGTCTCCCAATCACAACAACATATTGAACGTAAGAAAAGTGATAGACATGTTGTTAATATAAAAGTTGGCATTTATATGTTCGTAACAAATTACAAATCATCTTCTTGCTTCTATGATAAAGTTTAATCACAAACCACAAACCATAAACAACATGTTCACAATCAACATATCCATAAAAATCAAGAATTTAATTAAAAACAGAAACGGAGAGGAAACGAAATCGCGATCAAACCAAAGTTGAGTCGAAACTGTGTCGACCACTAACGATTCGTCACTGCAGATCCGTCGCAAACTCACCCAACCTCTGTGATTTCGACGCCGGCGTCCCCTGCATCTCTCTCGTGGAACTTCCGATCTAACCACAAATCCATCCCCATCACGAACCTCCGATGCCACGCATCACCACACACAGCCAGAGCCCGCCGCCGATACTATAACCGTCGCGGGAGCTTTGAGTGATTTTCTCATAGCCTGCATAAAAAATCTAAAACAGCCCCTGTTCATCATCATTTTCATCAATTCATAACAACCTGTAACAACAGTAACTAATTACAAATCATCTTTTTGCTTCTGTGATAAAGTTTAATCACAAACCACAAACCATAAACAACATGTTCACAATCAACATATCCATAAAAATCACGAATTTAATTAAAAACAGAAACGGTGAGGAAACTAAATCGCTATCAAACCAAAGTTGAGTCGAAACCGTGTCGACCACTAACGATTCATCACTGCAGATCAGTCGCGAACTCACCCAACCTCCATGATTCCGATGCCGACGACCTCCGCATCTCTCTCGTGGAACTTCCGATCTAACCGCAAATCCATCCCCATCACGAACCCGCACATCACCACACACAGCCAGAGCCCGTCGGCGATACTATAACCGCCGCGAGAGCTTTGAGTGATTTTTATGGGTTTAATTATTTTGGTGGCTTGATTTAAAGAAGGGGAAGAAGGATAATAGGAAGAGGAAGGAGAATAGGAAGAAGAAGAGGAGAGAGAGTGAGAGAAAGATTGTTGGCTTGTAGAAGTGTTTTAGCTTCAGTAGTTCAGCACATTGAGCAGTGTGTTTGCAGACCTTGAAAGTATTAAAATAATTGTAAACCAAATAGATGATAGTTGAAAACAAATGGATTTGGTTGTATCATTACGTTTTTGTAGTGAAAGTACAATAAATGCCCTTCAAAAGCAAACGTGGAAAAATTATACAGTAGGGCAAAAGAGTAAAGTCATAGGTATAAGATTTTCTTATATGGTAGATATCATTCCTCAACTTCAAAATGCTCGAATAAGCAGCTATCCAAATGCTACCTTCCTTTCCTACCTTTACTTTCTTCCTTTTTAAAAAATTCACCCAAGTCAAGAAGTTGTTACACAAGTCTGTCACAATAGAGTCCTCTATCCTGATCCACTCCACAACTGCGCTCCAAACCTTTCTAGCGATTGCATAAGGAAAAAGGAGATGAATAATAGTTTCCTCAACCTTTGAACAAAGTAAACACCCGCTCTGATAGGAAGAAATAATACCTATGCGCAATAGAAGATCCTTCGACAGAAGTCTATTTAAAATGCATCTCCACCCAAACACCTTGAATCTGAACGAAAAGGAAGATTTCCACAAAGCTTCAAAACAGAGTTTCCTGCCCACATCTGGGACAACACTCTGCAGTTCGAAACTCAGAACTGCATACCCTGATTTTATCGTGTATCCTACCTGCGGGTCAGACTCCTAAAAAATATCATCCCTAATATCGTGAGATGGAGAGATAGAAATGAGCCGCTCCTTCAAAGACTGAACTCTTGACATAACAGAGTGTGAAGACATATTCGGGATACCAAAATCACCCCAAAACCAAGATGCCTATGACCATCTCCTTTTTCGAAGAACTTAAGTGATACAAATCCGAATAAAATTCTTGCAATCTAGCTGCTCCGAACCAATGAGCAGACTAGAAAGGGATTAAACAACCATTCCCCAGCGAAAACCTATAAGTCTGATTGAACAGTTCAGCGTGGTGTCTCTTTTCTAACGAAATGATGTCCTTCTACCAAACAGAACAAGATGAATTGTTGTAGCAGTTTTTCTTCACAGAAATAATATGAGATAAAGGCATGTGCCTAACTTTTAAAATGTCAATCCATAGAGACTTCTTTCCTTCCAATATGCGCCATCTCCACTTCATAAGTAAAGCAAATTTAAATTCCTCGACTCTCTTCAAACCGGGACTGCCTTTATGAAGAGGCAAACACAATTGATCCCATCCCACCCAATGTAATTTCCTTCTACCAACTGACCCTCCCCAAAGAAAGGAGTTTTGTAACTGAGTGATTTTCTTATGCACCATTATAAGGGCTCTGTAAAAAGATAGGAGAAAGGTGGGTAAGCTACTCCAAACCGACTTCAACAAAGTGATGCGACCACCGAGTCTAAGCATTCTACCTTTCCAATGAGAGAGGAAAGCTTTTAGTTTTCTTAATAGAAAATTCCAAGAAGAAATTTTCCTAGGATTCAAACTGATAGGTATACCAAGAAAGTTGAATTCCCTGCCTTCTGACTTGCAAGAGAGAACATTGGCAGCTGCTTCCAAAAAATGAGAATTAGTGTTGATTCTAATCAGTTTACTTTTCAAGAAGTTTACTCCTAATCCCAAAATTATTTCAAAACCTCTTAGAACTAATTTCAGAGCCCAAACATGATTCCAATTGCCATCTCCTATTAACAAAGTGTCGCCAGCGAACTGCAAAATATCCACCTTACAACAATCTTTCACGGAAAAACTGGAAAAATCTCCATTTTCGATTGACCTCCTCACCAACCCAGAAAGACCTTCTGAAGCAATCACAAATAGGAATTGAGATAATGGATCTCCCTACCTAAGCCCTCTGCTGCCTAAACTCCTTTGTAGGACTTCCGTTAACTAAGACCGACATATGACTTGTAAAAATTGTGGCCTCTATCCACCTCATCCAAAGGTCCCCAGAGCCTATCATTTTCATCATGTATTTGAGGTAATTCCAACTCACCTTATCGTATGCCTTTTTGAAGTCAACCTTGAAAAGTAAACAACTTTTCTTTTCCTTCACTGCATAATCCACTGTTTCATTTGCCACCAGCACTCCATCCAACAGCTGCCTGCCAGGGACAAACGCACTTTGGCAAGGAGAAATAATTGAAGTAAGAACGTTTTTTCAGTCTGGTGGCCAGAAGTTTAGATAAAGCTTTGTATAAGAAACCAACGAGACATATTGGTCTAAGCTACGCTAAGCCCAAAGGATTGTAAGATTTAGGAATCAAAGTGAGGAAATAGGAAGTGATCGCCTTCGAGAGAGTCGCCTTCTTATGGAACTCATTAAAAATCGAGTTATGTTGTCTTTAATAAAATGCCAACATTTTCTTAGAAAGAAGAAGTTGTAACCATCCGGACCCGACTCTTCGACCCATTGCACCCCCAAAACGTCTCTTTAATTTCAGAGTCAGAAAACTCAGCTTCTAAAGAAACCCTATCAGCTTCAGAAAGCCTATTGAGGGAGACACTGTCGGGAGTAGGACGATGGAAATTGTTTTCCTTAAAGCACTCTGAAAAAAAGCTACAGACTTCATTTTTCACTTCACCTACTTCTTCGACCAAGCCCTTGGAAGAATGGAGAGAACCAATCAAATTCCTCTGACGCCTATCTTTCATAACACTGTGAAAATATTTACTATTGGAATCTCCTTCTCTATCCCACTTAAGTCTGGACTTCTGTAACAACATATTCTCCTTAATCTTCAATTTTTGCCAGAAACGTTTTGTTGCATCACTCCTGGCCGCTACCAACTCAACCACAAAAAGATCATCACAACTACCTAACAACTAATCTGCTTCATTGATAGACTTACTCCCTTCTTCAATTTCCAAATCAATCCTCCCAAACACTCTTGAATTCCATTTACGCAATCTGAATTTCAGTAATTGAAGTTTCTCTTTAATCACAAAATTGCTTATTCCCCCACCCTTAAATTCCTCCATTCTCTCTCAATAAAAGGAAGGAAATATTTCATATCGAACAAACTATTATTGACTTTGAAAGGTTTCGGATCCTAATCGGATTTGTTGATCACTAGCCAAATAAGACAGTGGTCAGAGATGTCCCTTTTGCCAATAAATTGCCCCAACTATCCCCCGTCTTTCTATTAAAGAATTCGATAACAGAAAACGGTCTAACCTGCTCATCGATTTTCCATCGCCACTGAACCAACTGAAGGTATTGCCTTTGCAAGGAAGATCAACCAAGTTGATGTTTTCCATAAAGTCACCAAACTCCTTCATCTCATAATTTTTGCTACTCGAAGATTTACCTTTCCTCTCTCTGATGTTGGCCGTAGAGTTGAAATCTCCACAAAGACACTAGCCCCCATTTAAATATTTAATTCTCAGATCCAAAAGCTCCTTCCATAATATCCTTTTAAGCACCAAAGGATAGGGAGAGTAAATATTGATCACATATGAATAAGTACCCTTCCAAATCAACTTAACCCCTAAATATCCTTCTCCTTTGAAGCTGAAAATAACATTGAAAATCCCTTCCTTCCATAAGGTAATAAGGACCCCAGATTGGCCATTGGAATTAGAGAAAGACCAACCAATGTTTTCCCTGCACCAAAAGCTCCTAGCAGTATGAATATCAACCAAAGGCATTTTTGACTCTTGAATAAGAAACATATCAGCTCTACCCTAATTAATAATCTGATTAATCCTCTTTCTTTTAACTACACCGCAACACCCCTAATATTTAAAGAACCAATGATCATTTTCCCTTGTTGTTCGTCACCTTCTGAATCCGCTTCCCCTCTCTATCACTCGCCACCATTGCATCAATTTTCTTCTTATAATCCTTATCTGAACCTTTGGAAAAGATACCGAGCTTCAAGATCACCTTCTAAACTTTGTTCCCAACATTAGAGTCTACATTCTCCCAGAAATGATTATGCAATGCACCATTTCTGAGTCTGTTGTTTGTTCACAACACATGACGACACCAGCCGAGAATCTATCTTCCTCCCCAGAGACAGTAACCTTTTTAGATACGGTGAGGGGGTGAAGCAGAGAATTGGACTGAATAGATTGAATAGATGAGGATGAAGACCCAACGGGGTTGAGAATAGGCTTAATGGGGTCGAAAATACTCAAAGACCTTTTCTTGGGCCTTCTCTTCTTTATGGAAAGCGGCCCACCCACTTCATATATACACCTAGATTTCTTTTTCGCAGTAAATAAGTTGTTACCGTCCATAATATTAATTTTACCCGCTATTGATTTATCTAGGGAGTAAACAACTCTGGTACCCAAGGAAAAAGGTGACACCTGGTTAGCCCCACCTTCAGAAGTACCTCGGACAATAGCTTTCTTCGCCTCCCCTATGGCATCATCGAAACTCCTGTCTATTACATCACATCCATCAACAAACTTAGACTCGGGTACTCTACGACTACCAATAACCCTGGTGCATACGCAACCCGATGAACCTACCCCGTCAATGGAAGGAACAGTTGCCTCCTCTACTCTAGTTGCAGAATCATTAGATGAAACCTCAAGCACTTCATCTTCTATGAAACCAAAATCAGGATTGGTCCAAGCCTTTTCTGAATCAAATGAAGAAGAAGCAGAAAGGGATGAAGAGGTTGAGGCAAGAATCTGAGAGAGACGAATAGGACCGTTCGAGTCTTCAGACAGTTTGATCCTAAAAGTCTCACCGCCAATCTTAACATTGAACGCCTTGTCTAACACCATATCACAAGACGTTCTAAGCATGATTCTTGTTATATCCATGTTCTCCGCTTTCAAAGTATTATCATCAGAACAAATGTACCTCCCAGCCTGATTTGCCACCAATTCGAAAAATTTAAAGTTACAGGCGTGACATGGAACTCCATGCAACCTAATCTGTGTAACCTTTTCCTTGTCGACGTCGTCCTCCTTCCATTCCGTGATATTAGAGAACCATTAGGTCCACCAGCTTTTACCTTCCTTAATCAAATCTCTAATAGCACCTTCTTTAGCCTCCTCCAACAGACAAAAGTTTGCTCGAAGAGGGGTGACTTTAATCGAAAAATAGCCTTCAGTCTCAAAACAAGTTTGGATATTGTAAGCCATACCCGGATTGATAAATACCCCTACAAAGGACTTCTTAAGTCTTGTGAGATCATCCTTATCAGCAGTAAAATGCAAAAGGGGAGTTGAATGATCATCACAGGGAAAATATTGAATCTCGACATTCTTCACCACCTGAGCGAAAGATTTGGTTCCCACTTTGCCTACCTGCCACTTACCCTTTCTAGGTTGAGAGACAAACGAATTAAACTGTTTAGTTCTCTCTCCAGTTCCGTTCCTGGTGAAGTTATCAGAAGTATAGTTGACCGCTATTCAAATAATAAAATATAAAAAAATTACATTTTCATTTTTTATTATTGTTTTTTTCTCTTTTTATTCTATTTTATATTTTAAAAAATTATTTTACGAGAACTCGTTAAAAAAATTTAAAAAATCTTAAAAATAATGCATTTAACATCATAAAACTTTCGAAGAAATTGATTTTTATGTATAAAGTTTATTTATTATTATTATTTTATTTTTCCCATAAAGACATTTGTTTGCATGATCTTGACCACTATTGTTCATTTTCTTCTCTTTCAAACATTTTATAAAAATATTTTATATAAAGTAGTCAAAAAGTTTTTAAAAAATTGTCTTAAAATTAGTGCATTCATCCATTTAAAACTTTAAAATAATATTTTTTTTACATAAAACATAGTATTGCTTATTATTTATTTATTTTTTACTTTTTTTTTCTCAAGGACATTTGTTAGCATGAATATCATTTTATTTTTTTAAAACTACTCATTTACTTATTTTTTTAAATTATTTATTTTATGTTATATCATTTTCTTATAACTGGGAAATGGTGTATATGATTGGAGGTTGGAGGTAAAAATGACCTGAGTTATCTAGAGCTACTAAAAATAGATTGTTGACCACTATTCAAAACTATTATTGTATTTTCCGTAAAAAAAATTATTACTTGTATTTCTCTCTCTTTCATTCTCGATTATTCTTTTCTTTCTCCTTTTATTCTATTTTTATATTTTTTTTAAACATATTTTGTAAGAACACGTTACAAAAATTAAAAAAAATCTTTAAAATACTACATTTAACATCATAAAATTTTAGAAATTAAATTTTTATAAATAAAACCTACTATTATTTATTATTTTTTTGACTTTTGCCGTAAAGACATTTGTTTACATGACCTAGTTTTTTCATTTTCTTCTCTTTCATACATTTTTTTTAAAAATATTTTATAGAAACTAGTCAAAAAGGTTTAAAACAATTGTCTTGAAATTAGCGTACTCATCGATTTAAAATTTTAAAATATAATCTATTTCTTACATAAAACATATTGCTTATTATTTTTTTATTTTTTACTTTTTTTTTTCTTAAGGACATTTGTCAGCATGATTTTCATTTTATTTTTTTAAAACTACTCATTTACTTATTTTTAAATTATTTAGTTTATATTATAATATTTTTTATAAATGGGGTGTGGTGTATATAATTGGAGGTTAAAGGCAAAAATGAACCGAGTTATCTATGGCTGCTAAAAAAAGATTGTTGACACTGTTCAAATAAAAAAAAATTATCTTTTCATTCTCTATTATTTTTTTTTTCTTTTCTTATTTTATTTATCTATATTTTTAAGAAAATTATTTTAAGGAAACTCGTTAAAAAATTTTAAAAATATATTGGAAATAGTGCATTTAACATCATAAAACATTAGAAATTAATTTTTATTTATAAAACTTATTATTTATTATTTTATTGACTTTTGCCATAAAGACATTTGTTTGCATGACCTTTTTTTTTTCTTTCTTATATATTTTTCAAAAATATTTTAAAGAAACTAGTCAAAAAGTTTTAAAAAAATTGTCTTAAAATTAGTGCATTCATCAATTAAAAACTTTACAATATAAGTTTTTCATACATAAAACATATTGCTTATTATATATTTATTTATTTTTACTTTTTTGTCAAGGATATTTCTAATTTTACATAATTAAATTTTCAAATTTTTTACAAATGCTATATAAATAAAAATTAATAAAAATAATTTAGAATTAACTATTGCAAATGTGACAATGATACATTATCAGTAAACTTCTATGTCATTAAAATTTGACCCTAAATTAAAAGGAGGACTAAAATTCCAAGAAAAAAAATTTAGAGATCAAAAAAATTAATTTTTAAAATGGAAAGATCAAAACTTAAAAAAATAAAATAGATGAAACAGATGCAATTAAACCCAAAAAAGTTGTTGACCACTATTTAAATAACAAAATAAAAAAAATTACCTTTTCATTATCAATTATTGTTTTCTTTCTCTTATTATTCTATTTAAAAAATCTAGGAAATAGTGCATTTAAACTTCATAAAACTTTAGAAATTATTATTTTTATATAAAACTTATCATTTATTATTTTTTTGACTTTTGCCATATAATAATTTGTTTGCTTGACCTTTTCTTTTTCATTTTCTTCTCTTACTTACTTTTTCTTTAATATTCTATTGAGTCAAAAAGTTCTAAAAACATTGTCTTAAAACTAGTGCGTTCATTAATTTAAAACATTATAATATAATATTTTTCTTACATAAAACATATCATTTATTATTTATTTACGTCTAGCTAAAGAGTGTTTCTGAGATACTCTTATAAAAAAGTTAACACTTTTAATTTTTAATAAATTAAATATTCATATTTTAAAGAAAATTTTGCTATTTTAAAACATTAAAAAGTGTACTTGAAACACTTGTTAGCATTTTTCTTTATTTATTTATACTTTTCATAAAGATATTTCTAATTTTACATTATTACTCTCTCTGTTCCTTTTTAAGAGTCATTTTTTTTTATTTTTTATGCATATTAAAAAAGTTAATTAATATTATTACTTTTCATATAATAATTATTACTTTACATATAATACTCTTAATTATTTATTATATTTATTTTACTTTTTCTCTCTCTCTAATAATTATTTAGAGTAATTTTGACAAAAAATGCATTTAATACACCTTAAACTTTATAAATGACAATTAAAAAAAATAAAAATTTATTTCAAGAGTGATACTTATAAAAGAACGGAGGGACTAATTTTAATTTTTTTAAAAAAATATATAATTAAAAGTTAATAAAAATAACTTAAAATTAATTATTACAAATGTTACCGGGACACATCAATAAATGCAAAATTTGACTTTAAATTATAAAGAGGACTAACACCACCCCCACCCCCAACCCCAAAAAATATACAGGAATCAAAACAAATAAAAAATAAAAATAGAAAGAAAAAAATTGTAATTAAGTAAAAAAATGATTGATCACTATTCAAATAATAAATTTTTTTTACCTATTCATTCTCAATTACTGTTTTCTTTCTCTTTTAATTCTATTTAAAAAATCTTTGAAATATTGCATTTAAAATCATAATGCTTTAGAAATTAATATTTTATATATAAAATTGAATATTTTTTTAATTTATTTTTGTTTGCATGACCTTTATTTTTTTCTTCATAATTTTACTCTCTCTCTTACATTTTCTTAAATGTAAATAAGTTTTTAAAAAATTATCTTTAAATTAGTGCATTCATCAATTCAAAACTTTAAAATATAATCTTCATATCCTCTTGTTATTTATTTATTTTTACTTTTTATCTTTTCTAAGGACATTTATTAGCATGTTTTTCATTTTATTTTATTTTAAACTATTCTTTTTCTTATTTTTTATATTATTCATTTCTTCTCTTTTTTCACGTCTATTCTCTCTTTCTTTTTTAAAACGGTTTTATTTCAACTTTTTTTCTTCTTATATTTTTATTTTATATTTTAAATTTAAACTAATTATTTCCAATTTTAATATAATTTAATATAACATTTTATTCTTTATTTCTTTAATGAATTTTAGCTTTTTATATATTATTTAATTTTATTATCTTTTTCATATATTTTAAGTTTAATTACAATTTTCGTCTTCATACTTTTATCTGATTTATGAAATTAATTTCCTTTTTAAAATTCAAATAGTTTTAATCATCTTCTTGTATTTTTACACTTAAAATTTACTATAGTTATATTCTTTACACTTAAAATTTACTATATAGTCATATTCATCGATGTGTTATTGGTGAAACATGACAAATAGTTATAATATAAATATTATGCAAAAATTTTAGATAAAAAATATAAGTTTAATCTCCATGAGGCGAGTCAGGTGAGATCACAAACATATTGTATTTAGAGTGATATTTTTTGTCTGTTTTCTCTTCTTTTGTGGATAGCCTTTGTATACTCGTCTTTAATCTCAAAGATCATTAAGAAGTGTCTCCTCAAATTCCATGTTAAATGATAGTCATAACATCCGCCGCTCTCATTACTATCATGTAACGTCTTAATAATTTTATGTAACTCTCGTGAGACCTTAGAGCTATCCCATAAACGTTACGTCGATCCGTACATGTTCTCTACCAGCACGTCTCTGATAACCCGAAAGCCCGGGTTCCGACTTGCTTTATTTATGGCAACTTGACACTTGTCATTCTCTTTAAGTACTCGACATACTGTCTCTCCATACTCGGTCTTAGTGACTTATAACTCGACTTCGCGAATTCCGGGATGTACATAAGTCCCCAATCACGAGGTCCAACGGGGTGAAGTGTTCAGATTGAGAGTCCTGAAATTCTTCCTTCCTCGAATCGAGTCCTATTTTCGTCCAACGGTCACCTTTATGGCTCTTTAACGTGCGACAGTGGATTTTTAAAGAGTAATAATGACATTCGTTTTGTCATATTTCTTCTTCTTCTTCTCTCTCTCTCTCTCTCTCTCTCTCTCTCTCTCTCTATCTATCTATCTATCTATCTATCATGACGACTTTTATGGGGAAGCCAATCACTATCATGACCCTAGTTTGATAGAGTTTCCTGATAGTTGTAAAACTCATTCCCATAAAAGCCCTTACCTCCATTATTCCTTTGTTCATCGTTTGTGACGCTTGTCCCCTTTTCTTCAAGATTTGTTGACCGTTTTTTTTGCTCTTTCTGCTAATTATTTTGCAAGCACAAGTATCATGTATTATTTCGTTTCCCTTTTTACTCTTAATGTCAATTGTTTTACACGCGAGTGTGATGATTCGAGGAACATATTGATTCCCCTTAATGTCCGAGAGAGAAAAATGCTCTAGGATGAATGCGAGTGTGAGGGCCATCTGGGGAAAGCAGAATTTGATCAGATTATTTAGGAAGTTTATGGTGACATTTCTTCATCTTATAGTGAAACTGACTCAGAGTCTTCGTTGTCAGGTTTTATGGGAATTTTGATGGAGATGACATGATCTTTTATTGACAAAGAAGTCCTAAGCTACGACCACAACATACTTGACGACAACTATATTTCAAAACTCCTATCTAACAAAAAGATTTCTTCAACTGGGAATGAAGAAAATGTTGTGCTGGAACCCTGTGTGATCGGCGAAAGAGTTTGCAACACTCAACCAAGGGGAGTATTAGACAAATATTTTTATTTCTATTCGGGGGTAATAGAAGATTTTAAGATCAATATCCCTTTTACTGATTTTAAATCCGATCTCCTTGAAATCTTAAACATCAACCCTTCTCAATTGCGCCCAAATGGATGAAGTTTTATTAAAGCTTTTGAACTCGTTTGTGAGGCAATGAACATACTTCCTACTTTAGGTTTGTTCTTCTCTTTCTTTGAGATGAAAGAAGCGATTAAAGGAGGTTAAGTTTCCCTTAATGGAATCCCAAGGAAAAGTTTCCTCCAGGCCTACACTACCAACTACAAAGGTTTCAAGGATAAGTTTCTTCGAGTAAAAAGTGAGAACAGATGTCCTCAAGTTATGTATGCGTTGGATGAGGATCATCGTTTCCCGATCTATTAGACGAATAATCTGCCGCCGGTGTTCGACTTTGATTATGACAAGTTAGACACTCTGGAAGTTCGAGCTTTAACTATTCTAGATATCTTTAAGGTAGTAAAGGTCAAGGACTTACTAAACATGGTTGATGATCCTGAACAAATCTCTAATTTCTTGGGTAATGCTTATATGTCTTTTGTTAAACTCTAGCGATCTCTTTATTTTATCCTCTCTAATCTTAGTTTTTCAATCTTTTTTAGCCGAAATGACGAACCTTAAGCTGATGGAACAAAAGAAGCTAATTGCTGAAGCAAGGGTGAGACAGGGAGAACAATCTGCCTCAAAGACCGACTTGATCTAGACTCGAGCCCTTAAAAGAAAGAAACTACTGGGAAAGTAGCCCCAAGTGTCTCAGAGCCCCAAAATGCTTCCCTTCCCCCTCCTGGAAGTTTGAAGCCGAGCTCCCCAAAGAGGATGAAAACTTTGGTGGGTGACCCTATACGTCATACCGATCTGGTAGTCACTATCCTGACGCAGGATTCTGGCAGCAACCATAAATCTAATCCATCAACAGAGTTCAAGTTTTGGTCCAACGGTTTTGATAGCCTAAAGTTTCTTTATGATCATTTGAATGTGACAGAAGACGTCGAGAAGGTGAAAACTATAGGTGCTCAGCAACTAACCTAAAATGTAGGGGCCTTTCTAATGAGGTGTGTTATTATGACCCGAGGTTGATTTAAACTCGGTGATGCCTATGAGTAGAATTAAACTCGTTTTAAAAAGGAGATAACTCAATGAAAGGATAGTCTTAAGGTTCAAACCGACAAGGTGGAAGATCTAACCAAACAATTATCAGAAGTGAAGAAATAAAAGGAAACTGCGGACTCTAAATGTTTGGAGCTTGAAGCAACCACAATTAGGTTGATCCAGGATATTGAACAGGCTTGGGGGCTTAATGAGACACTGAATAAATCCTTGCAAGAGGCCAAAGTAGACCTTCTTTTAGCTAGAGATAAGGCTTTTGAGAGATCTAAAGCTCAAACGTTATGCCTTAAACCTAACCTCAACGTGTCCGAGATTGATTTCTTCAAAGATCCTGGTGGATGGTCGGCTTATAAATATGGAGGAGGCTTGTCATGAAGCTGGAATTTCTAAGGATGCAACGACTGATGACTAGACCCCTGTTGCTCAAGAGGATGAACAATACAATGTTTAAGTTTGTTTGTTTTTTTTTTATCGTTATCCGTCTATGATGATGCGCTTTTTGTAATGTTCGAATAATGTCTGTTTTATTTCCAATATAATGCTTAAGCTCCTCTAAGGCCTTTTTTTTGGGTATATAGTTATTATTATTATCTTGTATGCATTTTATCATCCTTATTCCCTGATTGCGTGTATAGCCTCGTGTGTATCTTAAATTGTCCATGTTTATATTTTAGTGGTATGCATCAAAACCCGACCTTGATGCATATTAACTCCTTCCTTCTTCAATTAATTCATAGATCTTAAGTGAACTAATTGACTTGCTGGAGATTTTAATTTAGATCTTTTGGTTAGGTTAACGACTAATATAACCGGGTTGCTAGAGGTTCTTATTTATTTGAACTTTCAATTTAATTAGGTCAGAGGTTTTATTAACATAATTCGGCCAGAGGTTCTTATTTATATGGCCGATTCGCTTAAGTCAGAGGTTTTATTAACATAACTCGGCCAAAGGTTCTTATTTACATGGCTGATTTGCTTGGGTCAGTGGTTTTATTAACATAACCCGACCAGAGGTTCTTATTTACATGACCGATTTGCTTGGGTCAAAGGTTTTATTAACATAAACCGACCATAGGTTTTTATTTACATGGCTAATCTGATTAGGTCACCGACGGTGTCTAGCATGCTCATCGCTCATGGACAAACTTGGTTTTACTGTAAAAAACTGGAAAGAATAACACATAACCATATGAATTAAGGGTGCCTCATTAAAAACTCTTGCCCTTGCAAGGGAAAAGAGTACTACCCCAAATTTATATTTAATAATAACATTACATAACATTAACTATAATAGAACCTTAGGCTGGAAATATTCCAAGCCTTTGGTATTTCTACTCCTTCCAAACTCTCAAGTTTATAAGCTTCATTCTTCAGCTTCTGTCGGATCCGGTAAGGTCCTTCCCAGTTTGGGGAGAGTTTTCCCTTCCTTTTTTTTGTATCTTTAACCTTCTTCAAAACCAAGTCACCTTCTTGAAAACTTCTTGGACGAACTCTAGTGTTGAACCTCCTAGCCATTCTTTGTTTTGTTGCACATTCTCTAACATGGGCAGTTCTTCTGATTTCTTCTATGAGGTCGACCGACTTATCTAATCCTTCCTCGTTAAGACTATAGTCAAAATTTATTCGAATCCAGGTTGGATTATTGACTTCTACTGGTATCATCACATCTATCTCGTACACCATTAGAAAGGGGGTCTCCTTAGTGATAGAGTGAGGCGTAGTATGGTAGGACCATATAATTTCGTGCATATATTATTCCCAAAGCCCATTCGATTCATCTAGCTTCTTTTTCTTTCTTGAGAGTATGATCCTATTTGCTGCTTTGGCCTAGCCATTAGCCTGGGGGTGTTCGACAAATATAAGCTGGTTCTGTATGCCGAGGTGTCTACAAAACTCTACGACCAATGAACTTGCAAACTGCATGCTGTTATCGGAAACGCCGATCCCTGGTAGACCAAAGCGACATGCGATATTTCTCCAATAAAACTGCCTTACCCTTTCTAGCGTAATATAGGGTACAACCTCAGCTTCTACCCATTTGGTGAAGTAATCCACTACAACTATAAGAAATTTGAGTTTCCCGATGGCCAAAGGAAAGGGTCCGAGAATATCAGATCCCCACTGGTAAAAAGTATAAAGGGAAATTACTGAGTGCAATAACTCGGCGGGAGAATGTATGAATGAAGCGTAAATCTGAAACTTCTCACAATAATTGACGAATCGTGCACAACCTTGCAGCATACTCGGCAAATAGTATCTGACCCTGAGTATTTTTCTAGATAATGCTCTTCACCCAATATGACTTCCACACACTCCTTCATGCACCTCTTTCATTATAAGTCATACTTCTTCTTCAGCGACACATCTCACTTTGATGCATTTGGCGTTGTCTCCACTTCCAAATACGATCATGGTAGGTAGATGCCCTAATACCTGGAGTTGTTCCCCAGAGAAACCGACCATAATACCTTTGAATGATAACAACTCGGATGTATCCATGTTCACGCCATTGAAAGCATCCCAATACAATATGTCGGCAGAGCTTCCCGAGTAGATTAACACCCGATTGACACTCCAATCATGAATATGTACTTTTATGACCATTGGGTTATTCTCTTGCGCCAGCACACCTTTAGAATCCCGCTTTAAAAACTAACAACGACAGGGCATTCTTCTTTTCCCGAAGATAGATTCTATGACACATGCATTACTGATCGGGTGTATCTCTTTTTGGTCGAGCTTATTTCTCCTTTACCAGTGAAACCTCCTGAGATGGTGTTGAGCGTGTGACGGGCTATCCAGGTCTCGCACACTTCCTCGGTGTTGTTTTACCTTTTTAACATAGAGGTTCTCTAAGTTTGGCTCTCTCCTAGAAGTACTTCTATTTTCTGCTGATTCTTCGACCTCTTTTAAGTACGACATCAGCCGGCCTCTTTGGATCAAGATCCCGATTTCCCTTTTTAACTGAGGACAATCTTCAGTGTGGTTGCCTCTCAGACGATGATAGACACACCACACATCCTCATATTTTCCTAGCACAACGTTGACCCTCTTGGGGCAAGTGGGTTCCGGTATTAGCTTGAGATGATATACTTCTCACAGGATATCATCATGCTTTGCATTGAGTGAGGTAAAGTTCTCGGTGAAGTTTTCATATGGCCTCCAAGAAGGTTTTATCGCTGACTTTTCCCTCGACCCCTGCTTGTGGTACTCATTCTTGGGCCCGGATCTGTCAGGCCTATGTTGTGTCTTTTCTTTAGCATCTCAGGATCTTTTCTCCATATTGCTTTCTTTACCCTTGATACAACACTCTGCTCTATTCATTACTTCCTCCATGCTAGTGGTTGGCTTTTGTGCCAATGATTCATTGAAATAGTTTTAGGCCGTTTTGGAAGGCTCCCACGAACATTTCCTGATTTGGTTAGGAAACTTTTATAGTTTCTTCATTGAATCGTGCCATATATTCGCTGAGGGATTCAGAGGGCCCCTAGCGGAATTGAACTAGCTGGGAGTGGTCACCTTTTTATGTTTGCTGGAGGAAAAATGCTACACCATCTTCCTGGTTAGATCTTGGTAACTGGTGATTGATAATCTGGGCAGACTTATGTACTAGCGTAATGCTACATCCTTGAATGTTCCCACCATAAACTTGCATTTTAAAGAGTCGGAAGCCCCAACTATTTCCATTTAATTGTTAATTGAGATTATATGCTCTTACGAATCACTTTTTTCCATCGAAGGATGGCAAATGTGGTGGTTTGAAATTTTCTGGAACTTGATCGCCCCAGATTTCCTCTGAAAGAGGTGGAGGATCAAGAAGTTCCTCCTCTTCTTCCTCTTCCTTAGTGTTTTGCGTTTACTGAAGTGTGTGAATACTTTCTTACAAATACTCATTCTGCTGGCGCAAATTCTCCACAATTGTCAAAAGTTATGCCATGTCTGGCAGAGCGCGAAGTTCACTTCTACTGGTGTAATATATTGTTTTGTGCGGCCTGAGAAAGTTTTACCGAGGCCCTATAGTGGACGCCAAATGTTCCTGATAAACACTTTTTAGTTAATCTCCCTGAGGCGAGTAAGGTGAGATCACAAACATATTGTATTTAGGGTGATATTTGTTGTTTGCCTCCTCTTCCCTCGATGAGAAGCCTTTTTACACTCATATTCAATCTTAAAGATCATTAAGATGTGTCTCCTTAAATTCAATGTTAAATGATAGTCATAACGTCAACCGCTCTCATTACTATCATGTAACGTCATCTTGATAATTTCCTATAACTCTCGTGAGATCTTAGAGCTACCCTATAACTGTTACGCCGATCCATACATTTCGTCTATCAACACGTCTTTGATAACCTTAAAGTTCGAACTCCAAATTGCTTTATCTATAGCAACTCGACACTTGTCATTCTTTATAATTACTCGGCATATTGTCTTTCCATACTTAGCCTTAGTGACTTATAACTCAACTTTAGGCATTCTGCAAAGTACACTCGTTAATTTTCTATGAAAAAAATAAGAAAGAAACTAAAATCATTTGAATTTAAAATAGAAAAGCAATTCGTTAAACCTATATTTAACTATATCATTCTTATTGTCAGTAGAAATAATGAAAAAATTTAATACAAATAAATTTGTATACTCTCTTTATTATTATTATTATTATTATTGTTATTATTATTATTATTATTATTATTATTATTACTATTATTATTATTATTATTATTATTATTATTATTATTATTATTATTATTATTAGTATTAACCAAAAAAAGTAAAATTTTAAAATGTATCTCTATTATAAATAAAAATTAATTATCTTAAAACTTTTTTATATTAATATTCATAATATGTTATTCATTTCAAATTATATAATGAGTAATTGAGTCAACTTTTTTATTAAATATTAAAAAAAAACCACTTTAATAAATCTAATTTTTATTTAATATAAAATCTTAAAAAATTTATTACATATAATTTTTCCAACATCATAAAATTAGTTTTTAAGTTATGCTTCAATATTAAGCAATTTAAAAGCAAAAGTTTTATATTTAAAATAATAGTTTTTAAATTTTTGAAAAAATAAATACACATCTTTAAAAATATTTTTTATAAATCAATTGATCAACTTCATTGTTAATTGTGCAGAACATTTGACTGTAAAATTTAGGATTCAAATATGTAACATCTCACTTATTTATTTGTTTTTTAATTTATTTGTTTTTTAATTGGAAGGATGCATATTCAAATGTGTAATATCTTTGTGCTTACCTAATTTAAAAATAAAAATTTAGATATAACATTATAAATTTTGTATTTAAAAAAAAAAGAAAAATTAAGAGTTATTTTGGCCATTAGCTCCTCCTATAAATGAACCCTCACACTCTCATTCAATACCATCACTTCCTTTCCTTTTCCCATCTTTCTCCATCTCTCTTAGACATGGAAATGGCCAAAACCCTAGCATTGTTGCTACTCTTCCTCCAGCTAACTTCTTTCACTTCATTTGCTGAAGAGCTTGAATCTCTTCCCCCAACTTACCCTCCCCACACACCAGCTCCCCTTCACCCCCCAACCAAGTCACCGGTTCACCCACCGGCCAACCCCCCTCACCACCACCATCACCACCCCAACCATTCACATTCCCCTTCTCCCACCCCTGTTCATACTCCTTACCCTCCTCACTCACCAGCTCCCCTTCACCCCCCAACTAAGTCACCCGTTCACCCACCAGCTAGCCCCCCTCACCATCACCATCACCACCCCAACCACTCACATTCCCCAGCTCCCTCTCCCGTTCACACTCCTTACCCTCCTCACTCACCAGCTCCACTTCATCCCCCAATCAAATCACCAGCTCACCCACCTGCTAAACCTCCAACCCACGGCCACCACCACCACCACGCTCTTGCTCCTGCCCCTGCTCACACACCCGTTGTTCAAACTCAGCCACCAGCACACCCTCCTACTCCTGCTCACTCACCAGCACACCCTCCTCCTCCTGCACACTATCCACCGCACCCCACTCCCATCCCTAGAAGCTTCATTGCTGTTCAAGGCGTTGTTTATGTCAAATCATGCAAGTATCCTGGTGCTGACACCCTCTTGGGAGCTACATCACTCCTTGGTTTGTTTCTTAATTTTCAACTTTTCTTTTTACGCTTAAACGCCTTTTTACGCAAATGTTGTTTTTTCACCTTATTTTCCTAGATCTTGCATTATACAGTTATTTTTCAACTTCAGAAATATTTTCCACTCTTTTCGCAAATAATCATTTTTTATTTGTTCGGCTAGGATCAGTGTGCAAAATGTAGATAGATCTATAATGTTATCAAACTATTTTTTACATCTTATTTTACAGATCTCTATCTAGCTTTTTCTTTTCATAAATTAATAATTTTTTATTTGAAACATAAATTAATGATTATTTAAAACATCATAAATTACGCAAAAAGTTATGTTCCCCGAAAAACTTTATTAATGTTTGCAACGAAGGAAACAGAGTGGGTTTGTGTGTTAATTAAAACATGAGAATCCAAGACTGGTTAGAGAAAAAGTCTTAAACTAAAGCTACTTTGTCGTTTTGGTAAAGCTGCACGCTTACTGAGAACACTCCATAATTTCTTATGTACTTTTTCATTGACATGACAACGTTATGACTATTTATGTCGATAAACGACAATGGTAATTAATAACTATGTTGGTTTGAATTTGAAGGTGCCGTTGTGAAGCTTCAATGTAACAACACAAAGTACAAGTTGGTGTTAAAGGACGAAACAGATAAGAATGGTTATTTCTACATTGAAGGCCCAAAGAGCATTACAAGCTATGCAGCTCACAAGTGTAATGTTGTTTTGGTGAGTGCACCTAATGGGCTTAAGCCTTCGAATCTTCATGGTGGTGTTAGCGGTGCTGCTCTTAGGGCTGAGAAAGCTTTTGTGTCTAAGGGTCTTCCTTTTGTTCTCTATACTGTTGGGCCTCTGGCATTTGAGCCCAAATGTTAGGGTTTGGAATTTGGAAGTTTTTTATTTTTATAGATTGATGATGTGTTGTTTAGGAGTTGGTTTGAGTTTGTGTTGAAATATGATGTTAGGTGCTTGAATTATCAATGTGTAATAAGGAGTGATATTATGTGTGTGTGATCGATGGTTCTTGTAAGAATTCAGTATTTAAAGAATTGATGTTTATTTAACTTTACCTGTTTGTCAGTTTTAGTCTATAAATTCAGAACACCCATGTTTATTTATAATTTAGATTGACATCTTCTAAATATAAACACAATGCAAAATTAAATATAAGAATTAAGTAGCATCCTATCTACATGATGCATAAATTTTGACATAGGCATCTCTTTAGTCAAAGATCAACAATCATCAATTCAGTGTTAATATATTTAATAACAATTGTTTGATCTTAAACGTGTTCTCTTGGGACTAAGAAGTGCTTAGTGTCGATATACTTTGACCTTCACTTTTTTTATTCTTAGCTATAAAAACTGCATATGAACACAATGCGTTTTCAACTAGTCTAAAAGTTAAATCCACAATTTTCAACCCATATGTAAAACTCTTCATACATACAAAATATGATGTAGCCTTAAAACAAGATACAAACTAAACTTCCATCGTGCTAGTGGAGATAAGGTTTGCTTTACGCTTTTTCTAAAAACAACCCTATAGGCTAACATGAAAATAACATGATGCTGATTTTCTCTAATGAACGCAACTATCAAACTCTGAATCAGATTTAACCTCCAAATTTTTAGTTGAAAATTTCTTATGGCGTCCTACGTATTTTTACCACATCATGTAAATTTCACAAATGTCATTAGTTTTCGAAGATATATCTTCGAATGCATCCCAATATAAGTAAATGTTAAAATATTCCGAAGAGACATCTCTGGAACATTTTGAAGTATAAGTCGCGTCAGACTCTTCTCCTTTTTCATTTCACAATTTTCTTCAACCACAACTTCAAACTCTCAATATACTATCCTACACCAAATTAAATTTCATCAAACAAGGCTAAAGAGAACTCAAGAGAACATCCATCCTTTTCTATAAAATCATTCAATTTCATCAAAACCATCAATTTCAAGTAAGTTTTTCGAGTTTTTGATAAATGTTTGAGTTTTAGTGTAAATGAGTAGAAATCAATAATTAGAGTTAGAAATTTGTAGAAATCACATGTAATGTAGTTTAGACATAGTGTATAACTTGTATGTTGGTTGAAAATGGTGATCATTCGTCATTGACGCAACTGCTGAGTCTTTAGACATAGTGTATAACTTGTTTGTTGGTTGAAATTTCGGATATGCATCTCCGGAATCTTTAATTGTTTTATTTTTTCTGGTGCTTCCGGAGATCCATCTCCAGATTATTTCAGCGTTTTAGTTTTCTGGTGCTTCCGGATATGCATCTTCGGAATTTCCTGCAGTATATATATATTTTAATTTTCTTGCTTATGTGTGTTGTTTGTGTGTTGTTTTCTCGGCGAGAGCGGATCCAACAGGTTCCAGGTACCTCTGATCAGGTAGACCTGTCTACTTCTGAGGCGCCATCTACTTCTGGGGCTCGTGCTTCACCTCAGGCCACTCCACTTTCTTCTTTCCGTAGGAGACAGGATTCACCATCCGACGCATCACTTCCCCTATCCTCCCGCAAGCGTCAGGATTCACCAATGCCACATCCTACGAATGATGCTGCTGATCGAGTCCCACCTCCCACTGATGATGCTGCTGATCCAGTGCCATCTCCGGAGGTGAGGCTGCTGCGGATGCCGAGCCAGAGGCTTTTGGAGGAGGTCTAGTTGATTTGTCTTTAATTCCTTTGTATCTAGACCATACTGGGACATAGAGATAACATTAGTTGGATTCTTTTTTTTATGCGTTAATTTTAATTACTAACATTGATAATTTCTAACATTGATTATTCCTGACATTGATTATTTTTGACAAATTTCAGGAGCACGATCCCTAGAAGTTTCTTAACCATGAGAGGAAGATTGCTGCATTGCCTCAGCCGAATGAGGATTGGTTTCAGTCAATTATGTCCTTATCTGACCTAAAGAACCTATACATGATCAATTACACTCAGTTCAAACACAGGATGCTTAATGTATTTGTAGATAGATGACACTCTGAGACCTCATCGTTTCATCTTCCTCGTTGTGAGATGTCTATCACACTCGAGGATATCTCGTGTTTATTACATTTTTCGATCAGGGGGAAATTCCTTGATCACAGGAGGATTACCAAAGACGAAACAATCGAGATGATGGTAGACTAGGGGCTGATATAGAGAATGTGATGGAGGAGGTGAATAAGACTAGGGGTACTCATGCTAGATCTGAGTTCCCGCGGACGCTCTATAAGGATGAGATCTAGAAGGAACAACAGACTCATGGTGATGATGAGCAGGTGGCGACCCACAGGACGCATACATTGAAAACATATTTCTTTTTTTTTGTTGGAACTTCGATTTTTAAGGACAAGAGTGTCACTTATACTGACGTTGTCTACCTACGACACTTCTTGGATCTCTAGCGGATCCATGAGTACAACTAGGGGGCGGCTTTCCTGGTTTATCTGTATTCGAAGTAGAGAGGGGGTTGTATGTGGTATATGAAGCAGGTCACAGGCAGCGTGACACTACTGGTGGTAATAGTTCTTGAATTTTGAATGTTTTTTTATCATTTTCATTTCAAATTTACAAAACCATTGCCGATGATTCGTATATTCCAAACTTTTTTATTTCAAGCTTGGATCCTCCAGCACTTCTTGCGCATCACTAGCTGAACAAGTGTGCCTGAGTACATTGAGGATATGCCGCGTGCTACTGCTTTTATCCTGCTCAGAGGGAACCATGCGATCAAGCCTTTCAGAGTATATCTTGACTATTTGGTTGCTGAGGAAATGCACTTTAACAATTACGTTGATCACCGTCAGACGTATCCATTTGACGAAATAATGCCATACTCTGGATGGTTGGCCTACGAATCGCGTCTCACTGCTCTTCATCTGCCCAAGTGCGTCATGCGGAAGTTCAACTACACTCAGACCATTCCCAGACACCCTGATGTCTCTGATCCTTTTGCCTTGACACGTAGACAGACAGAAGAGATGTTTGATGATTATGAGAGTCATCTGGTACCCGAGGAAACACGAGATACCATAGCTGAGAGCGACTAGAGCTACGTCGAAAAGTACATCAGATGGTTCTTCAGGGTGTCACATCCGTACATCGTGCATGCTGCTCTAGGAGATCCCCCAAGACCAGCATATCAGGAGATACTAGAGGAGGAATACGCTCAGCTAGATCATACTGATAATGTCTAACCTAGGTGTCATCGCATAGTGGAGATTGCGCAGGCAGGTATTGACGAGGGTATCTTCCTTGATGGGTCAGGTGTTAGGCGAGTCCTAGATGCCATAATGACAGAGGCGTAAAGGGTATTGTTGTACTGGAGACATCGCTGGATGACGGGGGAATTAATGACCAATAAGGTAGAGGATATGTTGTCAGACACACACAGTAGTAGTCTCTTATTATTTTGTTGTAGTACTATACTATGTACTTATTTTGACGGTCTTACTACATTTTGGATATCGATTGTACGACATTTTCTACATATATTGCTATTTTATTTTCGACACACATAGTAGTAGTCTCTTATTATTTTGTACGTGTATTTTTCATTTGCGATCGTACGTTATACTTCATCTGAACACAGATAAACAACTTATAGCATTAAATACCTGTTATGCTATATTCCAGAGATGTATCTCCAAAATATTCATGGATATGCATCTTTGGTCAATTAAAATTTAAATGGACTATGAGTGGGTTGTATTGAATGTTTAAAATTATTCTGGAGATACATCTCCGGAATATTTCAACATTTATTCAAATATAGGTGCGTCCGAAGATACATCTCCGAAAACTTAGGGCATTTAAATATTTTTGCGTGGTGGCTAAGAAATATCTGATAAGTGCTAAATTAGAGTGATATTGAGTGTGAATAATTTACACTTATTTTCTTAATTCAACCAATAAACCTCAACTTTTGTGCATATGTTGTATAGTTTATATTATAGTGTATATATTGCGTATTGTGAAAATATCATTGAGTTTAATTGTGATTCTCTCATTTTTGTAGGTATACAAGCAATGATATTTTGTCATTGTCATATAGATCATTGAATAAGCTTTCCAACGCTTCTGACAATGCGCAAAACAGAGTTACGGTTCAACAATTATGGTCGAAACAAGTGCTGATTTGCTGTCATGTTCGCTAGGCGAACAGAAAGTGCTCAAAAGCGTGGAAAACACTGTTTTGGCAGAAGCTAAAGCAACATATGTTCGTTGGGAGAATGGGACTTTGCTGGGCGAACACGGCCCCCCAAATTTGCCTATAAAGTCAATTTTTAGATATTTTTTAGTTTATGTTTTTGGGATCTTTTAACCCCAACTTCATCAAACACATTTTTGGAGTTTAGAGAGCTTTAACAACATCAATGGAGGTTGTAACTCGATGATCCAGGATTGAAGATTCTTTAATCGTGATTGACAACAATTGAGATTTTGATTCTTCTCCTTTTTTCCCTTTGTAGTTTCCATTTGTGGGGTTTGTATGTAAGTTCACTCTGATTTTATTTATATGTATTGATCATGGCATTATATACGAGCTATTTTACAAATCTTTATCGATGTTATCCTTGTTTTACTCATTTTATGTTTGGATTTGAGTTGCAGTAGACATATCCTCTTCGAATCTGGATCTAGGATATTCATCTATCGATACACAAATTGGAGAAATCGATTTGGGGTTGATATTTGCTTTGTGTTGAACTTAAAAATTATTGTACCGGTTGTTATATGGAGAAATCATATAGCGATAGATATAGTATTTTTCACGATACCGCTCTAGATATAGACGATATTGAGAGAATACGTTATGATATTGATGAGTGTTTTAGGTTACGTACAACTGATTGGTAGATTGTGTATTTGATGGGTAGAAGGAAATACAAACCGTGTCGAAGTTTTCTCCTCTCTAAAGAATGTATTTATTTTCTTGTTCATATGTTTTTCTTTTAGATCTTTACTCTCAAACCATTTAAAACCAAGCTTAGATATGTAGAGATTGTCGAATGATATTCTTTCCCTTAAATCATTCCTTGTGGAGACGACAAAAACCGGGTACTTAATTAATTTTTGCTTGCCGCTTTACGGCACCAGCAAAATGGCGCCGTTGTCGGGGATTGATTTTGATATTGAATCGTATTGCGATAATTTCTATATTTCTAAGATTTGTACATAATTGTCTATATTGTATATATGTTTGTACAAATACTTGTTTTGCTTTTGTTTTTCATCCTTGTTTATAATTGTTTTCCATTATGTTTGTTCAAGTGTTGTATATATTTCGTTCCTGTAACGTTTGTTCAAGTGTTTGGTTAGGACACTTTCTTTAGGTTTGTGCTTTGAAGAAAAGCTTCACATGTCTGTGAGGAAGTTACTAGCAAAGCACAATAAAGGCGTCGAGCTAACGACGTGAAACAAGCGCTGGTTGGGAGGCAAGCCAACGGTTTTTGAGTTTGGATAACTTTATGTTTATTTAGTTTGATTCAATTTTGTTAGGTTGTTAGAAAAATTTTGTGCTTTGTCCAAAGCTTTGTTTTTTTACTAGTTTTAGGATACATGTTGTGTTTGTTCAAGTTTGATTGTTTCAACAAGAAAATGTTATAGTAGTGAGAAAAGTTTAAAGAAAATTGCATTGCTATGGTTTGTGTTTATTGCTTTTCTAGAACATAATATGTTTATGAACCTTAGGCTCTGTACAAGTTACATGCCATTCATTCTCTTGCAATTTTTGTTCATTTGTGAATAATTTTAGTTCATAGCCCATTGTGAGAAACCTCCATTGTTTACTAAATGCTTGGATGACTGATAACTTAGTTTAATTCGTTTGATTCATGCTTAATATTTTGATTATTGTGATTTTGTGGACGCAATAGAAATGATCAAGGCATTTATTTATATTGAGCACAACCTTATCCAAAAGTAACTTACCCGTGAGTAGTGAGTATTCGTTAACCCCTTTGAGTCTTATCAAATTAGATCCTCATTTGGTGATGAACTTGGTGTGGTTACATAAATTAAAAGTTAAGTTCATCATTGAATCTTGTGGGATTCTCAAAAAATTTCTTGAAACCTTTGAACTATGTTTTAAATTGATTTCCTTGCCAAAAAAAGAAAGGAGCATTCACTTGAGGTTTGATGGTATTCAAGTTGGGGAGAATGAAAGGAAATGGTAGGTTACTAAAAATTTTGAAATTTTTTGAACAAGCATAAGAAAGTTGTGAATATGAATGTGAAAACACTACTACAAAACGCGCAAACAACAACGCCCAAGTCACCACGGTTCTTCCAAAAACCGTGGTGATATCTCTAAACTCAGGCGCTAACCCTATATTATATTTTTTAATTAAAAATTTATAGGGTATAATAACGGTTGTAAGTATAACCGATATGATAAAATCAATCTTTCATGGGTTCAAACCTCAGCTGTGGCATTTTTTTTTCATTTAAGGTTAAGGCGCTCCTTTTTTTTTTATTTATTTTTAAATAAGGGATATCACTACGATTATTATGAATAACCGTCGTGATATAGTTTGCTATTATTTTAAAATATAAAATATAATTACGGTTATAGTTTTAAACCGTAACGAAAAGTGATATTTTTTAATATATAAACGAAACTATCTTTTGCCCAGTTCATAACTGTCGTTTCTCTCTAAAGAAAATCATAACACAACCCTTTCCTCTCATAAATCTTAACCCATACTGTTAAAAGTGAATGGAGAAAAGAAGTTTAAAGGATATCTAACGGGAGCAACGTCCGACGCAAACTCCTACGACGGGGAAATGGTATGTTCTCTTGCTCTCTTCTTTCTACTCTTCTTATGGATGCTGTTGATGTTTAGAATTAGGGATGGCAGGCAGACCCAAACCCGCAGGGCCCACCCGCACCCGAACCCGAGTCAACGGGTGAAAACCCGAGTTGACTGGGTTCTGTCATACCCCAAATTTTGACCACCAAGATTTCCCATCATTGTGAAAATCATCATCATAATATGGATGTACCTTTGTGCCTCATCAATCTCCTCAAGGAATTTTTGAGCATTCACTACAATCAAGCTTAGGGTTCCAAGCCCTATCAGAGCATTTAGACAAAGGATCAATCAAGAAATGACATGATCTTCAACTTATCTAACCTTTAAAACCTCTACAATGGATCAAGAGGACTCCCACATCAAGAATTAATCACAAGAGTGCAACATTTCAAGTGGATCAAGCCTCAAGTTCATCTAATACAAAGCCAACTGACGCAGAAAGTCAAAGTTTGACTTTTGGTCAACTTTGAGCTTCACAAGCCATTACTAAAGAAAATATGATGAATGACTTAATTTGATCAAATTTAAATCAAGAAATCATGCAAAATTGCAAAATTGATCAAATTGAAAGAAACTTAGAAATTTTTTCTAAGATAAAATCATGTTCAAGTGCACAACTTTTCAAGGTTGTAACTATTGATCCAAGCATCCATTGATTTTGCGTAAGAGCTACTTTTAAAGAGGGTGTTTGATACTTCAACATTGTAGAAGGAATCAACTCAAAATATCATAAGGATTAAAAGATATAAGTGATCAAAGTTGAGAATTCTTAATGTTCAATGTTCTGACATTTCATAGGACATCCTTAATATTTTTCCAGCAAGAATGTACCAACTTCAAGGATGTTTTTCTCCATGATCCAAGTTGATTCAGGAAAAACCTTGAGCATGAAAGTTGAATTACGTCATCTCACCTTTCCAAAAAGTCCTAGAAAGCCCATTTAACATTCTTGAGCAGAAAGTTATGGTCTCTGCAAAAGGCATTGATAAAACAGAATTTTCATGACAACTTTTAGGACAGATTTGATCACACAAGTTCAAGGTCAATTTTGACAACTTTACAAGTCTTATCTTCACAAACCTTGAACATCAAAGTTGAAGTACATCATCTCAGCTTTCGAGAAAGTTGTAGAACGTCCATTTATCATACTTGAGCAGAAAGTTATGGACTTTACAAGAAGGCTTGCTGCAGCTGTTTTTTAGGATAGATTTTGTGCACTATTTCTTGTGCCACATAATTTTCAAGCTTTGTCACCATGCAAGACAAGCATCAAATATGCAATTCACTTCAACTCAAACTTCAACTCAAAATATCATAGTGGATTAAAAGATACAAGTGATTAAAGTTTGGAATTATTAATGTTCAAAGTTGTCAGATGTTCCAACATTTCATAGGACATCATTAATATTTTTCCAGCAAGAATGTCCTAACTTCAAGGATGTTTTTATCCATGATCCAAGTTGAACTAGATCTAGGGCCAAACATCAAAGTTGAAGTACGTCATCTCAGCTTTCCAGAAAGTCCTAGAACGTCCATGTAGCTTACTCGAGCAGGGAGTTATGGATTTTACAAAAAGGCCTGCTGCAGCTGAATTTTTCAGGGCAGATTTACACATTTTTTGTGCCACACGAATTTTTAAGCCTTGTCATCATTTTGGACACATCTGAGGATCAAATCCAAGGGGGATGATTTGATCCATAAGCCTCCCAAGTCCAAGATTCCACAAGTAGCATGCCAAACCTAAAAAATCCTAAAAGAGGGACAAGACTCCAATTTTGGTTTGGAGCATTTAATGGATGCTTAGAGGTGGCATGAACTGAGCTTCCTCTAACTGAATTCAGTCAAGATTCCTCCAACAACTAGGGAACCAGCAGCCCGTGCCCTAACCTCTAGTCAATGGCTAGAGGAGATTTGGATTTTCATTGGCCAACATTTGCCAAACCTCTGCTGCAGCCACCATTCACTATTGCTACCAAAACAAACTTGCTCTACTATAAATAGAGCTCATTTGTGCTCAGTTTGAGTACACCAAAGTCATCAAGCAGATGCTTTCCTCAAATTCTCTCTTTCACTCCAAAATGCCTTCTTTAGTAAGGAAATTCTGAGTTTTTGAGTTAGAGAGCATTTCCATCACAGCTCATGATCCTAACACCTCATAAACATCATATGTAGGTGATCCAAACTCTCACAAGTGACCTATAACACCAACATCACAAAGTCACCTCTCAAAACCTCAAAATTGGACTTTTTTGCATTTTTCAAGCCATGTCTTGATTCAGTCACTTTCCAAACCAGATAAACCTCAAACACACTCCAAATATCATCCTTGAACTGTCCCAAATGGTGCCACACATCTGGAACACCATTTGAGAGAGTTGGCATTTTGGCCACTTTGCCCATTTTGCAAGAAAGTGCTCAAACTTGCTCCAGAGGTTTCCAGCTGATTCCAACCATCCTAAAAGCTTCTAAGAGGTCATTTGAGGGTGTCCAAAGCATCAAATCATTTCTGGAACAAAGCACTTGGTAGGTTGCACAAAATCTCCAAAAAAGAGGTAAAACTCACAACTTGAATTCTTTGAATCATGCTTTCCTTTGATGTCCACATACATGCATCATATTGAACAATTCTTGAAGCAAAAATGTATTCCTTAATGTGTATGTTATGATCCTCCTACTGTTTGCACTTTAACATGTTTATATGTGGAGTTTATGTTGTTTTAAACTTAAGGTGCAGATCTGGTTTTTTGCCTTGTGTGTGATGTATATTAAGTTCAGTATGTGTGAGTGATACCATTGGATTCCTTACGAAAAATTGGTCAAGATAGGTTCCTACGGATTTTAATTTCGTTAAAAATTGAGAGAGTTATGAGTGTTGAAAGTTTGATAAGCAAAGATGTTTAAAATCAACATGCAGTTCAGGTCTTTTGCTTTGTGTGTTCTGTACATTAAGTTTCAGTGTGCATGAGTAATACCATTGGAGTCCTTGCGAAAAATTGGTCAGGATAGGTTCTTACAGATTTTAATTTCATTAAAAATTGAGAGAGTTATGAGTGTTGAAAGTTTGATAAGCAAAGATGTTTAAAATCAACATGCAGTTTTGGCGTTTTACCTTGTGTGTGCTTTACATTAAGTTTCAGTATGTATGAGTGATACCATTGGATTCCTTGCGAAAAATCGGTCAAGATAGGTTCTTACGGATTTTAATTTCGTTGAAAATTGAGAGAGTTATGAATGTTTGAAGTTTGATAGCAAAAATGTTGAAAACCAAGGTGCAGTTCTGGTTTTTTTAAGATGTCAAATGTGATGTTGTGTCATCTTCCTTTTTTCTCTTATCTTCAAAACTCATGAAAGATGTCGAATGTGATGTTGTGACATCTTTCCTCTTTTTCTTAGTTTATCTTCAAAACTCAACCCATTCTTTTACATAGCAAAAATCATCATTTTCCAATTCTGTTTTACACACTTCTTATTCATACTCCATAATATTTTAATCCACAAAAAATCAAGAAAAAAAATATTATTATTTGATATATTTTTAATATATTCAAAAATATTGTTTTAAATTGTTTTAAATGCTTTTAAAATGATTTCTATTTCTTGATTTTTAAAACCAAAATGATTTTGAATATTCATGTGGATAAAATACTTTTTCATAAACCTTAATCATTGCTTATAACATGATTAATGATTTTATTTGATATTTTTATCATTTTTTACTTGATTTTTCTTTGAAAAATGCCTTTAAAAAATGAAGTTGGGGTTTCTTTGATTTTCACCATAACAAATCTTTTTTCAAAAACACTTTGGGCCTCTAATAGAGTGTAAGACCCAACCCTTTTTGTACAAAAATATTTTTGGGCCTCAGTTATTGTATAAGTCCCGATACGTTAAAAATCTCGGCGCGATCGCCATTTTCAAACTGAAAATCATCTGGGCCTCCCCTCGTGTTGTAAGCCCCATTTCTTTTCCTAAAATACACTTTGGGCCTCTAATAGAGTGTAAGTCCAACCCCATTTGTAAATAAAATATTTTGGGCCTCAGACATTGTATAAGTCCCTCTGTACATTTACAAAGTTCTGCGCGATCGTCGCCTTTTAACAAAAAAGACCATTGGGTTTCTCCTTGAGCTATAAGTCCCATTTATTTTCATTTAAAACCTTTGGGCCTCTAATAGAGTGTAAGACCCAATTCCTTTGTAAATACCAAAATTTTGGGCCTCAATCACTTGTATAAGTCCCACGGTGTTTCCAAAGCCTCAGCGCGATCGTCGCCCTTTTCAAAATCATCTGGGCCTACCCTCGCGTAGTAAGACCCGCTTCTTTTCTCTAAATCATTTTTTTTGGGCCTCTTGAGAGAGTGTAAAACCCATTCCCCTTGTACAGAAAACTTTTTGGGCCTCACTTATTGTATAAGTCCCACTGTACAAACTCATATCACAGTGCAATCACTGGCAAAACTCACTTGGGCCTCTCCTTGAGCGGTAAGCCCCAATTTTTCCTTTCAAAGCACTTTCTCCTTTGATTTTGAAATATACTGTTGTTTTCAATCTTTCTTTGTTGAACAACTAACCAAACAACATGGAAGCTCTACAACCGAGTAAGTGTTTATATGCTTTCATTTACCGCTTTCATATACATATAACTGTATTGTGGGGCTGTTTCACTGTAAGTCTTCTTTCATAAACTCATATCGACTGTGTAATAATAGTATAGATATTTAGAGTTTCTCGGCAACTACGTCTAGCACTAGGTAAAGCCGTTTCGATCATTCTTAGAAATAGACAATACTAGATCCCCCATAGGAGCACCAGATACAGTCTTCTCTTCGGCTGTCCTCCTTAGGAATTGTCAAGAAACTCTACTCCCCAGAGATGATCTCTTCTCCGTGAATTGCATCCCTTGAGTTTCTTCCAAATTCTTGAACTTTCCTGGCTTGATCTATTCTTTGTGAATAGCCTGTCTTGAACTTCTCGGGGTTTGGGGACCCACAAGCTTCTTAAAAGCATCCCCGCCTCCTATTGGGCATTGTACAAGGACCCGTCGGCTTCTTAGAAGTATTCACAGCCTCCTCTTAGGCTTCGTATAAATGATTTCTTCCTTCGGGAATGATAACCTCCTCTTGGGCTTCGTACAAATTGTCCCTCGACTTCTTAAAAGTTTCCAGCCTCCTCTTGGGCTTCGTACAAATTGTCCCGACGACCTCCTAGAGGTATAGGAACAGAAATTAGTCATCTTAATAGAACAGTCTTTCAAAGAGTCTAGATCTTTCTACCGTGAACGTACTACTACTGTTTCTTTAAGCATAGTACAAAAGATAAAACTCTAGACTTGGAAAGTCTAATTTCCTTGAGTCTCAAAGACATTCTCAAGTAAGGAAACACCCGCAGACTTGGACAGTCTCAAATACCCTTTGGATTCCCCGTTTCCTTAAAGAACAGGAAACAATCCCGATTCTCAGATCAAATCAATGAGTACAGTGTTACTCATATAAGAACTGATTTTCTCGATGAACCAACATACTGGACCTATCACTCAACTGAAACAGTACCCTTTTAGCCTCCATATCAGGCTTCGTACGAGATACAAAGACTCTCTTGTTGAGTCAAACCCTTTTAGCCTCCATCTCGGGCTTCGTACGAGATACAAATACTCTCTTGTTGAGTCAAACCTTTTAGCCTCCATCTCGGGCTTTGTACGAGATACTAAAACACTCTCTTGTTGAGTATAAAAGGCTCTCTTGTTGAGCCAATCTCCCTTTTAGCCTCCATCTCGGGCTTCGTACGAGATACCAAAACACTCTCTTGTTGAGTATAAAAGACTCTCTTGTTGAGTCAAACCCTTTTAGCCTCCATTTCGGGCTTCGTACGAGATACAAAATCACTCTCTTGTTGAGTATAAAAGATTCTCTTGGTGAGTCACCATCTTTAGCCTCCATCTTGGGCTTCGTACGAGATACAAAAACACTCTCTTGTTGAGTATAAAAGATTCTCCTGTTGAGTCAATCCTTTTAGCCTCTCTCTCGGGCTTCGTACGAGACACACAATAACTCCCTCTTGTTGGGCCAATAGCCTCCTCTTAGGCTTTGTATAAGAAAACCCAGGTTGAGCCAATCAACCTTTTAGCATCAAAGTTGTGCCTCGTTCGCAGTACACAAACATCAACAACTCTTTCCCCTTCATCTAATCGTTGTAAGCGGCAAGCCTCTGGATTATTTACATCCATGCCACTGTCCCTCTTTTAGCATGAAAAATTCCTAAGGAAAGATAGAATTGCTCTACACTGAGTTAAAGTCTTCTCCTTCAGGTTGGAACCCCCCTATAAAGGAAATTATGGCATTGCCGGATGCACATATCCCAGTTAAAGTAATTCTCCTTTATAAACAGTTGTGACAAACAGACCCTTTTTAGAGATGACAAATTCTCTCTAAAGACAACACCTTTTAGCTTCACATCTTGGGCTTCGAACAAGATACAAATAGACCCTTCAGCTTCACATCTTGGGCTTTGAACAAGATACAAACCACCTTCAGCTTCAAATCTTGGATTTTGAACAAGATATAGATCACCTTTCGCTTCACGTCTTGGGCTTCAAACAAGACACCAAAACACCATTTCCTCCCATAGAATAGGAGGAACTACAAACGCTCTGATTTCCCTGTTTCGGTAAACGGGAATATGTAGGCATAAGATTGAAAGAAAAATCTTAGCGAGCACACTAATCCAAAAACCTAAAGTCCCCTATCTCCACCCAATCTGACAAATTCCTCATGAATAGTCCCAGTTTTTCACCTTAATAAAGTAAGAAGAAAGAAAGGCCCCATTACCATATAGCATCCGTAACCTAACAGACCGCTGTTTAAACTCAGTATGCAAGCAGGGTTAATTGGAGACATCTATTTCCCTTCCTTAGTCAGCTCACAATAGGATAAAAAATGAATCGACCTGTAGTAAACCCCAAAGAGCGACAGCGCTTAAGAACCGCGTCCAAAATCGCTCGCTACAGAAAAGTGGCGCCCACCATGGGGAGTTCTCGTTCTTTCTTACAGTCTTAGGTAGAATCCTTAGACCAGTCATTTTCATGGCGGTGGCCACCACAGAAAAGTGGCGCCCACCGTGGGGCCTCTTATTCTTTCTTAACGTTTAAGGTGAAAACCTTGGACAAATCGTTTTCATGGCGGTGGCCACCACAGAAAAGTGGCGCCCACCGTGGGGCAGTTCATGTTCTTTCTTATAATTACCTTGGACAAGTCATGGTGACTTCACTGGGAATTTCACTGGGAATGAGACTTTTGTTGACTTCACTAGGATCTCAAGTCAAAACCTTTAAGTTGGGAAGGAACCACAGAATGGGGACTCCGTCGGGGAGCCATTTTCTGTCAGGAACATATGATTCATAGCTCTTAAAAAGTCTAGGACATTAGGACAAATATATATACTGCTTTTCCTAATTGATATATGTGTTTATTTTTCTGCTAATGGGAATGCGTGTGATGCCGCATGTGGAAAGATTGAGTATACACCTAGGAAAAACCTCTTTTAGTGGTGCGGAAACTATCGGAAATGGTTGTCACGCGATACCACCCTCTTCTGAAGGTTCTTCGAAAAAACATCACCTAGCACGGTTCCCGGCCCGCTGGTGTTTTCTCGACAAGAACTGATGATTTTGAGAGACAGGTATAAAAATCACTAGTATAAACCTTTGGGGGATGGGTAGAGCCTTGACTTCATGACAACGACCCTTTGACCCCATGTTTTTTCTATGTTTTTGTGTGCTGCATTCATGCATTCATCTAAAAAACATTAAAACAAAGAAAATTTTTCTCTTCTAGTCTCTCTTTTTCAAATTAAACTGAGACAATGATTGCAAATGTCAGAGAAAAAGATTGCGCTCATGGATTTCGGTAGAAGGAGAACTCATAAGTACACCTTCAAGGTTCCAAAACTTGAGGATTTGAGAAGGTTAGCGAGGATGATCACTAACCCTGAGGCTTTCAGAGCCAAGTACGGAGGTCTGCTACCTCTGTTAAGAATCCATGTGATTGAAGGAATCATGGATGCACTCGTTCAGTTTTACGATCCGGTCTATCACTGTTTCACATTCCCGGATTATCAACTAGCACCAACGTTGGAGGAGTACTCCCACCTGACTGATCTACACATTACTGATCAAGCTCCATTTTCTGGACTGGAAGAAATTCCAAAGGATCAAATCATTGCAAGAGCAATTTATTTGGACGAGTCAGAAGTCAGGACTCACGTGACCACTAAGGGTGGCATCCAAGGTTTGCCAGCCCAGGTCTTAACAAAGAAAGCTCTGTACTTCGCTAGTATAGGGAACGTGACTGCTTTTGAAAGCATCTTTGTTTTACTCACCTACGGGTTATTTCTGTTTCCCAACATTAATTACTTCGTCGATATCAACGCCATTAAGGTTTTTCTCATTGGAAACCCTGTGCCAACCTTGCTCGCGGATGCGTATCATTCTGTACACTTAGGGAATTTATACAGCAGAGGAGAGATCACGTGCTATGTACCCCTGCTATACAAATGGTTTATCTCCTATTTGCCTAAGTCTGCTGCTTTTTGGGATCACAAGAGTGCTTTACGTTGGTCGCAGAAAATCATGTCTCTCACCAACTCTGACATAGATTGGTGTAATAGGATTTATGATGGAATCAGGATCATTGACCGTTGTGGAAACTTCCCCAACGTACCCCTTATAGGAACTAAGGGAGGAATCAATTATAATCCAGTTCTCGTTCATCGTCAATTTGGATACCCGATGAGGCATGTCCCACAGAATGCTCATCTGGAAGGTCTTTTCTTCAAAGAAGGAGAAAATGACAGAGCACTAAAGATGGAAATAGTGCACGCTTGGGAACATGTTCATAAGAAAGGACGAGAGTCTCTAGAAAAACCGGACTGTGTCTCGGTGGAGCCTTATATCCACTGGGTACAAACTAGAGCTCTCAAGCTAAAGATGCTGTATCCTCGTCACGGAGTTCTTCCGCCAAGGGAATCTGTCATGTACTTCATGACAGAAGCTGAAAAGCTTCAGGTTACTCTCAACAAAGTTCAACAGGAGAGGAGGTCTTGGAAGAACAAGTACCGCATTCTCAACGTGGAGTATACCAAAATACAGCAGCTGCTAAAAGATAAGGATGCTCTGATCGAGATTTTAGAGCAACATGCTATGGATA
Source organism: Lathyrus tuberosus (assembly GCA_022829125.1). Lineage (NCBI taxonomy): Eukaryota > Viridiplantae > Streptophyta > Magnoliopsida > Fabales > Fabaceae > Lathyrus > Lathyrus tuberosus. The sequence goes on from JALAZF010000093.1 coordinate 7,271,785, forward strand.
ATCAGGATGACCAAAGGAATTTGCTCGCTCCTTTCACTTGGCAAAGGAATGACAACCCGACAACGGCCCAAGAGCCCCGGTCAAAGAAAAGGTAAGTACCAGAATCAGCACCCAGTTTCTCCCCAGAGAGGACTCGGGACCCCTTAGCTTAGGTTTCTGTTTCCGCACCTTGTAATCTACTATATTTCTATTTTTGCAATCCTTTGAATTTCAATAAAATGAGGTTTCCCCACTGTTTGATATTTGCAATCTAATTGTCGAAGTTTACTTTGATTAAACCAAAAAACAATTAATATAATCATTGCATTCATCATTCTCACGTCACGTATTCTTCTTACCTATGAATCTCACGTTTGTGTCTCGGTTCTAGAGTCAAACTGTCTCATTCGTACAATACTCGGGCCAATCGTCAGAAAAAGATGGATGATCTCGAGGAAGAGAACAGAGAATTGAAAGAAGAGATCGACGCTCTAAGAGAGGATATGAGAAAGCTTCGTAATGACATGCAAGCCATGGCAGAAGCTCAGCTACAAAGAACCGTGATCTCAGAGATCACCTCAATGCCCATAGTGGAGAAGTATGATCCTAGGTATCGAATGCCGAAAGATCGTCCCTGGGGCATGCCTGTTAACTATATCCTGGAAGGATATGTTCCGCCGATCACTGAAGATCAAGAAATCACTGCAGGAACTGCTGGGCCTGAAGATTACAAACTTCGGGAAAGCGAAGATGCTAGGGGCATGACAGCAACTCCTGAAGGTTACAAACTTTGGGATGCACCGAGAGTCTCGGCCGTAATAACTATACCACAACCCGTGGTACACACTGTCCCGGAAGGACAGATTCCGCAGATACCTTCTGGGGGAAATGAAAGCATGTTCGAAAGAATGAACGAGTTCCAGGAACAGTTCCTGGAAATGCAAAAGGAATTGCAAGCTATTCGCAGTCAGGATCTTTTTGGAAAGGATGCTGCGGACCTCTGCTTGGTCCCCAATGTGAAAGTTCCGCACAAATTCCAGGTGCCCAACTTTGAAAAGTACAAGGGTAACTCTTGCCCTCAGAGTCACTTGGTGATGTACGCTCGGCAAATGTCAGCTCAGATAGAAAATCAGGACCTACTGATTCCCTACTTCCAGGATAGTTTAACCGGTGCCGCATTAAAATGGTACATGGGTTTAAACCGTGCCACGATCGGCACGTTCAGAGATCTTGGCACTGCCTTCGTCCAATAGTACAAATACAATTTGGACATGGCACCCGACAGAGATCAACTCAGATTAATGTCACAAAAGGACAAGGAAACCTTTAAGGAGTACGCTCAGAGATGGCGTGAAATTGCCGCTCAGGTCTCTCCACCTCTTGAGGAAAAAGAGATGACAAAGATCTTCTTAAAGACCTTGAGCTCATTTTACTATGACAGAATGGTTGCCAGTGCGCCCAATGACTTCACCGAGATGGTGGGCATGGGGGTTCGTCTTGAGGAAGCCGTCCGGGAAGGAAATTTAGTTAAAGACACTGGATCATCAAGTAGTGCAAAACGATACGGTAGTGCTCTCCCTAAGAAAAAAGAGCAGGATATTGGGAATATCTCTCTTGGAAAGCAAAGACGACGTTATCAACCAGTAGCATCCGTGACTCCTGCTATCAATCCTGCGCCTCTTTCTACGTATCAACCTCAGGTTGCGCAGAGCCAACCTAATTAGCAAAGGACACAACAGCCTCTTCACTATGCTCGTCCTCCATATAATAACAACTGTACAACGCGGCCACCAGGATTTGATCCTATACCTGTATCGTACGCAGAACTATTTCCGTTACTACTGGCCAAGGGGAATGTCCAGACTAAATCCCCTCTTGCAGTACCGGAAAATCTTCCTTTTTGGTTCAAAGCATATCAGACTTGCCCTTATCATCAAGGAGGACCAGGGCATAACATAGAGAACTGTCTCAGTTTCAAATCTGACGTGCAAAAGCTTGTTAGGAGCGGGCTCTTATCTTTCAAAGATACGAATCCCAATGTTCTCACGAACCCGCTGCCTCAACACGAGAAAGCTGCAGTCAACCTGATAGAGGGAGAGTCTAACAACGTCTATCAAATTCATGATGCACTCTTGTTAAGGACCAATCTGGTCAAGATGCATTGCAGACAGAGTGGATATGGCCATGTGCCACCTCATAATTATCACCAGTGTGATATCTGCTCTAAAAGCAATCGAGGGTGTTCTGTGGTGCAATAAGCTCTACAGGAACATATGGATCTCGGATGGATCCAAGAGCACCGAGTTCGTGGAGTTAACATGGTTTATACGAATTCCAACGTCATTCAAAACCATGACGTTCGTGCAATGAATGGCAACCTGGTGGCAATGCACTCAAGGCAAAGCCAGTACATAATCTGCCGTGGCACGATTACAGTTCTTGTTTGACTTGCTCGGTAAACAAACAGGGATGCTCTTTTGTACAAGAGGCCCTCCAGCGTCAGATGGATCTTGTATGGATCCAGGACTACCATGATAGGAATCCCTATCAGATCAACATGATTCAAATCTTTGATATTCGCTTGATGAATACCAGCCTGGTGGAGTTACACGCAGAACAGGTCCGTCTCGGATTCCTGTTATCACATGATTATCAAAGCAGTAAAGCGGGTTGCGAAAACGATCAAGGTTGTGCCCTTGTCTAGGAAACACTTTAGCATTTGTTGAACCACTGGTGGCTTCCAATCTATATGGATGAAGACACCCAGCAAATTAGTATCACTAACAGGAATCCTACTAGATATCAAAGTCAGGATGTTCGGTCAATGGAAACTGACCTAGTAAGGCTACACTGTATTCAGAGCGGACGCGGCCAGGTGCCACGTGTCGCGGTGATAATTGGATACCATAGTTATTGGTTAACTAGGATTGCATTTTTTAATGTCACCACCGGTCTTTGATTTTATCCAGAGGAAGGGAGAAAAACCGAATTCCCACAATGCAATGCAAATGCACTAAGATTCTAAGTTCGGGGGTTGGTTATACCTAGGGAAGGTGTTAGCATCCTAGATATCTGTAGTACTCTACAGGAACCTCTTAATTCATTTATGTTATTTGTTATCTGCTTTGCTAAGGGTTTAAAGGGGAGGTGATGTATAATTTAATTCCTAAGGGTGCTCGACAAGATATCGCATCTTATGCCTACATATCCTGTCAGGAGGGGATCAGAGCACTTGTAGTTCTTCATTAAAAAAATACTAAATGTTTTAAAGGTTTAGGAAAAGAAGATGAGTCATCATCTTAAGAAAGACCACCACAGTTTTTGAAAATGTTTGTATTTTGTGGGGTATGGGATTGTATGTCCCTTTCTTTGAGATGATTAACATCTAATTCTCTTGTATGGAGAATTGGTAGGCTAAAGTTTGATTAAAGAAATCAAAGTTTGTGGGGGACTAACTTAGAAAATCTATCCTAAGTTGTCTAATTGCCTTATCTTAAGGTGACGATTATGAATGCAAATGATATGCACCGTGCACAATAACGTGGTTATCATGCATGAGATTTTCCTTTGGATATTAATGCGGTTAAATTATGTTGTTTAGATGATGGTGCTAGCTGAGTGATGCTAGACTTGTGTCTGGTGACCAAAAGGTTGAATGCGATGCACGAAGGCGATCGACTTACATGGGTAGAAAATGGGCTCGACGTTGGATCGAGAATTTTGATATTGTTTTGAAAAGGTTTAGACAAATAGTAACAGACATTCATCAAATACGATAGTAAACATAGTAAAATATGATAAGAAACAGAGACAAGATGGATAGACATGCCAACGTGCACTCGGGCGCGTGACGAGGGTTTAACGAGTTTTGATTTTCGTTAGAGGTGATTACTTAATTTGAAAAGAGTTAAAGATTATTTTGAAAAAGGTTTTAATTTTTATTGAGTTTAAAGTTATTTAAAAGGAGTTTATTAAAGTTTTCTTAATAAAGATTTTTAATTATTTTCAAAGGTTCTTATTTATTCCTTTAGTTTTTTTTTTAAAAAGAAAAAAAACCTAACAACTAGAAAAAGATGTTAATATTTGAATAAATGAAAGATTTAATTCTTATTGATTCATTTTAATGCTTTAGTAAGGAACAAGTTTTTATTAGCAAGAGATACTACATTTGGGATGGTTTTTAATTAGAATTTTAAAAAAAGTTTTAAATGTTATAAAGGTTTTTCTATTTAATTTAGTTTAAAAAAAATGTATTAATGAAGTTTTAATATAAGAACTTGAAAGAAAAAAAAAAGTTTTGATTTTATGTTTTTAAACAAAAATTTTTGTTTTGCTAAAAAAGATTTTTGATTATAAAAAAAGAATTATTTATTTTCAGGTTAGAGTTAATAAAAACGGAGGAGTCCAGTGTGGCAGGGGGGAGGTAGCCTATGGTAGACCTCAGATTTGGGCCGCATGATCAACAACTGTGACGGATCTAAAGACGACGGATGGAGAGTGCACGATAGTGTGGTGTGTGCGCATGCATGTGATAACACGCCTCAAACAAAAAGGGAAATGGAGAAAGAACTCTCTCATTTCTCTCAGTTTCCTCTCTCTCTCTCGCCTTTCTCCTCTCATGGGTTACAAAACCCTAAAACTAAATCGCCGCCACTCTCCTCAAATCTCCCCAGATTCCCGGTCATTCTCAACCGTCCACACTCTCGTTCTCGCCGTCCTCAGAATCATCTCATCTCAAACTCATTCGCGAAAACGGAGAAACCTAAACTTAACGAGTGAAAACCCTAATCCTTAACGATCCCCAAAATCCTCAATCCATTGATATTTGATGATTACCTTCTTTCTTGCTTTTACACTCTGTCTTATTGATCTGATGCTTGGTGCGTGTAAATGATGACGGTGGTGCGAACTTCTCCGGAGCTGCACTAGAGATAAGTTTTCTCTCCCTCCTCGCTATGTTGTGTTTTTGTTGTGAAAGCTTCCTCCTTTTTCTTGTGTGTGTATTGATGTGAATTCTTTGGTGAGTTTTGTGTAAGCGTTCGTGTGTAGATGATTTCGGTTGAATGGTTCGGTTGCTGACTTTTTGAGGGTTTGTTCACGCAGGTTAGAGATGGGGCGTTGATTGTGCTTCAGGCATTTTATCAAAGAGAGTGAAGGAGGAGCAAATGAGGCTATGGTCAACGCATCATCCTCGCCTGAAAGATAAGTTTTCTTTGAATGTGTATGGTTTGATGAATTTTGTTTAGGATATGAGTATGAGTGGACTTGATGTTTTCTGGTGGGGTGTTTTAGTGTAATAACATGACGGAATAATGTTCTGGTAGGGTAAATTGAACTGGTTTGAATGTGGTTTTGTGCTTGGTTTTAAGTTTTGATGAATGATTTTTCTGGTTTGATGTTTTAAAGTGCAACTCTGGTTTTGATGGTTGTGAGTTTTTTTTTTGTTTGAGTTGTGTAAACTTTATGTTGAGGTGTATGATGAACTTGGTGATGTTTTTATCTTGGCAGAGTGAAATGGTTTGGCCTTGGTATGATTATTTGTTGGATTTGACTGGTTTCATGATGGATGTTTTTGAATTGATGTAACCTTTTGGTTTGGTTTTGATGTTTGGTATTTTTGGTTGTATAAGTTCTGATGTGAACGAAATCCTTTTTTTTTTATGCTCTGAACTGGTTTTTTTGAATTGTGGTATCTGTTCGTGTAGAGATGTGGTTTTTTCTTCTGTAATTTATATGATGCTGATGTGGGATTTCTGGGGGTATTAGGTTGTAGGAGGGTTTGGTGTATGGTTGAATTTCTGGTATGGTTTGCAAGTTGATGGTGAACTGTTGGCTGTGATTGACGTTTGGTTTGTAGCTGGTCTTGAATTGGTGAACGTTGGTAACTGGTGTTTCTGGTTTGATTGAGGAAAGGTTTTCTGGTATGATGTTTATAATGTCAGTTCGAATGGTTTGTGCACTGATGTGGTTAATGGTGAAATTTGATGAAATGTTTTTTTTTTCGTGTACCACTTGATGAATTGATATGATACTTGGTTTAGTTTGAGATGGGGTGGTTGACTGATGTAAGATTGTATGAAGTTTGTGGTTTTTTTTGTGTATCCTCTTATATAGGCCTGAGTGCCTGAACATGCCTGTTAGTTTTAGGGGAGTTTTTGAAATTGTGTCTGATTTGTTTATTTGGTTTTAACAAGCAATTGATACTGTCTACAACCTATTTTAATCCTGTCTTGAGATCTTGATATTGATTTTATTAAGATGATTTTGGTATGCGGGCTGCAGGTACCAAAACAGAAGCAGGAACCAACAAGTCTCTTTATCTCGATGGCCGTGATATTGATGGGATCTTTTTGGTGATGTTCCAAACCTTTTGCAGCCTTTTGAAGCATGCTGGTCCACTTGCAGTAGAAGACTTTGAGGAATTTAGGCACATGACCCTCTTGTAGTGCCTTCAGATTGTAGCTCTCTTGCGTATTATTTAAGAAAACGTGATCTAGGTAGGTATTGGACTTGGCTATTTGGGAATGTGCGCTGAGACAGATTTGTTGGCCATGGATCCATCACGTTTTTTCATCATCACAACTTGCTCTTGTAATGAAAAGTTTGGGTTCAAAGCACTTGGTAGTGTTGCATTGCCTTGTTTATTTTGAATTTGAATTATTGTACTGATGGATTTTTGTAATATAAAAATGAAAACTTAGGGACAAAGTTGGATTGTAAATGGTGAATATTTTGTATTGAAACTACTTTGGATTTGATTTGTAAGGGATCAAAGAACATGGTATCCTCGTGCACCTTGAGTTTTCCTTGGAATTAATTTGAATTTAACTTGCACCTTGCGGTCTGGACCCTTGGATTTTGATGAATAAAGCCAATTATTTTAAATTTGAATGATGATGATGTAGGAATGACTTGAGATATGCAACCTTGTTCTTTCCTTAAGTAATCCTTATGAACTTTCTTTCAAACTTATCACGAATCACCGTTTGATGAACAAAACATGTATCCTAAGAATTTTTGTTCCATCTTGAACAAGCTTTGAACGATATAATCACTTGGACTAATATCTCGAATTAAACTTTTATTCCTCGATCCACGTTGGCTCGTAAGCATCAATGAACTCTCACAACGTACTCGCAATCTTTAGTAATTTATCCTTAAGTCCTTAAAAACTTGATGATGAGTAACGCTTAAAGTGTATAAGGAACTAATGTTCTGTGGGAGGAAACTGAGGAGTCTGCAGGGAGAAACGGCTTGGTAGTGGTTTAGGGATTTGAAGGATAAGGGCACAATCTTACAGGAATCCACACACATATCTTATAAAGACCAGAGAAGCATCACAAACACGCACACAACACAAACAACCTTCAAGCCTTTGAGCCTTCTACAGCAACCTGCACTCACAAATGAAACAAACGACCATAATCTAGATAAAGTGGTTAGTTAAGCACGAATGATGACCTATTATGCTAAAGGAACGAAACGGGGATCTTAGGGTCAAAAATTAGGGTGCGACAGATGCCCCTATTTAAGTTTCTCCTATTCGGAGATATGGAGATTGAAATCTTCGTCTCGACGAGATAGGAGATACTTAAATCAAACATGCGCAGATTTTTAGCCCTAAGATGCCGCCAAACGCACATGATATGGTATGAAATGATATAAAATGCAAGAGGAAGGAAAGCAAAAAGAAACCCAACAAGGGACGACTCAGCGAGGTACGACTCCTACGTGAAAAGGTCTTAATTCCACTGGGGAAAAGGTCACCAACTGACAATCACGTGATAGGATAACTTACTACCACCAACTGGTAGTTTAAACCAAAATACCCGGTTGGAATAAAAGGGCGTGCATTACCTACTATCACACACGATAGCCTAAGCGAGGTAAGCACAAAAGGAAAGATAGCCTACTACCACCACGGTAGCCTAAGCGAGGCGTCTAACCAAAATACCATATATTACCTACTATCAAAATATGATAGCCTGAGCAAAGGTAATACCCAAATAAGCTTCCAGCGATCAGAATAATGATTCAGTTCCTCCTTTGAATATCCCGTTTGGAAGAGTCAATACCGGGGGACCTACTGCCGAGGTCTTCTGGAAATCTGCTGCCGAGGTCTTCTGAAAATCTACTGTCGAGAATAACTAGGAAAATAAGATACCTTCTGATAATCGAGCAATATGTTTAAAGGATAATAAACCTCCCCTCGTCCCGGGCCATAAGCCACGGACTGGTCTTAGTTTCTTCTTTGGGATATGATATCTACTACCGGTTTACTGGGTAGTCCTTGAGGAAAGTATTACCTACTACCGATTTATTGGGTAGTTCACAAAAGGTAATTTTACTACCGATTTACTAGGTAGTCCTCGGAGAAACATTGTCTGCTACCGATTTACTGGGTAGTCAGCAAATAAGATATCATCCGCTACCGATTTACTGGGTAGTCAGCAAAGAAGACATCTCGTGCTACCGATTTACTGGGTAGACAACGAGAGGTAATTCTGCTACCGATTTACTGGGTAGGAAAGAATTACTTGCTACCGATTTACTGGGTAGACAAATATCACTGGCTACCGATTTACTGGGTAGTTCGTGAAGAAGATCGCCCGCTACCGATTTACTGGGTAGTTGACAAAGAAATATCATCTGCTACCGGTTTACTGGGTAATCCACGATGAAAATATCACCCGCTACCGATTTACTGGGTAGTCGGCAAAGAAAAGATCATCTGCTAGGAATGGACAAACTGCCTTGGGGTGACTGCCATTTGTCATTGAAATCTCGATAACCAACCTGCTCAAATAAAGAGCTGCTACTTGTCGTAGAAACCTTGATAACCAAACTGCTCAAATAAAGAGCGCTACTTGTCGTCTGGATGTAGATCCCTTAAAATGTTGTAATAATACCGCTGGTGGAATAATTCTGTCTTCCATACAGACCTTGAATAAACCCTTCCTGGGGAGATAGGGTGCAAAATAAATGCACGCTTGACATAGGTTCAACAGCCTAGAGATATCCAAAATCGCGATTGTCAGGGACCAAAATTCGATCCAGGAAATAACTGGAAAGAAACGGTCAAACAAGAACCCATCCAGTGAGGAATGAATTCAACTGGGGTTTATCTTTATCCACAAATGGAAAAGAAAACTGAAGCAATCATCTTCCACGAGGATCGAGCTCAGTGGGGAGTCAGAAAATATGTGTTTTTTCTACCTAGGGCTGACGACTCTACTTGGAGGGAGCAGACAGACCTGATCACTTAGGGATAACCGCAACCAAAGTGTCAGAACAAAACGAACAACACAAAACGCAAGATGCAAAAATGTCGCATGCCATGAATCTAAATGCAATGATGCTATGCTATGCTTATGCTCATGCTGCCAAAACAACAAGAAGCAAACGAGAGACGAAAACAAACACCTCGATACGAATACTCGGCCAATCTTGGTAATATAAGAGCATCACTGGGGCTGAACGGGAAACCATCCCTGGAGCCAAATCCTGTTTCACAGCTTCTCTAGGGAAAGAGAGCACTCCACTGGGGATGAACATCGTGGCTTTACTCGGGATTGTCAATAGGAGTCTGATTACTCTGTTGGAGATGAGAAAGGTTCATTGGGAGCGAGTCAAACTCATGATTGAAAAGACTACACGGGGGATAAAATAAATATCCGCTGCGAGCTGAAGTGAATTGAATGAGCGTTGTAACTGGGTAAAATAAATATCCACCTCATCAGGGACGCCTGGATCAATATAGTAGTCGAAATGTCGAACATAAAATTCGGAGGGGATAAACATCCACCTTTGCGGGAGAAGATTACGGTAGTAAGAGAAATCCAATGATGAGTGAAATAAACACTCGCTACGCTGGGGAAGGTTGAGTTCACCGAGGATTCAAACGTGCCGTAACTTCTTGTAGTAGGTATTCACCGGGGATTAGTCGTGACTACCTGAAGTAAAGATTTACTGGGGAGTCGCCACATTACTTGGGATAGAAACCTTTTTGGGTATAAAGTCATGAGACTGATGTAACTCTGCATTGATGACCTACATGGTAGTCGCCATTTTGAATGACGATTATTGTGGATGAGAAACAATCTTCACTTCTCAAATGCCCCAGATCATATAGTTTAAGAGAAGATTCCAAGAGGATTTTACAGAAAACCTGGTATCCAATTGTTCTCATGTTTTCAAACTCTTGGAGAGATTTGCCAAATCTCGACATAACTGGCTCAGATTAATTGTGTTCTGTGCAACTGAACCTTCGAACATGGAGAGATTGACCAAGTCTCGACGTAACTGCCCCAGATTAATGGTATCTTTAGTCTTCAAAATTGGAGATATTTTATCAGATCTCGACTTAAATGCCCCTGATTGATGCGAATCTGGGTCTTCAAGATTGTCCCTGGGGTCAGACGGTGAAAGTAACAGTTGGGAAATAAAATTGCCCCTGCCCAGCAAGGTCTTTAGGCTACATGCCCCTGTGTATGATCATCCTTTTGAAATAATAAGCCATTTACTCGTCAGAGTCACAGGTTTCAAAGGACTAAGTTCATCGTTGATGCTCGTATGCTAGCTTTTACGACGTCAAGCAATGTTAGCAAGCAGAAAAATGTTAATTCTGAAACTGCTAATGCAACATACGTTTGTCTTGAAAGTTTATTTAAAGTATTTGGTGGTTGAATTATCGATTTTATAATGCCAATACGAATTTGAGCATAGCTCATAGGAGTCAGGAAACAATACCTCAATGAGTATGCCTTTGAAATAAACCTTGCCTCAATTAGGTCTTTTAAGGGTTATGTCGTAGTTTGGGTTCATGGTTTAAGAAATAAAAGATAAAGGCTCAAATCCTACGCTCAGTCAACTCAAGATATACGTTCAAATCTCCGAAAATAGGAAGCCACCTGATTTGAAAGCTGACTGGCGCCCTACGGGAAGCGCTCGTGTTTGAATGTATAGCCGAGTTAAACTGAGAACTACCCTACCCCAAGGTTGAGAATGAGGGTTTTTTTGGTTTGGAAGAAGAAAACTACTACTTCAAAGACTCAAAAGGGTTAACGATGGTCTGTCTCCTTATATCTTTGGTGTTTAGGATTTTGAAACAATGCCTTATATCACCAGCAGAGTCTTGTCCAAAAGCACACAACAAGAGATATTCCGTTTGATTTCATCATCCTCCATTCAGTTCTCTGCCGAGGCAAGAGATTGGGGAGCATTGGCATTATAAAAATAGAAAAAGTGTTTTAAAATGAGTGAAACGAATGGATTTCTTCAAGACAAACATTGTTCATTGCATAAACCAATCAGAACAACAAGTTCTTACACGCAAATAACAAATGCATTAACAAATAGAAACATCGCACACAAAAAAAAGCAGTAAGTTAACTAAACTTTGAGGAGATTGTTTCAGTCCGAGCTTATGATTTTCACATTAGGTCGAGAGTTTTCAAAAGACAAAACCCCACGTCGCATTAGCCTTTGCACTTCATGTTTCAAGGGAAAACAGTCTTCGATGTCGTGACCGGGTGCACCTTGATGGAAAGCACAACGAGCCTCAGGTTTATACCACCACGGGAGATCTTTCGGGATGGCTGGCGGAGCTTGTGTCTGCACCATATTCCTTTGTATAAAAAATGGATACAATTTCGCATAGGTCATCGGAATCGGATCGAACTGTCTCTAAACACGGTTTTGATTATTGAACGATAGACGAGCTTGTGGTTGATGAGCAGTAGTGTTGGCGAAAGGAGATATAGCGGCGATGTGTTGAGGTCGCTGATACCTTCTTCTTTTTGGTCGTCCTTGATGCACAACACTTACTTCTTGTTCCCTCTTTTTCCCGAAGTTACTTCCATATTTCTTGGCATTGTTGGAAACACTTCCTTCTCTAACCAATCTTCCTTCACGGACCCCTTCTTCCAGACGCATTCCCATGTTTACCATCTCAGTAAAGTCGCTAGGGGCGCTTGCTACCATTCTCTCATAGAAAAATGGGCTCAGTGTTTTCAAAAAAATTCTGGTCATCTCTTTCTCCTTCAGAGGTGGAGTAACTTGAGCGGCAAGTTCACGCCAACGTTGGGCATACTCCTTAAAACTTTCTCTTTCTTTCTGGGCCATGGCTCTCAACTGGTCTCTATCTGGTGCCATATCGACATTATATTTGTATTGCTTAATAAAAGCATCACAGAGGTCATTAAAACTGTGGACCTTTAAACTATCTAGCCCCATGTACCATTTAAGGGCTGCACCAGTCAAACTATCCTGGAAGAAGTGTATCAATAGGGGATCGTCGTCCTTATGAGCCGACATTTTTCGAGCATACATGACTATGTGACTATGTGGGCAGGAGTTCCCTTTATACTTCTCCAAATCAGGGAGTTTGAACTTTGGAGGAATCTTAACGTTAGGAACCAAGCATAGCTCAGAGGCACTCTTTCCGAACAACTCTTTCCCATGAAGGGCCTTAATTTCCTTCTTCATTTCTAGAAACTGGTCCTGGAAATCATCCATTCGCTCTTCCATTCCAACACCCTCACTAGGAGTAGCATGGAACACGTGTTCTTTTAGCTGGAAAGGATCAACATTGACCACGGGCTGTGGCGCAGTCATTATAGCAGTCGTGGCAATAACTGGAGAAAGCGGCGGTCGGTATCTGGCCGGAATAAAGTTAGAAGGCATGCCCCATGGGTACCCAGGAGGCATAGAATACTGAACTTCACTTGTAGCGGGCACCACTGGGATCGGTGCAGACATCATTATAGCTCCTTGCTCTGACACATTATGTGATGACTGATTCTGAGCGGCCATCAATGTTTCCATCATTCCATTGATCTTTTCCACATTTCCTTTCAGTGTGGAAACCTCTTCCCGAAGTGCTCTGTTTTCCTGCTCGAGTTGATCCATTCTTACGACCGGCTCGAGTATTGTATCGATGATTCAGCTTGTCTGAGAAGAGAGACACGAATGAGAACCTGGAATGCAAAAGAAATGCAAATGCAAATGATGCGTATGATGCAACAAGATTCATGGAACTCAGCTATTTATAATCATCATGGAATATCAAGAGACTCAATTTAAAAGGATCATATGGTTACGATAATCAATATTTGGAATATTAAAACAGATTCATCAATAACGCACCGGTATACTTTTCAACAGTCATAAAGGAAAAGCTAAATAAAAGCTAATAATGATAGATCTAAGGAGACTCTTCCAACGGTCTTCTTTGACTTTCTCTTCCAATTGAGCTTCTTCCTATAAGTGTTGCTTGAGGATTAAATGTCTTTGGGCTTTTCCTTGCAAGAAATAACTTCTTTCCAGTGCATTCTCCTTTTGTAGTTGCCGGAGATAGGGAGTGAGCTTTTGTCTTAAATTAGTAACTCCATCAGCTGAGGAAGTTCTTCAAGGATAGGTACCAATTGATAATCAAGGAAACAGTAGTAGAATGGAGATAACAACTTCCCAATTTGGTTTCGTTCTATCTGTCAGCAAGATCTCCAGTCCCCTTAGATCGTCCAGGTTATGACTCTTGTAAAGATACTTCAATGTTTTCTTTCTTAAAAAATTCTTAGAATCCTTGGTATCCTTATGATATTTATAAACAAAACTAAGTTCCATGAATCTTTATGATGTGATGCTAATGAATGCAGGGAAAACACACAAAGCACAAAGTACACACAAGCAATCAAAAGTCCTAGGTTCAAAGGAGCGTGAATGGAGTCAAGGTCTACCCACCCATAAGGTGGTGTGGTTTCAAAATGTACCTGCCGAACGGGTTCTAAAAGTTCCCAGAGTCTACGACCCATCTTTCGAGTATTATCGACATCCCAAATTACTCGGTTAGTCAACAATATTCTCAAGAGAGTCTCGTCCGAGTGTAGTATCGCGTGACAACTATTTAGAAATAGACTCCCGCATAGTCACCGCACTACATCCTAAAAGGCCAAGTTGGGTTAATGGTGCTACGGTCCTCAGTCTTAAGGGTTCTTGGTCGAAGTTAATACCGTTTTCACGAATGAACTCGTTCAAACAATATTAAGTTCAAAAGAACCTATACTGAGCGATGATTTTCTCAATTCGACTTTTCAGGAATCGACTCCGTCAAAGTACCCTTGACCATATCATCTCCTATAGTTACACTCATGTCCGGGTCTAGGACTCCTCACCACTCAAAGTGACAACCCAAGCAAGCATAACAGATACAAATATATAACAAATAACATAATTAAACAAGTTAGGGGGAACCCTCTTATGAGAATCCCCAGTGAAGTCGCCATTTCTGTCGCGGTGAAAATTGGATACCATAGTTATTGGTTAACTAGGATCGCATTTTTTAATATCACCACCAGTCTTTGATTTTATCCAGAGGAAGGGAGAAAAACCGAATTCCCACAATACAATGCAAATGCACTAAGATTCTAAGTTCGGGGGTTGGTTATACCTAGGGAAGGTGTTAGCATCCTAGATATCTGTAGTACTCTACAGGAACCTCTTAATTCATTTATGTTATTTGTTATCTGCTTTGCTAAGGGTTTAAAGGGGAGGTGATGTATAATTTAATTCCTAAGGGTGCTCGACAAGATATCGCATCTTATGCCTACATATCCTGTCAGGAGGGAATCAGAGCACTTGTAGTTCTTCATTAAAAAAATACTAAATGTTTTAAAGGTTTAGGAAAAGAAGATGAGTAATCATCGTAAGAAAGACCACCACAGTTTTTGAAAATGTTTGTATTTTGTGGGGTATGGGATTGTATGTCCCTTTCTTTGAGATGATTAACATCTAATTCTCTTGTATGGAGAATTGGTAGGCTAAAGTTTGATTAAAGAAATCAAAGTTTGTGGGGGACTAACTTAGAAAATCTATCCTAAGTTGTCTAATTGCCTTATCTTAAGGTGACGATTATGAATGCAAATGATATGCACCGTGCACAATAACGTGGTTATCATGCATGAGATTTTCCTTTGGATATTAATGCGGTTAAATTATGTTGTTTAGATGATGGTGCTAGCTGAGTGATGCTAGACTTGTGTCTGGTGACCAAAAGGTTGAATGCGATGCACGAAGGCGATCGACTTACATGGGTAGAAAATGGGCTCGACGTTGGATCGAGAATTTTGATATTGTTTTGAAAAGGTTTAGACAAATAGTAACAGACATTCATCAAATACGATAGTAAACATAGTAAAATATGATAACAAACAGAGACAAGATAGATAGACATGCCAACGTGCACTCGGGCGCGTGACGAGGGTTTAATGAGATTTGATTTTCGTTAGAGGTGATTACTTAATTTGAAAAGAGTTAAAGATTATTTTGAAAAAGGTTTTAATTTTTATTGAGTTTAAAGTTATTTAAAAGGAGTTTATTAAAGTTTTCTTAATAAAGATTTTTAATTATTTTCAAAGGTTCTTATTTATTCCTTTAGTTTTTTTTTTAAAAAGAAAAAAAACCTAACAACTAGAAAAAGATGTTAATATTTGAATAAATGAAAGATTTAATTCTTATTGATTCATTTTAATGCTTTAGTAAGGAACAAGTTTTTATTAGCAAGAGATACTACATTTGGGATGGTTTTTAATTAGAATTTTAAAAAAAGTTTTAAATGTTATAAAGGTTTTTCTATTTAATTTAGTTTAAAAAAAAAATGTATTAATGAAGTTTTAATATAAGAACTTGAAAGAAAAAAAAAAGTTTTGATTTTATGTTTTTAAACAAAAATTTTTGTTTTACTAAAAAAGATTTTGATTATAAAAAAAGAGTTATTTATTTTCAGGTTAGAGTTAATAAAAACGGAGGAGTCCAGTGTGGCAGGGGGGAGGTAGCCTATGGTAGACCTCAGATTTGGGCCGCATGATCAACAACTGTGACGGATCTAAAGACGACGGATGGAGAGTGCACGACAGTGTGGTGTGTGCGCATGTATATGATAACACGCCTCAAACAAAAGGGAAATGGAGAAAGAACTCTCTCATTTCTCTCAGTTTCCTCTCTCTCTCTCGCCTTTCTCCTCTCATGGGTTACAAAACCCTAAAACTAAATCGCCGCCACTCTCCTCAAATCTCCCCAGATTCCCGGTCATTCTCAACCGTCCAC
The DNA here is from genome assembly GCA_022829125.1 of Lathyrus tuberosus. Lineage (NCBI taxonomy): Eukaryota > Viridiplantae > Streptophyta > Magnoliopsida > Fabales > Fabaceae > Lathyrus > Lathyrus tuberosus. Next base: position 7,287,865 of record JALAZF010000093.1, read on the forward strand.
ACTCTCGTTCTCGCCGTCCTCAGAATCATCTCATCTCAAACTCATTCGCGAAAACGGAGAAACCTAAACTTAACGAGTGAAAACCCTAATCCTCAACGATCCCCAAAATCCTAAATCCATTGATATTTGATGATTACCTTCTTTCTTGCTTTTACATTCTGTCTTATTGATCTGATGCTTGGTGCGTGTAAATGATGACGGTGGTGCGAACTTCTCCGGAGCTGCACTAGAGATAAGTTTTCTCTCCCTCCTCGCTATGTTGTGTTTTTGTTGTGAAAGCTTCCTCCTTTTTCTTGTGTGTGTATTGATGTGAATTCTTTGGTGAGTTTTGCATAAGCGTTCGTGTGTAGATGATTTCGGTTGAATGGTTCAGTTGCTGACTTTTTGAGGGTTTGTTCACGCAGGTTAGAGATGAGGCGTTGATTATGCTTCAGGCATTTTATCAAAGAGAGTGAAGGAGGAGCAAAGGAGGCTATGGTCAACGCATCATCCTCGCCTGAAAGATAAGTTTTCTTTGAATGTGTATGGTTTGATGAATTTTGTTTAGGATATGAGTATGAGTAGACTTGATGTTTTCTGGTGGGGTGTTTTAGTGTAATAACATGACGGAATAATGTTCTGGTAGGGTAAATTGAACTGGTTTGAATGTGGTTTTGTGCTTGGTTTTAAGTTTTGATGAATGATTTTTCTGGTTTGATGTTTTAAAGTGCAACTCTGGTTTTGATGGTTGTGAGTTTTTTTTTTGTTTGAGTTGTGTAAACTTTATGTTGAGGTGTATGATGAACTTGGTGATGTTTTTATCTTGGCAGAGTGAAATGGTTTAGTCTTGGTATGATTATTTGTTGGATTTGACTGGTTTCATGATGGATGTTTTTGAATTGATGTAACCTTTTGGTTTGGTTTTGATGTTTGGTATTTTTGGTTGTATAAGTTCTGATGTGAACGAAATCCCCTTTTTTTTTATGCTCTGAACTGGTTTTTTTGAATTGTGGTATCTGTTCGTGTAGAGATGTGGTTTTTTCTTCTGTAATTTATATGATGCTGATGTGGGATTTCTGGGGGTATTAGGTTGTAGGAGGGTTTGGTGTATGGTTGAATTTCTGGTATGGTTTGCAAGTTGATGGTGAACTGTTGGCTGTGATTGACGTTTGGTTTGTAGCTGGTCTTGAATTGGTGAACGTTGGTAACTGGTGTTTCTGGTTTGATTGAGGAAAGGTTTTCTGGTATGATGTTTATAATGTGAGTTCGAATGGTTTGTGCACTGATGTGGTTAATGGTGAAATTTGATGAAATGTTTTTTTTTTCGTGTACCACTTGATGAATTGATATGATACTTGGTTTAGTTTGAGATGGGGTGGTTGACTGATGTAAGATTGTATGAAGTTTGTGGTTTTTTTTTGTGTATCCTCTTATATAGGCCTGAGTGCCTGAACATGCCTGTTAGTTTTAGGGGAGTTTTTGAAATTGTGTCTGATTTGTTTATTTGGTTTTAGCAAGCAATTGATACTGTCTACAACCTATTTTAATCCTGTCTTGAGATCTTGATATTGATTTTATTAAGATGATTTTGGTATGCGGGTTGCAGGTACCAAGACAGAAGCAGGAACCAACAAGTCTCTTTATCTCGATGGCCGTGATATTGATGGGATCTTTTTGGTGATGTTCCAAACCTTTTGCAGCCTTTTGAAGCATGCTGGTCCACTTGCAGTAGAAGACTTTGAGGAATTTAGGCACATGACCCTCTTGTAGTGCCTTCAGATTGTAGCTCTCTTGCGTATTGTTTAAGAAAACGTGATCTAGGTAGGTATTGGACTTGGCTATTTGGGAATGTGCGCTGAGACAGATTTGTTGGCCATGGATCCATCACGTTTTTTCATCATCACAACTTGCTCTTGTAATGAAAAGTTTGGGTTCAAAGCACTTGGTAGTGTTGCATTGCCTTGTTTATTTTGAATTTGAATTATTGTACTGATGGATTTTTGTAATATAAAAATGAAAACTTAGGGACAAAGTTGGATTGTAAATGGTGAATATTTTGTATTGAAACTGCTTTGGATTTGATTTGTAAGGGATCAAAGAACATGGTATCCTCATGCACCTTGAGTTTTCCTTGGAATTAATTTGAATTTAACTTGTACCTTGCGGTCTGGACCCTTGGATTTTGATGAATAAAGCCAATTATTTTAAATTTGAATGATGATGATGTAGGAATGACTTGAGATATGCAACCTTGTTCTTTCCTTAAGTAATCCTTATGAACTTTCTTTCAAACTTATCACGAATCACCGTTTGATGAACAAAACATGTATCCTAAGAATTTTTGTTCCATCTTGAACAAGCTTTGAACGATATAATCACTTGGACTAATATCTCGAATTAAACTTTTATTCCTCGATCCACGTTGGCTCGTAAGCATCAATGAACTCTCACAACGTACTCGCAATCTTTAGTAATTTATCCTTAAGTCCTTAAAAACTTGATGATGAGTAACGCTTGAAGTGTATAAGGAACTAATGTTCTGTGGGAGGAAACTGAGGAGTCTGCAGGGAGAAACGGCTTGGTAGTGGTTTAGGGATTTGAAGGATAAGGGCACAATCTTACAGGAATCCACACACATATCTTATAAATACCAGAGAAGCATCACAAACACGCACACAACACAAACAACCTTCAAGCCTTTGAGCCTTCTACAGCAACCTGCACTCACAAATGAAACAAACGACCATAATCTAGATAAAGTGGTTAGTTAAGCACGAATGATGACCTATTATGCTAAAGGAACGAAACGGGGATCTTAGGGTCAAAAATTAGGGTGCGACACCACCACACAACTATGAACGTTGTAGAGTCTGTTCGGAAAGTAACCATGGATGTTACCTTGTGCGAGCAGCTCTTCAGGGTCAAGTGGATCGTAGAGAGATTCGCCCATATCCGGGTTCCGGACCAATCAACTGGGCGCCAGACTACCTTGCCAATCGAGTTGAGGACGTTGTCGTAATCTCTGATCATCAGAGGACCAGGGATGTTTTTGCCATCATCCCTCTACTTGACGAATCGAGAGTTCCCAACCAGGAACGGATCGAAATTACTTATGATGGTCAGAAAAATCAGAAGGCTCCCATAGTCATCTATCTGCCAGGACCACTACCGTATGAATCAACTAAGGCCATCCCTTACAAATACGGTGCAACAACAGTCGAGAATGGAAAGGAAATTCCATTACCCTCCGTCGTGAATATTGAAGACATCAGTCGAGTAACACGGAGTGGTAAAATCTTCAACCGAGGGGTTGGAGAACCTATCAAAGAAAAGGAACCTCAGACAAAAGTTCCCAATCCACCAGTCGGTCAATCCAGTGATCCCAACCTTTCAAAGAACAACGATGAGATGCTGAAGCTCATCCAAAGGAGTGAATGCAACATTGTTGATCAACTATTGCAAACTCCTTCAAAGATCTCGGTGCTATCACTTTTACTTAGTTCAGAAGCGCACAGGGAGGCTCTACAGAAAGTCTTGGAGCAAACCTTTATGGAACAGGATGTAACCATCAGACAGTTCGATAGCATTGTCTCTAACATCACTTCCTGCAACAACTTGGGATTTAGTGATGAGGAATTACCTGAAGAGGGTCGCCGTCATAACATGGCGCTCAATATTACAGTCAACTGCCAGGACGATGCTTTATCCAGCGTACTGGTAGACACAGGGTCAGCCCTGAATGTTATGCCGAAGTCCACTTTGATGCAATTATCATTCAAAGGCCCTCCGATGAGAACCAGCGAGGTCGTCGTCAAAGCATTTGATGGATCCAGAAAAATGGTTATCAGCGAAGTCGACCTTCCCATAACTATCGGTCCTCACACTTTCCAAGTCACCTTCCAGGTCATGGATATCCGGGCAACATACAGTTGTTTATTAGGAAGACCTTGGATACATCAGGCTGGGGCGGTCACCTCAACTCTCCACCAAAAGCTAAAGTTCGTCCAGAACGGCCAACTCATCACAGTCTGTGGGGAACAAGCCTTGCTCGTCAGCAATTTATCGTCATCCACTTATGTGGAACCAGAAGGGATAATCGGAACCCAGTTCCAAGCGCTTTCGCTACACAAGGACGATCAATCTGAGGGGGAACTTCTATTTCCTCGTACAAAGATGTTATCAAAGCGGTCGAGAGTACCAATACAAAAGGATGGGGACAGCTTGTCATTCCTACTGACAATAAAACAAAGAAGGGTCTTGGTTTTTCTGCAACCTGTACCCAGACAGCTGCTAACGATGAAAGTCTTCATCCCATTCAGAACTTCTTCCACAGTGGAGGCTTCCTTCAACCAGTGACTCAAGAGGTACATACCATCAATAAAGAAGATTCATCTGATGTGGAGGAAGAATGGAAGTCCTATCTCAACGAGGACGGTTATATGTCTCAGGACGAAATGCATACCCCATTTTTCTTTCCTACATAGAGTCCAAGATTTATACCCAAGTTAGATGTTGAAATGATATATGAAGATTGTGATCCGGAAGGATGTCGTGCTCCACCAAACTCATTAGAGGAGGACACTCTAATGAAAGACAACTATGACCACGACTATTATGGCCCGATGGATGGCCTGCCTATCTGGCAGCCATGCCCAGGAGACTTGGGGCAAGAAAGTCAGCCGAATAATGAAAATCAGCTAAGTATTGTTGAACAGAATACCTGCGTCCCCACCATGTCATGGGATCAACACCCAGGTTATCCTGAAAATACCCATCACGACGATGAATTTGCAACATTTGCAGGACTAGAATTCATCAACTATGCTTTCCCCGAGGTCAACGTCATCGAGAAGGATGACTCCTCCAGTTCCACAAAAGTGTGGGACACCCTAGGACAACCAAGTGGAAAATATGACTATATGGTCAAGTACACCACTCCTGAGAGCTCTCATATCAGGCTCGAAGACATCCAGCCAACTGGATGGGGAGATCTGCCTGAGAGTACAAATACTCTACAAAATGCAACAGAGGAATCCTCCTACGACAATTCTGCCTGGGAGACAGATTCCAATGATCCTGCTCCACCAGAAATCAGCGTTATTTCTGAAGACAAATCGAGGAAGGTGCCAGACTTTGTGATTCACCGAGGAGTTCGCCGCCAGTGGGTTGCTGTCGATGTTTCGAAGATCGTTCATCAGTCAAAGTAATTGCCATCTTTAACCTTTCACCCTGCCCAGGTGAAACGGATGTTTGATAGGGCTCGCTTTCTGTAAATTTCCCTCTTCGCTTTGGCCAAAGCGACAGAGTTTTGTTTTATAGGGCTGTAGTTTCAAGAATTGACTTGTTCATTAATAAAATAACATCGTTCTGTAATTTCCGCATTAATTGCTGTTTTCTCTTTTTGCTTTTCTCAGAAAATGGTAATCCTAAAAAACAACTCAATAATAAAAACAAGCAGTTTTCCAAAGAAAAATACACTACACACACTTGCATTTTCTCTATCTCTTCTAAACACAAATCATCACGTCATGCAGATTGCTTGTTTTAAACTCCATTGAAACATACTATCCAATGCCTTCTCCTAACTTTGAGTTCCCAGTATTTGGGGCTGAAGAAGAAGTTAACGACGAAATTCTAGAAGAGATCTCCCGATTACTCAGACAAGAGGAAAGGTCCATTGAACCTCACAAAGAGCCGTTGGAAACGGTAAACTTGGGTTCGGAAAAAGAGAGAAAAGAAATCAGGATTGGGGCACTGCTCAGTCCCATTGCCAGAGAGGGTTTGACAAAGCTTCTCAAAGAATTCCCCGATGTATTTGCTTGGTCCTATCAGGATATGCCAGGGTTGGATACCATCATCGTGGAACATCACTTACCGTTGAAATCGGAATGTCCGCCAGTAAAACAGAGGTTGAGACGGACTCACCCGGAAATGGCTATCAAAATAAAAAAGGAGGTACAGAAACAGATCGACGCGGGTTTCCTCGCTACATCTGAATATCCTCAATGGTTAGCCAATATCGTACCCATTCCCAAAAAGGACAGAAACGTCAAAATGTGTGTCGACTACAGGGATCTGAACAAGGCTAGTCCAAAGGACGACTTTCCTTTACCACACATTGACATGCTGGTAGACAGTACTGCAAAGTTCAAAGTTTTCTCCTTCATGGATGGATTCTCGGGCTATAATCATATCAAAATGGCGCCGAAAGACATGGAGAAAACTTCATTTATCACCCCATGGGGTACCTTTTGTTACAAGGTAATGCCGTTCGGTTTGAAGAATGCCGGGGCAACCTATCAACGGGCCATGACTACTATTTTTCATGACATGATACACAAAGAAATCGAGGTATATGTCGATGACATGATTGCAAAATCTAAGACAGAAGAGGAGCATGTGACCCATCTGTCAAAGCTATTCGAGCGGTTGAGAAAGTACAAACTCTGCTTAAATCCCAACAAATGCACCTTCGGTGTTCGTTCGGGAAAACTTTTAGGGTTCATCGTTAGCCAGAAAGGAATTGAGGTTGATCCTGACAAGGTCAAGGCCATTCAAGAGATGCCTTCTCCGAAAACTGAAAAACAAGTCAGAGGATTCCTGGGACGTTTGAACTACATCTCCAGATTTATATTCCTCATGACCGCGACATGCGCACCAATCTTCAAACTACTCATAAAGATACAATAATTTCTCACTGATTCTCGGGGCAAGTGGACTCCGAATTATGACGGCCCCTATGTGGTCAAGAAAGCTTTCTCAGGCGGCGCCTTGAGACTTGCAACCATGGACGGAGAGGAATTTGCCTTCCCCACGAATGTTGACGTAGTCAAAAAATACTTCGCTTAAACTAAAAAAAAATGTCTCGGTGGATTGAAAACCCGAAAGGGCGATCCAGGCAAAAATTAGAGACAAAATAAAAAAAAATCATCCCGGTGGATTGGAAACATCACAGTACAATCCAGGCAAAAATTAGGGATAATGGCAAGTAACTATGTCCAACAGAGGAGAGTCCCTCAACAGCAGTTACACCATTCATCGGAGGAAAACTCCAGTCAAGGTCATCTTCGACAGAAGCTCAGGATGTCCCGAATTCAAAGTTGGTAGAAGGATAGTGGTCGTTATGTTTCAACGTAGCCCTTTTCCCTGTAAATTACCATTTTCTAACTTTGTAAATACTCTATGGAATCACGCGTTCGGCTGATTTCCATCCTATCAATAAAATTTGAGCCCTTGTGCTTTTGTTTGTAATTCTTACTTGTTTTAGCTTTACAGAATGATGTTTTTAACATGGTCAACGATTCTTGAAATAAAACAAAAATGAATATACTTGATAAAATTTTTTCTGCTTTTTTAAAATAAAGATGGCAATTTCTTTTGACTGTTGAACATCAGAAGAACATCGGTCGCTTCTCCAAAGGTGTTCGAACCTCAAAGTGCAGAATCAAAGTACTCCTTCTAGACCAGTACGCCTGAACGAAGGATCAACTGTATCAGATGCGGCTTTCCCATCTGATGCCCTCGGGCGAGTTCTCATCTCCTAAGCCCGACCAGCGTCGCTCCCAACAGGGACCGTTTCTCTTAAGCAAGGCAGAATTGCTATCTTGAACCAGCGATATTTCTACATGCCCCACTGTGGCCGAGTATCCAGTCGTGTTCATCCTTTAGTCTGTATGTTACGTCAGTTTTGTCAGCATATACATACATACATCATACATTATTGATTCACATTCATATTCATATTGCATCACTATCACACTAGTCGGTCTTATCCCCTAGTGATAACAGTCCTCTCAATCGAGTTGTCAGCCCTTTCCACGTCAGGAAGTGTTGCGTCTGAACAATCTCTCCCAGTTTATTTCTGGATTGAAGTTGGCTCCCTTGACCACTTTGATAACTTGAACCTCTAAAAGACCAGAGAACTTTCAACAAACGTCACTTTTCGCCATTGAAGATGATACCTTCGCTTTCCCGGATTAAGGAAAATCCCCAGAGAAAGCCTCTTAAGCAGAGATTCGGCAGTATGGCAGTTTTTCTCCGAAAAAAAAAACCACTGATGAAAAGGTCATCGGCACCTCAAAATTGGATCACATCATATGGCATTTCTCCGGGAAGATCCCGAGAAAAGTATGATGTAATATCTCCAAGCGGGAGCAGTCTCTCAAGAGACTCGTTTTCCCCGGATGGAGTCAACAAATGGCATCTCAAACAGAGAAGTTTGTATACCTCCACAACTCGGACGATTGGGTTCCCCGGCAAGTCTGACATCAGGACTTTTCCCATCTAATAGCATCTCCCCAGGAAAATTCGGTGAGAAGTTTGAGAAAAACCGCTACGCATAGCGTCCCTTGTCAAGAAAGTTTATTGACAAAAGAAACTAAGACCAGTTCCTTGGTAGGAAACCAGGATCGAGGGGAAGTTTATTTCAGAAACTAAGACCAGTTCCTTGCTAGGAAATCAGGATCGAGGGGAAGTTTATTTCAGAAACTAAGACCAGTTCCTTGGTAGGAAACCAGGATCGAGGGGAAGTTTATATCAGAAACTAAGACCAGTTCCTTGGTAGGAAACCAGGATCGAGGGGAAGTTTATATCTGAAACTGAGACCAGTTCCTTGGTGGGAAACCAGGATCGAGGGGAAGTTTTTACCTTTTTCTAAGCATCATCGCTTATCTAAAGAAGATGAATGCGTAAGCTACCATTCATAACCACCATCAAAATTTCGGATATTCCGATATTTAATCCTCTTGCACCCCGAATGTCCTAATACCTTCGCCATTCACACCTTCAGGTCCAAGAAGATTAAATAGGGGCATCTGTCATACCCCAAATTTTGACCACCAAGATTTCCCATCATTGTGCAAATCATCATCACAATATGGATGTACCTTTGTGCCTCATCAATATCCTCAAGGAATTGTTGAGCATTCACTACAATCAAGCTTAGGGTTCCAAGCCCTATCCGAGCATTTAGACAAAGGATCAATCAAGAAATGACATGATCTTCAACTTGTCTAACCTCTCAAACCTCTACAATGGATCAAGAGGACTCCCACATCAAGAATTAATCACAAGAGTGCAACATTTCAAGTGGATCAAGCCTCAAGTTCATCTAATACAAAGTCAACTGACGCAGAAAGTCAAAGTTTGACTTTTAGTCAACTTTGAGCTTCACAAGCCATTACTCAAGAAAATATGATGGATGATTTAATTTGATCAAATTTAAATCAAGAAATCATGCAAAATTGCAAAATTAATCAAATTGAAAAAAACTTAGAAATTTTTTCTAAGATAAAATCATGTTCAAGTGCACAACTTTTCAAGGTTGTAACTATTGATCCAAGCATCCATTGATTTTGCGTAAGAGCTACTTTTAAAGAGGGTGTTTGATACTTCAACATTGTAGAAGGAATCAACTCAAAATATCATAAGGATTAAAAGATATAAGTGATCAAAGTTGGGAATTCTTAATGTCCAATGTTCTGACATTTCATAGGACATCCTTAATATTTTTCCAGCAAGAATGTCCCAACTTCAAGGATGTTTTTCTCCATGATCCAAGTTGATTCAGGAAAAACCCTAGGCATGAAAGTTGAAGTACGTCATCTCACCTTTCCAGAAAGTCCTAGAAAGCCCATTTATCATTCTTGAGCAGAAAGTTATGGTCTCTGCAAAAGGCATTGATAAAACAGAATTTTCATGACAGCTTTTAGGACAGATTTGATCACACAAGTTCAAGGTCAATTTTGACAACTTTACAAGTCTTATCTTCACAAACCTTGAACATCAAAGTTGAAGTACGTCATCTCAGCTTTCGAGAAAGTTGTAGAACGTCCATTTATCATACTCGAGTAGGAAGTTATGGACTTTACATGAAGGCTTGCTGCAGCTGTTTTTTAGGACAGATTTTGTGCACTTTTTCTTGTGCCACACAATTTTCAAGCTTTGTCACCATGCAAGACAAGCATCAAAGATGCAATTCACTTCAACTCAAAATATCATAGTGGATTAAAAGATACAAGTGATTAAAGTTTGGAATTATTAATGTTCAAAGTTGTCAGATGTTCCAACATTTCATAGGACATCATTAATGTTTTTCCAGCAAGAATGTCCCAACTTTAAGGATGTTTTTCTCAATGATCTAAGTTGAACCAGGTCTAGGGCCAAACATCAAAGTTGAAGTACGTCATCTCAGCTTTCCAGAAAGTCCTAGAATGTCCATGTAGCATACTCGAGCAGGGAGTTATGGATTTTACAAAAAGGCTTGCTGCAGCTGAATTTTTCAGGGCAGATTTGCACATTTCTTGTGCCACACGAATTTTTAAGCCTTGTCATCATTTTGTACACATCTGAGGATCAAATCCAAGGGGGATGATCTGATCCATAAGCCTCCCAAGTCTAAGATTCCACAAGTAGCATGCCTAACCTAAAAAACCCTAAAAGAGGGACAAGACTCCAATTTTGGTTTAGAGCATTTAATGGATGCTTAGAGGTGGCATGAACTGAGCTTCCTCTAACTGAATTCAGTTAAGATTCCTCCAACAACTAGGGAACCATCAGCCTGTGCCCTAACCTCTAGTCAATGGCTAGAGGTGACTTGGATTTTCATTGGCCAACATTTGCCAAACCTTTGCTGTAGTCACCATTCACTATTGCTACCAAAACAAACTTGCTCTAATATATATAGAGCTCATTTGTGCTCAGTTTGAGTACACCAAAGCCATCAAACAGATGCTTTCCTCAAATTCTCTCTTTCACTCCAAAATGCCTTCTTTAGTAAGGAAATTCTGAGTTTTTGAGTTAGAGAGCATTTCCATCACAGCTCATGATCCTAACACCTCATAAACATCATATGTAGGTGATCCAAACTCTCACAAGTGACCTATAACACCAACATCACAAAGTCACCTCTCAAAACCTCAAAATTGGACTTTTTTTGCATTTTTCAAGTCATGTCTTGATTCAGTCACTTTCCAAACCAGATAAAACCTCAAACACACTCCAAATATTATCCTTGAACTGTCCCAAATGGTGCCACACATCTGGAACACCATTTGAGAGAGTTGGCATTTTGGCCACTTTTGCCCATTTTGCAAGAAAGTATTCCAACCATCCTAAAAGCTTTTAAGAGGTCATTTGAGGGTGTCCAAAGCATCAAATCATTTCTGGAACAAAGCACTTGGTAGGTTGCACAAAATCTCCAAAAAAGAGGTAAAATTCACAACTTGAATTCTTTGAATCATGCTTTCCTTTGATGTCCATATACATGCATCATATTGAATAATTCTTGAAGCAAAAATGTAGTCCTTAATGTGTATGTTATGATCCTCCTATTGTTTGCACTTTAACATGTTTATATGTGGAGTTTATGTTGTTTTAAACTTAAGGTGTAGATCTGGTTTTTTGCCTTGTGTGTGCTGTACATTAAGTTTCAGTATATGTGAGTGATACCATTGGATTCCTTGTGAAAAATTGGTCAAGATAGGTTCTTACGGATTTTAATTTCGTTAAAAATTGAGAGAGTTGTGAGTGTTGAAAGTTTGATAAGCAAAGATGTTTAAAATCAACATGCAGTTCTGGTTTTTTTCTTTGTGTGTTCTGTACATTAAGTTTCAGTGTGCATGAGTAATACCATTGGATTCCTTGCGAAAAATTGGTCAAGATAGGTTCTTACGGATTTTAATTTCGTTAAAAATTGAGAGAGTTATGAGTGTTAAAAGTTTGATAAGCAAAGATGTTTAAAATCAACATGCAGTTCTGGTTTTTTGCCTTGTGTGTGTTGTACATTAAGTTTCAGTATGTATGAGTGATACCATTGGATTCCTTGCGAAAAATCGGTCAAGATAGGTTCTTACGGATTTTAATTTCGTTGAAAATTGAGAGAGTTATGAATGTTTGAAGTTTGATAGCAAAAATGTTGAAAACCAAGGTGCAGTTCTGGTTTTTTAAGATGTCGAATGTGATGTTGTGACATCTTCCCTTTTTCTCTTATCTTCAAAACTCATGAAAGATGTCGAATGTGATGTTGTGACATCTTTCCTCTTTTTCTTAGTTTATCTTCAAAACTCAACCCATTCTTTTACATAGTAAAAATCATCATTTTCCAATTCTGTTTTACACACTTCTTATTCATACTCCATAATATTTTAATCCACAAAAAATCACAAAAAAAAAATATTATTATTTGAAATATTTTTAATATATTAAAAAATATTGTTTTAAATTGTTTTAAAATGATTTTTTTTCTTGATTTTTAAAACCAAAATGATTTTGAATATTCATGTGGATAAAATACTTTTTCATAAACCTTAATCATTGTTTATAACATGATTAATGATTTTATTTGATATTTTTATCATTTTTACTTGATTTTTCTTTGAAAAATGCCTTTAAAAAATGAAATTGGGGTTTCTTTGATTTTCACCCTAACAAATCTTTTTTCAAAAACACTTTGGGCCTCTAATAGAGTGTAAGACCCAACCCTTTTTGTACAAAAATATTTTTGGGCCTCAGTTATTGTATAAGTCCCGATACGTTAAAAATCTCGGCGCGATCGCCATTTTCAAATTGAAAATCATCTGGGCCTCCCCTCGTGTTGTAAGCCCCATTTCTTTTTCTAAAATACACTTTGGGCCTCTAATAGAGTGTAAGTCCCACCCCTTTTGTAAATAAAATATTTTGGGCCTCAAACATTGTATAAGTCCCTCTGTACATTTACAAAGTTCGGCGCGATCGTCGCCTTTTAACAAAAAAGACCATTGGGCTTCTCCTTGAGCTATAAGTCCCATTTATTTTCATTTTAAAACCTTTGGGCCTCTAATAGTGTGTAAGACCCAATTCCTTTATAAATACCAAAATTTTGGGCCTCAATCACTTGTATAAGTCCCACGGTGTTTCCAAAGCCTCGGCGCGATCGTCGCCTTTTTCAAAATCATCTGGGCCCACCCTCGCGTAGTAAGACCCGCTTCTTTTCTCTATATCATTTTTTTGGGCCTCTTGAGAGAGTGTAAGACCCATTCCCCTTGTTTAGAAAACTTTTTGGGCCTCACTTATTGTATAAGTCCCACTGTACAAACTCATATCACAGTGCAATCACTGGCAAAACTCACTTGGGCCTCTCCTTGAGCGGTAAGCCCCAATTTTTCCTTTCAAAGCACTTTCTCATTTGATTTTGAAATATACTGTTGTTTTCAATCTTTCTTTGTTGAACAAATAACCAAACAACATGGAAGCTCTACAACCGAGTAAGTGTTTATATGCTTTCATTTACCGCTTTCATATACATATAACTGTATTGTGGGGCTGTTTCGCTGTAAGTCTTCTTTCATAAACTCATATCGACTGTGTAATAATAGTATGGATATTTAGAGTTTCCCGGCAACTACGTCTAGCACTAGGTAAAGCCGTTTCGATCATTCTTAGAAATAGACAATACTAGATCCCCCATAGGAGCACCAGATACAGTCTTCTCTTCGGCTGTCCTCCTTAGGAATTGTCAAGAAACTCTACTCCCCAGAGATGATCTCTTCTCCGTGAATTGCATCCCTTGAGTTTCTTCCAAATTCTCAAACTTTCCTGGCTTGATCTATTCTTTGTGAATAGTCTGTCTTGAACTTCTCGGGGTTTGAGGACCCACAGGCTTCTTAAAAGCATCCCCGCTTCCTCTTGGGCATTGTACAAGGACCCGTCGGCTTCTTAGAAGTATTCACAACCTCCTCTTAGGCTTCGTATAAATGATTTCTTCCTCAAAAAATGATAGCCTCCTCTCGGGCTTCGTACAAATTATCCCTCGGCTTCTTAAAAGTTTCCAGCCTCCTCTTGGGCTTCGTATAAATTGTCCCGACGACCTCCTAGAGGTATGGGAACAAAAATTAGTCATCTTAATAGAACAGTCTTTCAAAGAGTCTAGATCTTTCTACCGTGAACGTACTACTACTGTTTCTTTAAGCATAGTACAAAAGATAAAACTCTAGACTTGGACAGTCTAATTTCCTTGAGTCTCAAAGACATTCTCAAGTAAGGAAACACCCGCAGACTTGGACAGTCTCAAATACCCTTTGGATTCCCCGTTTCCTTAAAGAACAGGAAACAATCCCGATTCTCAGATCAAATCCATGAGTACAGTGTTACTCATAAGAACTGATTTTCTCGTTGAACCAACATACTGGACCTGTCACTTAACTGAAACAGTACCCTTTTAGCCTCCATCTCGGGCTTCGTACGAGATACAAAGACTCTCTTGTTGAGTCAAACCTTTTAGCCTCCATCTCGGGCTTCGTACGAGATACCAAAACACTCTCTTGTTGAGTATAAAAGGCTCTCTTGTTGAGCCAATCTCCCTTTTAGCCTCCATCTCGGGCTTCGTACAAGATACCAAAACACTCTCTTGTTGAGTATAAAAGACTCTCTTATTGAGTCAAACCCTTTTAGCCTCCATCTCAGGCTTCGTACGAGATACAAAATCACTCTCTTGTTGAGTATAAAAGATTCTCTTGGTGAGTCACCATCTTTAGTCTCCATCTCGGGCTTCGTACGAGATACAAAAACACTCTCTTGTTGAGTATAAAAGATTCTCCTGTTGAGTCAACCCTTTTAGCCTCTCTCTCGGGCTTCGTATGAGACACACAAAAACTCCCTCTTGTTGGGCCAATAGCCTAAGATTGAAAGAAAAATCTTAGCGAGCACACTAATCCAAAAACCTAAAGTCCCCTATCTCCACCCAATCTGACAAATTCCCCATGAATAGTCCCAGTTTTCCACCTTAATAAAGTAAGAAGAAAGAAAGGCCCCATTACCATATAGCATCCGTAACCTAACAGACCGCTGTTTAAACTCAGTATGCAAGCAGGGTTAATTGGAGACATCTATTTCCCTTCCTTAGTCAGCTCACAATAGGATAAAAAATGAATCGACCTGTAGTAAACCCCAAAGACCGACAGCGCTTAAGAACCGCGTCCAAAGTCGCTCGCTACAGGTTCGGGTTCGGGTTCGGGTGCCACCCGATATTTTGGGTGCGGGTTTGGGTAGTGTGAAACCCGCACCCGAAACCCGAAACCACACCCGCTTAGACATGAAATTACATAAGTGCCCCTAAATATATATGTAGACTTTAATTTTAATTGTAATATTAAGATGTTAAAGACCTTAATTTTAATTATAATGTTACCAAACTTGATGGAAAAATGTAATTTAATTCCTTAATTTCTTTGAGAGACCTTGATGGAATTCTTGTGTTTCAAATTTCAATGTTGCTATTGTATTTTTGTGTTTTTGCTACGTGTTCGGGTTTGGGTTAAAAAACCTGAACCCAATGGGTGTGGGCGTGGGTGTTATTTTACCACCCGAATAGCCTTTGGGTTCGGGTGGTGATTTCGGGTGCGGGTTTGGGTAGTGTGAAACCCGCACCCGACCCGACCCGTTGCCATCCCTATTTAGAATTTAGGGTTATTGTTTTAGGGTTTGGTTTTAGGATGCTGTGGAAAACATTATATTATTGATGTTTTAGGGTTAAGTTTGATTTTTGTTGTGTTTCCTTGTAGATGCATGGTGATGATGGTGGTAGCAAGCGTATATTATGGTGAAGTTTCATATGGTTTTTCTAGCCATGAAGAAAAATATAAGAAGTATGAAGTTATTGTATAAACTTCATCCACCTTATATTTCTTCTCCATGGCTTCATAAACTAGATGAACTTGATATATCATAATTTGTTACAGTTCCACGATTATTTTCAATAGGAGGCGCGTTATTGACTAAATGTATCTTGATTTATTATAGTCCCACTTGGGGTTTTGTTGCTTAAATAATGTATGTTTTTTTATTGTGTTGCATGGATTTGTTGTATGTTGATGTTGTTGAAAAATGTTCTCAAAACAAGACCAAAACATTGCTAAGTCACAAGATAGAGGCTTTTGGTGACTTAGTAATATTTTGTTCTTTAAATTCTAATACATGTTGACAAGTTTAGTTTATTATATACTATATATATTGTTTGTTTCACTTACCTTTTAATAAAAATGCAATCATTTATATTGACATAGAAACTTATATTCTGAAAATTAAGATGTAATTGAAAACCAACCTATATCAATCAATATTTTTCGAATCGCACCCGTCTCATTCAGCACATTTTATGTTCCTTAACACATAATATATGGTTCAATGGTCTGTTTGCTTCAATTCAGCGATATAATTTACAATCGCGTTGATAAGCGACGATGATGAGGTAAACTATAATAAAAGATATCGATGCATTGAAGGAATCAGACCATTGATTCGTATATTATGTGTTAAAGAACATAAAATGTGCTGAATGAGACGGATACGATTCGAAAAAAATTGGTGTGTTTAAGTTAGTTTTCAAGAATAGTTTAATTTTCAGATTATATATTTATTTGCCAATTTGAATGGTTGTATTTCTTTAAATAGGTGTATGGTAAACCAAGCAATATACATTTGTAAATAATAAACTATGGGTACTTTCCACGACGGTTGTCTACATTAACTGTCATCTAATGTAATTAATTTGCTGTTACTGGGTTTCGAACCCAGTACCTTATCTATCACAACAGTTGTTAAGCATAATCGTTGTGATATACTGCGCTCTTTCCAGAATACAACAACGGTCCCATGACAGTGATTATAAGTAGCACATTTACCACAACACTCTACATAACAACGCCTTGATCTGCGTTATTATATGTATTTTTCAACTGTTGTTAAAGGGGGTTTCCGTAGTAGTGAAAACAAAATAAAAAGATGCTTGTTTGAAAAAAAAAACAGAGAATGAAAAATAATTGTGCAAAGGAAGTTTGGAAAGGGTGAGCAATAGAGAAAATAAATTGGTGAATGAAGTTATGATGTGTAAATACCATGTATAGTGAATGTTTCATTTGTGTGGCAACTTCGATTCAATAGCCTAAAAAAATGACCCTTTGTTGTGAAACCTGGCCAAGCTACAACCTTTCAAGCCCTTAGTGATCTATTTGCTTCCATGATTTCATTTATGATTGTTAGATGAATGTATGAAGTGAAGTGTTGTTAGCATTGTCTTCAGATGAGTGTAATTGTCCCGCGATTGCAAACACGTAAATTTCTTTATCCTTATTCTGAAGAGGAGTGTTAGGTGCGATTTATTCTTGAACATTTGTATTGCTTTAGAATTTTTGACATGTGTTTTGTGCTTAGACTTTTTTTCATGATCGTGGTGTCGTTGTAGTTTAGTGGTAAGCATTGCTTTGCATGTACTTTTGATATTTGTACTATACGTTTGTTTTCCGTTTGTAAAAACTTTTTGAGCATGATTTCTTGATAATTGTTTTTGTTTCTTCGAGTTGATTGATTCTTGTTTGACGAAAAACGGGTTTAAGTTGGGGAGAGTTTGATAAGTGCTAAATTGGAGTGATATTGGGTGTGAATAATTGGCACTTATCGGCTTAATTTAACCAATAAACCTTAACTTTTGTGCATATGTTGTATAGTTTACATTATTGTGTATATATTGCGTATCGTGTAAATATCATTGAGTTTAATTTTTTCTCTCAAATTTTTGTAGGTATACAAGCAATGATATTTTTTCATTGTCTTATAGGGAATTGAATAAGCTTTGCAACTCTTCCGACCGCGCGTAAAATGGAGTTACGATTCAAAAGTTATGGTCGAAACAAGTGCTGGTTTGATGTCATGTTCGCTAGCCGAACACCAAGTTCGCTAGGCGAATAGAAAGTGCTCAAAAGAGTGGAAAACACAGTTTTGGCAGTAGCTAAGGCGGCATATGTTCGCTGGGAGAACGGGACTTCACTGGGCGAACACGGGACCCCAAATTTTACTAAAAAGTCAATTTTTAGATATTTGTTTAGTTTATGTTGTTGCGATCTTTTAACCCCAACTTCATCAAACACATTTTTGGAGTTTAGAGAGCTTTAACAACATCAATGGAGGTTGCAACTCGATGATCTGGGATTAAAGATTCTTTAATCGTGATTGACACCACAAGAGATTTTGATTCTTCTCATTTTTCCCTTTGTAGTTTCCATTTGTGGGGTTTGTATGTAAGTTTACTCTTATTTTATGTATATGTATTGATCATGGAGTTGTATACGAGCTATTTTACAAATCTTTATCGGTGTTATCCTTGTTTTACTCGCTTTATGTTTGGATTTGAGTTGCGGTAATCATATCTTCTTCGAATTCGAATCTAGGATATTCATCTATCGATACACAAATTAGAGAAATCGATTTGTGGTTGATATTTTCTTTGTGTTGAACTTAAAGATTATTGTATCGATTGTTATATGGAGATTTTCATAGCGATAGATACAATATTTCTCATGACACCGCTCTAGATATAGACAGTATTGAGAGAATACGTGATTATATTAACGAGTGTTTTAGGTTGCGTATACAACTGATTAGTAGATTGTGTATTTGATGGATAGAATGAAATACAAACTGTGTCGAAGTTTTCTCCTCTCTAAAGAATGTATTCATTTTCTTGTTCATATGTTTTTATTTTGGCTCTTTACTCTCAAACTATTTAAAACCAAGCTTAGATATGTAGAGATTGTCAAACGACATTCTTTCCCTCGAACCGATCCATGTGGAGGCGACAAAAACCAGGTACTTACTTAATTTTTGCTTGCCGCTTTACCGCACCAGCAAAATGGCGTCGTTGCCGGGGATTGGTTTTGATATTGAATCGCATTGCAATAATTTCTATATTTCTAAGCTTTGTACATAATTGTCTATATTGTATATATGCTTGTACAGATGATTGTTTTGCTTTTATTTTCCATCCTTGTATATAATTGTTTTCCATTATGTTTGTTCAAGTGTTGTATATATTTTGTTTCCGTAACGTTTGTTCAAGTGTTTTGTTAGGACACTTTATTTAGGTTTGTGCTTTAAAGAAAAGCATCGCATGTCAATGAGGAAGTTACTAGCAAAACACAATAAAGGCATCAAGCTAACGACGCGAAACAAGTGCTGGTTGGGAGGCAACCCAACGGTTTTTAAATTTGTATAGCTTTATGTTTATTTAGTTTGATTCAATTTTGTTAGGTTGTTAGAAAAATTTTGTGTTTTGTCTCAAGCTTTGTTTTTTATTAGCTTTAGGATACATGTTGTGATTGTTCAAGTTTGATTGTTTCAACAAGAAAATTTTATGGTAATGTGAAAAGTTTAAAGAAAGTTGCATTGCTATGGTTTGTGTTTATTGATTTTCTAGAACATAATATGTTTATGAACCTTAGGCTCTGTACAACTTACATTACATTCATTCTCTTGTAATTTTTGTTCATTTGAGAATCATTTTAGTTCATAGCATATTGTGAGAAACCTCCATTGTTTACAAAATGCTTGGATGACCGATAACTTTGTTTAATTCATATGATTCATGCTTAATCTTTTGATTATTGTGATTTTGTGGAAGAATTAGAAATGATCAAGGCATTTGTTTAGATTGAGCACAACCATATCCAAAAGTAACTTACCCGTGAGTAGTGAGTATTAGTTAACCCCTTTGAGCCTTAACAAATTAGATCCTAATTTGGTGATGAACTTGGTGTGTGTACATAAATTAAAAGTTAAGTTCATCATTGAATTATGTGGGATTGTAAAAATTTTTATTGAAACCTTTGAACAATATTTTAAATTAATTTCCTTGCCAAAAAAAGCAAGGAGCATTCACTTGAGGTTTGATGGTATTCAAGTTGGGGGGAATGAAAGGAAATGGTAGGTTACTAAAAATTTTGAACAAGCATAAGAAAATTGTGAATATGAATGTGAAAAACAAAAGAAAAAGATGCTTGTTTGAAAAAAAAAACAGAGAATGAAAAATAATTGTGCAAAGGAAGTTTGGAAAGGGTGAGCAATAGAGAAAAAAATTGGTGAATGAAGTTGTGATGTGTAAATACCGTGTATAGTGAATGTTTCTTTTACATGACAACTTCGATTCATAAGCCTTAGAAATGACCCTTTGTTGTGAAACCTGGCCAAGCTACAACCTTTCAAGCCATTAGTGATCTATTTGCTTCTATGATTTAATTTATGATTGCTAGATGAATGTATGAATTGAACTGTTCTTAGCATTGTTTTCAAATGAGTGTAATTGTCCCGCGGTTGCAAACGCGTAAATTTCTTCATCCTTATTCTGAATAGGAGTTTTAGGTGTGATTCATTCTCGAAAATTTGAATTGCTTTAGAATTTTTGACATGTGTTTTGTGCTTAGACTTTGTTTCATAATCGTGGTGTAGTTGTAGTTTAGTGGTAAGCATTGCATTGCATGTACTTTTGATATTTGTACCATACGTTTGTTTTCTGTTTGTAAAAACTTGTTGAGCATGATTTCTTGGTAATTGTTTTTGTTTCTTCGAGTTGATTGATTCTTGTTTGAAGACAAACAAGTTTAAGTTGGGGAGAGTTCGATAAGTGCTTAATTGGAGTGATATTGAGTGTGAATATTTGGCACTTATTGGCTTAATTCAACGAATAAACCTAAACTTTTGTGCTTATGTTCTATAGTGTACATTATAGTGTATATATTGCGTATCGTGTAAATATCATTGAGTTTAATTGTTTTTCTCTCAATTTTGTAGGTATACAAACAATGATATCTTGTCATTGTCTTATAGAGCATTCAATAAGCTTTCCAACGCTTTCGATCGCGCGTAAAACAGAGTTACGGTTCAAAAGTTATGGTTAAAACAAGTGTAGGTTTGCTGTCATGTTAGCTAGGAGAATACCAAGTTCGCTAGGCGAACAGAAATTGCCCAAAAGCGTGGAAAACACTGTTTTGGCAGTAGCTAAGGCGGAATATGTTCGTTGGGCGAACACGAGACCCCAAATTTGCCTATAAAGTCAATTTTTAGATGTTTTTTATTTTATATTTTTGGGATCTTTTAACCCCAACTTCATCAAACACATTTTTGGAGTTTAGAGAGCTTTAACAACATCAATGGAGGTTGCAACTCGATGACCCGGGATTGAAGTTTCTTTAATCGTGATTGACACCGCGAGATATTTTGATTCTTCTCCTTTTTTCCCATTGTAGTTTCCATTTGTGGGGTTTGTATGTAAGTTTACTCTTAGTTTATGTATATGTATTGATCATGGCGTTGTATACGAGCTATTTTACAAATCTTTATTGGTATTATCCTTGTTTTACTCGTTTTATGTTTGAATTTGAGTTGTTGTAGACATATCCTCTTCGAATCCGGATCCAGGATATTTATCTATCGATACACAAATTGGAGAAATCAATTTGTGGTTGATATTTGCTTTGTTTTGAACTTAAAGCTTATTGTATCGGTTGTTATATGGAGAAATCGTATAGCGATGAATACGATATTTCTCACGACACTGCTCTAGACATAGACAATATTGAGAGAATACATGATGATATTAACGAGTGTTTTAGGTTGCGTACAACTGATTGGTAGATTGTGTATTGGATGGGTATAAGGAAATACAAACCGTGTCGAAGTTTTCTCCTCTCTAAAGAATGTATTTATTTTCTTGTTCATATGTTTTTCTTTTGACTCTTTACTCTCAAACCATTTAAAATCAAGCTTAGATATGTAGAGAATGTCGAACGACATTCTTTCCCTCGAACCAATCCCTGTGGAGACGAAAAAAACCGGGTACTTAATTAATTTTTGCTTGCCGCTTTACCGCGCCAGCAAAATGGCGCTGTTGCCGGGGATTGGTTTTGATATTGAATCGCATTGCAATAAATTCTATATTTCTAAGCGTTGTACATAATTGTCTATATTGTATATATGCTTGTACAAATACTTGTGGTTGTTAGAAATTTTTTGTGTTTTTTCTAAAGCTTTGTTTTTTATTAGCTTTAGGATATATGTTGTGGTTGTTCAAGTTTGATTGTTTCAACAAGAAAATGTTATGGTAGTGTGAAAAGTTTAAAGAAAGTTGGATTGTTATGGTTTGTGTTTATTGCTTTTCTAGAACATAATATGTTTATGAACCTTAGGCTCTGTACAACTTACATATGCCATTCATTCTCTTGCAATTTTTGTTCATTTGTGAATCATTTTAGTTCATAGCCCATTGTGAGAAACCTCAATTGTTTACTAAATGCTTGGATGACTGATAACTTTGTTTAGTTCGTTTGATTCATGCTTAATATTTTGATTATTGTGATTTTGTGGAAGCATTAGAAATGATCAAGGCATTTTTTTATATTGAGCACAACCTTATCCAAAAGTAACCTACCTGTGAGTAATGAGTATTCGTTAACCCCTTTGAGCTTTAACAAATTAGATCTTAATTTGGTGATGAACTTGGTGTGTGTACATAAATTAAAAGTTAAGTTCATCATTGAATTTTATGGGATTCTAAAATATTTTCTTAAAACCTTTGAACTATGTTTTAAATTGATTTCCTTGCTAGAAAAAGCAAGGAGCATTCACTTGAGGTTTGATGGTATTCAAGTTGGGGAGAATGAAAGGAAATGGTAGGTTCCTAAAAATTTTGAAAATTTTTGAACAAGCATAAGAAAATTGTGAATATGAATGTGAAAAACAAAAGAAAAAGTTGTTAGTTTGAAAACAAATAGAGAATGAAAAATAATTGTGCAAAGGAAGTTTGGAAAAGGTGAGCAATAGAGAAAAGAAATTGGTGAATGAAGTTGTAATGTGTAAATACCATGTATAGTGAATGTTTCTTTTGCGTGGCAACTTCGATTAAATAGCCTAAGAAATGACCCTTTGTTGTGAAACCTGACAAAGCTACAACCTTTAATCCGTTAGTGATATATTTTCTTTCATGATTTCATTTATGATTGTTAGATGAATGTATGAATTGAAGTGTTGTTAGCATTGTTTTCAGATGAGTGTAATTGTCCCGCGGTTGCCAACCCGTAAATTTCTTCATCCTTATTCTGAAGAGGAGTGTTAGGTGTGTTTCATTCTTTAACATTTGTATTGCTTTAGAATTTTTTACATGTGTTTTGTGCTTAGACTTTGTTCCATAATCATGGTGTCGTTGTAGTTTAGTGGTAAGCATTGCTTTGCATGTACTTTTGATATTTGTACCATACGTTTGTTTTACGTTTGTAAAGACTTGTTAAGCATGAATTCTTGATAATTGTTTTTGTTTCTTCAAGTTGATTCATTCTTGTTTGAGGACAAACAAGTTTAAGTTGAAGAGAGTTTGATAAGTGCTAAATAGGAGTGATAGTGAGTGTGAATAATTGGCATTTATTGGCTTAATTCAACTAGTAAACTTCAACTTTTGTGCATATGTTGTATAGTTTACATTATAGTGTATATATTGCATATCGTGTAAATATCATTGAGTTTAATTGTTTTTCTCTCATTTTTGTAGGTATACAAGCAGTGATATTTTGTCATTGTCTTATAGAGCTTTGAATAAGCTTTCCAACGCTTCCTACCGCGCGTAAGACGGAGTTACGGTTCAAAAGTTATGGTCGAAACAAATGTTGGTTTGCTGTCATGTTCGCTAAGTGAACACCAAGTTCGCTAGGCGAACAGAAAGTGCTAAAAAGCGTGGAAAACACTGTTTTGGCAGTAGATAAGGCGGCATATGTTCGCTGGGTGAACGGGGCCCCATATTTTCTTAAAAAGTCAATTTTTAGATATTTTTTAGTTTATGTTTTTGCGATCTTTTAACCCCAACTTCATCAAACACATTTTTGGAGTTTAGGGAGCTTTAACAACATCAATGGAGGTTGCGACTTGATGATCCAGGATTAAAGCTTCTTTAATTGGATGACACCACGAGAGATTTTGATTCTTCTCCTTTTTTCCCGTTGTAGTTTCCATTTGTGGGGTTTGTATGTAAGTTGACTCTGAATTTATGTATATATATTGATCATGGCGTTGTATACGAGCTATTTTACAAATCTTTATCGGTGTTATCCTTGTTTTACTCGCTTTATGTTTGGATTTGAGTTACGGTAGACATATCTTCTTCAAATCCGGATCTAGGATATTCATCTATCAATACACAAATTGGAGAAATCGATTTGTGGTTGATATTTGCTTTGTGTTGTACTTAAAGCTTAATGTATCGATTGTTATATGGAGAAATCGTATAACGATAGATACGGTATTTCTCACGACACCGCTCTAGACATAGACGGTATTGAGAGAATACGTGATAATATTGACGTGCGTTTTAGGTTGCGTACAACTGATTGGTAGATTGTGTATTTGATGGGTAGAAGGAAATACTAACTGTGTCGAAGTTTTCTCCTCTCTAAAGAATGTATTTATTTTTTTGTTTATATGTTTTTCTTTTGCCTCTTTAATCTCAAACCATTTAAAACTGAGCTTAGATATGTAGAAATTGTCGAACGACTTTCTTTCCCTCGAACTGATCCCTAAAGAGACGATAAAAACCGGATACTTAATTAATTTTTGCTTGCCGCTTTACCGCACCAACAGTATCTAGGGTGCATTAAGAAAATCTCTTTTTAGTTTCCTCTACATAAACAAGTAGTCTTTGGCTTCTTAATATCATCTCATCACTTTCTCTGCGACTTTCTAGTGTTCCATACATATTTTTACTCTAATATCTTCCTAACATCCCAATTGCAAATCAATGGTAGGCCTTGTGTAGACCTAAGTATACCGTAGGCTTTCAACAACATAAAGATATTGAATATTGAGCATTTCTACCCTATCAAATTTTTTCTTCGGGAATCGGTCTAAATGAAACATATTACCCTTCACAATGGGTGACACATTTGGTGAATAATCTTTCATATGAAACCTCTCTAAGACCTTATTGATATAGGCCTCTTATGATAATCTTATAATTATACGAACTCCGTCTCTTTGAATCTTAATGGCAATGACATAAGAAACATCACCCATATCCTTCGTATCAAAATTCTTAGAGAGAAATTGTTTCACATCATATAGTAAACCATTACCACTGGTAGCAAGTTTAATGTCAACCACATACATAATAAGAAAACAAATTTTACTCCCACTGACCTTATAATATATGCATTGGTCTATAACTATTTTTACGAATCCAAAAGAAGATATGACATCATAAAATTTTCAATACAATTGACGAGGAGTTTGTTTGAATCCATATATGAATTTCTTAAGCTTTAATATCAATATTCATCACCATTAGCGTATAATTTTTCTAGTTGTTTCAGGTAAACTTTTTCTTTTAGATCTCTATTTAAAAATGTCTTTTTCACATCCATTTAGTTTAGTTTCAAGTCAAAATGAGAAACTAAACACTAAAATGATGCAAAGTGAATCCTTTTGAGTGAATTTTTTTCAATATCCAATGAAATACCTACTTATAGTTCGAGGGCCTAGTTTTCTTCTAAAATTATATGTTGTTAGTTTTATCATTTATAGTGTTTTAATGTTTAAGTGTATGTATGTGTCTACTAAACATTTTTTCTACTGATTATAGGGTTAATATCTATTTTGCCCAATCATATAAACAACTTAAAAAAAAAACTCTATGTAAAATAAAGTTTGGGTTCTCTCCCTATCTTATAAAGATTCTTTTATTTTGGCCTCTAAAAAAACTCAGTCATAAAAAATAATGATGTGGTAGGTTTTTTAAATATGATTTGTCAAGTTGACCTTTTTTTTTTAATATATTTTTTAATTAAATCTACGTGACTTTTATTTTTGATTTATTTAAGATTGGAAATTTTAATACCTAAAAAATAAAAAATTTGCAATAAAAGAGAGTTGAACTCACGTCCCTTACCTTCAATGCCTAGTGCTCTGGCGCCTAGGACATTCTTATCTAGTGCTCTGGCGCCTAGATACTAACAAGAATAAACGCTACTCAACTTGCTTTGCACCTGTTATTTATCAAGTTAACGGGGACGTCTTATGGGCCAAAACTAGTGTTGTTGATCTTCAGCTACCACCAATAAAGAGACAGCTTGGAAGGCCAAAGAAAAAAAGGAATAGGGAAGCTGGAGAAATTGTGAGGGATGAGACACACATGAAACAGGAAAAAAATGATATCAAGTGTAGTCATTGCCACAAGGATGGTCACAACAAGGCCACCTGTAAACTACCACAACCACAAGCTCTTCCAAGTCAGGTACAAGAAGGAACAACTCAGGAACCAAAAGTAACAAATGTTTCAAGTCAGGTACAAGAAGGAACAAATCAGAAAGCAGAAGCAACAAATGTTTCAAGTCAGATATAAAAAGGAACAAATTATCCACCATCACCAATTGTTTCAAGTCAGGTACAAGAAGGAACAACTCAGCCACCACCACCAATTGTTACAAGTCAGCCACCACCCAAAACAAACAAAAAAACTTCATAAGGGTGGCAAGCCTATTTCAAGTCAACCTTGATGTTTGTAATGATGTCTGGTCATATTTTGTTATGTCTTTTTGTTATGCCTTTTAATGGCTTATTGATAATGGTCAATCTGTTTTTTTTTGGTATCACATTTTGGAATGTCATTTTCTTATGCCTTTTAATGGCTTATTGACAATGGCCTATCTGTTTTGTTTTTTATCACATTTTGGAATGTTATATTAATGCCTTGTAATGGCCTTTGTTATTGAACCAGCTATGTATCAAACTTTAGATCTGTTAATGAAAATTGAAATGGCATATAATGCCAAATTATCTTACTGAATGGTTTCCATAAAGTCCCTTAATTTTATAATTTGTTGAAAATCGGTCTATTTACTATTCGTACCAATAAGGTCCTTAAGCTGCATTTTTAAGAGGTTAAATTTTGAGACAAATTTATACCAGTTATGTATCACAGATAAAATAGAGAATAATGAAGAAACATTGGTAATGTGTTGAAATAGACACTAACATTATTCATTAAACCAACTTAAGAATACATTGAAAATGTGAAAACATAACATTGAACTACCCTAATTCTAATTGAAATACATTGTTACAAACACAAGGTTCAACCCTAAGCTAAACATCCCAACCACAATGGACATTTTCAGCCATCCTCTAGTGTAGATAATCTCATTCTTCATTTTGTTAATTTTCTTCTTTTGTCTTTCAAGCTTCAAATCTCTTTCATCAACAAACTCATCACCTAACTAATTGAAAAAATTACAACCCTTATCCATGTGATTTCTCTAATTTTTACAACCCCTGAATTTTCTCCCATAGTTGACACTGTTCACATCATTAACGGTTCGAAGAACACTTTCATCTTGGCAAAAACACTCCATTCTCTTATTTCTACGAAGCACAGATCCAGATGTACCATAGCTTTGTCTGTTTGATTTTGAAGCACGACTTGCAATCTTTGACATTGAACCCTAATTTGGAGAAGAAAATGGAAGATGGAGGATGAAAGATGGAAGAAAGAAGATGGTGATTTACTCCTAATTTGGAGAAGAAAATGGATGATGGAGGAAATATCGATGGACACTGTAAATGGAAGATGGAACCCACGAACCCTAGAGCGTTTATAACATAGAAGTTGAATGTTCAATTTACTATTTTCTTACCTGACATGCCACCTTAACCTTAGTTAACGTTTTTTCACACAAACTAACGGTAGGGACCAAATGGTTTAACGGAAGTGAAGTTAAGGGATCATTATGTAATATTTTTTTAGTTCGGGGACCAGAGCGAATGTTCACTCTAAGTGAAGGGACCTAGGGACTAATTATGCCATTAATATACTAATATATTATTAAAATTAATAATATTTTAATTAATAATACTAATGTTAAACAAATTACTTTTCAATTAATACTAACAATATTTCATTAAAATTAATTAAAATGAATAATATTTCATTAATGTTTCTCATATTAACCAATGTTTATCATGTTCATAAATATTCACCACATGCATACAAAAACTATAAAAAAATAGAAATAAAAAAAAGTCAAAAAATTAAAAAAATACTAACATATTCATCCTCTCTCTTAACCCTCTTTCTTACTCCCCAACACAAGAAACTCAAAAAATAAAGAAATCTAGATCTCAAATAAAATGAGAATATGATCAAATCTCTTAGAAAACAAAAACAAATTTCATTCTATTCTTAATTACAAATGATATCTTAATATATCATCTATACGATTTACTATTGTGTTTAAATTTCATTCTTCTGAATCAATTTCAACAAGATTTTTTCATGTAGGAAAAAAAATGGAGTTTGGAGAAACAGAAAAAATAAGTTTAATTCAGACATGGCTCCTCCAACATTATTCTAATTAAATATGTAGTTTCTGATGTGTGGAACTCACAATTCAACTAAAGTTATACATTAGTTGGTCATCACAATCTATATCCACAATAATTATACATTGTTGTGAATTGATGTCGTCAAGAACAAATCAAAATATGAGAAAGACTGAATTTTTTGAACAAACACAAGAAACCCTATTAAATTTTTCAAAAGAGAGAGAAGAAGGAAGAAGAAGAATCAGGATTGGTCATAACTGTTTTACTATTCACTTACTTAGTAAGGGTTCAAAGATTACAAGTGAATAACAACAATTAACTACTCTCTCAATAACCTAAGAGAACTAGTCTATTTATAGACTACTAAGCTAACTAAAGCAACAAGATAACTTAAACAATTGGCCCAATAGGATGTCCCAACTCAACATGCTAACTTAAACAACAAGCTAACATATTTCGACAAGTTAACTAATACATCTGCATGCAAGAATAGACTTCGACTATGACATGCACAACTTCAACTTTGACAGAGTTTGCTACAATAATATCTTATAACCCATAAGCTACAAATCTCCAACTTGGAGAAAATTTTCAACCACGAAACTAACTAGCTGTCATCATGCAGTCCTATCAGCTGCATAAAGTGGAAAAACTTCCTACTTGGCAATGTCTTGGCGATCATATCAACAATATTGTCATCAGTCGAAACCTTCAGCATTTGGACTCCTCCACGCTTGATTATCTCTCTGACGATGTGCAACCTCACATTGATGTGCTTAGTTTGCTCATGATAGGTTGAATTCTTTGACAGGTGTATTGCACTTTGACTATCACATTTAACAGTGATAACTCGACCTTGATGTTTCATCTCCTTATCAAAACCTTCAAGCCGTAATGCTTCTTTCACGGCTTTAGTGTGGGCAATATATTCCGCTTCAGTGGTTGATAAGGCAACAACCTTTTGAAGAATTGTTTTTCAATTGATTGTCGTGCCAAACATAATGAATATATATATTCAGAAATAGATTTTCTAGAATCCATACAACCTGCATAATCAGAGTTGACAAATCCTTTGATTTTGACTTTGCTATCATCGCCACAGACTCCACCATAAATCAGGACTATGCTCGGAGACTCATTAATGTACCTTAAAATCTCAAGCAGTGGTAGTCGGTACCTGTATGATCACGATGCACATAATAAAAAATCTGATAAATCAAAGTATGTCGAAAAGATATCAAATTATGATCACGATACACATTACCTATTTGTCTTGTATGTACAATAAAAAATTCACACCAAATTAAACATATTCAACAACTTCACTTAATCAGGACGTTTCCAGAAGATATCAGCAATAATATTTGAATCTTCCATACTTCTAGTCCAGAGCATGTATTTTTCTCTATGAATAAGAGTCAACAACATTTGCATTTTCGTCAATGGACCTCTTTTGCTCGCATTGTACGTAGCTCTAGCATTGAATAGTCACAACAATAATACCATGTTGTTTGTCAATATTCCGGGCCCATGCTAATACTTCAGATTGAGACTCAAATATTTTCCATTTACATCGCATAAAAAGTATACTATCAATATCATATAGAGGCGGAAAAATATTTAAATTAAACTTGTTACATAGAAAACCTATTATGTTAGTGGTGAAGAATTACATAAAATCTGTGTATGAATCTGTAGATGACCTTGCCGATTCCGGACCACACAAATAAAACATTTTTTATGTTTTAAGCATTGTCACCGGAAATTTGATTTATATGCAAAATTTTCAGTATACCGAAAATTTAGAAATTTTCGAAATCCGAAAAATTTTAAATTTGAAGAAGTTTTGGTTTCTCAAAATTTTTGACAATTTCCGATATGGATTTAAGAATTTCCATGGAAATATAGGTATTTTTAAAATTTCTGATATTTTCACTGAAAATTTTCAAATGTCCGACATTTATGCGAGAACTTTTAAAAATGCGAAAAAATAAATATCGAAAATTTTGATTGTACTATCTAAATTTTTGTTTTTAATATGTTAGTAAGAATGAACATTAAAAAAATAAATAAAATAAAATATAGTTGGTAAATAATAGTAGAGACATTTTCGAAAATTTAAAATTCCGACAGATAACGGATATAAGTAAGTAGGGACGGCAAGTTAAATTCTAACAAAAAAAATTAAAAATTAAAATAAAGTTAATCCAATAATTGGGCTTCAAAAAAAAAGTAAAGCCCTTCTATTTATCGCTGAACAGTTATAACAAAATCTAGAGAATTTTGGGTCTCTATAGAACTCTAGAATGTTTCAGAATTTTCAAGACACCTTGACAAAATGAATCAACTAACAGCATTTTCTCGATAATACAAGACTATTCCTCATCTCCTTTGAATCAACTAACAGCACTTTCTCGTTAATACAAGACTATTCCTCATCTCCTTTAAATATCCCGAGCCTTTGGACAATAATAATGTCATTCATATGCTAAGCATTGATATCTATTCTATTCGCTTACAATTCTAAATTTACAGAGTTCTCAACTACATTGAAAATGTCTTTGATTCCAAGTTTCTTTGGTGGCCGAAGGAGCAATGTATACGATCCATTCTCTCTCGAAGTTTGGGATCCCTTGAAGGATTTTCCATTTCCAGGTTCTGCACTTTCTGCTTCATTCCCTCGGGAGAATTCTGCTTTTGTGAGCACCCGAGTTGACTGGAAGGAAACACCAGAAGCGCACGTGTTCAAGGCTGATCTGCCTGGACTGAAGAAGGAGGAAGTTAAAGTTGAAGTTGAAGATAATAGGGTTCTACAGATAAGCGGAGAGAGAAGCGTCGAGAAAGAAGATAAGAACGATGAATGGCATCGCGTGGAGCGTAGCAGTGGAAAGTTCTTGAGGAGGTTCAGATTGCCTGAGAATACCAAAATAGATCAAGTGAAAGCTTCCATGGAGAATGGTGTTCTCACTGTCACCGTTCCAAAAGAAGAAGTCAAGAAGCCTGAGGTTAAGTCTATTGAGATTTCTGGTTAAACTTAGACTGAGCTCGGTTACTCTGTTGCTTTAAGTTGTGTACTTGTTTTGTCTTGATAATAATTTGTAATGCTTACGTTTTGTGATTTGTGTGTAAGAGATATATGATGATGTAATATGTGTAATGTTAATGTATAAATAAATTCTAAAAGGATTATATTTTACAGGTTCGAAGATTGTAGAACAGATGAAGATCAACAGTAAAATATTACTTCTTTGACGTTATCCAAGATAAATGGCAGCAGAGTCGACACAAAGTTGGTGGTACTCCTATTACCACTTGCAGAACCAGAATCAGAATTTTCGACTTCACTTATGTAGTATCGAGCGCGGAAAGATAGCAAGTGTTCCCCGATTTTAGCCACTATGATAACAACTAAAAAGTTAAAGTTAGCTATGTCATACCTTCCGAATTGCATCAATCTCATAAAGCAAAATCTGACTGAACTGACCCTCACTTACTCCATCTCTGATAAGCAGAAATTAACAATGCAAAATAAATCATATATAAAATTAAAACAAGTTATAATATATACATATACATAAATATACATCATATATCATTTAGGCACCACGCTCGATAGTACATAAGTGAAGTCGAAAATTCTGATTCTGGTTCTGCAAGTGGTAATAGGAGTACCACCAACTTTGTGTCGACTCTGCTGCCATTTATCTTGAATAACGTCAAAGAAATAATATTTTACTGTTGATCTTGATTTGTCCTACAATCTTCGAGGATAGATTTGGGAGTTCGGATATTCATAATGCATTTTTTGGATATATAACTTATGGTTACAGGTCATGTTTGGCATCATAGGTGGATGACCGATATTTTGTTTAAATATGGGTTAGAACTACTAGACAGCTTTTGGATACAGAACAAGTGGCCACCATGCGTTTTGATAAATATTTTGAAGTTATCATCAAAGGATGTCTTCCATACTCGTTGCTTTAACCTTCTGTTAAAATACGTGTTATTATTATTTCTTAAAAGAAATATTACTTCTTAATATGCGTTTTTCAAATGAATGAGTTTTTGAGGCATTTTTTCGGATGTGCACATCCGGACAAGTTTACGCTCAATATGTACTGATTTACACATCCAGAAGACGCGTAACTTGTCATTCCGGACTTGCACATCTGGAACAAAACAACGTTTTTAAAAAAAAATGGTGCGTTCGGATGTGACATCCGAAAACTGAGGAAAAACGAAATTTCGCGTGGTGTCTAAGAAACATGGGTGGTGTATTAAGAAATCACCAAATTTTAAAGCATAGTAAGTTTGGCTTCGCCATTCACCTTCTCTTTGAATTTTCCTAACAAAATAATTTGGTTATGTAATACTTCATATTGTGAGTTGGTAGACAAATATGATTATGCATTTGGTATTGCTAATTGATTAGTAATAAAAACGTGTGTTGCCTCACTATGTTTCAAACAGGATTGAAAATATGTATCTCACCCAAATGGCTCGACTAGAGTGATAAAATCAATTGGTGAGAAAAATCTCTCTTAATTATTAATAATGACGGATTAATAATGAGTTTTGTTATGAATAATAGTAAATAGATGTGGATGTTCATTTACCCAACTTTCTGTATTCCTTAACTCCTATGAGTTAATTTCCTAAGCTTTGTGTATTCCTTAAGTTAATGGTTATTTATTGGACATGTACTATAAATATGGTTCATGTTGCAATGCTAAGTGAACTTGAGGTGAATAATATAATATTACTTTTCTTCTTCTCTTTGCCTACTTCATCTCTATATCATTTTGTTTAATTTCATAACACGCTATCAGCACGAAACTCTACCATATGAATGTTAACTAATTGTCTAAGAAGTGATACAAATAACTTGATAATGAAAGTCTGACTATATGAAGCTCCAAGATTTAGAAGGTAACATTATTATTTTTTGTTTCATAATATATATTTCTAATTCTGCCTATTATGTATCGATATTAATTAGAAGAAAAAAATCAACAATAATTTTCACGAATCCCAGAAGGATTGGATGAATAATGTTAAAATATCTCTGAAAGATTATAAAATAATGTTTTTTTATATAGTTCTTGAAGAACTTAACAAATATCCTTGAAGGATAGAAAAATAATAATTTATTATATAGTTTCTAAAGAATTTATCAAGCATCTCTGAATGAGAGCAACATAATAATTTAATATATAGTTCCCGAAGAACTTATCAAGTATCCCTGAAGGATAACAAAATAATAATTTATTATATAGTTTCTAAAGAACTAATCAAGATCCCTGAATGTTAGAAATATAATAATTTATATCATTTTTGAAGAACTTATAATGCATCTCCGGAGGATTGCACAAAACATGTTTATCTTTATCATTGTTTGAAGATCTATGATCTACCTCTCGAAAAAATTATATATATTATTAAGGATCTCTAGAGGATTATTCAAAGAATGAATTACTTTTATTCATTCACCAAAGAATGGTTATCCATTGATGATTGATAAGAAAATAATTATTATGTCTCCATTGATCAGAAAAGTATCAATGCCGATTTTAATGGATCTTAGAAAAATTGACAATCATAGAATGATTGAATGAATAATATTAATAATTGTAAATTCATTAAGATTGAATATATTTTATAAATTTGATATTTGAAACACACAAAATATGAATATGAAGATATTTATTCGCATTAAGCCAACAAGTTAATATAAGATAATTCTCCCCTTAACTTACAAATTATTTTAGGTTAATAACCTATTATATCTCATATAAGTAAAATTTTGGATGTGTTATAATTATTCAATTGATCTAATATAATACGCTAATATGAGTTTTTAAAGAATTTTGAGAAAAGTTATTTTATATGAATCCCATACTTGAGGATATATCTTGATCCAATAAGTGAATACTTGTTTGAAGTCCAACAGGCTGATTATCAATTGATAAATTAATTTTCTCAATATTAGGGGGAGAGAATAAGCAGCTGAAAGTGTGAACCAGAAGTTCAAATTAACAATTTGAAATAAAATATTATAATATCATTTTGATCCTCGAAGTTCAAAACACAATTCATTTGCAAAGTTTATGAAAAAAATTATCAGTTGCTAATACTCCACTCAAAGTGGATTCGCCTATTAGACAATCTAATATTGCAAATGAGTTATAATCGCGCCTGAAGTGTGGTAGGAAAGTCGATTCCAATGTTAAAAGTTCTCTACCTAGAAAAGAAACTAAAGTTAAAGATGACCCAAGTGAGGATATGAAAACTCTAAGAGCACTTTGACATAATTTAATTTTGAGTTCCAGAAGAACTAACCAGGTACCTGAAATTTATGAAAATTAAGAGATCTCGATAAATTATGTCATGAATGGAATATGATGGAACCAAAATAAAGTCAATGTTGACAATGTCTTTGTATACAATATAGCGCTAAAGATAATAAATAATAATGAGGATCATGAGTCAAAGTCTATCAAAGATTGTAGACAAAGTGAGAATGGGTCAATATGAACATATTCAATTGAAGAAAACTTAAACTCACTTTACAAGTGACTCGATTTTTGGACTAATATTCCGAACACCTCAATGAGTAAAATCAATTGGATATAAATGACTTTTTTTTGTGAAGAAGCAAAATAAGAATGGTGAAATTGTGAGATACAAAGCTCGAGTCGTTGTTTAATAATCTTCACAAAGATCTAAGATTTATTTTGTTGAAACATATCCACCTGCAATGGATGCAATTCAATTCTTGATATTTAATTAAGTTTGTAGCACATGAAGTGCTTAATTTGCACATGACGGATGTTGTAACAGCTTATCTGTATGGTTCACTTGATAAGTTAAATTTACATGAAACTCCTTGAAGGGTTCAATATACCAGATGCACACAACTCTTAGTCTTGAAAAAGCTACTCCATAAGATTGAACAAGTCTCTCTATGGGCTGAAATAATCTGGACGAATATGGTATAATCGTTTCAGTGAATATTTTCTAAGAGAGGGATATACAAATAACTCTATTTGTCCTTGTATTTTTATAAAAAGATCATGAAAGGAATTTGTAATAATAGCTGTCTATGTGGATGTTATAAATATTATTGGAACTCCTGAAGAGCTTCCAAAAGCTATGAATTGTTTAAAGAAAGAGTTTGAGATGAAGGACCTATGAAAGACAAAATTATGTCTAGGTTTGCAAATTGAACATTTGGACAAAAGAATATTTCTACATCAAGAAGGTATATAGAAAAGGTGTTAAAACACTTCTATATGGACAAATGTCACCCGTTGTCTACTCCAATGGTTGTTAGATCATTAGATGTGGAGAAAGATCCTTTCAGACCTCGAGAAAAGGAGGAAGAGTTGCTTGGTCCTGAAGTACCATATCTTAGTGCAATTGGAGCACTAATATACCTGGCTAATTATACACGTCCTGATATATCATTTGCTCTCAATCTTTTAGCAAGATACAATTCTTTACCTACACAAAGACATTGGAGTGGAGTTAAACATATACTTCGTTACCTTAGAGGTACAATAGACATGGTTTTGTTTTATACCAAAGTATCCCAGATTCGAATTAACAGGTTATGCAGATGCAGGTTACTTGTCAGATCCTCATAATGGTAGATCACAAATAGGTTATTTGCTTACATGTGGAGGTACAACTATTTCATGGAGATCGGTGAAACAAACCATAACAATAACATCATCTAATCATGTAAAACTTTTAGCATTACATGTGGCAAGTCGAGAATACATTTAGTTGAGATCCTAATGCAACACATACAAAATACTTGTGGTTTATCTTCTGAAAAATTAAATACAACGACCATATATGAAGATAATATTGCATGCATCTCTCAATTAAAAGATTGTTACATTAAAGGAGACTGAACAAAACGCATTTCTCCAAAGTTATTTTTTCTACTCATGATCTTCAAAAGAGTGGTGATATAAGCATCCAACAAATTTGTTCATGTGATAATCTTGCAAACCTTTTCACAGAGTCACTCCCAAGTAGAACTTTTAATCAACCAGTACAAAAGATTGATCTTCATTGTCTAAGAAATGATCGTTCAGCTGAGGGGGAGAAATGAATTTACTTTAAAAGGATATTGTACTCTTTTTCCTTCACTAGATTTTTTCCCACTGGGTTTTTTCTAGTAAGGTTTTAACGAGGCATATCCTCAATGAACATTCAAGGGGGAGTGTTATGAATAATAGTAAATAGATGTGGATGTTCATTTACCAAACTTTTTGTATTCATTAACTCCTATGAGTTAATTTCCTAAGCTTTGTGTATTTCTTAAGTTAATGGTTATTTATTGGACATGTACTATAAATATGGTCCATGTTGCAATGCTAAGTGAACTTGAGGTGAATAATATAATATTACTTTTCTTCTTCTCTTTGTTTACTTCATCTCTATATCATTTTGTTTAATTTCATAACAAGTTTTATTTTTTTTTTAAATTATTTTATAAATTAATTTTTCAAATATATGATCATTTTATTTTTAAAAATTATTTTAAAATTATATAATAATACAAAGTTGTCATTAATAAAACAAGTGTTCTCTTTTTTAATTTTCAAAACTAAAGATTAAAATTTTTAAAATTTATTATAATTTTTTTAATTTTTAAAATTTTTAAATAGAGAATGAATTTTAAAATTAATATTTTAAAATTAGATTATTAAATAAATTTTATTATTTTTAAATTTTAAAAATATTAAAAAAACAGTTTTATAAAAAAAATTAAGTTAAACAGATCCTAAATCTTTTTGCTATATATTATCTAAATTTTTTTTATTTTTTTTAGATTGGAAATATGATAATTTTTTAAAATTAATATAAGTAAAATAAAATTTAATTAAAAAATATTAATATGAATAATATATTGATTTGTTGCTTCAACGGGAAAAAGAGCGGGAGATATTCATGATATTATCTTATAGTTTTATAGAAACTAAATAAGAGCAGAGAACCTTATTATTAAATTGGAGTTAATTACTTGTAATTATTGATTGAGAGAAAATGAAAGATTTCTTATATATATGAAAAGTCTTAAATAGAAAGTCACTTGAATTAGGAAGATGAATTGAACATCGTGGGATTGATATTCTTATAAGATTTATTGTTCTAATTCAACATAGTGGATTTCCTTTTTTGGGTAGAGTGCTCCCAGACGTAAATGTGGTTTCATCGAACTGGATTATTAATTCTTTGTGTTATTTATTGCTTTTCTGATTCATCATCTTGAATAAGTTAAAATGTCATAACTTAGTTGTGTAACTGGTTTATACTTTCTGATATAAAATGTCCGAGACATCGTGTCTGAAATCTATCCTTAGAATTTGTTATCTGCTATAAATTAGTTGTACATGTGTTCCTAAGCATCAGGTCCAACATCTGTCTTTCTAAGAACAAAATTTCAAATGACGTATAAGATGTCATGACATTATACTGTAACAACATAAGTGGTATTAATATTTCAAAGAATCATGTTCAACACAGTCGAACCAAGCACATTGAAATTTGACATCATTTCATCATGAATTTATGGAAGATAAAACTGTAAACCTTGAGCATGTAGTAATTGAAAATTAATTAGGTGAAATATTCACTAAAACTTTAGATGCAGCTTATCAGTTTGAAAGCTAGGGGCGCTCTTGGTATTTACATATGTGAGAATTTAAAGCAATAATTTAGGGAGGCATGCATGAATAGAGAGATACTCTATCTCTCTCTCTCTCTCTCTCTCTCTCTCTCTCTCTTATGATCATTGTTGCATGTGAAAAAGGTTGATTATTCCTATTTCAATTTTTTCTCATAATTGCTCCATTTTTACAAGGAAGAAAAATCTACATCTCCCTCTATTGTTCTCACAAAGTTGTTCATTCACTTTTCTCTTAAATTCTTCAATCTCTTACAAATATGAGTCAAACATATGAAGAAGTCGAGACTAATGAATCTGTTTCAAATTCTAATGAGGTAAGAATGCTTGGAGTCAAGTTAGGGAAGAAAGTTGCAACAAAGAAATATAGGGTTCCTGAGTCAAGCAGCAAGTTTGACGAACAAGATGTTGTGCCTCTTCGGATGATTGTCCCAGCTGATGTCTTAAATAAAAGAGCAAAGAAGGCTTACTCGGAGAAGAATGAAACAAAGGTAAGTCCCTTTGAAAAACAAACTTATGTGCATACTCAGAAGCCTGTGGATTCTGTGAATATAGACTCCGTGGCTAATAAAGTTGATACCTCTCTTACTCAGAATACTAGAAAATTTACTGAAGTCATGATTAACTCACATGGTGAAACATCTGATGAACCATTTGTGACTGGGAAAGAGAAAACTCCAAAAAGGAAGTCCGTGACAAAGAAAAGAAATGCAAAAGGAAAAGTTGTTGAGAAGAAGTCCTTGAAAAGAAAGCTTGTACAATCAAATGATTCTGACATAGATGTTGATGAATACTGGTTGATTTGGCTATCGTCAAGTGGTTTGTTCTAGACACAATTGTTTCAGTTTTATTATGATTGGACCTTGTATATGGGCTTGAAATGTTCTTTGTGTTGTTGGTTCTGTAATGGCTGAAGGTGGCGAGAAACACAAGAAATGAGGGTTTGAATTGGATTTCTAAAAATTAAATCTTTTTCAAAACCAACTCAACAAGCAATAACACGAACAATAAAAATAAAAAGTTATTTTTAAAGTGGTTCGCTGTTAACAAACCTATCTCCAGTCCACCCTACCAAGGTGATTTTTCCTTCTCAATAAGGACTTAATCCACTATAACTGAAACTGATTATAGACACCACAAAGACAATCGTCTTTGTCTTCTCGAGTATATCTGACTAAACCCTAGTCACTCAAGGAAACCACTCAAACAAGATTGAGATTTACAAGATGTGTTTACAAAGAATGCTTCTTAGAAAGAAGATTAAAACAAGTTAATACAATGAAAATCTCACACAAATAACGAGCAAAAATTCTTTGTGTGTTTACAGAGAATATACATAAAAATAATATTTAACTTCAGTAAGTGTGTATGTTCAATAGCGTAAGTAATGTAATAACAACTAGCATGAGCATTAGCTACTTCTTCAAATCATCTAAGTCTTCTTTATATAGGCAGATAAAAGATCCGTTGGAGGGTAGGGTTGGAATTACAAATAGCAACTGTCTCTTTCATAACGTTTTACAAATGGGAGGCAAAATGGTACAATAATACTATCATTCGCCCACAAAGTCAGGGTGGTGGAGAGACAGATGATCTTGTACTATGTACGATTTTCCTAACGCAAAACCTTTTGACCTTTTCTTCTAATCTTCAGAGGCTTCTGATAAAAAGACGTTGAAGCATGCTTTAAAGGATCAAGAGACTTGTTGAGAGAATCTTCAGAACCTTGGTCTTCAGAGTCTTGACACAGTTCCTCAAAACCTGGTCTTTAGAGTCTTCAGATCTTGTTCTTCAGAATTTTTAGAACTTGAGCGCAGTATCTTGAAGGTAGACAATCTTTCTGAGGCTCTTCAATCAGAGTCATAGTCAAAAGCTTTAGCATAAACATTCTTCAAAACCGTTGTCTAAGAATTTTTTAGAACTTGACAATATCTTGTAAAGCACTTGCATCTCTTCAGAGTCAGAGTGTGTTGATTCAGAGTTTGATGACGTCACACGTCAAAGCTTCGGAGTCATAACTTGTTAAGCAAAAGCTACACACTAGACACAAAATCATTAGTGCACAAAATTATTCTCTAACAAACAATGTATTGTTATCATCAAAATTAAAGGCCAGATGCAGAACCAAATCTTGTTCTAACAATCTCTTCCTTTTTTATGATGATAAAACATTTATTTTGATGAACAATTTTTACTTGGTTTAATCACATAAAAACATCAGAGTTAGTTTTGTAAGCTCCCATTAAATTTTATATTGCTAAAAATTATTTTTCAGCTTAAAATGTCAGAGTTAGGTTTGTAAGCTCCCCCTGAATTTAAGACTTAAAATAATCTTAACACATAAAATTTTTAAAAACAACATGAAAGAAATAACTTCCCATTAGGCTGAAGCCTGGTTGTTACTATTTTCTCTTTAGACAGAAGCCTGGTTACTCTCTTCCCACAAGGCAAAATCCTGGTTGAAATTGTTGAGGTAACTACCCAGAATGCAACAACATGGGTACAAAGGTATTTCCTTCAGAGTTCATTGCTTGAGTGTCAGAAGGTATGGTTTCCATATCCTGGTTTCAGATGCCAGATTGTGTAACTTGATTTTGGTGGAAATCAGAACTTGTTCAGGGTACAGGTTTCAAAACCATGTCTTGTTCAGAGCATGTAACCTTCTAGTATATACGCTTGGTTTATATGTACCTGGTTCACTTTTGATTAACAGAACACTTGGTTCCTTAAACAAAATTCAGAATCCTACGAACTCTGTTAAGTTAGGATGGAACCTGAAACACTTGGTTAAAATGATGAACTATCACAAAGTTCTCAGAAAGAATAACAAGTTAGAAAAATTGTTAGAAATATGTTTGGATTTTCAGAGTGGAAATTAGATATATCAAAATCAATCACTCTTTATCCCCCTTTGTCATCATTCAAAAAGAAGTAAAAAGACAAAGTAAACCAAACAAACTTTATTTCATTAATAAGATAGGCAGGTACATAAATGAAACTAAAAGAGATACACCACAAAGATAAGACAAAGTTTTAAAAACTAAGTTTTAAGAAGGTTTAGGTAGTCTTGATAAGATCTCTCAAAGTAGCCCTTCAATCTTTGATGTCTTTTCCTTCACTTTAGAGTTCTCTGGGACCAGATGGTCTAACTTCTTCAAGATGTACTCCTCAAAATCAAGAGTCTTCTTAGCACCAAAAACATTAGCAACCTCAAGAGAAGTTTCAGAAAAAACCATTGTAGTTTGAACAGGAGACGGAGGAGGAATCACTTCTGGAGCAGGGAGCAGAAGAGTGGTAGGAACCTTCTGAAGTTGAGGTTCAACAATACTAGAGAGTCTAACATGGAAGTTCCTCTTAGCTTCCTTCAGCCAAGAAAATTCCAGCTCTTTAGAACTAACCTCTATCCATCTTCTGAAGTCGTTGGTCAGATCACACACTTCAGAGAGGTTTGCATTATATTTGCAAGCCTCAATGAGAGCCTGAGTACGCCAGCAACAATTACAGCAAAATGTGCAAGCATATCTTCTGAGGGAGTTAGACAGATGTTTGTTTGAGCAAAAGACATAGCTGAGTATGGGCGAGAAGTCCTTTTAGGAGCTGCAAATACTTCGACCTCTGATGTAAACTGTCTGACTAAATTATTAGTTTCTTCAGGGTTAGGGTCAGAAAGAATCTTAGTATCAGAGGAAATGGTAATGGTAAGGTCAGAGGAATCAGGGGTGAAAGGCCCGTTGTTCCTGATTCCTTCCATGAACTCATCAAGGGTAGGTTTATCATAGATAGGTTGATAAGGTGGGGTTGGTGGAAAGGGTGTGTCTTCTGGAAAGACACGAACTATAGGCATAGGAAAAGTGATATAAAAGGGAGTGGATAAGTTAGAATCTGAGGGGTGGCTATTTGTATCAATGGGTTTAGGTGAAGTGGGGTAGTTACAAAAGTGGTAGAGATGGTTATAATGGGTTGTTAAGTGGTTGCGATGATGTTTGATTTTGTGTAGGTTGGGTTAGGTATGGGGAGTGAGATAGAAATGGATGGTGTGGATGTTGTTATGGTTGGTTCAGAAACACTGGACATTCTAGGAGGAGGGGTGGTTATGGTTACAAAAGGAATTATTGATGGTGAGGATGTTTGAGGAGGAACCGATGAAGTAGTCATAACAAAACTTACAGAGAAGAAAGGAGTCTCAGTCAAAGGAGACTTATCATGATTCCCAGAAGGAGTTACTTTAGAAGATCTAGCACCTTCAGATTCTCCTTCAGGTCTCATAGTGTATGCCAGCATGCTAGGTCCAGAAGTTCTAGTAACTTTGGTGGGAGTTTTGGAAGATTCATAAGTTTCCTCACCAGAAGATTTAGACTTCCTTTTTCTTCTTATAGAGTATGTATCAAAGATGTTTTATGGAAGATTCTCAAAATTTAACACATTCTCTTGTTCATCCATTTCCCGACGGATATCATTGTAATGTTACAAAACATCCTTTGGTTCTTCTTGAGTAAACAGTGGATAATCCTCCACAGGCATACTCCTAGAACCAACAGAGGTTCTGTTAAGAAGTTCTGAAGGATTGACAACATTAGAAATCAAGGACATATTCTTCATATTATGTCCATTGAAATTCCTTCCAATGATAAAATCAACTTCCTTTGACATCCCTGCTTCCATCAGCTTTTGAATCAACTTACTTTAAACCAAGATGTCTGAGATCAACCTACCCATAGGTATCCATGTTCTCATCTTAGAACCTCTATTTCTTGTTTCCTTCACCATAAACTTCATATATTTGAAGAGAATAAAGGGGAGATTCATCTTGAAATTACTGGCCAGATAGTACAATATGTATTTCTAATCAACGTTAATGTAATATGGAGCATTTGAATAGGGTCGTGGATGAATACATCCAAGAATAATCTTGAGCTAAATCCTAATATTTTCATGAAGTTTCTTAGGATTAGAAGAGGGTTTTTTATCCGTAAAGATAACTTTGGCAATCTCTTCCATCTTCATCTTCTTCTTAGAAACCATACCAAAACACCAATTTCCAGAACCATCATGTCCTAGAATAGTAGCAATCGATTTTTCAGATAGGAATCTTGTGACCCTGAACATAGGATGTCACTTGAAGAGACGAAGCTTCAGCAAAAATCCAAAATTACTTAACAAGTTGGTCCTAAAAGTGTCCTTTGATACATTCAAAGTAACCTTCCCGTCTTTGAAATCTAGCAGTTTCTATCAGACCATATCCATTTGCTTTGAGATTATCAAAGTCCACCAATAATTCACTTAGAACAGATAGTTCTTCAACTAGAGTTGACAACGTGAGTTCTTAAAGACCTTCAAGTTTTTGCTCTTGTTGCTGAGATTGTTAAGCAAATGATTATTATTGTTGGGAAGCCATTAATGAAGAGATAGCAGTTTTAAGGTTTGAGAACTTTTGGTTTGAAAATAAGAAAGTGTGGGGAGTGAAAAATAATGAAGGTGTGTGAAGTAAGTTTAAATAGAAATTTTGCAATCATAACAAAAATAAATAATAATGACAAAGGAGTAAAGCGAGAAGATTCTAACCTAATCCAAAGGTTAATGATTTAACCTAGTGTGTCACACAGACGTTAGAAAGCAGTTCAGTTTTCTAAGACAGTTGTCTTTCAAAACCGTCTCATTATCCAAGACTGATTGATAGTTATTAAATGCAAAAACTGTTTAGTATCCATAAAGCAGATTTGTCTAGCCAAACAAATTCTGACTGGATACATCTGAAATTATGAAACCTTCTCACTTTAGAAGACTCACACGTTCAGAACCAAAACTAATCTCAGAGTCTCATTTAATCATTCTGAGAGTTTAACATTCTGAGAACATCTTTTTTCATTCTGGACACAATTTCATTTTCAAATTTTTCAGAATGAAAATGAATCTATCTTCAGCAAGGGGTTTTCTAAATATATTATCCCATTGATGGTTTGTATCAATTAATTTTAGATTTAAAATTCCCTTAAGAACATAGTAACGTATAAAATGATGTTTTATCTCAATATGTTTGGCTCTAGAATGCAAAATGGGATTCTTAGATAAACAAATAGCAAAAGTATTATCATAGAGTATAGGAATCTTATTCTCATATA
Source organism: Lathyrus tuberosus (assembly GCA_022829125.1). NCBI lineage: Eukaryota > Viridiplantae > Streptophyta > Magnoliopsida > Fabales > Fabaceae > Lathyrus > Lathyrus tuberosus. Next base: position 7,331,824 of record JALAZF010000093.1, read on the forward strand.
TCTGGAAATCTTCTAGCCGATTTTTCATCCAGGGCTTCTAAGTGTTGCATCCAGAGGCTGCAATGTATTCATCTTCAGCAGTTGATAATGCTATTGTTGATTGCCTTTTCCTGGACCATGAGATCAGGTTATCTCCCAAAAAATGACAGCTTCCAAAAGTTCTTTTCCTCTCAAGTTTATCTCCATCATAACCAGCATCACAATAACCCACAAGCTTGTAATCATTAGATTTTTTATAACACATGCCAAGATTAATCGTACTTTTCAGATACTGAAGATCCTCTTAACAGCTGTTAAGTGGGACTCTCTAGGATCTAATTGGAAGTGAGCACTCAGACAGACACTAAACAAAATATCAGGTCTAAAAGCAGTCAAATATAAGAAAGATCCAATCATACCTCTGTAAAGCTTATGATCTACCTTAACACTTATCTCATCCTCACTACTACGGAAAACATATACAACAACGGTTGGAAAAGGGATAACATCACGTGTGACCTACCGTTGTTACGTAGGGTGTGGTTGTATATACACTACATACAATCATGGTCTTATGACCATTGTAGAAAACCTAAAAACGCGCTATATATGATCACTGTTGCACTAACTAACCGTTGTAATATATAAAGGTCCCAGGTTCGATTCTCACCAGTGTATCTTTTGGTATAATATATTATTCTGGACAGTGTTCACTATACAACTACGGTTATATACTACAACCGTCGTTAAATAATATTCTTTTTTTAAAACCATTTTTCTGCATTTTGAAATTTTTCCATTTTATAACCTATATTTTTTTTGAACCATATCAGAACAGAAACAATAATTATATCATAATGAAGTACTGCACTGTATTAAATCGATCAAATTCATATATTTTATTAAGAACCAAATATCTTATATGTATTACCTCAAATGAAAAATGGCACAAAACAGCCTACAAACTTTATATAACATCACATAATTGTATCTTATAGTGTTTTGTTTCTTTGTCTTTTGGTGTCTTGTCTCTTGGTGTATTTACTTTAAACACCTACAATTTCAAATAATCATACTTGTTAGTAAATATACTTAGAAATAATGACTTACATTAATTAAATTATGATTAAAGAATAAAATACTAATTACTTGTTAATTTTTCCATATGTCTTCATTATGATCGATACGAATAGCATGCACATCATCTCTATCAACTTCATCATAAGTGGTGGGCACTTTTGTTATGTTAGAAGGAACAAAAGGAATGTCAAAACTTTCATCACTACTAAGAATGTCTTTTCCTCGGAGAACGATTGACCATTTCCCCGATGTGTTCGAAGGGTCGGTCACATAGAAAACTTGTTTTGCTTGTGAAGCCATGATGAATGGTTCGGTCATATAATTTGCCTTGCCAAGGTCAACCCAGGTGAATCCCAAGTCATCAGTTTGTACATCATTAGTATTATTGGAAACCCACTTGCATTTAAATAAAGACACTTTGAAGATAACATAATCAATCTCCCAAATCTCCTCAATGACACCATAAAATGCACTAGTTGCCAATATTGGATGCTTATCTTTCGAACTAGAGAAATACATGGATTTCGCCTCAACCATAATCCCACTATTTTGCATTGCACTACGACCATCTTTTGATTTTGTATAAAAGGTATGATAACCAATGTCATATGCAGTCCAAGTTATCACATTAAATTTTAGCAAGAACGACAACCATTTAATTGTCTCAAATGCAATATGATCTTTTGGTATCCTTTTATTAAACCAATCTAGGAATTTCTTGTTATGCTCGATCAACAACAACTTGTCACTCATTCGTGGATATCTTTTCTTCAAAAGTCTTTTGTGAGTAGCCACGTAAGGTTGAACTTCATCAAGATTATTCAGTATATAGAAATGTGTCTGAATAACTACATCCCGAGCCATTGACTTAACATTTAAACCTTGAATACCTCTACCTTCACTGTCAGCATGACGAGACTTTGGAATTCCTATAGACTCTACTTCAGACAAATAGTTTGTACAAAACTAAATAGCTTCTTCTGTGATGTACCTTTCAACAAATGAAGCTTCCGGTCAGTGATGATTCTTTGTATATCCTTTAAAGATCTTCATGTATCGCTCCATTGGATACATCCACCTTAAATAAACTGGACCACAGATTCTGATTTCTCTAACTAGATGAACAAGTAAGTGAACCATAATGTCAAAAAATGATGGAGGAAAATACATCTCCAATTGACACAAGATTATGGTAGCTTCATCTTCTAATTCATCTAGTTTTTTTGAAATCAAGAACTTTATTACATAAGACATTGAAGAAGAAACACAATCTGGTGAGAGTGACTCTCACATTTTTTGGTAGGATGCCACAGATAGCCACTGGTAGAAGTTGTTGCATCAAGACATGACAATCATGAGATTTCAAATCAATTAACTTGAGATCTTTCATTGATACAGGTTTCTTGATGTTTAATGAGTAACCTTGGGGAACTTTGATACCATGCAAACACTCGTAAAAACTTTTCTTTTCCTTTTTATAAAGAGTGTAACAAGTCGGAGGCAGATAAGTTCTTTTCCCTTTTTCTATTGGAGCCAATTATTTTCGTATACCCATTGCCTCCATATCGAGACGAGATTGCTTACTATCTTTATTCTTTCCTGGAATTTTTAGAAGTGTTCCAATCAAACTATCAAACACATTTTTATCCCCATGCATCACATCAAGACAATGTCTTACATCGAGACTTGACAAATATGGAAGATCAAAGAACACATACCTCCTTTTCCATATATTTTTCTCAACAACTTGCCCTTTTTATTTTCCTCTCTTTACAAGGACAACATTAATGTGCTTCTGTCGTTCATAAACTTCATCCCCGGTTAAAGGATTAGGAGCGATATCAAACTCCTATTCTCTATTAAAGGCCTTCCTCAAGCTACGATAAGAATGATTGGGTTTTAGAAATTTGTGATGCACAAGGTAAACAATCTTTTTTCCAAACTCAAGTTGGTGATAACATGTATCAGATTCACAAATAGGACACACTTTGTGTCCTTTGACACTATATCCAGCCAAATTACCATATGAAGGAAAGTCGTTGATTGTGTAAAATAACATTTCACGCATCTTAAACTTTTCACCAGAATATGCATCATCAACTTCAATGCCTTCCTCCCACAAAAGTCTTATATCTTCAATTAATGGACTTAGATAAACATCTATGTCGTTTCCAGGTTGTCGTGGTCCAAAAATCATCATACTTAACAACATATACTTAGACTTCATACACAACCAAGGAGAAAGGTTGTAAATCGTGAGAAGAACAGTTCACGAAGAATGATTAGTACTCATATTACCAAAGGAGTTCATTCCATCAGTGGCAATCCCAAGCCTAAGGTTTCTTGCCTCAGTGTCAAAATCTGGAAACAACGAATCAATTTTCTTCCATTGCAAAGAATCAGCTACATGGCGTATGTTTCCATCATATTTTCTTTCATCTACATGCCATCTAATATTCTTTGCGTCATCCGCATTAGCAAAAAGTCTCTTGAATCTTAAAATTATTGGCAAGTACCATAACACTTTAGCAGGATTCCTCTTCCTACTAACATTGCCATTGTCATTGTCATCACCATTGTTCTTGTTCAGCTCGTAACGCGATACCCCTCATTTCGGACATTGATCTAAATTTTCAAACTCTTTCCTGTATAATATGCAGTCATTAGGGCATGCATGTACTTTGATATACTCCAAACCCAATGGACTCAATATCTTCCTGGCTTCATAACAACGATCAGGCAAATTGTTATCTTCTGGTAGCATTTGTTTTAGCAAATTAAGCAATTCCGTGAAACTCTTACCTGACCACCCATTTTTTGCTTTCAGATTAAACAATTTTAAAACCACATACAATCGTGTAAAACTTGTGCACCCCTTATATAAAGGGGTTTCCTTATCACTACATAAAGTATCATAAATATGGGCTTTCTTAAAAGAAGATTCTCCAATATCACATAACATATCTTCTAGACAGTCATCCATATATTCATCTTCATCAACTTTGTGACTTTGTGACGCAAGGTTTCGATTTTTTTCCACCTCACCATGTCACGTCCATATTGTATAATTTTGACATATACCATCACAACATAGGTGATGGAATTTCTCATCCTTCGTACCTTTATTTATATTCCCGCAATTAACACAAGGACAATAAAAGATACCATTATTGTTGGGAAGATTTTGATCAACGTATTCAAGGAATTCAATAACTCATTTCTCATATACCAGATCTAATCTATCAGCTTTCATCCAACTACGATCCATAATAAATTCTGAAATTTATATTAAAACAATATTGTGAATGGGACAACAAAATCTAAACCTAAAGCATGTTCAATACAATAATACAACTCAAAATCTTAAGCATATGAACTTTGCAAGAAACATACCACAAAATCCAACAACAAAACATAAAGCATATTCAGTACAATAATACAACTCTTAATCTTAAGCGTATGGAAAAAGCATATGAGATTCGAAATCAAACAAGAGAGTGAAGATTGTGAAGATTATCAAGAATTAGGAAGATAAGGAAGAGAGTGAAGTTTGGACGAAACATACCGTACTTCAAAGAGACCAAGAATGAAGATAGTGAAGATTATCAAGAATGAAGATTCAAATGAACGAAGATTATGAAGATGAAGATTTCGATATCGCTATCGTTGTCGTCTCTAGTTCGCTTGTTCGCTAGTTAGCTTAGGGCATGTTATGAAGGAAATAATGAATTTGTTTTGTTTTAAATTTATCATGAAATACTTTAATCACGGTTGATATTTACAACTGCAGTGAAATGTATATATTATTACAACGGTTATATACAAAATTGTGGTTAAATTTTTTTCAAATTTTTATTTATTTTTGAACTTAAGTGACACGCGCTTTTTGTAATAGGAAAAATGGAAAAAAATGTATTTGCTAGGATTCGAAGCTTGTAACTATTACTGAAATTCTAGTACCAGATATGTGATGTCACACTTAATGTCACAACAACACACTCTGTTATGGACAATAACAAACAACAAGAGAAACACACAGAATTGTTTACCCAGTTCAGTCCAACAACTTAATCTGGGGGCTACCAAGCCAGGGATGAAATTCATTACTTGTAGAATTAATTTACAGACTCAACAACCTAGTTGACAATCTCCTAAACTTAATTTCTACTAATGAACTTTCTACCTAAGAGCCCACTTAGGTATGAGAACACTACTCAATCCCTAAAACCTCTCAAAGATCAAACACTTTGAGAAACACCTTGATCCTACTTCACAGCTTTGATCAAGTTACAAAACTCTCTTGCTTCACAGCTCTAGAGAGGACAGATTACGCTCACCAATTCACTCTTGAATGGTTAACACAATACTCGAACAAAGATAATGCTTAACCTCCAGTAAAAGCTCTCTATCTTCTGTCTATTTTCTGTATCATCTTCCTTTGGTTGATGCGCTTTATATAGCCATCAGAATTGGGCTTGAATCTGCTGCAATATCTGACCTGATTTGTTATTTAAAACTGAATCTTCAAAACAGATTTTATCCCCAAAATCTTTTTAAATCTCAGTCTTTAAACCTCCCTACAAATCTGCATCAAATCTCTATGCAACAGAGAATATCTATCCCAAGATATCCGCATCCAATGGGACTAACAGCTCTCCCAATATCCAGCTAAAATGCAAACCCTAACAACATCACCAAACCTGATGTTATTAATCTTCTGCAGACCTGATGTCACAACATCGCATGTGACATCAGTCATCCAACTTAAACACTTATTGTTATCCAATGTTTTGACTCAATGTTAAGACATCAACATTGAACACTTTGTTTTACCAAAATTCTAGCCAATCCAAGAACCAACAATCTCCCCCTTTGGCTAATTTTGGCTAAAATAATCTCTGCACCATCAGACACTTCAACAGCGGATCAACATGAATATTTTACCAACCTTCGCAGCAGCATTTCTTCATAACAGCTGCACCGACTTCAAACACTAATCAGCAGCATCGACTTCAAACACTAATCAGCATACCAGCAACTGTTCAACAACTCTCCCCCTCAATATATGCATTTCAGCATCACACTAGCTGTACTCCTTAGCCTTGCACAATGACTAATTCTTCTTCTTGGCATTGCAACACCTTGACTAACTCTTGGCTAACTCTCCCCGTTTTTAGCAACAATTGGACAAACCTCAACATGTAAGTCCTACTTACTACAGTTAGTCCAAGCTAGCTCTCATTGTCAGTCTAAAGTCAGGAGTCAAGACAAGACAAATCATAGAACATAAAAACATAAATAGTGCATAAACAGGCACAATATTCAAATTACATATTAGGCACATCAAGTGCAGAATCAAAAAACAGCAAACAAATAAAACTAAACTACTATCTAGAAAAAGCAGCAAGGAAACCAGTCTTCATCAGAGCTGGCACCTCTCCATCATCTTCAGTTTCTGAATTTTCAGTATTGACATTAGCACCTTTATCACCATCACCTTGTTCCAAGGATTTTATCAGCAGTTCTATCTTCATCTTTCTTGTTGTGCTGGTACTAATGACCTCATCAAGATCTTTGCAAGTGGCCTTCCGTTCTTCAAGTAATTCAGCCTTGGTACTCTTTTTGCCACCAGCATCTGATGTTACAACAATGTCTGGAACATGATGTCCAGCAAACAACTTAGGATGCAAGGACAAGGCTGACTCCCTCTTGCAAGCTATATCTGAACTTGTTAAAGTTCCAGGATGTTGCTCCAAGATGATTCCACAAACAAGGGATGGGAATGCTATAGGTAGCTTGATAGCATTTGTTCCAACATGTTTCACCACTTGCTCAAAGATGTAGCTTCCATAGTCAAACTTGATCTTCTTCCCAACAGCATAGATAAACCTACCCAATCCAACAGCTATTGTTGTCTTGTGGTTTGTTGGCACCCAGTTGGCTGCTCCAATTCTGTGAAGATTTGCATACTTGATGCTAAGTTTACTAGCCTTCAACTTCCCTTTTAATGGCCAAACCTTTACCTGACCAGCTGTAATCTCTTTACATATTTCATTATCAGTCATCTCAAGTTCACTATACTCTTCATCATTTCTTCCCAGATACTTGTTGATAGTACTAGGAGAGAAATTAATGCACTTTCCTCTCACATAGACTTTCATGAAATCAATGCTCCTTTTATCAGCAATTTTTCCAGAAATGTTGACAACAAATTCTTTGACAAGACCCTCATAGCACTTAGGAAATTTAGTCACAGTCTTCACCAACCCAGCCTCATTAATCAGCTCAATAATATCCTTCATCTCTAAAGCTTCTTTCCCAAGCTCCGTCTCTAGAGCTAGTCTTCTCTAACATACAAATTTCCACATTGATGCACTGCTGGCATAATGAAAGGAAATGTTGTCAACTGGTACTTCAGGGACTTTGTCAGAGATTCTCTTCAAAATTGTTTTTCTGACAGGTGTGATGTCTTGAACATCATCCTCAACATAAAAGTCAGAATCAGAATCTTCCCTTATCTTCCTCTTTTTGGAGGATGTAGCAATCTTGCTCCAAGGTTTTGTAGGACCAACAACAGATGTCTTTTTCTTCTTGACTTCAGCAGTCATCTTAGGAGAAGATTCCACAGTCTTTCCTTTCTTATTCTTCAATCTTTTGGCAAACCCAGGAACAACATTACCAATTACTTCATTATCAGATAAGTCAACAACATCCACCACATCAGCATCCTTCTTGCCTCTTGGACTAGGGGTAACATCTCTAGCAGGTGATGTTTCAACATCTTGTTCAACAACAACTTCCTCTTCAACATGCGTATCCCTTTCTCTTTCAGCTTCTGCTTCTTCTTCAATCTCAGCATCTTCAATAACTGACATAGCCAATCTGTGGAGATTAGTTTCAGTAGATTGCATGTCACTCTTTTCCCTTTCAGAATGTTCAGCAGGCATTTGCCTCAGTGGTCTAGATATACCATTTATAGGAAGCCCTTTCTCAAAGATCTTATCGACAATCTGACCTAAGCTTTTGTCAACATCTACCCTTTCTTCAACAGTTTGAGAAGTGGATGACCTAGGTGCTGTTTTATCACTAAATAGAACACTAGTAACAAGCTTCTTTGTTTCATTATCTCTAAAGATAGTCGCAGCCCTTTTTGAAACAAGTTTAGAAGGTTTAGATTTACCTGACTCTGGGAGCATCATAGAGATGGGTTCTACATTCAAAGCTTCTTCTACAGTCCCCTCTTCTGTAGAAACCCTAGCTTTATCTCGCGAGGAACTTTGTGAGGCAGATTTCTTTGATGGAGAAGACATCTGTTTTGACATGGTTCCCTTGAAGCAGTATAGGTTCAGAGACAGATGATTCTTCTTGTTGAAGGAGACGAACATTCGGGAGATATGAGCTTTGATGAAACGTGATGTTGCTACAATAAGGAATGATGGTCTAAGGTATGGCGCCTGATTTTGTGTATCCCTTAAAGACCAATCAATGAGTGTCTCCCTCCAAATTAACTTTCCTTTTAAAGATTTAAAAGGATTCACATTAAGAGTAATTAACCCTAATTGACCTTTCAGCAGACTTTCACACTTGTTGTCACAATCTGATGTTACAACATCACCCTTAACATCACCCGATAAGCTGTCCACTTGAGGTACCCATTGATAGCAATTATCTCTGGATCTTATTCCCTTCATCACTACCTCATTCTGCTCATTTGTCACCACACACTCATCTTTGGTGTAGCTGACCTTACACCTTTCATCACACAACTGACTTATGCTAATTAAATTAGCACTCAATCCTTTGACAAGAAGCACATTGTCAAGATCAGGTCCATCATGACACTTCACTTTTCCAACACCTTTCACCACTCCTTTCTCTCCATTTCCAAAGGTAACATCAATTGAGGCGCAAGAATTGACTTCCACCAATTGGTTTTTAAATCCAGTCATGTGTTTTGAACAGCCACTGTCAAAGTACCATCCATCTTTAGCAGAGTGTCTATCTGAAAAGTGAGCCAATAGACATGTAACCTCAGCCTTAGGAACCCACTGTTTAATAACCTTGGGCCTGTTCACCTTCTGTCTGGGTTGAGGGTTAGACTTGGGATAACCATGTAGCTTGAAATAAGAAAACTGCATGTGTCCAAATCTGCCACAGTAAAAGCACCTAACTCTGTCTTTTCTGAAGTGGTTAAACCTTCTGCCACCTTGATGATGATACTGCTGTGGCTGCCACCCATAATGTTGTCTTCTTCTCCCATAGTTTGCCTGTCTCCTGTAGTGAGGATTCTGTCTCTTAGGCTGTCTTCTATGGTGATGTGGCTTCCTTCTTCCATAATAATGAGGCATAACATTATTATATTCAAAGCCATACATGTTTCCCTGATGTTGAGACATCTGATGGAACATGTTCTATTTGAACTTAGAAGCCTGCATGCTCTTATGATATTGGGGAGGCATATACTGACTAGCTCCAGAAACATGTGCCTTCCTTTGATGAGGACCATGAGCATGCCTTTTCCCAACATTTTGAGGTTGTGGATGAGCAATCTGCTTAGGTTTAGGATCTTGTCTCTTTGTGTGATGTTGAGACATAGTTTGAGACATCTCTTTCTTGGTTCCTGAAGTGCTTGCTTCAGCAGATACCTTTTCCTCAACCACAAATCCTCTGCCTGACTTATCTCCAGCAACCTTTTCTGTCTGAAGGATCTTATCAAGTGTGTCTGTACCACAGTTCAGCATCCTAACAGATTTGGTCATATGATCAAGATGAGCTTTGACCAATAAGACTTCATTTTCCAAATCAGCTTTAGCAGTCTCAAGCTGAACAATCTGTTTCTTCTATTTTTCACTTTCTTGATAGATTTCTGCACTCTTCAGACAAAGCTCTTGATAAGTGGATGCTAACTCCTCAAAAGTCAATTCCTCATCACTTGAATCACCATCAGAAACAACTGTTCCAGTTAAAGCTTTGACATGTTTGGCTGACTCTCCTTCACTTTCACTGTCAGAGTCTGACCAAGAAACTGTCATGGCTTTCTTCTGATTCTTCAGGAATGTGGGGCATACTTTCTTAACATGTCCAAAACCTTCACACTCAAAGCATTGAACACCCTTGTCTTGAGCAGTCTTCTTTTCATCCTTCTCCTTAGACTTGCTGATGTCCGAAGCGAAGTTCTTGACATTTGGCTTGAAGTTCTTGTTCATTCTTTTGAACACCTTGTTGAACTGCCTTCCCAACATAGCAATGGCCTGAGATAGATCCTCCTGGGATTCAACACTATTCCCTTTCTCTTTTTGAGCATTTGAAACCAAGGCTATACTCTTTGGCTTCTTTTCAGGTTCTTCCTCATTCAACCCAAGCTCAAAAGTTTGAAGAGATCCAATGAGCTCATCAACCCTCATCTGGATGATGTCTTGTGCTTCTTCAATGGCAGTCACCTTCATCTTGTACCTCTTAGGAAGGGACCTAAGGATTTTCCTTACAAGCTTTTCTTCTGACATCTTTTCTCCAAGAGCACTGGATGCATTGGACAACTCAAGAATACTCATATGAAAGTCATGAATAGTTTCATCTTCCTTCATCTTTAGACTTTCAAACTTTGATGTCAGAAGTTGAAGTCTTGACATCTTAACCTTTGAAGTTCCTTCATGAGTAGTCTTCAGGATGTCCCAAGCTTCCTTGGCAACTTCACAGGTATTGATCTACCTGAATATGTTCTTATCAACTCCATTGAAAATAGCATTTAAAGCTTTGGAATTCCTAAGGGCAAGCTCATCTTCTTCCTTGGACCATTCTTCTTCAGGTTTCAGTTTTGAGCTGCCTTCTTTTTCTTTCCCAGCATCATCTTTCTCAACAACAACATGTGCTTTCCATTCCTTTATGATAGCCTTCTAAGCCATGCTATCCAAGGATTTCAAAATGGTAATCATCCTTGGCTTCCAATAATCATAATTAGAGCCATCCAAAATAGGGGGTCTATTGACAAATCCTCCAACTTCTTTGTCCATCTTTACACCAGAAAGTAACTTCCCTAGATCTCACCCAGAGACAGACAGGATGCCTGCTCTGATACCAATTGAAATTCTGGTACCATATATGTGATGTCACACTTAATGTCACAACAACACACTCTGCTATGGACAATAACAAACAACAAGAGAAACACACATAATTGTTTACCCAGTTCAGTGCAACAACTTAATCTGGGGGCTACCAAGCCAGGGATGAAATTCACTACTTGTAGAATTAATTTACAGACTCAACAACCTAGTTGGCAATCTCCTAAGCTTAATTTCTACTAATGAACTTTCTACCTAAGAGCCCACTTAGGTATGAGAACACTACTCAATCCCTAAAACCTCTCAAAGATCAAACACTTTGAGAAACACCTTGATCCTGCTTCACAGCTTTGATCAAGTTACAAAACTCTCTTGCTTCACAGCTCTAGAGAGGACAGATTACACTCACCAATTCACTCTTGAATGGTTAACACAATACTCGAACAAAGACAATGCTTAACCTCCAGTTAAAGCTCTCTATCTTCTGTCTACTTTCTGTATCATCTTCCTTTGGTTGATGCGCTTTATATAGCCATCAGAATTGGGCTTGGATCCGCTGCAATATCTGACCTGATTTGTTATTTAAAACTTAATCTTCAAAACAGATTTTATCCCCAAAATATTTTTAAATCTCAGTCTTTAAACTTCCCTACAAATCTGCATCAAATCTCTATGCAACAGAGAATATCTATCCCAAGATATCCGCATCCAATGAGACTAACAGCTCTCCCAATATCCAGCTAAAACGCAAACCCTAACAACATCACCAAACCTGATGTTATTAATCTTCTGCAGACCTTATGTCACAACATCGCATGTGACATCAGACATCCAACTTAAACACTTATTATTATCCAATGTTAAGACTCAATGTTAAGACATCAACATTGAACACTTTGTTTTACCAAAATTCTAGCCAATCCAAGAACCAACAATTACTTTATCACCACGGTTATTTATAGCAACCGTGATTAAATACCTTTCATATATATATATATATATATATTGTTCTGGACTGGACCAATGGCTAGAATTGGCCCAATCCGCTTCTGCTCCAGAGCGGCCCAAATTGCCTAAGCCCAATCCACAGAGGGGCAAAAGTGACATTTCTGCCCCTCCACCCGGGCAAGGAACGCAACGTCCCTCCCCGGTTCTGATGCCCGTTACGCACGGCTTCCTCGCTGTGTCTATGCCCGACATAACGGCTAGTTCATGGCAACCTGCCCGTTACAACGGCTAGTTTGGGCAGTTACCTATTCTTTGGGAAAACGGCTAGTTCGCACCGAAAATAGGACGGTTGGCCACGCGCTGGGGGCTCTATATAAACCCTCTCACTTGAGAGGGTCAGGTATCACATTTTTCACCCTAAGCATACACTTTGTACTTGCCCCTTTTTTCTCTGACCCTTTCTTACTTGAGCGTCGGAGTACCTTGCAGGTACACCCCCTCCTCTCCTCATTCTCAAGCCGAGCACGTTGCACGCCTTACGACCAACGATCATCTGGGGACCTCACCTTCTGACGACCAGCTTACGTGGGCCAGTTCGAATACTTCAGATCAGTGGCGCCGTCTGTGGGAACTCCTTGTTTTCCCCTTCTTTCTTTCCTCCTCGGAAACTGAAAGATCAAAACATACTTTCTTTGATCCACCCACGAATGGCCGCTCAGAACTCCGCAAAAGGTGCTGACGCTACGGTTCTTGTCCCCGTCAACAAGATGGACGCTAATGGCAGTTCGTTGTTACTTTCTGATCCCCGTTTCCTTCGTGACGGGGCCACTGCGTCTCCAACTCCTCCTCCCACCGAGCAAGGAGGAAAACAGTAACCGTTGGGGGAACGACGGATTCCTGGCCCCCCTAGCGCCGATCTGGCCATTGCAGCCCTCCTGGACGCTATCAACCGCACGAACCTCCTTATCTTACAGCAAGGGGAAAGGATAGGAGCTCTCGAAGAAGCAGCTCTTCCAAGATCTTCTCCTCCCAAGAGGAAACACCAGAAATCAAGAAGCCCGCCACCCAGGCGTAGGGAAGACCGTATGACGAGGCGTGAGCCTGAACCACTGCGCGTTCACAAGTGCGACCAGATCTCCCCGCGGGATCAGTCACCACTAAGACACAAGAGAACGAAGCAAGATGGGCATTCTCCGCCGGCCAGACCTCGTGACCGGCCACGATCACCCTCACCTCGCAGAGACCGCCGCCGCAAGCGCAGACAACGGTCACCGCCAACTTCAAGTTCGGACAGCGACGACGAGCCTCGCGGCCCGTTGTCCCGCAGGATCCTGGCCACCCGTCTCCCCAAAGGGCTAGAAAAGCCTCCATCTCTAGGGACTTATGATGGAACCACGGACCCAGACGAGCACATAGAAAACATAGATGCTCTTCTGGACTACAGAGGTGTACGAGGAGCCATCAAGTGCCGCCTGTTCCCAACCACGCTCCGGAAGGGAGCAATGACCTGGTACAAACAGCTGCCAGAGGAATCCATCACCTCCTGGAGGCAGCTCGGGAGGATCTTCTCCCGACACTTTACCGCATCACGACGCCATCCAAAGACTGAGGCGTCCCTTGGAGCTGTTGTACAGGGAAGAGATGAACCTCTTCGGGACTACATTGAGTGGTTCAACAAGGAAGCCGTCCAAGTGCCAACGACCGACGAGATGAAGAAGTTCCTGCTCGAGCAGGGATTACGTCCTGGCTCAGACTTCGCGAAAGCCATCGGCCTAGATCCACCAAGGAACCTCAACGCTCTCCTCCACCAAGCCCAGTCGCATATACAGTACGAGGAGAAGGTCGCCGCCCACTCTGTTCGGGCCTCCCGTCACCAAGAAGGTGCCCGGACATCCAGAGCTGAAGAGCCCTCGACATCCCGTCGAGGAGATAAAAGACGCGACGATCGGCCTCGCGATGCACGCGAACAGAAGGGACCTTCTGGACGATTCCATGAATATACCCCCCTCACTACTTCAAGGGAGAAAATCTTGTCCGAATGTGCCAACTCAGAGTTCAAGCAGGCGGGGGTCCGTTTCCCTAAACAACTGCCGGCCAGGCCAGGTGTGGACAAATCTAAGTATTGCCGCTTCCACAAGAGCCACGACCATACGACGGAAGAATGCATCTACCTCAGAGATGCCATAGAGATCCTCATTCGCGACGGCCATCTGAAGCAGTTCGCGAAGAAAAAAGAAGCTCCCCGGCAAGAAACCCAGGAGAGCAAGAAGGCTGCTGAAGAGACTCCGCCCTCCGATGACACCAACGTACAGGTCGCTATGTCTGTGACTCGACCAGAAGACTTCTGTATCCCTGACAGTCTGCCCGCTTCCACGTTCCTCGGCGCTCACAGCCCGTGGGAAACCTTCCCGTCGACCATGGTCATCTTCGGTGGTGGATTCAACAAAATCACGGTTGGTTCGTTCAAGAGGAAGTTCGATCAACTGATCAGCAAGAGCTCCAACGAAGTCACCACGCTGGATGCCACTCGCAAAGGATCCTCTCCCATTTCCTTCTACAAAGAGGAGCTCCTCGGCGGGTCACCGAACTCAAGCATCCCGCTTCTCATCAGGGCAAGGATGGCGAACTTCGACGTTCGCAGGATACTCGTGGACCAGGGCAGTTTAGTTGATATAATATACAACCACCTGTTCGAGACACTGCAGTTGGACGACTCTCACCTTACTCCATACGTTGGATCCGACCTGCAGGGATTCAACGGAGCAGTAACAAGGCCCCGAGGTTACGTAGAGCTCACCGTGACCTTCGGTTCAGGAAAGACAACCCGAGCAATCAAAGCACAGTTTCTGGTAATCGACTACCCGTCACTGTATCAGTGCATTTTTGGAAGGCCAACCCTGGCAGAGTTGATTGCAGTGCCTTCCACCGTACATCTCAAGATGAAGTACTACACTTCTGAAGGGATGGTCGCCACCCTCCACGGCGACATCGAAGCTGCTCGTCGATGCTTTGAAGCAGCATCAAAAGGATTGAGCACAATCTCAGCAAAGCCGAGGACATCTGGACGCCCTCCTCTGCCCAGCAGCTCCGAGCAGCCAAAGCCACTCCCCCAGGTTGAATCCATCGACTTGGACAGCCGTTTCAACGAGGAAGATCACGCCAAAGCCCTGACAACTTCGGGTAGCCAGTCCCACAACAACGGCCATCTCCTGCGCCCTATACCAGATGGCAACTTCGAGATCGTCCCGTTCGGAGAAGACCCCCAACGGGGAGTGAAGATCGGAGCAGACCTCCCCGACCTAGCCAAGAGACAACTAAAAGCATGCCTCAGGGAGAACACAGACTTGTTCGCATGGAGCACTGCTGAAATGCCAGGATTGGACCCCTCCGTCGCTTGCCACCAGCTTACAATTGATCCGGCCATCAAAGTCGTTGCCCAGCGCAGAAGGAAACAGTCCCCGGAGAAGATGGTAGCCGCAGAGAAAGCTGTTAAAGACCTTCTAGAAGCTAGGTTTATTTCCGAGGCCAAATACACTACATGGCTCTCAAATGTTGTACTTGTAAGAATAAATAATGGCAAATGGGGAATGTGTGTTGATTATACCGATGTTAACAAGGCCTGTTCGAAGGACGCTTACCCCCTCCCCAATATAGATAAGCTCGTAGATAACTCAGCAGATTTTAAGCTGTTATTGTTCCTCGACGCCTACTCGGGCTACAATCAAATCCCGATGGTCGCGAGCGACAAAACTTACACGGCCTTCATGACCAAATCAGGCAATTATTACTACAACGTGATGCCTTTCGGTCTGAAGAACGCCGGCGCTACATACCAACGAATGATGAACAAAGTCTTCTAAGGACAAATAGGCGACATGCTCGAGGTATACATGGACGACATGATCGTCAAGTCCCACGAGGAACTAGACCATGTCGCCCATCTTCGAACAATTTTTGAGCAAGCGAGAAAATATCAAATGCGTTTTAACCCAGAGAAGTGCACGTTCGGCGTACGGGCAGGTAAATTCCTTGGTTTCTACTTAACGAAACGAGGAATAGAGGCTAACCCCAACAAATGTCGGGCATTCTCTGAGTTCCCAACGCCCACGTCTAAGAAGAACATCCAGTCCCTCAACGGGGTACTCACCTCGTTGTCCCGCTTCGTCATGAAATCCGCCCAACACGCCCTTCCTTTCTTCAAGCTCTTGAGAAAAGAAGCCGCGTTTGAATGGACCGAAGAATGCGAGGCGTCCCTCCTTCACTTAAAACAAGCTCTGTCGAAACCACCCGTGTTATCGCGGCCAGATACCGGGGAAGTTTTGTTCCTATACCTCGCCGTCACCGTCGAGGCCATGAGCGTCGTTCTCATCCGCGAGAATCACGCCGGGCAAAAGCCCGTATACTTCACGAGCAAAGCGTTGTAGGATGCGGAGTTGCGATATCAGCAGATAGAGAAGGTAGCACTGGCCCTCGTCAACGCTGCCAGACGACTGAGGCACTATTTCTTGGCCCACACGGTCGTGGTGAGGACGGATCAGCCCATCAAGCAGTTGCTGGGACAGCCAGACATGGCCGGTCGAATGCTCAAGTGGTCTTTGGAGCTGTCCGAATTTGACGTCCGGTATGAAAGCAGAAAAGCTCTCAAAGCACAGGCCCTGGCCGATTTTATGGCAGAAGTAACCTTCTCAGACTCCTCGCCCCACGTAGCAAACAGATGGACCATTTACGTAGACGGAGCATCCAGCTCGAGCGGCAGCGGGGCAGGAGTCATTCTGGAGAACGACGAAGGGACCATAGTCGAAGCATCTCTCACTTTATCCTTTCCCACGTCGAACAACCAGGCCGAGTATGAAGCCTTCCTCGCTGGGTTACGCCTAGCCGAAGACCTAGGGGCAGAAGAAATCGTCATCTGCACGGACTCTCAGCTCGTAGCCCACCAGGTCTCCGGGGAGTATCAGGCCAAAAATGACAGTCTATCTGAATACCTCTCCCTAGTTAAGGAAAAGATATCGAAGTTCAGGACGGTAGCAGTAAGACATGTTCCCCGCGAACACAACGTGCGAGCAGACGTCCTATCCAAACTAGCGAGCACCAAGAGGAAAGGAGGAAACAGGTCGGTCATCCAAGAGATACTTCCCCGGTCCAGCATCGATAAGGGGTCCTCGACCCTACACGTGCATGCAATCGGGGACACCGACTACTGGATGACGCCCGTGTACAACTACCTCACCAGGGAAGAACTTCCGGATGACCCCAAAGAAGCCAGCACCATCAGACGAAGAGCTTGCTCGTACGTCATCCTCGAAAACAAACTTACCGAAGGGGCTTCTCCATCCCGCTACTAAAGTCCATAGAGGAGGAGATTGTCCCCCACGTATTACAAGAAATCCACGAGGGCATTAACGCCCAGCACCTGGGGGGAGGTCCCTTGCCCGCAAGGCACTCCGAGCAGGATATTACTGGCCAACTATGTAGCAAGACGCCAAAGAGCATGTGAAGAAATGCGACAAATGCCAACGGCACGGGGATATGCACCTATCCCCCCCTAACGAGCTGAAAAACTTGACATCCCCGTGGCCATTCTCCTGGTGGGGCCTAGACATCCTAGGACCCTTCGTGACGGGGTCTAGCCAAAACAAATACCTGATAGTGGGCGAGATTACTTCACAAAATGGATAGAAGCAGAAGCCTTAGCGAAGATAACAACACTTAACATTCTACGCTTCTAAAAGCGGAATATCCTTGCCTGTTTTGGGATTCCCCAAGCAATCGTCACGGACAATGGAACATAATTCACGGACAAGAAGTTCCAAGACTTCATCGCCCATCTCAGAACAAAGCAACACTTCGCTTCGGTAGAGCACCCTCAGACCAAAGGGCAGGCGGAAGCGGCCAACCGTGTCATCCTTCGTGGCCTCAAATGAAGACTGGACGATACGAAGAAGGTCTGGGTCGAGGAGCTCCACAGCGTCTTATGGGCATATCGTACTACTCCCAAGTCCACCACCGGGGAGACGCCTTTCCGCTTAGCATATGGCATGGTGGCTGTTTTACCCATCGAGATCCACGTACCGTCCAGAAGGACCGAGTTACCTCTAGACGAGGAGATGAATAATGAAGCGATGAGAGAAGAGCTCGACCTCGTCGAGGAAATCTGGACAGGAGCAGCCCTCCGCGAAGCGTCTCTTAAGCAAAAAATAGCAATCAGCCACAACGCCAAAGTCTTACGACGAGAATTCGACGTGGGCAGCCTTGTCCTGCGAAGAAACCACAAGGACTCTCGCGAAGGCAAACTAGCGGCCAACTGGGAAGGGCCATACAGAGTCCGTGCCAAAACGGGAAATGGTGCACACTTCCTCGAAAACCTCAACGGGGAGGCACTCCCCCGACCATGGAACGCCGAGAAACTTAAGCAATACTACAACTAAAAGTAACCATAGGCTTCCTCGTACCAAGAGACCACCTAGCGGTCATCATGCTCGTCCAGGTACAAACGACGCATGTACACAAAATAGAATCCCGCTCAATCAAACAAGCCGGAACTCTGCTCGTCGGCGGTCCTCAACCGAGCATCGCCTTCGTCCAAGTACCATGATTGGCAGAACCCCAGCTCGCGATGGGACGTTCACGCCGCGACCTCAGGCCTCAATCGCGACCTGAGATCCGCAACCTCGCCAGGGACTTCCCTGGTTATTCGACCAGTTCCCCGCACTGGCGAAGTCACTCACAGCGAGCTATCTTTCAAAAGAAAGCTCCACTAACGGACACACCCTTCGACGGGCAGTCATACATGCACAACTAAGGTAAAATACAACAATAATGTAAAGTACAACAAAAATTGTATAAATATACCGGGCATTAAATAAAGAGGCCACAAGGGCCAAAAGACTGTGCGTGTTACATAAAAAAGGGGGCCATGCCCCCCCCAAAACCAAAAAAAAATTACAAGTTAATCAACGGCACGCAGGCCGGACAAAACACGACAACATCAAAACAACATGAATCCTCATCCTTCCACACGCTCGGTCGCCTCGGGCTCGGTCTCCTGCTCCTCCGCTGGCTGATCTTCGGTCTGAGCTTCGGGGGTGTCGAGAACCAGGTCTGCGGGTAAGACAATGCAATCATCCTCCACTCGTGCAAGGTAGTGGATACCATCGGTCGAAATGTCAAGCCCGGGGTTCACCACCCGCAACTGGGCCACGACACTTTCAAAAGACTCCGATGCCACAGCAATACCATCCTCCTCGGCCTGCAGTATGCTGGCGACCAGCTCAGCCCTAGTTTTCAACACTTTTATCTCGTCGGATTCATCAGCACCCGGGGCACTGGCCGCCATCAGCTCCTTGTTCAAATCCTCCGCAACCTTCTTTTCTGCCTTCAGCCTGGTTACCTCCTTTTTCAGCTTAGCCGTCTCCTGCTCAGCCTTCCTCCTAGCCTCGCGAGCACCCTTGACCTCTTCCTTCAAGGACGCCTCGGAGGCCCGGGCAGTAGTAAGTTCAGCCTCAAGCACAGAGTCCCCTTCCGCATAAACGGCCGCCATTTCCAGCATCCTCACCATGGCAGAAGCATCCTGGGCCACCATCGCCCTCTTGCTCGCTCGGTCCATGCTTCCGAGGTTGAGTGACTCTGCCCGCAGAACGACCAAAGTGTTGCCCTCAAAGAACCTCCGGTCAAGGACAAATGGAGGAAGCTCAAACTTCCCTTTCTCGGGTGCCCGAGTCAGGTCCATGGCATCCGACGACCTTTGCCGCTTTGCTCGCCCAGCCAGAGCCAACGGAGAGTCCCGGAGAGCTGGAGTAGGAGAAGCAGAGGTTCCCACCGCAGCTTGAGCAAGGGGAAGAGCACGAGCACAACCAACAGGACGGGCCTTGGGAGGAGCCACTCCAGCCTTGCCCCTCGACATGGCGTTCCTCACCACACGGTCACGAGCCTGAGGCATCTCAACTGCACAAATGAAACAAACACGTTAGCAACGGGGAAGAAAAAGAAATAACAAACAAAGTCTAAGTAACTAAGACTACCGAGCAACTTCTTGGCATCCGCGGGAGTCTTACACTCCAGCAGAGCCTTCACATTGATAAACCGGCGCTCAACTCTCTGGCTCCCATCATCCTCGTAGATAGGGGCACCCTTGCTTATCCATCAGCTCGCAAGATCGAAGGAGTTGACCCACCTCACCAGCGCCTCGTAGGACACAGCATCCTGCCCGCGTAACGCGCTCGGCTCAAAGACGTAGGCGCTGGGCTTCTTTGAGAAGTGTTCGGGTGTCCAGCGGATCGGGAACTTGTACACTCTCTCCCCGATATATTTCCCGTCCTCGGTAAGTAGCTCATCTCCGTTCTCATTATACTCTACCTCCCAGATATACACGTTGTCCTGTGCAGCTTCGGACAAGGGCTCGACGATATAATATCGTCCCTTGAACGTTCGGATGGACTCCGAGAATGGCTAAACAGCTTTCTGGGCTGCTTCAAAGACATCCATCCATACCTCTTCCCCGCCAGCTGCCGTTGTAGCTTGAAGACAGCAAAGAACAAAGGAAGGGTGGTCCCCAGAGAAAGGTGCTCGCACACCAACTCAAAAGCCCGTATGAAGGCCAACGAATTGGGATGGAGCTGAGAAGGAGCCAACTTCAGGTGCTCAAACACCGACCGCTGGAAGTCGGTAAAGGGCAACCTCAGTCCCAATTCCTTAAAAGCATATTCGTACATGGCGAAACAGTCCCCGAAGTTCGAGCAGATCCGCTCATCCAAATTAGGCATAAGCACTCTCCATTCACCCGCTGGCTCCACCTCAGTAAAAATGTCCGCCGCAGACCGGGAAAACGTGGAAATATGGCTGGAAGGTTCGGCCACCTCCCACTCTTCCGGGCAGAACACATCAATGTCCTCTTCCATCGCGTCTTCCTCCACGACCTCCAAATCCTCTCCCTCCTCAGCATCGCTCGCCTCCCCCTCGACTTCACTCGAGGAGTTCGAAGCCGACGAGCTCGAGGACGCAAAACTCGAAGCCGTTGCACTACTGCTATCCTCGGACACAGTCTCCTCCTCAGATGTAACGGGGATAACTTCCCTCTCTGGCTCCATCGCCCCTACGATCACCTGAAAAAGTAGAGAAAGACGGTGAATTCGACAGAAAATCAAATCCACCCTTCCACCGCTAAGTCAAGTGAAAGGGCGCGCAGAAGGCTAAGGACAACGTCCCCGGCCTAAGCCCTAACATCAAACGAAGAAAGAAAAAAACACCTCCCCGCGAGGAGATGACCGAGACAGACCATCCTCTAACGAGGAACCTCCCCGCGCTCGTGCCCAAACTCCGGTTGAAGTTCCACCGGAATCTGGAAACGTTCCACAGGAAAGTTCACCACTCCACCGGAAGATGGTAAGACGCGGTGGTCACGACTCGCAAGCACGACATGAACCACCACGTGCACCGAACGCACTACCTACTCCGAAGAGATGCGTGGTGCAGCATATGGCCAGAACCGCCGCCCACCACCAACACTCGCCAGAAATCTACCTACTTTGTCACCTAAAACTAACCCTAGCCGCATGCAATCTACCATTGACAATGAGAGGAAGTAAAACAAGCTGGAAACCAGAAAACTTACTTGTTTTTGAGTAGAAGAGAAAGGCTGCTCGAAACTTGACACGGTGGTCGGTTGCTCTGAAGACGGTACGGGCAGGAACGCTGATGACGACGAAGAAGGATCAGAAGGGAAAAAGTGCAAAATGGGACAACCTTCCCCCTTTTATACTGAGGGGCACGTGCACACACGCGCCCGTAGGTAATAATGACTGCCCACTAGCCATAATTACCTATTAACTGCTACGCAGGGCTCGATGCACACGTGGCAGCCCAACGTTTCCCATTCTGTCTGACGCTTTATCTTCCCAAATACCGGGCAGCAAAGTCACGACCACAAACATAACAAACACAGAGGGCCACGGGCACCTCGAGACAATTTTCCTCATCTCCAAATGACGACTCTGCCCGACGAGGAGTCCTTAAGTCATTACTCCCACGCTCGGGAGCAACGACTTGGGGGGCTCCTGTTCTGGACTGGACCAATGGCTCGAATTGGCCCAATCCGCTTCTGCTCCAGAGCGGCCCAAATTGCCTAAGCCCAATCCACAGAGGGGCAAAAGTGACATTTCTACCCCTCCACCCGGGCAAGGAACGCAACGTCCCTCCCCGGTTCTGATGCCCGTTACGCACGGCTTCCTCGCTGCATCTATGCCCGACATAACGGCTAGTTCATGGCAACCTGCCCGTCACAACGGCTAGTTCGCCCCGAAAATAGGACCGTTGGCCAAGCGCTGGGGGCTCTATATAAACCCTCTCACTTGAGAGGGTCAGGTATCACATTTTTCACCCTAAGCATACACTTTGTACTTGCCCATTTTTTCTCTGACCCTTTCTTACTTGAGCGTCGGAGTACCTTGCAGGTACACCCCCTCCTCTCCTCATTCTCAAGCCGAGCACGTTGCACGCCTTACAACCAACGATCATCCGGGCACCTCACCTTCTGACGACCAGCTTACGTGGGCCAGTTCGAATACTTCAGATCATATATATATATATATATATATATATATATATCATGGTGCATCTAGTTTGCGGTTTTACAACGGTGGAATGCATAACCGTAGTAGAATTAATATTATTGAAGGCGTATTTTGTAGTAGTGCATTCTCAAGTATACATGTAGGATGCATAGGAGTCTTAGACATCTTGCATTCTGACATGTCAAACTTCTTAAGAACTTTCTTGGTGTACTTGCTTTGATGGATGTACGCTCCTTCTGGACTCTGATTGATCTGAATCCCCATAAAGAACTTGAGTTCCCCTGTAAGACTCATCTCAAGCTCTGCCTGCATAGACTTAGCAAATTCTGGAAACTGGTGCAAAGGTTTCTGTATAGTCAATCCCTTCTTGGTGAGTATAATCTTGTTCTACCAGTCAAGCCTTTTTCTAACCACCTCTCCTTACGCATACACCTTATTTCTGAAGACCCACTTAGTTCTAATAACATGATTTCCTTTGGGTCTTGGCACCAGATCCCACATGTCATTTCTAGAGAATTTCTTGAGTTCCTCTTGCATAGACATGATCTATTTTGTGTCTTGGAGTGCTTCACCAATTGATGTAGGCTCTATCAGAGACACCAAACCCATAAGGGTTTCTTTAAAGGGCTTGAAAGAGGATCTGGTTCTGACAGGTTCAAACTTGTCTTCCAGAATTATTTCTTCAAAATTTGAAGATCTTTGTCTGTGCCTTCTCAGAGGAGTCTGATTTTCAACAACTTCTGTTCAAGGAGCTTCAGAGTCTTTGGCTTCAGCTTCTTTTTCTTCTGATGTCTTTCCATTAGATCCTGAGAAAGTGATCTCCAAATCTGCAAATTTCTCAACTATCTTTGATTTTTTAGAGTCAAACTTATCATCGAATATGATATGGATTGATTCTTCAACAACTTATGTCTCAATGTTATATACTCTATAGCCTTTTGAGCATTCAAAGTATCCTAACATGATGCACTTATGCCCCTTAGAATCAAAATTGCCCAGATTCTCTTTAGTGTTTAACATAAAACAAGAACATCCAAAAGGATGAAAATAGGAAATGTTGGGTTTTATATTATTCCACAATTCATAAGGAGTCTTACCCAGAATAGGTCTTATAAACATCATGTTCTGGATATAACATGTTGTGATGACTGCCTCTACCCAAAAGTGCTTGGCCATATTAGTCTCGTTGATCATGATCCTTGCCATTTCCTTCAAATTCGCATTCTTCCTCTCTACAACTCCATTCTGTTGTGGAGTTCTAGGGCAGGTGAAATCATGGGAAATTCCATTCTCATCAAAAAGTTTCTTAAAATCATTGTTTTCGAATTCACCACCATGATCACTTCTGACTTTTACAATATTGAAAACCTTCTAATTTTGCACTTGGGAGAAGAAGGTAGAAAACATAGAATGTGACTCGTCCTTGTATCTAAGAAATTTCACCCATGTCCATCTGTTGTAGTCATCAACAATGACCAGTCCATACTTCTTACCATTGACAGAGGTAATTTTCAATGGTCCAAACAAGTAAATGTGAAGAAGCTCCAATGGTCTGGAAGTTGAAACAACATATTTAGCTTTGAAAGAAGTTTTAGAAAACTTGTATTTCGTACATGCTTCATAAAGAGCATTTGAAGCATACTTCATATTTGGAAGTCCTCTGACTAAATTAAGCTTGTTAAGCTGAGAAATCCTACTCGTGCTAACATGACCCAATCGTCTATGCCATGTCCATTGCTCTTCGTTAACAGATATAAGACATTTAACATTCTGACTTCTCAAATAAGAAAGTCTAATCTTATAAATGTTGCTTTTTCCTCTTTCCATTGAAAAGAATCGAGCCATCCTTTTGACTAACAACTTTGCAAAACTTTTGATTGAAAATAATGTCATAACCATTGTCACTTAATTGACTTATGGACAGAAGGCTATGCATTAGTCCTTCAACAAGAAGAGCATTAGTAATGGAAGGTAGAGAACTGTTACCTACTATTCCGGAGCCAATGATCTTCCTTTTATGATCACCTTCGAAACCAACGACGCCTCTAGGCTTAAGCTCTAAATTTTGGAACATATGACTTCTTCCCATCATGTGCCGCGAGCATCCAGAGTCTAGGTGCCATGACTGGTGTCTTAACTCTGCTGCTAAGGATATCTGCAACATAGATTATCTTATCCTTAGGTACCCACATCTTTTTAGGTCCTTTAGGATTATTCTTCCCAGAGTTTTTCACAACTTTGGGTTTTTGTGTAGGATATTTATACACAAATGCATGATTAGAACAGGAATGAGGTTTTTTTTAGCCTTAGGTTTAGAAACAGTTTTACCTTTAAGCCTAACATCATTTTGTTTCCAAGAAGTAACAAAATGAGATTCAAAAGTATTAGGCTTATCATCTTTTTCAGAATCAGATTCGTCATCAGAATCATGACCAATACCCTTTATCCCATTTCTGCTGGCGCCATAAAATCATGGAAGCAAATAAGCTTCTATTCAGGCTTCAAGCAAGAAATTTCTGTAAAGACTTATCATACTTCTGTGTGATATTGTCGTAACCCGAAATTTGACCTCCCTCTTTTGCCTTTTGCATAAGCATAAGCATTCGCATCGCTGGCATACGCGTTCGCATTTTTCCTCTGGTGTTTTGATTTGCAGGATATTCAGGTTTTCCAAGCCCGATTAATCATATCCTCACAAGGTCATCACATCGTCAAAACAAGCACAAAATGAAGGCTTTCATACCTATTCAGCAATACAAGAGGTGGAAAATCGAAACCGGGACCACAACACCTTTTTTTAGGCAAATTGGGCATATTTTGGCCTGATTAATCGATTAACCATTTGCAGTGCAATTGTGTTAATCGATTAACACAGGCAAAATAGGCACAATTTGCTGCTTTTTCATGACAGCACCTTTGCACACATTTTGGTCTTGGATTCTAGCAGCATATGGAATATTCTAGACACCTCTAAACATTTCCAAGCTACTCAATTCATTCCAAGTGCATTTGCTATGATACTTCACTTCAAATCAAGTGCACCATGTTCCTTGTTTTCCAAGTAATGTGGATCTTTGGATGTTGGAATTCACCTTGGGATGGTTACCGAGTTGGTTCTAACTAACCGAGTTAACCGCCTTGACTCGGTGAGTCAAGTCCAACTAACTCCTAACCTAGCTCCAAACCCAAAGCTAATTCCAAACCAAATTTTAAACCATCTCATGCTCCAAACCTAAAGCCTATATAAACACACCTCCACTCACTTTTCAATACCTCAACCATTCTCTACCATTTTTCACCAAGCTTCTCACATTTCACTCTCAATTCTCTCACTTTTTCTCTGATTTCTCTACTCATTCTTCATCTTCATCTCAATTCTTCTCCATCAAACCTCACCAAAAGCTCTTATTCTTGAAGGATAATCACTTTTCACCTTGAAAGTGATTAATTCTTGAGCTTAACCTTCATCATTTGGCATTCTTTGGTTGGATTTCTGGAATTACATCTCATTCTACTTCAATCCAAGGGTTTCACACCATTTATTTTGGTGCAAGTTCAGTTTCGGTGCATTTTCGCGCTTTGATCGGTTTCGACGCGTTTTGTCAACAATTCAAGGATCCTCTGGTTTTCTGTAATCTTCTGCACCAAGATCACATTACAACATTTACCAAGGCGCATCTCAGCCTTGTAGGTTGGTGGATTTCATTCATTTTATCATTTCGATCATTTTCGTATCGTTTGCGATGTAATTTCGATATTCTTGCATGTTAATTAATTACACTTTTGATAGATCCATGATCTTGATTGTTAATTGATTCTATTGTTGATCATTTGCTGTTTCTAAGCTTGATTTTTCGTGCATAATTGTTTTCCCTAGCATTGGAGTAATTGGACAATCAAATAGTTGGCCAAAAGCACTTTTCAAAACTGATTTTCTGCTCCCTGTACAGTGTTAATCGATTAACACATTGCAGTGCAATTGTGTTAATCGATTAACCAGTGTTTTTTTGCACTTTTTCACGTGTTAATCGATTAACACTTTGCAGTACAATTATGTTAATCGATTAACACTGAACCAGAAGGCCATTTTCTTGCAATTTCATGTATATTTGCCATGCTTTCTTCATTTTAACTTCCATTGATTGTCATGCTGGATTTTATGGATGTTTTTAATATCATTTCACTTCTGGTTGAAGCATGTTCATGAACTTTCGATGCACATTTTCGATTATTAATTTGTTTCATGTTCTTAGCATTGTATGAACATAGCAATTCTTGCACTATCTTTGTTCACATGATGCATGATTTTATGTGGCATTTTGGTGATCATTTGACACTGTTTTGCACCTTCCATTTCATATTTGCATTAAGTTTATTCTTCATGGATAAACTTAATCTTGTATAATCAATAATTCACTCCTTTTTGCTTTTATGATTTTTCATCCTCTTTGGAAAGTTGTTAGCATGTTTATCCCTTGATTAATTGATCGAGACTTTGTTTCGATTAATCGATCTTCCCTTTTCCTCTCTTTAGGCCTCCTTTAGAACTTTCTCTCTCATTCCCCCCGGTGGAGTTGGAGTTTCGCGTTGCGCCTTGCATCAGAGTACTGTACAAATTGACGATGTTATGTTGTCCGTTTCTTTACGCATGAGCACTGTACAACTTGGAGCTGTTGGGCCGTCCGGTTCAACTTCCGCATTACACCCTGTGTGTGTTAGGGAAGGGATTAGAAGGGAGAATTCCTACTCTCATTCTGACTACTTCAGGTAGGGTACGAATGACCCTGTGCTTGGCTTAGTCATCTCTATCTCCAGGCGGTAATGTGTCTTCCTTCCCCAGTCGAGTTGATCCTTGATCACTCTTCTCTCTTTGCGATCTCTTTCGATCCTTGATCACTCCAATCTCAATCTCTCTCTTGATCTATCACCATTCTTCTTGGTTACGATCCTTTGTTCCTTGGGTTAGCAAGCTTTCTTCGTTTCAATACCCTATGCTTTTCTTGCGGTCCATCATTGCTTCTTGATTCCCCTGAAGAGTCTCAATTCTCTTTCTTTGGCCCAACACAGTCCTCCTGTCACGACCATTTTCCCCAGGAGCTCGCAACCTTCTCTTGGTTCTTCTCCTTTCTTTGGTTAATCACCTCTTCTTGGTTAATCACCTTTTACTTCAGTTAATCACAGTCCGTCTGTTAATCACTGAGCACCCCTTGGGTTAATCACCTCTTATTGGTTAATCACCCCTTTTCTTCAGTTAACCACAGTCCGTCTGTTAAAATACTGAACCCTTTCGAGTTAATCACCTTCTCTTGGTTAATCACTCGCTTTTCTCTTTGGTTGGTCACAGTCCGTCTGTAAACACCGAATCCCCCACAGTTGGCAACCTCCTCTTGGTTCGAATACTTGCACCCTTGGGTTAGTAACCTTTCTTTGGTTCAAATACCCTTTCTTCGGTTGAGTACTGTTTGTTCAGTCAGTTTACCGAACCCCTTTGGGCCACGACCTTTGCTCGATCCTATACCCATCCTTTGGGTTATGATCTTTATTCGGTCCTACACCCACTCTTTCGGTTAATCACAGTTTTCTCTGCTAAAACCAATGCTTCTCTACCCCCACAAAGTTGCAGTCCTTTCTTTCCTCGGTTAATCACTGTTTACCAGTTAATATACCGAGGCCTCTTCAGAGTCAAACACCTTCTCTCGGTTCAACCCTCTCTCTCTTGGTTTATCACAGTTTGTCTGTTTACACCAGCTTCTTTTCCCCGCCAGGGTCTACTCTCTTTCTTCGGTTAACCACTGTCAGCCAGTTAATATACCGAGTCTCCAGTTTCTCTTCCCCTTGGGTTTTATCGATATTTTCCATGTCCTTTGGGACTAAATAAAGTTCAGTGGCGGCTCTGTTGTATCTTTGAGTGTGCGATTCACTCAGGTAGAAACCAGCCATCTTCAGCTGGCGACTCTGCTGGGGAAAGATTGACCTCTTGCTGGTCCATCCCTTGAGGGGTCTCGCCTAGTTTTGTGTTGCTTTCTTGCTTGCTTGGGTGTTTATCTTTAGCGCTTTACTTGCTTTAGCTTTATGTTTATTTATCGCATTCATTTACTGCTTTGAATATTCATATGCTGCATATTCTGGATATCTGTTGCTTTCTGCTGTTGTTGGGATGGGTAGATGTTATTGGAGAGAAAGGTCCTAACACCGGGCCTAGTATACACATAGGCTAGAACGTGGATAGTCGTAAGGCCTACGTTTTGCACGTTGGGTTATCACGAGAGCCACATCCCAGATCGTGATTCGCTTGAGAATACTTCTGTCCTGTGAGAATTCACAATGGCGGGGGGTTTTCACTCTGAGTCCTATGGTTTGGACGACCTTTTCTAGGGACCACCTTGTTGTGTCTAGATCACACATGTGAGGGGGATGGGTTTTGTAGGAAAACAAGCCACTTCATATCTTTGTTCTCTCATGCGCGTCAGATCTTCCCATCTACACAGAGCTACATGGGCAGATTATCCAGAAGTTGTTGCATCTCTAACTTACACTATTGCATAATGTTATTGCATAGTGTTATTGCATGCTGAACTTTTGAACTTGAGTTATTGCATCATCATATGTATGCTTAACCTTTGCATCATCTAACCTTTGCATCATTGGGTGTTGCATATCTCATTTGCACTCCATCTGCATAAGTAACATGTGCATACATACATTTGCATTGCATTCAAACCAGAAAAAGCTCACTTTCTTCCCTTCATCAGCTAGAAAACAGTGATGACCTGATACCGGTACTTCCTCAGATCCAACGAGTCAGAAATCATGGGTGATTCTGATAATGCCGCTTACACGGAGAACTTGACTCAGTTCCAGGGTAGACTGGGTCAATTCCAGGATAACATGGATGCCATCATGGAACTCCTTCGTACTCGGAGGGATGTCAGTGCTACTTCTACTGTTGTCGCCACTGTCACTGATGCAACTGTTGTCACTCCTATTTTTACAGTTATTGAAGCGCCAGTTGAGACTATTGTTCAACCTACTATCAATTTGCCAAGCTCTTAGCCTGATCCGAATCAGATGCCTACTGCCTTTCCTTGGGGAATACCCCTGAATTTCACTCCTCATACTGCCTGTGGCAATGCCTTTGTGCCATATCAACCCTTTGTATTGCCCATGCCCAATAGGAACTCTGTTGCTTACCCATGGGGCATGCCTATTCCTATTCCACCTCCTGTGGTGAACCCGGATGATCATGAGATTCCTTAAACACATACTCGTCAAGCTCCCGTGCCAAACGATAGGGAGACCCTCGATGAAGATGGATATGTTCATGTTCCGGTCTTGTCTCAATCTTCACAAACTGTTGCTCACAATGTTCATTCTCGAATGCCTTACCCTGGGGCATCTGTAGCTGCTAAGGCACCTCCTCCTGGTTACCCGTACGGTGTTCAAATGGGTCAGATTTTTGGTCAGATGGTTAATTCTGGGTTGATACATCTGTCTCAGTTTGCCTCTCCTCAAGTGCTTGCTTCAGCCGCATCTCAGCCTCTAAATCCTCAGGTTCTTGCCAGACCTGCTAATCAGAACAAACCTGTAGACTATAAGCTATTAGAGGATAGAATCAGAGCTATTGAGGGTTTCTCTGCCTTTGACATGGATGCCAAAGACTTGTGCTTGGTCCCAAATGTTGTGCTACCCCAGAAGTTCAAGGTACCTGTTTTGCCTAAGTACAAGGGGTTGAGTTGTTGACGAAGCCACGTCACCATGTATTGCAGAAAAATGGCTTCCTACATAGACAATGATGATCTACTTATCCACTATTTCCAGGATAGCCTATCCGGGGCTTCCTTGGATTGGTATATGAACCTTGAGCAAGGTAAGATCAGAACCTGGAAAGATCTATCCGAAGCGTTCTTGAAGCAATACAAGTACAACTTGGATATGGCTCCCACCAGGTTGCAACTACAAAATCAACCTTAGAAAGCCGATGAATCATTCAGAGAATACGCTCAGAGATGGCGTGAGATGGCTTCACAAGTCTGACCGGCTCTATCTGATTCAGAGTTGGTTGACATATTCATGGGCACTCTTCAGGGTTTGTACTATGAGAAGATGGTTGGTAGCTCATCCTCCAATTTTGCTGATGTTGTAACCATTGGGGAACGCATTGAGAATGGGCTCAAAACAGGGAAAATTGTTGGCACTGTGAGTCAACAATCAAGGGTTAATAAGCCACAAGGTGGCTTCTCTGAAGAAAAGGAAGAGGAAACAAACGCTGTCATGGATGGTGTCCACTTTCAAGCGCAAACTCCCATAGCTCATGTGCCATACTGCTCGTGCCCATACGTTTCTGCTGCCCAGTACCAACAGCCACCGTATCAACAGCCTCCTCAGGCTCATGATCAGCAAGCCCAAGGCCGAGAGCATCAGAATCAGCATAAGCCCAAGAATAATCTAGAACGAAGGAATGCTCCTCTAGATCCGATTCCTGTGACATATACTCAACTTCTCCCATATCTAGTTCAGAATTCGCTGATGGTTCCCAAAGCTCTGAAGCCTCCACCAGAACCATTCCCACCTGGGTATGATCCCAATGTGCAGTGCGGATATCATGCTGGGTCAGCTGGCCATTCAACCGAGGATTGCAAAGCTTTTAAAGCTAAGGTCCAACAGTTGATTGACAAGAAGCATTTAACCGTTCGAGGCGAGAGACTATGGGTGAACAGAAATCTCTTGTCTGTGTAAGAGCCAAGATCGCAAAAGAATCTTTTGAAGAAGCCTGTGAGCACTTCCTCAACATCGGCAACCATTATGTCATTCCATATTTCCCATTTGTAATCTTTTTGTTTGTCAAGCATTGTTCACTTGTAAAACTTGTTTGTTTTCAAATGATAATAATAATGAAATGAATATGCATATTTTGAATAAATTCATTCGTGTTCACTCATACTTTTTATCAGTATCACACATTTGATCAAGCAAAATCAAAAAGAGAATGATGAAATCAAAAAGACATGAGATCATTTTCTGTATGCTTTTGAATAAAACCCTGCTGAGGATGTAAGGTATTTGTTCAAATCCCCAAACACAGGAGTCATAAGGAAGATAATCCCTAGTCAATCCCTTTGGGCCCTGAAGTAGGAGTTTCTTTCTGTACACATAAACCCTCAATCTTCACCAGGGGTAGGGTAGTCTTCAGTTAGTTTGACCATGCGTTCAATTTTCAAAAGAAGAGCACCCCATATGTGGATCAACCACATCATATCCCTCGCAAGAGGTCTGAAAAATCACAAATCCACAATGGTTATCCCTCATCGACCATAGGAATGAGGCAGTCACTACTCACCTTCACAAATCAAATAAACACGTGTCACACGATTTTGTTCGAAAAAAAAATCAAAATCACAAAAGCAAAAGAAAAAAAACAAAAGAATAAAAGCCCGCTAAGTCAAAAACTCAAAAGCAAATGACTTAGGCAAAAATTAGGGCATCCTGTTAGACTGCAAATTCAAAATAATCAGTCTACGCAAAATTTAGGGAAAACAAAAAGAACAAAACAGAGAATCAAAAGAGCAAAAATCCTCAATAAGAACAAGTTCGTGTGATCATATGTGACAAAAACAAAAGTTGAGTGACTTCCGCTCCAAAACCATCGTCGGTTCCACTACCATCACATCAACCATTCAAAATCCTCTTTTGAAAGGTGAACGCTTGTGTCAAACTAGCTGAACGTAGGACTAGAGAACATCAAGGAGAATGGGTGGGGTAAAATAATTTTTGAGCCTTATATTCTTTCTTTCTTAAACCGTGAACCAGGCCACGTTACAACCCTCAAAAGACCTAATTGAAGCAGGGTTTATTTTGAAAGCATACGACAGTAAAATCGCGTCAAAGCTGACTCCTAAAGATTTGCTTATTATTTGTGCCGATACTGACATGGTATTCTAAAATGGTGATCTATTCACTATATGTCATAATCTTAGTGAACATGCTTGGATTTCAAAACTGACATATGCATGGCATTAGCATTATCATTTTTCAAAACAAACACTTTTTACCTGCAAACAAGCACTTGACATCAAGAAGGTTTCCACAATGGAAAGTGTGATCACCTCAAGGGGCCAAACCCCTGAAAACTCCGTTGAGCAAAAAGGGCCTAGCCACCTCAGGATTCAGTCGGTCTGAGCCAATCACGACGAGATCCGACAAATCTCTTCATGTTCATTTGGTCAGGGGCATTCCTCCAAAGAACAATCAGACAGGGGTAAAATCACTTCAGAGCTCACATTGAGGCAAACCACCTCAAGAGCGCAAGAATCCAACCTCTCCAAGAGAAGGTTAATCAGGGGCATACTGTTCCAATACACTGGGGCAAGCCGGATCAAGATCATCCTGTGACACAACTGTTTCCTACCGTGTGACTAGGGAAACCCATGCAGATACCTAACAGACTGGGGCAGAGTCAGGCTACCAAGGTACAAGTTCTCTCCCCATTTTGAGGCCAGAGCAATGGTGCAGCAACAATTGCTGATCCTGAAGTAGGTGTCGGGGAATCACGTCTTTATGGCTTACACCCTAACCTCAACTCTTTCACTTCTCACAATAAAAACACTTGAACCATTGCATAGACCTTCCTCACACTTTGATCACGTCGCTTCACTCATGAACATCCGTCATCTGGCATAGCACGAAGCCTTGACATAAGCCTAATCCAACTTGACATCTTTTCAAAAACCAATTACCAACATTCTGCATATAGTAATCATCATCGCATAGCATTGTATTTTCAAACGCATAAGCATATTTATCAAGATGAGGCATTACGCTATACAGGTTTAAACATGCGTCCCAATCAAAACCCCAGTTCTCGTCTGGTAGTCAGTTCTCGTCTGACTTATCCCTTTAAAACCCAGTTCTCGTCTGGTAGTCAGTTCCCGTCTGGCTCATCTTTGCTTAAATCCAGTTCACGTCTGGTAAACTTAATTCCAGTTCTCGTCTGGTCGTCAGTCCTCGTCTGACTTATCTCTTTAAAGTCCAGTTCTCGTCTGGCTTATCCTTGCAAAACCCAGTGCTCGTCTGGTAGTCAATTCCCGTTTGACTTATCTCTTAAATCCAGTTCCCGTCTCGTAGTCAGTTCTCGTCTGGCTTTATCAAAATCCAGTTCTCGTCTGGTAGTCAGTTCTCATCTGACTTGCCTCTTCCAATTCCAGTTCTCATGGTCAGTCCTCGTCTGACTTGTCTCTTTAAGATCTAGTTCCCGTCTGGTAGTTAGTTCTCGTCTGACTTGTCTCATCATTTTCCAGTTCTCGTCTGGTAGTCAATTCTCATTTGACTTATCTCTTTCAAATCCAGTTCTTGTCTGGTAGTCAATTCTCGTTTGACCTGTCTCATCAAAATCCAATTTCTGACTGGTAGTCAGTTCCCGTCTGACTTATCCTTGCAAGGTCCAGTTCTCGTTTGGAAAATTTTTATCAAAGCCCAGTTCTCGTCTGGTGGTCAGTTCCTGTCTGACTTATCTTTACATAATTCAATCCTTGCCTTGTAGTCAATCCTTGTTTGACTCATCTCTTTAAAACCCAGTTCTCGTCTGGTAGTCACTGCTCGATTGACTTTTCCCTTCAAAATCCAGCTCTTATCTGGAAGTCAGTTCACGTCTGACTTGTCGCTTTGAAAACTAGTTCTCGTCTGGTAGTCAGTCCTCGTCTGACTTGTCCCTTCAACGTCCGGTTCTTGTCCGGCCAACATTTCCAGTTCTCGTCTGGTGCTTTTTTTTCAAAATCCAGTTCTCGTCTGGCATACTTTTCCAAAGTCCAGTCATCGTCTCGCAGACCTTTTCAACATCCAACTCCCGCCTGGTAAACTTTTCCAGAACCTTTTTAATCCTTTGGCCCGTCCAGAACCTGCAAAGTTGCGACATTACACTTTAACTTGCATCCCTGAATTGCATGATATCAAGCATCATGTAGAAATGCATACATAGCATGTGCATCAATCATACTCCCTCTCTGTTTGCCTGACTTATCTCCTAGCAGATTTTCAGCCAAACCTTGCACTTATCTATTCTACCTTGCACCGCTCCGTTTGTCGCCGTCGGCCAAATTCTCGAGCTACTCTTTTATTTAATCCCCTTTTACCTCGAATCATCTAACAACTAGCGCAATTCGTACATTCAGGTCCAAGCGGATTAAATAGGGGCAGCTGTCGTAACCCGAAATTTGACCTCCCTCTTTTTTCTTTTGCATAAGCATAAGCATTCGCATCGCTGGCATACACGTTCGCATTTTTCCTCTGGTGTTTTGATTTTCAGGATATTCAGGTTTTCCAAGCCCGATAATGATATCCTCACAAGGTCATCACATCGTCAAAACAAGCACAAAATGAAGGCTTCCATACCTATTCAGCAATACAAGAGGTGGAAAATCAAAACCAGGACCACAACACCTTTTTTTTAGGCAAATTGGGCATATTTTGGCCTGGTTAATCAATTAACCATTTGCAGTGTTATTGTGTTAATCGATTAACACAAGCAAAATAGGCACAATTTGCTGCTTTTTCACGACAGCACCTTTGCACACATTTTGGTCTTGGATTCTAGCAGCATATGGAATATTCTAGACACCTCTAAACATTTCCAAGCTACTCAATTCATTCCAAGTGCATATGCTATGATACTTCACTTCAAATAAAGTGCACCATGTTCCTTGTTTTCCAAGTAATGTGGATCTTTGGATGTTGGAATTCACCTTGGGATGGTTACCGAGTTGGTTCTAACTAACCGAGTTAACCGCCTTGACTCGGTGAGTCAAGTCCAAC
This sequence comes from Lathyrus tuberosus, assembly GCA_022829125.1. Classification (NCBI taxonomy): domain Eukaryota; kingdom Viridiplantae; phylum Streptophyta; class Magnoliopsida; order Fabales; family Fabaceae; genus Lathyrus; species Lathyrus tuberosus. The sequence goes on from JALAZF010000093.1 coordinate 7,367,264, forward strand.
TAACTCCAAACCCAAAGCAAATTCCAAACCATCTCATGCTCCAAACCTAAAGCCTATATAAACACACCTCCACTCACTTTTCAATACCTCAACCATTCTCTACCATTTTTCACCAAGCTTCTCACATTTCACTCTCAATTCTCTCCCTTTTCTCTGATTTCTCTACTCATTCTTCATCTTCATCTCAATTTTTCTCCATCAAACCTCACCAAAAGCTCTTATTCTTGAAGGATAATCACTTTTCACCTTGAAAGTGATTAATTCTTGAGCTTAACCTTCATCATTTGGCATTCTTTGGTTGGATTTCTAGAATTACATCTCATTCTACTTCAATCCAAGGGTTTCACACCATTTATTTTGGTGCAAGTTCGGTTTCAGTGCATTTTCGCGTTTTGATCGGTTTCGACGCGTTTCGTCTACAATTCAAGGATCCTCTGGTTTCCTGTAATCTTCTGCACCAAGATCACATTGCAACATTTACCAAGGCACCTCTCAACCTTGTAGGTTGGTGGATTTCACTCATTTTATCATTTCGATCGTTTTCGTATCGTTTGCGATGTAATTTCGATATTCTTGCATGTAAATTAATTACACTTTTGATAGATCCATGATCTTGATTGTTAATTGATTCTATTGTTGATCATTTGCTATTTCTAAGCTTGATTTTTTGTGCATAATTGTTTGCCCTAGCATTGGAGTAATTGCACAATCAAAAAGTTGGCCAAAAGCACTTTTCAAAACTGATTTTCTGCTCCCTGTACAGTGTTAATCGATTAACACATTGCAGTGCGATTGTGTTAATCGATTAACCAATGTTTTTTTGCACTTTTTCACATGTTAATCGATTAACACTTTGCAGTGCAATTATGTTAATCGATTAACACTGAACCAGAAGGCCATTTTCTTGCATTTTCAAGTATATTTGCCATGCTTTCTTCATTTTAACTTCCATTGATTGTCATGCTGGATTTTATGGATGTTTTTAATGTCATTTCACTTCTGGTTGAAGCATGTTCATGAACTTTTGATGCACATTTTTTATTATTCATTTGTTTCATGTTCTTAGCATTGTATGAACATAACAATTCTTGCACTATCTTTGTTCACATGATGCATGATTTTGTGTGGCATTTTGGTGATCATTTGGCACTGTTTTGCACCTTCCATTTCAGATTTGCATTAAGTTTATTCTTCATGGATAAACTTAATCTTGTATAATCAATAATTCACTCCTTTTTGCTTTAATGACTTTTCATCCTCTTTGGAAAGTTGTTAGCATGTTTATCCCTTGATTAATTGATCGAGACATTGTTTTGATTAATCGATCTCCCCTTTTCCTTTCTTTAGGCCTCCTTTAGAGCTTTCTCTCTCATCCCCCCCCCCCCCGGCGTGGAGTTGGAGTTTGGCGCTGCGCCTTGCATCGGAGCACTGTACAAATTGACGCCGTTATGCTGTCCGTTTCTCTATGCAGAAGCACTTTACAACTTGGAGCTGTTGGGCCATCCGGTTCAACTTCTGCATTACACCCTGTGTGTGTTAGGGAAGGGATGAGAAGGGAGAATTCCTACTCTCATTCTGACTACTTCAGGTAGGGGACGAATGACCCTGTGCTTGGCTTAGTCATCTCTATCTCCAGGCGGTAATGTACCTTCCTTCCCCAGTCGAGTTTATCCTTGATCACTCTTCTCTCTTTGCGATCTCTTTCGATCCTTGATCACTCATATCTCAATCTCTCTCTTGATTTATCACCATTCTTCTTAGTTACGATCCTTTGTTCCTTGGGTTAGCAAGCTTTCTTCGTTTCAATACCCTATGTTTTTCTTGCGGTCCATCATTGCTTCTTGATTCCCCTGAAGAGTCTCAATTCTCTTTCTTTGGCCCAACACAGTCCTCCTGTCACGACCATTTTCCCCAGGAGCTCGCAATCTTCTCTTGGTTCTTCTCCTTTCTTGGGTTAATCGCCTCTTCTTGGTTAATCACCTTTTGCTTCAGTTAATCACAGTCCGCCTGTTAATCACTGAGCACCCCTTGGGTTAATCACCTCCCCTTGGTTAATCACCCCTTTTCTTCAGTTAACTACAGCCCGTCTGTTAAAAAACTGCACATTTTCGAGTTAATCACCTTCTCTTGGTTAATCACTCGCTTTTCTCTTCGGTTGGTCACAGTCCGTCTGTAAACACCGAATCCCCCGCAGTTGGCAACCTCCTCTTGGTTCGAATACTTGCACCCTTGGGTTAGTAACCTTTCTTTGGTTCAAATACCCTTTCTTTGGTTGAGTACTATTTGTTCAGTCAGTTTACCGAACCCCTTTGGGTCATGACCTTTGTTCGATCCTATACCCGTCCTTTGGGTTATGATCTTTATTCCGTCTTACACCCACTCTTCCGGTTAATCGATGTTTTCTCTGCTAAAACCAATGCTTCTCTACCCCCACAGAGTTGCAGTCCTTTCTTCCCTCGATTAATCACTGTTTACCAGTTAATATACCGAGGCCCATTCAGAGTCAAACACCTTCTCTCGGTTCAGCCCTCTCTCTCTTGGTTTATCACAGTCCGTCTGTTGACACCAACTTCTTTTCCCCGCCAGGGTCTACTCTCTTTCTTTGGTTAACCACTGCCAGCCAGGTAATATACCGAGTCTCCCTTTTCTCTTCCCCTTAAGTTTTATCTATATTTTCCCTGTCCTTTGGGACTAAATAAAGTTCGGTGGCGACTCTGTTGTATCTTTGAGTGTGTGATTCACTCAGGTAGAAACCATCCATCTTCAGATATCACCAGAACATGTACATGATTTGGAAATGATTTTCTTCTCAGGTTTGAGATTCTTGTTTTGAGGCACAAAGTTGTTTTTCAAAATAATATTTTCTTCACTCAAACTTGAATAATGTTTCTGAAGTTTAAAAAAACTTCTGATTCAAATACATGAATCTTCTTCTGATCCTTTTATTTGTTCAGAAGATTTTGATATTTTTCCAGAACTTCTGATCAACTAGATTCAAGCTCAGAATGAGAAAGTTCAGAAAATACCTCTTCAGAATCTGACTTTGATTCTAATTCTAACTGAATCGATTTTGCATAAGCTTTTGCGAAAGCCATCAGAGCCACGTTAACCTTCTCTTCCTCAGAGTCATCCTCTATAGACTCTGAATCATACCATGTAACCATAAGACCCTTCTTCTTCCCTAGGAAGTATTTCTTCTTAGGTATGTCCTTTTTCAACTTGGGACATTCATTCTTGTAATGACCTGGCTCCTTGCATTCAATGCATATGACTTCTTTGTTGTCTCCAGCTTACTTGAATCCAAAAGTAGACTCAGAACGATCACCTATCATTTTTTGTCCTCTGATTTCTCTTTGACTTTTCTTCCAGAGTTGATTCACACGTCTGGACAGAAAAAATAGTTCATTTTCTTCTTCTGATTCTTCTTCAGACTCTTCATCAGTATCAGCTGGAAGAGGTTTAGTCTTCTCAGATATTCCTGAAGAATTTAGAGCAATAGACTTGCTCTTTCTCTTGGGCTCATCTTCCTCGAGCTCAATCTCATGGCTTCTTAAAGAACTAATCAGTTTTTCAAGAGAAAGGTTGTTGAGGTCCTTTGATAACTTCTGAGCAGTTACCATTGGTCTCCAACATTTAGGTAAACTTCTGATGATCTTATTAACATGATCAGCAGTAGAATACCCTTTGTCCGAAACTTTTAAGTCCTGCAACAAGAGTTTGAAACCTTGAAAACATGTTCTCAAGAGTTTCCTCGTCCTCCATCTTGAAAGCTTCATATTTTTGAATCAAGGCAAGAGCCTTGGTTTATTTGACTTGTGTGTTCCCTTTGTATGTAATCCTCTGAGAATCAAATATGGATTTAGCAGTATCTCTGTTGGTAATCTTTTCATACTCAGTGTATGAAATAACATTTAACAAGATAGTTCTTGCTTTGTTATGATTCTTATAATATTTTTTTGGTTGGTATGTCATCACTCTTCTTTCAACTTTGTTGCCACTTGCATCTACTGGGTGTAGTAGCCATCAACTACCATATCCCATATATCAACATTATGACCTAAAAAGAAGCCCTATATTCTATCCTTCCAATAGTCAAATTTGTCTCCATCAAAAGCAGAAGTTTTAGCATTGTAATGATTTCTATCATTTGTTTGAGCAACTAGAGGTGGTGGAATATCGGCCATTGTATTTCACATTGGATCTTTATATAACACTGTTAAGGGTTTGATAATCTTATCAAGACCAGAATAGGAGCTCTGATACCAATTGAAGATGGCGAGAAACACAAAAAATGGGGGTTTGAATTGGGTTTCTAAAAATCAAAGTTTTTTTCGAAAACAACTGAACAAGCAATAACATGAACAATAAAAATAACAAGTTATTTTTATACTAGTTCGCTGTTAACTAAGCTACCTCCAGTCCACCCTACCAAAGTGATTTTTCCTTCTCAATAAAGACTTAATCCACTATAACCGAAACTGATTACAGACACGACAAAGACAACTGTCTTTGTCTTCTCGAATATATCTGACCAAACCCTAGTCACTTAAGGAAACCGCTCAAATAAGATTGAGATTTACAAGATGTGTTTATAAAGAATGCTTCTTAGAAAGCAGATTAACACAAGTTAATACAATGAAAATCTCACACAAATAACGAGCGAAAACTCTTTGTGTGTTTACAGAGAATATACGCAAAAATAATATTTACTTTAGGAAGTATGTATGTTCAATAGCGTAAGCAATGTAATAGCAACTAGCATGAGAATTAGCTACTTCTTCCAATCATCCAAGTCTTCTTTATATAGGCAGATAAAAGATCCGTTGGAGGGTAGGATTGGAATTGCAAATAACATCTTTCTCTTTCATAACGGTTTGCAAATGGGAGGCAAAATGGTACACTAGTAATGTCTTTCACCCATAAAATCAGGGTAGCGGAGAGATGGATGATCTTGTACTATGTACATTTTTCTGACACAAAACCTTTTGAACTTATCTTCTAATCTTCGGAGGCTGTTGATAAAATGATATTGAAGCATGCTTAGAAGGATCAAGAGATTTGTTGAGAGAATCTTCAGAACCTTGGTCTTCAGAGTCTTGACACAGTTCCTCAGAACCTGGTCTTCAGAGTCTTCAGATCTTGTTCTTTAGAATCTTCAGAACTTGAGCACGATATCTTGAAGGTAGACAATCCTAGAGGCTCTTCAATTAGAGTCACAGTCAAAAGCTCTAGCACAAACGTTCTACTGAACTGTTATCTTAGAGCTTTCTAGAACTTTACAACATCTTGTAAAGCACTTGTATCTCTTCAGAGTCAGAGTGTGTTGATTCAGAGTCTGATGATTTCACACGTCAAAACTTCAGATTCAGAACCTGTTAAACAAAAGCTACACACTAGACACAAAATTGTTAGTGTACACAATTGTTCTCTAATAAACAATGTATTGTTATCATCTAAACTAAAGGCCAGATGTAGAACTAAATCTTGTTCTAACGACTATATAACTTTGTGTGTCTGCTGTTACCTTGACGTGTTTCTACACTATGTCAATCTAGATATGGTATTCGATTATGTTGATTCTTTTTGGTATTTCTCTGATTTTCATTTTAAAACCTTTGCCAAATTGTGGCAAAAAAGGGGAGTCGTGCATGTTTGCATGCTTGTATGCTTGTGTGTCTGTCATGTTAAATTAATTTTCAAAATATATTTGATAATTTTATTTTTAAAAATTATTTTTAAGTTATATAATATTACAAATTTGTCATTAATGAAACGTGTACAAGTGTTTTTTCTTCTAAATTATCAAAATTAAAAATTAAAATTTTTAAAATTTATTTTACTTTTTTAAATTTTTAAATTTTTAAATAGAGAATAACTTTCAAAAATAATTTTCTAAAATTAGACTACTTTTTTTTAATAAGCAAATATATTCAGAGGATACAAGGAGGTATCCTAACCCACTTACAAAAAAAGGCACCGGCCAAAAACTAACAGACAAGCCTACAAAAATTCGCACTGTGCCTTAAACCATTCGTAGTAATTACAAGTAATTGATATCTTAAATTTTTTTCCTATCCACCACCAAGATAAAAGAATAATCTTATTTTGTAAAAGTCGCCACCCAAAAAGAATTGTTTTTAAGGGCGAAGTAGCAGACCACAACAGCTTGAAAACAGCCCCGGAACAATTTGAAACAACAGGCGCCAAGTTGTTTTTCTTCAGATACTGATATCCAGAATGCGCTGTGTACTCCATTGACGAATGAAAAGGCCACACCATCAAGTCTTCCGCCTCCTTCTTCAACGAAAACTCTCTCAGACGCTCCATTAAACAATCGTAATCGTGACGCAAACTAGGTTGGACACCGTTGTTAGCAAACATGACGTTCCATACCCATTGATCGTCGGCCCAAAAACCATTATCTGCAATAATGGAATAACTATGGGTCGCTAAACTACATAGGTCCGGAAATAAAGAGGATAAACAATCTCTGCTAATCTAAGGAGAATGCCAAAAAGAAAAGGACTATCCATCTCCAACTTTAAAGGATGATAAACCAAAGAAAGAAACTAATCCAAAGCAGCGGGAAATGGTGCGTAAATCTCGCCACCAGAGAGAAGCAGGAACAATATATTTAGGGAACTCACCTTGAATCAGATCTTGGTTAAAATGTTTACCATACCTACCAACCAGAATATTATGCCACAGGATGCCATTTTGCTGGGAACATTTCCACAGCCATTTAGCAAGGATGGCAATGTTAAAACATCTTAAATCCAGTATAGCGAGGCCACCCTCCTCCTTAGATTTGCAAACCATACTCCAACTGACCCAAGCCATTCCTTTTTTAACAGTTGAACTCGACCAGAGGAATCTACGTTGTAAAGTTGTGAGGATTCGAATGACTTTACATGGCATCTTATAGAAGGACATATAGTGAATAGGTAAATTGGCCAAAACAGATTTGATGAGAGTAGTCCTTCCCCCCATAGACACGAGTCTACCTTTCCAAGAAGCAAGTCTCGCTTGGAACTTATCAATAACCGGTTGCCAAAAGGAAACTAGTCTATGGTTTCCTCCAATTTGTATTCCAAGAAATTTGAAAGGAGCCGTTTGGATTTTACACCCCAAGAAATTTTCAGCAGCCCTCAACCAAGATTGATCCAAGCCAAAACCAAAGAGACAACTTTTGCTGTAATTAATGTCCAGACCAGACAGCAATTGGAACCCCTTAAGAATAACTTTGATTGCCCACAAATTATTCCAAGATCCTTCTCTAACAATAACGGTATCGTCGCCATATTGCAGTAGATTGAAAGAAACATTATGATCCAACCAGAATCCATTAAAAAACTGACTTTCTGAGGCCCTTTTCAATAAAACTGCTAAACCTTCCGCCGCAATTGTAAAAGGATAATGTGATAGAGGATCACCTTGCCTTAATCCTCTTGAAACTTTGAATTCACGGGTTGGACTTCCGTTGATAAGAACTGAGATATGGTTGTTGAACACGCTGCCCTCTAGCCAATTCACGGGTTAGAATACTTCACCAATTTTATTATTTTTAAATTTAAAAAATTGAAAAACAAATTTATAAAAAATTAAATCGAACCGATCTTAAATTTTTTGCTATATATTATCCAAAAGAGTTTTTTTAATGGAAATAAAATAATTTTTGAATTTAGATTAAATAAAAATAAAATTCAATTATAAAATATTAATAGGAATAATATATTGATTTGTTGCTTCAATAGGAAGAAATTTGGTGGATTCAAATGGCTAAAACGCATTGGCTGATAGAGGAAGATAGAAATACAAAAAACTTCTATCTAAATGCTACTCAAAGAAGAAACCAAAACAAGATAGGAGATCCATTGAGAAAGCCAGAAATCACTTACAAAGAGTAGGAGATTCAGGCTACTATCTTATAGTTTTACAGAAACCAATTCAGAGCATAGAACTTATCATTAACTCATAGTGCTTTCAAACTCAACATAAGACTTATACCAAAGAGATGGTTAACTAGTTAGGGTCTCCTTTCACCTAATAGGAGATTATTCTAGCGATAAAAAACTTAAAGAGTAATGTTTCCCCTGTCCCTGATGGAATACCGACTATGTTTTATTAATCCTATTGGAATAAAGTGGGAGAGGATACCTCTAACACTATTCTGAATATGTTCAACAACTAGGAAAACCTTAATAGATTCAACAACACCTTCATCAACCTCATTCTCAAAATTAAAAATCTCCTCAAAACCTATTGATTTTAGACCAATAGCTTTGTGCAACGTCTTTATGAAGATCATTACCAAAACTATAGCTAACAGGATTAAGACTCTTCTCCCTGATATTATCAGTGAGAATCATAGTGCTTTTGTTCACAAAAGGCAAATCACTGGTAACAATATGGTTTCTTATGAGATATGCAATCATCTAAATAAGTCTACTAGAAGGAAGAAATGGTTGGTTGGTATTAAGTTGGACATGGAGAAAGCGTATGACAAATTGGATTGGAATTTTATTCGTCGAACCCTGATCGATATTGGTTTTCTTATGAATATTGTTAATCTTATCATTAAAAGTGTTAACACTGTTAGCTTTTCTATTCTTATAAATGGAATAAGACAAAGAGATCCCATTTACTCTAACCTCTTTATTCTTTATGTGGATGTATCTCAAATCTTATAAGAAACGCTCAAAACTGAAATAAATTTAGAGGTATTTATATAACCAGAAGGGTTCCTAATATAAAACATTTACATATAAGAATCATCTATCTTAATTCATAAGATGGTCGAATTCGAATCGAACAGTTTGGAGCTTCTGTTGATGATGATGATGATGAACAACACAAAAGACGAGCTTCTAAGGAACAAGGTTGGCATGATTTGCAAGGCTTTGTGGAAAATGAAGAAGTTGAAAGGTATTAGAAAATACATACTAGAAGAGAAAAAAACGCGCTGGCGCACAACCTGGAAATGTAACTAAGCATAAGACCAATTGTAAATCGAGTTATGAAAATTGCCCTTAGGCCCAGGTGTGATTCTTGTTTGAAATTATTTATTTTGATCTTCTTCTAAAAAAATGTTATAGGCAATGTCTTAAAAGTGTTTTGTAAAGGAAAAAATCTGATAATTTAAACCCTTTTTATACTCTTCGCGCACAGAAAAATTTCCAATCTTGTTTTATTATAATAAATTTTTATGGGAATTGCTAGAGGTACCCTATCAATTTCTATCACACTCTAGTGAAAACTCCAAAATAACCCTTGATTTCAGAAATGCATCTTTAGATGCATCCAAAAACACAAATCAGATTTGTTATTGACAACACCCCAAATGACATGTTGCCTTTATTCTAGAGATGCATCTTCAGAATGTCCTGAAACACATATGTAAGAACACATATGCAAACTGATGCATATTGAATTTAAAATTAAAATTAATAACTTAAAAGATGAAACGTTACATAAATAATCAGACATTACATAGATGAAACATATCAGCGTCAAGGTGAACGTTCCGACATCCTAACAATATCTTCGACAAATCTCACTATTTTTGCATCCAGCTCGATTGGAAATTTATTTTTGTAATAGAAAAATGTATTCCACATAACCCTTACATATGTAACAGTCTTGAACTTGAAGTTGTTGAGCTCAATGTTCCCTTCGTTGTCAGCTAAGGGTGAACTGTACTCGAACTTCGAAAAAATTTGATTATCGTCGTATGGTAGGAGGTTTTCCATTATGAATTTCAGATCATCAAGATGCGTATACTCAGTGAACTTGAATGTAATTGATGGTTCTGCCACGTTGAAGTAAACATACCCGGAATTGATGTTCATTCTGATTTAATGTAATGAAGTACAAAAATGAAATGGGAGTTCATATTTATATAAGTTCTAGACCAATATGAACCTTAGAATTTCTATTATGTACCAGGGGACGTTTCAGAGATGCATCTCAGGAAACACCCTATACTACAGGAACACAAAATAATGAGAAGCATAACCTGTCTTGGAAAGAAAAATATTGAATTTTTTGGGAAACTGAAACATGTGTTAATTTCTATGAAAATGTATATATTTGACATCATCAATATTAATACAATGTTACATGCAAACACTAAAATGAATCGAAACAAGTGTCGCCAGCTAAATATATATCTATGGGCGGTATTGCCTTTGACTTTTGTTTATTTGAGTCTCTATCAATCTCGTTCAATTTGGTGAACTCTTGCATCCTTTTCAAAAATGATTCGGCTCTCTTTGTCATAAACACAATTCTTCTATCTGAACCATTGTCGGACATTCCAATTACAACACTAAACTCAAATTTAGATGCCTTAGTGCATATCCGTTGAAGCATATGATCACGAAACTCAAATTTTTGTCTGTTTGTAAATTGTTTGCAAACATCTACCTCTTTCATTACGACACTTTTGGCATCCATTGACACAGTCGGTTTTGAGAAACAATTTTGAGTGCACCATAACTAATGCAAACAAAAACACAAAATATTTAAAAACTGAAACAGGGGACATTCCTGAAATGCATTTCTGTAGGAATTCATCTGGGTTTCGGTGATGCATTTTCGAAAATAGCGTAACTTTGATAGCACAAAAAGAAGATTATTGTGAGCAAAGAAGAATGAAATGAATGATCTTTATCTTGAATTCCAACTTCTTTTACTTCTTTTGAAATGATGAAACACAAGACTGGAGTTTTTGAGCTAAAATATTGATTGAGAATGGAAGGTTTTTTTGCAAGAGTTTTGATAAAGGTTGGCAATGGAGTTTGATCATGCAAGATTCTGTTTTGTCAAAAAAAATGACGTTTGACTTTTCTGGAGGTGAATCTTTGAAATAAACTGACACTGTAAATGTCACACCTTTTCAATTTCTCGCTTCACAATTTAAGATATGCACATCCGAAAAAAGTCACTGACTTGGTGAATTAGAAATAAAATGATAGAGTTGGTCTGGAGATACATCTCCGAGACATATTTTTGAAAAATAAGGTGTGACTCAATTGAATTGTGTTGGTGCAAGAGACGCTTTCGGCGATGCATTTCTAAAATCTAAAAAGGATATATTCAAAATTTTATACGATATTATGCCACCTCATAGAATGAGATTAGCGATTCTCTATTTTTATTCAATCCAATTACTCAATAATGTAATTATCTTTACAGGCTAAGAAAGAAGTTAGCCCAATAGTTTGGGCTTCAAAACCCAAACCTACTTTCTTTCAAAAACAATCCAAGCCCTTCTAACAGTTAAAATAAAATCTAGAGAATTTTAGATGTCCGTAGAACTCTAGAATGTTTCAGAGTTTTCAAGACCCTTTCACAAAATGAATAAACTAACAGCACTTTCTCGATAATAGTAGTACAAGACTATTCCTCCATCACCTTTATATACCTTGAGAGCCTTTGAACAATGTCATTCATAAATACTCAGCATCGATATAAATTCGGTTATACAATTCTAAATTTACAGAGTTCTCATAAACTACATTCAAAATGTCTTTGATTCCAAGTTTCTTTGGTGGCCGAAGGAGCAATGTATACGATCCATTCTCTCTCGATGTTTGGGATCCCTTGAAGGATTTTTCATTTCCAGGTTCTGTACTTTCTGCTTCATTCCCTCGGGAGAATTCTGCTTTTGTGAGCACCCGAGTTGACTGGAAGGAGACACCAGAAGCACACGTGTTCAAGGCTGATCTCCCTGGACTGAAGAAGGAGGAAGTGAAGGTTGAGATCGAAGATGACAGAGTTCTTCAGATAAGCGGAGAAAGGAACGTCGAGAAAGAAGATAAGAATGGTGAATGGCATCGTGTGGAGCGTAGCAGTGGTAAGTTCTTGAGGAGGTTTAGATTGCCTGAGAATGCTAAAATGGAACAAGTGAAAGCTTCAATGGAAAATGGTGTTCTCACTGTTACCGTTCCAAAAGAAGAGATCAAGAAGCCTGAGGTTAAATCTATTGAGATTTCTGGTTAAACTTAGAATGAGCTTTGTTACTCTGTTGCTTTGAATCGTGTGATTTTCTTGGTTATAATGCTTATGTACCTTTTTGTGGCATGTGCAAGAAATGTATGGTGATGTAATTTTGAAATGCTAATGCATAAATAAATTAGTTGTTGTTTGTTCATTTGGGTTTTATTTATTCACATTCTAATGAATATCAAGAATGTTTAGTTGAATGAGAATTAAACAAAAGCTGTTATAAATAGAGCTTCATGTTTTTAAAAAATTAAGCAATATTTTGACGACACCCAAAAAACGCCTTAATCTTCATCCTTTTCACCTTTAACACAAATTTTAAATCTCAAGCTCTAAATAGCACTTTGATATTGAATCTTGTAAAATAGAGTAAGGTTGACTTCACCATTCACCCTCTCTTTGAATTTCCTTAACAAAATAATTCGATCTTGTAATACTTAATACTGTGACTTGGTGACAAATATGATTATATGACTTTGGCATTGCAAATTGATTGGGAATAAAAATGTGTGTTGCCTCGCTATCTTTCAAATAAGACTGGAAATATGTTTCTCACCCAAATGGTTTGACTAGAGTGATAGAATCAATCGGGGAGAAAAATCTCCATTAGCTACAAATATTCACCTTGTCCTCAAGGTGAAAGATTATGTATATCTCAAAATATAGATTCCAACATTTCTTATAATCCAATAGCTGTCATATATTTTTCACCTGGGTCCTATTTTATGTTCGGAAGTGAATGGCTTGCTGAAGCAACATTACACACGCGTTTACCATTATTTGATTTGAGAGTTGAAAGTTTGAACCAGTTCTAATCATAAACCTCTAGCTTGATTCTAAAAGATAACTTTATCAACCATCTTGTGCATTTTTACGGTTTGGCCTAGCTTTAGTAGTTTATTGACTTCAAGTATTGTCATCACTAAAACCACATTAAATGTTGTTATCATTAAAATCAAGGCGTAATACCCTTTTTGGTCCTGTAGTTATAGGGGTAGGTCCAAATAAGTCCTCTAGCTTTTAAAAGTTCCAAATTGGTCCCATACGATTTTAAATAGGTTCATAGTGATCCTTTCCGTTAAATAAATGCTAACGGTGTTAAAAAAACTGATGTGTATGCTGAGTTGGCTGGGGAGTGAAACACAGTCAGCATCTTCTTCTCTAGGTTCACAATGTTATCTGAATCTTTATAAATTGAATCCCAATCTCAAACCCTAGGTTCACAATTCATCCAAAATTCACCAAATTGAAAGGGAAATCAATTATCTTCAAGAACCGTTCGAAGTTCTGGGCGGCGTTTCTTCTTCATCTTCTTCTCAATAATGAGTTTTGGGCACGTTTCTTCATCATCAGAACTGCCATGTATGTCAAATGACTTGCTAATATAGTATCTGTCATTAATAAAAATGGGACTCTTAGGGTATGTATAAACTTTATGGATCTCAATAATGCTACGCATAAGGATGAATACCCTATGCATGTTGCCGAAATGTTAGTCAACTCGGTTGCAGGTTTCGACTACTTAAGCATGCTAGACGGCTATTTAGGGTATAATCAAATCTTCATTGCTGAAAAAGACGTACCAAAAATGGATTTTCGATGCCCATGGGCTTTAGGGACCTACAGATGGGTAATGATGTCTTTTGGCCTAAAAAATGCTGGTGTGATCTATCAAATGGCTAAGAACTCTATGTTCCATGATTTTATTGTCACCTTTATGCAGGTTTACATTGATGACATTTTCATAAAATTCTCATCAAAAGATGGCCATATAGACCACCTTCGACAATCCTTTGAAAGGATAAGGATGTATGGATTAAAGATGAATCCATTGAAATATGTTTTTTGTGTCCATGCAGGGGACTTCTTTGGTCCTGTAGTGCAGAAAAAGACATCGAAATCAATCAAAACAAAACCAAAGCAATTTCGGACACAAAACCTCCTTCAACTAAGAAATAACTTTAATATTTGTTGGGAAAGATATACTTCCTAAGGAGGTTTATATCTAATTTGAGTGGAAAAGCACAAGCATTTTCGCCTTTGCTTCGACTAAAGAAGGAGGAAAGTTTTAGGTGGGAACCAGACCACCTAAAGGCGTTCAACGAAATCAAAACATATTTGACGAGGCCTCCTATTTTGTTACCTCCTACTAGAAATAAAGTCACAAAGTTGTGCATATCAGCATCAGATCTGACTATAGGAAGCAGTTTAGCTCAAGAAGATAATAATGGCATCGAAATGGCCATCTTTTATCTTAGTCGAGTTCTGAATGATGTTGAAACTAGATATAGTTCAATAGAAAATCTATGTATTTGCTTGTACTTTTCATGTACCAAATTAAAGCATTATATAAATCCAATCAATGTCTTTGTTTATTCTCATCTTGATATAATTTAACATATGCTATATAAACACATTCTGCATGGTCGAATCGGGAAATTGGCACTAGCCCTCACTGAATATTCATTAACTTACTCACCCTTGAAGGCCATAAAAGACCATATTGTCGCAGATTTTATCGTCGACCACTCATTGGTCGAAGTGACACAATTACGTGAGTAAGAAACCTTGAAAATTGCACTTTAATAGTTCCAGGCACAAGGATGGAACTGGATTTGACTTCTCATAATCTCCCCAAAAGAGATACAAACGTTGTTCAAATTCAGAATCAAAGGTCATTGCTCTAATAATGAGGCTAAATATGAAGCTTTGGTAGCAGGCCTTAGGATTTCATTAGATTTGGGAGCAAAGGAAGTTGAAATAAAAGGGGATTCAGAACTGATTCTGAAGAAATTAAGAAAAATATATAAATGTATCAAGGAGAATTTGATGATGTACTCAATAAGGTCGTAGTTCACCTTTCCATCAGTATCAATCCAGCCTACACGAAATTCAATCTTACCCAACTTTCTATTCTCATTGTCAAGCAACAAATCATTCAACGTGGATCTCAAGACGGCGAGACATGCGGTGTCCTTTGAAAGCTGAAATTCTATAGGAGGGTTTTCCTCGTTGAAGTGGACTTCTGCCTTAATCAAAAATTTAGGAAGAAGTATTTTTAGATGTTTTTCTCAATGACATATGACCCTATTTATACAACTTTAGATTCATTCTAGACCACACAAAACGTTCGACGCAATCACCGCCGTACAAAACTGTCGACAAAATCATAATAGTTTGAAATTTGCACTACCGAAATTTTTTATTAATTAAAATTTTCGGTATCACATGATACATTTTAAAAATATCGATATTATTTTAAAGATACCAAAAATTTTAAATAAAAAAAAAATACAAGTTCATATAAAAAATTTTAACTTATACCAAAAATTTTCAATGAACTATCAAAAATTTAATTCGTACATTTTATCAAATTCTTTTAAAGGCAATTTTAAAATTATAAAGAAATGTGTGGTGCCATATATATTTTTGAGGGCGGCAGGTTAAATTCCAAGTTAACCTTTGGGCTTCAAAACCCAAACCTACTTTCATTCAAATTTAAAAACAACCCAAGCCCTCCTATTATCGTTGAA
The DNA here is from genome assembly GCA_022829125.1 of Lathyrus tuberosus. NCBI lineage: Eukaryota > Viridiplantae > Streptophyta > Magnoliopsida > Fabales > Fabaceae > Lathyrus > Lathyrus tuberosus. Next base: position 7,382,803 of record JALAZF010000093.1, read on the forward strand.
CAGTTAAAATAAAATCTAGAGAATTTTAGAAATCTATAGAACTCTAGAATGTTTCAGAATTTTCAAGACCCTTTCACAAAATAAATCAAGTAACAGCACTTTCTGGATAGTACAGGATTATTCCTCCATCTCCTTTATATACCTCGATATCTATTCGCTTATACAATTCTAAATTTACAGAGTTCTCATAAACTACATCCAAAATGTCTCTGATTCCAAGTTTCTTTGGTGGCCGAAGGAGCAATGTATACGATCCATTCTCTATCGACGTTTGGGATCCCTTCAAGGATTTTCCATTTCCAGGTTCTGCACTTTCTGCTTCATTCCCTCGGGAGAATTCTGCTTTTGTGAGCACCCGAGTTGACTGGAAGGAAACACCAGAAGCTCACGTGTTCAAGGCTGATCTTCCTGGGCTGAAGAAGGAGGAAGTGAAAGTTGAAGTTGAAGATGATAGGGTTCTACAGATAAGCGGAGAGAGAAGCGTCGAGAAAGAAGATAAGAACGATGAATGGCATCGCGTGGAGCGTAGCAGTGGAAAGTTCTTGAGGAGGTTCAGATTGCCTGAGAATACCAAAATAGATCAAGTGAAAGCTTCCATGGAGAATGGTGTTCTCACTGTCACCGTTCCAAAAGAAGAAGTCAAGAAGCCTGAGGTTAAGTCTATTGAGATTTCTGGTTAAACTTAGACTGAGCTCGGTTACTCTGTTGCTTTAAGTTGTGTACTTGTTTTGTCTTGATAATAATTTGTAATGCTTACGTTTTGTGATTTGTGTGTAAGAGATATATGATGATGTAATATGTGTAATGTTAATGTATAAATAAATAAATAATTAGTTGTTCTTCTTCTTCCAAAGAATAAACATGAACGCTTCGTTATATTATTATTATTATTATTACAAACGATACTTGTGTACTGCGGATGCTCCGGCATGAAAAACCACCTGATCCAAAGCAGAAATAATCACCTATAATGTGCTTCTCATCAACCGAACCTTTCCAATCACTGAAAAAACATGAAATTTTTAGAGTGAGAATACTCAATACCACAATTTGCAGCTTATTGGACACATTTCATAATTTCACACTAGCACAATGCATGACTCATGAGAGTATACTTTAACGTCTGGTTTGTAAAAATATTATACATTGAAGACTACATTGGGACTTCAAAGATGTGTAAGACTTGCTTCGTCCATAGGATATCAGAGGCCAATCTTATGATTGTTCAACTGTGTCTTCTTTTTAGATATCCAAATATTGAGGGAAGAGCCTAAAAAAATGAAGAAACATGGAGTAGATTTGTTGGACACGGAATAACTATAGTAATGAGTAGGTTGGACATATACACCTCTTAAGTCAAGTCACCGTTGAGAAAGACATTATAATGTTCAATCGGACAAAATTCAATTGATTATGAGTAGCAATGGCATGTAGAAATTAATTAATAGTAGCAATTATAAGAGTATAGCAGTTATCTATTCAGCAAGACTGCCGTATTGTTTTTAGGTTTTTGCTCTTTTTTTTTAAGTCGCATATCACCAGCTTGATCTAGTCATTTCCATTACGCTATATTCTCTTGCTCACACCATCATATGTCGTTGGGCATATATAAAAAGGAAATAGAAAAGGAAACAGAGGCTAATGAGGAACTGATCTGAGCCTAGGCTCAATCAAAAATGGCTTTATAAGATTAATGACAAAATTTCATGCTAACAGTCGGGTGATAAAAGGGGCATGTTGATTCTGAAGAAAAATAATCCGGCAAAGATAACAAAATATAGACTAATGTCGCTGATAGGGCGTGATTATGAAGTCCTATCAAAGATTTTGGCAAACAGAGTAAAACAAAAGTTGTTGGAAATGTAATTTCAAAGACACGCTTAATTTTTATTTAGTTTTCATTGCAGGCAGGCCAATATTAGATGGGATCCTCATTGGATGAAGCTAGAGAAAGAAAAGAAAAAAAAGAGGTTATACTATTTAAAATGGATTTTATAAAAGCAAACGATTCAGTTGATTGGATTCTTAGAATTTGTGATGCAAAAAATGAGATTTCATAGGTTTTTATAGGGAGGCAGTGAGGAAGAGAGAAAAATAAGTTAGATAAATTGAATGAAAGTTAGCGAGGAAGAGAGAAAAATAAGTTGGATAAATTGAGAGAAGGTTTGTAGGTTGAAAGAGGAAGGTGGGTTGGGGATCAAAAATCTGAGGCTTTTTAATGTTGCACTGCTAGGAAAATGGTTGAGATGAGGGGGCTGTGGTTTATGGCTTTAATAAATAAGCAAGGTCCACCTAATAACATTATGGGTACAGGGGACAGAGATCGATCATCATGGTGGAAGGACCTCTGTAAATTAGACTTAGATTTTGTGGGGCTCCCTAGTCATCATGGAACTCCCTAGTCATACCAATCCGTTATGGTCAACAGCGTGGAATAAGGTGAGGTGATTCTGCTAAAAGAATTCCATCAAACGAAAATCTAGCTACAAGAGGTGTGATAGACTTAGTTCGTTGCATCGGGGAGTGCAAAAGCGAAGAGACATTTTCTCATTTGTTCTTCGAGTGTCCATCTTTTGCAAGTACTTGGGACTCCATTTGCCATTGGCCCGGAATAGCAACTGTTTTATAAAGAGAAGGGTTGCAACACCTGGAGCAGTTTGAAGGTTTGACGGGCTATGGCATATCAAAGAAGAATGCAGTGGTCTGGTTCGCTTGCATGTGGAGTTTATGGAAAGCAAGAAAGACTTTCCGAAACAAAGAAAATTGTGTTGAAAAGATGGTAGAGCAGGATAAATTGCTCTCTTGGAAGTGGTTGAGAATTAAATCAATAAATACTCATGATAATGTATCGCAATGGTGTATGAATCCTAAGGCTTGTCTTGGAATTAAGAATGTATAAACATCACCTATCTGAGCAGTCAAGAGCTGGTTTGGGCAGTGGAATTTAGGTGTTTACATCGATCACAGACTTGTCTGTTTCTCTGTTTACATTTGGATAAAAGTGATGATAAACAGTCTGAATTTCCTGCAGTTTGAAAATCATACTATATGCTGGCATTGCATGTCTAGCAATATTTGTTCTTGGTATTGCAGATTGTGCTTGTCTGCTGAAGATGCAGTCTTTTTGAATGTTCGGTGATGGGGCCAAATTGCCGATCTGGCAGCTTGATAGTCTCTGTTTGGTGGTTGAAGCATAGTCGTCTCTTATGATTTTGTGGGTATGGAGTTTGGGTTAGCAGTTTTTTCTGCTGCTCTTAGTCTCCGTTACAGTTGAATTGTCATTTCAAGCAAGCATTAAGCCTATTATGTGATGTATTGCATCAATTTGTTTAGAGGTTGGGGTGGTGTGATATTATGGGTGTATTCTTTATGTTGGTCTGTTTCTGCAGTGGGCATTTTGGTGTGTAAGAAAATGTATAATGATGGTTATAACAGTAGTCCAGCCAGTTTTGCAGGATGAAAATTTGGATGGTCTTCTGAATTACAGTGGATACTTCATCATGTTGTGTCCGGTTTCCATCGGAGTGTGTCAGTCCGTTGTGGAGCTGGGAGGCGCTTCAGAGCTAATTACTCAAACAACAGTTATTGTGAGGTGAGTGCTCTGTTACAGTTTTTAATTTTGGTTTGATGCAAGAGGTGTAACTTGGATCTGTTAAAATGGAGATGTTTCCATGTGTCCTAGTGCAGGTGGAAATTTCTCAAGCAGTTAGTTGTATCATTTAGCAGTGAATTGTATCATTTAGCAGTAAACTGTGGCTGTCGTGATCAGGTGATCCAATAACAGTGTTGTGTGATTGGTATAGTCCTGTCAAAATTCAAATCATCATTCAGCTCTAGTGTATTGGTGCCGCTGCAGGATGATAATTTAAGCGTATCTAGCTGCTATGACGGATGATAACTGGAGCATGAGGCGGGTTTCTGGTTTATGTTGTGGCAATCTGGCAGTTTCAAGACTGATTTTTCTTTGTATCTCATTTGAGTGTATGTAATGAAATTGAAAAATGTTGGTATGGATCTTGCTGGAGCTTCGGGGTTGTTTTTGGGAGAGGCTATTGTTATGGCTGTTCCATTTATTGATTTTTAGATTGGTGTTTGTTATATCTGTTCCATTTCTGGGTTTTTAGATTGGTGTAGAGCTGGTATGGTTTAACCAAATTCAAACATATAAAAATGAAATAGCAGTAATTTTTGTAATCTCAGATATAACAACAAAGAGCACTTATTTATTAAAAGCACAGACGATAGTTTTCCAGGGCCATTACGGCTTAATACACAAGTTCTGAAACATAAAAACTAGAGACATATAGAACTCCAACACATTCTACAAGTTCTGAACTAAAGACATGTCTTCAACACATTATAAGACGGCTAAGCAACATTCACATATTAAATCCACCACGAAGGCGCAAAACTAGGTGAAGAGTAGACTCCTTCTGAATGTTGTAATCAGCAAGGGTCCTACCATCCTCCAATTGCTTCCCAGCAAAGATCAACCTCTGCTGATCTGGTGGGATTCCCTCCTTGTCTTGTATCTTTGCCTTCACATTATCAATTGTGTCTGAACTTTCTACCTCTAAGGTAATGGTCTTTCCGGTCAAAGTCTTCACAAAGATCTGCATACCTCCCCTCAGACGAAGAACAAGGTGAAGGGTGGACTCCTTCTGAATGTTATAATCAGCCAGAGTTCGGCCATCTTCAAGCTGCTTTCCTGCAAATATCAACCTTTGCTGGTCTGGGGGGATACCCTCCTTGTCCTGTATCTTGGCCTTCACATTGTCAATAGTGTCTGAGCTCTCTACCTCCAAAGTAATTGTCTTGCCGGTAAGGGTCTTCACGAAAATCTGCATACCACCACGAAGACGCAAAACAAGGTGAAGAGTTGACTCTTTCTGGATGTTGTAATCAGCTAGAGTTCTGCCATCCTCAAGCTGCTTTCCAGCAAAAATCAACCTTTGCTGGTCTGGGGGGATACCCTCCTTGTCCTGTATCTTAGTCTTCACATTGTCAATTGTGTCTGAGCTTTCTACCTCCAAAGTAATTGTCTTGCCAGTAAGGGTCTTCACAAAAATCTGCATGCCACCACGAAGTCTCAACACAAGATGGAGAGTTGACTCTTTCTGTATGTTGTAATCAGACAAGGTTCGGCCATCTTCAAGCTGTTTTCCAGCAAAGATGAGCCTTTGCTGATCTGGCGGGATACCCTCTTTGTCCTGTATCTTGGACTTGACATTGTCTATGGTGTCAGAACTCTCCACCTCAAGGGTGATGGTCTTTCCTGTGAGGGTCTTGACAAAGATTTGCATACCACCGCGAAGACGGAGCACCAGATGGAGGGTGGATTCTTTTTGGATATTGTAATCTGCTAAAGTTCTGCCATCCTCAAGCTGCTTGCCAGCAAAGATAAGCCTCTGTTGGTCTGGTGGAATGCCCTCTTTATCCTGAATCTTGGCTTTGACATTGTCAATGGTATCCGAGCTCTCCACCTCAAGGGTGATGGTCTTTCCAGTGAGCGTCTTCACAAAGATTTGCATCCCACCACGGAGACGGAGCACCAAATGAAGAGTTGATTCCTTCTGTATGTTGTAATCAGCAAGTGTACGTCCATCCTCTAGTTGTTTGCCAGCAAAAATGAGGCGCTGCTGGTCTGGAGGGATCCCTTCCTTGTCTTGAATCTTTGTCTTAACATTGTCTATGGTATCTGAACTCTCAACTTCGAGAGTGATGGTCTTGCCAGTGAGGGTCTTAACGAAGATTTGCATCTACATTATGAGAAACAAACAAATCAATCAGAAATTCTTCCTAAAGATTACTACAAAGTGAAAGACTACATGTAGCAAACAAAAGACTAGAATAAAATCAACCAATATAATCAATCACCTCTATCTGTTTAGAGAAAAACATCTTAGAAAAGTCTTCATCAAATTCACCAAAATAATCAATAAATAATTTGGGTGACAATACTAAATTACACATATACAGAACAACAGTCCAAAACAAAGCTATAGATTTGATACTTTTATAAATCGGGTCCAGTTCAGAACAGAAGCATCAAGCACCCCTGGACTAATCTAATTACATAATTTTTTATAACCATACAATACATAATCTTGTTCTGAGAAATTTTGGATACAGACCCTTAACAGCTATGAAGATCTTCTTCAACCATAAAACAATTGAAACAAATTGTCCAATTAATCAAAGAAAAGTTTCACAAACATACGATTTTGACAGTACATAACGAAAACGATTACATTAAAATCTAAACAAACATATCCAACAATCGATTAAAAGAGAAAACAAAACCCTAACAATTGAATATGAAAAACCAAATCAAAATCAAAATTGATCAAATGATAAATTAATCGTGAGAACGCAAAACCCTATCAATCGAAGTCTAAGAGGGAAATAGAAAGGGGGTAGAAGATACCTTGAATCTGTGTGCTACTGCTAGGGTTTCTTTTCTCTGAAACGAAACAAAAGTTTATATGAATGAATATATGAATATTGCGTTACAGAGCTTTCGAATTTATAGCTTAAAATGATATGAGGTTGCGTAAAAGTAACGGCGGATCTGCCAATTCAATCCTGACACGTGGATAAATTTGAGCTATAAACTATTTTGACACAGCAATGTTTGGAATCACAGTCGTCTTCGGCAACGGATGAGATGAATAATACATCTCCTTCCAAACACGTCTAGAATTTATTCGCTTATTTTGTTTTACACTGCCTCTAAGATAGTTCTTCATAGCTTTTTACCAATTTTTCTTCTTTCATATTTTATAAAAAAAGTTTATTAATATAAACTGGTATTCTTTGATTAAGCTAAAGAGATTTTTGCCATTTTATCCAGTTATTTTTTTATATTTTATAAAAATAATAATTTGAGAACTTTCTTTTAAATATTTTTTTATAAGTATGCAAGTTTGAAAATAAGAGGACCGTAAAAAATAGAGAAAATTGTGATTTTAAAAAAAAATACATCTTATGAATTGACCTATGAAGGTTTTGTGTCGACCTATGAAGTTTTTAGGTCAATCTATGAAGGTCTTGTGTCAACCTATAGCAGTCAGCACATGGACAGAGTTTACAGACTTTAATACTACATCACGAATGTGTTGACACATAGGAAAGTTTTCATTCTATGTGTCGATCTGAAGGCTTTATGTGTCGATCTGAAGGCTTTATGTGTCGACCTATGATGTTTTTAATGTTTTATAATGCTAAGATGTACAAATAGAATTAGAGGATATTGTCCAATATAAATTAACGCTAAAATATTCTAGTTTTGACATCATTCGAAATACATCTAACAGAAAGTTGCACTCAGAATTTCTAGGGTACTCGTCTTTGAGTAAAACATATAGAGTTTACAATCATAGAACATCACCTGTTAAAGATCTCGTTCATGTATCTTTTGATAAATCCTCACCCCCAAAATACGAGAAAGGTATTTCTTATGATGTTTCAGGTGTGAACGAAAAACTTGATTGAAGACATTCCCAAAGAGATCCTCCTCCACCAATTGAAGAGAACATTATTAAAAACAAAGAGGAACGCGAATAAGAGGAAGATAAACAAGGGGCATTAACTAAGTTGCCTCCATATTAGATTGTTGCAAAAGATCATCTGTTGGAACTGATACTTGGAAATATCAGAAAAGGTGTAAGTACAAGATTTCACGTTAATAATTTCTTTAATTATTATGCTTTTATCTCTCAAATTGAACCTAAAACTATATATGATGCTTTACTTGACAAGGGGTGGCTCCCTACTATGCAAGAAAGGCTCAATCAATTTAAATTAAATGACGTTTGAGACCTTGTTCCACGTCCAAAAGATAAAACCGTCATTGACACTAGATGGGTGTTTAGGAACAAATTGGATGAAAATGGCATACTTACTAGAAATTGTTGAGAAAAATTGGATATTCGGATCGAATAAAAGAGAGTATTATGATACCATTCAAGTTTAAATGTATATATGAAAGTGTATTTCCTTTCTTGAAAAAGTGTGTTTAAATACATTAACCATGGGTGTATTTATACTACTTGGAATACAATTATTATACTAATTTTACTATTCACTTTTTGACATAATAGTATTCATATTTGACATTAAGGTATTTACCTTTGACATTAATGTTTCTAGATAGATATTTAAATAATAATAATGTTATAATATATAACAATATTATAACACTCCCCCTTTGAAATATCTATCACTGTGCTCTATTGAAATCTTGTTGAAGAGATTCTTATGGAACATATGTTGCCTCGTTAAAACCCTTATTAGGAAAAACCCATTGGGATAAAAACCTTAATAAGGAAAAAAGAGTACAACATGATGCTCCCCCTCAATAGAACACATTTAGTTCTTCTTTAAAGATCTCGAAGTTGACGCATTCCAATATTTTGTACATGTTTCTTGAAAACTGATGTAGGTAGTGCCTTTGTGAAGAGATCTGCCGCATTATCATTTGAACGAATGTATTGAATATCAACTTCTTTGTTTCTTTCGGGTTCTTGTGTGAATGAGAAGAAGTTTGGAGGGATATGCTTGGTTCTGTCGCTTTTGACGTAACCTTCTTTCATCTGGATAACACATGCAGCATTGTCTTCATACAAAATTGTTGGATTATTATCAATTGGTAAATCAGATGCTCCTTGGATATGTCTAGTTACTGATCGTAACCATCTACATTCTTTGCTTGCTTCATGAAGAGCAATTATTTCAGCATGATTTGAAGAAGTTGCTACAAGTGTTTGCTTTTGTGACCTCCATGATATTGCAGTGTTACCATATGTAAATATATATTCAGTCTGTGATTTAGCATTATGTGGATCTGACAAATAACCTGCATCTGCATAACCAAGCAAAACTGGTTTTGTATTGTTAGAATAAAATAAGCCAAGATCAGATGTACCTCGAAGATATCGAAATATCTGCTTTATTCCTTTCCAATGTCTTTTTGTAGGACATGAACTGAATCTTGCTAGTAAATTAACTGCAAAAGCTATATCAGGTCTTGTATAGTTAGCAAGATACATGAGTGCCCCAATGGCACTAAGGTATGGCACTTCTGAGCCAAGATCCTCCTCATTACTTTCCTTAGGCCTAAAAGGATCCTTTTCAATATTAAGTGTTCTGCCCATCATTGGACTACTCAAAGGATTTGCCTTGTCCATGTTGAACCTTTTTAATACCTTTTCTGTATAATTTGATTGATGTACCAATATACCATTTTTAGTATACTCAATCTGTAAACCAAGGCAGAATCTAGTTTTTCCCAGATCTTTCATTTCAAATTCTTTCTTTAAATAATTTCTCGCTTCTCTGATTTCTTTATTAGTCCCAATAATATTTAAATCATCAACATAAACAGCAATTATTACAAATCCGGATATTGTTTTTCTTATAAAAACACAAGGGCAAATAGGATTATTATCATAGCCTTCTTTAAGCAAATATTCACTTAGTCTGTTATACCACATGCGCCCTGATTGTTTTAGCCCATACAATGACCTTTGCAACTTAATTGCATACATTTCTTTCGGCTTTGATGTCCCAGGTATCTTAAATCCTTCTGGGATTTTCATGTATATATCACTATCAAGTGATCCATACAAATAAGCAGTAACAACATCCATAAGGTACATATCAAGATTATTAAATACTGATAAACCAATTAAATAACGAAAAGTAATGGCATCCATAACAGGAGAATATGTTACCTCATAATCGATTCCTGGTCTTTGGTAAAAACCTTGTGCAACAAGACGAGCTTTGTACTTGACAATCTTGTTTTTCTCATTTCGTTTTCTCACAAAGACCCACTTATACCCAACAGGTTTCACACCTTTAGGTATAGTTACAATAGGGCCAAATATTTTTCGATTATTAAGAGAATTTAACTCAGTATCTATAGCATCCTTCCAATTTTTCCAATCATGTCTATTTTGACATTCATTCATAGTTCGGGGTTCTGGGTCATCATTTTCATTTATGATTTCACATGCAATGGAGAATGAAAATATTTCATCTATATCCATACCTTTTCGGTTCCACAAAGTTCCAGTATCAATATAATTAATTGAAATCTCGAGATCATTCTTACTTTGATTTTCATTTTCAATGACCTCATTATCATCATCTCGTGCTTCTTCGAGAGCACGTTTTTCAATTGTGGATATATTATTATCTAGTGTCTTTTCAATATCACTTTCAATCATAGTCACCTTTTCTATTCCTTTTCTCTTTCGGGGATTTTTGTCTTTGGACCTCATCGGTCGGCCACGTTTTAAGTGTGCCTTAGATGTACTTGCTACATCATTTAGATTTGAAATCTCAATCCGAGATGGGACATTTATAGCTGGTACGTGTGACTTTGTCACTCTTTTCAAATCAGTAAAAGAATCTGGCAATTGATTTGCTAAATCTTGTAAGTGCACAATTTTCTTTACATTTTCTTCCCATGATTTATTATATGCGTCCAAATGTAATAAATGTGGTACAGACCATGTTATCTCCTTTTCTAATATTTTATTTTCTCCCCCTAGTGTTGAAAATTTTGTTTAATCAAAATGACAATTAGCAAATCTTGCCTGAAAAACATCACCTGTTAAAGGTTCAAGATATCTAATAATAGAAGGTGATTCATACCCCACATATATTCCCAACCTCCTTTGAGGTCCCATCTTTGTTCTATGTGGTGGAGATATTGGAACATATACTGCACAACCAAATATCTTTAAATGAGAAATATTTGGTTCTTTACCAATTGCAAGTTGATAAGGGGTATGTTTATGATTAGCACTTGGCCTTAGACGGATGAATGTTGCAGCATGTAAAATTGCATGACCCCAAACAGTAACTGGTAGTTTAGTTTTCATAATTAATGGTCTAGCAATATATTGAAGACGTTTGATTAAAGACTCGGCTAAACCATTTTGTGTATGCACATGAGGAACAGGATGTTCAACAGTAATTCCAATTGACATGCAATAATTATTAAATGATTCAGATGTAAATTCACCAGCATTGTCAAGTCTAATTTTCTTTATAGAAAAATCAGGGAATTGAGCCCTTAGTTTAATTATTTGTGCAAGAAATTTTGCAAATGCCATATCACGGCTCGACAGTAAGCATACATATGACCATCTACTAGATGCATCAATTAATACCATAAAGTACCTGAATGGTCTTGACGGTGGATGGATAGGTCCACATATATCACCTTGAATTCTTTCAAGAAATGCAGGTGATTCTGTCTGAATCTTTACTGGCGAATGCTTTGTTATTAGTTTGCCAAGAGAGCAAGCTTCACATGGTTTTTCTCCTTTTGTAAGTTTTAAACCTTTCAATGGATGACCATGGGTGCTTTCAACTATTTTGCACATCATTGTTGAACCAGGGTGACCTAAACGATCGTGCCATAAAGTCATCGTTTTGGGATCTTCTTTTACAACCAAATTACATTCAATTTTATGTATATAAGTATAATGTAATCCAGAAGGCAATTTTGGTAGTTTTTCTAAAATTTTCTTCTTTCCCAAAACATTAGTAGTAATGTTAATATATTTCATATTGCCTTCAGTTGCAGTTTCAGTATCATATCCTTGACGATATATGTCATTAAAACTCAACAAATTTCTCTTTGATTTTGGAGAGTATAAAGCATTATTAATGACAAACTTTGTTCCATTTGGTAATATGAACATAGCATTACCTGTTCCTTCAATTAAGTCTGCAGGACCTGAAATTGTATTTATTACACCTTTAGTAGGATTTATTTTAGTAAAATATTTCTTACATTTGAGGATTGTGTGGGTAGTTCCACTGTCTGGAATGCAAATGTCTTTGAAATGTTCCATGTCTAACCTTCTTAAAAATATAAACAAGGTTAAAGAGTAAAACACAACATATTTAACATTATTATTTCATACAAGCATTGAAAATTACACACATATTAATTTAGTACATAATGTAAATATAAAGGTAATATAAGCATATCACACATTATACAAAAATGATTCAATCCATGGTTCCTTCAACGAAATCAGCAGCCTCGAGATAGGTATTATCATTCATGGGTTCAATCTCATTAAAATTCACTTCTTTTCCCTTTCCTTCTATAGATGTCTGGTCTCTTTTACATAAATGTTCCGACGTTCTACACGTCTTAGACCAATGTCCTTTCTTTCCACATCTATAACATAAATCATCATGATTCTTCGAGGGACCCTCTTGGGTATAATTACCCCTACCTTGACGATTTCTGTTAGATTGGTCATATCTGGGGAATTTATAATTATTTACATAACTTCGTCCACGGCCTCTGTAACACCCCAATTTTAGTAATTAATTATCTATATTAATTATTGAGTGATTTTATTAAATATTGATTTATGTGATTTACCTAAGTTATTTGAAATATTTAATTTAAATGAATTACTTGATTTAGTGAATTTATATGAATTATTTGATTTATATAAATTATTGAGTTTATATAAATTAATTGATATATTAAATTTATGTGATTTAATTGATTAAATTGAAATATGTGATTTAATTTATTATTTGAAAATAAATTGAATTGTTGAATTTATCTAATTAATTATTTAATTGGATTATTGGTATTTAGTGAACTATTTAATTTATTCTATTTAATATGATTTTATAGTTGCTAGAAATTGTTGGGTTTAAGGGGAGGTGTTGATATTAAGTATGATAAGTGAGTTAGGCCCATTTGGTTGTGAATAGTAGGGTTTAAAAGAAAGAGTTAGTAAGAGTGAAAATCAGAAAAAATTAAAAAGAAGAGAAAGTGTAGAAGAGGAGAAGAGAAAAGAGGAAGAGTAGAAGAGGAGAAAAACCCAAAGAAATCAAGAACAAATTCATCAAGAAATTCAAGGTAAGGGTGAGATTTTATTCAATATTGGAGTTATTTGAGTGATGGTTATTGTGTAGAAATAGTATTAGAATAATGTTAAAATTTTTCTGTAAAAACTGAAATTAATTAGGTTAAAATTAATTTCTGAAATTACTAATTTCTGATGTTTAGAAATTGATTTTTTATGATAGTTCAGAGACCTATTTAATATTTGGAGTACCCATTAGAGTGGTAAAATCTGGAAGTAGTGAATGAACCAACCCCCTATTTCCATGGAGGTGTACGCTGGAACATATCTTCTTGCTCATAATTGATTAAAGCTTACTGATATATTGAATAGGGGTAATAGTACTTGTTGAATTATAGTGGCTCATTAATTAAAACAAGGAAAAGAGAAAATCGAACCAACCACCCTCTCATAGTCTCATTTACATAGCGCAGGAATAGAGAAAGGGGGATAAAGAAAAGTATCTTTTATGTGAGTATCATATATTAATAAAGTAGTACTTGTTTTAAATTAATGATATTATATTACAAAAATTGGAAATAGCACAACTACCCTCTTTCATAATGTCAGTGCAGGAAGAACAAATATGTATGTGTTAGCAACACTTTTCATGTGGCTATTAGATATTAATTAATATAAATAGCATGAATAAATTATTATGTGGATCCACCTTTTCTTAAATTCATGCGCTGGATTTCTTTTTTAAGTGTATTTACTAACTAGCCCACATTTAAGTCCCCCTAGTCTTGTAATAAGGAAATGTGGAATGGATTGGAGAGAGAGATATCATTATGCAGAAGGTTGAACATATAATAATAATTGTAAGCTTTTCATTTCCTTGTTTCTTAAAAACAATGCACATAATATATTATTATTATTATTATTATATGAGGTGAAAGTGGGATTGAGAGAGAGAGAGTAAATACTATGGTCTCACCCTTTCAAAAAGAAGTCAGCGCAGGGTTATAAACATAGTGGTATTGAAAACCACTCATGATGTTTATTGAGGACAAGAATAGAATAACTACAGGGCATAGTAAATAGGTAGTGCACTTAGTTAATTTTTGTAACTCTAGTGGAAGTACATTAGGTACAACTAATTGATAGAAAGATTAATTGAATATTGAATAGTTATTTAATTATTAATTAGTAAATATTTAATATTCTTAAATCTGGATTATTTATTTAAATATTGATTATTTAAGTAAATACTAGTTAATTATTTAAATATAGATTGTTTAACTAATATTTGAATAATGGAATTCTATTGGATTCAATTATTGGTGATTGATTAATTAGTCATCATTTAATCGATAAATTATGTTTATGAGATGTGAATGGATTTAATAGTCCTTGTGTATTATTGGTTGATTGTGGTGACTAAATCTAAAGTATGGGTACTTGATTATAAAATGTGATTGTGTGTGCAATTGTGTGATGATTCAATTGTGATGAATTATTTGAGATATGCATGATATTAAGATTAGAGAATGGTCTTAATTGCATATGGTTGTTGATTGCATACACATCATTTGTGTCAAGAGGCAATGTTTGCTAGTTCCGTGGGAGCTAGTGACTTGTCCCAAACCTAGAGAGGGGTTTGAAAGCTTAGAGAACGGGCTTTGTGTGTTATTGGTCTAGAGAACGGACCCGGTTTAAATGTAAAAACCGAAAAAAAATAACAAGTGTTGGTACCACATGGCATGAGTTGCATTGAGTTTGCATCGAGTCGCATGGCATGTATGATTGTTATATGGAAGTATATGTGTGATTGTGACTTGTTGAGTATTGGAATTTGATATAAATTGTGTGGATACTTGAGTGATACTTGTTGATGAATATTGAGTGTGAGATTATTTATTATTTGTGTTTATATATTTTACAATAATCATTATCTTATAATTTCAATATTGATGTGAATTCTCACCCTTCTGTTGGAATGATGTTTTATACGACATCGCTCAGGTACTGAAGATTAGAGTTGTTTGCTAGTACGAGGATAGCTATTTGGAATAGCTTGTTTAGCTTCCTTATTTATTTTGGGTTGAGTCGTGCTCTGATTATGTAACACTGGGGAACGTTTGATCATGTTTTGAGAGATACGATTGTATACTCTATTTATTTGTTAATTTGATTTGAATTTTATGGTGAAGTGGCTTTTTATGCCTAAGTTGATTTAATGAAGGAAATTTATTTAAGACTTGAATGTGATGAGATTCTTAATGAAAGTGATTCCGCTGCTACATGCTAATGTGAAAGTTTTTGAAAAACATGAAATTACTAAAGTGTTAATGAGCATGACAGGTGTTTTATGATGTTTTATGATTATGTGTGACACCCTTAAATGAATAGCATGATTATTTACTCTGATTTATTGTATGTTTTTATGTGGGGATTAGAAGGGTGTTACATTAGTGGTATCAGAGCAGGTCGGTCCATCCGGCCAGGTTGTCTAATGTTGTTTATTCCCTAGTATGCGACATGTGTGTGAAAACACTGTCGGTACACGTTTGTCTTCCTAACCTTTGTCTGCAGGAGTGAGATTGAAACAAGTGGGGGAGAAGCTTGTGCTTCTTTAAGATGCTTTAAGTGTGGAGTGGTGGCTCAGTGAGTTTTTGAACGCTATTAGAGTTGGTAAAGATGGTTTATGCCCCCATCATGATTGTCGGCTGTCTATTGACAAATTGAGGAACTGATCACCCTTAATCTCTTGTTGATAGTAGACGGGATTGTGTTGGATGTCATAGACGTGTCTTGCGAGCTTAGATGGTGTGTGCAATGAATTATTTGGAGTTAAGCCAAGTGCTTACAGATTGTTTTAATGAGTCAGTGCAGGATGGTGTCGAGATGTTTATGTTGATGGCAACTTTGAGCATTGGTGAAAATGGAGCAATTGATACTTTACCAATTTTTCGTGAGTTTCCAGAAGTTTTTCCTGATGAGATAAGTGATTTACCGCCGGAACGTGAAGTGGAGTTTTCGATCGACTTAGTTCCTGGAACTAGTCCGGTATCGATGGCTCCATATCTTATGCCGCATCGGAATTGAAAGAGTTGAAGTGTCAACTTGAAGATCTGCTTGAGAAAAGGTTTATTCGTCCAAGTGTATCACCGTGGGGTGCACCAGTGTTGTTGGTTAAGAAGAAAGAAGGTTCCATGAGACTTTGTGTGGATTACAGACAATTGAACAAGGTGGCTGTCAAGAATTAGTATCCACTTCCGAAGATTGACGACTTGACGGATCAGTTGGTTGGTGCAAGTGTGTTCAGTAAGATAGATTTGAGATCTGGGTATCATCAGATTCATGTGAAGGTTGAAGATATTTAGAAGACTGCTTTTAGAACAAGGTATAGAAATTATGAGTATTTCGTGATGCAATTTGGTGTGACTAATGCACCAGGTGTATTTATGGAGTACATGAACAGAAATTTCCATCCTTATTTGGACAAGTTTGTGGTTGTGCTCATTGATGATATTTTTATCTATTCGAGGAGTGAAGAGGTTTATGTTGAGCATCTGAGATTTGTGTCATCTGTGTTGAAAGAGAAGTCGTTGTATGCTAAACTTTCTAAGTGAGAGTTTTGGTTGAAGGAAGTGAGTTTCCTTGGACATGTGATTTCGAGTAGAGGCATTGCAGTTGATCCATCGAAGGTTGAAGCGGTATCGCAATGGGAAGCTCCGAAATCAGTTTTGAGATTAGAAGTTTTTTTTTTGTTTGGTAGGTTATTATCGGAAATTCATTGGGAGGATTTTCCAAGTTATCTTTGCCGTTGATGCAGTTGACTAGGAAAGGTCAAGCTTTTGTTTGGGATGTAAAGTGTAAAGAAAGTTTCCAAGAGCTTAAGAGAAGATTGACTACAGCTCCTGTTTTGGTTTTATCGAATCCGTCAGAACCATTTGTTGTGTATTGTGATGCTTCTTTGATGGGTTTGGGAGGTGTATTGATGCAAAATTGGCAAGTTGTAGCTTATGCTTCAAGGCAACTTAAGGGGCATGAGAGGAATTATCCGACGCATGACTTAGAGTTGGCCGCTGTCGTGTTTGTGTTGAAACTTTGGAGGCATTACTTGTTTGGTACGAGATTTGAGGTGTATAGTGATCATAAAAGTTTGAAATATCTCTTTTACCAGAAGGAATTGAATGCAAGGCAAAGAAGATGGTTAGAACTTTTGAAAGATTATGATTTTGGTTTGAATTACCATCCGGGTAAGGCAAACGTGGTAGCTGATGCATTGAGTAGGAAATCTTTGCATATGTCAATGATGATGGTAAAAGAGTTGGAAATGATTGAGCAATTTCGTGATTTGAGCTTGGTGTGTGAGAAGACTTCTTATGGAGTTAAGCTTGGTATGTTGAAGCTTACCAGTGGCGTTCTTGATAAGATTCGAGAAGGACAGAAATCTGATTCGAGTTTAGTTGATCGGTTGACTTTGATCAATCAAGGTCAAGGTGGTGATTTCTGGATTGATGAGAACGGTATCAAGAGGTGTCGTGATAGAGTTTGTGTTCCGGATATTGCTGAACTGAAGAAGATTATTCTTGAGGAAGGGCGTCGTAGTGGATTAAGTATTCATCCCGGTGCTACCAAGATGTATCAAGATTTGAGGAAAGTATTTTGGTGGCCTCGTGTGAAGAAAGATATTGCAGAATTTGTGTATTCTTGTTTGACTTGTTAGAATTCGAAGATCGAACATCAGAACCGTCGGGTTAGAGGCAGCCGTTATCTATTCTTGAGTTGTTCGTTTGAGGTAATTTTCGAGGGCGGAAATCTTTTAAGTGGGGGAGAGTTGTAACACCCCAATTTTAGTAATTAATTATCTATATTAATTATTGAGTGATTTTATTAAATATTGTTTTATGTGATTTACCTAAGTTATTTGAAATATTTAATTTAAATGAATTACTTGATTTAGTGAATTTATATGAATTATTTGATTTATATAAATTATTGAGTTTATATAAATTAATTGATATATTAAATTTATGTGATTTAATTGATTAAATTGAAATATGTGATTTAATTTATTATTTGAAAATAAATTGAATTGTTGAATTTATCTAATTAATTATTTAATTGGATTATTGGTATTTAGTGAACTATTTAATTTATTCTATTTAATATGATTTTATAGTTGCTAGAAATTGTTGGGCTTAAGGGGAGGTGTTGATATTAAGTATGATAAGTGAGTTAGGCCCATTTGGTTGTGAATAGTAGGGTTTAAAAGAAAGTGTTAGTAAGAGTGAAAATCAGAAAAATTAAAAAGAAGAGAAAGTGTAGAAGAGGAGAAGAGAAAATAGGAAGAGTAGAAGAGGAGAAAAACCCAAAGAAATCAAGAACAAATTCATCAAGAAATTCAAGGTAAGGGTGAGATTTTATTCAATATTGGGGTTATTTGAGTGATGGTTATTGTGTAGAAATAGTATTAGAATAATCTTAAAATTTTTCTGTAAAAACTGAAATTAATTAGGTTAAAATTAATTTCTGAAATTACTAATTTCTGATGTTTAGAAATTGATTTTTGATGATAGTTCAGAGACCTATTTAATATTTGGAGTACCCATTAGAGTGGTAAAATCTGAAAGTAGTGAATGAACCAACCCCCTATTTCCATGGAGGTGTACGCTGGAACATATCTTCTTGCTCACAATTGATTAAAGCTTACTGATATATTGAATAGGGGTAATAG
Source organism: Lathyrus tuberosus (assembly GCA_022829125.1). NCBI lineage: Eukaryota > Viridiplantae > Streptophyta > Magnoliopsida > Fabales > Fabaceae > Lathyrus > Lathyrus tuberosus. The sequence goes on from JALAZF010000093.1 coordinate 7,401,385, forward strand.
TACTTGTTGAATTATAGTGGCTCATTAATTAAAACAAGGAAAAGAGAAAATCGAACCAACCACCCTCTCATAGTCTCATTTACATAGCGCAGGAATAGAGAAAGGGGGATAAAGAAAAGTATCTTTTATGTGAGTATTATATATTAATAAAGTAGTACTTGTTTTAAATTAATGATATTATATTACAAAAATTGGAAATAGCACAACTACCCTCTTTTATAATGTCAGGGCAGGAAGAACAAATATGTATGTGTTAGCAACACTTTTCATGTGGCTATTAGATATTAATTAATATAAATAGCATGAATAAATTATTATGTGGATCCACCTTTTCTTAAATTCATGCGCTGGATTTCTTTTTTAAGTGTATTTACTAACTAGCTCACATTTAAGTCCCCCTAGTCTTGTAATAAGGAAATGTGGAATGGATTGGAGAGAGAGATATCATTATGCAGAAGGTTGAACATATAATAATAATTGTAAGCTTTTCATTTCCTTGTTTCTTAAAAACAATGCACATAATATATTATTATTATTATTATTATTGTATGAGGTGAAAGTGGGATTGAGAGAGAGAGAGTAAATACTATGGTCTCACCCTTTCAAAAAGAAGTCAGCGCAGGGTTATAAACATAGTGGTATTGAAAACCACTCATGATGTTTATTGAGGACAAGAATAGAATAACTACAGGGCATAGTAAATAGGTAGTGCACTTAGTTAATTTTTTTAACTCTAGTGGAAGTACATTAGGTACAACTAATTGATAGAAAGATTAATTGAATATTGAATAGTTATTTAAGTATTAATTAGTAAATATTTAATATTCTTAAATCTGGTTTATTTATTTAAATATTGATTATTTAAGTAAATACTAGTTAATTATTTAAATATAGATTGTTTAACTAATATTTGAATAATGGAATTCTATTGGATTCAATTATTGGTGATTGATTAATTAGTCATCATTTAATCGATAAATTATGTTTATGAGATGTGAATGGATTTAATAGTCCTTGTGTATTATTGGTTGATTGTGGTGACTAAATCTAAAGTATGGGTACTTGATTATAAAATGTGATTGTGTGTGCAATTGTGTGATGATTCAAGTGTGATGAATTATTTGAGATATGCATGATATTAAGATTAGAGAATGGTCTTAATTGCATATGGTTGTTGATTGCATACACATCATTTGTGTCAAGAGGCAATGCTTGCTAGTTCCGTGGGAGCTAGTGACTTGTCCCAAACCTAGAGAGGGGTTTGAAAGCTTAGAGAACGGGCTTTGTGTGTTATTGGTCTAGAGAACGGACCCGGTTTAAATGTAAAAACCGAAAAAAAATAACAAGTGTTGGTACCACATGGCATGAGTTGCATTGAGTTTGCATCAAGTCGCATGGCATGTATGATTGTTATATGGAAGTATATGTGTGATTGTGACTTGTTGAGTATTGGAATTTGATATAAATTGTGTGGATACTTGAGTGATACTTGTTGATGAATATTGAGTGTGAGATTATTTATTATTTGTGTTTATATATTTTACAATAATCATTATCTTATAATTTCAATATTGATGTGAATTCTCACCCTTCTGTTGGAATGATGTTTTATACGACATCGCTCAGGTACTGAAGATTAGAGTTGTTTGCTAGTACGAGGATAGCTATTTGGAATAGCTTGTTTAGCTTCCTTATTTATTTTGGGTTGAGTCGTGCTCTGATTATGTAACACTGGGGAACGTTTGATCATGTTTTGAGAGATACGATTGTATACTCTATTTATTTGTTAATTTGATTTGAATTTTATGGTGAAGTGGCTTTTTATGCCTAAGTTGATTTAATGAAGGAAATTTATTTAAGACTTGAATGTGATGAGATTCTTAATGAAAGTGATTCCGCTGCTACATGCTAATGTGAAAGTTTTTGAAAAACATTAAATTACTAAAGTGTTAATGAGCATGACAGGTGTTTTATGATGTTTTATGATTATGTGTGACACCCTTAAATGAATAGCATGATTATTTACTCTGATTTATTGTATGTTTTTATGTGGGGATTAGAAGGGTGTTACATTAGTGGTATCAGAGCAGGTCGGTCCATCCGGCCAGGTTGTCTAATGTTGTTTATTCCCTAGTATGCGACATGTGTGTGAAAACACTGTCGGTACACGTTTGTCTTCCTAACCTTTGTCTGCAGTAGTGAGATTGAAACAAGTGGGGGAGAAGCTTGTGCTTCTTCAAGATGCTTTAAGTGTGGAGTGGTGGCTCAGTGAGTTTTTGAACGCTATTAGAGTTGGTAAAGATGGTTTATGCCCCCATCATGATTGTCGGCTGTCTATTGACAAATTGAGGAACTGATCACCCTTAATCTCTTGTTGATAGTAGACGGGATTGTGTTGGATGTCATAGACGTGTCTTGCGAGCTTAGATGGTGTGTGCAATGAATTATTTGGAGTTAAGCCAAGTGCTTACAGATTGTTTTGATGAGTCAGTGCAGGATGGTGTCGAGATGTTTATGTTGATGGCAACTTTGAGCATTGGTGAAAATGGAGCAATTGATACTTTACCAATTTTTCGTGAGTTTCCAGAAGTTTTTCCTGATGAGATAAGTGATTTACCGTCGGAACGTGAAGTGGAGTTTTCGATCGACTTAGTTCCTGGAACTAGTCCGGTATCGATGGCTCCATATCTTATGCCGCATCGGAATTGAAAGAGTTGAAGTGTCAACTTGAAGATCTGCTTGAGAAGAGGTTTATTCGTCCAAGTGTATCACCGTGGGGTGCACCAGTGTTGTTGGTTAAGAAGAAAGAAGGTTCTATGAGACTTTGTGTGGATTACAGACAATTGAACAAGGTGACTGTCAAGAATTAGTATCCACTTCCGAAGATTGACGACTTGACGGATCAGTTGGTTGGTGCAAGTGTGTTCAGTAAGATAGATTTGAGATCTGGGTATCATCAGATTAATGTGAAGGTTGAAGATATTTAGAAGACTGCTTTTAGAACAAGGTATAGAAATTATGAGTATTTCGTGATGCAATTTGGTGTGACTAATGCACCAGGTGTATTTATGGAGTACATGAACAGAAATTTCCATCCTTATTTGGACAAGTTTGTGGTTGTGCTCATTGATGATATTTTTATCTATTCGAGGAGTGAAGAGGATTATGTTGAGCATCTGAGAGTTGTGTCATTTGTGTTGAAAGAGAAGTCGTTGTATGCTAAACTTTCTAAGTGAGAGTTTTGGTTGAAGGAAGTGAGTTTCCTTGGACATGTGATTTCGAGTAGAGGCATTGCAGTTGATCCATCGAAGGTTGAAGCGGTATCGCAATGGGAAGCTCCGAAATCAGTTTTGAGATTAGAAGTTTTTTTTTTGTTTGATAGGTTATTATCGGAAATTCATTGGGAGGATTTTCCAAGTTATCTTTGCCGTTGATGCAGTTGACTAGGAAAGGTCAAGCTTTTGTTTGGGATGTAAAGTGTAAAGAAAGTTTCCAAGAGCTTAAGAGAAGATTGACTACAGCTCCTGTTTTGGTTTTATCGAATCCGTCAGAACCATTTGTTGTGTATTGTGATGCTTCTTTGATGGGTTTGGGAGGTGTATTGATGCAAAATTGGCAAGTTGTAGCTTATGCTTCAAGGCAACTTAAGGGGCATGAGAGGAATTATCCGACGCATGACTTAGAGTTGGCCGCTGTCGTGTTTGTGTTGAAACTTTGGAGGCATTACTTGTTTGGTACGAGATTTGAGGTGTATAGTGATCATAAAAGTTTGAAATATCTCTTTTACCAGAAGGAATTGAATGCAAGGCAAAGAAGATGGTTAGAACTTTTGAAAGATTATGATTTTGGTTTGAATTACCATCCGGGTAAGGCAAACGTGGTAGCTGATGCATTGAGTAGGAAAACTTTGCATATGTCAATGATGATGGTAAAAGAGTTGGAAATGATTGAGCAATTTCGTGATTTGAGCTTGGTGTGTGAGAAGACTTCTTATGGAGTTAAGCTTGGTATGTTGAAGCTTACCAGTGGCGTTCTTGATAAGATTCGAGAAGGACAGAAATCTGATTTGAGTTTAGTTGATCGGTTGACTTTGATCAATCAAGGTCAAGGTGGTGATTTTTGGATTGATGAGAACGGTATCAAGAGGTGTCGTGATAGAGTTTGTGTTCCGGATATTGCTGAACTGAAGAAGATTATTCTTGAGGAAGGGCATCGTAGTGGATTAAGTATTCATCCCGGTGCTACCAAGATGTATCAAGATTTGAGGAAAGTATTTTGGTGGCCTCGTGTGAAGAAAGATATTGCATAATTTGTGTATTCTTGTTTGACTTGTTAGAATTCGAAGATCGAACATCAGAACCGTCGGGTTAGAGGCAGCCGTTATCTATTCTTGAGTTGTTCGTTTGAGGTAATTTTCGAGGGCGGAAATCTTTTAAGTGGGGGAGAGTTGTAACACCCCAATTTTAGTAATTAATTATCTATATTAATTATTGAGTGATTTTATTAAATATTGATTTATGTTATTTACCTAACTTATTTGAAATATTTAATTTAAATGAATTACTTGATTTAGTGAATTTATATGAATTATTTGATTTATATAAATTATTGAGTTTATATAAATTAATTGATATATTAAATTTATGTGATTTAATTGATTAAATTGAAATATGTGATTTAATTTATTATTTGAAAATAAATTGAATTGTTGAATTTATCTAATTAATTATTTAATTGGATTATTGGTATTTAGTGAACTGTTTAATTTATTCTATTTAATATGATTTTATAGTTGCTAGAAATTGTTGGGCTTAAGGGGAGGTGTTGATATTAAGTATGATAAGTGAGTTAGACCCATTTGGTTGTGAATAGTAGGGTTTAAAAGAAAGAGTTAGTAAGAGTGAAAATCAGAAAAATTAAAAAGAAGAGAAAGTGTAGAAGAGGAGAAGAGAAAAGAGGAAGAGTAGAAGAGGAGAAAAACCCAAAGAAATCAAGAACAAATTCATCAAGAAATTCAAGGTAAGGGTGAGATTTTATTCAATATTGGGGTTATTTGAGTGATGGTTATTGTGTAGAAATAGTATTAGAATAATCTTAAAATTTTTCTGTAAAAACTGAAATTAATTAGGTTAAAATTAATTTCTCAAATTACTAATTTCTGATGTTTAGAAATTGATTTTTGATGATAGTTCAGAGACCTATTTAATATTTGGAGTACCCATTAGAGTGGTAAAATCTGGAAGTAGTGAATGAACCAACCCCCTATTTCCATGGAGGTGTACGCTGGAACATATCTTCTTGCTCACAATTGATTAAAGCTTACTGATATATTGAATAGGGGTAATAGTACTTGTTGAATTATAGTGGCTCATTAATTAAAACAAGGAAAAGAGAAAATCGAACCAACCACCCTCTCATAGTCTCATTTACATAGCGCGGGAATAGAGAAAGGGGGATAAAGAAAAGTATCTTTTATGTGAGTATTATATATTAATAAAGTAGTACTTGTTTTAAATTAATGATATTATATTACAAAAATTGGAAATAGCACAACTACCCTCTTTCATAATGTCAGTGCAGGAAGAACAAATATGTATGTGTTAGCAACACTTTTCATGTGGCTATTAGATATTAATTAATATAAATAGCATGAATAAATTATTATGTGGATCCACCTTTTCTTAAATTTCAAGCGCTGGATTTCTTTTTTAAGTGTATTTACTAACTAGCCCACATTTAAGTCCCCCTAGTCTTGTAATAAGGAAATGTGGAATGGATTGGAGAGAGAGATATCATTATGCAGAAGGTTGAACATATAATAATAATTGTAAGCTTTTCATTTCCTTGTTTCTTAAAAACAATGCACATAATATATTATTATTATTATTATTATTATTATATGAGGTGAAAGTGGGATTGAGAGAGAGAGAGTAAATACTATGGTCTCACCCTTTCAAAAAGAAGTCAGCGCAGGGTTATAAACATAGTGGTATTGAAAACCACTCATGATGTTTATTGAGGACAAGAATAGAATAACTACAGGGCATAATAAATAGGTAGTGCACTTAGTTAATTTTTTTAACTCTAGTGGAAGTACATTAGGTACAACTAATTGATAGAAATATTAATTGAATATTGAATAGTTATTTAAGTATTAATTAGTAAATATTTAATATTCTTAAATCTGGTTTATTTATTTAAATATTGATTATTTAAGTAAATACTAGTTAATTATTTAAATATAGATTGTTTAACTAATATTTGAATAATGGAATTCTATTGGATTCAATTATTGGTGATTGATTAATTAGTCATCATTTAATCGATAAATTATGTTTATGAGATGTGAATGGATTTAATAGTCCTTGTGTATTATTGGTTGATTGTGGTGACTAAATCTAAAGTATGGGTACTTGATTATAAAATGTGATTGTGTGTGCAATTGTGTGATGATTCAAGTGTGATGAATTATTTGAGATATGCATGATATTAAGATTAGAGAATGGTCTTAATTGCATATGGTTGTTGATTGCATACACATCATTTGTGTCAAGAGGCAATGCTTGCTAGTTCCGTGGGAGCTAGTGACTTGTCCCAAACCTAGAGAGGGGTTTGAAAGCTTAGAGAACGGGCTTTGTGTGTTATTGGTCTAGAGAACGGACCCGGTTTAAATGTAAAAACCGAAAAAAAACAACAAGTGTTGGTACCACATGGCATGAGTTGCATTGAGTTTGCATCGAGTCGCATGGCATGTATGATTGTTATATGGAAGTATATGTGTGATTGTGACTTGTTGAGTATTGGAATTTGATATAAATTGTGTGGATACTTGAGTGATACTTGTTGATGAATATTGAGTGTGAGATTATTTATTATTTGTGTTTATATATTTTACAATAATCACTATCTTATAATTTCAATATTGATGTGAATTCTCACCCTTCTGTTGGAATGATGTTTTATACGACATCGCTCAGGTACTGAAGATTAGAGTTGTTTGCTAGTACGAGGATAGCTATTTGGAATAGCTTGTTTAGCTTCCTTATTTATTTTGGGTTGAGTCGTGCTCTGATTATGTAACACTGGGGAACGTTTGATCATGTTTTGAGAGATACGATTGTATACTCTATTTATTTGTTAATTTGATTTGAATTTTATCGTGAAGTGGCTTTTTATGCCTAAGTTGATTTAATGAAGGGAATTTATTTAAGACTTGAATGTGATGAGATTCTTAATGAAAGTGATTCCGCTGCTACATGCTAATGTGAAAGTTTTTGAAAAGCATGAAATTACTAAAGTGTTAATGAGCATGACAGGTATTTTATGATGTTTTATGATTATGTGTGACATCCTTAAATGGATAGCATGATTATTTACTCTGATTTATTGTATGTTTTTATGTGGGGATTAGAAGGGTGTTACATTAGTGGTATCAGAGCAGGTCGGACCATCCGGTCAGGTTGTCTAATGTTGTTTATTCCCTAGTATGCGACATGTGTGTGAAAACACTGTCGGTACACGTTTGTCTTTCTAACCTTTGTCTGTAGAAGTGAGATTGAAACAAGTGGGGGAGAAACTTGTGCTTCTTCAAGATGCTTTAAGTGTGGAGTGGTGGCTCAGTGAGTTTTTGAACGCTATTAGAGTTGGTATAGATGGTTTATGCCCCCATCATGATTGTCGGCTGTCTATTGACAAATTGAGGAACTAATCACCCTTAATCTCTTGTTGATAGTAGACGGGATCGTGTTGGATGTCATAGACGTGTCTTGCGAGCTTAGATGGTGTGTGCAATGAATTATTTGGAGTTAAGCCAAGTACTTACAGATTGTTTTGATGAGTCAGTGCAGGATGGTGCCGAGATGTTTATGTTGATGGCAACTTTGAGCATTGGTGAAAATGGAGCAATTGATACCCTACCAATTTTTCGTGAGTTTCCAGAAGTTTTTCATGATGAGATAAGTGATTTACCGCCGGAACGTGAAGTGGAGTTTTCGATCGACTTAGTTCCTGGAACTAGTCCGGTATCGATGGCTCCATATCTTATGCCGCATCGGAATTGAAAGAGTTGAAGTGTCAACTTGAAGATCTGCTTGAGAAGAGGTTTATTCGTCCAAGTGTATCACCGTGGGGTGCACCAGTGTTGTTGGTTAAGAAGAAAGAAGGTTCTATGAGACTTTGTGTGGATTACAGACAATTGAACAAGGTGACTGTCAAGAATTAGTATCCACTTCTGAAGATTGACGACTTGACGGATCAGTTGGTTGGTGCAAGTATGTTCAGTAAGATAGATTTGAGATCTGGGTATCATCAGATTCATGTGAAGGTTGAAGATATTTAGAAGACTGCTTTTAGAACAAGGTATAGAAATTATGAGTATTTCGTGATGCAATTTGGTGTGACTAATGCACCAGGTGTATTTATGGAGTACATGAACAGAAATTTCCATCCTTATTTGGACAAGTTTGTGGTTGTGCTCATTGATGATATTTTTATCTATTCGAGGAGTGAAGAGGATTATGTTGAGCATCTGAGAGTTGTGTCATCTGTGTTGAAAGAGAAGTCGTTGTATGCTAAACTTTCTAAGTGAGAGTTTTGGTTGAAGGAAGTGAGTTTCCTTGGACATGTGATTTCGAGTAGAGGCATTGCAGTTAATCCATCGAAGGTTGAAGCGGTATCGCAATGGGAAGCTCCGAAATCGGTTTTGAGATTAGAAGTTTTTTTTTTGTTTGGTAGGTTATTATCGGAAATTCATTGGGAGGATTTTCCAAGTTATCTTTGCCGTTGATGCAGTTGACTAGGAAAGGTCAAGCTTTTGTTTGGGATGTAAAGTGTAAAGAAAGTTTCCAAGAGCTTAAGAGAAGATTGACTACACTCCTGTTTTGGTTTTATCGAATCCGTCAGAACCATTTGTTGTGTATTGTGATGCTTCTTTGATGGGTTTGGGAGGTGTATTGATGCAAAATTGGCAAGTTGTAGCTTATGCTTCAAGGCAACTTAAGAGGCATGAGAGGAATTATCCGACGCATGACTTAGAGTTGGCCGCTGTCGTGTTTGTGTTGAAACTTTGGAGGCATTACTTGTTTGGTACGAGATTTGAGGTGTATAGTGATCATAAAAGTTTGAAATATCTCTTTTACCAGAAGGAATTGAATGCAAGGCAAAGAAGATGGTTAGAACTTTTGAAAGATTATGATTTTGGTTTGAATTACCATCCGGGTAAGGCAAACGTGGTAGCTGATGCATTGAGTAGGAAATCTTTGCATATGTCAATGATGATGGTAAAAGAGTTGGAAATGATTGAGCAATTTTGTGATTTGAGCTTGGTGTGTGAGAAGACTTTTTATGGAGTTAAGCTTGGTATGTTGAAGCTTACCAGTGGCGTTCTTGATAAGATTCGAGAAGGACAGAAATCTGATTTGAGTTTAGTTGATCGGTTGACTTTGATCAATCAAGGTCAAGGTGGTGATTTCTGGATTGATGAGAACGGTATCAAGAGGTGTCGTGATAGAGTTTGTGTTCCGGATATTGCTGAACTGAAGAAGATTATTCTTGAGGAAGGGCGTCGTAGTGGATTAAGTATTCATCCCGGTGCTACCAAGATGTATCAAGATTTGAGGAAAGTATTTTGGTGGCCTCGTGTGAAGAAAGATATTGCAGAATTTGTGTATTCTTGTTTGACTTGTTAGAATTCGAAGATCGAACATCAGAACCGCCGGGTTAGAGGCAGCCGTTATCTATTCTTGAGTTGTTCTTTTGAGGTAATTTTCGAGGGCGGAAATCTTTTAAGTGGGGGAGAGTTGTAACACCCCAATTTTAGTAATTAATTATCTATATTAATTATTGAGTGATTTTATTAAATATTTGATTTATGTGATTTACCTAAGTTATTTGAAATATTTAATTTAAATGAATTACTTGATTTAGTGAATTTATATGAATTATTTGATTTATATAAATTATTGAGTTTATATAAATTAATTGATATATTAAATTTATGTGATTTAATTGATTAAATTGAAATATGTGATTTAATTTATTATTTGAAAATAAATTGAATTGTTGAATTTATCTAATTAATTATTTAATTGGATTATTGGTATTTAGTGAACTATTTAATTTATTCTATTTAATATGATTTTATAGTTGCTAGAAATTGTTGGGCTTAAGGGGAGGTGTTGATATTAAGTATGATAAGTGAGTTAGGCTCATTTGGTTGTGAATAGTAGGGTTTAAAAGAAAGAGTTAGTAAGAGTGAAAATCAGAAAAATTAAAAAGAAGAGAAAGTGTAGAAGAGGAGAAGAGAAAAGAGGAAGAGTAGAAGAGGAGAAAAACCCAAAGAAATCAAGAACAAATTCATCAAGAAATTCAAGGTAAGGGTGAGATTTTATTCAATATTGGGGTTATTTGAGTGATGGTTATTGTGTAGAAATAGTATTAGAATAATCTTAAAATTTTTCTGTAAAAACTGAAATTAATTAGGTTAAAATTAATTTCTGAAATTACTAATTTCTGATGTTTAGAAATTGATTTTTAATGATAGTTCAGAGACCTATTTAATATTTGGAGTACCCATTAGAGTGGTAAAATCTGGAAGTAGTGAATGAACCAACCCCCTATTTCCATGGAGGTGTACGCTGGAATATATCTTCTTGCTCACAATTGATTAAAGCTTACTGATATATTGAATAGGGGTAATAGTACTTGTTGAATTATAGTGGCTCATTAATTAAAACAAGGAAAAGAGAAAATCGAACCAACCACCCTCTCATAGTCTCATTTACATAGCGCAGGAATAGAGAAAGGGGGATAAAGAAAAGTATCTTTTATGTGAGTATTATATATTAATAAAGTAGTACTTGTTTTAAATTAATGATATTATATTACAAAAATTGGAAATAGCACAACTACCCTCTTTCATAATGTCAGTGCAGGAAGAACAAATATGTATGTGTTAGCAACACTTTTCATGTGGCTATTAGATATTAATTAATATAAATAGCATGAATAAATTATTATGTGGATCCACCATTTCTTAAATTCATGCGCTGGATTTCTTTTTTAAGTGTATTTACTAACTAGCCCACATTTAAGTCCCCCTAGTTTTGTAATAAGGAAATGTGGAATGGATTGGAGAGAGAGATATCATTATGCAGAAGGTTGAACATATAATAATAATTGTAAGCTTTTCATTTTCTTGTTTCTTAAAAACAATGCACATAATATATTATTATTATTATTATTATTATATGAGGTGAAAGTGGGATTGAGAGAGAGAGAGAGTAAATACTATGGTCTCACCCTTTCAAAAAGAAGTCAGCGCAGGGTTATAAACATAGTGGTATTGAAAACCACTCATGATGTTTATTGAGGACAAGAATAGAATAACTACAGGGCATAGTAAATAGGTAGTGCACTTAGTTAATTTTTGTAACTCTAGTGGAAGTACATTAGGTACAACTAATTGATAGAAAGATTAATTGAATATTGAATAGTTATTTAATTATTAATTAGTAAATATTTAATATTCTTAAATCTGGATTATTTATTTAAATATTGATTATTTAAGTAAATACTAGTTAATTATTTAAATATAGATTGTTTAACTAATATTTGAATAATGGAATTCTATTGGATTCAATTATTGGTGATTGATTAATTAGTCATCATTTAATCGATAAATTATGTTTATGAGATGTGAATGGATTTAATAGTCCTTGTGTATTATTGGTTGATTGTGGTGACTAAATCTAAAGTATGGGTACTTGATTATAAAATGTGATTGTGTGTGCAATTGTGTGATGATTCAAGTGTGATGAATTATTTGAGATATGCATGATATTAAGATTAGAGAATGGTCTTAATTGCATATGGTTGTTGATTGCATACACATCATTTATGTCAAGAGGCAATGCTTGCTAGTTCCGTGGGAGCTAGTGAATTGTCCCAAACCTAGAGAGGGGTTTGAAAGCTTAGAGAACGGGCTTTGTGTGTTATTGGTCTAGAGAACGGACCCGGTTTAAATGTAAAAACCGAAAAAAAATAACAAGTGTTGGTACCACATGGCATGAGTTGCATTGAGTTTGCATCGAGTCGCATGACATATATGATTGTTATATGGAAGTATATGTGTGATTGTGACTTGTTGAGTATTGGAATTTAATATGAATTGTGTGGATACTTGAGTGATACTTGTTGATGAATATTGAGTGTGAGATTATTTATTATTTGTGTTTATATATTTTACAATAATCATTATCTTATAATTTCAATATTGATGTGAATTCTCACCCTTCTGTTGGAATGATGTTTTATACGACATCGCTCAGGTACTGAAGATTAGAGTTGCTTGCTAGTACGAGGATAACTATTTGGAGTAGCTTGTTTAGCTTCCTTATTTATTCTGGGTTGAGTCGTGCTCTGATTATGTAACACTGGGGAACGTTTGATCATGTTTTGAGAGATACAATTGTATACTCTATTTATTTGTTAATTTGATTTGAATTTTATGGTGAAGTGGCTTTTTATGCCTAAGTTGATTTAATGAAGGAAATTTATTTAAGACTTGAATGTGATGAGATTCTTAATGAAAGTGATTCCGCTGCTACATGCTAATGTGAAAGTTTTTGAAAAGCATGAAATTACTAAAGTGTTAATGAGCATGACAGGTGTTTTATGATGTTTTATGATTATGTGTGACACCCTTAAATGAATAGCATGATTATTTACTCAGATTTATTGTATGTTTTTATGCGGGGATTAGAAGGGTGTTACAGCCTCTACCACGAAAGTGGTTTCGACCGTGATATCCACCACGACTAGTACCCTCAAAATTGTTTCGACCATGATATCCACCACGATTAGTACCTTAAAAATTGTTTCGACCGTGATATCCACCACGACTAGGACCCTCAAAACGATTAAAACCTCCACGTTTTTTATAACGATTATAACCACCACGCCTTTGATTAAATGTTGTGGTATTTATTTCAGGATAAGCCATTGTTCCTGTTGGACGTGACTGGTGGTTTTTAATAAGTAGCTCATTGTTTTGTTCTGCTACTAGGAGGGCTGCCACTAAATCAGAATATTCAGAAAATTCCCTCATTCTGTACTGTTGTTGCAACAAAACTTGGGATGCATGAAAAGTTGAAAAAGTTTTTTCAAGTTTTTCTTTTTCGGTTATAATCATGCCACAAAATTCTAATTGAGCAATAATTTGATGCATGGCAGAGTTATATGCAACAACACTTATATAATCTTGGAACCTCAATTTGTTCCACTGATCCATTAGTGAGGTCAACAAGACTTTCCTCTGATGTCCAAATCTTGCCTTAAGTTTGTCCCACAAAATCTTGGGATCTTTTGCATTTGAATATTCAGTTTGTAAACCATCGTCAAGGTGGTGTTTGATTATTCGATTTACTTTTGATTTTTTCATTGACATCTCTTCTGGGTCAACAACTGACATTCCTGAATTTTCTCCTTCAAGAATTTTATCTAATCCCTCATATGCATGATACTCAATCAAGTTGTTATTCCATGTTATGTAGTTTTCCCCGGTTATGCTTAAAATTTTGAAGTGATGCTTAAGATTTGACATGATTCTAGAATTCACAAGAATATAATCAAATTCAATACATAAACAAAATATAAATTCATTCAATAACAACGATTACAAAACCATAACCATATTCAAAAAACCTCTACTAACACAACAAGCTATGATTAGTAATGGTAAAATTATAATCACCTCTATTACTATTATAATCCACTCTTTACCAAATTCTTCAACATTGATAATAACAATAAGAAGCCAGATGATGACAAGAAGAGTGATGAAGAAAATAAAACCTCTAGCCATTTGAAAAGGATGAAGAAATATTTTGAAATTGATATGAAAATAATGAATGAGCGTGAAGTATTTATAGGGTGAATTTTGTGTGATGTTACCGTTGGATTTTGACCGTTGGGGAGGGAGAGAAAAAAAAAAAAAATTTGTGACTGTTGGGTCCTAGTTACCGTTGGAGAAGGAAAAATAATAATGAGTTAAGTGTGTTAAAAAAAATAATCTAGCTATTACAAGTGTGAATGAATACACATGGTAAGACTCATTAATAAGTTAAAAGATATCAAAGATTGAATATTTGCTTATGGGGTTTTAGACCTCCACTAAATATAAAATATAGTTGCATTAGGAGTCTCAGACTTCCATTAAATATTGCAGATGAGGTTTTTAAACCTCCACTAAATATAATAGCATTAGGAGTCTCAGACTTCCATTAAATATTGCAGATGAGGTTTTTAAACCTCCACTAAATATAAAATATAATAGCCTTAGGAGTCTTAGACTTCCATTAAATATTGCAGATGGGGTTTTAAACCTCCACTAAATATAAAATATAATAGCATTAGGAGTCTCAGACTTTCATTAAATATTGCATATGGGGTTTTTAAACCTCCACTAAATATAAAATATAATAGCATTAGGAGTCTCAGACTTCCATTAAATATAAAAGTTAGTAATAATAAGATTAAATAGATAAGTATAGAAAATATACCTAGTGTAGTAATAATTTCTGATAGAGACGATCGTGCTGATAACATGTTGAGAAAAATTGGATATTCGGATCGAATAAAAGAGAGTATTATGATACCATTCAAGTTTAAATGTATATATGAAAGTGTATTTCCTTTCTTGAAAAAGTGTGTTTAAATACATTAACCATGGGTGTATTTATACTACTTGGAATACAATTATTATACTAATTTTACTATTCACTTTTTGACATAATAATATTCATATTTGACATTAAGGTATTTACCTTTGACATTAAGGTATTTACCGTTGACATTAATGTTTCTAGATAGATATTTAAATAATAATAATGTTATAATATATAACAATATTATAACAGAAATAAAGTTAGTCTAGTGGCAAAAGGGTGTAGTTAGGTTGAAGGAATTGTTTATGAGGAGACTTATGCTCTCGTAGCTCGTCTTGAAGCAATACGACTCCTTTTGGCATTTGTCTATTGCCTAGTTTTTAAGTTGTATCAAATGGATGTTAAATATATTTTTCTTAACAACTTTATAAACGCAAAAGTCTATATCTCTCAACCTCTTGGTTTTGAGGATCATGAAATCTGAATTACATTTTTAAACTTAAACGATACCTTTATGGTCACAAACAAGCTCCTATAGCTTAGTATGAACACCTAAGTGGATTTTTTTTATCAAACAAGGATTTAATCATGGTAAAGTAGATACACATTTATGAATTTTCTATGTACCTTTTTCCCTGTGGGGATTTTTGTAAGAACATAAGTCCTGCGCCTTTTTGGCATCTTTTCTTTAGTTGTTTTTACCTTTATTATTTCATGTGTTATTTACTTAGGATTGTTTTTTAAGCATCTTCATTTAATTACCTAGGAACCATGTTTGGACCCTTAACTGGATTGTTATGAAGAATCCTTGTCGTCCTTTGAGGCGATCAAACATGTTGGATTTTCATGGAGGAATCCTTGTTTCCCTCCAAGTCGATAAGAAGTACTAGATCCCTACAAGGAATCCTCGTTGCCCTTTTAGGAGATGAGACACGCTAGATTTTATTGTCTCAAAGAACGACAAGGATTCCTTGTAGGGATCTAGTATTTCTTATCGCCTTGGAGGGAAACAAGGATTCCTCCATGAAAATCCAACATGTTTGATCGCCTCAAATGACGACAAGGATTCTTCATAAAAATCCATCATTTCTTATCGCCTCAGAGGGGGCAAGGATTCCTCCATAAGGATCCAACATGTTTGATCGCCTCAAAGAACGGAAAGGACTCCTCCATGAGGATACAACATGTTTGATTGCCTCAAATTGCGAAAAGGATTCCTCTATGAGGATACAATGTTTTATTGTCTCCAAGGGCGATAAGGATTCCTCTACAAGGACCCAACATGTTTGATCGCCTCAAAAGGAGGCAAGGATTCCTATATGGGGATCAACGTTTCTTATAGTTTCAGAGGAGGGAAAAGATTCCTCCATGAGGATCAAACATGTTTGATTGCCTCAAAGGGTGGTAGGGATTCTTCATAAGAATCTAGCATTTCTTATCGCCTCAAAGGGTGAGGAGGATTCCTCCATGAGGATCCAACCTATTTGATCGTCTTAAAGGAAAATAAGGATTCCTCCATGAGAGTAAAATATCTTTAATCGCCTCAAAGACTATAAAATATTCCTTTATGGAGATCCAACTTTTTATCGACTCCAAGGGAAACAAAGATGTCTCCATGAGGATCCAACATGTTTAATCATCTTAAAGGGCTACAAGGATTCCTCTATAAGGATCCAACGTTCTATCGCCTCCAAGAGTGATAGGGATTTATTCATGAGGATCTAACATTGTACAATTTTCTTTCATCTAGTTTCATGGAAAAAAGGGAGATGAACATACAAAAAATTCAAAATAAAAACATGATGAGCCTCATTAAAAACCATTGCTCTCACACGAGCCGCAAGGGAAAAGAGTGTTTCCCCTATAAAGATAACTAATCCTTACAAACAACAAATGTATAATACTCGCCTAAAACCAAAATAATGACAAACAAAATAAACAATGATAAAAAGAGTACTTCCAAAGCTTTCAGTTGGGACATCACTTTCCTATTTTCTCGCCCTTATGAGGGGGAGTCTCTCCATCTTTCAAAGCCACTTTTAGTGGGTTAAATCTTGGGCCCAAAGTTTTGATGTTCACGCCTAGGGTTTGACTTTTTTCAGCTTGGAGCTTTCCATGTAGCATTTTCTAGCGACTTATTGGTCTCGTTGGATGACTCCAACCCATCCAACAAAAAGCTGATACTTCATGCACAAATATAGGGTAGACATGGCGACGCCCAACTAATTGAAAGTTGTCCGCCCTATGATAATGTTATAGGAAGACGAGGCGTCTATAACTAGATACTCGACCTTGATCTGCTTGGCCTATTCTCTCGCTCCGAAAGCAGTTTTCAGCGTTATGTAACCCTTTACTTGTACTCTGTCTCCAAAAAACTCAACTAGTGACGCTTTGAAAGGTTTTATATAATTTAAGTCGAGGTAAAGCCTCTCAAACGCATACCTGTAAGGATATTTGTAGAACTTCTTTGATCCACTAACACTCTTCTAATTTCATAATCATCACACCTCACGGTGATGACAATGGGATCGTTGCTATGGGGATGGATGGTTGCTGCCTCCTTTTTCGAAAAAGCGATCTCGACCTCTGGTGCTTTGGTCTTTCCTACCTTCGAATCAATGGGTAGGTATTCTATAGTTAATATCTTGCGAGCATATCTTCGTCGGGAGGAACTGGTCTCTCCTCCCCTAATAAATCTTTTTGTAATAGTATTGAGGGTGTGAAGTACAGTCTTGTCACTCTCTTCCTTGGATAACTCCTTTCCCTTTATGGATATGGAGATTCTAGTATCATCAATCCTGTGAGAGTTGGCCCCGTCTGACCCTTGAGAGGAATTGTCTTTGACGTATTTCTTGAGGTGACCCTCTTGGATCAAAAGTTGTATCTCATTTTTAAGCTGGTAGCAATCTTCTATGTGTTGTCTTTTAACCATGTGGAACTTGAACCATCTGCCAGGCTTATGCACTGTTACCTCTACTTTTGGAGTCGAGGGTGTATGGATGCCATGCAAGTGGATAACCTCTCATAATGTCTGCTCGCGACAAGTGTTTAGGGGTGCGAAGCTCTTCATGATTTTTCCACATCGCTTAAACGTCATCTTGTCCCTAGCAGGCATGGTTTAATTGTTCTTCTGTGGGTGTTGCGAGCCTTTCGCGTTAGGGACACACCCTTTCATGTCACGAGACTTGTTCTCAACATTACTTTCCTTGCCCTTTTATATATCATTGTGTCTTTACGACCACCTATGTTAACAAAGATGTTGGCCTTTGGGCAAGAGACTCGTTGAAGTGCCATGTTTTTAGGCCATTCTGAAATGCCCCTACAAATATTTCATGGTTTGGGTGGACAACTTTTATCATGGCCTCATTGAAATGTGTGAGTTATTCTCTCAATGACTTTGAGTGGCCTTGTCAAATATTGAAAAGGTTGGTGGTGGACATATTTCTATGTCGACTCGTTGCGAACTTGTGCACGAGTTTCTTTACCAGATCCTAGTAGTTAGGAATGGAGGATTGGGGTAGGCCAATGTACCATCTTAGGGATGCATTCATGAAAGTTTTAGATAAAAGCTTGCACTTCAGGGAATTTGGCGCTTCGATGATTTCCATTTGCATTTTGATGGAGACGACATGCTCGTAAGGGTCGTTATGCCCATTGAACTTTGTCAAGGAGGGAGGCTTGAACCCTTTGGGGATAAGTGTTTCCCATGTCTTTTCTTAGAGGGGCCTAAGATCCAACATTTCTGCCTCTTTTATGCGGGTAGCTTCCTGTTGGCGTTGTTGAATGTTAATGATATTGTTCTTCAAAGTTTGGTTTTAACAATGCAACACATGCGTGGCGTTGAACATCTCTGACACGGCATTAAAATCGTTGCTACACCTAGTATCCTTCCGTGTGGGAAATTGCGCCGTCTTATTAACCATGATTGAGGAAGGTTATAACTAGGGGTGGAGACTTTTGTGAGTGTCAAAGTGGTAGTGATAATGGAAGGTGTGACCTAAGTCAGTTTTACTGGAGCCCCATTGTACTTGCTAAAAAAAGTACATATGCATAATAACCCTAAACTGGTAGGAGTTACTAGAGGCTTTAGTGAATATGTGAGGTGAGAGAAACCTCATGAGGGTGGGAAGCTCCATTTTAGGGGTATGCTTCATACTTAAATCTAAGGTGTATATGTCTATAAAGGCTTATGGGCCTGGATTCAGGGGCTCTTAAGGAGTAACAACTTTTTCCCCTTGACCGTGAGACTTGTTAACTTCCTACTTATCAAGGAATCATGAGCTTGATCAATTCCATAGGTGGTTATGGACTGTTTACACGTCATCATCCACATTTCCCATCAGGGTGAACCATATAATGAGTAGGGGCCATGCCTAAGAGACAAATTCTAGGGCGGGTGCCCGATGTGGTCTGGTCCTCGTATCGCTATATTGCGGGTCTTTACAAATATATCACTACAGTTCCATTTTTGTACCTCGTAATCGATTATGAGACTTGCATTATCGATTATCAGGCTTTAAAAGTTCATGGATTATTTCCCTATTTGAGCCACCTTTTGTTCTATGAATAAGGGGCTTTTTCTCATTTGGCATACATTAGAAAACATATTTAAATACCTTTCTCATCTCTCTCCTCATTTTCTCTTTATTTCTCACATTTGCCTTAGTGCTTTTGAAAGTGAAATATTCATATATGTGATGTGTTTTCAGTTTGGTGTAAGGGCATATTTGTAAATTCTCTTTAGGATAAAATTTGTTTTGGTTGTGAGTTAAACCAAGTAAAAAAATAACTTGTTTGGTTGTTGAGGTAAACCAAGTAAAACCTTGGTTTGGTTGGAGAGATCTCCGAAGTTAAAACTCTCAGTTGGTTCGTGAGCTTAGTGTACTATTAAACATAACTTAACAATTGAAAAACTCCAATCCTTGTATAAGGAGGTTCGTGGGCAAATCCTATCTAAAACACACATCATAGTGGAAACTTTCAAGAAGGTATTCTTGAGGAGAGGAGTAGGTCACTTCATTAGACCGAACCTCTTTAATTTTAGTACCTTTCTCTCATCCCTTAACTTTTTACCTTCTAGTCATTTATTTTTGTTGCAATTTCATTTTCTTATTTACGCCGTTTTTACTTTGTTTGTTGTACAAAAGTTTTATAAAAAAAAAATTTGTAAAAGATTTTTATTTGAAAATGGATTTTCAAACTCACGCAATTCACCCTCTTTTGTGTTTGAAGTCTCATGTCAAACATTTTGATCTAAACAATTTGTGCACAACAATTACCTGCAACAACGTATTTGGCCTCAGTTGTGGATAGAGCTACACTTGCTTGTTTCTTGCTTTTCCAGGAGACAGACGAGTTACCAAGTAAGTGACACGTACCGCTGATACTTTTTTGATATAATTTGCACCCAACAAAATCAGAGTCGTAGTATCCAACTAAGATAGAATACATTCTTTTGGGTACCATAAACCCATTAGTGGTGTGCTAGTGAAATATCTCATGATGTGTTTTATTGTAGTGATATGTGATTCTTTGAGGTTTGCTTAAAAACTGGCACAAAGACACACAACAAACATGATATTGTGACAAGATACAATGAGATAAATGAGAGAGCCAATCATACTTCAATACTTAATTTTTTCAACTGAATTTCCTACATGAAGTACTTATCAGAGTGGAGATAGGTTTTGTTTTGTCCATGTCGAATCTCCTGAGTAGTTCTTTACATTACTTTGCTTGATTAATGAATGTGTCTTCTTTAGATTGATGAATTTAAAATCCTAAAAAATATCAAAACTTCTCTATCATTAACATCTCGAACTCATTCTACTTCATATCAAAAATTTCTTACACAAAAATTCATTAGTATCACTAAATATTATATCATCGGCATAAATTTGAACAAATAAAATGTCATGCTGAAATTTTTTAATAAAAAGTTGTCAACCTTCCCTATATAAAATACATATTGGAGTAACAAGTAATATTAAAAACAGTTTTTTATACATTAACACCTAAATACTAAATAAAAATAAAAATACGAAATACATATTGCAGTAAGAAGTAGTCCTATAAACAAATTTTTTATACATAGAAATCTAAATATTAAATAAAAATAAAAATGTGAGAGTGATTATTTAAAAGAGATGAGTCATTTGTTTATCTTTAATTTATTTAAAAATAATTTTTATAACTTTTTAAAATCATAAATAATTTGCATAAAAATTATGAAAAAAATGAGTGATGCACGGACAGTATACAAAATTTTTACACTGTCAATCAATCACGACCATGAATTTTGTTAAATCAGATTATAATTTAAAAAAATTTATATAACATGACAGATATATTCTTATTAGATGATAGTGTAAAATTTTTTTTATACCGTCAATACATCTCCTTTAACCTCAAAAGTTATTTAAAATATATTCAAATTGAAATAATTTTTTTGAAATTTTGATATAAAAAAAGAGAAAACGGAATATACACCGACAATATAAAATATTTTTATACTGTCAATCAATGACAGATGTGTATCCCACCACATCACACTTTTATTTTTAAAATACTATTATTATTTAACACTTTAAAATATTCTGATTGGATCTCTGTATAATATTTTTTTACACGAACAGTACACTACCTTTTAATTTTAAAAAAAGTTAGTGTAAAATGATGAAATACATTTATAAACCAGTTTTTTATTTTAATTTTTTTTATAACATTATAAAATCATTTAAACAAAACGGGGTAGGAAAAAAGTGCAAGGGTTACCAATCCCTTTTTCGCTGAGACCGGTGTTCAGCACAGCGCAAATTTGCCGTCGGAAAAACCTCTCTCTCAGTTTCCGCTTCATCCACGGTAATCACTTTCTCTTATTTGTCCCAACTTATCCATTCCTTCATTTATAGCTTTGTTACTGTTTATGTGAATGTTATCACTTCACAAATGAATAAATCTTCATATGTGTCTTTCATGATTCAATTTTGTTATTTTTTCATGTTTGTTTCCTAAGATTGTGGTGTAGTTTGTGAACACGGAATGTAAATTTTATATTAGCACTGTCAAGCCATGATCATTTTGTTTGTTAGCAAATTCAAATATAGATACAGGTATAATTCGAGTTTGATTGCAACAGCCCGAAATTTAGGTATCTTAATATTGTATCAACTCAAAGAAGATAATGCATTTTCTTGGAATGATACAATTAGGGGTTATGTGGAGAGTGGAGACATAGAAGGAGGTTTGCAAGGTGGCATGTTGAACCGGATAATCATACTTACCCGTTGTTACTTAAAGCTCGTTGTTGTCAATCTTTTAATTGTGTCGGGCTTGGAATATTTGGGCATGTGTTGATGTTTGGGTTTGAATGTGATATATTTGTTCATAGTGTGTTGATCACTATGCTACTCTCGTCTGGAGAGTTGGGTTCGGCGTATGATGTGTTGAATAAAAGTCGCGTGAGAGACCTAGTAACATGGAATTCGATGATTACTGGATGTGTTAAAAGGGGACTGGTAAATGAGGCTATAAAATCTATCGGGAAATGGAGGCAAAGAGAGCGAAACCAAATGTGATTACAATGATTGGGATGATTTCTTCTTGTTCTCAGTTGTAGAATTTGTATCCTGGCAGAAAGTTACATTGTTACATCAAAGAAACACGATCCCGAGTTGACAATTCCACTCACTATTGCACTTATTGACATGTATGTGAAATGCGGGGAATTGTTGGCTGCGCAAGCTCTAATTGATAACATGGCACATAAGACCCTTGTTTCATGGACTACAATGGTTTTGGGGTATGCCAGATTCATTATGCTAGATGTTGTTCGTGAGATTTATATAAAATTCCAGAAAAGAGCGTTGTGTTGTGAAATGCTATCATGGGTGGATGTGTCCAGGCCATGCATAGTAAAGAGGCACTAACTTTATTCCATAAAAGGCAAATTAGTATGGTAGAACCCGATAAAGTGACCATGGTTAACTGCCTGTTTGTGTGCTCACAACTAGGAGCTCTTGATGTTGGAATGCGGATTCACCATTATATTGAAAGACATAATTTTTCTCTAGACATTGCCTTAAGAACTGCACTAGTCGACATGTATGCCAAGTACGGAAATATTGCAAGGGCACTCCAGGTTTTCGAAGAAATTCCTCAAAGAAATTTTTTGACGTGGACAACCATCATGTGGTTTAGCACTTCATGGGAATTCTCAGGTTGCTATATCCTATTTTGCGAAAATGATTAATGTTGGAATAATGCCCGACGAGACCACCTTTCTTGGTGTGTTATCAGCTTGTTGTCATGGAGGTTTAGTTGAAGAAGGCTGCAAATACTTCTCTGAAGTGAGCTCTAAATTCAATGTATCCCCTAAGCTTGTCATTTTAGAAAGAGCTTGTCATTTGGAGGAAGCAGAGAAACACTATTCATGCATGATGGACATTTTAGGAAGAGCTTGTCATTTGGAGGAAGCAGAAAAACTCGTTAAAAATATGCCAATGCCAACAGATGCTGCTGTGTTAGGTTTTAAGCTTCTTGAGGTTTACCCTCATGATAGTAGAAACTATGTTTGGCTTGCTGGCATGTGCAGTGAAGCAAAAATGTGGAAGGAGGCAAGGAGCGCAAGGATAATAATGAAGGAGAGATGAGTAGAGAAGACTCCCGTTGCAGCTCAGTTGAGATTAATGGCTTATGGCATTGTGCATGGATTTGTGGTGAGGGATGCATCACATCCATAGTCTGAATGGAGTTATGAATGTCTGGTTTCGCTGACAAAACAACTGGAACTTCTCAAACTTACATGATGTTCCGGCTTATGGAGATAATCACCTTTCGTAAACTTGACAGAATGTTTGCAATGTCTCTGCTCATTTAATTTTAATTTTCTTTCCCTGGAAATTATAGAGCTAGTTTTCTCATTCTATTGACGAGGTATTTGCCATAGAAAATGTATGAATATAACATGAAGCCCTGTCTCTCCAACCCTACAACCTTTCAATCTTCTTTTTGTCATTTCATACCTCTTTATAATTTTTCAGTACAGAAAAATGTATATTGATTATGATATGTGGCCATGCTTCAGTGTCTTAGTTGAAAAACACGGTTTTTCTCTGCTCATTGCCAAATTTCTCTTGATTAAGGTGCTACATGATTTCCATATTCTCTTCTCCTGTACGAGTGTCACTATGCATTGGAGTTTCGATGAACACTCAAGTTTCCTGGTTGCTGCATCATTTCAAAGACTTCTGTTTTACATTTTCCAAAATATTGTCAATTTTTTTTTTTTTTTAACATTGCAAGAATGTGATGAACTAGACTGTTTATTATTATGAATGCTTTGTGTTCTTTCTCTCCCTGTGCTGGAAGCTACATGGGTTCTGCTCTTCCTTTTGTTTTGTTCAGAATTCTACTTTAATTAAGTTGGTTATCAATTATCATAGAGCAAAAAATGAAAATGTGGAATATTCAATGTCTGTAGGGATTAAACAGCATGTGTTATATGAATTGTAATCACATTTGCAATTCAAATAGTTTGTTTTTTTTGCCAATTTACATACTGCTTAAGATGCCAATGTCTCTTAAGATGCCAAAGTGTTTCTTTTGGGATTTACATATTAACACGTGTGCTAATTTTCAGGTTTTGGTCTTCTATTATTGTATAACGATGGAGCCTGGAAAATTTGACCCAAGAAACTCGGGAGAGTTGTTGAAGTACACCTATTATATATTTTTGTATTTTTCATAATGTGATTTATCTGCTGTGAGCTGTTTTTTATATTGCTTTCTATTCTATGTTTTTGGTGAACAGGCATATGGATAAGCAGAATGAGGTCCTTATGGAAACATACAGATCAATGTTGCATGAATTGCAAAAACTCCAGGTTGTTATATTTCCCATGCATACACAATCGCTTTCTTGGGTATTTGGATTTGTAGCCTTACATCACTGGCTTTGTATGTTTTGCTTTACTCTTTATATTCTCCTATCAATTTTGGAAACTGCTAACTATGACATCAAGAAAATGGGGCCGACACTTTCAAGAGAGAAAAACGATATCTTTAGAATATGATATTATTTCATAATTGAAAATTCAACTTATCATGATTTTGGCTCATTTCATATCAATCTTTTGTAACATTATACTCCTACGTATTGTGATTTATCAACTGTCTGATTTTTCTTATGGTCAAGATTGAGATGCTTATATCTCACAAAATAGGCGATTCCTTTATCTTTGCAATGTGATTCTAAGCTCGTGGTAAATTTCATAATCCCATGGATCTAGACCATTTCATTCCAGTCGCTTGCAGCAAATGAGTCTCATTTTGAATCATATAGTTGTTTGATATATCATCTGTATAATATGTTTATGACACATTTATGACTTCATTTGCCATCTTTCAGTTGGCCTTAATTACTGATATGTTTACTCAAAGTATGCCGAGTGGAGAATCTATAGAAAATTGGTTGTATTTTTAGCTCTAACTTTAAGCTGGTTCACACTCTTGAATTTGTTATTTGGCACTCTATCTGTGACCAAGTATAATTTGTTCCCCCTTTTTTGTTGCTGGCTAGAATGTATGCATGATAGTTTTGTTTTCTTTTATTTTTTGTTTATAATTTTCTTTGGTGCTTATTATTTTGAACTAGTAAATCACATGACTCCTACAAAAACTTGAGTCGCCTAAATTTTGGAGTTCTGTTTTTCAGGTGGAAGAAGAGATGATTATGCGCAAGCTTTATGAAGTAATGTCCGTCCATGGTCTCACTAAACAGGTTAAACTTTATATGCTTTATTTCAGATTCTCAATAACCAACCTATGTATACGATATTCCCGACATTTGTCCAAAGGATTGAACTAATATTCGTGTTAACCCTTTTGGTTTCTTGTTATTGATGATGCTACTCTTGACGATGTTTGGCATGTGATAGTTGCTTGACCACTCATTGAACTTTTGTGCAGAATGAAGACAACTCCAATGCTTCCCATAATAGTGCTGGAGCTGAACAAATCAATAATGAAGTCAGTACAACACATGAGGATCAGTAAGGACAATTCTGCAAGAATCATAAAATTTTCATCTTCAGTGGATCAATATTAAAGCGATATTGGCTTTTTGTTTGGGTAAGGAGGTAATTGATCTTCTATGTGTTGACACTTGAACCAAATGCATATGTTTAATGGATGAATGTGTGTATTTAGTGCACTTTATTTACACTATTAGATGCTCTGTTGACCGAAACGGACTTGCAGCTAAGAGCCCTCATTTTAGGTGCACTAATTTTTTTTTAGTTATTTGTATAGTATGTATAAATATATAATATATTTAAATATTTAGAGAGGTGCTGATTTTTGTTTAAGAATTAGGAGGGGTGGCAAAACGGGTCGGGCCCGCAGGGTCGGTCCGTTTGATCCGCCATTTTTGGCGGGCTGAGTTGAGGTTTTTGGCTCGGTACTTTAAGTTGGCCCGCCCCGCCTAACCCGCTTGAAAAAGCGGGCCAAGGTGGAGTAGATTTTGCCCGTGGGCTTTTTGTTAAAACCTTTTATTTTTTTACTTACAATTAAAACAACTTTAACTATAAAAACAACACTCTTCTCTTAGGATTATATTGATTGAATTGTATTATAAATTATTATATAAACAAATTGAATTATAATTGTAACGTTTTTTCTATAACTTTCTAATACATGTGTTGATTGAAAAATCTTGAAATAAAAGAATTATTGTATGACATGCTAAACTATTAAGATGTCAAACATTAGCTCACATGTTTTCTTTAGAAATAGATGTTGATTTTAAGAAAATGAAGGATTTGATTAGTATATATGTGACAAGTTTAGGATTTAACTATTAAGAAATCAGTCAATATAAGAGTCTATATGAGGTAAATAGTAAGAAAGTCTGGTGTTGATATTTTATGCACTGTAATGTTTTATGCCGTGTAATTGTTATCATTGTTTGTCTTTTGTAAATTCTTAATTGGGTTCTTTTAGTAGTTAGTTTTTAAATAGAATTAAGATGATATGTATTGTTTATTTATTTATTTATTTATTTTGATATGTTTTTATTGTGTTTGAATTTATTTTGTGATTTTTGTTGTTGTAATTAGTCTTTATTTATTTTATTTTTTGAAATGTTTCGACTTAAGACATGTTGAAGTTTTATTATGCGTTGTTAAAAAAATCTTTTGTCGACCTCTTTGATGATAAATAATTTTTTTTTTAAAAAATTATGTAGTAAATTAAATTGTAAAATAAAAAATAAAAAATTAGCGGGCCGGCCTGCTAACCCGCTAATTCATTAGTAAACGGAGTGGGTTTGGTTTTTGAGCTTGGACGTCTAAGTTGGCCCGCCCTGCACCGCTTTTGGACAGACTTAAATGGGACGTGTCTAAACAGGGCGGGCCGCCCACTTTGCCACCCCTATTAGCAAATGTATTTGAGAGTTTGCAAAAGGCCCTTTTAAAATTTTCACACATGTGAAAAGAAATGGAAGAAATGAAAAGATAATTATATAAAGGAATATATTCTATAATTTTCTCTTCTCTTTTGCACTTAAAATTTAAAGTGTACAACATGAAATTTATCTTTTTTAATTGTTAACTACGGCTCTTTTATTTAAATTTTATATATGTGTTTTTTGATCAAGAGTAAAACTAAATTAAAAATATTCAAACAATAAAATAAAAACTCTATTTTATTTCATTCCATTTAGCTTCACCAACTTTATTTTCACTCTGCTGTTTTAAAATATACAAAATACCTGAAAATCAATATTATAATAGCTGAATATAAAAGACTTAATATAAGCCTTTTCGACTCTAAATAACATGGCCAACTAAAACTACCTTATCTAAACTCTTGTATGATAAATTTTTTTCTTACTAAAATATGACATTATTAATATATACATTATTACTATATTTAGTATGTGTTTGATATTGAGCTTTAATTGAACATAAAAAAGCCACATGCATTGAGAATTGACTACTGCTGTTCATGGTATGGATTATGCTCAACGATAGTAAAAATTTATTTGAACTAAATTTATTTCCAACGGTACCAAATGGTTAGAAGTTAATTTTTTTTCAAATCGAATTGTTTAGTAAAGAACTGAACTGTTAAATTATTTTAGCATTTAAAAAAAAATTAAAATATGTTTTTCGTATTTTTTGTAATTGTTAGTTTCGATTTGGTTTGATTACAGTTTTGGTTTGATTTGGTTTCAGTTTTGGTTTGGTTCTAAAACTGTTTGTGCAATATGATTTGATTTACTAACCAAACGTAATAATTTGATTATTTTAACTTCAGTTCGGTTTAATTCGATAATTTTGTTCAATTTATGATTTTTTTTAACAGCAGCTCTAGTATTGATGAAATGGCAATATAGATACTGAGTACACTTAAAATGAAGATTTAATTATAATTTTAGTTCTTTAACTCTCGTATTTTATCTGATTCACGAAATTGATCTTTATATTTTAAATTTAAATAGTTTTAGTCTCTGTATTTTAAATTTAAACAGTTTTAGTCTTCCTCTCATACTTTTTGATTTAAAATTAACGATGTTTTCATTATATAAATGATAAATTAATTGTAAAACATAACAAATCTCGTATATAAAATATATTGTTGAACAAACAGATAAAAATATAAGTTAAAAGACGAATATCTCATCAATTTATTATGATAAAATATGAGAAAAAGAATAAAACTGATTGAATTTAAAATAGAAGAATTAAAACTAATTAAATTTAAATATATGAACTAATTTCATAAATCAAACAAAATTGAGGAATTAAAAGTGTAATTTAGCCAAATAAATAAAGAGTAGTCAATTGTTTTATCTAAACAAAATGAAGAAGAAAAAGTTAAATTAGTTAATAATGAATTAAAGAAAAATATTTCTAATACTTGTATTGACATTTCGACATATACAAACAAATTTTGACCTTTCCCTCTCTAAGACCCTAAAATAGAAGGATTAACATTAACCAAAACATTGATCTAATATAATATTTATGGGTCTTAATTTGAAAAAGTAATAAATTTATATCCCAATTCACAACGTTTCTCTTCTCTACCAAACAAAACCAGATACAGTTTTCTTCACAAACTTAAGCAACTAGATTAACTCTATCATAGAAGAATGTGGGGACAATAAATTAAAGAAACTTTGACTAATCAACATGAATGTACCAGATAGGACACTGTAGGAGTGGGACACATGTATTATGAGTATGATGAGTACTAGTTGTCAGGGGTAAATGTGGAATTACAATAGTTAGAAACGTATAATTGTAAGGTTAGGCAATTTTCCTGAATTGTATAATCAGAGTTGTTAGAATTAATGAAAATGATAAAATGAATGGTTCCAAACAAGGCATAAGGATGAATTTGGCGTAGTCAGATTAATGATTATGTTATGGGCTTAGGTAGAGAGTCAATGCTAGAGGTGTTATGGGGCTGAGGCCTAAATTTTAAGAAAAAAAAAAATAGAATAGTCCAAAATTTTAAAAATAAATGAGTCTCAAAATATATAGGTTTCTTAAAATTTAAGTAGGGCCTCAAAGCTCCAACATTTTTAAAATTTGACTTTTTTAAAAATAGATTTTTTCAATCAATTTTTTTTAAAATTTTTTTTTTTAATTTTTGGAAAAAATTGTTTTTTTTTTATTTGGAAAAAAAGATTTTTATTTATTTTCGAAAAAAATTAATTTTTTTTTTATTTTTGAAAAAAATCGGGTTTTTTTCATTCTCGAAAAAATTCAATTTTTTTTATATTCATAAAAAATCGGGGTTTTTCATTTTCAGAAAAAATTAGTTTTTTTAAATTCGGAAAAAATCGGTTTTTTTTATTTTCGGAAATAATTGATCTTTTTATATTCGGAAAAAATCAGTTTTTTTCATTTTTCGGAAAAAATCGATTTTTTTATATTCGAAAAAAATCTGTTTTTTTTATTTTCGAAAAAAATCGGTTTTTTTTTTATTTTCGAAAAAAATCGGTTTTTTCATATTCAGAAAAAATCGATTTTTTTATATTCGGAAAAAATCGGTTTTTTTCATTTTCGAAAAAAATCGATTTTTTTATTTTTGGAAAAAATCAAGTTTTTTTATTTTCGAAAAAAACAGTTTTTTTTTTCGGAAAAAATCGAGTTTTTTTATTTTCGAAAAAAACAGTTTTTTTCCGGAAAAAATTGAGTTTTTTTTTATTTTTGAAAAAAATCTGATTTTTTATTTTTGGAAAAAATCAGTTTTTTATTATTTTCGAAAAAAATCGTTTTTTTTTTATTTTCGAAAAAAATCGCATTTTTTTCAATTTTCGAAAAAAATCAGTTTTTTATTTTTTCGGAAAAAAACCGGGTTTTTTAATTTTCGGAAAAAACCGGATTTTTTATTTTCGGATCGATTTTTTTTTATTTACGAAAAAAATTGGTTTTTTCATTTTCGGAAAAAATCGTTTTTTTTTTATTTTCGGAAAAAATCGGTTTTTTTTTTTATTTTCGGAAAAAAATCGGTTTTTTTCATTATCGAAAAAAATCGATTTTTTTCATTTTCGGAAAAAATCGGTTTTTTTTGTATTTTAGGAAAAATCGGTTTCTTTTTTATTTTTGGAAAAAATCAATTTTTTTTATCTTCAGAAAAAATCGGTTTTTTTTTTATTTTCTAAAAAAAATTGTTTTTCTTAATTTTCCGAAAAAATCGGTTTTTTATTTTTTCGAAAAAAAAATCGGTTTTTTTTTTTATTTTCGTAATTAATCGATTTTTTTTCCTTCTGAAAAAACCGGCTTTTTTATTTTCGGAATTTTTTTTTCCGGAAAAAATCAGTTTATTTTTTTATTTTCTGAAAAAATCGATTTTTTTTTTTATTTTTGAAAAAAATCGGTTTTAGGGGAAAAACAGTTTTAAGAAAAAATCTGGTTTAAAAAACAAATCGATTTTTTAATATAAAATATTCTATTTCAAATAAATTAAATTTTGAGTCCTTCACTTAAGCCCCATTAAAAACAAAAATATGAAGGGGCTTAAAAATAAGGGGCCAAGAAAATATTTATTTAGTAAGGAGCCTAAAAAAATTGGGCCAACAAGGGACCTAATTATTAGGGCTTTGTCATTTAGGGTTTTTTTGACACCTCTAGTCAATGCTAAAAATTAAGATGATTTTTTAATGCACCTGATATACTTCTTACGCACCACGCAAAAATATATAAATGTCTATAGATTATAGAGATATAATTTCGGATGCACCAAATGGTCGGTTAACGTTAAAATATTTCGGAGTTACATCTCTGAAATGTTTTGGAGGTTAAATCACGCCAGACCCTTCTCCTTCCTCATTTCTCATTTTTCTCAAAACTAATCTTCAAAATTTCTCAATTTTTTCTCTGCACCAACTCAAAACTCAATCATCAAGGCTTAAAGGAACTTCAATCATCATCTCTAATATTAGAAACAACATTTGAAACATCAATTTCTTGTAAGTTTTTTGAGTTTTCGATAAAATTTTGAGTTTTTGTGTAAATGAGTAGAAATCAATGATTAAAGTTAGAAATGAGTAGAAATAACATTTAAGATAGTCTAGATATATTGTATTAGATGTTTGTTGGCTGCAAATGATTATCAAAACAAGTTTTTTTAAGATTGCATGGGGTGCATTAACACCATTGACACAACTTCTGAGTTGCAGGAAATTGCGGAGATGCATCTTCGAATTTATTCAGCGTTTTAGTTTCCCAGATTCTGGAGATGCATCTCCGAAATTTTCTACAGTATTTTTTTCTTGCTTGTGTGTTGTTTGTCTGCACTAATGGTATGCCTTTAACTTATAGGCATAATGGCTGATAGACAGGATAGATTGAGGCACGAGAGGATTACTCAGCACTCATCAGTGTGGCAGGAGAAGAGTCAGCAGGTTCTGAAGGCTCCTGGTCCCTCTGGTTAGGAAAAGCCATATACATATGGGGCTCATGCGTCTCCTCATGCCACTTCATCTTCTTCTTCCCGTAGGAGACGAGATTCACCATCTGACACATCACTCCCTCCATCCTCCGACGGGCGTCAAGTTTCACCAGTGCCACCTCCTACTGTAGATGCTACTGATCCAGTCCCACCTCCTATTGCTGATGTTGCTGATCCAGGGCCACCTCCGGAGGGTGAGACTGTTGCGGATGCTGAGTCAGAGGAATTTGGAGGAGGCCTAGTTGATTTGTCATTACTGCCTTTGTATCCAGACCATACTGCCAGGACGAAGAGGTAGGCATTAGTTGGATTCATTATTATTTTTTAACGTTAATTTTAATTGACAAATTTCTGACATTGATTATTTTTTTTAGGAGCGTGATCCGTAGAAGTTTCTTAACCACGGAAGGAAGATTGCTGCCTTGCCTCAGCCGAAAGAGGATTGGTTTCAGTCAGTTTTATTCTTATCTGGCCTGAAGGACTTGTGCATGACCGGTTATACTACGATCAACTACTTTCTGGAATGCTTGGAGGTTCAAGGCTTCATATTGCAGCAAGCTGCTTTAGTCCAAGTCCATTTTCTGGAATAACTCGGAGTACATGATGTCATATAAATTGCCTTTGTCAATGAGGATCTGAGACACATCAAAATTCCCAACTGTGGCGATGATCATGAGGGGAAATATCATGTAGAATACCTTCTACTTTTTCTAAGTCATAAAATCTTAGCATAAGACGGTCAATTTTTTTTACCGACGTGCTTCCTTCCTTGCAGTAGACAGCCATCATCTCTATGATATTTCTCTTCATCGTTCCTTTGGAGGGAATATTTTCCTGAGGTGCTCCTCATATGATGGCGGCAATGTAGAGGCATTTTCTTTTGCTGGCCTCCTTGTTCTCCTTGCCTGTCCCAACTGTGGTGGTCTTTGATGGGGATTTACCCCTAGGAGACTCTTTTCTGTCTCACTTGCCTCCTTTCACGTATATAGTCAACTGGCTTATCTTTATCATCTCTTTGATCGCATCCTTTAGCTGGATGCAGTCATCAGTGTTGTGGTCATGGATTTTATGAAATTGGGAGTATTTTGATCTGTTCGTCCAGGATATCTCTCTGACGGGATAAAGGGGTCATATTCCTTCCTTCCAAAATTCAGTGTTCACACATTCTAGATAGATCCTCTCATGAGAGACCGTCAGTGGGGTGTATCAATCATACTTTCCTTGCATGTTTCACAAAGTCATCCTTACGTTGGTGAGGCTTTTCCCCTGATGGGCAACCAGAATGAGAATCACTAGATGTAGGAATATCAAAACGCGTGGTCAATTTCTCTTCCAAAGTCATATAATTTTCTCCATGGTCAACATCTCTTGGACGGATTTGACCTTCGTCTTCCCCAACTTTTTCCTAAAAGGATGGTCGCTCAGAAGACCATTCTAAAAAATCCAACACTGAAGGCCTTATTGAGCTCCGCCTACCTCAATCAAGACTTGCTTAAACCGATTGATATACGACCATAAGCTTTATTTCTTCCTTTTAACAATCCCAATTAGAACGACCTCGATGATAGGACGTCGCTTCCAGGCCAAGAATTGCGCCCAAAACCTCTTACAAAATTCCTCTCAAGAATTAATACATCCATCAGGTAGGTTGTTGAACCATAACCGATCTGGTGTACGTGACAAAGTTTAACGCAAATAATTTGCACTTGGAGGCATTATCGATGCCGAAGAAACTCAATTGTTCGTCTATAAGTCGCATATGTTCACCGAGGTCTCCCTTTCCGTCATAATCAGTTAGTTTGGCCGGTTTTTCCATAGAATTTAGGATCTTGCTTTCCCAGATTTGAATCAACAACGACTGCTTTGGCTGACCCTTATCCGAGTGAATTTTTGCTTGAATCAGGGTTGGAGCATAACTGCACCGGTCTCCTCTGGAGCTCAGAGGAGTAGTATGATGTTTTTTACTTCTATGTCGATCCTTTAATCGGGGAGCCTCGTCTCCTTTTGTCTTGACTGGCTCTGGGATGACAACGCGAGTCTTTCTTGAAGAAACTTCTTGAATTGTATTTTCGTGGAAATGAGCATTATGGAGGCTCTCTTCCTGGCGTTGAAGCCTTTCTTTGATAGCTTGTGAGTTTTGTTGTTGAATAACATTAAACACATTTTTCAAAAGCTCTTTGGCGCCTTGTACTATGAGGTTTGCTTGTAATGTGTTAAAGCCATGTTAGGCTTCATGTTGCATAGCTAGAAGCAGAGCAAGAGTTTCTATTGGATTCACTTGTTTTGATCAGGCTACTTGTGAAGCTTGAACTAGATCTTTATGTAGTGGAACTGCTGCTCTAGGATCTGTGGCGCCTTGCGGCGGAGGAAGAGGTGTCTGATTACTTGCTGCTAAAGCAACAATGGTAGCTTCTCGTGTGGCGGCAGATCTGGTATGCTTAGATCATGCCATCTCTATTTAAGGTGAAAAATGATGATCTGAAAAATCTTGAAGAAATAAGACTGAAATTATGCTACGTCGAATCAGGATACGATAGATCTTCACTTCGATTATAAGTACTTGCTCGGATGATCGAAAAGAGTTACAAACTGCAAAAGTTGAATAACTAATGTAAAATTGTGAAAATCATAGGAACCAGTAAATTCCCATAGACGACGCCACTTTTCTGTCCAGGAACCAAAAATGAGAAGTTGAACGAAAGTGACTGTGGATCGCAGCCTCCGATGCGATGGAGTGGAGGACCTAAAAGGTTATCACTCCAATGCCTAAGTTAATATATAAAGGAGAATAGCAAAACGGAATTGTATTTGTGTTTACCGTGAAAATTGGTAAACAATCGCTGATCTCCGAAAAATCGTTTACTTGCAGGATCAACCAGTGAATCCTAGGACATATGTATTGTTTAAACTATTTCTAAAAATCTCAAGAACATTTCGACAATGCTCATACTTGTAAAAGATTGTTAAAATTTAAAAAGTAAATTTGCAGAAATTGATAAAGAAATTGCAATGAAGAAACTTCAAAGTAAAATTGCAATAAAAGAAGTAATTGATAAAACCGCAAATAAATTTCAATTGAATGAAGATAATAGTGTTTCAGACGTACATTCTCAATGAAAACTCTTTTCTTAATTAACTTAGATACTTTGAGTGATTTGTGAGTATTTGTACAATAATTGAACACACAGAAATCCTATGCACTAAGACTCCTATTTATAATATGTTGAAAATAACTGTCATCAACGGTCTCTTCTCCAAAAAATGACATGTTTTGTTCTGCATGTTTTCAATTCGCCACAACTTTACACGCGTCATTTCTATGAAACGGATAAGGACAAAAGACAGTTATTATCCTTATTTAAAATTCAAACTCTTTGTCGAACGCAAGCTCCATATTGCCTCCGTCGAAATTGCCATCCAAACTTAGAAATATTTCTAAGTCTTGTTTCAACCCAGCGTATCCTTGATAAAGGACCACTTCGACTGAAATCTTCATCAACTCCTGTCGAAATCCAAAAAATTTTAAAAAAAAAGTTTCTTTTTGCTTTTTACACTTAAACAAAGCTTGGCATCGAAATTCCCAGCCAACAAATTGGCCCCCAAAAATTTCATTTTCGACTAAATGGAGAAAAAGGAATTTTTTGAAGCTCACTTTTGACGCCATAAACCCTTTGTCTGCTATGAGGTCATCATCATCATGATAACTTTTCTCAAACGTCTCCTCAAAAACCCATGCGTGAATCTTTGTAATCATCACACACCTAGTCCCTAGGAGATCGCGGGTCAGATCAACTGCCACCGTCCCATCATGCGTTCTCCGAATGGCACGTGTCCCACTATTTCTTTCAACCATTAATGCGTGCAGTAAACCGCTTCACTTCATCAATCTATAAATAGTGAAAACCACAATTTTCAATCTTTCCCACTTTATGAATCTCTTTAAGAAAGCACATACTTCTTCAACTCTTTATTTTTTACAAATCATTTTCCTTCAATCTACTGCATCAATGGCGTCTTCCACTAAAACTTCCAAAGATTCAAGCAAGAACACCAAGGAATCCAAGAAATCCACGGAACTCGATCCAGTTCACAAAATTTTGGGCCCAACAATGGTAGGTAACCAACAATATATACCTGAACTCCTCTCGAAGAAGAGAAACGCATAATCTATCAATCTCAAGCACTGATTCCTATCTCTGTTTCTGGTAAAATACATGCCATGTTAGGTCCCCTTAGAAATCCTTCTACTGAACCTGCTTGGCTTAGAGAATTTTTCCCTGCGTATCATCGTTGTAAACCCATAGCTAATGGAAAAAGACCTAGGGCTAGTGAGGATGTTGAGGCTGATGAAAAGTTGAAAAATGATGGCCAAGGTTCCCCTTCGACTGAAGCCTCAAAAGAACCCATTAACTTAGAGTACATGAATATTAGCTTTAGGATATTTCGTTCATTCCCTTTGTTTAAAGATCCATCAGATTACCTATCCTGGTTGGAGAAGATGGAAAAAGCAAAATCCCTAGTTTGGAAAAACATGGGTATCTTCGACATGATCGAACTGTCATAGGTTGGACCTGGCTATTGCCCGTCTATGTTAGTTGCTTCATTATATTTCTGGGATAGTTCCCATAACACCTTTCACCTTCCTTGTGGGATGATGACACTCACCTTTTTTGACGTAGCTTCCATCACTGGGCTAAAACCAGTTGGGGAAACCTATGACCCGAACTTCCTGGATGAAGATTCTATATGTTTCAACACCACCAAAGCTACCTTCACAACCTATATCGCCTACTATCATGACAAGGAATCTGACGAAGACTCTGAACAAGAGCATAAGACCACTTGAATACCTGAAGGCTATGATTAGAGCAAGATGTAGTTCAACTAAGAAGAGCGCTAGTACTTCAACTGCGTCAAGTGACCAATCTGCCAGCAAACCTGGTGATGACTTGCTTTTCAAGATTAAAGAGAAAGTCTTTGACGCTGACCTGTTCCAACTTTTGGAGAAAGATACTTTGCTTGCTTTGGGATCAAAGATCTCCTGAAACAAGTTGATGTCTTGGCCGTTTCCCCAGAAGTTGCAGATGTCATTATGGATTTGGGATTGTTGGTTGACCAAGTTGTTGTAAATCTTAACCGCATAAAGGAGGCTTCGAATAAAATTTTAAAAAAATCAGAGACCTAGATGGTTGAATGGGGTGCAGCCATTGAATCCACTACAAGAGTTGCAGAATTGGAGAAGGGCTCTGAACAGAACAAAAAGGTAATCAAAGCCTGTGACAAGAATGTCAAAGCTTAGGAACAGTAGATCAAGGAGTTGCAAGCTAAACTTTCAAAGGCCAAAGAGCGCAAAGACGAACTCATGAAGCTTGATCATGATGAACTGGCCAAATAAATTCAAGTTGGCATGCATTATGTCGAACAACCTCAAAAACTTGGGAAGGAAATTGATGGCATTTCGACTAACAAATCTGTCTGTGAGCGGCGCTTGATGCTTCAAAGGTCGAAATATCAAAAGATGAAAGCTTCCCTCCTTTTTTAACTTGATTGTAATTACTGAATTTTGTTTCTTTGTTGTAATGATGTTAAGCCCTCAGTGGCATTTTATGTAATGACTTAGCCATTTTGGCAACCTATGCATCTTGATTCACCATTTTGGCTTCGACTGTTTATGTATGGATTACTCTTTAGTGATTTTTATTCCTTAGTTAATTCTTCGACTTCATATGCACCATTAGAAAAAACTTGGACAATTTGAAAATGGCCCTCCCACTTAGGGGACCATTTACCCAATACTCTATCTTTTCGATCCATATGCAAAATAACTTTCCAAACTAGATCTCTAGTCGAAAACAACTTAATTCTGACCTTTTTATTATATGATTTCTCTACCCTTCTTTTCTGCCTCTTTAATAATTTTAAGGCATTTAATCTTTCTTCGTCTAAGTCAACTAATTCGTCCAACATCATGTTCCAATAAGACTCAGATGGGATCTCATGCTGTCTTTGAATTCTAGCTGACTGTAGGTAGATTTCAACTGGTAACACTGCATCGTGAGCATATGTTAGTTAAAAAGGTGTAGTGTTTGTAGCATTTTTAGGGGAGATTCGACATGCCCATAGTATTTGGTCCAATGTCTTATGCCAATTCCCTGGTGAAGATGGCTGGTTTATATCCAGAGTGAATCGCACACTCAAAGATAACACAGAGTCGCCACCGAACTTTATTTAGTCCCAAAGGACCGGGAAAATATCGATAAAACCCAAGGGAAAGAGAAACGGGAACGGGGGTCAGTTATGCGAAAGGAAGGTACTAGCACCTTACGCATCCGTCGTACTCGACGGGAACCATTTCGCTTGCTTTTAGGCTTGGATGGGTTATCTATCTAAAGGCTTCTAGCTAAAAGAAAGAGGAGAGAGAGAGAAGAAAGGGGAAAAAGAAAGAAAAGAAAGAAAGTGCTCGCGGAGGATTGTGGCCCTCGTGCCTACGTACCCTCATAGTGCAATGAGGAAATCAGAGCGTCGTAGTTCATGGAACCAGGGGACAGAAAGGAAGGAAGAAAGGGGGAAGGAAAGAAGGGTGGAAGTGTGCTCGCCAAGATCATCGCGATCTCGTGCCTACGTATCATACATTCAAAAGAATGCAGAATCAGAGCTTCCGTAGTTCGTGGAACTAAGACGAAAAAGAAAGAAAAGGAAACGGGAAAACAAAAGAAGCGGTGTCAAAACCAAGAGCAAGAGTGAAAGAAAAACTCTACTGGGGAAGACCACACAGTAAGAGCGATTGCACAAGAGACTAGAAAAAGAACGGTGTCAAAACCAAGAATGAAAGAAACTCCGCCGGGGATGACAAAGAGGATTGGTGTCGAAACCAAGAAAGTAAGAGCAAAATGAATAGAAAGGACTCCGCTGGGGATAAAGGAAGCATTGGTTTTAACATACGGACTGTGATAAACCAAAAGAGAGAGTGCCGAACCAAGGGAAGGTGTTTGACTCTGAGGGGACATCGGTATGTTAACTGATAAACAGTGGTTAACCGAGGAAACAAGGATTGAAACTCTGTGGGGATAGAGAAGCATTGGTTTTAACAGAGAAAACTGTGATTAACCAGAAGAATGGGTGTAGGACCGATCGAAGGTCGTAACCCAAAAGGGGTGTTGGTATTGACTGAACAAACAACACTTGACCAACGAAGAAGGGTATTGAACCAAAAGAGGTTGCTAACCGCCGGGGTTCGTTTTTTTAATAGAACACTGTGATTAACCGAGAAAAAAATGAGTGATTAACCAAGAGGAGGTGATTAACTCGAAAAGGGGTTCAGTATTTTAACAGACGGACTGTGGTTAACTAAAGAAAAGGGTGATTAACCAAGAATAGGTGATTAACCCAAGGAACTCAGTGTTTTAACAGACGGACAATGGTTAACTGAGAAAGAGTGTAAATATTGGTGTTTTAACTGACAGGCAGTGATTAACCAACAAAGGGAGAAGAACCAAAAGAAGGTTGCGAACTCCGCAGGAGAATCGGTCGTAACAGGAGTACTGTGTTTAACCGAAGAAAGGGAAAAAGACTCCTCAGGGGAATAAAAAAAAATGATTGACTGCAAGAAAAGAATAGGGTATTGAAACAAAGATAGTTTGTTAACCCAAGAAACAAAGGATCTTAACCAAGAAGGTGATTGATCAAGAGAGAGATTGAAAGAGATAGGAGTGATCAAGGATCGACCCGACTGGGGAAAGAAAGTACACTACCGCCTGGAGATAGAGATGACTAAGCCAAGCACAGGGTCATTCGTCCCCTACCTGAAGTAGTCAGAATGAGAGTAGGAATTCTCCCTTCTCATTCCTTCTCTAACACATAGGGTGTAATGCAGAAATTGAAACAAACAGCACAACAACTCCAAGTTGTACAGTGCTCATGCGTGAGGAAACAGACAGCGTAACATCTTAAAATTGTACAGTGCTCCGACGCAGGGCGCAGCGCGAAACTCCAACTCCACAGGGGA
Organism: Lathyrus tuberosus; assembly: GCA_022829125.1. Classification (NCBI taxonomy): domain Eukaryota; kingdom Viridiplantae; phylum Streptophyta; class Magnoliopsida; order Fabales; family Fabaceae; genus Lathyrus; species Lathyrus tuberosus. The sequence continues at coordinate 7,441,018 of JALAZF010000093.1, forward strand.
TTGAGAGAAAAAGCTCTAAAACAAGCCTAAAGAGAGGAAAGGGGAAGATCAACTAATCAAAACATGGTTTCGATCAATTAATCAATGGGAAATGCCATGCCAACAATTTTCCAAAGAGAGTGAAAAATCATTAAGGCAAAAGGTGGAAATTATTGATTATACAAGATTAAGCTCATCCATGAAGAATGAACTTAATGCAAAACCAAGAAAGGAAGTACAAAACAGTACCAAATAATCAACAAATATGCAACACAAAGTCATGTTATGTGATCAAAGAGAAATGCAAGAATGATTATATTCACATGATACCAAAAATATGAACAATTTGAATAATCTAAAGTGTGCAACAAAAGTTCATGAATAAGCTTCAAACAGAAGTTAAATGACATTTAAAACATCCATAAAATCAAACATGACAATCAATGGAAGTTAAAATGAAGAAAGCATGGCAAACACACTTGAAAATGCAAGAAAATGGCCTTCTGGTTCAGTGTTAATCGATTAACATAATTGCACTGCAAAGTGTTAATCGATTAACACTTGAAAAAGTGCAAAAAATCTCTGGTTAATCGATTAACACTATTGCACTGCAAAGTGTTAATCGATTAACACTGGACAGGGAGCAAAAAATCAGTTTTGAAAAGTGCTTTTGGCCAACTTTTTGGTTGTGTAATCACTCCAATGCTAGGGCAAACAATTATGCACAAAAAATCAAGTTTAGAAGCAGCAAATGATTAACAATAGAATCAATTAAACAATCAAGATCATGGATCAAGCAATGGTATAATCAATTCACATGCAAAAAACATCGAAACTACATCGCGAATGATACGAAAACGACCGAAATAGAAAAATGAATGAGATCCACCAACCTACAAGGCTGAGATGTGCCTTGGTAAATGTTGCAATGTGATCTTGATGAAGATAATCAAAGAAAACCAGAGGAATCTTCAATTATAGCCGAAAGGTATCGAAACCGATCGAATCGCGACGAAAGCTCCAAAATGAGAATTATCACCGAAGAAACTTGAATCAATCACTTGAGATGAATCCAAAAGCTATTGAAACTCCACAAAAACCAGTATAATGGACTGACAATGAAGGTTAAGCTCAAGAAAAAAACACTTTCAAGGTGAAAGTAGCTTTTTCTTCAATGGAGAATGAAGAGCTTTGGTGAGGTTTTGGAAGAGAATTGAGATGAAGATGAAGATGTAGCAGAAAAAATCAGAGAAAATGTGAGAGAATTGAGAGTGAAATGTGTAGAATGGTTGAGAAATTGTGGATGAAATGGTGACCCCTTTGAAAAGTGAGTGAAGGTGTGTTTATATAGACTTTAGGTTTGGAGTATGAGACGTTTGGAATTTGGTTTGGACTTAGCTTTGGGTTTGGAACTAGGCTAGGAGTTAGTTGGGCTTGACTCACCGAGTCAAGGCGGTTAACTCGGTTAGTTAGAACCAACTCGGTAACAATCCCAAGGTGAACTCCAACATCCAAAGATCCACATTACTTGGAAAACAAGGAACATGGTGCACTTAATTTGAAGTGAAGCATTAGAACAAATGCACTTGGAATGAATTGAATAACTTTACAATGTCTAGAGACGTCTAGAATATTCCCCATGCTGCTAGAATACTGTAGAATCCAAGACCAAAGTGTGTGCAAAGGTGCTGTCATGAAAAAGCAGCAAATTGTGCCTATTCTACCTGTGTTAATTGATTAACACAATTGCACTACAAATGGTTAATCGATTAACCAGGCCAAAATATGCCCAATTTGCCTAAAAAAAGGTGTTGTGGTCCCGACTTCGATTTTCCACTTCTTGTATTGATGAATAGGCATGGAAACCCTCATTTTGTGCTGGTCTTGATGATGTGATGACCTTGTGAGGATATAATTAATCGGGCTTGGAAAACCTGAATATTCCGGCAATCAAAACACAAAAAGAAAAGTGTGACTGTGTATGCTAACGATGCGAATGTGAATGCTTATGCAAAAGGCAAAAGAGGGAGGTCAAATTTCGGGTTACGACAGCTGCCCCTATTTAATCCTCTTGGACCTGAATGTAAGATTTGCGCCAGCTTTTCGATGATTCGAGGTAAAAGGGGATTAAATAAAAGAGTAGCTCGAGAATTTGGCCGAGGGTGACAAACGAAGAGTGTTAAGAAAGAATAGATAAGTGCAAAGTTTGGCTGAAAACCTGCTGGGATATAAGTCAGGCAAAAAGAGAGGGAGTATGATCGATGCATATGCTATGTATCCGTTTCTATATAATGCTTGATATCATGCAATGCAAAGGCGCAAGATAAGGCATAGTGTGAAGCGGTTAGGCAGGAATCGTAGCAAAACGACTTCGACATCCTCGGTCGGGGAGAAGACTCGCAGATGAAGACAATCTCTGCTGGAGAAGAGAGTTCACAAAGAATGATGATTCCGCTGGGAAAAGAAACCGAGAACATCTCAGGTTTCTAAGTCACCATGACTGTCTCTGTTGGAGATGAAAGAATTAAATCAATCCTTCATACTAAGATTGACTCTGAGGAGAAACCACTGCTGCTGGGGACAGATAGTTTCAAATTATTGGAGATGATGTACAACCCTTGCTGGGGAAAAGCGAGCAAAGTGTCTTTGCTGGGAACACTTCGGCAACCTGCCTAGAGACATTACAAATTTGTCGGAGAAAAGATATGTAAACAAACAAGCCTTTCGACAAATCGTAGTGACGCTTGCTGGAGGGAATGATGGCTCTGCTGAGGAACTGCTGAGGAAACAACAACTTCTTCACAGAACCTTCACATTGCCGGCCAGGCTTTAGGCTTACCAATGAATATTACTGATTATCCTGCAAGAGTTACCAGTAACACAAACAAAATACTGGAATGAAACAAATTGAGATAACAAAGAATGCATTTTATTGAGTGTAAAATTTTTGTACATAAAGTGTGTACAAGGATGCAAAATCCTTGATGAGGAAATTTGCAATAAAATTGAAAAACAAATGTAAATGGCAAAGGGAAACCATGTTTTGCATCGATTACAACATTGGCTACCATCCACTGTAAGTCTAGGTCCCAACGCCTTGCACCTGTTGATGATGATTGGAATGTTCTGTTACCGTCTGAGGTGTAGCCATGATGAAGAGAGGCTCAAGTGTTCACAGTCAATGCCTTTATCCCTAATTTTTGCCTGGACATGTTTTTCTATATTTTTTTTCGTCCACCGGGATACCCATTTTTGCCTAAGTCGCCCTTTCGAGTTTTCAACTTAGCTGGCTGCTATTGTTTTTTTTCATTGTCCCTAACTTTTGCATGGACATCTCTTTTTTGGGTCCACCGGGACGTCCATTTTTTCCTAGATTGTCCTTGCGGATGTCAATCTAGCAGACTTTTATCCATTTTTTTCAGACATAATATTTTTTGACTGTATCGGAGTTCACGGGCGATGGCAACTCCTCCCCATCCATTGCGGTGAGAATCAGGGCTCCCCCTGAGAAGGCCTTCTTGACAACAAAGGGTCCTTCGTAATTGGGAGTCCATTTGCCTCGTGGATCCAAGTGAACAGGTGAATATCTCTTGAGCACGAGTTCGCCTTCACAGAAGGTTCGAGGGAGAACTTTCTTGTCAAAAGCTCGCTTAAGGCGTCTCTGATACAATTGACTATGACAAATGGCTGTAAGGCACTTCTCTTCGATGAGATTCAGCTGGTCGTATCTGGATTGAACCCATTAAGCTTCATCAAGACCTGCATCCATGATGACTCTGAGCGAAGGAATTTCGACTTGAACGGGTAGAACTGCCTCCATACCATACACTAATGAGTACGGAGTTGCCCCAGTAGAAGTGCAGACTGAATTTAGGTAGCCATGCAGTGCAAAGGGAAGCATTTCATGCCAATCTTTGTAATTCTTGACCATTTTCTGGACAATCCTCTTGATGTTTTTGTTTGCTGCTTCAACGATGCCATTCATCTTGGGCCGATATGGTGAAGAGTTATGGTGCTCGATCTTAAATTCTTGACACAACTCCTTCATCATATTGTTGTTCAGGTTGCTTGCATTATCCTCTTGTACAATATACCACCACTTAAGAAGAATTTGGCGCAAAGCCGCCTAAGAGCTTTCTTATCAGTGATAGTGATACCCTCGGGATATTCCTATTTTTCCAGATATTTTTTAATGTCGTAGAACCAAGGCTTGTCATCAGACTCATCCTCGATTGCTAAATAGTGTGCTGGTTCGTTCAAGTGATCAATGCGGATATGAGGAGCTTCATTCTTCCACTTGACCTTGAACATGGATGCTAAGGTGGCAAGAGCATCAGCTAGTTGATTTTCCTCTCTGGGGATATGATGAAAAGAAATTTCATCAAAGTAAGGAATCAACTTCACAATGTGTTGTTGGTACGGAACCAGCTTGGAATCCCGAGTCACAAAATTCCCTCTGACTTGACCGATGACCAAGGCAGAATCTCCATAGACCTCAAGAATCTTGATTCTCATGTCAATAGCCGCTTCAATACCGTAGATACATGCTTCGTATTCAGCCATATTATTGGTGCATGTAAAGCATAATCTAGCAGTGAAGGGAAGGTGAAAACCTATCGGAGAGATGAGGATATCACCGATTCCACGACCTTTAGAATTGGAGGCACCATCGAACACGAGCGTCCATCGCACCCCTGGTTTGGGTCCTATGTCAGGGTCTGGAGTCTCATAATCTCTGATGAACAAAACATCCTCATCGGGAAAGTCAAACTCCATCTGTTTATAACCCTCTACAGGTTGATGAGCAAGGTAGTCAGACAAGACACTCCCTTTTATTGCTTCTGGGTAACATGTTGGATATCATACTCGGTTAACAGCATCTGCCACCGAGCAATCCTTCCAGAGACAGTAGGCTTTTCAAATATGTACTTTATCGGATCCATTTTGGATATCAACAAAGTAGTATGGCAAATCATGTATTGTCGTAGGCGTTGAGCAACCCAAACCAGAGCACAACAAGTTTTCTCTAAGAGTGAGTATCTGGTCTCACAATCAGTGAACTTCTTGCTCAGATAGTATATTGCATGCTCTTTTCTGCCAGTGTCATCATGTTGACCCAATACACATCCCATTGATTCATCGAGAACGGTGAGATACATGATTAAAGGCCTACCAGGAACCGGTGGTACTAAGATCGGTGGTTCTTGCAAGTATTGTTTTATTTTGTCAAACGCTTCCTGACAATCATTATCCCATTCAACCGATTGATGTTTTCTTAGTAATTTGAACATTGGTTCACAGGTAGCCGTCAAATGGGAAATGAACCTTGAAATGTAATTGAGTCTGCCCAGAAAGCCACGAACTTCTTTTTCTGTTTTGGGAGGCGGCATGTTCTGAATTGCCCAAACCTTGTCGGGATCAACTTCAATGCCCTTCTGACTCACAATAAAACCCAACAGTTTACCAGATTGAACTCCGAAGGTGTACTTCACAGGATTCAACCGCAATCTAAACTTCCAGAGTGTGTCAAACAGTTTCTTCAGATGAACCAAGTGATCATCTTCAGTTTTGGACTTGGCAATCATATCGTCCACGTAGACCTCAATCTCTTTATGAATCATATCGTGAAAGAGGGTTGTCATGGCACATTGGTATGTTGCCCCCTGCATTCTTTAGACCGAATGGCATGACCTTGTAACAATATGTACCCCACGACGTGATGAAAGTAGTCTTCTCCATATCAGCTGGGGACATTTTGATCTGATTATATCTTGAAAAACCGTCCATGAAGGAAAAGACAGAGAACTGCAATGTGTTATCTACCAAGACATCAATATGAGGCAAAGGAAAATCATCCTTCGGGCTTGCCTTGTTGGGATCTCGATAATCCACACACATTCTGACTTTACCGTCCTTCTTCAGAACCGGGACGATGTTGGCAATCCATTCAGGATATTCGGAAGTGGCTAGGAACCCAGCATCAAGTTGTTTCTTTACCTCTTCTCTAATTTTGAGTGCCATGTCGGGTCTAGTCCTTCTGAGTTTCTGCTTGACAGGAGGACTGAAGGTGCGAGAAAGACACAAGAAAAGGGGGTTTGAATTGTGTATTTACTCTTTATGTAACTTTTCACATCTTGTTAATTTGACGCTCAAGAACCTTCAATGTTCATTGAGAGATTCTGATCTATCAACTAACGAGTATGAGAACCATATAAGTTCTGTTCATAAGATACGATACTCAGAACTTGCAGTGCGGAAGCTTATCAGAGATAGGCTGCAAGGTTCTGAATTTGCTTAATATGAGGTTCTGATATTCAAAGCAGGAACATAAAAAGAGATACTAAGCAAAGGAGTAAAGGACACATGATATATCCTGGTTCACCACGTGGGTTAATCCAGTCCACCCTCCTCAGGTGATTTCTCCTTGAACACAAGGACTTAATCCACTATAACCAAATCATGATTACACTTCCACGGGCAACCGCCGGTGACTAACTACTTGCACAGTCGCACTGTGACTAACAACCCAATGAACCGTTCAGGGATCCAACAAGATATAACGTTCATTGACCGAGCAGACCCACTGCTGGGATTTCACAGCTAGCCATTCAGGGATTCAACTTAATGAATATAACGCTACTGACCATATTTCAGGATTTTCCACAATGACCCTCAGCCATTGTCATCTCAAGTATCTGATCACCGCGTGATCTACTCAAGGGCCTCAACTCACAGCTGAACCATTCAGGGATCCCATCAGGATATAACGTTCACTTGAGGAGTCTCAATTCATCTAGTTGAATTGGCAAACTGGAGATTACAAATTGTGCTTCTTAATAAGCAAGTTTCTCCTAGGTTTAAGTACAAAGAACACACACATGTGTTCAAGCAAGTTTTGAGCAATCAGCTCCTCGCTTTCCTAAGAAACTACAAAGATGTATTTAGATATTATGATTGTTGACATCTTGTAGAACTTCTTCTTCTTCGTCTTCTGGTTGAGCAAGCTTTGAGCTGCAACTCCTTGCTTCAGATCTTCAATGAGCTTTGACGAGAAGGTAGGTTGATGACTTGACTGATCTTCAATTGTTGTCTTCTTCATCAACAGCTTCTGTTTGATTGTTGCTGTAGTGTTAATTTGTTCTTTGGAGATTCAACAACAATTGCCATGAGTGAATTAATGACAACTTTGAATATTCTAAGTGTTACAACGAGAACTCATCGTTGTTGCTATCTTCACACGATGACTTGGTCAATTTTGTAGATGAATATTCAGTTTGTAATTCTACAAGTGATCGACACATCAGAAGCAAAAACTCTTTCCATTAAATAACCAGTAGAAATATAGCCGTTAGAGAATACTGTTGGCTGTTTGGAAAAGAGACGTTGTGATATAATGAGTTGTACTGACATATCTTCTTTTTGCAGAAGAGATCTTTTCTTGGGCAGTGTGTACAATTAACTCACAACGGTAATATTTAGACTTCGATACTTCAGTGGCTTCTGATGTTAATTTGATGAAGCATGAGTGGAGTCTTTATAGTAGAATATCTGCTGCTTTAAGTCTTCCGTTAATTGAAGAAGTCCATTAGGAATCAGTCTTCAGAACTTCAACACTTGGTCTTTAAGAGCGTTATCCTTTTCTGCTTTAAGTCTTCCGAATCTTCAGAGCTTGTCTTCAGAGTCTTCAGAACTTCTTGTTTGAGACCTTGATCTTTAGAACTCGCCAGTCTTCAGAATCTTTCTGCACTTGGTCTTCAGCGCCTTCAGCCATCAGAACTTCAAGTCATAGGAGTCTTCAGAACTTTGGTTCTTTCTGAGTGTACTTCTTCAGAAGCTTTGCTATCTTCAGAATCTTGATCACTTTCAGAGAGCATCCACAAGAGCATTGCAACAATAATCTTGGCATCCTTGGATCTGGCTGATTATGACTAGATAAACAAGCGTTCTTGCTTCTCGTGGCTTTAGTCACACATAGTAACTTCGCATATATATATATATATATATATATATATATATATATATATATATATATATATATTCAATCATAGTACATCTGGCTGGTGTATGTTGGTTCTGATGTCTTTAGTTCTTATGATCTGCACACAACACACGTTAGACCATAAAATGGTTCTTTCACAAATACTTATTGTTATCATCAAAACATAGATTGACTTGTAGATACAATTCTTGCTCTCACAATCTCCCCCTTTTTGATGATGACAAAACCAAGTATTTTGATTGAACATTTTATACAAGGTAATCACCAAAGCAAACAAATTCAGAGTGTGGAACAACAGCTCCCCCTGAATGAGTTATCCTTAAAGCTTTATCTGAGGTCATCTAGGATTTTATATAATCCAAAGATATACAGAGTAACATCTTGAGTTGCCAAAACAGAAATAGAAAAGGGTTACTTTTATATCTTGTCCTTAAGAAAACGAAGATTCTTTAGCATCTGGACTAGTTCAACAGAACTTCCATCTTCAGATCTTCAGAACTCAGTTTCCTTTGTTGTCATATCAAAGCTTGTTATCTTCAGAGTCGTCTGAAGCATTTCTACTTTTTAGTAGATTCAATTTAGCACAGAATTAGAGCAGTTCTTTGACTGATAAACATAGCTTCGATGTATATCAGAAACTGTCTTTTGAGATACTCCCCTCGAGTTTCAGGCTATATGAAGAATTTAGATTTTGCATTTTGGTCTTCTGGGTAATCTCCCCCTGATTTCCATAAGTCAGATATTGTGATCTTTCAGAATCGAAATTCAGAGTTTCTAAATTTAATCACCAGTGTTGATCATGACTTTTTAGAGTTTGACTTTGAACACAGGTTTATTTCAGACCTTGTTATTCTCACAACTCAGTTAAATTATCAAAGCTTGATTTTTGATCAGATACCAATTGAAGGTTAAAACTTGTGATCAATCACGCTTGATTCCGAATCTGGTACATCTTGTTTTAGTCGGATGTAAAAATGATGTGCTGACTCTTATACCAGAGTATTTTGAGTTTGATGCCAAGTGAAGAATTTCTTCTCATACGCTTAAGAGATAATTCATTAGAGTGCTGATATTGATACCAGTGAGGGTATTTGACAGCAATCCACAACTTTGCTTTGAGAGTCTGATATTAATCTTTGTGTACTGAATCTGATTTCTAATTGATGATTTAGTCTGATACCACATCGGCTTTAACGGTTCCTGATAGAATGGTTTCTTGCTTGGATCTTTAATCCAGATCTTCAGACAGTTTTTGACTTCTAATTTGCACAAATCTTCTGAGTGAGCATCTTGAAATGTAGACTTTGCCTTGACTGCTTTCACAGTATTCTTACTTAATTTGATTCTTTATTCTGTGATCGTAGTTCTTCTTCTTATCCTGTCTTTAGAATGCCTAGTGAACTTGTTTAGAGTTCCTCGGATAACATCAAACAACAAATGTTAGTAGTAACGCATTTTATAAGAGTACTTTGTTTGAGTTCTGCATTCTTTCAGATTTCCTTCTTTCAATCAAAACCAATCAATATATTTCTCCCCCTTTTTGACATCATCAAAAAGTGTCAGGGCATATGAGCATATGATCACTTATATACACTTCCCTACATATTAAAACTTTATTTCTCCTATAAGGAGCATAGAGTCAATTAAGCATTTAGAAGCACACATCTATAATCAGTATGTATTTAATTGAAGGATAATAGATGGAAGCCAAATGTGAAGGACATGAACTGGTGTTCAGGTACCTTAACGGCAATTTAGGTTTGTTTTACTAATTTTCATTATGGCAAGATTAATTTGAAAAGCAATTAGACAAAACCAATAAGAAGCTCTTTAAACAGGCTAACTGTATTCAAACATAGATTAGATAAAGATTTAAATACAAACATATAGATATAGATTTACACTCGACAAAAACAGGTTCTTATAAGAGAAAAACTTTTAGAGTTACGTACTTCCGTGTTATGAAGGATTGAGATGTTCCTTACTAGTTTATTAGTCGAACGACTGTATGCGTATTTCAAGAGAGTTGAACAGTTGAGAAATTTCTAGTAAGAAATAGGGAAGTAGCCTTTTGTACGCGATTTCCTAGATGGGATAAATTAATGAGTTTCTTTTAATTTAGCCGTTTTGATTTCTAATACTGGTTAAATTATCTAAGAGACAAATAAGACATTTTCATTAATTCAATGGTGATTGTACATAACGAATTAAAGACAAAACATAGCAACTGCTAAATGAACATCACCACCTTAATCATCAGAATCCTCAACACTGTTCATAGTTTCACAACTGATTTCGACATGAGAAGTTCGAGGTTCAAGCCTGATAATTAAATCCCAGGCCCTTTTTTTTAGAAGAATTTCTGAGATGATTCTTCCATATGGAGTGAAAGCTTGTACTTTGTTTCTGGAGATTTTGATGGAATGACTCATATGGTTAAAAATGGTTTTAGGGAGATCTATTGTAACATGATGTGTTAGAAGAAAGATAAAGATTCTGTCGCTATGTGTCAGGGTGCTTCTAGCATCTCCACGAGGACGAAGGTTGGTCAAAGAAAATTTGAACCAGGTTTTTGGAGACGGGAGAAGCTTCTCCGGGTTGTTTGGTTCATATGGATCTGAGTTATCGAACAGGATTCTGCATCTATCCACTATACTTAGATCAGATTGAAAGTCTTCAATCGTGACCCCAGAGGCGACACAATTTATAAGCTTTTCTAATGAGGGAATGGAGATGGCGATTGGAAAGCTATATACTTCAGACCAGATAATGTTGCCATCAATACTGATTCTGGCATATTTCCATAATTCTTTCACAAGAACTAGAAAATAGGTCCGTTTAGCAGTGAATAATAACCACTCCAAGATTGTATTTGCATTGTTCTTACAATTTCCAGACCATTATTTTGAAGTCTAGCTAGGTTTGGTCTTTTCTCTGGGATAACTTCTAGAGTTTCTACGTTTCCACTAAATGTTGGAGAGGCCATTTGTTAACACACAGAAGATTAAGATTGGTCGAGAACGAAGTAGAATCCTATTATTTATAGGCAAAATGAGAGTGAGTAGTGTAATGACTAAACTGGTACACCAAGATTTGGGTTTACTATTTCCTAGGTGGTCATGATTAATTAGGGTATGCTAAAAGGCGTGAACGTGTGGGAAAAGAAGACGGAGCAGTTACTCATTTATTGGGAAGTTAAAGACTTTATTACTGAAGATTTCTTGAGCTGTAAAACACTACACGTCATTTATGCAATATTTTAATGGTTCATTAGGAATTTTTATTAGTGGGTACCAGATATAAATAACGTGAGACAAAAGATAACAAAGACATATATATATATATATATTCATAAATGATGCATGCATACATTTAACCATCTAGTATCCTAATCTGTCAACTAATTTGAGAACTAGTCACTGTTAAACGTTTCGCAAGAACTTTCAATAAGGGCAATATCAGGACCGCATCTGGTTCTGCTAATTGTCTGCACAACTCCTGTTTTGAAAAACACTTCAGTTAGGATTCTTCCGTAAGGGATCGTAGTTTCAAGGGTAGCTCTTGACACAAGAATGGTGTCCTTGAGATGATCAAATATAATTTATGGCAGATTTATATGAATTTGGTTAAGAAGACACATGATTATGAGCTTGTCATCATGATACATAAGGTTTTTGTATGTGCTTCGAGGTTTGATGTTTGTCAGAATGAATTTAAACCAGCCTCTGGCGTGGGGCAGGAGTTTCTCAGGATTAGTAGGTTCGAAGGTAGAACCTGTATTAAACAAGTAGTGTAATTTTGCATCAGGGGTGCATCGAATGGATGCATGACTAGGAGTGATGCCTTCTAGTGGGCATTCAATAGCTTCAGCGATTTTTGAAGCGTTGAAGCAGAGAGGAATACCATAGATGTCTGAAGAAATGGTCAGACCATCATGGCTGATAGCAGCATTGATCCAAAAAGTTTTTATGATGTTTGGATAAATGGGACCTCTAAGCATATGAATGTACCCATTCCAATTTTGCGAATGAATGCCTAGATGAAAATTATGATCAACATCCATTAGCTTAGGTTGTTTTTCACTAATGATTTCAAGAGAGTTGTCATCGCCAAAGAAGGTTCTTGGAGTCAATGATTGGTTTGCCATGAGAATGGTGAGAAAGTCTTTTGAGGAGATCAAGTCAGGAGTTTAGAGAGGTATGAGTTTTAGTAAGTTAGAAATTGCGGATAATATATATATATATATATATATATATATATATATATATATATATATATATATATATATATATATATATATATATATATATATATATATATATATATATATATATAGAATAAGACTTTTATTATTGAGTAATAGGGTTAGCTAGGATGAACAGATACTCTTGTTAGAGAGAGAGAGATTTGGTTCTAGAGAGGTGTTGACTGAAGCATACCTATGGGCAATAGGATATGACTAGACGCTGATGGAGGAATCTCTTACTAGAGGACATAGGCAAACAGATACACGGGAGGATAAAAAGGTTTTCTTAAGAATTGTTTAAAAAAAATTGAAAAGAGTTTTGGGTTTTGATTATCAAGAAAAGTAAGCGGAGGCATGACTAAGGTTGGGTGATGTTTTGAACTTTCAGGGTTTTGAGTGTAGGAGCATGAAAGGGAGACGTGACTTCATAGAGTAAGTGTGTAGATTGATTTATGCCTAGTCTAGGAAAGATATAGGTCAGTTCAAAAGATTTTAGTAAGATCTTATTAAGTTGTCAATGATGATTGTATCTTTTGCTTGTAGTTTTGTTAAAGGGTTTTCTTGGATTTAGAAATTTCTTTTCATCTATGCTTAACCGATTTTCTATTGGTTGATTATTTCCCTAAAGAAACATGTACGAATTCCTAAAAAATTATCTAGTAAAACATGCTATGATAAATTTGAAAGAATTATAATTAAGGCATCTCATAAGTTTAACAAATTATTAGTGAAAAGAAAAGTGTACCTTAGACCTTTCAAACTTGGCTTGCTTTTAGCATCTTTCTGCTTCTGCATATTTCTGAGTAAGCTGCAGATGTCTCTTGGGTTCTTCAAGATAAGCTTATCTTCTGACTTCTGAAGAAAATATTTTCTTGGAAGGTGATCCTAGTTGGATCATAGCTTTCTCTCTCTTTTCCTGTTCAGCCTTGTCATTTAGTTCTCTAGGTTACAGTAACCGAGATTGGGACTTAGTATGATCAGAGTGACTATTTTAGTTGAACTAAGCCAATTCCATGCAATCCTTTTTGATAAGGCGATACTCATATGCGTGGGAGCAATACCGAGTGAATCAGTAAATTTCATTTGATGACCCCATTTATAAATAACAGATTACATCTGTTTTGAATGTTTCTCACTTCTCATTTCCTTGATCCATAGAACCTGTTTAGTTCTGATACAGTTCTTGAGATATGGATCCGAATCTTAAACAACAAACTTTGAGAATTGGTTGAGTTCTCCTTTCATAGCCCGAATTCAGTTTGTGTTTGTGAGAGTTTCTTCTCTTTGAAAGATGATTGATTTCACCAGTTCAGTGGGAATCTTTGAGAGGTTATTCAGGAAGGAGTTGACATATCAACATCTGACTTTGTTCCTCAAGGTTGTTTCAGAACTTGTTCAGAACCAGAACATCATCATGCCTCATATGTACATCACTAGACATGATTTGCATGAACCTCTTGTTTTCATAGTGATGATCAACTTGTTTGGGGTTGTTCACACATATCTAAGAGTTAACTAATTTCTTCAAGCTAACATATTTTACGCCATCTTTTATGACATCAGTTGGAGAACCTAGATACCTGAAATGATAGCATCCAATTTCATAACACAAGTGGTTCTGAGAACACTTGATCTGTTGTAAATCAGATTATCAACATTTGATATTTACTAGGATGATTTCAGGTTGTTGGAGCTTGATCACCGAACCAGTTAAGAGTTCGTTCAGAATCAACTGAATCTTTGGGATTCAGTTTTCCATTGAATCTTTTGATCATTCTAGATTCTGACATTGAATCATTTCTAATAATTTAAAATTTTCAGATTCTGAATTTAACATATTTCTTTCTGAAATTCAAAGTCTTAGAACAATAATCTTCCTTCTTTACATGAAGAGATCCAGAATGAGTTTTTAAACGAGAAAGTCAAGGGTGGACCTAATCCGTTTCTTGAAAACATCTCAAAAACTCATAATGAATTAATCTTCAGCAAACAAGATTTCTTGCTTTCTGATGATTCATCTTTTAATCATATACGTGGTTTTATCCACACGTATTTTCCAGAATGAGCATTCAACAGATACTTCCTTTTATCTGATGAATTTATATTATCAATTGATTCTTTAATTTTAGTGAGGTTTCATCTAGAATCAGTGACTTGCTCACGAAGTAATCAGATTGATTACAATTTTGTACACTGTTAACTGCTGAACTGTTACAGAAATTGTAAGTGGATTTCAATATCACCAAGAGTACTTCTACGCACCACGTATGGATCTTTTTCTGACACTGTTAAGTGTTTGATGTGAATCAATAACAGAACCGGAGCTCTGATACCAATTGAAGGTGCGAGAAAGACACAAGAAAGGGGGGGTTTGAATTGTGTATTTACTCTTTCTGTAACTTTTCGCATCTTGTTAATTTGACGCTCAAGAACCTTCAATGTTCATTGAGAGATTCTGATATATCAACTAACGAGTATGCGAACCATATAAGTTCTGTTCACAAGATACGATACTCAGAACTTGCAGTACGGAAGCTTATCAGAGATAGGCTGCAAGGTTCTAACTTTGCTTAATATGAGGTTCTGATATTCAAAGCAGGAACATAAAAAGAGATACTAAGCAAAGGAGTAAAGGACACATGATATATCCTGGTTCACCACGCGGACTAATCCAGTCCACCCTCCTCAGGTGATTTCGCCTTGAACACAAGGACTTAATCCACTATAACCAAATCATGATTACACTTGCACGGGCAACCGCCGGTGACTAACTACTTGCACAGCCGCACTGTGACTAACAACCCAATGAACCGTTCAGGGATCCAACAGGATATAACGTTCATTGACCGAGCAGACCCACTGCTGGGATTTCACAGCTAGCCGTTCAGGGATTCAACTTAATGAATATAACGCTACTGACCATATTTCAGGATTTTCCACAATGACCCTCAGCCATTGTCATCTCAAGTATCTGATCACCGCGTGATCTACTCAAGGGCCTCAACTCACAACTGAACCGTTCAGGGATCCCATCAGGATATAACGTTCACTTGAGGAGTCTCAATTCATCTAGTTGAATTGGCAAACTGGAGATTACAAATTGTGCTTCTTAATAAGCAAGTTTCTCCTAGGTTTAAGTACAAAGAACACACACATGTGTTCAAGCAAGTTTTGAGCAATCAGCTCCTTGCTTTCCTAAGAAATTACAAAGATGTATTTAGATATTATGATTGTTGACATCTTGTAGATCTTCTTCTTCTTCGCCTTCTAGTTGAGCAAGCTTTGAGCAGCAACTCCTTGCTTCAGATCTTCAATGAGCTTTGACGAGAAGGTAGGTTGATGACTTGACTGATCTTCAATTGTTGTCTTCTTCATCAACAACTTCTGTTTGATTGTTGTTGTTGTGTTAATTTGTTCTTTGGAGATTCAACAACAATTGCCATGAGTGAATTAATGACAGCTTTGAATATTCTAAGTGTTACAACGAGAACTCATCGTTGTTGCTATCTTCACACGATGACTTGGTCAATTTTGTAGATGAACATTCAGTTCGTAATTCTACAAGTGATCGACACATTAGAAGCAAAAATTCTTTCCATTAAATAGCCAGTAGAAATATAGCCGTTAGAGAATACTGTTAGCTGTTTGGAAAAGAGACGTTGTGATATAATGAGTTGTACTGACATATCTTCTTTTTCACAGAAGAGATCTTTTCTTGGGCAGTGTGTACAATTAACTCACAATGGTAATATTTAGACTTCGATACTTCAGTGGCTTCTGATGTTAATTTTATGAAGCATGAGTGGAGTCTTTATAGCAGAATATCTGATGCTTCAAGTCTTCTGTTAATTGAAGAAGTCCATTAGGAATCAGTCTTCAGAACTTCAGCACTTGGTCTTTAAGAGCGTTATCCTTTTCTGCTTTAAGTCTTCTGAATCTTCAGAGCTTGTCTCCAGAGTCTTCAGAACTTCTTGTTTGAGATCGTGATCTTCAGAACTCGTCAGTCTTCAGAATCTTTCTGCACTTGGTCTTCAGCGCCTTCAGCCATCAGAACTTCAAGTCATAGGAGTCTTCAGAACTTTGGTTCTTTTTGAGTGTACTTCTTCAGAAGCTTCGCTATCTTCAGAATCTTGATCACTTTCAGAGAGCATCCACAAGAGCATTGCAACAACAATCTTGGCATCCTTGGATCTGGCTAATTATGACTAGATAAACAAGCGTTCTTGCTTCTCGCGACTTTAGTCACACATAGTAACTTCGCATATATATATATATATATATATATATATATATATATATATATATATATATATATATATATATATATATTTAATCATAGTACATCTGGCTGGTGTATGTTGGATATGATGTCTTTAGTTCTTATGATCTGCACACAACACACGTTAGACCATAAAATGGTTCTTTCACAAATACTTATTGTTATCATCAAAACATAGATTGACTTGTAAAGACAATTCTTGCTCTCACAAGGACATCCGGGCTTGAGTGGTAAGTGATGTTCAACGATGTTGGTATCCAACCCAGGCATATCTTGATAGGACCAGGAGAAGATATCAACATATTCTTTCAATAACTTGACTAACTCGGAGTGTACATACTTTGCGATGGATGCGTCAACCTTGACTTCTCTTCTGACCTCATCAGTACCAAGATTGAAAACTTCCACTGGCTCTTTGTGTGGCTGAATCTCTCTATGCTCGTGCTCAAGGAGCCTTTCTAGTTCAGCCGGTAATTCACAATCTTCCTCACCATCTTCTTCGGCTTGGATAATTGGAATTCCAGAATTACAATGGATGTTTGCCATGTTGTTATCAATGCTTTTATTATTTCTGCATGTTTATGAATAGAATGAGCTATTTTGAAAAGTGAAACATAAAAGAAACTTTTGCCATTTATTTGTGAAAAAGTAAAATAAAGAAAGAAAATAGAGTATGATTTTGAATGCAAAAAACTTTTATTGATCATATAATATTGCAAAAGCGTGAGGCCTTTTACAAGCTATCCACTCGTCTCGGACGAGGACGAGGGAATGAGAAAGCAAAATGCATTACATGTTATATGGGAAAACCACAGGAATCACGGTAGATGTCTAATTGTTGAGCTTGAAACCTGGCGGACACTTGCGCACAAGGCTTGAAGTCTGATTACTGGGACCAGCATCATCAATAGCTGCCACGATGTCACCGTGCTGGAAACCCGCGCTATTGAACTTGATTAAGTTGCACTGCTTTGACCCAAGTGAACTAGATTGTCGACCAAGACGATAACCCAGTCCAAAACGATTAAGCTTCTCAACCACATCAATCACATGCCCCCAGCCTGACAAAGCACCTTTCTGGATACTCTCCTTAGCACTCTTAGCATAAGCTAAGGTCAATTGTGGTGATCTACTTTGACTAGTTGAAGCAGAGCTGGCATCTTCGAACTTGAGACACTGCAACGGCACCTCAGCTATGCCTTCCTCGGTCTCGATGTATCAAAAAGATGATAACTCGCTTACAATCAAATCCTCTTCACCACAGACGATGACAAGCTGATCATCAAACATGAACTTCAACTTCTGATGCAAAGTGGAGGTAACTGCCCCTGCGGCGTGAATCCATGGACGACCCAGTAGGTAACTGTACGCCGGGTTTATATCCATCACCTGGAAGGTAATGGTGAACAAATGCGGCCCAATATTGATGGGTAAGTCCACTTCTCCAATAACTTACCTTCGAGACCCGTCAAAGGCTCTGACAACTAAGGCACTTGGTCTCATCTCGTTTCCTTCCACCAGTAATTGACTCAATGTGCCCTTGGGCATCATATTGAGGGAAGAACCGGTATCCACTAGAACACGAGATAACAGGATATCTGTGCAGGTTACAGATATATGCAGCGCTTTATTGTGGGCAGTTCCTTCAGGAGGCAATTCTGATTCATTAAAGCCCAAATATCGACTTGCGGTTATGTTGGCCACTACATCATCAAACTCGACGACAAATATATCATGCATAACATGAGCATTGTTCAAGACTTTCAACAAAGCTGATCTGTGCGCAGGCGAACTCATAAGTAAGGACAAAATTGAGATCCTTGAGGGAGTCTGACCCAGCTGATCCACAATTTTAAAGTCACTTTTCTTGACCAACTTAAGGAACTCTTGATAATCAAGGGTCTCTCTTTCTTCGAAACATCCTCAGACAGGATAGTCGGTACTAGAATGGCAGTAGATGCCCCTTGTTGAACAACAGGGGTTGCAGTTGTAGGTCTCTCCTTAGGTGAAACAACAGTTGGAATCTGCACAGGCTTCGCAGTGACCTTCAGAGCGAACACTCGTCCACTACGAGTCATACCTCCACCGGATGTAACATTCACGATCTCAGATTCGGCGAACCTTATCTCTTGACCTCCAGAAAATACAGTTGACCCATACTTCCAAGGTACCTCCTTAGAATTTTGATACGGAAACGGCTTCGGCGGACAAACAACGATGGGTTGCACCCTCTTCTGCTTAGGGGATTCCACCGGAACCTTCCTATAGACGATGGTGAACGGCTCGATAGGAGCAACTTCCTCAACACGTTTAGCCTTGGCAAACTGCACTTCACCACGGTTCATTAAAATTTGGACACAACCCTTCAGCTTTCGACATTGGTTGGGATTATCGTCACAAATCTGACACTTACCATGCAACCCTTTCAACAACCCGTATTCATTTAATTTCTTTAAAACCACAGTCATCGGGGTCTTTAGCTCATCGACATCCATGATCAATTCAGCCCTTGAACTATCCCCAATCATGTTAACCGCAAGTCCATTGTGATTCGGCAACGGATTATTCTGAATGTTAGGTCCTTCCTCAGCGAAAGTCATAACTTTCTTATCAATGAGTTCCTGAACCTTGGTTTTGAAAACAAAGCAATCCTCTGTTGCATGTCCTATGTATCCAGCATGATAAGCACATGATGCATTTGGATTATGCTTCGGACCAAATGGAGGAATTGGAGGTGCAATCTGCTTGGGGACAATTGCCCCTTGGTGAACCAAGTAAGGAAACAATTCCGTGTATGACACCGGAATTATATCAAAATTCAGACGCTTACGGTTTCCTTGATTATTGCTATTCTGACGGTTCTGATTCTGCTGATTTTTGTTGTTCTGTTGATTCTGTTGCTGATTCTGAGCATTCTGAACTTGTTGTTAAGAATGATACTGATACAGAGCTTGTTGATACTGTGCAGTAGCAATGTATGGATATGGATAATACGACATGGGAACCATGGGAGCTTGATACTGAGGAGAAACTTGAGCTGTCATAGCGTTGGCTTCACCATCCTTTTTCTTGGACTGACTGTTCTGAGATTTTCTGGTGGTCGGCTGCTGGGAAGCAGCTCCAGGAATCTTTCCAGTTTTCAAACCATTTTCAATCCCTTCACCAATCGTTACAACAACAGCGAAGTTCGATGAAGAACTACCCACCATTTTCTCATAGTAAGATCCTTGTAAGGTACCCATAAAGATGTCAACCAACTCATTGTCACAGAGAGCCGGTCGCACACGAGATGCCATCTCAAGCCATCTTTGTGCATACTCCTTGAATGTTTCAGCTGAGCGCTGAGACTGATTCTGCAATTGTAATCTAGTGGGCGCCAGATCAAGGTTATATTTGTATTGTTTCACGAACGCTTCAGATAGAACCCTCCAAGTACAGATTTTACTGCGCTCCAGGCCCATGTACCAATCCAATGAAGCACTAGACAAACTATCTTGAAAGCAATGAACTAGCAATTCATCATTATCAATATAGGATGCCATCTTCATGCAGTACATAGTGATGTCACTACGCGGGCAACTTAAGCCTTTATACTTTGGCAGCTCAGGTATCTTGAATTTCTGCGGCAGCACAACATTTGGAACCAAACACAAATCTTTGGCCTCCATGCCAAAAGCAGAAAACCCTTCAATAGCTCTGATACGGTCTTCCAACAACTTGTAGTCAACGGGTCTACTCTGATTAGTGGGTCTGACAAGAATCTGAGGATTTGGCAGCTGGGAAGCGGCCGGAGCGTGCACTTGCGGAGTAGTAAACTGAGAAGGATACACCAAACCCGGATTAACCATCTGACCAGCATTCTGAACCATCGGAACACCCTACGAATAATTTGGAGGAGGTACCCCAGTAGCTGAGGAAGATGCCCCAGGATAGAACATCCCAGGATGAACATTCTGAATAGCAGTTTGAGCAGCTTGAGATGAAACCGGAACATGAATAGGAGGACCTCTATACACATGCTCTTCTTCATCAGGAGTTTCAGTGTCATCCAATCCGACAGTTTGATGAGTTTGAACCTGAAGATTCTCAGGATCATCATTCACCACTGGAGGCGGGACTGGAGTAGGCATGACCCATGGATATGCGGCAGCATTCCCATTAGGTATGGGCGCAACAAAAGGCTGATATAGCATAAAGGCACTACCATTATCCGCAATCTGAGGAGTGTAGTTCAGAGGCATACCCCAAGGAAAACCAGCGGGCATCTGGTTCAAACCGAGCTGAGAATTTGTCGGATGAACAACAGGCTGATTCACAAGCTTAACTGGCACTTCAACAATAGCAGGAAAAGGAACAACAATAGCAGGAGTAGCCGTAACAACAGGAGGAACAGTCACAACAGGAGTGACAACAGTTGCATTAGTAGGGGTTGCAACAACAGTGGCAGCAGCAGCGGCGTCCCTTTGAGCACGAAGGAGTTTTATAATGACATCCATGTTCGTCTGGAACTGATCCATCCGGCCTTGGAATTGAGCCAGAGTTTCCTTATAAGCAGCATTCTCAGCTTCGAAGTCAGCCATGATTCTGGATTTGTTTGAGCGAGTGAAATACCAATGTCGAGTCGTCGTCTTGCTACAAGGAAGGCGGGCAAGGATGAGCAACGGTTTCAGATGAAAGGACGTGCATATGTGTGCAAATGAATGTATGATATGCATGCAAAAATAAAGTTTTAAATTCCAGGAATTCTTAAACTTATCTTTGTTGACAATAATCATAAAGCATACAAGTAAAGGCACAAAAGATAGAGTGAGCAAGAATCTTCATTCATTTAGAAATAAAGGAAAGAAGCATAAGTCGAATACAAGTCAAATATATGCCTTTTGGACTACAACAAAATCCGCATGGATTCTATCAAATACCACCCTACACACAGACAAGAAATGGAAAACAACCCAAGGAAGCTGGTGTGGCAATGCATCAGCATATGCATCCCTCAACAACCCAGGTAGGTCCTCCAATGCATGCTCAGCAAATCTGGCTAGACGGCCATGCCTCTCACTCCAGTACTTCGCATCCTTCATGAGGTTACACAACAACGAATGATTAGATCCCTGAAGCATGTCCTGAAGAAAGACCTCTTTTTGATCCAGGAGGTTCTATAGATGACAGCTTTGATGCTCCCAATGAGTACTCTCTGTGTTGAGCTGACTAATCTGCTCTTGACTCTGATGTGCTTGATCCTGTAGCTTCTAAATCTCACCGAAGACTTTGTCGAGCTTAGCTTGACACTGAGAAAATTCCTTTGCTAACTGATTAGCACGGTCTTGTTCACTTTGCCACTTTACCTTGAACTCGGATAACTTTCCTCGAAGCTCTTCAAGTTGCTTGTTGTAGCTCAGCTCCTCTTTGTAGGCTTGATAATGATCATCGGTTTGTCTCTTCTTTGAAGCAAGTCCCTCATTGGAGCTCTTCAAAACATCACCCACCTTCCTACGCTTGTTTTGTTCAACCTCCACCTCTTTGAGCATACGCTCGCGCTTCTGATGGAGCTCAACCTGTAAGCTATCCTTCTCGGAAGTGACTCTATCAAGGTTGAGACAAAGATCAACATTCTCCTTCTTCAACTTCTCAATAATCATCTTGAGTTGATCGATCTCAGATGGAGGAACAATGGCAAGTTCAGGAAGCTTGGCATTCATGGAAGGCTTGAAAGAAAATGGCAACAAGATCTCTTTGACGCGCTCTTTGACCCAAAGTGTGTAAGCTTCCTTGGCTACGCAATTCTTCTTACCCAAATCGGCTCTTCCTTCGAGATGAATCTGAGTCCAAGCGGCACTAAACCTCTTCAACAAACCCATGTCATCAACCCCTTCATGAAAGATGAACTCCTCCACTACCTCAGGATCAGGCTTGGCAACTATAGGGTATCCTAACTGTCGGAAGGCCATTCTCGGATTGTAGTTATTTCCACCCTTTGTACCCAAGAGAGGCACATTGGAGAATTTCCCACAATGAAGAATGATATGAATGTCGTCGAAGACTCGAGAATACCAAGAAATGTCATCAGCAGTAAGGGACATGATTCGTTGAGACCACTTGAGATTACCCTTATTCTCAACAAAGGGACCCTTATGTGGAAGGTGAGACATGAACCATCGGTATAACAAAGGAGCGCAACAGACAATGGTTCCTTTCTTCTTTTCATTCCTGGAATGAATAGAATGGTAGGTATCAGCAAGAAGTGTCGGAACAGGGTTCCTGGACAAGAAGATACTGATGGCAGCCTGATCTACGAAATCCTCCATGTTCGGAAACAAGACAATCCCATATATCAGCAAAGCAAGAACGGTGTTGAAAGCCTTCCAGTATCCATCCTTAACAAAAGAAGTGGCCTTGTCAACCAAGAACTTCGAAGCGAACCCTCGAATACCCTTCCCTTTGGTCTTGAGATTATCCTCCACATCCTTCTTACTAATGCAAAGCGCATCAACAATAAGATGAAACTTTGGACAACCGCTAGTGTAGACATAAGGAACCTGCTTCTTGATCTCAACCCCCAAAATATAAGCATACTCCTCAAGTGTAGGTGCTAGCTGATAATCCTGAAATGTGAAGCACCTATATGGCGGGTCGTAGAACTGAACCAGAGTGTGAATAGCAGTGATGTTGACTTCAGTGTTGAGGATGGACAACAGATTACCATAAGTATCTATGAAAACCCCTCTGTGATCTCCAACCAACAAAGATGCCAAACCTCTCAAAATACCCAACTTAGGCTCCACAAACTTGTAACTGAAGATGCCACGACAACCAGTACTCATCTCTATGATAATGTCAACAAAAGATAAGTCCTCGAAAAACCTGGAAATGCACATGCAAAAATTAATTTACATGATGAAATGATATGCAACACAACAACAAGAAGCCAACACTGTCCGAATAATCAAGTCTGAACAGTCCGGATATCTGCATATAATTCTGTGTCAGTGCAACATAATCTGATGTGTCGGTGAAGAAATCTGGCGTGTGTGAGAGAACAAAGGTATGAAGTGGCTTGTTTTCCTGCAAAAACCCATCCCCCTCACAGGTGTGATCTAGACACAACAAGGTGGTCCCTAGAAAGATCGCCCAAACCATAGGACTCAGAATGAAAACCCCCCGCCGTAGTGAATTCTCACAGGATGAAGGTATTCTCAAACGAATCATGATCTGGGATATGGGTTTCGTGATATCCAAACGCACAAAATGCAGGCCTCACGACTATCCACGTTCTAGCCTATGTGTATACTAGGCCCGGTGTTAGTACCTTTCTCTCCAATAATATCTACCCATCCCAACAACAACAGGAAACATCAGATATCCAGAGTATGCAGCATATGAATATTCAAAGTAGTAAAGAAATGCAGTAAATAAACATAAACCTAAAGCAAGTAAAATAAAGCGAGTAAAGCGCAAAAGATAAACACCCAAACAAGCAAAAGAGCAAACAAAACTAGGCGAGACCCCAACTTGCAAGCAAGGACTCCCCAGCAGAGTCGCCAGCTGAAGATGGGGAGTCCCACCTAGCCAGGAGACAAGCAAAAGGAGGCGAAGCTCAGGAGCAAGAACTCCCCAGCAGAGTCGCCAACTGAAGATGACTGGTTTACATCCTGAGTGAATCGCACACTCAAAGATAACACAGAGTCAACACCGAACTTTAGTTAGTCCCAAAGGACATGGAAAATATCGATAAAACCCAAGGGGAAGAGAAATGGGAACGGGGGTCAGTTATGCGAAAGGAAGGTACTAGCACCTTACGCATCCGCCGTACTCGACGGGAACCATTTCGCTTGCTTCTAGGCTTGGATGGGTTATCTATCTAAAGGCTTCTAGCTAAAAGAAAGAGGAGAGAGAGAGAAGGAAGGGGAACAAGAAAGAAAAGAAAGAAAGTGCTCGCGGAGGATTGTGGCCCTCGTGCCTACGTACCCTCATAGTGCAATGAGGAAATCAGAGCGTCGTAGTTCATGGAACCAGGGGACAGAAAGGAAGGAAGAAAGGGAGAAGGAAAGAAGGGTGGAAGTGCACTCGCCAAGATCATCGCGATCTCGTGCCTACGTATCATACATTCAAAAGAATGCAGAATCAGAGCTTCTGTAGTTCGTGGAACTAAGACAGAAAAGAAAGAAAAGGAAACGGGAAAACAAAAGAAGCGGTCTCAAAACCAAGAGCAAGAGTGAAAGAAAAACTCTACTGGGGAAGACCACACAGTAAGAGCGATTGCACAAGAGACTAGAAAAAGAATGGTGTCAAAACCAAGAATGAAAGAAACTCCGCCGGGGATGACAAAGAGGATTGGTGTCGAAACCAAGAAAGTAAGAGCAAAATGAATAGAAAGGACTCCGCTGGGGATAAAGGAAGCATTGGTTTTAACAGACGGACTGTGATACACCAAAAGAGAGAGTGCTGAACCAAGGAAAAGTGTTTGACTCTGAGGGGACATCGGTATGTTAACTGATAAACTGTGGTTAACCGAGGAAACAAGGATTGCAACTCTGTGGGGATAGAGAAGCATTGGTTTTAACAGAGAAAACTGTGATTAACCAGAAGAACGGGTGTAGGACCGATCGAAGGTCATAACCCAAAAGGGGTGTTGGTATTGACTGAACAAACAACACTTGACCAACGAAGAAGGGTATTGAACCAAAAGAGGTTGCTAACCGCTGGGGTTCAGTTTTTTAATAGAACACTATGATTAACCGAGAAAAAAATGAGTGATTAACCAAGAGGAGGTGATTAACTCGAAAAGGGGTTCAGTATTTTAACAGACGGACTGTGGTTAACTAAAGAAAAGGGTGATTAACCAAGAATAGGTGATTAACCCAAGGAACTCAGTGTTTTAACAGACGGACCGTGGTTAACTGAGAAGGAGTGCAAATATTGGTGTTTTAACTGACAGGAAGTGATTAACCAACAAAGGGAGAAGAACCAAAAGAAGGTTGCGAACTCCGCAGGAGAATCGGTCGTAACAGGAGTACTGTGTTTAACCGAAGAAAGGGAAAAAGACTCCTCAGGGGAATAAAAAAAAAATGATTGACCGCAAGAAAAGAATAGGGTATTGAAACAAAGATAGTTTGTTAACCCAAGAAACAAAGGATCTTAACCAAGAAGGTGATTGATCAACAGAGAGATTGAAAGAGATAGGAGTGATCAAGGATCGACCCGACTGGGGAAAGAAAGCACACTACTGCCTGGAGATAGAGATGACTAAGCCAAGCACAGGGTCATTCGTCCCCTACCTGAAGTAGTCAGAATGAGAGTAGGAATTCTCCCTTCTCATTCCTTCTCTAACACATAGGGTGTAATGCAGAAATTGAAACAAACAGCACAACAACTCCAAGTTGTATAGTGCTCCTGCGTGAGGAAACATACAACGTAACAGCTTCAAATTGTACAGTGCTCCGACGCAGGGCGCAGCGCGAAACTCCAACTCCACGGGGGATCGAGAGAAAAAGCTCTAAAGGAAGCCTAAAGAGAGGAAAGGGGAAGATCAACTAATCAAAACATGGTTTTGATCAATTAATCAATGGGAAATGCCATGCCAACAATTTTCCAAAGAGAGTGAAAAATCATTAAGGCAAAAGGTGCGAATTATTGATTATACAAGATTAAGCTCATCCATGAAGAATGAACTTAATGCAAAACCAAGAAAGGGAGTACAAAACAGTACCAAATGATCAACAAATATGCAACACAAAGTCATGTTATGTGATCAAAGAGAAATGCAAGAATAATTATATTCACATGATGCCAAAAATATGAACAATTTGAATAATCAAAAGTGTGCAACAAAAGTTCACGAATAAGCTTTAAACATAAGTTAAATGACATTTAAAACATCCATAAAATCAAACATGATAATCAATGGAAGTTAAAATGAAGAAAGCATGGCAAACACACTTGAAAATGCAAGAAAATGGCCTTCTGGTTCAGTGTTAATCGATTAACATAATTGCACTGCAAAGTGTTAATCGATTAACACTTGAAAAAGTGCAAAAAACACTAGTTAATTGATTAACACTATTGCACTGCAAAGTGTTAATCGATTAACACTGGACAGGGAGCAGAAAATCAATTTTGAAAAGTGCTTTTGGCCAACTTTTTGACTGTGTAATCACTCCAATGCTAGGGCAAACAATTATGCACGAAAAATCAAGTTTAGAAGCAGCAAATGATCAACAATAGAAGCAATTAAACAATCAAGATCATGGATCAAGCAATGGTATAATCAATTCACATGCAAAAAACATCGAAACTACATCGCGAATGATACGAAAATGATCAAAACAGAAAAATGAATGAGATCCACCAACCTACAAGGCTGAGATGTGCCTTGGTAAATGTTGCAATGTGATATTGATGAAGATAATCAAAGAAAACCCGATGAATATTCAATTATAGCCGAAACGTATCGAAACCGATCGAATCGCAACGAAAACTCTAAAATGAGAATTATCACCGAAGAAACTTGAATCAATCACTTGAAATGAATCCAAAAGCTATTGAAACTCCACAAAAACCAGTATAATGGACTGGCAATGAAGGTTAAGCTCAAGAAAAAAGCACTTTCAAGGTGAAAGTAGCTTTTTCTTCAATGGAGAATGAAGAGCTTTGGTGAGGTTTTGGAAGAGAATTGAGATGAAGATGAAGATGTAGCAGAAAAAATCAGAGAGAATGTGATATAATTGAGAGTGAAATGTGTAGAATGGTTAAGAAATTGTGGATGAAATGGTGGCCCCTTTGAAAAGTGAATGAACCTGTGTTTATATAGACTTTAGGTTTGGAGTATGATAGGTTTGGAATTTAGTTTGGAACTAGGCTTGGAGTTAGTTGGGTTTGACTCACCGAGTCGAGGCGGTTAACTCGGTTAGTTAGAACCAACTCGGTAACATTTCCAAGGTGAACTCCAACATCCAAAGATCCACATTACTTGGAAAACAAGGAACATGGTGCACTTAATTTGAAGTGGAGCATTAGAACAAATGCACTTGGAATGAATTGAATAGCTTTACAATGTCTAGAGATGTCTAGAATATTCCCCATGCTGCTAGTATACTGTAGAATCCAAGACCAAAGTGTGTGCAAAAGGTGCTGTCATGAAAAAGTAGCAAATTGTGCCTATTCTGCCTGTGTTAATCGATTAACACAATTGTACTGCAAATGGTTAATCGATTAACCAGGCCAAAATATGCCAAATTTACCTAAAAAAAGGTGTTGCGGTCCCGACTTCGATTTTCCACTTCTTGTATTGATGAATAAGCATGGAAACCCTCATTTTGTGCTGGTCTTGATGATGTGATGACCTTGTGAGGATATGATTAATCGGGCTTGGAAAACCTAAATATTCCTGCAATCAAAACACAAAAAGAAAAGTGCGACTGCGTATGCTAACAATGCGAATGTGCATGCTTATGCAAAAGGCAAAAGAGGGAGGTCAATTCCGGGTTACGACACCTGGCTTCTTCCGTACATGCTTCTTAATCAGGCTAATCACTACGTTATTTGCTGCTTCGACTTGACCATTAGCCTGAGCATAATAAGGCGTGGATGTCAAAAGTTTGAACCCCGTTTCTTTAGCAAATTCTTGAACCTTTCGACCAGTAAAAACTGATCCTTGATCCGTTGTAATGGTTTCTGGGATTTCAAACCTATAAATGATATGTTTTTTGATGAATTCGATCACTGCCTCATGGTAAACATTCACCAATGGTACAACCTCAATCCACTTAGTGAAATAGTCTATTCCCACTAGAATGTATTTTTGACTTTTGGATGATGCTGGTCGAATCTCTCCAACTAAATCCAAAGCCCACCCTCTGATTTCGATTTGATCTTGTAATTTTTATTTTGAAATTTGGTATCCAGAAGCAATTTGGGCCAAATCATTGGCCTCTTGATTCTCAACTCGAGGTATGTGTTGAATACTTACCACTTCGAACTTTCGTAACAGTCTATTGACTATTACAAAGTATATAATAAGATTCTCTTTAACGCATTTATATTCCTTTGTGATTTGTTTTATAACCAACTCTGAGTCACCCATTATTTCGACTCGAGTTGGCCCTAATTCCAACAAGATCTCAAGTCCAACAATCAAAGCTTTGTACTCAGCTTCGTTGTTTGAACAAAGGCCTTCGACCTTGTACTTGAATTTTGTTGGAATTTTGTTAGGAGAAATAATTAGTACTCCCATACCCGTTCCATCCTTATGACTAGAACCATTGAAGTATAACTTCCAAGGTTCAAGCTCCACATAGTTTATGGAGTTTTCGACTATAGAGTGGTCGACTATAAAGTCTACTACCACTTGTCCTTTAACATCCTTTAAAGGCATATAAGTTAAAGAATACCCCGTTAAGGCCAGTGCCCATTTTCCAATTCGAATATGTAAAATTGGTTTGGATAACATATGCTTAATAATGTCGAAATGAGACGAAACGTAAACATCAGCTGGCTTTATATAATGCTTTAACTTTGTGCATGAGAAGTATAGACACATGCATAATTTTTCTACTATACTATATCTAGTTTAGGCATCATTTAAGACTCTACTAAGGTAGTAAATGGCTCTTTCGATGCCATTTTCATCCTCTTGAGCCAATATGCTCCCTAAAGTCTTATCAGATGCAGATATGTACAATCTCATACTTCTATTCCTACAAGGAGGTGCTAGAATTGGAGGGTGAGCAAGGTAGTCTTTAATCTTGTCAAAGCCTCTTGTTGCGCTTGCCCCCATTCAAATCCTTCCTTCTTGAGTCGAAATAGAGGTGAGAAGGCTTGAGTCTTGCCACTTAAGTTTGAAATGAACCTCCTTAAGAAGTTGATCTTTCCCAGCAATGACTGCAACTCCTTCTTTGTCGAAGGCACTTTCGCCTCCATGATGGCCTTGGTCTTGTTCTGGTTGATTTCAATTCCTTTCTTATGGACCACAAAGTCTAGAAAATCCCCCGCCTACACACAAAAAGCACACTTAAGAGGATTCATTTTTAGACCATGCTTCCTCATTCTCTAAAATGATTGTCGAAGATGGTCTATATGACTTTTTCCTGAAACAGACTTAACCACAATGTCATTTATATAAATTTACATGAATGTTTCAATAAATTCATGAAATATAAAGTTCATTGCTCTTTGATAAGTTACCCCAACATTCTTTAGGCCAAAAGGCATTACCACCGATTTGTAGGTGCCTAAGGCTCAGAGACATCGAAATGCCATCTTTGGCACATCCTTTTCAGCAATGAAAATCTGGTTGTATCCAGAATACCCGTCGATAATACTTAGATACTCATGTCCTGTAGCAGAATCGACTAACATTTCCGCCACAGGCATTAGGTACTCATCTTTTGGGGTTGCAACATTCAAGTCTCTAAAGTCAATGCAAACCCTCAAAGTGCCATTTTTCTTAATGAGTGGAACAATATTGGCAATCCATTCGACATATCTGGTCGTACGGATGAATTTACATCTCAGAAGCCTTTCAAACTCCTCTTTGATCTTCGACAGAACTTCAGGTGTAAAACACCTTGGAGTCTGCTTGATGGGCTTCTTCCCAGGCTTTATAGGTAGCTCTAGTTCGACCAGATCTATGCTTAAACCAGGCATTTCATTGTAATACCACGCGAAGGAGTCCTTGAACTCCTTTAGTAGTTGGATTACTGATAACACTATTTTAGTGTGTTACTCTTAACCAATTTTTGTGACAATTCTAGTTCATGATTTCATTTTTACAGCATGATTTTAAGATGTTTTTGCACTATTAAAACTTTAAGCACTTTATATGTTTCTTTCACATTTTCATTGTGTTTGTACTTTAAAAGGAAGAAAGATGATGATGAGAAGAGGCATGACCCCAGTTGCCAGAGTCTGGAGCAACATTGGGAGCTATTTGGATGACTAATGGTTTAATCGGCCATTTCACCAAGATATTTGGAGAATTAATGATGAAAGAAAAACCATGAACGCTGAGGGCTCACGTGGCAGCACTATGAAGAGCGATGGAGCAAAAGGAAAGGATAAGATCAAGCAAGCTAAAGGACAAAAGGTAGTACGGTGGGGACCACTCAGCAAAGGACGCCCAACACCAGCATCACCAGTCGTCTGCTCTGCAGCACCAGCCGACTGCTCTGCTCCACCAGCCTGCTAAAAGCAAATGTGTCTTCCACCAACATCTGTACCATATTGCTTGCAAAGGAAGGATTGATGGACAACTGTCCCACATGAAGGATTTGATTTAGGCCTAACCTTATTTTCCTCAAGAGACCCACGAACCAAGAAAGGAGGAACCACCACTTCCACTCATCACTATTTAAAGAGAACTTGTGCATTGAAAGCGGAGAGACAAGAAATTCCACACACAACAATATTTTATTTTCAGTGTTTTTAGTATTTTCAGTTCTAGAGTTTAAGTATTAGTAGAGAGTATTCTCTTTCTCTCCAGACCTGTACACTCTGCTGAGAACTGTCGTGACTGAAGAGAGCTGTTGCTGTTTAACCAACGCAAGAGATCTCCAAGTTATTAGTAGGTTGCATTTCTTTACTACACTTTGTAAGATGATGCTCCCTCCTAATTTCATTCCAGTAGTTTGTACTCAGCTCACTATGAGCTAAATCTTTGTTTGATGAGACTAATGAAGTTAGTATAAACGTGTTTTTATGTTAATATGATGTGTTGGATAGTGTCTTATTTTGTTATTTGTTTTTATGCTATAAACTTGGTTCTTAGAGTGATCAACTAGGAAAAAAGTACAAGCTTATTGTTGAGAGAGATCCAATAAACAAGTGGATTTCATAACAAAAGTGGTTAATAAAGTAGGATAGAGATATTCACTTAATTCAACTTGCTTAGAGATAAGAAGTTGAGACCATAAAGACTTTTCAGAATTAAAACCAGACGTATTTTAGGGTTACAAGTGAGACTTAGAGATTTGTTCCCTTGCCCTAGTTATACATGTTTTTGATGTTGTAGAGATACACCCCTAGATCACGTTCTGACCTTTTGAGGCACGACACTTCACATCACAAAGACATTTCAAGCATTATATACTAATGGATTTAGCTCATCAACTATTCTCTCTGATATTTTTAACTCCTTTAGTTTTAAGTTATTTTAGTTGTTTGTGTGTGCTCTTGTTCCTTATTGTCATATTTCTGTTACCTTGCTCATGCTTTTCTTAAACAAAGGAAGTTAATATTAGTAGTTCAAATACTTTGCACTTCCCTGTGGGTTCGACCTTTAGTCTATCACTTGCTACATTACCAAGCATGTATACTTGCATGTGACACCTTTGCCCTATTATTCAAAAGAAACATATTATAAAAAATTAGAGTAGATTTGATTCGGTAAAAAGTAGGCAAACAAGTTTTTGGCGCCGTTGCCGGGGAAGTGAAAAAGTTTGAAAAGCTATATTTATTTTCTTGTTTAAGATTGTATTTGAGCTTTTAATGTTTGCTGTGATTTGGTGATACGACAGGCTTAAGCTCTCGCATGCGCAGGTCGTCACAATCAGTTTACAGTGGTTATCCTGAACCTGAAAGAATTCTCAAGGCGCGAAGAAGATTTGTACGTACTCAGAAAATATCTGGAGATTCTTCAATTTCAGCTGTGGCTGAGCCTGAAGAAGTAGTGTACGAAGAGGACACAGAAGAGGAAAGTTCATCATCGTCTTCAGACGAATCATTACAAGAGACAACCATGGCAGAGCCAGATATCATTGGCATTGCCGATGACCGAGCGCGTAGCATCAGGGATTATGCTGTGTTTGATCCAAATCCTATGAATACGGGCATTGCTAGGCCAGCTATCACAGCATCACAGTTCGAGTTCAAGCCTATAATGTTCCAAATGTTGCAAGCTGCTGGTCAATATTCAGGCTCTCCTCATGAAGATCCTCATTTGCACTTAGAACAATTTTTGGATGTTGCTGACAACTTCAAGATCCTTGATGTGCCCGTGGATACCTTTAGGTTAAGGCTGTTTCCATATTCTCTAAGGGATCGAGCCAAGAGCTGGCTTAATTCTTTGGAACCCAATTCCATTACTACATGGAATGCCTTGGCAGAAAAGTTTCTGGCCAAATATTTTCCTCCTTCCAAAAATGCAAAAATGAGAAATGAAATCACATCATTTAGGCAAGGAGATGACGAGACGTTGTTTGACGCATGGGAAAGATTTAAGGAGCTGTTGAGACAATGTCCACATCATGGGATTCCCATCTGCATACAACTTGAGACCTTCTATAATGGATTAATTCCATCCTCAAGAAATATGTTAGATGCATCCAGTGGTGGAGCTCTATTGTCTAAATCCTATGACGATGGTTACAAGTTGATTGAAAGCATTACGACCAACACTTATCAATGGCCAGTCACAAGGGCCACTTCAAGTTCAACTCAAAAGAAGCCTGTTGGAGTTCATGAAGTCACTGAGACTACAACTCTTGCTGCTCAAGTGGCTCAAATCCACCAAATGATGAAGAATTTGATGAATCCTGAAGTGCCAAAACCTGACCCTGTTAAGGTGGTTACTGACGCTTCTGAGGTTGCCTGTGTTTACTGTGGAGGACCACATCTATTTGAAGAATGTTCTGCCAATCCTGTTTTAGTTAACTATGTTGGCAATCCCAACAACAACAGCAGATACAACAATCCCTACAGCAACACTTACAACCCAGGATGGCGCAATCACCCTAATTTTTCTTGGAGTAACAATCAAAATCAACCTAAACCGGAAGCAACCACACCTCAAGTTCCACCTGGATTTTCTAACCCTAACTATGCTGGGGTTAACCAGGGAAACAACCATCTGGAGAATATGCTCAAGTCCTTTATTCAAGAAGCAAAGAATCAATTTCAAGCACAAGGAGTAAGTATCAAGAACTTGGAGAACCAAGTGGGCCAAATTGCTACGGCTTTAAGTTCAAGAAACTAGGGAAATCTTCCCAGCTCTACTGAAACTCCTAGCACACAAACTGGAGTGAAGAATGTTGAGACTGGCCAAGCCCTTAAGTTGAGAAGTGGCAAGGAAGTTGACGAAACAATTACACAAAACAAGGAGTCAAGTACAGCCGTGTCTAAGCCAGACAGTACTGAAGCAAAAGACAATGATGGAGAACTTTCTTCATCCAAACAGAAAAAGAACCAAGATACTGTACTCACTGAAGAACACCTTCCTCCAGAAGATCAAAGAGTCATCACTGAAGCCAACAAGAAGCAAAAGCTTGTACAAGAAAGGCCACCACCCCCTTTTCCACAAAGAATCAAAAAATAAAAAGAAGAGCAACAATTTTCAAAGTTCATGGAGATCTTAAAGCAGCTTCACATCAACATACCCTTGATTGAAGCCATTCAACAAATGCCGAATTATTCAAAATTCATGAAGGATGTGCTTACCAAACGTAAAAGGGTGAGAGAGTTTGCTACGGTTGCACTTACACAAGAATGTAGCCAATTAGTTCAAGGCAAACTCCCTCCCAAGTTGAAGGATCCTGGAAGTTTCACTATCCCATGCACCATTGGAGACACCTTTTGTGGAAAGGCGCTATGTGATTTAGGGGCCAGCATTAATCTCATGCCTCTCTCCATATTTAAGAAGCTAGGGATAGGTGCTGCCAGGCCTACAACCATCACCTTGCAGCTGGCTGATAGGAGTATTTGTTACCCGCAAGGGAAGATTGAAGATGTGCTGGTAAGGGTTGACAAGTTTGTCTTCCCAGCTGACTTTATCATTATGGATTTTGAAGCTGATGAGGAGACACCCATTTTGTTGGGAAGGCCATTCCTAGCAACGGGTAGAACCTTAATTGATGTTGAAAGAGGAGAACTCACCATGAGGGTGAATGGGCAGTAAGTAGTGTTCAACATACTTAATGCTTTACAATACCCAGAAGAGGAGATGGCTGAGTGTTCTATGATATCTAGTTGGGAAGGTTTGATTCATAAAAACCTTCTTAAGGCTAATGATGTGTTGAAAATTGAGTTAGGAGAAGTGGAAGACGAAGGACTAAAAGATGGAGTCATCTATGGTCCAATGCCAAAGCAAGAGGAAGAGTATGTGGAAGTAATAGAATCCACCATTGTTGCTTATAAACAACAGCTAACTTCCATTGAAGAACCCCCTGAATTGGAGCTTAAGCAACTTTCAGAGCATTTACAATATGCATATCTGGAGTCAGGACAGAAGCTGCCAGTCATCATAGCTACAGATCTGCAAGAAGAGCAAAAAGAGCAACTGATTTCACTACTAAAAAGACATAAGAAGGCAATTGCATGGAAGATTTCTGATATTAAGGGAATTAGCCCAGCAATATGCATGCACAAAATTCTGTTGGAAGAAAATGCCAAGAATAGCATTGAGAGCCAACGAAGGCTGAACCCCATCATGAAAGAGGTTGTAAAAAAGGAGGTTATCAAGTGGTTAGATGCAGGAATTATCTACCTTATCTCAGGTAGTGTGTGGGCAAGTCCAATTCAGTGCGTACCAAAGAAGGGAGGCATGACAGTAATAGTCAACAAGAAGAATGAGCTCATTCCTACTAGAACAATTTCTGGTTGGAGAATTTGCATGGATTATAGGAAGCTGAACAAGGCAACAAGGAAGGACCATTTTCCCTTGCCTTTCATTGACCAGATGCTGGATATGCTGGCTGGAAAGAAGTATATTGTTTCTTAGATGGATATTCGGGCTACAACCAAATTGCCATAGCCCCGGAAGATCAAGAGAAAACGACATTCACATGCCCTTATGGCACCTTTGCTTTCAGAAGAATGCCGTTTGGACTGTGCAATGCACCATCCACTTTCCAACGTTGCATGATGGCTATTTTCTCGGATATCATAGAAAATTCCATGGAGGTGTTCATGGATGATTTTTCAGTTTTTGGAGAATCATTTCAAGATTGCCTAAAGAATTTGGAACTGGTACTGATCAGGTGTGAAGAGAACAATTTAGTCCTCAATTGGGAAAAATGCCATTTTATGGTAAAAGAAGGAATTGTTCTTGGTCATAGAATTTCTAAAGAAGGGTTGGAGGTAGATCAAGCAAAGGTGGAGGTAATTGAAAAACTACCTCCACCAGTAAATATCAAGGGAATTAGGAGTTTCTTGGGGCATGCTGGATTCTATTGAAGGTTTATAAAAGATTTTTCAAAAATTTCTAAACCACTGTGCCAGCTGCTGCAACATGACACGCCTTTTGTCTTCAGTAAAAAGTGCCTCGAATCTTTCAATCTTTTGAAGAAGGCCCTCATTTCTGCACCTGTAGTCAAAGTTCCAGATTGGTCCAAGCCATTTGAGTTGATGTGTGATGCTAGTGATTTTGCCATTGGCGCTGTTTTAGGCCAAAGGCATAACAAAGTGTTTCATACTATTTACTATGCAAGTAGAATATTGATAGAAGCACAAATCAACTACACAACCACGGAGAAAGGGCTGCTGGAAGTAGTTTTTGCTTTTGACAAGTTCAGACCTTACTTGGTAGGAACTAAGGTCATTATGTATACGGACCATGCTGCAATTAAATATTTGATTGCCAAAAAAGATGCAAAGCCACGACTTATACGTTGGGTGCTCCTTCTACAAGAGTTTGACCTGGAAATAAGAGACAAAAAGGGAGTAGAGAACTCAGTTGCTGATCATCTCTCAAGACTCCCTGAAGAAGTGCAACCTCAAAACAATGGAGAGATTAAGGAAAGTTTTCTGGATGAGAAGCTATTGGTGATTACTGATGGCATGACTCCTTGGTACGCTGACATTGTGAATTACTTAGTCAGTAGGGTTGTGCCACCAGACTTCAACTACCAGCAGAGAAAGAGGTTCTTTCACACCGTAAAGAGCTATTTCTGGGATGATCCATACCTATACAAGAAGTGTGCAGAACAGTTGCTAAGAAGATGTGTTGACTATGAGGAGGCACGCCATATCTTATCAGCATGTCACAAAGCACCATATAGAGGACATCTTGGAGGAGTAAGAACTGCAGCCAAGGTGCTGCAATCAGGTTATTTCTGGCCCTCTATTTTTAAAGATGCTCATGAATTTGCTAAGAGATGTGGTAGATGCCAAAGGGTTGGAAATGTGTCCATGAGACAAGAGATGCCACTAACTAGTATTCTTGAAGTAGAAATTTTTTATGTGTGGGGCATTGATTTCATGGGACCATTTCCTCCCTCTTTCGGAAATCTTTACATTCTTGTGGCTGTGGACTACGTGTCCAAGTGGATTGAGGCAGTAGCAACACCATCTAATGATGCCAAGGTTGTGACTAAGTTCTTGCTCAAGAACATCTTGACACGACATGGCACGCCTAGAGCTATCATCAGCGATGGTGGATCTCATTTTTGCAATAAACTTTTTGAAAACCTAATGGTAAAATATGGGATTAAGCATAAAGTTGCTACAACCTATCATCCCCAAACTAGTGGACAAGTGGAGTTGTCCAATAGAGAAATCAAAAGAATCTTGGAAAAGGTTGTTAATTCAACAAGGAAGGATTGGTCCAATCATTTGGACGAAGCACTATGGGCGTATAGGACTGCCTATAAAACCCCTCTAGATATGTCTCCATATAGACTTGTCTATGGGAAAACTTGTCATCTACCCATTGAATTGGAACACAAGGCATTTTGGGCAGTGAAGCAATTAAATTTCAATATTCAAAGTGCTGGCCAAGCTAGAATGCTCCAATTAAATGAGTTAGATGAGCATAGGCTGTTCTCATACGAGAATGCTGAATTGTATAAGGAAAAGACCAAGAGGTGGTATGACAAGAAATGCCAGAAGAGGGAATTGGTGAAGGGCCAAAAAGTTTTACTTTTTAACTCAAGGCTGAAGCTATTCCCTGGAAAATTGAAATCTAGATGGTCTGGGCCCTTTATCTTAGAAGAGATTTACCCCCATGGTGTAGTGGAATTGTTAAATGAGAAGAATGGGGAGAAATTTAAGGTCAACGGTCAAAGGGTCAAGGCTTACCTTGGAGAGTCCTCATGTAACACAAGGGAGGCTCTCCATTTTATTGATTAATGGATTTTTGTGTTGGTCAGGCGATAAGACCTTAAAATAGCGCTACTGGGAGGCAGCCCAACTTCATGCAATTTTTCTTTTTTATTTTATTTTGTACAGGATCATGATATGTTCTACTAGTGTCAGCACATGACAAGACCAGACATGCCAGCAACAGACGCATGGACAGTGGAAGGGGAGGAATGACAAAAAAACTGAAGGAAGCAAAAAGTTTCCTAAGTCCAAGGAGATTAATGATCAAGCTGAGTTGGCATTGATTATTTTCTCTTGAATAATCAGGAAAGAATTTGAACTGTTCATCTTGGAGGGAAGAGAGAGAAAGAAAGCATAACATAGGGAAAAAGCGCATTGGACGGGGTGAAGGAGCAGAGTTATGATGGCCAAAGTCTGCCACGTCAGACGCCTCAACCACCTAAACACGCAATCCCATTTCAATGTGTCTTTTCTAGTGTCAGCCCTAGGGTTTTCACTCCTTGCCCTACGAAACACCAAAATAGAAAAATTTCTCTCTCCACTTCAAAGAAACGTTTTGTTTTTAATATTTTCTTAAAACTTTTTGAAACCATCCTTACAACTCCCCCACTTTTGCCTATACCCGAACAGTCCAACAAAGACCTCTTCATTTTCATTCAACCATTTTTCTCTGAAACCCTAAAGAACTTCTCCACCCTTTCACTCTTCTTTCACTTCAGAAAAATGACTCGTGACCAAACCGGCCGCCGTTACAAAACCACCGCCACGAAAAACACCAACCCCATCATTGATATCTCTAGCCAGGACGAAGATGAAACCTTCGTGAATGTGGAAGCTCACAGACGTTTTATGGAGTATTTTAGCAAGATGAATATTTTTTCTGAGCGAGGTTTTGTTATGGATTATACTGAGGAAGGTCTAGGACTACCAGGAGGCATTGGAACCACAATATCGAAGTTGAAATGGGAGCTTTTGTGTAAACAACCTGGTGCTTACAACACCAACCTAGTGAAGGAGTTCTATGCTAACCTCACCGATCCCGGTCACAAACGGTTGGAGGTGATCATCAGAGGTACAAAGGTTGTGTACAACGAAGCAAATATCAACTATTACTTCAAACTGGATACTGCTGAAGACGACTACCAAAACTTGGTGTTACAATCTTAGGAAGATGAGTATGACGTGTATCTTAAGTCATTGTGTGTACCGGGAGCAAAATGGATGGACAAAGCTGTGAAAAGAATGGACCTCAGGCCGAAGGTAAAAGTGTGGTACCAATTCTTAAAACATTCCATCAAGCCAACCGCTCACAATGAGACGGTTTCTAGGGCTAACTTGGTACTCTTACACTGTATCACCGGCTTAAGACCCATCAATGTAGGAAAGATAATAGTGCAGGAAATCCACGCTTGTTCAAAGAAAAAGGAAGGGATTCTCTTCTTCCCGTGTTTAATCACAACCCTATGCCGAAGACATGGTGTGTCTGAGTATGACTCATACAATTTTGGAGCCTCTCAACAGCCGCTGGACAAGACACTCATCATGACACTCATGAAGCCTAAAGGAGTAAGGAAAAGAGCAACTAATAGTCAAACCTCAGATGCACCTGAAGAACAGCCAGACCCTATATTAGAAATGTTGAAGCAGATGCGCAGTGATCAACAAGCATTTTTCGCCTACCAAAAGGCCAAGACACAGTGGTTGGAAGCAATTTGGTCTATGCAAGCCCCATCTTATGTGTTGAAGGCTCCGGACTTTCCAAACCATATCTTGGGAAAAATGGAACCAAAGGCTGCTGCTACTGCTGAAGGAGAAAAGAAATCTACGAAGAAAGAGAAGGGAAAGAAGAAGAAGAAGGAAAAAGAGGAAAAGAAAAAAGATGTTGGTGAGACTAGCAAGGGAGTGTTAGTAGACACCAGTTAAAGCCAGGTGAAGAAGAAGAAAAAGCTGAGAAAGGCTTATCCGTCTCCACCTCCAGAAATGGAGGAAACACCAAAGAAGAAGCTCAAGGATGAGTGGAAGAAGAAGGAGCCGGTGGTAGCCATGACACCGCCTGCCAGCCATATGACAAACACCAACAAATTTGACCTAAATAAATCAGACCAGGAGGCAGAAGGCACAGAGAAAGATAAAGCATTAGAAACCATGTTATCAGAAGCAGAAAAAGATGCTGAGGACTTGAACAAGGGGGAAGCTACTGAGGAGGAAGAAGGAAGTAAGAAAACGGAGAATGTTGAAGAGGTGCAATCCGAAGGAGGGGATGAGGAGAAAGAGTTGGAAGGAATAAGGAAATATTACTCCTCTACAGAAACTAAGAAAGAGGAAGTTGCAAAAGAAGACAACGAAGCTGATAGTGGTCAAGCAGAAGAAACAGAAACTGAGCCAGAACCTCTCTCTGTCGTGGAACCCGAACCAGTTAAAGAAGACAATGTCCCGACAGAGCAGTCAAAGGAAGGTGGAGAACAACCACAACACAAGGCAAAGAGTCTTGAGAAGACTGCTGGGAAGAAGGCTACTGCTGCTACAACTGAAGAGGGAAGAGACAAAGATCCAGGAGTGCAGGGGAGCAAGAAGAAAAAGAAGAAGCAACCTCTGCAGGCTCCAAGGAAAAGCTCCAGGCTAAGGGCCTAAATTGGTAAAAGTGTGAATAGGCGAGTACTGACTTGCCTCCTCTCATTGCTAAACAGTGAGGACACTGTCCTTACTAAGTTTGGGGGAGGGCATCTGCAATCAGCCTATTTTTACTTAATCTATCCTTGTTTCTGTCTTTTACTGATGTTTCTGCCTATGACTGATATTTTATGTTTAAGTTTGGATATTGCGTCTGGTTGGCCATGTTTTGAGCCAAATGTTACATATTGACTTGCAGTTTGATGTTTGTTTGAATGTTTTGTTTGAATGATGTGCATGGCACTTTTTGGTGATTATTTCTTTCATGTTAAAATGGTGTGAAAATAGTGGGAATCATAGCCTAGAATAATGAAGAACCAGGGAATGTGGAGATCCAACTGAGTCAGGAGCAAAAACTTTTAATTTCTGGGTGCAAGGGTTACGAAGTTGTTAGGTGTTAGGGAAGCAAGGTATGGGAGTTTCACCAAATGAGTTTGACACGAGGAGAGTGATGTTCTCAGTCACGACATCACTAGTCTCTTAAACCAGCCTGACAATTTTTTCCAAAAGAAACTGAAGTGTGAAAATCAAGGGAAAGGTTGAAATCCTAGGAATCACAAAGGGAAGGACAAGAAGATTTAAACAATGATTGAGATGACCACAAAAGGGGCACACTTCACACAAAGACACACAAAGGTGTGCAAAGAGATGGTAAAGACCACTAATAAAGTTCCTGTGCCTGATACTGGAGGAACAACAAGCGTCCTCATCGTAAAAAACAGTTGAACTCGCATGAGAAGATTATGAGATGAGACGTATTACCAAAAAAAAAAAGGAGAAAAGAAAACAAATAAGTGAAAGAAGTGTGATCTCAGATGTGTAGTCAAAAATATTAAGTGAGAATCAGGACAAAATTCCCTAGTGAAACCAAAAGAATAGACCCCACTCAAGAAAGTACACAAAGAAGGATCAAATGGAAGGAATTGTGGCTTGTTTTCTGGAAGAGTAAGGTCGTGACATGAGATGTCAGTTCCCCTTTGGGATAGTAAAACTTTGGGACAATTTCAAAACTGAGCAACTCGCACCAAGACCGCTTCTTTACCTTTCCAAAGCTTGAACCCTCATTACTCTGCTAAAGCCTGACTGAAGCTGTTGAGAACCAATTACACTTCCTTATGCCTTCCGCTGTCACATCACCTGAGGACAGGCGATCATTCAAGTTTGGGGGAGTGATAACACTATTTTAGTGTGTTACTCTTAACCAATTTTTGTGACAATTCTAGTTCATGATTTCATTTTTACAGCATAATTTTAAGATGTTTTTGCACTATTAAAACTTTAAGCACTTTATATGTTTCTTTCACGTTTTCATTGTGTTTGTACTTTAAAAGGAAGAAAGATGATGATGAGAAGAGGAATGACCCCAGTTGCCAGAGTCTGGAGCAACATTGGGAGCTATTTGGATGACTAATGGTTTAATCAGCCATTTCACCAAGAGATTTGGAGAATTAATGATGAAAGAAAAACCATGAACGCTGAGGGCTCACGTGGCAACACTATGAAGAGCGATGGAGCAAAAGGAAAGGATAAGATCAAGCAAGCTAAAGGACAAAAGGTAGTACGGTGGGGACCACTCAGCAGAGGACGCCCAGCACCAGCATCCCCAGCCGCCTGCTCTGCAGCACCAGCCGACTGCTCTGCTCCACCAGCCTGCTCCAGCCGCCTGCTAAAAGCAAATGTGTCTTCCACCAACATCTGTACCATATTGCTTGCAAAGGAAGGATTGATGGACAACTGTCCCACATGAAGGATTTGATTTGGGCCTAACCTTATTTTCCTCAAGAGACCCACGATCCAAGAAAGGAGGAACCACCACTTCCACTCATCACTATTTAAAGAGAATTTGTGCATTGAAAGCGGAGAGACAAGAAATTCCACACACAACAATATTTTATTTTCAGTGTTTTTAGTATTTTCAGTTCTAGAGTTTAAGTATTAGTAGAGAGTATTCTCTTTCTCTCCAGACCTGTACACTCTGCTGAGAACTGTCGTGACTGAAGAGAGCTATTGCTGTTTAACCAACGTAAGAGATCTCCAAGTTATTAGTAGGTTGCATTTCTTTACTACACTTTGTAAGATGATGCTCCCTCCTAATTTCATTCCAGTAGTTTGTACTCAGCTCACTATGAGCTAAATCTTTGTTTGATGAGACTAATGAAGTTAGTATAAACGTGTTTTTATGTTAATATGATGTGTTGGATATTGTCTTATTTTGTTATGTGTTTTTATGCTATAAACTTGGTTCTTAGAGTGATCAACTAGGAAAAAGTACAAGCTTATTGTTGAGAGAGATCCAATAAACAAGTGGATTTCATAACAAAAGTGGTTAATAGAGTAGGATAAAGATATTCACTTAATTCAACTTGCTTAGAGATAAGAAGTTGAGACCATAAAGACTTTTCAGAATTAAAACCAGACGTATTTTAGGGTTACAAGTGAGACTTAGAGATTTGTTCCCTTGCCCTAGTTATACATGTTTTTGATGTTGTAGAGATACACCCCTAGATCACGTTCTGACCTTTTGAGGCACGACACTTCACATCACAAAGACATTTCAAGCATTATATACTAATGGATTTAGCTCATCAACTATTCTCTCTGATATTTTTAACTCCTTTAGTTTTAAGTTATTTTAGTTGTTTGTGTGTGCTCTTGTTCCTTATTCTCATATTTCTGTTACCTTGCTCATACTTTTCTTAAACAAAGGAAGTTAATATTAGTAGTTCAAATACTTTGCACTTCCCTGTGGGTTCGACCTTTATTCTATCACTTGCTACATTACCAAGCATGTATACTTGCATGTGACACATTTGCCCTATTATTCAAAAGAAACATATTATAAAAAATTAGAGTAGAGTTGATTCGGTAAAAAGTAGGCAAACAATTACTTCGACTCTGAGTTGTGGGCTAATGTTCGCACTGATGTATGTTGGCCTTTTTGTTTCCCCCTCTCCCAAGTCGATTTCTTCTAAAGGTTCTTGCGCCAACATCTTCATATTGTTCTCCAGTAGATACTTTTCGAAACCCAAAGACTTGTCATCATAGATGGCATCAAGCCTTCGGCCTTGCACTTCACCTTGATCCTTGTCTGGTTGTCTTGGATCAAAGTCCTTACCTGGACCTTCAAAGTGCTCTTCATTGTTTTTGGCTTCAACAGCTATGTACTTAACCTTAGCCTCTAAGGCCGATTTTAATTTATTTTCGGCTATGCAATCTGAAATATTTTTTAGTGCCTCTGACTCAGTCATCATCACCAAATTCGCTTCCCCCAACTAGTTGGTTGGTTTCATTCCGTTTCAAACACGAAGGCTTCTTCACCTACTACTTCCATATCCCATTGAAAGCTATGGGTTGGATGCAGGTAAAGGGAGCAAAATATATTGTAATTAGGTATGAGGTCGAACCCTACAGGAATGCAAGGTGTAATGTGGGCTAGGTTCTTGTCGAAGTGCCGCTCATTCACCTGATTGACCTCAGCCATGTAGTAGCTTTGGTCAGCCTCTATATTCTCCACAATTCTGTCCCTTCGCCAGATGGAGATGCGGTGGTGTAGTGATGAAGGAATTGCGCCAACGCCATGAATCCACTCTCGACCAAGAAGCATATTGTAGTTTGCCTTCGACGCAATTACCATAAACATAGTTGGCCTTGTAATAGTGCCAACTGTGAGATCCACTTGTATGACTCTCATTGTAGTACCCACTTTTCCTTCATAGTTCGACAGAACCATGTTGTGGGGTTTGGTATCATTGTCATTCTTCCCAATTTTCTTCAGCATGTAGCGCGACATCAAATTTACAGCCGCTCCACCATTAACTAAGATCTTATTTATTCCAACATTTTCTATTTTTCCTATAATAAACAGAGGCTTTAGATGGTTCTTCATGTTCTTGTCTGGCCTTTCAAAAAAGGCGTTCTGTTCTTCGACACATCCATTGTTTAGTATATAATAGCAGACTGGCCTGTGACTGGCCACTTCCAATTCAATTTCATCCTCAGGTTCCTCCATCTCCGTGATTTGGTCGTATTCCTTAGGCAATACGGACACCACGTTGCAAATGATATCTAATGAAGGCTCTGAACCTGAGTCGAAGTCCTCCGTCAGCATGTCGTCTTCTGCAGCGACTTGGTCAGATTTCTTTCTCACTTCCTCCTTTTGATCAACAAATAATTTTTTTTTGACAGGCTTCTTTTCGACAAACTTCTTATCTTTGTTCCTGTCCTTCTTGAAGGGTACATTATTACTTGACTCAGCTTTTTCCTTCTCTGCAGCCTCTCTTTCAGCTTTTCGCCTTCTTTGCTGTCTCCTCCATTGACACCTTG
This sequence comes from Lathyrus tuberosus, assembly GCA_022829125.1. NCBI lineage: Eukaryota > Viridiplantae > Streptophyta > Magnoliopsida > Fabales > Fabaceae > Lathyrus > Lathyrus tuberosus. Next base: position 7,485,541 of record JALAZF010000093.1, read on the forward strand.
ACATTGAATTTTTACCCTTGTAATTTTCAGAGCGCCACGCTAACAGTTTTGAGGCTTGGAACTCCTTTCGGTATGCTAGTGACGAACCTCTTTCCACTTCAAAGTTTTTCCATTTCTTCTCGCCTTGTTCCCTCCTTTTGACAGGTTTCACCCATTTGCCCTTAGGGGCATCAACAATAGGCTTGAATGTAGTTGGTTTGTTTCCACGCAGTCCTTGTCCACCTTGCTCATGCTTCCTGGGTATTCCCCCTTTGTCGAAGGCAAAACGGTTATGATAATCCCTCCAATTCTTTTTTTTTAGCTCGTCGAACCCCCTGTATATTTTCTGCAGCCTTCCTATCAAAGACTGAGCTGCACCTTGTGCACAATATTACTTCAGAGTTTTTCCTTTGGCACCTGTGAAGGAATTAGACCAGATTCTCATCCTGCTTGGGACAGGCCACTTTGACATATTATTCCTATTTGAGGCTTTGTTCATCAACCTCCATTGCAGATTCCTGGGTCATTTCGACCATATTGACTCCTAAGTTGGTACCCTCAGTGATGTCCAACTCTTGCAGCTTGACTCTAAGGCCCTCAGTGGCCTTAGTCAGTTTATCAACCTGTATGAAACCTTCAGTAGTTTTTTGTGTTATGATCATTTGATAGGAACACTCAGTGATTCCTTTGTTGAAGCCTTCAGTGACTCCTTGGATGAAACCCTCAGTGGTTTCCATGTCAAAGTCCTCAGTGACTTCCTTGGTGAAGCCTTCAGTAGCCTTTTTGGCGAAGCCTTCAGTAGCTTCTTTGTTAAAGTCATCAGTGACTTATTGGTTGAAGTTCTCAATAACTTCTTGAATGAAACCTTTAATGGTTTCTTTGTCAAAGTCATCAGTGACTCCTCTGGCGAAGTCTTCAGCAACTTCGACCATCACAGCTTCATTGGAAAAATCCTCAGATACCTCCATTATATTGACCATGGATGGCTCAGAGTAATGCACATCAGCCACTGGGAGAGGATCAGAATCTATCTTTATTTGATTCTTCGATTTGTCAGCGAATATGAGTCTTCCTTCTTTGATAGCGTTCTAAACAAGATCTCTGAAAAGAAAATATTGAAAAGTTTTATGGCCCAAAAAATTATGATATTTACAGAAACCTCTCTTTTTTCTTTGTTCTAAACGAGGCATTTTAACGCATGGAGGCACTATCATCTAGCCATCTTTAACTAATAAATCAAAAATCTCACCACACTTGGTGACGTCGAAGGTATAAGTTCTCTTTGGGAACCTATCACTTTTTTCTGGTTCGACTGGATTTTTTCCATTCGAAGGCGTTAGGACTTTACAGGAATAAGGTGGTCCTTGCTTTAGTTTAGCAAGGTCGATTTCGTTCGTCGAAAAAAGGATCACTATTTGTTTCTTGTTCATCTTCATCAAATTCGACGTAGGCTACCCTTTCCTTTCTGTTATTCTTATTCGCCCTGGCTTTCTCAGCCTTCAGGCGTTCTACCTGTCGAACTCTGTCAGCTAACTGGGCCATGTCTCTTAGGTATTGGATATCCAGTTTCTTCCTAATGGAGTAGCCAAGACCACTAGTGGCCATTTCGACCAACTCATGCTCAGGCACTTGCGTAAAACATCTGGCCTTAAGCAAACGAAACCTATTCAAGTAATCATCTATTGGCTCAGAGAATTTCCTCTTAATGCTGGCCAATTCCTTCAACCTTATCTTCGACTGTCCCATGTAGAACTGTTCATGGAAAAATCTCTCCAGTTGAGTCTAATTATGAAGTGAATTCACTGGTAATGTGGTGAACCAAGTAAAGGCATTCTTTGTAATTAAACTTGGGAAATATTTCATCCATAGGTTTTCATTATTGGCAATTTCTCCTGCCTCTATTAGCTATCTAGGCACGTGTTCGACTATGGACTCACTAGTGTCCCCAGAAAATTTAGTAAACTTAGGGAGTTTCCATCTATGGGGTAATTCTGTTTGCAGAATGTACTCAGACAATGGTGATGTATAATTTGGCCTATGAAGGCCAATATTCACCCCATTCCTTACCATAATTCTTTCAACCATGGCTGCTAAGTTATTGTCTGCTGCCATATAATCACATTGAACCTAGTTTATGACTTCATCAGCATTTTGGTTCCTGTTCACCATCATTACCCTTAGTTCCATTTCCCTTGGAATTGGTTGTTCAATTCTAGGAGGTTCGACCCTAGGTGGTTCAACTCCTATTCCCTGATTTAATACGTTCGCCTGGGGTATATTTTGTTGGATTTGGTCAATTGTGGGGTCTTCTTCCAAGACTACCCCTGGGTTTTCTACCATCCATTCCCTTTGGGGCTGTCGAGGGGGTTGTGGAACACCAAAGAAATCAGCAATGCACGCCATTTGCGCTGCCAATTGTTGGTTTATTTGGGTAGTGTAACACCCTAAACCCCCGCGACAAATAATAACAAAATATCAGAGTAAAAATAACACATAGATTTAGGATGCTACTTCAACTGGTCAACTTCTGATGTATACTAAAAATAATACATCAACATCATAATTAAAACATAGTAATTAAGTATTTCTACAGCAGCGGAAATTCAACAAAATTAAATCATGTTCAACACCATATACGCATCATCAAGTACTAAAGTAGACAACTACAACCGTTCCGACAACCCGGTGTTACAATCAGAGCAGACACGACTCAACGACATAAAAGAGAAGACTTCGTCTTCACTAACTCCAACTCCGCACTAAACCTGCTTATCTGCACGTTACCCACGTGGAGGCAACATTCAAACAGAAGGGGTGAGATTCTCAAAATCACATAAGAAATGCATAATATAAGTAAGAAAGAACATAAAACATTATGCAATCTACCCTATCATCACAACATCAACATGAATACTATAACATCAACACAAATACATCAACATCAACACAAATACAACAGCATCAACACAATTACAACAACATCGACTCAAATACAACAACATCAACACAAATACAACAACATCAACACAAATACGCATGTCCATACACGCATACTAGTTTATACACCACCACACCACACAATGCAATGCAATGAGACCCACGACTCGACTCAATTCACGTGGTACCAATCGACCCCTGTTTCATGGTCACAATCCCCGTCGGGACGTTATATCGACCCCTGTTTCATGGTCACAATCCCCGTCGGGACGTCATATCGACCCCTGTTTCATGGTCACAATCCCCGTCGGGACGTCATATTGACCCCTGTTTCATGGTCACAATCCCCGTCGGGACGTCATATCGACCCCTGTTTCATGGTCACAATCCCCGTCGGGACGTCATATTGACCCCTGTTTCATGGTCACAATCCCCGTCGGGACGTCATATTAGTCGCTCACACCCCACATGGGCACACGACATCCGTAATCGCTCACACCCCACATGGGCACACGATTACCTCAATAACGATTCTATTTTAAAGAATCCGGATAAGACGCTCACACCCCACATGGGCACACGACTTATCCCACACTTATGCAACGTGTTATGTATACAACGACACCACACAAAAACAACATATGATATAATGTATAATGATATTTACCTTAATCATCATACCACACCAGTGCTAGGCACCATGCAACAACAAGTCTGTAACAGCTCAACAACAACATACCACAACGACTACATACAACAACAGCTACATACAACAACAACTACATACCATAACTCAACAACAAAATACAACGACAACTACATGCAACAATTACATACATATGACATCAACACGTCAACACATCATAATACACCGATACAACAACAACCTATATCTGCCAACAACAGCAATCTACAACTATACCCCGCATACACATCAACGAAACCATCGATCCAGCTCATAATATTTACAACCACAACGACAATACAACTAAAATACACCTACTCACCACCGAGTCCGTCAGTTTGACTCTCAACACATACAAATACAACAACACGACTATAATACACCTACTCAATTATGCATTTCCTTAACAATCTCCCAAAATACATCATTGCGTCAATACAACAGCTACACATCTCTGCATCATTCAATCATGCATTTCACATTATCACATCAACATCAACCAAACAAGAAAATTAACACCTCAATACATGCTCACCATACCACAACAACAACACAACATTAATATAATATAAAACAGATATTTTCCATGAATTTTAAGTAAATAAAAATATTACTTTTCAGTCCCAGGTCGCGCTAAGCGCGCAGCTCTCTACCTCGAAGAGGCGAAATTCCTCCAGACCGCGCTAAGCGCGCTAGGCCGCGCTAAGCGGGCCCTGCGATTCTGCAACCCAAAACCTTGCGATGACAACAACAAACCACCCGCGTTTTTATGCACTAACTCGATTTTTAACAGCCATTGTTCATAGATTTTTCACCAATAGCCTACATCTAACATTTGCAATTCAACCAAACAAGTCAAACAGGACTAATTCATCAATTCCAATCATATTATCACAAAATCTTCCTAAAACCCTAAGAGATTAGATAGTCCCAATTCCCCCAAATCAACACGGATACCACATAGGATGATCGTTAATGAGTTATCTACCCCCATACACAAATCATGCATCCCTTAGAGATTAAAGAACCTCACCCTTACCTTAGATGAAGATTCCTCCGAGGTCTCTAAGCTTGGTTCTGCTTTCTGTTTCTCTTCTCCTTTCTCCAGAATTCGATCGGTTCCCCAAAACTGATTTTTTTTTTTCCAATTTCTCCTTTTTCCAAATATGACCCTTGGACCCCAATTATGCTTTTCCCTTCTTATCCTTACTATTCCTCATAAATGGACCATATTGCCCTCCTCTTCTTTCTACTCATATTATCAAATTTTAATCCAATAAAATAATTAATCTAATTACTTTAAAACCAAATAATTCCAAGGTCTCTACTCCATACCAAAGCAACCCAACCTCCACCAACCCACACATAAACATACACAAATTCACCACACCATTCAATTTTAATTACGGAAAATAATTAAAATAAATTGGGGTGTTACAACTCTTCCCCACTTAGAATATTTTCGTCCTCGAAAATTCACTCGATACGAACAACTCTGGATACGCCCTAAGCATCCCGCTCTCCTATTCCCAAGTCAGGAAAACAACGCCATGAGTGACACCAAACAACAAACCACTTCATCAATAACAATAACCAGATGCAATGTCCACAGAATGCACTCGACAGCCAACTCAAGACGCAATGAATAACTGAGTCACACACGCAGGTTCACTCCGGAACCAGAACACAACACAATCATTACAATCACCACCAGTAACACTTCCTTAATTTCCCATCCCAGGAATTAGCTACTCGCACTCAGCCACCACCATAGGAACCGAGGCAACGACCAAGATAAGAACATAAAGTTCCACGACGCAACGTCGTCCTAACCACTTCAACATAACCAAAACACCAACTTCGTAGTCACACCCTCATCAAGACAACAATTCTATGATTTTACCAATCGAACAGGTAACTAGTAGTACATGATTAATATTTAAACCTTTCATCACATCCCTTCCACTCCTGCAGGTCATAACGTTCAACCTTTGAACTCTTACCGTTCACGTACACATATTCGAACCGTGCTACATCATGCTTCTGCTGCGCACTCTGATTACTCACAACTATCAAATCCACCAATTTCACATCCAACTTCTGACTCTCTAATATTCACTAGGAAGTCATCATTCGTCTTTTACATACCCGACCTCTCACTCTACTACGTCAGCTCACACACCAGATACAAGTCTTTGGACTGCTACTCAATTCTAATTCTCTGCCCAACAACGCAGACATATGAAATGACTATCGACCTAACTTATCAGGCACAACATTCACTTACCAAATAGGGTACTTCAAGCCAAGGTCACAACTCCTCGAGAATTTCAACCATCCTCATTATCTCATATTCTATTCCTCCTGACCCATCAGGTGTTCTACACTCTTGTGATTACTAAACACTTCGAATCTAGATCCACAAAATAATACTTCCGGATCCTCAACACAATTGCAACCGCAGTCACTCCCCAAATCTTGAACAGGATAAACCCTTTCATGAATCCTCAATCGTCGTAAGGCATAAGCTACGACCTCATCATCTTACCTTAGTACACTGTCCAAACTCATCACAGTCACATCCCAATACCTCACAAACGGTTATTAGGATCAAGCAGAATCAAAACTGGAGCCGTAGTCAACTTTGACTTCAACTCTCTAAAAATTTCCTCGCAACGAACATCCCCTGAACAAATGACTTACCCTTCGCAAATCAACCTAGATAAAATGCTAACTTGGAAGAGTCTCCCATAACCAGCGGTAATAACCCACTGAGTCCAAAATTCTCTAATCTCCTTAACCAACTTCGGAGCTTCCTCATTGTAAAGCTGCATCTACTTTGGACGGATCCACGACAACACTCTTATCTAAAATAAATCACCAAGAAACTCATCCTTATCAACCAAAAATCACGCTTTGATAACTTAGCATAAAACTTCATCTCTCTTCAATACTTGTAATTCGATCCTCAAATACTCTACACGCTCTTCTTCTGATTTTATAACAGATCAGAATACCCCAACGAGCGCCACTTCGAATTTATCTGGTTAATTACAGAAGATCTGATTCGTAATCCCCACACACACCAACACATTATAAGTGCCGAACAACACCATCCTATACTCTAATACTTCAACCGAGTTCCAAGGATTCCAAGTCACATATTCTTGAAAGTGGACTCTTATCCTTAAGCACTTTGGAGAGTTATCAATCTGCGTCAGAACCCACTTATCCACTGAAGTGCCTACCCCTCAACCAGTACACAAATCTCATTTATGTCCATTACCAGAATAACCTCCCCACCAACAAACAACCGTTTAGTATGGGTTCAACACTCTCCAACGATAGAGATGCAAGAGTAATATTACTACAACCATGACATACCCAACCTTCAAAATTCATCCGGCGTTCGAAACAATTTATTCGAAACAGCTTAACAACTCCGGTTCTGATTACCACATTCCATCTCAATTCTTCTTACGGGGTTTCGACCCACTTAAGGTTCCTATCGACACGAGATTTTCAACCCATAATAAAGTAATACCATCAAGGAACTTCAAATCATTCTCAATTCGTCACAATTCAAAACTCAAACTATCTCGAATACAACTGTGGTTTCCATACCATCCAACGATTAACGCCAACCTCAAACTATCATCCATTTCTTTGCTAATGATAATGAAGCTCTCCAAAGCGACACCCCTGGTCTCACCAACCTTCTTCCTAATAAATCTTTCACTTATTTAACAAATATAACCTTAAGTCTTCACTTCCGTAAAAGTTAAGTCCACTCTTTACTCTCTAAAAAGCAACCATCCACAATACCAGATCACTCTCTCTTAGAGACACCCCAACTTACCGACGTACAAAACCTCAAATCTGCCCCATCTTCAGATACATCCGAATCTGCATTGGCCCATCAAAACCATCGGTGAGCACTTTGCTTAACTCTGAACAATTCACCGAACACAATATCTAAGCCGACAAGATACGTCTATTCTATCCCGCATGACCCCGTCTACTATCAATAAGAGATTAAGGGTGATCAGTTCCTCAATTTGTCAATAGACAGCCGACAATCATGATGGAGGCATAAACCATCCTCACCAACTATAATAGTGTTCCTTGCATCTTGCTCCCAAGCTATCTAAGGCACAATCCTTAGTTAACACAAGCATTCCCTCGGCAGTAACATGATATCCCATCTCTTCAACAACGAAACAACACTGTCCCACTTAACAATTGCACTCTTGCCACCAACGACACCCTAGGCCAACACGCCACACCCGAAGCAACTCGGAGCAACACAAGCTTCTCCCCCACTTGTCTCTCTCTCATCCTACAGACAAGGGATCAGAAAAACAAGAAAGTACTGATAGTGTTTCACACACATATCACGTACTAAGGAACAAACAACATCGACAGTATTCAACTGTCACACGACAACGACTCGACAACTTGGCCGGATGGACCAACCAGGCTCTGATACCACTTTGTAACACCCTAAACCCCTGCGACAAATAATAACAAAATATCAGAGTAAAAATAACACACATAGATTTAGGATGCTACTTCAACTGGTCAACTTCTCATGTATACTAAAAATAATACATCATCATCGTAATTAAAACATAGTAATTAAGTATTTCTACAGCAGCGGAAATTCAACAAAATTAAATCATGTTCAACACCATATACACATCATCAAGTACTAAAGTAGACAACTACAACCGTTCCGACAACCCGGTGTTACAATCAGAGCAGACACGACTCAACGACATAAAAGAGAAGACTTCGTCTTCACTAACTCCAACTCCGCACTAAACCTACTTATCTGCACGTTACCCACATGGAGGCAACATTCAAACAGAAGGGGTGAGATTCTCAAAATCACATAAGAAATGCATAATATAAGTATGAAAGAACATAAAACATTATGCAATCTACCCTATCATCACAACATCAACACGAATACTATAACATCAACACAAATACATCAACATCAACACAAATACAACAACATCAACACAATTACAACAACATCGACATAAATACAACAACATCAACACAAATACAACAACATCAACACAAATACGCATGTCCATACACGCATACCAGTTTATACACCACCACACCACACAATGCAATGCAATGAGACCCACGACTCGACTCAATGCACGTGGTACCAATCGACCCCTGTTTCATGGTCACAATCCTCGTCGGGACGTCATATCGACCCCTGTTTCATGGTCACAATCCCCGTCGGGACGTCATATCGACCCCTGTTTCATGGTCACAATCCCCATCGGGACGTTATATTGACCCCTGTTTCATGGTCACAATCCCCGTCGGGACGTCATATTAGTCGTTCACACCCCACATGGGCACACGACATCCGTAATCGCTCACACCCCACATGGGCACACGATTACCTCAACAACGATTCTATTTTAAAGAATCCGGATAAAACGCTCACACCCCACATGGGCACACGGCTTATCCCACACTTATGCAACATGTTATGCATACAACGACCCCACACAACAACAACATATGATATAACGTATAATGATATTTACCTTAATCACCATACCACACCAGTGCTAGGCACCATGCAACAACAAGGCTGTAACAGCTCAACAACAACATACCACAACGACTACATACAACAACAGCTACATACAACAACAACTACATACCACAACTCAACAACAAAATACAACGACAACTACATGCAACAATTACATACATATGACATCAACACGTCAACACATCATAATACACCGATACAACAACAACATATATCTGCCAACAACAACAATCTACAACTATACCCCGCATACACATCAACGAAACCATCGATCCAACTTATAATATTTACAACCACAACGACAATACAACTAAAATACACATACTCACCACCGAGTCCGTCAGTTTGACTCTCAACACATACAAATACAACAACATGACTATAATACACCTACTCAATTATGCATTTCCTTAACAATCTCCCAAAATACATCATTGCACCAATACAACAGCTACACATCTTTGCATCATTCAATCATGCATTTCACATTATCACATCAACATCAAACAAACAAGCAAATTAACACCTCAATACATGCTCACCATACCATAACAACAACACAACATTAATATAATATAAAACAGATATTTTCCATGAATTTTAAGTAAATAAAAATATTATTTTTCAGTCCCAGGTCGCGCTAAGCGCGCCCCACCCGCGCTAAGCGCGCAGCTCTCTGCCTCGAAGAGGCAAAATTCCTCCAGACCGCGCTAAGTGGGCCCTGCGATTCTGCAACCCAAAACCCTGCGATGACAGCAACAAACCACCTGCGTTTTTATGCACTAACTCGATTTTTAACAGCCATTGTTCATAGATTTTTCACCAATAGCCTATATCTAACATTTGCAATTCAACCAAACAAGTCAAACAAGACTAATTCATCAATTCCAATCATATTATCACAAAATCTTCCTAAAACCCTAAGAGATTAGATAGTCCCAATTCCCCCAAATCAACACGGATACCACATAGGATGATCGTTAATGAGTTATCTACCCTCATACACAAATCATGCATCCCTTAGAGATTAAAGAACCCCACCCTTACCTTAGATGAAGATTCCTCCGAGGTCTCTAAGCCTGGTTCTGCTTTCCGTTCCTCTTCTCCTTTCTCCAGAATTCGATTGGTTCCCCAAAACTGATTCTTTTTTTTTTCCAATTTCTCCTTTTTCCAAATATGACCCTTGGACCCCAATTATGCTTTTCCCTTCTTATCCTTACTATTCCTCATAAATGGACCATATTGCCCTCCTCTTCTTTCTACTCATATTATCAAATTTTAATCCAATAAAATAATCAATCTAAATACTTTAAAACCAAATAATTCCAAGGTCTCTACTCCATACCAAAGCATCCCAACCTCCACCAACCCACACATAAACATACACAAATTCACCACTCCATTCAATTTTAATTAGGAAAAATAATTAAAATAAATCGGGGTGTTACAGGTAGTGTTTTGGATTAAAAGGTTAAATATCACACCCATTTGTTGGGCAAGCATTTGGACCATTTCGTGATTGCTTTCGTCCATCTGTTGCCTTATCACCGCTGCAGAATTATTGGTGATATTAGGCATTTGGGTGGGAAACCCCGTCTCTAAGAACTGGCTAACTCGACCCATGTTATTAATGCCTGAACCAGATCATTGCAATGGCAAAGTTACGTTCACCACTGGGTATGTGAACGCTGATGTTGTATTATGCAAACTTGCCATCATTGATGTTGGCATGCCATAAGGATGTTCGTGACCTATTGAGGACATTGAGAATCCAGGCGTATAAGGCTTGAATAAATTACTCCCCACTGGAGGGGGGGGTCACTGGTGGACCCTGTGTTCCCACATAAGACAAAATGGGTCCACTTTGGGCAATTAACTGCACATGCATCGTACTTTCCGTGGATGGTACAGTTTCAGACACTGACGCTGGAACCGTATTTCCCCCTGTCGAAGATGAAGGGGGTGGTTCTCCATTATTTGGTGGATTTTGATTCACCATCCTCCTTACATATCTTCTCATTGGTCTCTCTTCGTTATTTGTGGCTATTATACCACTCCTAAGTCTCATGCAACAAAGTTTAGAGAGATAGTAAAAATGAAGAACTTATGCAAAAAAATTCAGGAAATAATTTTTTTTTAAAATAATAACACTGTCCCACCAGGTGTGCCAATTTGTTTACCGTGAAAATTGGTAAACAACCACTGGTCTCCAAAAAATGGTTTACTTGCAGGATCAACCAGTGAATCCTAGGACATAGATATTGTTTAAACTATTTCTGAAAATCTAAAGAACATTTCGACAATGCTCATACTTGTAAAAGATTATTAAAACTTAAAAAGTAAATTTGCTGAAATTGATAAAGAAATTGCAATGAAGAAACTTCAAAGTAAAATTTCAATAAAAGAAGTCATTAATAAAACTGAAAAATAAATTCCAATTGAATAAAGATAATGGTGTTTCAAACGTACATTCTCAACGAAAACTCTTTTCTCAATTAACTTAGATACTTTGAGTGATTTGTGAGTATTTTTACAACAATTGAACACACAAAAATCCTATGCACTAAGACTCCTATTTATAATATGTCGAAAATAACTGTCATCAACGGTCTCTTCTACAAAAAAATGACACGTTTTTCTCTGCATGTCTTTAATTCGCCACATCTTTACATACGTCATTTTTAAGAAACAGATAAGGACAAAAGACATTTATTATCCTTATTTGAAATTCAAACTCTTTGTCGAACGCAAGCTCCACATTGCCTCTGTCGAAATTGCCATCCAAACTTATAAATATTTCTAAGTCTTGTTTCAACCCAACGTATCCTTCATAAAGGACCACTTCGATTGGAATCTTCATCAACTCCTGTCGAAATCCAAAACATTTAAAAAAATGTTTCTTTTTTGCTTTTCATACTTAAACAAAGCTTGGCGTCGAAATTCCCAGCCAATAATTTGAAACTTGTTACCTCAATTTGGCGCCTAATATATATAACTTAGATACTTTGAGTGATTTGTGAGTATTTGTACAACAATTGAACACACAAAAATCCTATGCACTAAGACTCCTATTTATAATATGTCGAAAATAACTGTCATCAACGGTCTCTTCTCCAGAAAATGACACGTTTTGCTCTGCATGTCTTCAATTCGCCACAGCTTTACACGCGTCATTTCTAAGAAACGGATAAGGACAAAAGACAATTATTATCCTTATTTGAAATTCAAACTCTTTGTCAAAAGCAAGCTCCATATTTCCTCCGTCGAAATTGCCATCCAAACTTAGAAATATTTCTATATCTTGTTTCAACCCAGCTTATCCTTCATAAAGGAGCACTTCGACTGGAATCTTCATCAACTCCTGTCGAAATCCTAAACATTTCAATATATATATATATATATTTATAATGAACTAACTATTTGTACGTCTTTCTTTGCGGATGATCGTTGGATGTGATTTACGATTGAGATCTATAGGGATCGTAAAAGTAACTATCCCTACTTACTAGAAATATTTTTGATGGAGTGACACCAGTGGCAGAACCATAACATTTTTTAAGCGGGGGAAAAAATTTGTTACTGGCAAAAAATAAAATTTCTATAAATTTAAATTGTTTTTTATGTATTTTATTTTGTGAATGAATTATTTTATATTATCAATGCTTAAAAAAAATAAACATAATATTTTATTTTGTATGTAAATAAAATATGAATTTTTTACATGTAATATTCTCAAATTTTTGTAAAGTAATCAGAGTTAAAAACTCTAAATCAATTATATATTTTATTGAAGAAAATTTCTCTTTTTTGATTGATAGAAGATTTTTTTTGGCAAGTAAAATAAAAGAAGTTCTTAACTGATTGTATAATTGGACATCAAGAGCGCTTTCTTGAATGGATACATCAATGAGGAAGTCTATGTCAAACAACCTCCCACTTTTGAAGACTTCAAGAATCCTTCACATGTCTTCAAGTTGGGAAAGATTTTTTATGGCTTAAAGCAAGCACCAATAGCATGGTATGATTGTCTTAGCAACTTTCTATGCGAAAGAGGATTTGAAAAAGGTAAAGTTGATAATACTTTATTTATTAAGAAAATTAAAAATCACACTTTATTGGTTCAAGTCTACATCAATGACATTATATTCTGTACAACAAACAAAGAACTATGTAAAGAATTTTCATTGATGATGCAAGGAGAGTTCGAAATGTCTATGATGGGTAAGATGAATTATTTTCTTGGACTTCAAATTAAGCAACTAAAGAATGGCATATTCATCAACCAATCCAAGAATTTCAAAGAGTTGTTGAAAAGACAATTGCAAAGCAATGGCTACTCCAATGGGGTCCGTAACATATGTAGATCAAGATGAATCCGGTGTTTCAATTGATATGACAAAATACCGAGGTATGATTGGTTCATTATTATATTTGCGGTAATCCGTCTTGACATTATGTTTAGTGTTTGTCTTTGTATGCGGTTTCAAGCCAATCCAAAAGAATCACATCTTGCCTCCTTGAAGAGAATCATGAAGTATATTAAAGGAACAATAAACGCCGGCTTATGGTATCCTAAAGGTTGTCTATGTGACTTAATTGGTTATTCTGACTCAGATGATGCATGTTGTAAAACAGACTGGAAAACCACAAGCGGAACGTGTCATATCCTAGGAAACGCTCTAGTATCGTGGTCCTGCAAAAAGCAAGCATGCATGGATCTTAGTACGGATGAAGTAGAATACATTACTACATGAAGTTGTTACGCTTAAATTATTTGGTTGAAACAACAACTTTGCGACTACGGTGTGAACCTTGGACACATTCCATTAAAGTGTGATAATACAAGTGCCATAACATAACCAAATCCAGTCATGCACTCAAGAACAAAACATATCCATATTCGACATCATTTACTCTGATATCGTGTGCTTAAAGGCGATGTTGAAGCTACATTCGTGGATACGCGTAACCAACTTGCGAACCTCTTTACAAAACCGCTTGCAAAGGAATTGTTCTACAAGATTCGAAGGGAACTAGGCATATTGGATGAACTTGATTTATATTTATTCAAAGACATTCTTCAATCATATTTAAGATCATCAAGGTATATGTTATCCCATAAATTTTTATGCTAATTCACAATTCCATTTGTGAATTACTCTTGTTAGTATGATGATTCTTCATTTTTTGATACTATAAACTATGTTTGTATGTTGTTTGTATATGATATAAACGTGTTATAACTATTGTGTATACATGTATAAGTGTTAGTTTTATGATATATTATGTGTGTATTGCATAAACCAATAATTGTTTTTGCATTTTTCAAAATTTTTCTGCATGTAACCGGTTACCAGAAATGGTGTAACTGGTTACCAATTCGAAAAATCAGATTTCTTCTACTTTTTTAAATTCTGCGTGTTGCAGTAACCGATTACATTGAAACCTGTAACCGGTTACCACTGGTCCAAAAATTTCTTTTCAAAATAAGCTTTTAATGGCTTTTATGACATTGGTCAAAATTCATCTCACTTTTCCACCCACTTTTTTCTTGGTAACAATATCCATTAATCCTATCCTTTATTACCCATTCATAACTCAACAATTACCAATAAATCACATTAAAATTCCACTTACAAAATGATCTATAAATCATTTTCACTTCTTAAACAAACCCATATCATTAAAAAAAAGCTAGAATCCGAAAATCACTCAAACAAGTCAGCAAACCCCAACTTTTCATCCTCCCTCTTAAGATCCATTGATGGCACCAACAAAAAAAGATAAAGGGAAAGGAAAAACTGATGAAGGTTCAATTGTTCCAGATCCGTTAAACCTTGGAATATTGGTTGATACACCAAGAGAGAAGGGATTGTTTCTCGGCTTCAAGAATCGCCCTCTTACTCCTCCTAAGTATGGTAATATGTCCTCTTTTCCATCCTTAAGCTTTGATTTTCCAGCTTTATTTCATTATCAAGAGTTGGATACCTTGATTGCTGTCTCAGTACCATTTTACCATGATTTAGTTATAGCTTTTTATTCAAATCTGTCAATAAAACAGGGCTGTGTTTTTACTTTCAATGTTATGGGAAAAGAGATTGTTTAAACCTTGGAAGAATTTGGAAAATGCTTAGATGTTCCATCGGCGGGTGAAAGAATTTGTCATGGTTTTACCCGTGATTTCCTGGCTATAGCAAAGTTAGTTATTATTTCAGCATTAGCCGATTAACTGAGCATGAGATTAATAACAAGAGAGCTCGTAACACGTCCTCAAACCGGCTGATTTTGTCCGGTAAGAGCCTCTCTGTTAGTGATAGGATGCTACACTACTTAATAGCTTATATCCTCATGCCCAAACACTCAAACCACTCTCAAATTAGTGATACCAAGATGTAAATTGTTTATGCGGTAACGAATTATTTGAAGGTCAATTGGGCGTATGTCATCATGCACCATATGCAACATCAAAGAGGCCTAAGTGGTGGACTTCCATTTTCAAGGTTGATCACAAGGATTATGGAATATTGCGATGTTGATTTAAGGGTAGAATCTAAGAAGAACATGAGTGTTAAAGAGTGTGAAATTCATGTTGGGGCAGTTGGGAGAAATATGAGAATCTTCAAAGACAAAGACAATATTTTCAAGCATATAGATGATCCTTCCACTTCATTGGCTCCACCCGAACCTGAAGGCGACTACACAAATGAAGACATCTACAACAAAATGTGTTCCTTGGAAAATCTTATGACATCCAGCTTTCGTGAAATCCGTCTTGAGATAGCATCCCTTAAAAACCAAAGCCAAGTGGAAGATGAGGAAAGTGAAGATGATGAGATAGATGAAGATGAAAGTGACTGGATCCATTACTTATGCTATATGTTGTTATGTTATATTTTGTTTATGTTTTTCATTATTTCTTAGAACTGTTTTGATATTATGATGTTTCTGTTTCCATTTCTGTTTTCGTTTCGGTTCCTAATGTATTGTACTATGATGATGTTGGTTCTGTTATGCATATTTATGTAAGACTTATTATGGTATTATCATTATGTTATGTCATATTTTATCATGTTTTATCATGTTATAGTTATGTTTGTATTATGCCAAAGCATTATGTTATATTTTCTTGTCCAAGCATTATGTTATGTTATGTCAAAGCTTCATGTATGTTCATAAATTTTTAAGACTTTTCCCATCCTTTTTACTAATGAGAAAGGGGGAAAAGATGTTTATGTATGTGTATAATTTTCTCTAACATTTGCAGCAAGCAAAAAATTCTCAAAAACTCTCATTCAAAGATCAAGGGGGAGTTAACTTGTTAAGGGGAGCAAAGATTATTGAACTTTCAATCGTTTGTCATCATAAAAAAGGGGGAGAATGTGAAGTTAAGTTTCTCCAACTATTGGTTTTGATGAAGACAACTTAAAAGACAATGCTCATAGCCAAAGAATGGAAAAAGCCTTATGGTCAAAGCTAAAGCATCATGTGTTCAATATTATTCAACTTTATGAAGACTAGCTTTGGGACTTTATGTTTGATCACATATTTTTTTGAGGTACAAGTAGCAATTTCATTATGTTAATACTTAAGTGTTCAAGAAAATCATGTTGATCATTTTCCATATGCATTCTTTCATTTTAAAACCATTTGGAACATGTTTGAAACTTATTTTTGAGATATTTTTCAAAAACAAGTCAGGTGTAACCGGTTATACCATTCCTGGTAACCGGTTACATGAACGTATTTTTGAATAATAAGTTTAGCAATGTCAGTGTAACCGGTAACACCATTTCTGGTAACCGATTACTTACACGGAAATTTCAATTTTTTTATACCGCTTCAGGTGTAACCGGTTACACCATTTCTGGTAACCGGCTACCACTAAAGCAATGACATTTTTTCATTCAAAATATGATTTTAACGAACTTAATTTTTCATCCCTCAAGCATGGCATCTTTTCATGATTACATGCACTTTTAGAGAGTTATTGTGGTAGTATATATACCCTACTTATCATATTTTGAAAACTTACCTCTTTCGTTGCAATTCAAACTCATTACTCTCTCAAAATTTCAAACAAGTGTCTTGTGATACAAACTTTGTGTGAAACTTACTACATAAATCTTCATTGCATCATTTAAAGTATCAACATCGATTCTGAGCACTTGTATAACATATTGTGAATTGCTTACTTGATAGATAAGATCAATTCTAGTAATCGATACATACTATCTAACTTCATCTTCTTGTATAAAAATTCAGATTAGTGTGAATACCTTGTTGTCCAGGATTGTTGTAAGCAAGAGAGTGAAAAAGAGAGGATTGTTCTCTTCTTTCACTTTGTAAAGACCATAAAGGGGATTGTTCTTATTGATTGAGTTAGGAACTTGTGTATAGTGGCTAGGATAGACTTGTACAAAGTTCTAAACACTTAGTGAAATCTCTTACTGCGTAAGGGAACTGAATGTACTCTCGGATTATGAGGGGAACCAGGATACATTGTTGTGTTCTTTACATTTCTACACTTTACCGCTTTCTAAATCATCACCAAGCCAGAAAGTTAAAAGCATAATTTCAATAAACCAAAAATCGATCAAAGTACCTAATTTACCCCCCCCACCCCACACTCTTAGGTGCAGTCTCTACTTACAGCATTCACCTTGAATGTTTGGTTTCTTCCTAGTTCATACCGCATAATCAACTTTTGATTACAATCATACAACTTCAAGATATTGCAATTCATGGTTACTAAAAATCCTTTTTCAATCAGCTCACCCACACTCATCAGATTGCTATTCATGCCAGGAATATACCATACATCCTTAATCAGTACAATTTTGCCTTTTTACAATTTCACTTTGACATTTCCCATTCCTTTATCATTCAGACACTCATTATCAACGCATCTGATCTTGGTCCTTTTAGAGTCAAAATAACCACTCATTATCAGCGCATCTGATCTAGGTGATTTGAACAATCAATGTTCATATACCACCAGTCTACCATTGATCCACCTGCATTTTTAAATGCCATTAATTACACAGGTTCATCATTTGAATCTCCTCTAGCTATGTTGGCTTCTTCCCCCTTACTAACATTGCTTGACCAGCAATCAGTAGCAAAATGACCAAACTTGTTGCAACTAAAGCACTGAACTTTTCTCTTATCAAACTTCTCATTTGCCTTCTGAACATTCTTATGTTTCTTCTCTTCAGAGTTGGAGAGTTCTGAATTCTGAACACCGCCACAAACTTTTTCTTGTTCTCTAGCCTTGCTTGCTTCTGGCTCTTCTTGAGAAAAGAAGCTTTCACAGTCTAAGCTTTCAGAGCCTATTCTAATTCCCTTTTAGAGTTTCTTTTAGTCAAACGTAACTCTTGTGCCTCTAAACTACTCTGGAGCTCTTCAATTCTCATGGTGCTGGTGTGTTTAGAGTGTTCTATGGCTACAACTATGTAATCAAACTGAGGAGTAAGTGATCTCAATATATTTTCAATGATTACTTCTCCAGAGAATGTTTCTCCACTGAAGTAGATAGAAATGTCACTAGAAGGGGGTTTGAATAGTGACCCCTTTAAAATCTTGCTTTTAATTTCTGAAATAAGCTTTATCAAAATAAACTATGAATATAATTAATAATTAAATTGTTTGTAGTGTGTGAATTGTGTATAAATAAGCAAGCTTTAAAGGAAAGAGTTTAAGAAAGAACACACAGAGATTTATTCTGATTCACCAAACTTGTCTACTCCAGTCCCCACGTTTTGTGAGATTTTCCAATTAATGATTAATATCTTTTGATCCTTTTCTTACACTAAGATGTATTTTCTTTAGCCTCACCAGGCTTATAACACTTATTACAAAGCTTCAACTAGCTTACACTATCACCCAAGATCAACCCTGACTTGAGGATATACAAAATATTAAGAATGATTTGTAAGGAGGATCAGATTCATAATTACCCAATAAACGATTATTGAGAGGATGTGGTTTTAAGACAAATAATCTTAGAAATAGAGATCTTTGATTCTAAGATTATTATTTTAGTGAGACTATAACTTTGGAAGAATATGATGACTCTCCTTGAATGAAAGTGTTTTCTCTCTTAATTTTTCCTTGATTGAATGATGTGATTTTAAGACAAATATTCTTAGAATGGATATCTTTGATTCTAAGAATATGATTTTACTGAGAATATGATTTTTGGTTGAATTTCATGAATATTTCTAGGGATGGCAACGGGTCGGGCCGGGTGCAGGTTTCACACTAACCAAACCCGCACCCGCACCCGAACCCGAACCCGAACCCAAAGGCTATTCGGGTGGAAAAATAACACCCACGCCCACACCCGTTAGGTTCGGGGTTTTCCACCCAAACCCGAACCCGAACCCGTAGTATAAACACAAAAATACAACAACAACATTGAAATTTGAAACACAAGAATTTCATCAAGGTCTCTCAAAGAAATTAAGGAAATAAATTACAATTTTCCATCAAGTTTGGTAACAGTAAAATTAAAATTAAGGTCTTCAACATCTTAACATTACAATTAAAATTAAAGTCTACATATATATTTAGGGGCACTTATTTAATTTCATATCTAAGCGGGTGTGGTTTCGGGTGCGGGTTTCACACTACCCAAACCCGCACCCGAACCCGAACCCAGTCAACTCGGGTTTTCACCCGTTGACTCGGGTGCGGGTGGGCCCCGCGGGTTTGGGTCTGCCTGCCATCCTTGAATATTTCTCTTGAATTTTCCTTGAGTGATTATGTTGAAATGGAGAGAATGTCAATGGCTATTTATAGAGTTTTTGATCCTCTAGTTTCTTGAGTACCAGATTTGCCCTGAGTATATACTTGAAATTACAAGTCTGCCATTGGTAATTACAATTCTGCCATTGATAGTGTAAATGAGAAGATAATCTATTTGCAGAATTGCCATTGAGTGATGTTGATACTCACGTTATGTTCTCTTGATCCTCAGCTGCTTTATGTAATTACGAAAATGTCATTTGGTAATGATTTGATCTTCTAGGATAATCACAACTTTGTCATTGCGTTTCTTTCTTCATACTCACACATGTAATATTATTACAACTTTGCCATTGCTTTAAAAGTTGATTCTCTTTAGTAGTGCAGAATTACGATAATGTCATTGTGTTACTTATTTCTTTGCAACACTTGGTATTTTGTGTTCCTTTCTAACATATGCTTTTCTTTTCTTGTAATGAGCTTAATAATAAACCTGAGAACCATTTCTCCTCGCATCCCATTGATGATAACATTTATACATACCTGTCTTAATAATTTCCACTCAAGAGCACATATCAAATAACAAATAAGATCATAATCTTAATATATTTACGCAAAAGTTTATCATCTTCAAAACATTAAAAAGGATTTTCTCCTCAACAATCTCCCCCTTTTTGATGATGATAAACTTCTTGTAATTAAGATTTTGATTTTTCAGAAATGGAGAAATTTTGTGCCCCCCTCAATTTGTGCATAAAATAAAGTTTATGCTCCCCCTTAATTTATGCATAAAAATTATAATCTTATTTATATTCTAATTTCAAAATATTTCTCCCTTAATTATTCTCCCTTTTTTATCATCATACAAAAAGAAATGGAAAATACATATAATACCATGGAGGAAGAGATGAAATTTTTGAGATAAATGCTCATAAATAAATTTGATATAAATAACATGTACCTCCTTTAGATGTGTTTCTTACACCGAGTCTTAAAGATGAAATCATCTTCAATTTTTAGTTTCTCCCCAATCTCATCTATTGATTTTGGCTCAATCGGGAGATAATGATTATGTTGTTTGGATCTTCTTTTAAGGATTTTGAGGTATTTAATTATTTTCCAACTTCTTGAAGGATCTTGAGAGGATGTTGTTTGTAATTCCTCATCATTTTGATTGTTATAAAAAATGTGGTTTTGTTCATCTTCTTCACCATCGTATTCCTTTCTTTTATCATCAAAAATATTAAGTTCATAAAAAACAACATGCATATTTTCTTCTACAGTTTGATTTTTGAGATTGTATACCCTATATTTTCTTGAGGATGTAGGATATCCTAAAAATATGCCTTTGATTGATTTTGAGTCAAACTTCCCCAAACTTTCTTTTAAAATATAACAATTACACCCAAAAATATGAAAATATGATATGTTTGGTTTTTTATTTTCCCAAAGTTCATATGGAGTTTTATTTAAGACATCTCTAATAGAACAATGATTCAAAACATAACATTAAGTATTAATGGCTTCGGCCCAAAATTGTTTTTCAACATTTGATTCAAATAAAAATTTTCTAGCCATTTCTTGCAAGGTTCTATTTTTTCTCTCAACAATTCCATTTTGTTTGGAAGTTCTTGGAAATGATAAATTATTAGAAATTCCATTTTCATCAAAGAAACATTTAAAGGATGAACTTTCAAACTCTTTCCATTGATCACTTCTCACATATATGATATGCAAATGTTTTTCATGTGGAACCCTTTTGCAAAACTTTTGAAATGCTCCAAAAAAATCATAGTTTTGTTTTAGAAATAAAACCCAAGTAAAGTGAGAGAAATCATCAACTATCACAAAACCATATTTCTTTCCACTAAGGCTTGCAGTTTTGATAGGACCAAAAAGATCAATGTGAAGAAATTCAAGAGGTCTATTTGTATAAATTATATTTTTAGAATAGAATCTACTCTTGACTTGTTTTACTTTGATGCACAATTCACACATTTTATCTTTATCAAAACAAATTTTAGGAAGACCTTTAACTAAATCAATATTGGATAATTTTGAAATAATATTTATACTTAAATGACCAACTCGTTTGTGCCATATCCATTTCTCTTTTTCTATGGATATGAAACATAAATCAGTTGGGAGTTCATTTAAGTTTAAGATATATAGATTTTTCTTTCTTGATCCAGAGAAGATAGTTTTTCCCGAGGATAGTTGTTTTACTTCACACATGTTAGGTTTAAAAATAACTTCAAAGCCATTATCACATAGTTGACTTATACTTAATAAGCTATATTTCAAACCTTCCACGCATTAAACATCCTCAATCCTAGTAGAATAATTCTTACCAATGATACCAATACCTTTGATTTTTGATTTGACACCATTTCCATAAGTTATTGATCCACCATATTTTTCTTTTAATGATAAGAAACAATTTCTATCTCCAATCATATGTCTTGAGCAACCACTGTCCAAGTACCACAGTTTTTTCTTGTTTTTCATAAGATATTCCTGCATCACAAGTTAGTAATGATTTGGGTACCCATATGGACTTTGATCCTTGAGAGTTAGTTTTAATGAGATGTGTAGTCTTGCTAAAATAATTGGATTCATGATGACCAGCTTTATTGCAATAAGAAAATTTTCTATTTTTTCTAAAGTAACTGTTTGATTCATGATGGTTAGTTTTTATTGCAATAACAACATCTTTTTATGAGGTTTTTGTTGTTTGTATTTTTTTTATACTTTCACCATCTTTGCATATAAAATTTTCCTTTTTGATTTCTTTATTTTTCCTTTCAGGAACAGAAATAATCTTGTAGTTATTGACATCTTTCTTAAAACTTTCATCTTGCTTGCATACATGTTTTTCCTTCTTGATTGTTTCATCCTTGATATTAGGGACATATTTTTTTTTTTTGTAAATCCTTTGATTTTTGCAAGTATTGAATCCAATTCCAGCTTTGTCAAAAACTCCTACTTGAGATCCCAGGATTTTTTGAAAAATTGTAGTAGATTTTATAAATCTAGTAATATCATTTGTTAGTTCATCAACTTTTGTTTTTAAAGCATTATTCTCTTTTTGAGTTTCACAAGAATTTTGAGAATGAACCTCACTCGTTCCTTCATTGAGATTCTTATGTTTCTTAGGCATTTCACAATGAGTTAGCTACATGTTTTGAATGATTTTAAGATATTCATCATTTTTAATTTGTGGCATTTCATTTTCTTTCTTTATCTCATAAAATTGATTTTTTAGAGACAAACATTTTTAGACAAAATGTTTTAGTCATTTAAAAGAATATCAAACTGTATTTCAAAATGTTTACATGAAGGGCAAGGTTGAGAAAAATTTATCTCTTCAATATCTGAGTTTTCCATTAGACACGTTTTGACTTCTCCCTCTTCAACTTTTGAGGATGACATTTTAAGCATTTCTGGAATTGTTTTAGAATTCACTAATTCAATTTCATCCTCAATTTGTTGAGTGTGTTGTTGATGCTTCATCTTTCTCTTTCGTTGAGAGTGTTTTTTATTTTGAAACTTTTCATTAGAATATAATGGTATACTTGAAGACTTTGATGCATTTTGTTGAAAGTATTACCCATGGTGAAGTAACAAAGATTAAAGTTTGAAAGATGTTTGTTTAAAAAGACATATCAAGAATAGATTTCATCAACCTAACTTGCATGTATTCTATCAATCAAGCAAGTGAATTTGTTTTCGATCAATATAATCGCGTATCCCCTTAATACCGTATATGTCTAAAGCGATTTCGTGAGTATTATCGTATTAATCACTAGATGACGTCTCATGGTAACAATCAATACAATAAACTTAAAGATCGACACAAAGTGAATATCAACTCACAAATCTATGTCTAGAGTTTGTTCACTAATAGATGAATAACTTAGGTCAAGGTTTGAAAAATACCTTTCAATAGTGATTCAAATAAAATATATATCATTAAGAGCAAAGCTATTCATCATACATTGATCATTAACTTGTTCACATACAAACGATTAAAGAAAATACATACAAGCTTGAGGAAGACTACATCTACCCTTGATACAAAAGAGTTTAGCTACCCATCACCATGGTAGCTTGAGCAACAAGTAAGAAAGAAATCTCTACTAGCATCAAAGTCGAAAGATCGAGAATTGATGCTCCAAAGCTTCAATTTTTACCTTTTTTGGAGTTCTAGAGCTTCTTGACCTAAAATATCTTAACCAAATCTGAAAAATGGGACTCTCTGTGAAAATTTCTATAAAGTTGCCTTTTATACAAGTGCCATCAAGTACCACCGCGCTAAGCCCATGCAGAGCTCGCTTAGAGCGGTCAATAACATTACTGGCAAAATCCTAGAAAGCTCACTTGGTGCGATGGACCGGGCTAAGCACGGTTTGAAACCTTTAGCTACTGCCTCTGATAAAAAACTGCGCTGCAAACCGAGCTAAGTGCGAAACCGCGCTGAAGATTGGGCTAAGCGCGGGCTGGCTCAAAAAGTTCGTCAAAATCTCGATTCCACTTGCATTTCTTCCTCCATAGGCTCCAAGCATCCATTCAAGTGCTAAAACCTACAAAAAATTCACCATTTTGATCATTCAACAATCTATTTACAAGAATAAGCTTAAAGTTACTTATTTACTCTAAAACTATGATTTTATCACTACTTCACCATGAAATCAATTAAAAAGGGTCACAAAACACTATCAATTATATACACAATTTGGCCCTTAACAACTCTCCCCAACTTAGGATTTGTTTGTCCCTAAACAAAATTTGACAAACACAAAGAAAACCCCAAATCAACAAGCAAGAAATCGGAACCAACAAGTTTTTAGGACAACAACAATTTCATGGTTCAAACGTAAAGGCAAAAGCAAGATAAAACTTACGACTACTCTAAACAAACCATGAGGATGAAACAATTGCTAAGCGCACAACACAAATAAAAAATTTGAAAGCAATACACACTCAAAACATGAATCACACCTAAGCACACATTCATCCTTTGATGAAAAAATACATGAGGTTTTTTCTCTCTCCAAAAAATACTACAAACATCCGGATCAAATTATGCATTCATCAAACACACACATTAATCAGTACAAAAGCAAGAATCAAAAGTACTTTCAAAGGCTGTAATTTAGCTTGGGTTACAAGGAAGGGTCATTTATCAAAGTCATTGAAACTAAAATACCTAATCTCATGAGAGTATAAACTCCACACATTCGTACACAATCCAAGACCTTCACCCTCTTGATTTCTTTTCTTTAACATAATTCCAACCTTGAGTTCAATTGTTGGCATATCTCATGCCCTTTTTGCTTTCTTTTTCGAACTCTTATTTTCATTGCTTCTTTTTTTCTACCACTTTCTTTTTTACAACGCATCAACCTACCTCTTTCTCCCCAACTTTGAATACAACCCAATATGGTGACAAGAATGCTCTCACACAACTAAGGCAAGGAAACACAAAAGCAACCACACTTTATGGTTAAGGTTCAAAGGTTTCACAAACAAAAATCAAGATCCATTCCAAAATTTAATGATGAAATTATTATTATGAACAGTATTTACACAATTCACTCATCAACAAGGATCTTGATAGAAAAGCTCAAAGGGGTTAACAAATGCTCACTCGATCACAAGGTAGATTGAATATTCTTTTTGTTCAAGTGGGTTTACTCAATTTCAAAAATTGCCTTGATCCTTTTCTTACTTTTACACAAATCAACACACATGCATGATTAAACATAATAAGATCAAGTTAAAACAAAGATGTTGGTATCCCGCATATAGTAAACAATGGAAGCTTCCTCACTCAAGTTTATGTTCTAAGTGATCCACATTTGAACACGCATTTCAAAAGAATTAATGGTATAATGGTGTGCACAAATCACACATTTCATATTCATGCTATGTTTAGAAAGCGATAAACATGTACCTTGAAATTGCCTCTATTTAAGCATATCATTACCATTCAATTGTATGTTGATTCAGTCAATCTTGACATGTTCACAAGGTTCCTTCAAGTTCTTGAAACTTAGAAACAAACAACAACAAAAAAAAAAACTACTAAACTAGTAACTAACCAACTACACAAAATAAAGAAGTAACAACTTAATATTAAACATAAACCACATAGTATTAAACATAAACACCTAAAACATGATGCACCAACATGAGTTTTTAACTCCTCATCCTAAAAAGGATGGCACAAAAGAAATCCAAAGTGCAAAAAAGTTTTGAAACAAAAACTACTAGCATGGTACAACATAAAAACATAAAAACTAAATAAAACTAAGAATACTCAAACCATCACTCCATCACTCCTCCCAAATGATCTCGCCAATATCATCATCATCATCAGCATTGTGGGCCGCAGTGCCTGAGGACGAAGTCATATGCATATTACCAGCTTTCATTGTAAACTAGTCATTGACCAATAATATTTTCATTTTACCAAATATAAATTGATCTATAATTTTTTAAATTAATTTATTGAATATAAAAAGTAAAACAAATAAATTAAATATAAAAAAAGATTATTCGTTTATAGAATAAAATGATTACAGCAAAATTTTGATTTCACAACAATCATTTTCGTACTAATCTATAAATGAGATTAATATGAATATTGTTAAGAATGTAATTCTTTGTGTCGAAGTAGGTTGTTTGACGGAAACAAGGTAGTGTCAAAATAATCTAGTGTGTGTGAGTTGTGTAATTGTCGAAGTGTCTAGGAAGTTAGCCTCGACATGGATTTCGACTTAGGCCTAATTTTGTAGTGTTAGCAGAATTAGGTATTTAAGGCTTTGTATTTTTGGGGTTTGCTTAGGGAGCAAACAAACCCAAAATCTATAAATAGGAAGTAACCTCTATTATTGTATAACAATTTGTAGTTATAAAGAATAATATTTAGTTTGAATAGCAGAGAGTAACTCTGCAGAAATTCTCTTCTTCCATATTTGGTTTAAACCCTAATTCCCTTTTCTACCCAATTCAGTTTTTCTTTCTTCTTCCATTAACAATTGATGCGTAAAATCATTCTTGCAATCAAGGTGTGATTAATTCACTTGAGTGAAGATTGAAGAACAAGAGAGAAATTTGATCAATTGATTGAATCTTGTTCATCAAGATTGGTTCAGAATTCTCCAAGATTGGGTTAATTCCAACATCTGGTATCTAGAGCTCCAGTTGTGATTCGTGGAAGTAAAACGTGATGGCGATGAATCATCCAAATAGAAATTTTCCGGCAAGTCTTCCGATTCTCAAGAACAATAATTATGAGAATTGGTGCAAGCAAATGAAGGTTTTTTTCTGTTATCAAGATCTTTGGGATCTTGTGAAGGAAGAAGTAACACCGCTTGTAGAAAACGTGACAGATGAAAAAAAGGTTGCACACAAAGAATTGAAGAAGAAAGATTATAAAGCTCTCTTTATAATTCATCAATGCATTGATCCAGATAATTTTTAAAAGGTTAGTGATGTAGAATCAGAGAAAGAAGCATGGGAAATTATGGAGAAATCGTTTTGAGGCGCAGAAAAGGTGAAAGAAGTGAGGTTACAAACTCACAAAAGAACCTATGAATTGCTTCAGATGGAGGACAATGGAACCATACACTCCAAAAGGAAGAATAGAACCATCATGAATATGGTGAGAAGTATGTTGAGAGGCAAGCATCTACCCAACGAATTATGGGAAGAAGCTGTGTCGACTGCAACATACATCTTGAATAGATGTCCGACGAAGAAGCTAGAAGGAATCACGCCAGAAGAATGTTAGTCTGGTGTCAAGCTTAGTCTAAGTCATCTGAAGATGTTTGGATCTATAGCACATAGACATGTGCCAGATCAGTTGAGAAGAAAACTTGATGACAAGTCGAGTTAAATGATCTTGATAGGATATCATTCGACTGGAGGATACAACCTTGCAGGCCTAGACAAACCTCAATAAATAAGACACATGCCTGCAAGGTTGCAAGAATGTGTAATTAAATCAGATGATGTGGTCAATGAAGAAGGTGAGCTGGTACACTGTGCTTTCTATGCAGATGTCAAACTAGTCAATGTAGCTGAGGCATTGAAAGATTCGAAGTGGATGAAAGCAATGAATGAGGAACTAGAGTCCATCAAAGTTAAGAACATTTGTTCACTTGTCGAATTGCCTCAAGGCAAGAAGGAAATCAGTGTTAAGTGGGTATACAAGGTGAATCTGAATCCCAAAGGAGAAGTAACTCGACACAAGGAAAGACTTGTGGCAAAAGGATTTTTTCAGAAAGAAGGAATTGAGTTCGACGAAGTCTTTGCACTAGTTGCTAGAATTGAAACAATCAGGTTGGTTGTTGGTCTAACAAACATGAACAGCTGGTACATGTGTCAGATGGATGTGAAATGTTCATTTCTAAATGGCCCCTTAGACGAAGAAGTTTATGTTGCACAACCAGTTGGGTTTGTGAAACAAGGCAAAGAAAGAAAGGTGTACATGTTGCATAAAGCCCTGTATGGACTTAAAAAAGCTCCAAGAGCTTGGAATAAAAAGATAGATAACTTTCTAAGGGAGAAAGAATTTGTGAAGTGTACAACTGAGCATGGAGTATATGTAACGAGAAGCAATAGTGAATTGCTTATACCATGTCTCTATGTCGACGACCTGCTGATCACAGGAAGTTGCAAGAGGAAACTTTGTATGTGAATGCACCTCTTATTATTTGCAATTGCCTTTGTGTAGTATAGATTATATGTGAACCGTGCATCTATGTGGCGCTTCTAATGAATTACTTCTTTTTCTCTTTTTGATGTTGTCAAAGGGGAAGAAGATTATGAAGAGATAATGCACAAATTCAGGGGGAGTTATTGAGGATTATGCACAACTTCAGGGGGAGTTATTTAGTGTACCAAAGAAAAACACAATGGCTATAAGATTCAAGTTTTACCATCGTAAAAAAGGGGGAGTATGTGAGTGAATTATTCAATTTAGCCATGTTTTGAATGTTGTAAAAAATAGGAGTATGACTTAGTGTTTTTGTATATTGGGCGGTATCAACCTAAGTTTAGATGTGCATTGATCATTTTAGCCTTAGGCATGCATACAAATGTCTTTGAAAAGCCTTAGGTATGCAATACACATCAAAAACCAACTTATATGTGTAAACACAGTTACATAGGCAGACCGGCACATCAAATTATAGGTTGGCTCCCACACATCAATATTGAAGTATGTAGGCTCTACCCACAAGTCGCCTCACTCAGGTCGACCTAAACACCTTGACAGGCCGACCTATTGCTTTCATAGGCCGACCCGTAGGCTTTAAAACTTAAAAATTTGTTGTGAATCTTTTGTTTTGCATCCTCTTTTGCCTAATTCCACACTTAC
Source organism: Lathyrus tuberosus (assembly GCA_022829125.1). Lineage (NCBI taxonomy): Eukaryota > Viridiplantae > Streptophyta > Magnoliopsida > Fabales > Fabaceae > Lathyrus > Lathyrus tuberosus. Next base: position 7,514,866 of record JALAZF010000093.1, read on the forward strand.
ATATATATACTCACACGTGCACATTTTTCTATCAAGGTACTAGTAAGGTACTAGTGAATTACCTAAAAGAAACCAGATTGCAAAGCATTCCCATCATCTTCAACCTTTCTTCTATGCATACACACAATTGAACTACACATAATCATTTTTCGATTGGGTGATTGATAAGTGCTAAAATGTACTGATTTTTAGTGTGAATAATTGGCACTTTTTGGCTTGATTCGTTGGTTTTCCATTAATAATCCACCATTTTTGTGCATATGTTGTATAGTTTACATTATAGTGTATTTATTGTGTATCGTGTAAATATCATTGAGTTTAATTGTTTTTTTCTCATTTTTGTAGGTATACAAGCAATGATATTTTTTCACTGTCTTATTGAGTATTGAATAAGCTTTCCAACGCTTCCGACCGCACGTAAAACAAAGTTATGGTTCAAAAGTTATGGTCGAAACAAGTGCTGTTTTGCTGTCATGTTCGCTGTGCGAACTGGAGACGAGCAAATTCGCCAAGAGTTCGCACTGCGAACTCAAGGCGAACAAAAATTGGCCAGAAGCGTGGAAGACATTGTTTTGGCAGTAGCTAAGGCGACATATGTTCGCTGGGCGAATGGGAGTTAGCTGTGCGAACACGGGAACCCATTTTTGTCTTTAAAGTCACATTTTAAGATTTTTTTAGGTTATGTTGTTGGGAACTTTTTACCCCAACTTCATCAAACACATTTTTGAGTAGATTTAGCTTAGAAATAACACATGGAGTGTATATCTTGATGATCCAGAGTCGAATCCACTTCAATCGGAGTTGACAAACGGTGAGATTTGTGTTCTTGTTCCCTCCTCTCTGTCGCTCCTGGGATTTTCATCCAAGTACAAACGAGAAAGTGGCGCAGAAACAGAGTCGCCAACAATGTGTATTTATCCCAAGAGAGGGAAAGGAAACACTGCGTAAACCTGAGGGGAGGAAAAAGCATGGTCTCGCGACCAAGAGAAACGGGTAAGGGAGTCAGTTACGCGAGGGGAAGGTGTTAGCACCCCCACGCGTCCATCGTACTCGATGGGATCCACGCTTGTTGTCTATATCTAAGGGCGTCGTCGCTTGGAGCTCCGCTGCTACTGGAAAGAAGAAGGAATGGGAACGGAAAAGAACGAAGAAACGAAGGAGAAAAGAAAAAGAAGTGACTCGATAGGACAACGCCCGTCCTATGCCTACGTATTCCCTCGTGCAATGGGAAAGTCAGAGTCAACGTAGTTCGGACACGAACTAAGGGGGGAGGTTGCTCGCCAAGACATCGTCGTCTTGTGCCTACGTATCCTCCATCTAACCAGAAGGAGGAAGTCAGAGCAGTCGTAGTTCGACCTAACAAGGTCTTAGTGTTTTTTATGAGCGACGTTAAGTTCGCGTCCGACAGTTAGGGTTGATGCCTGTTTGCGATGAGAAGGAAAATAACGTGCTCTTTTCTGAAAATAGTTTGAAACTTAAAGATCCCAAAGGATAAATAGGTTTGAGTTTATTGTGTGTATTTTAGACAAGAAGTGGATTGAAGTTAGTTTGCAACTTACATTGCACCCAAGTCTACAACATAGGAACGAATACGTCGCGTATCGTCCCCAACAAGACGTACACTAAGTACCCTAGAAGAATGAAGGGAGATCCCCCATACCTCACTTCCCATATATAAGGCTCATGCGCAATACCCTTTAACCTTTATTAAGTGTTTTAGAAAGGTTATGAGATGAGAAGAGAAGACACAAAGGAAAAAAAACTCTAAGGGGAAACTAAATTGTTCCTATTGTTATCATGCAAAGGTGGCCCTAAGGTCAAGGTTTAAGAACAACCTAAGTCTAAAGAAGAGAGAGGGATAGCACTACCTAATGTTTATCCTACCTCACCTTAATAAAAAATTAAGGATGAGCTAGGATCCCAAAGGGTGTGAGAAAGTTGTACACAAAGCATTATATCATGCTATTCACAAACACACAAGAGAAGGTAAAAGAGATGAGATGAAAGGAGGAATGAACATGGATAACCATCCATATGTTCCAATGACTTACCTCTGCCCCTACACAAAAGGTTAGTACAAAATCATCACAAGTAATGAATACAAGTATCAAAAATAAATCAAACAAATGCTAGTTGCTTTAAGAAGACAACTTGAAAAGAAAACAAAGTTTGAATTAAAAGGAAAGGGTCCTAAGGGTTAAGGAACATCCAAGGTCAGTAGGTACATGTCAATGTATCCTACTAAGGTTAAGGTATCAAACAAAGTTAAACTAGGTTGAAACATGCATCAAAAGATCATACAATTACAAGTTATGCATAAACAATGCAAGACGGATGCAAATGGTTCATGAACATGAATAAATGCATATGTAAACATCAAAGTCAGAAGTGAATTACATTTAAGAATGTGGGGGAAATGTCATTAAGATAGCATGCAAATCATAAATGCAAGCATGGATTAAGATTAAATAAGAAGAAGTGAGAACAAACAACATTTAAGTTCATACATTTATGCATACTTGTAATGCAAGTAAAGAATGGAAGTGCAAGATGAACATACATGGAAATGGATGCAAGTCAGTAGTACATGATATTTGAAATGACATTTAAAATGCAATAATGTACATGCAAATTTCATACAAGTCTCATGTTAAAGCACATTGAAGATTAGAAACAAACTTGGTTCAAACAAGTTCAAACAAGCATGCAAAGGTTTATGGACTTATGAAACATGCAAGATGATGTTAGAAGTCATGGCATATGATTGAAAATGATCACAAACAGAAGTGAAATCATGTTTAAATGAATGTTTAAGTTCATGCAAGTGTTGATGCAAACAATTGATCAAAGAAGAACAAGTAATGATGCACAAGTTCACAAAACATTTTAGGTTCAAACAAATGCACATAAGTCAATTCAAGATGGACGAGCAATGACCTATAACATGAGAAAAGTGACCTATAATGTTCATACAACATATATTAAGAGGTCTCAATAATTTTCAAAAGGACTTGCACACAATGCACATCAAAACCCTAGCATAAGATCCCTAACATTCACACAAACAAGCATGCCTTTATGAATTCCAAAAGAACATGTTAAGAAGATAAGAAAAATTGGAAAATGAAAGCATTTTGAAGTGCAATCAGTGTGCAAACATGTCCCAAAAATATAGCTCAAAAATCATTAAGAATCATGCACAAACATGCTTCACAAGTTCACGTAAATGACAAAAGGATTAGGCCCAAACATGGCATTCAAATATCAACCAAAAATGCCTTTAAAAATCCACAAAAATTCCATGAGATGCCTCAATATGTCATACAATCATGTATCAATTGATATGCAAAAATTCACTTTATAACCATGTCAAACAAATCAAAGATGAAGCATGTATCATGAGTAAATGCACATACAAAAGGAATTAGAAGAAAATTCATGAAAATATAGTAAAATATGCTAAAATCAGGAAATAAAATATCCAAAAATTATTTAAATGCCTTATAATGCTCCATCAATTTTTTGGGAATTTTATCATGCATAAAAGTATTTTTAAAAATCAAATACCAAACAATATGAAAAGAAAATATAGAAATAAAAGAAATGAGTTAAGGGGGGTGCCACGAAAGCAAAAATCAAGTTATAATGCACATTGGGCTTAAGGGGATGGGGGTGCGTATAGCAAAGCAAGCCCAATCCATAAACACATGCTCAGATAGGGTCTATGATATGGATGTTAGTCAAACATTAACTCATCCTGAGCCATCAGATCAAGTCCACACATGATGATCACAAGAGTATGTAAATCACACGATTCATAATGCAAGCACATGACATGTAACGATACAACACATACACATGATCACACATTTCCAAACAATTCAGAAAGTACAAGCACGTGTAGGGGAGGTGGTTTCATTAATGCGTTGGAATCATACCACGCGTTGGATTGAAAATCATCAACGACTATGTTTTAATCTGAGAAATAGCTAGGGTTCAGGTGAGTTGATGAACTCAGGTGGCCGGAGAAGACTCCGGTCGTCTTCTCCGGCGAGCCTCCACCATGCTCAGGCTTCAAACGTCACAGAAATGCACAAATCATATATCAAAATGATCATATCAACTTGTAGATCATGGATCCAGGCTCAGAAATCACATATCATGCACAGACAGAGAGAATCGAAGGGAAACAATTTTGCCCTAAGATTTTCAACTAAGCACCTAAGGTGCCAATCAACTAGCCGGATGTTCACATTGCTCCTATTGAGCTCAAAACAAGCAAACACAAGTTCAAAACAACTTAAAACGCAGAGAAAGAAAGTAGAACTAAACCTGAACTATAGTGGAATCTTGAATCAAAGAAAACCAGAGGTGAGGCTCCTTTTGCTTGCTTGATACCAAAACCAGCCAAATAAAGGCTAAGCCAAACTTCAAATCTTGTGAATCAGTTGATGAGGATGAAATTAAAGTGCACCTCTTCTTCCTTTGCTTACTCCATTGATGATTATTCAAAGGTGAAGATGAAGAATAGTAGAGATACTTGCAGAGAGAGAGAAGAATGAAGCTGCGAGAGAGAGAGAGAGCTTTGAGAGAGAGAGAGTGTGAAAGTTTGGTGAAAAGTGTAGAATGAACAAGTTGGTTGAAAATCAGTTAGAGAATGGTTTATATATGGTGAGTTAAATGTTAACCACCTTGGTTAACAATTAGAAGTGCGGTTAACTGAGTTGATAGTGAGTGAGTTGAAACATGAGTTGAAAAGACAGTGTGTGTAGCTCGGATTTGCTTGTTTTGCTTATGTGTGGAAATGATCATGAATCTTATGGTGTTGATTGTGATGGAGGGTGGTGATGAAGCACTAAACTTGCAGCAACTTGTTATGTAAGTTTCTCTTTTTGTTTGGACAATTCAAGTAAAGGATGCATAAGCATGTATGTGTGTAATATGCTTGCATGGCTTAATGAAGTAAAAATGAAGTGAAGAAAGGGACATGACATGAATGATGCGCATGCTGCAACCATGACAAGGTTTTGACTGAATTTATTTACTTGGTGTTGAGAAAATCAGATGGCATGAGGTGAACTTTGGAACATTGTATCTCAATGGTTAATGGATGAAATGCCAAGGCCTTTAGCCCTTTGGAAAGAGGAGATGAAGGAGAACAAGATTGGTGTGGAAAGCAATCCCAATAGGAGCCTTTAACATGTTTAAAATTGATCATGAAAATGCTTGGTCCCAACTACCTTGGCATGCCAACCTGACTTGGTCGTGCATGGCTCCTATGCATGTGAAATGGATCAGCTTGAGGCCCCTATTTTGCCTCACTATATCTCCCAAATGGTTGATCACATGAAAAATTCTATAACATCAAAGTTGTAGAGGGGATTGAGAGGAACAAAAGTGAAGTTGAACATTTTTTCATTTGAAGCTTCTATCTTGGAGAAATTTGCCTTGGAACATTGACATGTCATGCATACCAAGTGTTTGTGAAAATAACTGCGTGCTGACTGGTCATGACTTGCCATTTTGCCTTGATTTGTCTCAACTTTAATTCATCATATCTCCCTTGATTTTAATCCAATGAGGATGTTCTTGATATGGTTTTGAAGCTTGGAATGTGAACTTTTGATAGGCCTCCCTAACTTTTTAATTTGGTTCTTGGAACATGGAGAAAGAATGCCCTAAAGTTGGGTGCTCACCTTGCCATAAATGGAAACCCTAATTTCTATTTTTGGCAACTTTTCACATTTCTTGATTTTTGATGAATCCCTTCATATTTCTTGATCGAATCTTCATCAATGGTCATATTTGAGATGAGGAACATGAATTTGACCTCAAAAAGTCAGGAGTTGACTTTTTCCTCTGCACAGTTGACTTTTCCCTAATTCTTCTGATTTTCAGTAAATTGATCAATTGAAACCCTTCCAAACCAAATTGATGGACAATTCTCCAATCTTAGACACTTAAGGACATGAGGAATACCATGAAATCAAGTCTTACTCAAAAAATCAGAAATAAACTGATTTTATGGCCAACCCTAGTTTTGGTGCCCTCAGTCGAGGAGGAATCAACATATCCTCCAAATCCAAATTCCTCTGAGTATGATGTGTATCCTCTCAAACAATGATGAGATATGCCATTTGGAGATGATAAAAGCTCAAATATCTTCCCCATTGGGGTGTTATACTCAAGAATCCCAAAACCCTAATTTTGCACTGGTTAGGAGAATGTGATTTCCTTGAAATCTTTTGACAAGCTTGATCATATGATAGAGTGATGAATCTCTTAAGATCTCTTGAGGCTCAAGGCTCCTTGGATTGGATCTAGATACCTTGATCCCATGCTAAGGCCAATGATATGCAAAGATGATAATGCAAAGAATGCAATGAAACATAAGCCAGTTAGTGCTAATACAAGAGGGCAAATTTTGAGGTGTTACAGCTGCCCCTATTCAAACTTCTTGGATCTGAGGGTATGATAGCAACAGATTTTAGACAATCAGGATACACGGGGTTTGAATACCAAAATAACCTGGAAATTTGCAACCTGTGGGGGTAATGCAATATAGTGATTACGAGGGCGGCCGAAGGCGAACTGGAACTCGAAAAGAAAGACCGGCCGAAGGCAGGCTCTGCGGGGGGACAAGATAATACGAGGACGACCGAAGGCGAACTTGAAAAGGTAGACCAGCCGAAGGCGGGCTATGTTGGGGAGGAAAACAAGACCGGTTTAAGGCGGGCTAATCAACCAAACGATACGAGAACGGCCGAAAGCGAACTTGAAAATGAAAGACCGACCGAAGGTGGACTTTCAAAGAAAGACTATGCCGAAGGTAGACTTTCAATCAAAAGATACGATGAGGACGGTCGAAGGCGGACTCGAAAAGAAAGGCCGAGCCGAAGGTGGACTTTCAAAGAAAGGCTATGCCAAAGGTAGACTTTCCAACAAAGGAATACGAGACCAAGCCGAAGGTAGACTCGAAAAAAGAAAGACCAAACCGAAGGTGGACATTCAAAGAAAGACTATGCCGAAGGTAACTCTCAAACAAGGGATACTACGAGGACGGCCGAAGGCGGACTCGAAGAGAAAGACCAAGCCGGAGGTGGACTTTCGAACCCAACAATACGAGACCAAGCCAAAGGTGGACTCGAAGAGAAAGACCAAACCGAAGGTGGACTTTCAAGTAAAGACTATGCCGAAGGTAGACTTTCCAACCAAAGGGTGCGAGGACGACCGAAAGCGAACTCGAAAAGAAAGGCCAAATTGAAGGTGGACTCCCAAACCCAACAATACGAGACCAAGCCAAAGGTGGACTCGAAAGGAAAGACCGAGCCGAAGTTGGACTTTCAAAGAAAGACTATGCCGAAGATAGACTTTCCAACCAAAGGGTGCGAGGACGGCTGAAAGCGAACTCGAAAAGAAAGGCCAAACCGAAGGTAGACTCCCAAACCCAACAACACGAGACCAAGCCAAAAGTGGACTTGAAAGGAAAGACCGAGCCGAAGATGGACTTTCAAAGAAAGACTATGCCGAAGGTGGACTTTCAAACAAGGGATACTACGAGGACGGCCGAAGGCAGACTCGAAGAGAAAGACCAAGCCGGAGGTGGACTTTGAACCCAATAATACGAGACCAAGCCAAAGGTGGACTCGAAGAGAAAGACCAAACCGAAGGTGGACTTTCAAGGAAAGACTATGCCGAAGGTAGACTTTCCAACCAAAGAGTGCGAGGACGGCTGAAAGCGAACTCGAAAAGAAAGGCCAAGCCGAAGGTGAACTTTCACAGAAAGACTATGCCGAAGGTAGACTTTCCAACAAAGGCTAAGTAGAATCAACAGATCTAAAAAGATGACTCTGCTGGGGAAAAGAGAAATCTAAACAGACAACCTTGTAGGGGAGTATAGGAATGAACAACAGTAAGAAGGACGAATCCACTGGTTGCAGTGTAATGTTAAACAAAATTTCCTGAATTACATCTCTTTCTACTGGGGAAAGAAACTGGTAACAGATATCAAACCTGGCTTATGCTTCGAATGCATATGTTTGAATTTTCTATGGCGTAATGCTCCATACGAAATGGAAATGCTACGCGTTTGGGAGGATGCCATGCAAGAATGCTTATGCAATGCAAAAGAGGCGTCCCAGCAAAATAAATGCTGAAGACGAAGCCAACTCCATGGGGATGACAAACTAAATTGTCCTCTGAATTAAAAGATCCTGCTAAGGAATATTTCACTGAACGACTTCCTGATCACCAACTCTGCTGGAGATGAAAACTCCGGGAGAAATTCCACTCTGTTGGAGATGGATAAAAAAGACTATTGAAGTGGAACCCAAAGAGAATTTCTCTCCGCCGGGGATTACCAATGACTTCAACCGAAGACAGAACCCAAAATCTGGATCTGAAATATGCCAATAACAATTGGACTTAAGACCTGTTAGGGATGTCAACCGCTGTTGACCAAACCACTATGAAGATCACCACCAAACTCTGCTTTGGGAGACAAGTCAATAATACCGAACCTGCTTGGGGATATTACTGAACTTAACCTGCTGCTGGGAGACACCTGTACCTTCACCCTGCTGGGGAATATCAGCCACTATTAGCACACCTGCTTAGGGAATGGTGATTGACGACACCAACTCTGCTAGAGGATAACAATGAGCTCATTCATCTGTTGGGGATCAGACCATACCGTTGTTGATGAGAAAAACACTTCCTGACTAGCTGAGGAAAATGAGTGCCAAGACTCTGTGGGGAAATAACATCTTTGTCCAAAGAAGGTATTCCATCACTCTCCTGCTGGGGATGCAGAAGTGTCAACTTCTGGCTGCTTGTTGAGAGAGTAAATTAACCATAACTCTAGCTGGGGAAATAATCCTCTGTACTCTGGCTAGGGAGAGTAACAACCTGCTGAGGAGGATGAAATTTCAATGCTGAGGAGAGTAGCTCTACTGAGGAGAAATTATGTTGCCCTGCAAACAAAATCAACAGTATATGCAAAATGGCCATCAAGATTACCATCCTAATGACTGTGGTCTGAGCAATTTCCACTGTTTTCCAATATGCTTCTCAAAGCTTAACATTTTCGCATGCAATGTTTATAAAAAATATCGGACATTTTCACAAACACAAATGGGAAGCTCTTTTGATAAAATGAAAATTTTATTGAATGAATTGGCTTGTAAATAGGCATTTACATCTGGAAGCAATTCCTGAAAAGAGGTAATTGCACATAAGAGATAAAAGAAAATACACATGTCGGCAATGTGGGGAACAAATATCCACCATGATTCAATTCAGCTATGACCCGATATGGCTCGTTTATACACAGATGCTTTGACCTTCGAAGAGACTGACTGGACTGATTCCTTTCCTTTGAAATTTCTAAGTATCAAAAGTGTTCACAGATCGAACGCAGATCGTAGCCTCTTGCTTTCAAATCCCTAACTTTTGCCTGGATCGCCCTTTTCGGGTTTTCAATCCACCGGGATACCCATTTTTGTCAAAGTTTCCTTTTCAGGTTTTCAACTTTGCGGGTTTATTCTTTTTTTCTTTTTATCCCTAATTTTTGCCCGAACCCTTTCTTTTTATGGTTCGCTGGGATGCCCTTTTTTGCCTGGATCTTCTTTTTATGTCCAGCGGGTTTCTTTTATGCAAAGTATTTTTTGACTACGTCTGCGTTCACAGGGGACGTAAAATCTTCGCCATCCATAGTTGAGAGTAATAAGGCTCCACCAGAGAAAACATGTCTTACTACATATGGCCCTTCGTAGTTTGGAGTCCATTTGCCCCTGTGATCTATTTGAGGAGGAAGGATCCTTTTCAAAACCAATTCACCAGCCAGAAAACACCGAGGACGCACTTTCTGATCAAAGGCTTTCTTCATCCTGCTCTGATACAACCGACCATGTGCAATGGCTACCAATCTCTTTTCCTCGATAAGGTTCAGCTGATTCAATCTGGAACGCACCCATCCAGCTTCATCAAGCTTCACATCTGCCAGAATTCTCAAAGAAGGAATCTCAACCTCTACTGGTAGAACTGCTTCCATACCATATACCAATGAGAAAGGAGTTGCCCCAGTTGATGTGCGTACCGAAGTACGATAACCGTGCAAAGCATAAGGCAACATCTCATGCCAGTCTTTATATGTTACTACCATTTTCTGCACAATCTTCTTGATGTTCTTATTAGCTGCTTCAACAGCCCCGTTCATCTTCGGACGATAGGGAGAAGAATTATGATGTTCAATCTTAAAGCTCTGTCATAACTCCTTCATCATCTTGTTGTTCAAATTTAAACCATTATCGGTAATGATTCTCTTTGGGACTCCATACCGGCAGATGATGTCCTTCTTGATAAACCGGGCTACCACTTGTCTGGTGACGTTGGTATACGTGGCTGCTTCCACCCACTTCATGAAGTAATCAATGGCAACCAAAATGAAACGATGCCCATTGGAAGCAGTCGGCTCAATATTTCCAATCATATCAATGCCCCACATAGCAAAGGGCCAAGGTGATGACAACACATTCAGAGGAGTCGGCGGCACATGCACCTTATCTGCATAAATCTGGCATTTATGACATTTCCGGGCGTATTTGAAACAATCAGACTCTATAGTCATCCAGTAATACCCCGCTCTCAACAGCTTTCTAGCCATAGCATGCCCATTGGCATGGGTGCCAAAAGATCCCTCATGAACTTCTTTCATTAACAGACTTTCCTCGTGTTCATCAACACAACGTAGCAAGACCATGTCAAAGTTCCTCTTGTACGACACATCATCTTTATTCAAAAAGAAATTCCCCGCCAACCTCCTCAGAGTTTTCTTATCCTTGGCAGACGCACCCTCTGGATACTCTTGACTCTCCATAAAAACCTTAATATCATGATACCAAGGTTTGCCATCTGATACCCCTTCAACTGTAAACACAAAACATGGTCTATCCAAACGCATGATTCTGATTGAGGGGGTTTCATTCCAACGATTCACCTGATACATCGAAGACAATATTGCCAACACATCTGCCATCTGATTCTCCAACCGGGGTATATGATGGAAATCAACTCTGTCAAAGAAAGGTAACAACCTTCTGGCATAGTTGTTATAAGGCACCAAATTTTCTTGACGAGTTTCCCATTCACCCGTAATCTGATTAACCACCAATGCGGAATCACCATAGACATCGAGGTTCTTGATTCTCAAATCAATCGCTTCTTCTAACCCCATGATGCATGCTTCATACTCCGCCTCGTTGTTGGTGCATATGAATGCTAACCGGGCAGTAGAGGGTATATGAGAACCCTTTGGAGTCGTAATGATTGCCCTGATTCTGTTACCGTATGAATTAACAGCTCCATCAAAGACCAGCTTCCATTGGGATCCAATCTCAGGTCCTTCGTCAGGCAAAGGCTCTTCACAGTCTTTCATCTTTAGAAACATGATATGTTCATCTAGAAATTCAAACTTCATCAGTTGATAATCCTCAATTGGTTGTTCAGCAAGATATTCTGACAAAACACTTCCCTTAATGGCTTTTTGGGAAACATATTGAATATCGTATTCTGTCAGAACCATCTACCAACGGGCTATTCTTCTAGAAAGCGCCTGCTTTTCAAACACATACTTGATCGGTTCCATCTTCGAAATTACGAGGGTTGTGTGGTTTAACATATACTTCCTCAAACGCTTAGCGGCCCAAGCGAGTGCACAACATGTTTTTTCCAGCATTGAGTATCTCGACTCACAATCGGTGAACTTTTTACTCAGGTAGTATATGGCATGCTCTTTTCTACCTGACTCATCGTGTTGACCGAGCACACACCACATTGAATTCTCAAGAACCGTAAGATACATAATCAATGGCCTTCCTGGCACTGACGGCATAAGGACCGGAGGTTCCTGCAAATATTCTTTTATTTTTTCAAACGCCTTTTGACAATTTTTGTTCCATCTGACCTCTTGCTCTTTTCTTAACAATTTGAATATCGGTTCACACATGGGTGTAAGATGAGAGATGAATCTAGAAATGTAGTTCAACCTCCCTAATAAACCACGAACCTCTTTTTCTGTTCTCGGTTCAGGCATTTCTTGTATGGCTTTTACTTTAGCAGGATCAACCTCGATACCTTTTTCACTGATAATAAACCCCAGTAATTTTCCAGATCTCACCCCGAAGGTGCACTTGTTCGGATTCAACCTCAGTCTGAACTTTATCAACCTTTCAAACAGTTTTTGAAGATTCACCAGATGCTCTTCCTCCGTTTGTGACTTTGCAATCATGTCATCAACATAGACCTCGATCTCTTTGTGAATCATATCATGAAAGAGAGTCACCATTGCCCGCTGATAGGTTGCCCCAACATTTTTCAATCCAAAGGGCATTACCTTATAACAAAATGTTCCCCACGGTGTTATGAACGTCGTCTTCTCCATGTCTTCTGGGGCTATTTTGATTTGGTTATACCCAGAGAAGCCATCCATGAAGGAAAATAAAAAGTACTGAGCGGTGTTGTCCACTAACACGTCAATGTGAGGAAGCGGTAAATCGTCTTTCAGGCTTGCTCTATTCAAATCTCTGTAATCAATACACATCCTGACCTTTCCGTCCTTCTTAGGTACAGGCACAATGTTAAGAACCCACGGAGGATAACTTGTCACAGCCAGAAATCCAGCATCTATCTGTTTCTGAACCTCTTCTTTAATCTTGACAGACATTTCTGGTTTCGTCCTTCTCAGCTCCTGCTTAACCGGAGTACATCCCTCTTTGAGTGGCAGCCGGTGTACCACGATGTCAGTGTCAAGCCCGGGCATGTCTTGGTAAGACCAGGCGAAGATATCAACATACTTTCAAAGCATTTCAATCAATCTTACCTTTACACTATCTTCCAAAGCAGCCCCAATCTTTACTTCTTTCTTTACGTCCTTGGTTCCCAAATTAACAATCTCCAATTCCTTCTGATGAGGTAGAATGACCTTTTCCTCTTGTTTCAACAGTCTGGCCAATTCCTCGGGTAAGTCACAATCTTCATCAGTCCCTTCTTCAGCCTGATAAATTGGATTGTCGAAATCATACCGAGCCATAGCTGAATCATGATTGGTGGTATTTGAATAAGGAAACCTGCATGATCGATGATTTATGTTTATTATGTATGCAACAAACAAAAACACATTGCCATTTTGATGTTATTTAATGCAAAAATGTAAAAACAGAAAGACAGGGATCAAAATATTTGGATGTGAAAAACGTCCTTTATTAATGATAAAAAAAACACACAAAATATTCAAGCCCTACAAACAAAAATCACTACGCCTTGGGCAGAATGTAGGATTGTCATAACGGGAAAACAAAGGCAATTACACTGGGCCGGTCACTTGAATGGCTTTCTCTGATGACCTGTTGAAAAGACTTTGACCTGGAATGCAGGGGCGGATCTAATTATCCATATCACAATCGCTATCCCCTTCCTCATCAACAGCATTGACTCTGTCAAAGAACACACCAGCACTGGTGAAACGAACCGGACCATAAAACTTGGGAGGATCCTCAGGACGCCTGGGTGGCTTATATCCCAGCCCATAAGTATTTTTCTTTTTCTGGACCTCGATAACTTGATCCTATTTCTGTGAACTGCCGGCATCAACCACAGCCCGTGCGTTCTTGAAGGAAGACATAGCAATCTCTGGTTGACTCACCACTGTCGTCTGCTTTACCACTTCAGCTGGCCTGACCTCCTTAAGAGATTCCTCAGGGATCTTCACTGCTTCAAAACCCTGACATAAAGTTTCATGTATTTCGCCATCTACCGCCACATACTTGAAAGCAGATAGATGACTTATCATGATATCTTCTTCTCCGCAAACCGTCACTACATGTCCGTCTACCATGTACTTCAGCTTCTGATGCAGTGTGGATGTCACAGCCCCAGCATTATGAATCCATGGACGGCCCACTAGACAACTGTAAGCAGGCTGAATGTCCATGATATAGGAGGTAGCATCAAAAACCTCTGGACCAACCTTAATTGGCAGCACAATTTCCCCGAAGACAGATCTCTTGGAACCATCGAATGTACGCACCACCAAATCACTTGGCGTGTAGATTAACCCACGAGTGTCCAACTTCATCAGTGCTTTCTTCGGTAAAACATTCAAACATGACCCGGTGTCAACAAGCACATGCGACATTAACGACCCTCGACACTCAACTGAAATGTGCAAAGCATTATTATGATTTCTCCCAGCTGGAGTCAAATCAACATCAGTAAATCCCAAGCCATTTCCTGCATTAACATGAGCCACTACCCCCTCCAGCTGATTAACTGAGATCTCCTGGGGTACATACGCAGCATTCAATACCTTCAACAGCGCGTAATAACAGCGATAAAATGGATATCTTAGACGGTGTCTGGTGCAGCTGGTCAACGATTTTAACGACCCTCTTTCGAACCAGCCTCATAAACTCTTCTACATTCTCTGAGAATGATTTGTCAACTAGTTTTTCTGTGGAATCATTAACTACCGGCATCTGCACAGAATTATCCATAACCTGTTTTCCTTTGTCTTGCCTAGCACCACCAGCTTGATTATCAGATGGGATAAAGACTCTACCACTCCGCGTGATAGCTCCTGCTTCATCACTACTTTCAGAACTGGAGTTCATCTCCAACGTACCCATCAACTCTTGCTTCTTCCCGTTAACAAACACTTCAGCACCATAATTCCAAGGAATAACATTGATACTCTCATACGGAACGGGCCCAGGAGTGATGATAATGACCAGCGCTGGTCTTGCCGGCGCTGAAATAGTTACCGTCTTGAAAGGGATAGTAACAGTGGCAATATCATTCCTTCTGCCAGTAACTTCCTTCTTCTGATCGCACTTATCGAACTGTAACCGACCTTCATTAATCAGCTTCTGAATTTCGGATCTCAACAGATCACAACCATTAGTCTGCAACATACACTCTGAACAACTTTTATCACAACCAATGAATACTCCACCCTTCAATAGTCTCTCTTTCACTATCAACAAAGGAGTCTGCAGTTCATTCACGTCCAGAACCAAATTCAAAGATTCACCATCTTCTATAACAACGTTAACCCTTGGCCCATCATGGTTCGGCATTGGGTTTTGAATGACATTTGGCACGTCGTTGGAAAAGTTGATGGCCTTCGAATCCACCAAATCTTGGACTTTATGCTTAAAAGCTTTACAGTCCTCAATGTAGTGCCCAGGTACCCCAGAATAAAATTCACAGTGGGCATTGGGATTGTAACCCGGAGGTGGATTTCCAGTAATAGGAGCCAAAGTCCTCTTCTGAATTAACTGCAATTGCATCAAATGTTGAAACAGCTGGGAATAAGGCAACGGTGGAGTATCAAAGTGCCTATTTTGCTTAGGCCTTGGATGATACTGGCGAGGAGCCTGATTTTGCTGTTGAGGTGGGAGTGTTGCAGGAATAGTTATTGAAGCCACTTGCTGATTATAATTCTGACGCTGCTTTTTCTTACCGCGGTATGAAGATACATAATTCGCTTCCTCTTTTTTCTTGTAATTCACATAAGGTTTCTTCCCTGCACTAGAAGAAGACCCATCACTGCCTGACACCTTTCCAGTTTTAATTCCACTTTCCAACATTTCCCCAACCAAGATCAGATCAGCAAACTTTCCTGACAAGCAAAGAAGCACCTTCTCGTAATAATGACCTGGCAAGGTAGCCATGAACATATTCATCATCTCTTTTTCCAACATGGGAGGCTGTACCCTCGCTGCCGGTTCTCGCCACCTCTGGGCGTATTCCTTGAAGTTTTCACTGTTCTTCTGAGACATACTCTGCAGCTGAGTCCTATTGGGAGCCATATCAGTGTTATATTGGTAGTGCTTGATAAAAGCCTCTACCAGCTCTCTCTAATTGTGGACGTGACATCTCTCCAATTGCATATACCACTCCAAAGATGCCCCAGACAGGCTATCTTGGAAGAAATGCATCAGTAATTTCTCATCACTAAAGTACGCAGCCATTTTCCTTGCGTATGCCCGGACGTGAGTCTTTGGGCAAGTGGTACCATTGTATTTCTCAAAGGTGGGAACCTGGAACTTGTGCGGAATCTTGAAACCGGGGACCAGCCATAAATCATCCAAATCCATACCCACAGAGTTCTGATTCACAACCCCTTTCAGCTGTTCTTCAATCAACCTGATCCTCTGATCATCAACAATAAGGGGAACACCAGCATCCCCGCCTTGCTCAGAAAATATGTCCTCCTGTTGGTCATCATATCGACGACCATGAACAGTACATACACTATTTCCTCCCCCTACAACAGAAGGAATCACAACATGCTCTCCTCTGCCCGGAGGGATCACAACAGAAGGGACATGAACACCTCCGCCCAGAGGACCAATAGGAATACCATTACCCCCAACACCTCCGCCCAGGGGAATGACATCATTATGAAGGCCGCCATGAAGAACGCCATCCTCGTCAACTCTTGCCACCAAGGGTTGGACAAGGGTCCTCAGTTGTTCGTGCCCTTGTGCAACGCCTTGCATTAATTCCATGAACTGGGCCATGCGAGTCTGCATGGTAGCCATCTCAGCCTACATCTGTTCCATAGCTCTCTTTTGATTGAGTCTGGTAGAATACTGATGAATCTGCTGGTCAGCAATCCTGCCTGAAGAAGAACACGATAAGAAAACCAGAGATAAACCTGCTATGCAAAATGAAAAATGATTATGGTTATGCAAATGCAAATGCAAACATCATATTTAAACATTCCCAGGACGTATCTGCTTTGATTCCAGTCTTTGAAACCGGGCAAGGGATTAGACACATCATCGGAAAATAAATCCGAACCCAGAAATACTGTGGAATCAACACAAAGGAAGCACATCCTTTCAAAAAATGAGAGCTGTTGAGACACATATGATTAAACCAAGCATTTTAATATCATGTCATAAGGAGTCATACAGACGGGTCTGATACAATCAAAGGCGGTTCCATCAACAATCCTGATGGTAATCATAGCAAAATATAACAACAAGATCACTACAAATTAATTCCAAACAAGCTGGCTTCAACTTCCTCAAGAAGATCCACAGTGTCTGGATGTGTAGGTCGCTCTATCAGCCCTTTGATCAGTCTGTTTCTCTTTTCAACATCTTGATTCAGCCTAGCAATCTGTTCTTCAACATTGTTGCCTTCGCGCCTTGACTTCTTGACTTCGGCTTGCACCTTGAGCTCTTCAATTTCCTTCCGAGCTTCTTTCCACAGGGATCAAAATATTTGGATGTGAAAAACGTCCTTTATTAATGATAAAGAAAACACACAAAATATTCAAGCCCTACAAACAAAAATCACTACGCCTTGGGCAGAATGTAGGATTGTCATAACGAGAAAACAAAGGCAATTACACTGGGCCGGTCACTTGAATGGCTTTCTATGATGACCAGTTGAAAAGACTTTGACCTGGAATGCAGGGGCGGATCTAATTATCCATATCACAATCGTTATCCCCTTCCTCATCAACAGCATTGACTCTGTCAAAAACA
Source organism: Lathyrus tuberosus (assembly GCA_022829125.1). Classification (NCBI taxonomy): domain Eukaryota; kingdom Viridiplantae; phylum Streptophyta; class Magnoliopsida; order Fabales; family Fabaceae; genus Lathyrus; species Lathyrus tuberosus. Next base: position 7,532,424 of record JALAZF010000093.1, read on the forward strand.
CACCAGCACTGGTGAAAAGAACCGGACCATAAAACTTGGGAGGATCCTCAGGACGCCTGGGTGGCTTATATCCCAGCCCATAAGTATTTTTCTTTTTCTGGACCTCGATAACTTGACCCTATTTCTGTGAATTGCCGGCATCAACCACAACCCGTGCGTTCTTGAAGGAAGACATAGCAATCTCTGGTTGACTCACCACTGTCGTCTGCTTTACCACTTCAGCTGGGCTGACCTCCTTGAGAGATTCCTCAGGGATCTTCACTACTTCAAAACCCTGACATAAAGTTTCATGTATTTCGCCATCTACCTCCACATACTTGAAAGTAGATAGATGACTTATCATGATATCTTCTTCTCCGCAAACCGTCACTACATGTCCGTCTACCATGTACTTCAGCTTCTGATGCAGTGTGGACGTCACAGCCCCAACATTATGAATCCATGGATGGCCCACTAGACAACTGTAAGCAGGCTGAATGTCCATGATATAGAAGGTAGCATCAAAAACCTCTGGACCAACCTTAATTGGCAGCACAATTTCCCCGAAGACAGATCTCTTGGAACCATCGAATGCACGCACCACCAAATCACTTGGCGTGCAGATTAACCCACGAGTGTCCAACTTTATCAGTGCTTTCTTCGGTAAAACATTCAAACATGACCCGGTGTCAACAAGCACATGCGACATTAACGACCCTCGGCACTCAACTGAAATGTGTAAAGCATTATTATGATTTCTCCCAGCTGGAGTCAAATCAACATCAGTAAATCCCAAGCCATTTCCTGCATTAACATGAGCCACTACCCCCTCCAGCTGATTAACTGAGATCTCCTGGGGTACATACGCAGCATTCAATACCTTCAACAGCGCGTAATAACAGCGATAAAATGGATATCTTAGACGGTGTTTGGTGCAGCTGGTCAACGATTTTAACGACCCTCTTCCGAATCAGCCTCATAAACTCTTCTACATTCTCTGAGAATGAGTTGTCAACTGATTTTTATGTGGAATCATTCACTACCGGCATCTGCACAGAATTATCCATAACCTGTTTTCCTTTGTCTTGCCTAGCACCACCAGCTTGATTATCAGATGGGATAAAGACTCTACCACTCTGCGTGATAGCTCCTGCTTCATCACTACTTTCAGAACTGGAGTTCATCACCAACGTACCCATCAACTCTTGCTTCTTCCCGTTAACAAACACTTCAGCACCATAATTCCAAGGAATAACTTTGATACTCTCATACGGAACGGGCCCAGGAGTGGTGATAATGACCGGCGCTGGTCTTGCCGGCGCTGAAATAGTTACCGTCTTGAAAGGGATAGTAACAGTGGCAATATCGTTCCTTCTGCCAGTAACTTCCTTCTTCTGATCACACCTATCGAACTGTAACCGACCTTTATTAATCAGCTTCTGAATTTCGGATCTCAATAGATCACAACCATTAGTCTGCAACATACACTCTGAACATCTTTTATCACAACCAATGAATACTCCACCCTTCAGTAGTCTCTCTTTCACTACCAACAAAGGAGTCTGCAGTTCATTCACGTCCAGAACCAAATTCAAAGATTCACCATCTTCTATAACAACGTTAACCCTTGGCCCATCATGGTTCAGCATTAGGTTTTGAATGACATTTGGCACGTCGTTGGAAAAGTTGATGGCCTTCGAATCCACCAAATCTTGGACTTTATGCTTAAAAGCTTTACAGTCCTCAATGTAGTGCCCGGGTGCCCCAGAATAAAATTCACAGTGGGCATTGGGATTGTAACCCGGATGTGGATTGCCAGTAATAGGAGCCAAAGTCCTCTTCTGAATTAACTGCAATTGCATCAAATGTTGAAACAGCTGGGAATAAGGCAACGGTGGAGTATCAAAGTGCCTATTCTGCTTAGGCCTTGGCTGATACTGGCGAGGAGCCTGATTTTGCTGTTGAGGTGGGAGTGTTGCAGGCATAGTTACTAAAGCCACTTGCTGATTATAATTCTGACGCTGCTTTTTCTTACCGCGGTATGAAGATACATAATTCGCTTCCTCTTTTTTCTTGTAATTCACATAAGGTTTCTTCCCTGCACTAGAAGAAGACCCATCACTGCCTGACACCTTTCCAGTTTTAATTCCACTTTCCAACATTTCCCCAACCAAGATCAGATCAGCAAACTTTCCTGACATGCAAAGCAGCAGCTTCTCGTAATAATGACCTGGCAAGGTAGCCATGAACATATTCATCATCTCTTTTTCCAACATGGGAGGCTGTACCCTCGCTGCCAGTTCTCGCCACCTCTGGGCGTATTCCTTGAAGTTTTCACTGTTCTTCTGAGACATACTCTGCAGCTGAGTCCTATTGGGAGCCATATCAGTGTTATATTGGTAGTGCTTGATAAAAGCCTTTACCAGCTCTCTCCAATTGTGGACGTGACATCTCTCCAATTGCATATACCACTCCAAAGATGCCCCATACAGGCTATCTTGGAAGAAATGCATCAGTAATTTCTCATCACTAAAGTACGCAGCCATTTTCCTTGCGTATGCCCGGACGTGAGTGTTTGGGCAAGTGGTACCATTGTATTTCTCAAAGGTGGGAACCTGGAAATTTGTGCGGAATCTTGACACCGGGGACCAGCCCTAAATCATCCAAATCCATACCCACAGAGTTCTGATTCACAACCCCTTTCAGCTGTTCTTCAATCAACCTGATCCTCTGATCATCAACAATAAGGGGAACACCAGCATCCCCGCCTTGCTCAGAAAATATGTCCTCCTGTTGGTCATCATATCGACGACCATGAACAGTACATACACTATTTCCTCCCCCTACAACAGAAGGAATCACAACCTACTCTCCTCCGCCCGGAGGGATCACAACAGAAGGGACATGAACACCTCCGCCAGGAGGACCAATAGGAATACCATTACCCCCAACACCTCCACCCAGGGGAATGACATCATTATGAAGGCCGCCATGAAGAACGCCATCCTCGTCAACTCTTGCCACCAAGGGTTGGACAAGGGTCCTCAGTTGTTCTTGTCCTTGTGCAACGCCTTGCATTAATTCCATGAACTGGGCCATGCGAGTCTGCATGGTAGCCATCTCAGCCTACATCTGTTCCATAGCTCTCTTTTGATTGAGTCTGGTAGAATACTGATGAATCTGCTGGTCAGCAATCCTACCTGAAGAAGAACACGATAAGAAAACCAGAGATAAACCTGCTATGCAAAATGCAAAATGATTATGGTTATGAAAATGCAAATGCAAACATCATATTTAAACATTCCCATGACGTATCTGCTTTGATTCCAGTCTTTGAAACCGGGCAAGGGATTAGACACATCATCGGAAAATAAATCCGAACCCAGAAATTCTGTGGAATCAACACAAAGGAAGCACATCCTTTCAAAAACTGAGAGCTGTTGAGACACATATGATTAAACCAAGCATTTTAATATCATGTCATAAGGAGTCATACAGACGGGTCTGATACAATCAAAGGCGGTTCCATCAACAATCCTGATGGTAATCATAGCAAAATATAACAACAAGATCACTACAAATTAATTCCAAACAAGATGGCTTCAACTTCCTCAAGAAGATCCACAGTGTCTGGATGTGTAGGTTGCTCTATCAGCCCTTTGATCAGTCTGTTTCTCTTTTCAACATCTTGATTCAGACTAGCAATCTGTTCTTCAACATTGTTGCCTTCGCGCCTTGACTTCTTGACTTCGGCTTGCACCTTGAGCTCTTCAATTTCCTTCCGAGCTTCTTTCCACAGGGATCAAAATATTTGGATGTGAAAAACGTCCTTTATTAATGATAAAGAAAACACACAAAATATTCAAGCCCTACAAACAAAAATTACTACGCCTTGGGCAGAATGTAGGATTGTCATAACGGGAAAACAAAGGCAATTACACTGGGCCGGTCACTTGAATGGCTATCTCTGATGACCAGTTGAAAAGACTTTGACCTGGAATGCAGGGGCGGATCTAATTATCCATATCACAATCGCTATCCCCTTCCTCATCAACAGCATTGACTCTGTCAAAGAACACACCAGCACTGGTGAAATGAACTGGACCATAAAACTTGGGAGGATCCTCAGGACGCCTGGGTGGCTTATATCCCAGCCCATAAGTATTTTTCTTTTTCTGGACCTCGATAACTTGACCCTATTTCTGTGAACTGCCGGCATCAACCACAGCCCGCGCGTTCTTGAAGGAAGACATAGCAATCTCTGGTTGACTCACCATTGTCGTCTGCTTTACCACTTCAGCTGGGCTGACCTCCTTGAGAGATTCCTCAGGGATCTTCACTGCTTCAAAACCCTGACATAAAGTTTCATGTATTTCGCCATCTACCTGCACATACTTGAAAGTAGATAGATGACTTATCATGATATCTTCTTCTCCGCAAACCGTCACTCCATGTCCGTCTACCATGTACTTCAGCTTCTGATGCAGTGTGGACATCACAGCCCCAGCATTAGGAATCCATGGACGGCCCACTAGACAACTGTAAGCAGGCTGAATGTCCATGATATAGAAGGTAGCATCAAAAACCTCTGGACCAACCTTAATTGGCAGCACAATTTCCCCGAAGACAGATCTCTTGGAACCATCGAATGCACGCACCACCAAATCACTTGGAGTGCAGATTAACCCACGAGTGTCCAACTTCATCAGTGCTTTCTTCGGTAAAACATTCAAACATGACCCGGTGTCAACAAGCACATGCGACATTAACTACCCTCGACACTCAGCTGAAATGTGCAAAGCATTATTATGATTTCTCCCAGCTGGAGTCAAATCAACATCAGTAAATCCCAAGCCATTTCCTGCATTAACATGAGCCACTACCCCCTCCAGCTGATTAACTGAGATCTTCTGGGGTACATACGCAACATTCAATACCTTCAACAGCGCGTAATAACAGCGATAAAATGGATATCTTAGACGGTGTTTGGTGCAGCTGGTCAATGATTTTAACGACCCTCTTCCGAATCAGCCTCATAAACTCTTCTACATTCTCTGAGAATGAGTTGTCAACTGGTTTTTCTGTGGAATCATTCACTACCGGCATCTGCACAGAATTATCCATAACCTGTTTTCCTTTGTCTTGCCTAGCACCACCAGCTTGATTATCAGATGGGATAAAGACTCTCCCACTCCGCGTGATAGCTCCTGCTTCATCACTACTTTCAGAACTGGAGTTCATCACCAACGTACCCATCAACTCTTGCTTCTTCCCGTTAACAAACACTTCAGCACCATAATTCCAAGGAATAGCTTTGATGCTCTCATCTGGAACGGGCCCAGGAGTGGTGATAATGCTCGGCGCTGGTCTTGCCGGCGCTGAAATAGTTACCGTCTTGAAAGGGATAGTAACAGTGGCAATATCATTCCTTCTGCCAGTAACTTCCTTCTCCTGATCGCACCTATCGAACTGTAACCGACCTTCATTAATCAGCTTCTGAATTTCAGATCTCAACAGATCACAACCATTAGTCTGCAACATACACTCTGAACAGCTTTTATCACAACCAATGAATACTCCACCCTTTAGTAGTCTCTCTTTCACTATCAACAAAGGAGTCTGCAGTTCATTCACGTCCAGAACCAAATTCAAAGATTCACCATCTTCTATAACAACGTTAACCCTTGGCCCATCATGGTTCGGCATTGGGTTTTGAATGACATTTGGCACGTCGTTGGAAAAGTTGATGGCCTTCGAATCCACCAAATCTTGGACTTTATGCTTAAAAGCTTTACAGTCCTCAATGTAGTGCCCGGGTTCCCCAGAATAAAATTCACAGTGGGCATTGGGATTGTAACCCGGAGGTGGATTGCCAGTAATAGGAGCCAAAGTCCTCTTCTGAATTAACTACAATTGCATCAAATGTTGAAATAGCTGGGAATAAGGCAACGGTGGAGTATCAAAGTGCCTATTCAGCTTAGGCCTTGGCTGATACTGGCGAGGAGCCTGATTTTGCTGTTGAGGTGGGAGTGTTGTAGGAATAGTTACTGAAGCCACTTGCTGATTATAATTCTGACGCTGCTTTTTCTTACCGCGGTATGAAGATACATAATTCGCTTCCTCTTTTTTCTTGTAATTCACATAAGGTTTCTTCCCTGCACTAGAAGAAGACCCATCACTGCCTGACACCTTTCCAGTTTTAATTCCACTTTCCAACATTTCCCCAACCAAGATCAGATCAACAAACTTTCCTGACATGCAAAGCAGCAGCTTCTCGTAATAATGACCTGACAAGGTAGCCATGAACATATTCATCATCTCTTTTTCCAACATGGGAGGCTGTACCCTCGCTGCCAGTTCTCGCCACCTCTGGGCGTATTCCTTGAAGCTTTCACTGTTCTTCTGAGACATACTCTGCAGCTGAGTCCTATTGGGAGCCATATCAGTGTTATATTGGTAGTGCTTGATAAAAGCCTCTACCAGCTCTCTCCAATTGTGGACGTGACATCTCTCCAATTGCATATACCACTCCGAAGATGCCCCAAACAGGCTATCTTGGAAGAAATGCATCAGTAATTTCTCGTCACTAAAGTACGCAGCCATTTTCCTTGCGTATGCCGGGACGTGAGTCTTTGGGCAAGTGGTACCATTGTATTTCTCAAAGGTGGGAACCTGGAACTTGTGCGGAATCTTGACACCGGGGACCAGCCCTAAATCATCCAAATCCATACCCACAGAGTTCTGATTCACAACCCCTTTCTGCTGTTCTTCAATCAACCTGATCCTCTGATCATCAACAATAAGGGGAACACCAGCATCCCCGCCTTGCTCAGAAAATATGTCCTCCTGTTGGTCATCATATCGACGACCATGAATAGTACATACACTATTTCCTCCCCCTACAATAGAAGGAATCACAACCTGCTCTCCTCCGCCCGGAGGGATCACAATAGAAGGGACATGAACACCTTCGCCCAGAGGACCAATAGGAATACCATTACCCCCAACACCTCCGCCCGGAGGAATGACATCATTATGAAGGCCGCCATGAAGAACGCTATCCTCGTCAACTTTGCCACCAAGGGTTGGACAAGGGTCCTCAGTTGTTCTTGCCCTTGTGCAACGCCTTGCATTAATTCCATGAACTGGGCCATGCGAGTCTGCATGGCAGCCATCTCAGCCTACATCTATTCCATAGCTCTCTTTTGATTGAGTCTGGTAGAATACTGATGAATTTGCTGGTCAGCAATCCTGCCTGAAGAAGAACACGATAAGAAAACTAGAGATAAACCTGGTATGCAAAATGCAAAATGATTATGGTTATGCAAATGCAAATGCAAACATCATATTTAAACATTCCCAAGACGTATCTGCTTTGATTCCAGTCTTTGAAACCGGGCAAGGGATTAGACACATCATCGGAAAATAAATCCGAACCCAGAAATACCGTGGAATCAACACAAAGGAAGCACATCCTTTCAAAAACTGAGAGCTGTTGAGACACATATGATTAAACCAAGCATTTTAATATCATGTCATAAGGAGTCATACAGACGGGTCTGATACAATCAAAGGCGATTCCATCAACAATGCTGATGGTAATCATAGCAAAATATAACAACAAGATCACTATAAATTAATTCCAAACAAGTTGGCTTCAACTTCCTCAAGAAGATCCACAGTGTCTGGATGTGTAGGTCGCTCTATCAGCCCTTTGATCAGTCTGTTTCTCTTTTCAACATCTTGATTCAGCCTAGCAATCTGTTCTTCAACATTGTTGCCTTCGCGCCTTGACTTCTTGACTTCGGCTTGCACCTTGAGCTCTTCAATTTCCTTCTGAGCTTCTTTCAACCTGCCAGAGAAATGATTTTTTCTAGCCTTCATCCTTTGAAGTTCTTCTTTCAATTCCCCATTTTCAATCTTGAGCTTTTCCCACATCTCCTGATACGTGGCAAGCTTGGCTTCAGTCTCGGTCAAGAGCTTCTTGTTTTTCCTGTAGGCCTTGCCAAAGGATTCAGCAGCCATACTGACTTTTCTGAAGTGCTGAGCTCTGTCAGTGAGATCCTTCTCCTTCTCTTCCAGGCGCTCTGTCACGTCTTGAACTTTCCATTTCAACTCCCGGTTGTCATGTAAAGCACTCTGCAGCTGACTACTCATACCAGCATTCTCCATCCTCAGATCCTGCACCAATTCTCGCTGCTTATCAAATATTTCAATGGGTACAGTGAGCCTCTCCTCCACAGTCTCGGGATACAAGGGAGGCGCCCAATCAAAAGGTAAGTAGAACTCTTCCACTCTCTTCTTTACCCAATATGTATACGGAGGGAAAGCTTGATTATTGGGCTTGCCCAAGATGGCTTTTCCTTTCTTTTGTCTACTGGATTTTGGGTTGTAAAGATCCGGATATCGTCCGTATCAACAAAATCATATTCATTAGGAAAAAGGACAATGCCATATACACAGAGAACCAGTATTGCATAGAAACCTGTCCACCTCTTCTCCTTAACCGCTTCTTGAGCCTTCTTTACCAAGTACGCCAAGTGATAGCCATGGGGCTTTCTCTTATTGGAAATGTCAGCTTCCAAAGTTGATTTGCTCAAATAAAAAGCCTCAGCCACAACTTTGAAGTCAAGGTTTGCCTTGGAACCACCGAATGGAACACCTTCTTTAATGGAAATGCCCAGGATGTTTGAGTATTCCTCCAAAGTAGGGACCAATACATAGTCTGGCAACATGTAGCATCTAAGGGTAGGATCATAGAACTGCATCAAGGTGTGCAAGCCATTGTATTCATAATCACTGATGTTACGAGCGAAAGATAAGATCCAACCACATTTCTCTTTGAACATTCCCAACACTTCCGGACCAACCATATTCTGTAAACTGCCAATCTGTCCAAGAGTGAGCTTCGGGAACTTGTAAACGATGATATTCTTCTTACTCTTCTAAGTGTCCATCCCGATGACTGCCCGTTGACTAGAATCAAATGATCAGATACTACCTGGAAATGCAAAAATACGAATGTCAGAGAAATGAAATGCAATGCAAAGTAAAGCATGGGATCAAGGTATCCACACAAGCTGGCTGCACTGAACAAACTGAACAATCTCAAGGCTTTGCACCAAATACCCAGAACACCAGATTAATCACACTGATAAGAAATCATGATAAGAAATCCAAAGTATCGGGTATGCTGAAGGTCAGGGTTACCTGCAAACCTGCAAACACCCAACCCCTCTCACATGTGGGTACTAGAAAGGCGAGGATCCTCAATATCACGGACTCTCAGGTCGAGAAATGATGATACGTTCACCATTTCTGGTTTGGCATCATCATTAATCGAGGAGGCCTCAACTGATTCCCCTAAAAAAGGATATCCTATAGCAAGTTCCCAGCATTGGGTCCCCGGATCAAGAATGCGTAATGGGTTTGTCATTTCTGGTCTGCCATTATCACATCTCGGGAGGAGTGCCGCAACTGAGTCCTCGGGAATGGTCACCAGAGTCTACAGTTCCTCAAGAGAATAACTACTGGCCTGCATCAACATACAGTAGCAAATATCTCCTGATAGAACCTCGTCTGGCTGTAGGTCTAGTGAACACCCGCACGTGGCCAACACCACGGGAGCGTCACGCCTGCCCACGCTAATGCCTATGTGTATGCTCAAGCCTGGGTAGTGGGCTTATCTCTCAGAAATCCCAACCCGCCAAACAGAAAATCCAGTACAGCACAACACAATCCAGCATAATAATGAAATGCAATGCCATAAATGCGGTAAATACAGTAAAACAGTAATACAGTAATATACAAAAAAATAATGCACCACAATAAACACCCAATGAAAATAAACAACCAAACGCTAGGATTGACTCGCAAAGGAGAAGGACCAGCAAGAGGTCAACCTGTCCCCAACAGAGTCGCCAGCTGTCGCTCCCGGGATTTTCATCCAAGTACAAATGCGAAAGTGGCACAGAAACAGAGTCGCCAGCAATGTGTATTTATCCCAAGAGAGGGAAAGGAAACACTGCGTAAACTTGAGGGGAGGAAAAAGCATGGTCTCGCGACCAAGAGAAATGGGTAAGGGAGTCGGTTACGCGAGGGGAAGGTGTTAGCACCCCCATGCATCCATCGTACTCGATGGGATCCACGCTTGTTGTCTATATCTAAGGGTGTCGTCGCCTGGAGCTCCGCTGCTACTGGAAAGAAGAAGGAACGGGAACGGAAAAGAACGAAGAAACGAGGGAGAAAATAAAAAGAAGTGACTCGATAGGTCATCGCCTGTCCTATGCCTACGTATTCCCTCGTGCAATGGGAAAGTCAGAGTCAACGTAGTTCGGACACAAACTAAGGGGGGAGGTTGCTCGCCAAGACATCGCCGTCTTGTGCCTACGTATCCTCCATCTAACCAGAAGGAGGAAGTCAGAGCAGTCATAGTTTGACCTAACAAGGTCTTAGTGTTTTTTATGAGCGACGTTAAGTTCGCGTTCGACAATTAGGGTCGATGCCTGTTTGCGACGAGACGGAAAATAACATGCTCTTTTCTGAAAATAGTTTGAAACTTAACGATCCCGAAGGGTAAACAGGTTTGAGTTTGTTGTGTTTTTTTTAGACAAGAAGTGGATTGAAGTTAGTTTGCAACTTGCATTGCACCCAAGTCTACAACATAGGAACGAATACGTCGCGTATCGTCCCCAACAGGACGTACACTAAGTACCCTAGAAGAATGAAGGGATATCCCCCATACCTCACTTCCCATATATAAGGCTCATGCGCAATACCTGTTAACCTTTATTAAGTGTTTTAGAAAGGTTATGAGATGAAAAGAGAAGACACAAAGGAAAAAAACTCTAAGGGGAAACTAAATTGTTCCTATTGTTATCATGCAAAGGTGGCCCTAAGGTCAAGGTTTAAGAACAACCTAAGTCTAAAGAAGAGAGAGGGATAGCACTACCTAATGCTTATCCTACCTCACCTTAATAAAAAATTAAGGATGAGCTAGGATCCCAAAGGGTGTGAGAAAGTTGTACACAAAGCATTATATCATGCTATTCACAAACACACAAGAGAAGGTAAAAGAGATGAGATGAAAGGAGGAATGAACAAGGATAAACATCCACATGTTCCAATGACTTACCGCTGCCCCTACACAAAAGGTTAGTACAAAATCATCACAAGTAATGAATACAAGTATCAAAAGTAAATCAAACAAATGCTAGTTGCTTTAAGAAGACAACTTGAAAAGCAAACAAAGTTTGAATTAAAAGGAAAGGGCCCTAAGGGTTAAGGAACATCCAAGGTCAGTAGGTACATGTCAATGTATCCTACTAAGGTTAAGGCATCAAACAAAGTCAAACTAGGTTGAAACATGCATCAAAAGATCATACAATTACAAGTTATGCATAAACAATGCAAGACGGATGCAAATGGTTCATGAACATGAATAAATGCATATGTAAACATCAAAGTCAGAAGTGAATGACATTTAAGAATGTGGGGGGAATGTCATTAATATAGCATGCAAATCATAAATGCAAGCATGGAGTAAGATTGAATAAGAAGAAGTGAGAACAAACAACACTTAAGTTCATACATTTATGCATACTTGTAATGCAAGTAAATAATGGAAGTGCAAGATGAACATACATGGAAATGGATGCAAGTAAGTAGTACATGATATTTGAAATGACATTTAAGATGCAAGAATGGACATGCAAAGTTTATACAAGTCTCATGTTAAAGCACATTGAAGATTAGAAACAAACTTGGTTCAAACAAGTTCAAACAAGCATGCAAAGGTTTATGGACTTATGAAACATGCAAGATGATGTTAGAAGTCATGGCATATGATTGAAAATGATCACAAACAGAAGTGAAATCATGTTTAAATGAATGTTTAAGTTCATGCAATTGTTGATGCAAACAATTGATCAAAGAAGAACAAGTAATGATGCACAAGTTCACAAAACATTTTAGGTTCAAACAAATACACATAAGTCAATTCAAGATGGACGAGCAATGACCTATAACATGAGAAAAGTGACCTATAACATTCATACAACATATATCAAGAGGTCTCAACAATTGTCAAAAGGACTTGCACACAATGCACATCAAAACCCTAGCATAAGATCCCTAACATTCACACAAACAAGCATGCCTTTATGAATTCCAAAAGAACATGTTAAGAAGATAAGAAAAATTGGAAAATGAAAGCATTTGAAGCGCAATCAGTGTGAAAACATGTCCCAAAAAGATAGCTTAAAAATCATTAAGAATCATGCACAAACATGCTTCACAAGTTCACATAAATGACACAAGGATTAGCCCCAAACATGGCATTCAAACATCAACCAAAAATGCCTTTAAAAATCCACAAAAATTCCATGAGATGCCTCAATATGTCATACAATCATGTATCAATTGATATACAAAAATTCACTTTACAACCATGTCAAACAAATCAAAGATGAAGCATGTATCATGAGTAAATGTACATACAAAAGGAATTAGAAGAAAATTCATGAAAATATAGCAAAATATGCTAAAATCAGGAAATAAAATATGCAAAAATTATTTAAATTCCTTATAATGCTCCATCAATTTTTTGGGAATTTTATCATGCATAAAAGTATATTTAAAAATCAAATACCAAACAATATGAAAAGAAAATAAAGAAATAAAAGAAATGAGTCAGGGGGCTGCCACGAAAGCAAAAATCAAGTTATAATGCGCATTGGGCTTAAGGGGATGGGGGTGCGTATAACAAAGCAAGCCCAATCCATAAACACATGCTCAGATAGGGTCTATGATATGGATGTTAGTCAAACATTGACTCATCCTGAGCCATCAGATCAAGTCCACACATGATGATCACAAGAGTATGTAAATCATACGATTCATAATGTAAGCACATGACATGTAACGATACAACACATACACATGATCACACATTTCCAAACAAATCAGAAAATACAAGCACGTACAGGGGAGGTGGTTGCATTAATGCGCTGGCATCATACCATGCGTTGGATTGAAAATCATCAACGACTATGTTTTAATCTGAGAAATAGCTAGGGTTCAGGTGAGTTGATGAACTCAGGTGGCCGGAGAAGACTCCGGTCGTCTTCTCCGGCGAGCCTCCACCGTGCTCAGGCTTCAAACGTCACAGAAATACATAAATCATATATCAAAATGATCATCTCAACTTGTAGATCATGGATCCAGGCTCAGAAATCACATATCATGCACACACAGAGAGAATCGAAGGGAAACAATTTTGCCCTAAGATTTTCAACTAAGCACCTAAGGTGCCTATCAACTAGCCGGATGTTCACATTGCTCCTATTGAGCTCAAAACAAGCAAACACAAGTTCAAAACAACTTAAAACACAGAGAAAGAAAGTAGAACAAAACCTGAACTATAGTGGAATCTTGAATCAAAGAAAACCAGAGGTGAGGCTCATTTTGCTTGCTTGATCCCAAAACTAGCCAAATAAAGGCTATGCCAAACTTAAAATCTTGAGAATCTGTTGATGAAGATAAAATCAAAGTGTAACTCCTCTTCCTTTGCTTACTCCATTGATGATTATTCAAAGGTGAAGATGAAGAATAGTAGAGATACTTGCAGAGAGAGAGAAGAATGAAGCCGCGAGAGAGAGAGAGAGTGTGTGAAAGTTTGGTGAAAAGTGTAGAATGAACAAGTTGGTTGAAAATCAGTTAGAGAATGGTTTATATATGGTGAGTTAAATGTTAACCACCTTGGTTAATGGTTATAAGTGTGGTTAACTGAGTTGATAGTGAGTGAGTTGAAACATGAGTTGAAAAGAGAGTGAGTGTAGCTCGGATTTGCTTGTTTTGCTTATGTGTGGAAATGATCATGAATCTTATGGTGTTGATTGTGATGGAGGGTGGTGATGAAGCACTGAACTTGTAGCAACTTGTTATGGAAGTTTCTCTTTTTGTTTGGACAATTCAAGTAAAGGATGCATAAGCATGTATTTGTGTAATATGCTTGCATGGCTTAATGAAGTAAAAATGAAGTGATGAAAGGGACATGACATGAATGATGCGCATGCTGCAACCATGACAAGATTTTGACTGAATTTCTTTACTTGGTGTTGAAGAAAATCAGATGGCATGAGGTGAACTTTGGAATATTGTATCTTAATGGTTAATGGATGAAATGCCAAGGCCTTTAGCCCTTTGGAAAGAGGAGATGAAGGAGAACAAGATTGGGGTGGAAAGCAATCCCAATAGGAGCCTTTAACATGCTTAAAATTGATCATGAAAATGCTTGGTCCCAACTGCCTTGGCATGCCAACCTGACTTGGTCGTGCATGGCTCCTATGCATGTGAAATGGATCAGCTTGAGGCCCCTATTTTGCCTCACCATATCTCCCAAATGTTTGATCACATGAAAAATTCCCCAACATCAAAGTTGTAGAGGGGATTGAGAGGAACAAAATTGAAGTTGAACATTTTTTCATTTGAAGCTTCTATCTTGGAGAAATTTTCCATGGAACATTGACATGTCATGCATACCAAGTGTTTGTGAAAATAACTGCGTGCTGACTGGTCATGATTTGCCATTTTGCCTTGATTTGTCTCAACTTTAATTCATCATATCTCCCTTGATTTTAATCCAATGAGGATGTTCTTGATATGGTTTTGAAGCTTGGAATGTGAACTTTTGATAGGCCTCCCTAAATTTTAAATTTGGTGCTTGGAACATGGAGAAAGAATGCCCTAAAGTTGGGTGCTCACCTTGCCAAAACTTGCCATAAATGGAAACCCTAATTTCTATTTTTGGCAACTTTTCACATTTCTTGATTTTTGATGAATCCCTTGATATTTCTCTTATCAAATCTTCATCAATGGTCATATTTGAGATGAGGAACATGAATTTAACCTCAAAAAGTCAGGAGTTGACTTTTTCCTCTGCACAGTTAACTTTTCCCCAATTCTCCTGATTTTTAGTCAATTGATCAATTGAAACCCTTCCTAACCAAATTGATGGACAATTATCCAATCTTAGACACTTAAGGACATGAGGAATACCATGAAATCAAGTCTTGCTCAAAAAATAAGAAATAAATTGATTTTATGGTAAACCCTAGTTTTGGTGCCCTTAGTCGAGGAGGAATTATCACATCCTCCAAATCCAAATTCCTCCGAGTATGATGTGTATCCTCTCAAACAATAATGAGACATGCCATTTGGAGATGATAAAAGCTCAAAGATCTTGCCCATTGGGGTGTTATACTCAAGAATCCCAAAACCCTAATTTTGCACTGGTTAGGAGAATGTGATTTCCTTGAAATCTTTTGACAAGCTTGATCATATGATAGAGTGATGAATCTCTTAAGATCTCTTGAGGCTCAAGGCTCCTTGGATTGGATCTAGATACCTTGATCCCATGCTAAGGCCAATGATATGCAAAGATGATAATGCAAAGAATGCAATGAAACATAAGCCAGTTAGTGCTAAAACAAGAGGGCAAATTTTGAGGTGTTACACTCTCTATGTATTTTTCATTTGTTGGGGGGTTTTGTATGTAAGTTTATCTTGATTGTATGTATATTTATGGATCTTTGTATAAAATCTCTTTTAAAACTCTTTAGAGATGTCATCTTTGATTTTTTACTTAATGGGTTTGGATTGCTATATACATATACGGTTCAAACTCGATCTAAGATGAACATATGTTAGATTCTAAACTCTAGACATAGATTTAGGTCTAATATTCACGTAGGTGTCGATTCTTAATGCTCTGTGTTGTCGAGTTGCGTGAGACATCACCGATGAGGCAATGCGGTTATTCTCTCAACTTTGCGTTAGACATAACCTCTGTTGTGAGCGATACGTGATGATATTGACGAGTGATTTAGGTGGCATGCATTTGATCCATAGATTTTTTAGTACATGATGGGTAGAACGAAATACAACTCCTGACGAGTTTTCTCATGTATTATGAATGTATTTATTTTCTTATCTTATGTTTTTCTTTTGCATCTTACTCTTTAAAACCATTCAAACTAAAGCTTAGAGATGTAGAGACCGTCGAAAGACATTCTTTCCCTCGCACAGATCCCTGTGGAGACGACATAAATCCCAAAGGGAATCTTCCAAAAATAATATTTTTTCTTTCTTCTTTACCGCTTTAACATAATGGCATCGTTGTCGAGGATTGGTTTTGAATTGCATTGCGATAGTTTCTATGTTTTTAAGCTTTGTATATACTTGTTTATAGTTGTTTTCCATAAGTGATTGTATATAGGTGTTGTCCATCATGTTTGTGTATGTGTTTGTGCATATTTATGTTTTTGGTTTACGTTTGCTCAAGTGTTGCAGGTTTTATTTGGTATCTACCGGTGAACGAAGCAACATGGAGGAGATTGTACGTTAATAAGGCATCGAGCTAACGACCTGAAACAAGCACTTGTTGGGAGGCAACCCAACGGTTTTTGAGTTTGTATAGCTTTATGTTTATTTAGTTTGATTCAATTTTGTTAGGTTGTTAGAAAAATTTTGTGTTTTTTTTCTCAAGCTTTATTTTTTATTAGCTTAAGGATGCATTTTGTGATTGTTCAAGTTTGATTGTTTCAACAAGAAAATTTTATGGTGAAAGAGTGTTGTAATAAACCACAAGTAGAAAAACTAGAATTTTTGAGTTACTGTCATGTTCGCCCTGAGTTCACTGTGCAAACCTGCGGCGAATGAGTTTGCTAGGCGAATAATTGTTCGCACTGCGAACATGACAGATTCTGGAATGGTGAAAAGTTTAAAGGAGTTAAATGGATAAGGTTTGTGTTTATCGCTTTATAGAACATAACATGATTAGGAGACTTTTCATTTATACAATTTTCATGTCATTCATTCTTTTGACATACTTGTTCAGTTTTGAATCACTTTAGAACAAAACCCTTTTTGTAAGGAGCTTTCCATTGTTTACTATATGCAGGAGACCAACATTCTTGTTTAACTAAGTTTTATTATGTTTAATCTTGTATTTGTGTTGATTTGTATGATAGCACTAAAATGATCAAGGCATTTTGTTATACCCCAAATTTTACCCATTGATGTCATGACATCTTGCACTTGCATTAGGGTTCAATCATCTATGCATTGTCAACTAACCATCATATTTTGCTAGTTTGTTCTTCTTTTTGAAAGCTAGGGCTTGTACAAGAAATAGAACAAGATCAATAAGCCAAACTCTCATATGTTCCAAGGTCTCTTAGGGCACTTCTTGGCTCAATATATCCACCCTAAGTGTTCACTGGGTGGTTGAGAGGTGTTTGAATTCATCTGGTCAAGAAAGTCAAATGAGGCTCCAAAATTTCAACCATTTGGCTTTGAGGGCTAATCATGAAGTTTTCAAGTCATATTCCATGGCCTCATGTGATTGAATCAAAATAAATCAAAGAGAAACCACAAAATTAGGAGTTGTGGAATTAGGGTTTTAACCTGAAGAATTACAAAAGAAATCTTGGAGTGATCAGTCAATGCCTTGATTAGTTCATCAACCAATTGAGTTTACATACATTCAAGAGACCTTATTCATCAAGAATCAAGTGTGTCTGGCTCCCATCACAAGTACCATAAGCCCCAAGTTCATCTGGCCCCAGGTTAGGGTTTTGTCAAGAAAAGTCAACCATGCCTTTGACTTTTGATCAAGGCATGATCCCAAGCCTTGGGACATGATTCCATATGTTCATAAACATCCTTGGATGCCATCTATGGTGTTTAAGAAGTTTGAGAAAGCAAGATCATCAAGGATCACACAGTTGGATTCATGAAGAAATTAGGGTTTTGTCTGAAAAGTCAAACCTTTGACTTTTGGTGTTTTTGATTCAAGATGAAGTATTCAAGCCATATTCCATCAAGACATGTTTTATTTTTGAGTTAGAGCATGAGAAATCAACATTTGAGAGGTTTCTTGCAAAAAGTGTAAGGTTTGGTTCTTGAAATTTTTTAAGTGTGGAAGAATTCACTCCTTGTGCAAACTTTGGAGAGTCATAACTTTCAAACCACACATCCAATTTTTGTGACTCAAAGCTCAAATTGAAGCTCTCATCATGAACTTTAAAATGTATTATAGGGTCCTTCTTCAAAAAAGGCTTGGTTTTTAAGTTAGGAAGCTTGGAAATTCAAGGCAATTTGTGACTTAGTGAAATTTCACTACTTTTGCCCTAATTTTCAACCAACTTCACCTCCATTTTTCATCATGATCCCTTTGGATCTAGAACTTGGAGTGAACATGAACATTGTAGAGCATACTTGGGGATTTCCAAAAAGTACAAGAACTCCCCAATCCAATGTGTGAGCTGTGATTTTCGAAGACTTGAAGTTGAGGGTTTGAAACTTGATTTTCATGCCTTTTCACGTGGTGCACTTGCTAAAAAAGCACTTCCTTGATGCAAATCTTGGCATTTCAGAAAAGATTACCTGTATATCTTCATTTTCTCAGAAAATTGCACGAGTTTGGATCAATATCCATCAAGTTTAAGATTGATCCACTTGTTATTTCCATTTATGGCATAAAGAGAAGACTTCCATTTTGATAAAGCATGGCTTTATGCATAAAGGGGATCTTGAGCCTCTAAATTGTCTCTTCTACACCAGATCTCTTACTTTGTTCCATGATAAAGCTCTACACACTTCCAACTACCCTAGATAGTTTGGTACTATGCATTGGAACTCTTGAAGTCTTGCCAAAGTCCACTTGCATTTAAACCAAAAATGCAAACTAAACACAACCAAGTCAATTACATTTCTGCCAACTGACTTTCCCCATCTCTTTGCCTATAAATAAAGCACTCAAACACACTTAAAAAAACACAAGAAACCAGAGCAAGAACACTCACAAACTCATCCAAACTCAGTTCTTGCAACCAAGTCACCTCTTGTGCCAAAAATCTCCCATTTGCATAAACTCATCCAAAATCATTTCCAAACACCAAACCATTGAACCAATCACTCTAACATATCGCAAAAAATGTGTTAGAGCTTTTCAAACTTTCTCCATCATCCAAAACCTCCTAAGTCCAAAAGTCAACCTTCAAATCTAAAGAAGTTTGACTTTCTGCATTTGTATGTACCAGTCTTGATTCAATCTGTTTCCAACCACTATAATACCTCAAACACCATCCATAAATCATCCTTCAATCGTCCAAACCTTGGATTTGCAACTGTAAATCCATCTCTTGAAGTTTCAGTTTTGGTTATTTTGCATTTCTTGCAAGAAGGAATCCACTTTCTGTTCCCCTGGTTTTTCTTGGTGTCTAAGCATTCAGTCAACATCTTTGAAGCATAGTGGGAGTGTCTAAGGCTTGATCTCTATTCTGTAACATCTTTTGGAGTTTTTTGTAAAGCTGACTACAAGAGGTAAGTTCATCTCAACTACAACTCTTGGAATCATGTTGATTTTTGATGTGCATTGAACACATTTAGCTTGAATATGTTATATGTGTTGTGTTTGGCTCATTAAACATGATTTAACCTGACTGTATTGGACTGTGAACTTGAAAATGAAAACTTGAGATCATTTTGGAACCCTATCGTGTTTTAGGTTAGATTCAAATTTAGCACAAACCCAGGGTACCACTGGAATCCTCATGAAAAATCACACAATTTTGATCTTTACAACTCTCATTTTCATGGAGTGCAGAGAAAGTTAGAGTTGTTCTTGCAAAACACCAAATGCTAGGTCATGACCTTGCCTTGCCCAGCCATGTCGCGTTTTTAGGCCACCAGAAACATGTTTCATATATTATTCATTAGTTGTAATTTAGTTAACGAATGTAATGGCCACCCCAGCGGCGCTGACCTTGCCTTGCCTTTGCCTTGTACCTCTCATGACCTGGGTTCGATCCTGGCATCAACCCTTTTGGTCAGCGCGCTCTTTTATTTTTTCTGAGATTTATGTCACTCTCTCTTATATTTTAGCATGGACATTTGTTTTATAAGAGGCACAACCAGCGCAACTGGTATTTCCTTTTCACCATGAAGCCTAGGGCGTGGGTTCAAACCCCACCAGGCCTCTTCCCTTAATTTTTAAGACCTATTTTCTTTATATTTTTCTCAAAATTTCCAAATTCATAACTCCTTCAATTTTTATGATTTTTAATCCATTTTTTCTGCATCATTTTCCTTTCGTTGTGTATTTTATGTTGACACCCAAAAACCTCCAAAAATATCAATTTCTAGGTCTTTTATTCACATAAGATACATAGTTGTTTTTAGGGTTATTTAGAATAGTTTTGGTTCTTAAGGCCTTAACCTTTGATCACCATTACCTTTAAAGGATTGTTTAGGTTTGTTTTGACATACTAAGACCCCTTCCCTTTGTCTTACGACTTGTACATAGTTGTAGGTTTTGGTTGTAGGTACACTTATAAGTTTCTTATTACCTTAAAATGTATAAACTTTTGTCATCCCCATTGAAGTCTTAGATTAGGTCTTTACCTATAAATTAGGACTCCCCTCTTATGTATATAACATCAAGTAGATACAAAACCATACACTTAGGTTAGACCATATCACTTGTTCTTAGATTTCCCTTTCATGAAAGTGAACTTTAGGATAACATAAGTGATACCTCCCCATGACACAAAGATCAAGTCAAAGACATTCCCATTTGTAGGTCATCACCTATTTACTTAAGAAGTCTAGACTTGAACCATATTCCCTTAGGTATTTACCTTGTTCAATAATGGAAGATTCTTTGTGTGTTTACATAACACTTATACTTTTAAGATGCTTGCTTTGAATGTCATCACATTCACCATATTTATTCATGTGTTATATCTATATATTTTTGCTTTGTGAATATCATTATTATCCCTTACTTATTAATTTTATTAAGTTACTCCCCTTTGGTGAGGTTAGCTTGTTAGCTCTCCTCCTTAACCCTCTTTGTTCCCCTCCTTCCAAAGGAAAGTCTCTCTATTGACCTCAAAGTCATAGATAGCTCATTACCCTTTTGGCCTCATTAGATCCATTCTCTCCCCTTGGCCTCATTAGAGCCATCCTTTATCCTTATTAGGATCAAACCCTTGGCCTCATTAGTTCCCCTTCTTCCTTTACCTAGTTAGGTTTCCCCCTCTTGTAAGCACTATCTCATAGATGCTTACTCCCTCCTTGGCCTCACTAGAGCCACATACCTTATAACTTAGGATTCACCTAGAGTTCTTCAACTCTATGTGAGCATCATCATAATGATGTTCCATTTTCCTTTGGCCTTATTAGAGCCATTCACCCCTTTTAACTTAGAATTAGGATCAGAGTTTTTCAACTCTATGTGATTCTCATCATCATGAGTATTCACTTACCCTTTCAACTTAGATTTAGAGAGTTCTTCAACTCTATGTGAGTATCATGATCATGAATACTCATTCCCCTTGGAACTTTGACCATAGTCAATGGTTCCTCACCCTTGTTGAGGTGAATTACGAATGCTCTGATTCTTTAGTCAGGATACGTAGGCACGAGATGCGACGTCTTGGCGAGCATACTCAGTGTATATGCCCTTAAGTCTTTACCTTTAGCACCTTGGTCTTTACCATATGTCTTTACCCTTACCCTTAGCCTTTAACCCTTAGCAAGCAAACTTTAGCATAACACAAATACAAACAAGAGGTTCCTGTAGAGTACTACAGATATCTAGGATGCTAACACCTTCCCCAAGTATAACCAACCCCCGAACCTTAGATCTCTTAGTTGTGTCTTCACATATCGCAATTAGGGGTTTCTTCAATCTTTACCCTTTCCTTTGGATAAATCAAAGCTCGGTGGTGAGCTTCAAAGTTTTGTGATTTAAGTTAATTAATAGCTTGATATCCGGTTCTCACCGCAACAGAAATGACGACTTCACTGGGGAACTTCATTGAGGGTTAAGCCTACCTTGTTTGTGTTTGTGTTATTTATTTGTTTTTTTTGCTTGTTTATATGTATATATCTGTATGTTTGTTTGGGTTCTTCTGTTTGACGGGTTGCTACTTTTGAGCGGTGAGATAAGTCCTAACCCAGACTTGAGAGCACACATATGATAGGATTGTGGTGTAATCAATAGTCGGCTATTGGGAGTAGTCCTAACATGTTTGGCATATGATGACCATGCTCAGTGGAGGCCCCTTTGGGATTGTTGATGTCTGATGCGAGTAGTCGTATTGATGTCACTCTTTCTGACCTGGGAGTCCATGATACTGAGGACCTTTAGTTACCCTTTACCCCACTTGGCCATTTTAGGACGTAATGCAGTGATTATCCTGGTGTAGACCTGTGATGGTTGTCATGCGATACTACGCTCAGATGAGTTTATCTTAAGAATATAATTAACCGGCACGAGTAGTCGTGTAGCCGATAATATCCGAAAGATTTATCGATGACTCTGAGAAATTTTAGAACCCTGTTCTACAGTTGATAAACCCATAGTACATACCTCTTGGGATGGGTAGACCATGACTCCACGCATGTGATGTAATGCCCCAGTTTTTGTTAAATTTATTTAATCGAGTTGATTTAATTATTTTTGTTTTTATATTATTTTATTCTTGACTTTTATTTGGCAATATATTATTTTTCATCGTTGTTATGTTTTATCGCGTTTTGGGATCGTTTGCGAGATATTTGAGTGTAGGGGTATGTTGGTCTTTTTGGCTTGGTTAGATATTGTTTTACTTTTAGAATAGAAACATAGAGAGAAAAGAGAGAAAATAGGAAGGGAAGAAGGAAAAGAGAGTGAGAAGAAGAAAAAGAGGAAAAACTTGAAGTTTAAGAAATCGAATCAATCGACATTTCAAAACACGATTAATCAGGTAAGGGTGCGAAACTCGGTTATTCTATGCTTGTGTATGATTATGTATGTATGTATTTGTTTGATATTTAGTTGAAATTGAATAGAGAACTAAAACCATTACTATGTTGAGATTGTTAGAATTTGATACAATTTGTGTCGGAAATCATGTTTTAAGGTTCCTAATTGCTGAAACATGTTAGCTATATGTTGTTGTGCATTCAATTGGTAGTATGCTGATGTTTAGATGAGATTGGGAGAGAAATTGGATGAATTTCGCAGCAGAAATTCTACAGGAAAAATTCTGGGTTTCGCTGCCCATACGCGTAACAGGCAAGGCAATACGCGTATTGGTTAGGGCAATACACGTATGGCAAGGGGGAAACGAGGGCATTACGCGTATGGAACCTATTTTGCACGGCCCTCTGCTGAAATGCGTAATGGTACGCGTAAGGGGCAAGGCATTACGCGTAACGAGTGAGGCAATACGCGTACGGGGTTTTTAGTGGAATTTTTGGAGAGAAATCAGTCTCTGCTCATACGCGTAGCACTTTGGGCAATACGCGTATGGATGGGCGAGCGAGCTGGGCAATACACGTATGGCCCAGGGCAATACGTGTATGACCAGAAGGGGTGCAGAATTTTCCCGATTTCACGTCCGATGCGGTTCCTTTTGATCTGTAACTAGGATCGAGACGTTCTTGGTACCGATGGAAAGCTAATGAGATGTTCTTTCTTATAAAATGGTTTTTTTTAAATTGGTGGCCGATTTAATTGTGTCGGGAATTTGGAAATGTGTCATTTTGTCGACTTTTATCGTCGTAATTGTGTGCGATTGATGTGTTATCATGCAATATGTTTTTGGATATATAACGTATGGCTTGTGTGCTGTTATATGATGTGAATGCATGTGATGAAATGTTGTGATGGTGGTTTGAGGCCTTAGGGCAATTAAATGCATGGTGTTCTGTTTGATTGTATATGCATGATAATGGATGTCGAAATGGTTCAGATGGTTGTGTATGTGTATGCATTTGATTGTCATGAGTCATTGTATGCCAAGCATCATGATATGCATCTTGTGATGTCGTGTGCCTTGTGGGGTATGAGCGACGAAACGATTCCAGAGGGAATCTGCTATAACGGTCGTGTGCCTTATACAAAGAGGACCTAAAGCAACGTTATAGACGATCGGGTGCCTTATACAAAGAGGACCTAAAGTGATCATATCGTGTGCCTTATACAAAGAGGACCTAAAGCGATCCATAAACGTCGTGTGCCTTATACAAAGAGGACCTAAAGCGACGGGGGACATCGTTTGCCCGACGGGGAGTTACACTAAGTAACAAGTGATTATTCCAATAATTCCTGAGTGAATTAATGATGAGATGATGGATGGAATGGTACTGCATTGCATTGCATAGAGTCGTTGTGTCGGTCTCTGTGCATTTGCATAAATCATGAATGGATTGATTAAGTGTGGGATTTGTGAATGGAATTGATGAGTTGATATATATATATATATATATATATATATATATATATATATATGTTGGTGATAAATGCATTGAGCATGATTGATATGCCTTTGTGATGGATGTATGAGATATGCATTATGTTGTCTTGTATTTGAATTATGGTGTGGGTTGTGGCGAGAATGTTTTATATGTGTATTTTGTGTTATTACATAATTATATGCAATTATATTATAATTGTGTTTCTCACCCTTCTGCTATTTTTAATGCTCTATGAGGCATTGCAGATTAGATGCTGGAGGTCTTTTTGTGAAGATTATGTCTTCATTCTTTTGTCGGTCGGCTCTGATATGTAGCACCGGGTAGTCGGGGAGATCGTTATGTGACTTTATGTATACATATCTTTTTGGATTTTACATGTATGACTCTGTATATGACAGACAAACTCCTATGTTTATATGTATGAGATTTCAGTTGCAGATTTTCCGCTTTTATTCTGTATCTGAATTGTGGGTGTTAGGAACTGAGTTCCTCTGTGTACGTTGCTACCTGATTGTTGCATATCTTTTTGGGCAGGTTATTATATTTCATCATCATGATGTGACGCTCCCGTCTATGCCGTGAATGTTTTAATTCTACTCTGATTATTTGTTATCGCTTTAATTACTCGGGTTATAGATTGGGGGTGTTACATTAAGTGGTATCAGAGCCAGTTTGTGTCAGTCCGTGTCAGTCCTTGTCGGTCATTGTGTCCAAGTTGTTTGTTGTGCGCCATTGTGTTTGGGTGAGCTGTTTGTTTAACCATAGTTGTTGTTATTGGATATGAACAGAATATGGCTGGTAGGAACGACGCTGCTCTTGCTGCTGCTATGCAAGCTATGGCTCAGGCTGTGCGGGGTGCACCTAATGCTGGTGGGAATGATGAGTTCAGGAAGAATAAACCGCCTATCTTCAAAGGAAGACATGATCCTGATGGTGCTCAGATTTGGCTTAAGGAGATTGAAAGAATCTTTCGAGTGATGGACTGTGCTGAGGAACATAAGGTGAGACTGGGTACTCACATGTTGCAGGAGGAGGCTAATGATTGGTGGGTTAGTGCGCGTCATGTGTGGGAAGCTACAGGTGAAGAGGTCACTTGGGCCTTGTTTAGCAGTGAGTTTTTGAGGAAGTATTTCCCTGAAGATGTTAGAGGAAAGAAAGAGATAGAGTTCTTGGAATTGAAACAGGGTAACATGTCTGTTATTGATTACACTGCTAAGTTTGTGGAGCTTGTTCAGTTTTATCCACATTATGCTGAAGCAACTGCGGAGTTTTCCAAATGTGTGAAGTTTGAGAACGGGTTGCGTCCTGAGATCAAACAGACAGTTAGTGATCGAAGGATTAGGAGGTTTTTGGATTTGGTGGATTGTTGTAGAATTTATGAGGAGGATAACAAAGCTCGTTCTATTCATTATAAGAGTGTGAACGAAAGGAAAGGAAAGCAACCGTTTCGTGGTGGTCCTTATGTGTCACCAACTAACAAGGGAAAACAAAGGGCTAATTTTGATAAAAGGCCCAGTGGGGGAGGTATGTATAATCCTCTGAGGTGTTTTAAGTGTGGTGACTTGGGACTTCGTCAGTTTGAATGTAGAAAGGATATGAGGAAGTGTCCCAATTGTGGAGGTTTAAGACATGTTGCAGCTGATTGCAAGAGGAATGTGGTGAAGTGTTTCAATTGTGGTGAACCTGGTCATGTTAGTACGAAGTGTCCGAAACCAAAGCAAGCTCAACCTGGAGGGAAAGTATTTGCATTGTTAGGAACTCAGCCTTCTAGTGCAAATCGTCTGATCAGAGGTATTTGTTTTATTAATAGTACGCCTTTAGTTGCTATTATTGATACTAGAGCGACTCATTCGTTTATTTCTTTGGTTTGTTTAAGTTGTCCTTTGACCATTTATGATAAGGATTTTGAGATGGATTTGGTGTGTCTGCCATTGGAGGGTTTAGACGTGGTTCTGGGAATGAATTGGTTGCAGTTCAATCGAGTTCATATTGATTGTTATCATAAGTTAGTAAGATTTCCTTCTCTTAAGGAAGACGAGGAATCGAGTTTCTTATCTACCAAAGAGTTGAAGAAACTTTTGGCAGATGAAGCTCAGTTGTTCGGGTTGTTTGCATCATTGACTGTGGATAGTCAAGTTGCAATTGATGTGTTTCCTGTCGTGTGTGATTTTCCGGAGGTGTTTCCGGAGGATATTTCAGATGTGCCGTCAGAAAGAGAGGTGGAGTTTTCTATAGATCTAGTTCCTGGTACTAGATCTGTGTCTATGGCACCTTATCGTATGTCGGCTTCTGAGTTGGTTGAGTTGAAGAGGTAGTTGAATGAATTGTTGGAAAAGAGGTTTGTGAGGCCGAGTGTATCGCCTTGGGGTGCTCCAGTTTTGTTGGTGAAGAAGAAAGATGGAAGTATGCGATTGTGTATTGATTATCGCCAGCTGAATAAGGCGACGATTAAGAATAAGTATCCTCTTCCGAGAATTGATGATCTGATGGATCAGTTGATAGGTGCATGTGTGTTTAGTAAAATTGATTTGAGGCCAGGTTATCATCAGATTAGAGTGAAAGAGGAAGATATTCAGAAGATGGCTTTTAGGACACGCTACGGACATTACGAATATTCCGTGATGCTGTTCGGGGTTTCTAATGCGCCGGGAGTGTTTATGGAGTATATGAATCGTATTTTTCATGAGCATTTGGATCGATTTGTTGTTGTGTTTATTGATGACATCTTGATTTATTCTAAATCTCGGGAGGAACATGCGGAGCATTTGCGTATTGTATTGCAAATTTTGAAGGAAAATAGACTTTATGCCAAGTTGTCCAAGTGTGAGTTCTGGTTGTCAGAAGTGAGTTTTCTTGGGTATGTGATTTCAGGTAATGGTATTGCTGTGGATCCATCCAAAGTAGATGCAGTTCTACAATGGGAGGCTCCTAGATCTGTTACTGAAATTCGAAGCTTTTTGGGTTTAGCTGGATATTATCGAAGATTCATTGAGGGCTTTTCCAAGTTAGCACTTCCTTTGACCCAGCTGACTTGTAAAGGTAAAGCGTTTATTTGGGATATTCAGTGTGAGGAGAGTTTTAGTGAGCTGAAGAGAAGATTGACTACAGCTCCGATTTTGATCTTACCGAACCCTAGTGAACCGTTTGTGGTGTATTGCGATGCGTCTTTGAGTGGTTTAGGTGGAGTGTTGATGCAAGAAGGTAAGGTGGTGGCTTATGCTTCGAGACAGTTGAGGGTTCATGAGAAAAATTACCCTACTCATGATTTGGAATTAGCGGCGGTGGCTTTTGTGTTGAAAATTTGGAGGCATTATCTCTACGGTGCAAGATTCGAAGTCTTTAGTGATCATAAGAGTCTAAAATACTTGTTTGATCAGAAAGATCTGAATATGAGACAACGGAGATGGTTGGAATTTTTGAAGGACTACGATTTTAGCTTGAATTACCATCCTGGTAAAGCTAATGTGGTAGCCGATGCATTAAGCCAGAAATCTTTGCATATGTCTGCTTTGATGGTTAAAGAGTGGAAACTTTTGGAAGCATTTAGAGATTTGAGTTTGGTGTGTGAATTGACATCTGACAGCGTGAGGCTTGGTATGTTAAGGGTCACTAATGATTTTCTGTTAACCGTTAGCGAGAAACAGAGGTTGGATGTGAAATTTGTTGATTTGATGACGGTTGGAGATAAAGGTGTGAATGGTGACTTTGAAGTGGATGATAAGGGTGTTTTGAGATTCCGTGGTAGAATTTGTATTCCTGATGATTCAGAATTGAAAAATATGAGTTTAGAGGAAGGACACCGGAGTAATTTGAGTATACATCTGGGAGCTAATAAGATGTATCAAGATTTGAAGAAGATCTTTTGGTGGTCCGGATTGAAGAGGGATGTGGCTCAGTTTGTTTACGCGTGTTTGACGTGTCAGAAGTCAAAGGTAGAACATCAGAAGCCTAGTGGATTATTGCAACCGTTGGATATTCCCGAGTGGAAATGGGACAACATTTCTATAGATTTTGTGACAGGGTTGCCGAATACTCTGAGGGGACATAATGCCATTTGGGTGGTTATGGATAGGCTAACTAAATCGACGCATTTCATTCCGATTGACATCAGTTTTTCTTTGGAGAGGTTGGCTGAGATTTATATCCATGTGATTGTGAAGCTACGTGGTGTTCCGTTGTGTATTGTTTCAGATCGAGATCCGAGGTTTACTTCCAGATTTTGGGAAAGTTTTCAAAAGGTGTTAGGTTCTAAGTTGAGATTGAGTTCTACTTATCATCCTCAGACGGATGGTCAGACCGAGAAAACTATTTAGTCATTGGAAGATTTGCTGAGAGCTTGTGTTCTTGAGCAAGGTGGTGCTTGGGATAGTTATCTTTCGTTGGTGGAGTTCACATATAACAAAAGTTTCCATTCGAGTATTGGAATGGCACATTTTGAAGCGTTGTATGGAAGAAGATGTCGAACACCTTTGTGTTGGCATGAATCTGGTGAGAGTTCAGTGGTTGGACCAGAGTTAGTTCAACAAACTACAGAAAAGGTGAAACTTATTCGTGAGAAGATGAAGGCTTCTCAGAGTAGGCAGAAGAGTTATCATGATCGAAGGAGGAAAGATCTTGAGTTTCAAGAGGGCGATCATGTATTTTTGAGAGTTACACCGGTGACGGGTGTTGGACGTGCATTGAAGTCGAAGAAACTTACTTCTCGGTTTATTGGTCCTTACCAGATATCCGCGAGAGTGGGTCCTGTGGCTTATCGTGTGGCGTTGCCACCGAATCTTTCAAATTTGCATGATGTGTTCCATGTTTCACAGCTTCGGAAGTATGTTCCGGATCCGTCGCATGTGATTCCGATGGATGAGGTTGAGGTAAGGGAGAACCTTACGGTTGAGGCATTACCGGTGAGAGTTTAGGATCGCGAGTTGAAGCGGTTAAGAGGCAAGGATATTGCTCTTGTGAAAGTAGTGTGGGGAGGCGCTGCTGAGGGTAATTTGACTTAGGAGTTGGAGAGTCGGATACGGGAATCGTATCCGGAGTTGTTCGTCTCAGGTGATATTTTTGAGGACGAAAATTTCTAAGTGGGGGAGAGTTGTAACGCCCCGGTTTTTGTTAGATTTATTTAATCGAGTCGATTTAATTATTTTTGTTTTTATATTATTTTATTCTTGACTTTTATTTGGCAATATATTATTTTTCATCGTTGTTATGTTTTATCGCGTTTTGGGAACGTTTGCGAGATATTTAAGTGTAGGGGTATGTTGGTCTTTTTGGCTTGGTTAGATATTGTTTTTCTTTTAGAATAGAAACATAGAGAGAAAAGAGAGAAAATAGGAAGGGAAGAAGGAAAAGAGAGTGAGAAGAAGAAAAAGAGGAAAACTTGAAGTTTAAGAAATCGAATCAACTGACATTTCAAAACACGATTAATCGGGTAAGGGTGCGAAACTCAGTTATTCTATGCTTGTGTATGATTATATATGTATGTATTTGTTTGATTTTTGGTTGAAATTGAATAGAGAACTAAAACCATTACTATGTTGAGATTGTTAGAATTTGATACAATTTGTGTCGGAAATCATGTTTTAAGGTTCCTAATTGCTGAAACATGTTAGCTATATGTTGTTGTGCATTCAATTGGTAGTATGCTGATGTTTAGATGAGATTGGGAGAGAAATTGGATGAATTTCGCAACAGAAATTCTGCAGGAAAAATTCTGGGTTTCGCTGCCCATACGCGTAACAGGCAAGGCAATACGCGTATTGGTTAGGGCAATACGCGTATGGCAAGAGGGAAACGAGGGCATTACGCGTATGGAACCCATTTTGCACGGCCCTCTGCTGAAATGCATAATGGTACGCGTAAGGTGCAAGGCATTACGCGTAACGATTGAGGCAATACGCGTACGAGGGTTTTAGTGGAATTTTTGGAGAGAAATCAGTCTCTGCTCATACGCGTAGCACTTTGGGCAATACGCGTATGGATGGGCGAGCGAGCTGGGCAATACGCGTATGGCCCAGGGCAATACGCGTATGACTAGAAGGGGTGCAGAATTTTCCCGATTTCGCGTCCGATGCGGTTCCTTTTGATCCGTAACTCGGATCGAGACGTTCTTTGTACCGATGGAAAACTAATGAGATGTTCTTTCTTATAAAATGGTTTTTTAAATTGGTGGCCGATTTAATTGTGTCGGGAATTTGGAAATGTGTCGTTTTGTCGACTTTTATCGTCGTAATTGTGTGCGATTGATGTGTTATCATGCCATATGTTTTTGGATATATACCGTATGGCTTGTGTGCTGTTATATGATGTGAATGCATGTGATAAAATGTTATGATGGTGGTTTGTGGTCTTAGGGCAAGTAAATGCATGGTGTTGTGTTTGATTGTATATGCATGATTATGGATGTCGAAATGGTTCAGATGGTTGTGTATGTGTATGCATTTGATTGTCATGAGTCATTGTATTCCAAGCATCATGATATGCATCTTGTGATGTCGTGTGCCCTTGTGGGGTGTAAGCGGCGAAACGATTCCAGAGGGAATCTGCTATAACGGTCGTGTGTCTTATACAAAGAGGACCTAAAGCGACGTTATAGACGATCGTGTGCCTTATACAAAGAGGACCTAAAGCGATCCATAAACGTCATGTGCCTTATACAAAGGGGACCTAAAGCGACGGGGAACATCGTTTGCCCGACGGGGAGTTACACTAAGTAACAAGCGATGATTCCAATAATTCCTGAGTGAATTAATGATGAGATGGTGGATGGAATGGTACCGCATTGCATTGCATAGAGTCGTTGTGTCGGTCTCTGTGCATTTGCATAAATCATGAATGGATTGATTATGTGTGGGATTTGTGAATGGAATTGATGAGTTGATATATATATATATATATATATATATATATATATATATATATATATATATATATATATATATATGTTGGTGATAAATGCATTGAGCATGATTGATATGCCTTTGTGATGGATGTATGAGATATGCTTTGTATTGTCTTGTATTTGAATTATGGTGTGAGTTGTGGTGAGAATGTTTTATATGTGTATTTTGTGTTATTACATAATTATATGCAATTATATTATAATTGTGTTTCTCACCCTTCTGCTATTTTGAATGCTCTATGAGGCATTGCAGATTAGATGCTGGAGGTCTTTTTGTGAAGATTCTGCCTTCATTCTTTTGTCGGTCGACTCTGATATGTAGCACCGGGTAGTCGAGGAGATCGTTATGTGACTTTATGTATACATATCTTTTTGGATTTTACATGTATGACTCTGTATAAGATAGACAAACTCCTATGTTTATATGTATGAGATTTCAGTTGCAGATTTTCTGCTTTTATTCTGTATCTGAATTGTGGGTGTTAGGAACTGAGTTCCTCTGTGTACGTTGCTACCTGATTGTTGCATATCTTTTTGAGCAGGTTATTATATTTCATCATCATGATGTGACGCTCCCGTCTATGCCGTGAATGTTTTAATTCTACTCTGATTATTTGTTATCGCTTTAATTACTCGGGTTATAGATTGGGGGTGTTACATGTGACTCCTAAACCTAGGCCTTGTGTGTTTTGGTGCATGTACATATGTTTGTGTTTAGGTGTGCTTATGTGTCTTGTGCATTGCATACATCTCATTGCATCCATTGTTGTTTTAAGGAACTCAGTCGTCTTTTCCTTTGTAAAATCATAGGTATCATGGATCTTGAGAAAAGGAACACTAAGAAGTACAATTTCAAGAAGCCCAATTTGGTAGAATTGAAAAAGCTAGCAGCCTTGGTGTCTTGCCCTGAAGACTTCAGAAAACGTTATGGAAGGTTGATTGGTATCCTTAGGACTAAGATGGAGGATGGAGTTCTTGACACATTGGTGCAATTTTATAACCCTCTTTACCATTGCTTCACCTTTCTCGACTACCAACTTATTCCAACATTGGAGGAGTATTCTTATTGGTTTGGTCTACCTGTAAAAGATCAAGAGCCTTTCAGTGGTCAAGAGAAGATCCCTTCACCAAAGGATATTGCTGATGCTATTCACTTGGAGATGTCCGAAATCAAGGCTAACCTCACCACCAAGAATGGAATCAAGGGCCTACCCTCTAAGTTCTTAATGGATAAGGCTTTCTACCTAGCTAAGATGAACAATATGGATGCCTTTGAAGCAGTCTTCGCTTTACTTGTCTATGGTCTGGTTTTGTTTGCTAATATTGAAGATTTTGTTGATGTCAACGCCATTCGGATCTTCTTAAGTGGAAACCCTGTACCCACATTGCTTGGTGATACTTATCACTCTATCCACCACAGAACTCTCAAGGGAAATGGTACCATCTAGTGTTGTGCACCTTTTCTTTACAAGTGGATTGTTACGCATTTGCCTCGAACATCGCGCTTTAAAGATAATCCAGATAAGCTCTGATGGTCTCAGAGAATCATATCTCTCACTCACACTGATGTGTTTTGGTACGATCCAGCTTATGACAAGGGAGTCATCATTGACAGTTGTGGCCCATTCTCCAATGTACCACTCCTTGGTATTAGAGGTGAGATTAGCTACAACCCTATCCTTGTTAGACACTAGTTTGGATTTACTATGGAAGAAAAGCCTAAGAATATCCTTTTGTCCGATTTCTTTTATCTCAATGAGAAAGCCAGTACAAAATCTAAGAACAGAGTCTTGCATGCTTGGGGAACGCTCCATAAGATAACTAAGAATGATTTGGGAAAGAGAAACTTTGTGGCCTTGGAACCTTTCCTTCAGTGGGTTCGATCCCGAGCTCGTGATCTTAAGATGCCATATCTCCCCAAGAGACCTCCGCAGCCTACTGTAGTATCTCCGTCTGTCATTCTCGTTGAGCGCATAGAAGAGTATCAAGAAACTCTGGCAAGGATGAAACTTGAAAGAGACACTTGGGAGGGGAAGTACCACGCCATCTATGCTGAACAGATGGAGATGAAGAAGCAGATGAAAGAGAAGGATGATTTGATTGAGTTGCTCGAGAGACGTGTGGTAGACAGGCACGTGGCGTAAGAGAATTTATTTTCTCTAGCGTGCACCCAACTTCTACTACTCACGAGTATTCAAGTATTCCCCTGACGTCTGGCGCTTGGAAAGGGATTGTTGACAAGCTCATTCTGGAAAATGACAACCTGAAGAGACGGAAGAGGATGCGTGGAGTGGAATCTTTCTAGATAGGGTTACTTTTTAGGCCTAGCTGTTGTTTTTCTCTCTTTTTGTATTTAAGCTTCTTGAAATGTACTTTGAAGGTTGTAAATTTTCTCAATGTTAATGAAGTGTGTCGCAACTGCGAAAAAACAACCAGCGGAAACAAAACAGAAGAGTCGCCACCAAATGTTATTTATCCCAACGCAGGGAAAGGAAACGATCGAAGAAACCTCAAAAGGGAGAATACATGTTCATCGCAACCATAGTCCGGGTTCGGGAGTCGGTTACGCGAGGGGACGGTATTAGCACCCCTACGCGTCCATCGTACTCGATGGGATCCACGTTTGTTGTCTAACCAAAGGGTGAGTTATCTAAAGCCTACTGCTAAATGGAAACGGGAAAGGAAAAAACAAAAACAGACTCGCAAGGATTATGACAATCCTATGCCTACGTATTCCCTCATGCAATGGGAAAGTCAGAGTCAACGTAGTTTGGACGGACTACGCACTAAAGGGGGAGGTTTCTCGCCAAGACATCGTCGTCTTGTTCCTACGTATCCTTAATCTAACCAGAGAGAGGAAGTCAGAGTAGTCGTAGTTCGACCTACGGGCCGGTTAGTGTTTTTTATGAGCGACATTAGGTTCGCGTCTGGTAGTTAGGGTCGATGCCTGTTTGCGACTGAACGGAAGTAACGTGCTCTTTTCTAAAAATGATTTGAAACCCAACAATCCCGAAAATATTTGAATTTGTTTTGTGTTTTTTTTGGACAGAAGTGAATTGAAGTTAGTTTGACACTCACATTGCACTAAAGTCTATGACATAGGAGCGAATGCGTCGCATGGTCGCCCCCAATGGGACGTATGCTAAACACTCTAGAAGAGTGAAGGGAGACCCCTCATTCTTCATTTCCTATGTACTTAAGGCTCATGGCGTACAATGCTCGTTGCATTTATTAAGTGTTTTAGAATTGTTATTGAGATGAAAAGAGAAGACTCAAAGTTGAAAAGAAAAACACAAAGGGAATTCTATCCTAATTTTGTCATGCAAAGTAGCCTTAAGGTTGAGATAAAAGGGACTATCCTAATTGTTATCATGCATGGATTTGCTCCTAATATCTATCCTTCTCCAAGCTTAATAAAAAATTAAGTTGGACTAGGGAATCCTAAGGGAACATGCAAAAGCATACCAAAACCAAGAAAAAAAACTATAAAAAAAACAGCAGCTATAACAGCGCTTCAGCACTAATACAGCAGTAAAATCCAGTAAATGAACAAGACAGCATTCAACAACTCCTATCTTCATAACAGAGTAGGTGTAAAAAGCAGCAAATGACCAAAACAACATTTAACAGCTTATGTTCAACACAACAGCAGTGTATACACTAAGGCATCATGCAATGCATTCAACAATGAAGTCATTAATCATGAGCATGAACATGCATATAACAACCAACAATGCATACAAACAATTATTAACATCAAATCTCTTGAATATGGAACACCAACAAGCAATTGTCAAAAGATCAAACACTTAGTGTGCACATGTCTTCACAATGCAACAAGCGAGCATGCTTCAAGAATTTTCATTCATCAACAATTGATCATCTCAAACGAACACGCATTTTATGGAATGGAAAGTAAACATGAGCATGTATCATGAATCAAGCAAAATAAGCACCGAGAGCTAGCAAGCAAGTATGAACAAACAAGCTACATGAAGAATGCCTCAAGAATGCAACATAATGAACATGCATCATGAAAATCAATGCGTTGCGTGTCAAAGAAATGCAAGCATGCTGTCAAATAGGACGAAATATCTCAAGAAAATTCCCTAAATATGCATCACACAAAGTCATGGAACTTAGAGGATCAAAACATGCCAAAACAGCCCTTGAAAACAAGAATTTTCCAAACCAGCAGTGATGTAACCGGTTACATGGTGAGGTAACCCGTTACATCACTGAAAAACAACACAAATATGGCGCAGACATGCTGATGTAATCGGTTACCTGGTGAGGTAACCCATTACATCACTGAAAAACAGCAAAAACTACACTTAAGCAGAATCACTTTTCCACCACTTAACACTTAATTTCCACATGTTAAATCATGCAATTGATCACGAAAATTACATTAAATATCAACAATCAAACACCAATCACATCAAACAACCATCAACATCAATGATCAAATAATCAAAGAAATCAATGGATCAATATCAACAACAACCAAGGATCTACATTGTAAAAGTTGAAATTAAGCTAAATCAAGTATGGATCTGAAATTAACCAACTTACAAAGCGGAGAATTGCTTTGGTAAGTGTTGCAAACAAAAATTGATGAATCCAAGCAAGAAATCCAAGATCCTAGCAAGAAACTTCAAAATCCAAGCAATGTGATGAACTTACTTCAAAATCAACTCAAATAAGCACTTCCAAAATTTCAGATCTGGATCCAAACGAAAATCACTAATGAAATCAAGTAGTGGAGTGGTAATGAGAGGCTTTAGCTCAAGAATTAACAAGTTCCAATGAAGAACTTGTTAACCTCTATGGAGGAGCTCTAAGTGAGGTTGAAAATGGAGGTAGAGAGTGAAAATGTGAGAGAGAATTATGAAAATTGAGAGTGAAAAATGAGAGTGAATGAGTGAGGTTTGGAGCAATTTGATTTAAATAACCCCTAGGTTAGGAATCAAAATGTGGTTTGGAGTGTGGGTTTGTGTTTGGAATGGAAATTAGGAGTGGAATTAGGAATGGAAATGTTTGAAATTTTGGAGGGAAATGGAATTAAATTGAAAAATGAACCAAGTTTGAAGCATTCTAGATCCTTCTTGCACATATGACACCAAGTGATCAAAAAATGAAAGAGAAGTTGCTGAAAATGTTGATTTTCTGTCAAACAGTAATGTAACCGGTTACATGGTGAGGTAACCGATTACATAAGCCCAAACGTGACATTTTTGCTGAGTAACAGTGATGTAACCGGTTACATGGTGAGGTAACCTGTTACATAAGCACAAACTTCATTTTCTCTCCTTTGAAACATCATAACTTGAGTTCCAGGAATCCAAATGGTGCGTTCTTGGTATCGAAAGAAAGCTTGAAGAATGAGGAACATTTTAATGAGTAAGGGAAAGTGAAAAGGAACTTGGATCATCAAGAAATTGTCGTTGAAAACACGGCATCCAAGCTGAGTTTCTTTACTTAGAAAAATCCAAAAACCCCAATTTAGCAACTTCTCCTGATCTTATGCTTTCTCTTGATTCTTCTTGATCAAACCTCATAATATCATGGATGATAACTTGAAATACCCAAATAAGACCCAATAACTCAAGAGTTGACTTTTGTAGGGCATCGGTTGAGTTTTTGTCCAAATGAATCAGATGCCTCCTCTATTCACTTCAGAAATTTCTAAAATGACCTGTGATGAACCATGAGACATGTATGAACCCCTTGAGATGCATATAGAGCCATAGAAAACTGTATTTCTCAAGAATATATCCACATCCCTTTGCACAAAACCCTAGCTCAGAGCCACTAGGAGCTTAATCAGATGAATCTCTTGAAACCAAAGAAACCCTAATCACCAGATGATTGAATGAACTTGTTGAGATACTTTGAAGAGTATGAGACCCTTTGTAGCTTGAGGATAACATGATGTTGAGACAATCTCCTTGCTCATTGCTTGGAAAATAAATTCATCCTCTTGAGAAAAAAACAAAGCACCTTGATCCCATGCTTAGAAACAATGATATGCACAGATGCTAATGCAACATGAAATGAAACATAAGCTAGTTAGTGCTGGAAATAAAAGGGTAAATTTTGGGTTGCTACCGCTGCCCCTATTCAATCAACTTGGACCTGAAGGAATGATAGCAACGGCTTTCAGACATTCAAGGTACACGGAGATTGAATACCAAAAGAACCCAGAAATTTGCAACTGTGGGCAGATAAAAGATAAAGTGGTTGCCAGCCGAAAGTGGAATCACCGCCGGAGGTTACCATCACAAGATGGATTCTCAAAAGGAAAGCCGACACGAAGGCGGACTCATATCCAAAGGTTAGTAGAATCAACAGACCTACAAAGATGACCCCGCTGGGGATAAGAAGGTAGACCATGGGTACAACTAATGGATCTACAATTATGGGAACTGATTGAAAGATATGTTGGGGAACGAAGTTTCTGGTGCGAAGAATACAGAGATAGCTGAAAGACGGTCGTCAGCACCGCGGCTGGGCAAGTACATTGTATGATATCAGGACGGTGACTGGGACGTCAACTCGATTAACTGGGTGTTTGAAAACTACAGTGCAACATCAACTTTGAGGTTGAGAAAAAAACTAATCACCGACTCTGAGGTTGAGAAAGAAAAGAATGACCATC
The DNA here is from genome assembly GCA_022829125.1 of Lathyrus tuberosus. NCBI lineage: Eukaryota > Viridiplantae > Streptophyta > Magnoliopsida > Fabales > Fabaceae > Lathyrus > Lathyrus tuberosus. The sequence goes on from JALAZF010000093.1 coordinate 7,570,271, forward strand.
AACTTTGAGGTTGAGGAAAATTTGGAGTAAACATCAACTTTGAATGTTTGAGAAAAAGGTAGACATCAACTCTGAGGTTGAGAAAAAACCATAACTTCAACTCTGGGGTTAGAAGAAGGATATACGTCAACTCTGGGGTTGGTAAAAAGGTAGACGTCGATTTTGAGATCGGAGATAAAAACATTGACTTCAACTCTGAGGCTGGAAGAAAGGGATCAGTCAACACTGAGGTTGGAGACATGCCACAATATACGACAACTCTGAGTTTGGTAAAAAAGGGCGTCAACTCTGAGGTTGGACAAACGGACATCAACTCTGAGGTTGGGGAAAAAGACGTCAACTCTGAGGTTGGGGAAAAAGACGTCAACTCTGAGGTTGGGGAAAGAGGCGTCAACTCTGAGGTTGGGGAGAGAGGCGTCAACTCTGAGGTTTGGGAAAATAGGCGTCAACTCTGAGGTTGGGGAAAGAGGCGTCAACTCTGAGGTTGGGGAGAGAGGCGTCAACTCTGAGGTTGGGGAAAGAGGATTGTTCACCAACTCTGAGGTTGAGAAAAGGTATACGACAACTCTGAGGTTGGTAAAAAAGGAGCGTCAACTCTGAGGTTGGACAAAACAGGCGTCAACTTTGAGATTGGTGAAAATAGGCGTCAACTCTGAGGTTGGGGCTCTCTTTGGAGGATTGGAATCACTGTTTTGATAGAAGGTTGATCTGGGCTTTCATACAAGGTACCAAATCTGGCTTATGCTTCGATGCATGTTTGAATTTTTCTATGACGTAATGCTCCATATGAAATGGAAATGCTACGCGTTTTAAGGATGCAATACAATGATGATGACTATATGCAAGAATGAGAGGACACTCCACCGGGGAATGTGCGGAACGGAACAAGCAGACTTCATTGAGGAAGGGATCACCACCATTTGACCTCCTGTACCACCAATAACCACTGGTGATGCAAACTCTGTTGGGGAACCGCACCCTGAATTGTGAACTCTGTTGGGGGGATGCCAATGAAGATTGGACTTTGAACTGCTGAGAATGTCAATAACCATTGGACTTTGACTTGCGGGGAAATACTGAATCTGAATTTTGAGGAAGAGAATACTCTGACTTCTCACTGTCTTCAAACTGCTTGAAAATATTCCATCGTCTTACCCTGCTGAGAATGAGGAATCCGCCTACACTGCTGGGGATAAGAAATCCTCATAAAGAACCCTTTTCGATTTGAGGACGATTCTCTGCTTGGGGAAGAATGGCCATTCCAACACCTCGCTGGAAAAAGATACCTTTTGGCTCCTTGCTGGGGAGGAGACTTCAAAAGCCTCACGTCAGGAACAACTTAGCGCTTCAAATTTCTACTGATCAACTACATACTGATTATCAAGAATGGATAACGGTTCCTTTAATTCTCGACTTACCCCAGACCCTAGGGTCTAATGGAAGAAATCATCTCAAGAGGATTTTATAGAAGACCAGGCGTTGACACTACCCCAGGTGTAGCGTGCGATTTTTGTCGGTGACGCAACCACCTTATCGCCATGGGTTCCTCCTCACCATAACGGTAGGGAAGGGGTGCTACTTTCTAATTTCTTATTTATCCCATGAAGCTGGAAGGGAAAGGGAAGCTATGTAAAACTAACCTTGCACGCAAATGTTTAACTGAACAAATGCTAAGAGAGATTCGGGGAGTTCGGGTCAGGTTATACAACGTGGAGTTGTCAATTACCCATCCTATATGTGGTTATCCACATGTTGTTAGCATTAGGTCCTGCTTTATACTTGATGGTGTTTATCTGTAAATGGGAAAGTTTATTCTTTGGGGGATGTCTGTGAGAGAGAGAGAGAGAGTTTTTGATGATTTTGGTGAGGTACTGGACCTCAGTTTTGATTGGTATGAAGGTACTGGACCTAGCGTTTTTGATTGGCATGAAGGTAATAGACCTAAAGTTTTTGATTGGTATGCTCGCTAAGATTTCGCAATCTTATGCCTACGTATTCCCGTTTAAAGAAACAGGGAAACCAGAGCAATCGTAGTTCCTCCAATTCTATGGGAGGAAAAGATGTTTTGGTGTCTTGTTTAAAGCCCAAGATTGAAGCTAAAAGGTTGAGTTTGTGTCTTGTTCAAAGCCCAAGATTGAAGCTAAAGGTTTTACTGAGAGAGAATTTGTCATCTCTAAAGGGAGACATCTCGTCTGTTTATTACAACTGTTGGGTGACTGATTATAAAGGAGAACTACTTTAACTGGGATATGTGAATCCATCAATACCATAATTTCCTTTATGAGGGATTTGTCCTAAAGGAGGAAACTTTAACTCAGTGTTGAGCAATGCCATTTTTCCTTAGGAATCTTTCATGCTAAGAGAGGGACAGTGGCGTGGATGTAAATAATCCAGAGGCTTGCCGCTTACAGCAATTAGATGAGAGAGGAAGTTTACTAGGATAAAAGATGGACTACAACTTGGATGTTTGAATCAACAAGTGTGCCACTTACAGCAGTTATCTGGGATTAGGGTTTGTTTTGATTTTCTGGTTTGATGAGTGATAACACAGAGAAATGTTTTCCTTCAGAGAGTTTTTGATTTCCTCTGAGGGGATGGTGGATTTTGTATGTGCCTTGATCAAAGCCCAAGGTTGAAGCTAAGAGATTGATTGACTCCGCTGAGGAAGTCCTTATACAAAGCCTAAGAGGAGGCTAAAAAAGACTGACTCAACAAGAGAGTGTTTATCTGTCTTGTACAAAGCCTAAGATTGAGGCTAAAAGAGGAACTGACTCTTTTGGGGATATCAATATACAAAGCCTAAGAGGAGGCTAAAGTTGACTTTTCCAGGGAAAGATTTTGTCTGTCTTATACAAAGCCCAAGATTGAGGCTAAAAGGGGAAACCGACTCTACTGGTGAGAGGTTTTATCTATCTTGTACAAAGCCCAAGATTGTGGCTGAAAAGAAATTGACTCTGCTGGAGAGATTTATATGTGTCTTGTACAAAGCCCAAGATTGAGGCTGAAGGATATTTACGGGTGTCTTGTACAAAGCCCAAGATTGAGGCTGAAGAGAGGATCGACTCCTATTTAGGGATATTAATTCTCAAAGCCTAAAAGAAGGCTGAGAGGAATTGACTCAGCTGGGGAAGATATTTATTCGGAGCTTAAGAGAAGGTTATGGAGATTTTGACTTTGTTGGAGAAAGTTTATATATGTCTTGTACAAAGCCCAAGATTGAGGCTAAAAAAGAATGACTCAACAAGAGAGTGTTGAAAGATGATTGACTCAACAAGAAAGTACTTTGTTTGTCTTGTACAAAGCCCAAGATTGAGGCTGAACAAGCTGGAGAAATCATTATACAATGCCTAAGAGAAGGCTAAAAAGGGTCGACTCAACAAGAGAGTGCCTTAAGGTAATTAACTCAACAAGAGAGTGTTTTAAAATCTTTATACAAAGCCTAAGAGGAGGCTGGCTTCTGCTAGGGGAAATCATTATACAAAGCCTAAGAGGAGGCTGGAAAGATTGACTCAACAAGAGAGTGTTTTTATATGTCTTGTACAAAGCCCAAGATTGAGGCTAAAAGGGGTGACTCAACAAGAGAGTGCTTTTTAAAGCTAGATCTACTGAGGAAAATCATTATACAAAGCCTAAGAGGAGGCTGACTTCTGCTGGGGATTATTGAGATCCAGAGGCAGGTCCAAAGCGGGGAATCAACTCTTACTGAGGGTTCTAGAAGAGTTGAGGTATCAGATGCCTTTAGGTTCTGATGATAAGCTGATCCTTGCTGGGGAAATAAAGATTGAGTTTTAGATCCTGTGAGGATTTTAAACTCTACTAGAGATTGAATGATCAGGGTTTCTCCTGTATTCATAGGGAACTTGAGAATGTCTTTGAGATCCAAGAGGAGATTAGACTGTCCAAGTCTACTAGTATGGAAAAGTTTATCTTTATATGATGCCCAAAAGGAGGCTGACTTTTTTAAGGGATGAGTATCAACCCTAAAATTGGTCTGGGGTTTTGACTCTTTTAGAAAGACAACTCTAACAAAGGATGACTAAGTTCTGTCCTATACCTTTAAGAGGTCTTCAGGGTCCTTGTACTAAGCCCAAGAGAAGGCATGAGAACTTCTAAGAAGTCGGAGGGTCCTTGTACAAAGCCCAAGAGGAGGCAGGGATGCTTTTAAGAACCCTGTGGGTCCAAACTTAAGAAAAGTTCCAGAAAGGTTTCACCGGGAATAATCCTTTCTTTAGTCAACAGTTCTAGGGTTTGAAGAAATTCAAGAGAGGTTTCACCAGGAATTAATCCTCTCTGGGGAAATGAATTTCTTTGACAATTTTCTAATAGTGACAGTCTGAGAAAAGTTTCACCAAGAATAATGCCTTTCTCTTTGTTCCATATTGTTTAAGCCCAAGAGAAGGCAAGATTGTATCTGGAATTCCTATGGGGAACTAGTTTTGACTGTGTTGAAAGAGTGACCACTGGCTCTATCTAGTTCTAGACCAAATTACCGGGGAAAACTCTAAGCAGATATACAAGTATATATACAGTTGATATATGACAAGTGTTTAAAAGGATATGAAAGAAGGACTTACAGGTGAGCAAGCTTCCAGCAATACAGTTATATATATATGAAAGCATGTAAAGAAAGCTGATAAAACTTACAGGCGAGCAAGCTTCCATAGTAACAGCTGTATGGTTAGTTGTTCAAGAAATTAAAGAAAGTTTTGATAAAAACTATGAATTTGAATCTAAATCAAAAGGGAAAGTTTATTTTGAAAAGATTGTTGGGGCTTATACTCAAGGAGGGGCCCAAATGAAAAACAGTAATTGTACCATTATTTTGAAAATTGTACTGGGGCTGGGGCTTATACAATGACTGTGGCCCAAATTATTTATTTACAAGGGATGGGGCTTACAACTCAAGGAGAGGCCCAAAAAAGTTATTTTTTTACAAGATTTGGGGCTTATAGCTCAAGGAGATGCCAGACGATTTATTTAAAAAGGCGACGATCGAGTCGCGGTTTTGAAAACCACAGAGGGACTTATACAATGACTGAGGCCCAAAAATTGTGTATTTACAAAGGGAATGGGTCTTACACTCTAATAGAGGCCCAAAGGTGTTTGAAAATTTAAAATCGAGAGGAAACCCTAATTTTAAATTAAAATGTTATTTTTTCAAAGTAAATTTAAATAATTAATGATAAAATATCAAATATATTCAAAAACAAGTTGTACAAAAATTGTGAAAGATCAAAGTGGATTTTGAAGGATTATAAAATATCAAATATCAAATATATTTTTGAAATTCAATTGGTTTTGAAAGATCAAAGTGGGAATTTCATTTAAAAATGTTTAAAACCAATTAACATGAAATTAATTACAAAAATTCTAACTATATTAAATAAATAATATAAATTGGATTTTTTTGTAAAATAAAATATTTAAACATTTTAGTGAATTTTGAGAAAAAGAATCAATTCAAAAACATAAATATTTAGAGAGAAATTAAGTTTTGAATCAATTAAACAAAATAACTAAAAATTCAAAATTTTGAGTTATGGAGCCAAGAACACTTGGTTCTTGCCCGCGCCCTCTGTTTTTCCAGATTTGCGTTTTCTCACTTTTCTCCATGATTTCTCAATGGTTTTGCACGATTCAAGTACCAATCTTGTTCGTTTTTGAACAAGGATCACAACCATATAGAAAAAATGCATTTATATTAAGTATGGAGAAAGAAATCAACAGAAAACCTCAAGAACCCTAATTTCAGCATGAACACAATGAAATTCCATACACGATTGATTCATGGCAATTGATTGAGGGTTATTACTCTACATACATGCTGGAACAAGATGGTAACTCAAAAATTCATTTATGATGCATGAAATATAGAGTTTGAAGGGTTCAGGCCTACCTCTTGCAGCTGGTGATCGAGTTTGGTGATGGAGGTGTTACAGCTAGGTTTCAATGATCTGGACAACTTCCTTAGGTGCCAAGGAGTGTGTTTGAATGCTTGGAGTGGATTGAAATGAGCTGGAACTGGTTGTGGTATCTCAACTGCAACTCTGTCAAGAACTTGAGCAATTGGCTGGTGATTTTGGATATTTGATGTTCCAGATGTGGTTTTGTGTTATGGATCACTCATACATGATGTTTATGAGGTGTGTGCGTGTGATTGGTTTGGTTGGAATCACTCTCAGTCTCAAAACCCGATAGTGACTTGAGTTAGAAGGCAAAAATTGGAGTAAAGGAGAGATTTTGAGGAAAGCATCAGTTTAGGTGCTTTGGTGTACTCAAGTTTGTTTATAGTGCAACAAGTTTGTTTTGGCAGCAATAGTGTGTGGCAATTGCAGCAGGTCTGTGGCTAATGTGGATCAAATGGAATCTCAAGTCTCCTCTAGCCATTGACTTGAGGTTAGAGCACAGGCCTATGGTCTTTTGGTTCAGAGATAAGGCTTGACTCATTCAGTTACGTTTACCTCAGTTCATGCCACCTTGATGCATCCATTGAATGCATTGAAACAAAATTGGAGTCTTGGCACTTTTTAGCCTTTTTAGGTTTGTTAGGGCTATATGTAGATTCTTGGACTTTGGAGGCTTGGGGATCAGATCATTCCCCTTGGATTTTGTCCTCAGATGTGTCCAAATGGATGACAAGGCTTGGAGTTGTCCAATTTTGCCAAATTGAGCAAAACACCCAAGTCTGCCTTGCCTAGGACAATTGGAAATGGTGATTTTGAGGGATTCATATCTCCCTGCCCAGGTTGAGTTATGCGAGGCTCTTGTACTTTTTAGAAAGGCCTCATATGATACAATACATGTGTGATCATAGTTTGTCTTGAAACTATTTGAATCCAACTAAAAAATCCTCATGAACATTGGTGTTCAAAGTTGATAACTTAGGCAGATTTTCACTAAGTGTTGGAAAAGTGTCATTTTCATGTTTTTTGTCATTTTGATCATTCCATAACTTAAAATCCATAAATAATTGGAGTTGGAGGTAGTTGAAGCTTTTGTAGAGTGTAGCAAGACCTACAAATCCAGCTTTGGATCGCCCAAAATGGTTGCTTGGATCTCAAGTTATGATCCTTGGAAGTTGGTACCAAAATAGCTCTTGTTCCATAACTTAGAAAATTTTTGATTTCTTATGGTTTCCCCTTAAAGAATGATGATCAATACCACACATTAACATTATTTTTGACTTAGGGGAACCATATTTGTGAAAAATTCCAAAAAGTCAAACTTGATTTTGTGCACAGTTGACTTTTTATCGGATGAAATCCAAACTGTGCGATCCTTTGTGAAATCAAGTCCTTGACCTAAATCAAACCTAATGGATGGATTCCATAGGTATTATAGGGTGTATTGAATCATGTCCCAAGGTTTGGGAGCATGTATTGGTCAAAAGTCAAAGATATAGTTGACTTTTTCCTCAAAACCCTAATTGTGGTCCTGGTGAAATTGAAACTTGTGAATCAAGCTTCTTGGATTAATCCATTGTTGAAAATGGATAAATGTAGTGTAGTTGAGGTCCTCAAATCATGTCTTAAGATTTTGGCTCATATCTTGCCTCAAAAGTCAACTTAGGGGTGAATTAGGCCAAGAAACCCTAATTCCTGATTATTGATGAATGCATCCCCTGAGGCAAATTTGACTTAATGATTGGGTCCATGAGGTCCATTGGAGTATCTTGGGTTATGCTTTGAAGCATTGGCTCATGCCCAGAGGAAAAATTCCATCTGGAGGCCTTGGTCGACAAAAACCCTAATTTGGTGACACTAGCGATCTTGAGGCTTGATCCACTTGGAATGTTGCAACCTTGTGCTTGATTCTTGATGTGGGAGTCCTCTTGATCCTTTATGGATGTTTTAAGAGGTTAGACAAGTTGAAGATCATGTCATTTCTTGATTGATCTTTTGTCTAAGTGCTCTGAGAGGGCTTAAACCCTAATTCTTGATTGTGGTGAATGCTCAATCATCTTCGAGGAGATTGATGAGGCATAAAAGTACATATATATTGTGATGATGAATTTCACAATGATGGGAAATCTTGGTGGTCAAAATTTGGGGTATGACAGATGCCCCTATTTAATCTTCTTGGACCCGAAGGTGTGAATGGCGAAGGTATTCGGGCATTCGGGGTGCAAGAGGATTAAATATCAGAATACCCAAAATTTTGACGGGGGTTATGAATGACAATTCGCTCATCCATCTTATTTTGCTAAGCAATGATACTTAGAAAAGGGTAAAACTTCCCCTCGATCCTGGTCTTCAGCCACGGAACTGGTCTTAGTTTCTGAAATAAACTTCCCCTTGATCCTGGTATTTAGCCGAGGAACTGGTCTCAGTTTCTGATATAAACTTCCTCTTAATCCTTGTCTTCAACCAAGGAACTGGTCTTAGTTTCTTTAGAAACAAACCTTCCCTCGATCCTGGTCTTCAGCCACAGAACTGGTCTCAGTTTCTGATATAAACTTCCCATCGATCCTGGTTTTCGGTCACGGAACTGGTCTCAGTTTCTGAAATAAACTTCCCCTCGATCCTGGTTTTCGGTCACGGAACTGGTCTCAGTTTCTGAAATAAACTTCTCCCTCGATCCTAGTTTTCGGCCACGGAATTGGTCTCAGTTTCTGAAATAAACTTCCCCTCGATCCTGGTTTTCGGCCATGGAACTGGTCTCAGTTTCTTTTGTCAATAAACTTCCTTTACAAGGGACGCTATGTGTAGCGATTTTCATCAAACTTCTCGCCGAGTTTACTGGGGGAGTGTAGCGAGTGATTTTTGGATGTGGTTGCGAAGCACGATCGCTCTAATACTACAGCTCGATTCATTTTTTATCCTATTTAAGCTGATGAAGGAAGGGAAATAAATGTCTCCAACTAACCCTGCTTGCATACTGAGGTTAAACAGTCAAAACTGTTGGTTTACAGATGCTACAAAGATTCGGGGATTCTCTTAGGTTATTTTGTTAAAAAGGGGTGTTTTGAGATGTTAGGACGAATGTTTTTTGATTGATGTGTGAAAGAATGGGATTTTGGGTTTTTGTTTGGTGTGCTCGCTAAGATCTTTTCTTTCGATCTTATGCCTACGTATTCCTGTTTACCGAAACAGGGAAATCAGAGCGTTCGTAGTTCCTCCTATTCTATGGGAGGAAATGGGGTTTTGGTGTCTTGTTCAAAGCCCAAGACGTGAAGCGAAAGGTTGTTTGTATCTTGTTCAAAGCCCAAGATGTGAAGCTGAAAGGTCTCAACTTTAGAGAGAATTTCTCATCTCTAAAGAAGGGTTTATCTGTTTGTAAAGGAGAATTACTTTAACCGGGATATGCGAATCCTAGCAATGCCATAATTTCCTAAGAAGGGGTTTCAATCCTGAAGGAGAATACTTTAACTCAGTGTAGAGCAATGCCATCTTTCCTTAGGAATTTCTCATGCTAAACGATGGACAATGGCATGGATGTAAATAATCCAGAGGCTTGCCGCTTACAACGATTAGATGAAAGGGAAGGAGTTGTTTATGTTTGTGTACTGTGAACAAGGCACAACTTTGATGCTAAAAGGCTGATTGGATCAACCAGTGGTTTTCTTATACAAAGCCTAAGAGGAGGCTAATATGTGTCTCGTACAAAGCCCGAGAGAGATGCTAAAAGGGGTTGACCCAACAAGAGGATCTTTTATACTCAACAGGAGAGTGTTTTTGTATCTCGTACGAAGCCCGAGATGGAGGCTAAAAGTTTTGTTTGGCTCGATAAGAACCTTTTTGTATCTCGTACAAAGCCCGAGGTGGAGGCGAAAGGGTGATTGACTCAACGAGGGAGTCTCTTATGTATCTCATACAAAGCCTGAGAGAGAGGCTAAAAGTTGTTTGACTCAACGAGGGAGTCTTTTGTATCTTGTACGAAGCCCGAGATGGAGGCTGAAAGGTTTGCTCTGCTGGGGAGAATCATTTGTACAAAGCCCAAGAGGAGGCTATCGTGCTGGTAATTGTTTTAGTTGAGTGACAGGTCCAGTATACTAATTTAAGAGAAAACCAGTTCTTATATGAGCAACACTGTACTCATGGATTTGATCTGAGGATCGGGTTTGTTCCCTGTTCTTTAAGGAAACGGGGAAATCTGAAGGGTATCGAGACTGTCCGAGTCTACGGGTTTCTTCCTATTTAACAAAAGGGGTCACTTGAGAATGTCTTTGAGACTCAAGGGAGAGAGACTGTCCAAGTCTAGAGTTTCATCTTTTGTACTATGCTTTGAGAAATAGTAGTAGACTCTTTGAAAGGACTGTTCTATGAAGATGATTAGTTTCTGTTCCTATACCTCTAGGAGGTCGTCGGGGCAATTTGTACGAAGCCCAAGAGGAGGCTGGGAACTTTTAAGAAGCCGAAGGGTCCTTGTACAAAGCCCAAGAGGAGGCTATCATTCCCGGAGGAAGAGATCATTATACGAAGCCTAAGAGGAGGCTGTGAATACTTCTAAGAAGCTGACGGTTCCTTGTACTAAGCCCAAGAGGAGGCGGGGATGCTTTTAGGAAGCCTGAGGGTCCTTGTATAATGCCCAAGAGGAGGCCGATGCTTTTAGGAAGCCTGAGGGTCCTTGTAAATGAAAGCGTATAAACACTTACTCGGTTGTAGAGCTTTCATGCTGTTTGGTTAGTTGTTCAACAAAGAAAGATTGAAAACAACAGTATATTCAAAATCAAAGGAGAAAGTGCTTTGAAAAAGAAAGATTGGGGCTTACAGCTCAAGGAGAGGCCCAATGTTTTGAATTTGTACAGAGGGACTTATACAAGTGACTGTGGCCCAAAAAAGGTTTTCTGTACAAAGGGATGGGTCTTACACTCTCTCAAGAGGCCCAAAAAGTTTTAAAGAAAAAGAGTGGGGCTTATAACACGAAGGTAGGCCCAAATGGTTTTTTGTTAAAAACTGGCGATCACGCCGAGGTTTTCTTTTAACGCAGAGGGACTTATACAATAAGTGAGGCCCAAAAGTTTTTGGTTAAAAGGGGGATTGGGTCTTACACTCTGATAGAGGCCCAAAAAGGTTTTTAGAAAAGAAATGGGGCTTACAACACGAGGGGAGGCCCAGTTTTGGTTTTTCAACGGACGATGATCGCGTCGAACTTTTTGAAATACAACGGGACTTATACAATAAGTGAGGCCCAAAATTAGGTTGTATTTACAAAGGGTTGGGTCTTACACTCTATTAGAGGCCCATGAGTGTTTGAAAAAAGTTTGATGAGGGTTGAATTGATTCAAAACCCTAATTTGTTTTCAAAATGTATTTTTAATTGAATAAAAATTTAATTAAAAGGATCAATGTTTGTTAAATATGTGAAAACAAATTATGATCTTGGATCAATGTTCCAAAAAATCAGGTTTCTTCCTACAAAATGATTGAAATCAAATTAGGGTTAGAAAATAAAGGGAGAAAAAATATTTTAAATGCTAAAGACACATAAAACATTAATTCTTTGCAAAAATATTAAATATATGAAATAAATAATATTTTTGGGATTTTTGATAAAATCAAATATTTAAACATTTTTGTGAATTATTGCAAAAAGAACCAATAAAAAATGATAAAAATTGAAGGAGTTATTAATTTCTCAAATCATTAAAAATAATAATATGAAAAATAACAAAATAAACAAGTGATAAAAAGAAGTCTGGGGCGAGGGGGATTCGAACCCCAGACCTCTCGCTTGCCAATACACACAAAACCAGCTGATGAACCGCTGGGGCGCAATGCCAATTCAAATATAACATGGCAAGGGAAAAATATATAGAGAACTTGTTGGATTTTTCTGAAAATGGCGCCATGGCCATCTCCTTCCTCCAGCTCGTGCGTGAAGCACCCTATCTCTCTCAATTCTTAACCATTGGACATGATTCAAATACCAATCTCATGCGTTTTTTCACAAGGAACAAGATGGCAATACCCAATTTTATTTATTTTCAGTGTGGAGTAAAATAATCATGATGAACACAGATGAACCCTAATTTGCAAAAGCAATCGTGCATGCATGGTTATAAGGGCTATGATCAAATTTTTTGAGGGAAAACAATCAACACATGATGGAAATCAAATGGCAAAAATATCATGCGAGGAAATATGCATGGATCATGGAGTTGGAGTTTGAGACCTACCTTGATGCAAGCTGAAATGGAACTTTGCACAGATGATGTTCCAGTCGTGAATTGATGATCCCTATAGCTTCAATGGATGTTGTGGAGTGTGTTACAAGCTTTGGAAAATTTTGAAACTCTTTGGATCAAGTTGGAGCACTCCACCTGCATAAATGAAGCATAATGGCTTGGTTGAAGGGTGATTTTGAGTTTGAGGTGTTACAGTTAGTGTTTAAGTGTTTGGACACCTCAAATACATCATATGTGATGTGTTTGAGCAATTAGAATTGATTGCTTATGGCTGCAACTCAAAACCCGATAGTGGTTACTCAAAAACAAGAAAACTTGAGGTTTAAGAAAGAATGAGAGAAAGCAGTGATGTAACTGGCTTTGGTGTGAGTTGAATGATCCATTGGGACCTCTATTTATAGGTGATCAACTGTTGTCTTGGAGGAATAGTGAATGGCTGCTGGATCATATCACTTCCAATTGGATTGGCTTGGCTTAGATGCCTCTTGAACTAGGCATAACAGCTGCTCCAAATAGATCAGCTATGCCTTGACTGAAATCACATTCTTCAGATGTTTTTATTGTTGTTTAATCAGAGAACTTGACTGAGGAGAGTGAGAATCTTGACAATGCACTATTCCACATTAATGCCCTTTGAATTCAAGGCAAAATGTGCCAAAGTGGATGAATTTCAAGTTGGAAGATTCCTTGGCTTTTTGACTCAGCCCTATCAGTTGGATCAGTTAGTTCATTATCAGATTGAAGGCATGTGGCATAGGGATCAATCCTTTTGACTCAGAAATCGTGAATGGCACAAAACTCCCAAACTGATTTTTTCAAGGCAGCCTTGACATGGTGTGTTGTGGCAGCCATGATTCTTGGCACACGTGGATTGGTTTCATGCTATTGAGTTGCTTGGATTCTTGGCAACATTTGCAATAACATTGATGTTTATCTTTGGAACTGATTCAGCTTGTAACCATGTGAAAAGATCTCACAAGTTTTGGTGTTTCAACACAAAATCTGCCTTGCCCAGAATTTTTCTAAGTGTTGGAAAAGTTGTGTTTTCATGTTTTTAGTGACTTTGATCACTCCATAACTCAAAATCCATGAGGAATTTGGACATAGGCCAGTACGAAGTTTTTGTAGAGGGTAATGAGATCTTCAAATCAAGCTTTGAATGGGGCACAATGGCCTTGTGGTTTAGGCGTTATGGTCCCCCAAAGTTGGTGTATTAGTGGTACTTTTTTCATAACTTAGAAAAATTTCTAAGTTTTATGGTTACCCCTTTTACAAGTTATCCCACTTTCTTTGATTTTTCTTGATGAATGATGATTCAAATCATACATTAACATAATTTTAGGGTTAAAAATTCATTTTGGTGAAAAATCTCAAAAAGTCAAAGTTGACTTTTGTGCACAGTTGACTTTTTATCAGATGAATTCCAAACTGTGCAATTCTTCAGGAAATCATGTCCTTGACCTAAATCAAACTTGATGGATATGTTCCATGGGTGTCATAGGGTATATTGAATCATGTCTTAGGGTTTGGGAGCATGTCCTGGTCAAAAGTCAAAGTTACAGTTGACTTTTCCAACAAAACCCTAATTGTGGTGCAGATGAAATTGAGACTTGTTGCTCACACTTCTTGGATTAATCCATTGTTCCAAATGGATCAATATAGTTCATTAAAGACCCTCAAATCATGTCTTGAGGTCTTGGTTCATGATTTGTCCCAAAAGTCAACTTAGGGGTGAATTAGGTCAAGAAACCCTAATTCCTGATTTTTGATGTATGCATCCCCTGAGGTCAAATTGACTTGATGCTTGGGTCCATGAGGTTCCATGGAGTATTTTAGGATATACTTTGAAGTATTGGCTCATGCCCAGAGGAAAATTTCCACCTGGAGGCCCTGGTCGACCAAAACCCTAATTTGGTGACACTGTCGATCCTGAAGCTTGATCCACCTAGAAGGGAGCAGCCTTGTGCTTAATCCTTGAAGTGGGAGTCCTCTTGATCCATTGTAGATTCCTGGGAGGTTAGACAAGTTGAAGATCAAGTCATTCCTTGATTGATCCTTTGTCTAAGGCTCAAAGAGGGTTTGAAACCCTAATTTTGATTGTAGTGAATGCTCAACAACCCTTGAGGAGATTGATGAGGCATAAAGGTTCATCCATATTGTGATGATAATTTGCACAATGATGGGAATCTAAGTGGTCAAAATTTGGGGTATGACAGATGCCCCTATTTAATCTTCTTGGACCCGAAGGTGTGAATGACGAAGGTATTCGAGCATTCGGGGTGCAAGAGGATTAAATATTGGAATATTCGAAATTTTGACGGTGTCTATGAATGGTAATTTATGCATTCATCTTCTTCAGCTAAGCAATGATGCTTAGAAAAGGCAAACTCCCCCTCGATCCTGGTCTTCAGCCAAGGAACTGGTCTTAGTTTCTGAAATAAACTTCCCCTCGATCCTGGTTTCCTACCAAGGAACTGGTCTTAGTTTCTGATATAAACTTCCCCTTGATCCTGGTTTCCTACCAAGGAACTGGTCTTAGTTTCTGAAGTAAACTTCCCCTCGATCCTGGTTTCCTACCAAGGAACTGGTCTCAGTTTCTGATATAAACTTCCCCTCGATCCTGGTTTCCTACCAAGGAACTGGTCTTAGTTACTGATTTTTGAACTTCACCTCGATCCTAGTTTCCTACCAAGGAACTGGTCTTAGTTTCTTTTGTCAATAAACTTTCTTGACAAGGGACGCTATTCGTAGCGGTTTTCCTCAAAATTCTCGCCGAATTTTCCTGGGGAGATGCCATTTGAGTGGAAAAAGTTTTGATGTCAGACTTGCTGGGGAACCCAATCGTCTGAGTTGTAGAGTTGCACAAACTTCTCTGTTGGAGACGCCATTTGTTTCTACTGGGGAAAGCGAGTCTTTTGAGAAACTGCTTCTGCTCGGAGTCTTACGTCATACTTTTTTCGGGATCTTTCCGGAGAAATGCCATATGACGGGATCCAATTTTGAGGTGCCGATGACCTTTTCATCAGCGGTTTTTCGGAGAAACACTGCTGTACTACCGAATCTTTGCTTAAGAGGCTTTCTCTGGGGATTTTCCTTAATCCGGGAAAGCAAGGATATCATCTTCAATGGCGAAGAGTGATGCTCGTTGAAGGTTCTCTCTGGCTTTTCAGAGGTTCAAGTTATCAAAGTGGTCGATTGCCGACTCTGATCTAAAAATACACTGGTGGCAAAATTGTTCAAACGCAGTGTTTCCTGACGAGGAAAGAACTGACAACAAGACCGACTAGAGTGATAATGATGCAATGTGAATGCGAATGCAAATCAATAATGCATGATGTATGTATGTTTATGCTGACAAAACTGACACAACATACAAACTAAAAGATGAACATAACTGGATACTCGGCCACTGCTAGGGACGAAAAAGTACCGCGGGTTCAAGATAGCAATTCCACCTTGCCTAGGAGAGATAATACCTGTTGGGAGCTATGTTGGTCGGGCTTAGGAGATGAGAACTCGGCCGAGGGTATCAGACGGGAAAGCCGCATCTGATACAGCTGATCCTTCGTTCAGGCGTGCTGGTTTAGAAGGAGTACTTTGATTCTGCACTTTGAAGCTCGCTTACTTCTGGAGAAGGATCGATGTTCTTTCGATGTTCAACAGTCAAAAGAAATTGCCATCTTTATTTTAAAAGCAGAAAAAAGTTTAACAAGTAAATTCATTTTCGTTTTATTTCAAGAATCGTTAATCATAGTTAAAAACGTCATTCTGTAAAGCTAAAACAAATAAGAATTACAAACAAAAGCACAAGGGCTCCAATTTTATTGATAAGATGGAGATCAGCCAAACGCGTGATTCCAAAGAGTATTTACAAAGTTTAGAAAATGGTAATTTACAGGGAAAAGGGCTACGTTGAAACATAACGACCACTATCCTTCTACCAACTTTGAATTCGGGGCATCCTAAGCTTCCGTCGAAGATGACCTTGACTGGAGTTTTCCTCCAATGGATGATGTAACCGCTGCTAAGGGACTTGCCTCTGTTGAACATAGTTACTTGCCATTATCCCTAACTTTTGCCTGGATTGTACTTTGAAATTTCCAATCCACCGGGATGATATTTTTCATGTCTCTAACTTTTGCCTGGACCGCCCTTTCGGGTTTTCAATCCACCGAGACGCTTTTTTTTTTTTTTTTTTTAGTTTAGGCGAAGTATTTCTTGACTACATCAACATTCGTGGGGTAGGCAAATTCCTCTCCGTCCATGGTTGCAAGTCTCAAGGTGCCGCCTGAGAAAGCTTTCCTGACCACATAGGGGCCATCATAATTCGGAGTCCACTTGCCCCGAGAATCGGTGAGAAAAGATTGTATCTTCTTGAGCACGAGGTCTTCTTTCCTGAAGATGCGAGGTCGGACCTTTTTGTCGAACGCCTTCTTCATTCTTTGCTGATACAACTAACCATGGCATAGTGCCGTGATTCGCTTCTCTTCGATCAGGTTCAATTCGTCGTGTCGACTTTGACACCACTCAGCTTCTGTGAGCTTGGCTTCCATCAATACTCGGATTGACGGGATCTCTACTTCTATGGGGAGCACTGCTTCCATGCCATACACTAGAGAGAAAGGGGTAGCCCCTGTTGAAGTTCGGACAGATGTGCGATAACCGTGAAGAGCAAAGGGTAGCATCTCGTGCCAATCTTTGTAGGTTATAACCATCCTTTGAACGATCCTCTTGATGTTCTAGTTAGCCGCTTCTACCGCTCCGTTCATCTTGGGTCGGTAGGGAGATGAGTTATGGTGTTCAATCTTGAACTCTGCGCACAACTCCTTCATCATTTTATTGTTCAAGTTAGATCCATTATCTGTAATGATCTGGCTTGGAACACCATAACGACAGATGATATTGTTTTTGATAAATCGCACCACCACTTGTCGAGTAACATTAGCGTACGACGCTGCTTCGACCCACTTGGTGAAGTAATCAATGGCTACTAGGATGAACCGATGTCCGTTTGAAGCCTTAGGTTCAATCAAGCCAATTATGTCTATTCCCCATATGGAAAAAGGCCATGGGGAAGAGAGAACTTTGAGATGCGTTGGCGGTACATGGATTTTGTCAGAGTATATCTGACACTTGTGACACCTTCTCATGTACTTGTAGCAGTCGGATTCCATGGTTAACCAGTAGTACCCTGCTCTCAGAATTTTCCTCGCCGTTGTGTGTCCATTGGCATGAGTGCCAAAGGATCCTTCGTGAATTTCTTTCATCGGCATGTCTGCTTCTGGTCTGTCGACGCATCGGAGCAAGACCATGTCAAAGTTTCTCTTATAGAGAGTATCACCACTCAGGAAGAAGCTGCCTGCTAGTCTTCTGAGGGTCTTTTTGTCTTTCCTGGATGCCCCAGGAGGATATTCTTGTTTCTGAAGGAAGCATTTGATATCGTGATACCAAGGTTTGTCATCTATGACTGCTTCAATCGCGAAGATGTAGGCCGGCCGTTCAAGGCGCATTACGTCAATCTTAGGTAGGTCATTCCATCGACCTACGCTAATCATGGAAGAAAGAGTGGCTAAAGCATCAGCCATGTGATTCTCACCACGAGGGATGTGATGAAACTCAACTCTGTTGAAGAAGGGTAACAACCTTCTCGCATAGTCTTTGTAAGGAATCAATCCTGATTGGTATGTGTTCCAATCTCTTGTGATCTGATTGATAACCAGGACTGAATCGCCGTATACGTCCAAGTTCTTGATCCTTAAATCAATTGCTTCTTCGAGACCCATAATACAAGCTTCGTATTCGGCCTCGTTGTTCGTACATTTAAACATAAGTCTGGCAGTGAAAGGAATGTGGGTACCCTGAGGGGTAACAATGATTGCCCCAATTCCGTTTCTGTAATGATTAACTGCTCCGTTAAAGATAAGTCCCCACTGGGAACCTGGTTCTGGCCCTTCACTGGGTAACGGTTCATCGCAATCTTTCATTTTTAAATACATGACATCTTCGTCTGGGAAGTCAAACCCGATGGATTCCTGATTGTCAATCGGTTGGTGAGCCAAATGATCGGCTAAAATACTTCCGGGGCTTTCTGAGCATGGTACTCTATGTCATATTCTGATAGTAGCATCTGCCAACGGGCAATCCTTCCCGTGAGAGCAGGGTTTTCAAAGACGTACTTGATTGGATCCATCTCGGAGACCAACTAAGTAGTGTGACGAATCATGTACTGACGAAGACGTTTGGATGCCCAAGCCAAAGCGCAACAAGTTTTCTCAAGCATCGTGTATCGAGTTTCACAGTCGGTGAACTTCTTGCTCAGATAGTAAATGGCAGACTCTTTCCTTTTGGTTTTGTCTTGTTGGCCAAGTACACATCCCATTGAGTCCTCTAGGACTGTGAGATAAATGATTAGTGGTCTTCCTTCCACTGGAGGTGATAGAATTGGCGGATTCAACAGATATTCCTTAATACTGTCGAAGGCAGTTTGGCAGTCTTCTGACCAAACGCAGTCCTGGTTCTTTTTTAGCAATCTGAAAATCGGCGCACACGTGGCGGTCATGAGGAATATGAATCTGGAGATGTAGTTCAAACGTCCCAGGAATCCTCTGACTTGTTTTTCAGTTTTCGGAGAAGGCATTTCTTGAATGGCCTTGACCTTGTCAGGATCAACTTCAATTCCTTTCTGGCTGACGATGAACCCTAAGAGTTTCCCTGAACGGACACCGAAGGTGCACTTGTTGGGATTCAAGCGGAGTCTGTATTTTCTCAACCGCTCGAATAGTTTTGACAGATGGGTCACATGCTCCTCTTCTTTCTTAGATTTTGCAATCATATCATCGACATATACCTCAATTTCTTTGTGTATCATGTCATGAAACAGAGTAGTCATGGCCCTTTGATAGGTTGCCCCGGCGTTCTTCAAACCGAACAACATTACCTTGTAAAAAAAGTTACCCCATGGGGTAATGAACGAAGTTTTCTCCATGTCTTTCGGCGCCATTTTGATTTGGTTATAGCCCGAGAATCCATCCATGAAGGAGAAAACTTTAAACTTTGCTGTGCTGTCAACCAGCATGTCAATGTGTGGTAAAGGAAAGTCGTCCTTTGGACTTGCCTTGTTTAGATCTCTGTAATCTACACACATTCTGACTTTTCCATCCTTTTTGGGAACAGGTACGATGTTGGCTAACCATTGAGGATATTCAGATGTAGCGAGGAAACCCGCGTCAATCTGTTTTCGTACCTCCTCTTTGATTTCGAGGGCCATGTCCGGGTGAGTCCGTCTCAACCTTTGTTTTACTGGCGGACATTCCAATCTCAATGGTAAGTGATGTTCCACGATGCTGGTACCCAACCCTGGCATATCCTGATAGGACCAAGCGAACACATCGGGAAACTCTTTAAGAAGCTTTGTCAAACTCTCTTTAGCAGCTAGACTGAGCAGTGCACCAATCCTGATCTCTTTTCTCTCTTTTTCTGAACCTAAGTTTACCGTTTCCAACGGCTCTTTGTGAGGTTCAATGGACCTTTCCTCTTGTCTGAGTAATCGGGAGATCTCTTCTGGAATTTCGTCGTCAACTTCTTCTTCAGCCCCAAATACTGGGAACTCAAAGTCGGGAGAAGGCATTGGATCGTATGTTTCAACGGGGTTTAAAACAAGCAATCTGTATGACGTGATGATTCATGTTTAGAAGAGATAGAGAAAATGCGAGTGTGTACAGTGTATTTCTTTTACTGCTTGTTTTTATTATTGATTGTTTTTTAGGATTACCATTTTCTGAGAAAAGCAAAAAGAAAAAACAGCAATTAATGCGGAAATTACAGAACGACGTTATTTTATTAATGAACAAGTCGAATCTTGAAACTACAACCCTATAAAACAAACTTTGTCGCTTTGGGCCAAGCGAAGATGGAAATTTACAGAAAGCGAGCCCTATCAAAACATCTGTTTCACCTGGGCAGGGTGAAAGGTTAAAGATGGCAATTACTTTGACTGGTGAACGACCTTCGGAACCTCGACGGCAACCCACTGGCGGCGAACTCCTCGGTGAATCACAAAGTCTGGCACCTTCCTTGATTTGTCTTCAGAAATAACGCTGATTTCTGGTGGAGCAGGATCATTGGAATCTGTCTCCCAGGCAGAGTTGTCGTAGGAGGATTCCTCTGTTGCATTTTGCAGAGTATTTGTGCTCTCAGCTGTATCTCCCCACCCAGTTGGCTGGATATCTTTGAGCCTGATACGAGAGCTTTCGGGAGCGGTGTACTTGACCATATAATCAAATTTTCCACTTGGTTATCCCAAGGTGTCCCACACTTCTTTGGAACTGGAGGAGTCATCCCTCTCGATGACGTTGACCTCGGGAAAAGCATAGTTGATGAATTCCAGTCCTGCAAACGTTGCAAATTCATCGCCATGTTGAGTAGTTTCTGAATGACCTGAGTGTTGATCCCATGACATGGTGGGGACACAGGTATTTTGTTCAATGATGCTCAGCTGATTTTCATTGTTCGGCTGACTTTCTGGCACCAAGTCTCCTGGGTAAGGTTGCCACATTGGCAGACCATCCATCAGGCCATAGTAGGCGTGGTCAAAGTTGTCTTTCATCAGAGTGTCTTCCTCTAATGAATTTGGCGGAGCACGACATCCTTCTGGATCACAATCTCCATATATCATTTCGACGTCTGACCTGGGTATAAATCTCGGACTCTGTGCAGGATAGCAAAATGGAGTTTGCATTTCGTCCTGCGACATATAACCGTCCTCGTTAAGATAGGACTTCCATTCCTCATCTGTGTCAAAGGGATCCTCTTCATTAATAGCATGAACTGCTTGAGTCACTGGTTGGAGGAAGCCTCCACTATGGAAGAAGTTCTGAATGGGATGAAGACTTTCATCGTTGACAGCAGTCTGGGTGCAGGTTGCAGAAAAACCAAGGCCCTTCTTTGTTTTATTGTCAATATGAATGACAAGATGTCCCCATCCTGTGGTATCGGTACTCTCGACCGCATTAATAACATCTTTGTATGAGGAAATCGAAGTTCCTCCTTCATATTGATTGTCCTTGCTCACTGACAGTGCTTGGAACTGCGTCCCAATAACCTCCTCGGGTTCTACACAAGTAGATGATGATAAGTTACTCACGAGCAAGGCCTGTTCTCCACAAACTGTGATAAGTTGATCGCCCTTGACGAACTTTAGCTTTTGGTGGAGAGTCGAAGTGACCGCTCCAGCCTGATGTATCCAAGGTCTTCCTAATAAACAACTGTACGTTGCCCGGATGTCCATGACCTGGAAAGTGACTTGGAAAGTGTGAGGACCAATAGTTATGGGAAGATCAACTTCGCCGATAACCGCTTTTCTGGATCCGTCGAATGCTTTGACGATGACCTCGATGATTCTCATCGGAGGGCCTTTGAATGATAATTGCATCAAAGTGGACTTCGGCATAACATTCAGGGCTGACCCTGTGTCTACCAGTACGCTGGCTAAAGCATCGTCCTGGCAGTTGACTGTGATATTGAGTGCCATGTTATGACGGCGACCCTCTTCAGGTAATTCCTCATCACTAAATCCCAAATTGTTGCAGGAAGTGATGTTAGAGACAATGTTATCGAACTGTCTGATTGTTACATCCTGTTCCACAAAGGCTTGCTCCAAGACTTTCTGTAGAGCCTCCCTGCGGGCTTCTGAACTGAGTAACAGTGATAATACCGAGATCTTTGAAGGAGTCTGTAACAGTTGATCAACAATGTTGAATTGACTCCTTTGGATGAGCTTCAACATCTCATCTTTGTTCTTTGAAAGGTCGGGATTACTGGATTGACCGACTGGTGGATTAGGAACTTCTGCCTGAGGTTACTTTTCTTTGTTAGGTTCTCCAACTCCTCGGTTGAAGATTTTACCGCTCCGTGTTACACGACTGATGTCTGCAATATTTACGACAGAGGGTAATGGAATTTCCTTTCCATTCTCGATTATTATTGCACCGTATTTGTAAGGGATCGCCTTAGCTAATTCATACGGTAGTGGTCCCGGTAGATAGATGACTACAGGAGCCTTCTGATTTTTCTGACCATCATAAGTAATCTCGATCCATTCCCAGTTGGGAATTTTTTATTCGTCAAGCAGAGGGATGATGGCACAAACATTTCTAGTCCTCTGATGATCAGAGATGACGACAACGTCCTCAATTTGATTGGAAAGATAATTCGGCGTCCAGTTGATAGGTCTGGAACCCGGATATGGACGAATCTCTCCACGATCCACCTGACCCTGAAGAGCTTCTCTCACAAGGTATCATCCTTGGTTACTTTCTGAACAGACTCCACAACGATCATAATTGTGCGGTGGCACCTGGCCACGCCCACTTTGAATGCAATGTAACCTCACTAGGTTAGTTTCCACAGATCGGACATCCTGACTCTGACGCCGAGTAGGATTCCTGTTATTGATACTAATTTGCTAAGTATCTTCATCCATATAGATTGGCATCCACCAGTGATTTAACAAGTGCTGAAGTGCCTCCTGGACAAGGGTACAACCTTGATCGTTCTCGCAACCCGCTTTACAACTTTGGTAATCATGTGATATTAAGAATCCGAGTCGGACCTGCTCAGCATGTAACTCTACCAGGTTGGTATTCATCACGCGAATATCAAAAATCTGAACCATATTGATCTGATAGGGATTCCTATCATGGTAGTCTTGGATCCATCCAAGATCCATCTGACACTGGAGGGCCTCTTGTATGAAAGAGCATCCCTGTTTGTTTACCGAGAAAGTCAGACAGGAACTATAATCGTGCAGCGGCAGATTATGGTATTGGCTTTGTCTTGAGTGCATTGCCACCAAGTTGACATTCATCGCACGGATGTCGTGGTTTTGAACGACGTTGGAATTCGTATAGACCATGTGAACTCCACGAACTCGGTGCTCTTGGATCCATCCGGGATCCATTTGTTCCTGTAGAGCTGCTTGCACTACAGAACATCCTTGATTGCTTTTAGAGCAGATATCACACTGGTGATAATTATGAGGTGGCACATGGCCATATCCACTCTGTCTACAATGCATCTTGACTAAATTGGTCATCAACAAGAGTATATCGTGAATTTGATAGACATTGTTAGATTCTTTCTCAATCAGGTTGACTGCAGCTTTCTCGTGTTGAGGCAGCGGGTTCGTGAGAACATTAGGATTCGTATCTTTGAAAGATAAGAGCCCGCTCCTAACAAGCTTTTGCACGTCAGATTTGAAATTGAGACAGTTCTCGATGTTATGCCCCGATCCTCCTTGATGATAAGGGCATGTCTGATCCACCTTAAACCAAAAAGGCGGATTTTTCGGTACGGTAAGAGGAGACTTAGTCTGGATGTGCCCCTTAGCCAGTAGTAACAGAAATAGTTCTGCGTACGACATGGGTATTGGATCAAATCCTGATGGTCGTGTTGTACGGTTGTTGTTGTATGGAGGACGAGCCTGCTGAAGAGGCTGTTGTGTCCTTTGCTGATTAGGTTGGCTCTGCGCAACCTGAGGTTGATACGTAGGAATAGGCGCAGGGTTGATAGCAGGAGTTACCGCTGCTACTGGTTGATAACTTCACCTTTGCTTTCTGAGAGAGATATTCCCAATATCCTGCTCTTTTTTCTTAGGGAGAGCACTACCGTATCGTTTTGTACTGCTTGATGATCCAGCGTCTTTTGCCAAACGTCCTTCTCGGACAGCTTCCTCAAGACGAACTCCCATACCCACCATCTCGGTGAAATCACTGGGCGCACTGGCAACCATTCTGTCGTAATAAAATGAGCTTAAGGTCTTTAAGAAGATCTTTGTCATCTCTTTTTCCTCAAGAGGTGGACAAATTTGAGCGGCAATATCACGCCATCTCTGAGCGTACTCCTTAAAGGTTTCCTTGTCCTTTTGTGACATTGATCTGAGTTGATCTCTGTCGGGTGCCATGTCCAAATTGTATTTGTAATGTTGAACGAAGGCAGTGCCAAGATCTGTGAATGTGCTGATCGTGGCGCAGTTTAACCCCATGTACCATTTTAAGGCGGCACCGGTTAAACTATCCTGAAAGTAGTGAATCAGTAGGTCTTGATTCTCTGTCTGAGCTGACATTCGCCGAGCGTACATCAGCAAGTGACTTTGAGGGCAAGAGTTACCCTTGTATTTTTCAAAGTCGGGCACTTGGAACTTGTGCGGAACTTTCACATTGGGGACCAGACAAAGGTCTGCGGCGTCCTTTCCAAAAAGATCCTGACCGCGAATGGCTTGCAATTCCTTTTGCATTTCCAAGAACTGTTCCTGGAATTCATCCATTCGGTCGAACATAGTTTCCTTTTTACCAGAAGGTATCTGCGGAATCTGTCCTTCCGGGACAGTGTGCACCACAGGGGGTGGTACCGTAACTACGGCAGTAAATCTTGGCGTTTCCCGAAGTTTGTAACCTTCAGGGGTCTTCAATATGCCTCTGGCATCTTCGCTTTCCCGAAGTCTGTAACCTTCAGGCCCAGCGACATCTGTTGCGATTCCCTGATCTTCAACGATCGGCGAAACATATCCTTCCGGGATATAGTTAGCAGGCATGCCCCAGGGACGATCTTTCGGCATTTGATACCTAGGATTAAACTTCTCCACTATGGGTGCTGAGGTGATCTCTGAGATCACAGTTCTTTGTAGTTGAGCTTCTGCCATGGCTTGCATGTCGTTACGAAGTTTTCTCATATCCTCTCTCAGAGCGTCGATCTCTTCTTTCAACTCTCTGTTCTCTTCCTCAAGATCATCCATCTTTTTCTGACGACTGGCCCGAGTATTGTACGAATAAGACAGTTTGACTCTAGAACCGAGACACAAACGTGAGATTCGTAGGTAAGGAGAATACACGATGCGAGAATGATGAAATGCAATGATTATATTAATTGTTTTTTTGGTTTAATCAAAATAAACTTCGACAATTCGATTGCAAATATCAAACAGTGGGGAAACCCCTTTTTATTGAAATTCAAAGGATTACAGAAATGGAAATACAGTAGATTACAAAGTGCAGAAACAGAAACCTAAACTAATGGGTCCCGAGTCCTCTCTGAGGAGAAACCGGGTGCTGATTCTGGTATCTTCCTTTTCTTTGACCGGGGCGCTTGGGCCGTTATCGGGTTGTCATTCCTTTGCCAAGTGAAAGGAGTGAGCAAATTCCTTTGGTCATCTTGATTCTCTACAGCATGCTGCTCCAAAATTTCAATCAGAGCATCTTTCTCTTTTAGTAGTTGTTGTATTTGGATACACTCTACGTCGAGGGTGCGGTACTTGTTCTTCCAAGATCTTCTTTCCTTTTGAACTTTGTTGAGAGTAACCTGAAGCTTTTCAGTTTCCGTCATGAAGTACATGACAGATTCTCTCGGCGGAAGAATTCCGTAACGAGGATAAGGCATTTTTAGCTTGAGAGCTCTGGTTTGTACCCAATGGAGATAAGGCTCCACCGAGACACAGTCCGGTTTTCCCAGAGACTCTCGTCCTTTCTTATGAACCCGTTTCCAAGCTTGCACTATTTCCATTTTTAGTGCTCTGTCATTTTCTCCTTCTTTGAAGAAAAGACCTTCCAGATGAACACCCAGTGGGATGTGTCGCATCGGGTATCCAAATTGACGAAGAACCAATATCGGATGATAGTTGATTCCTCCTTTAGTTCCTATGAGGGGTACGCTGGGGAAGTTTCCACAACGGTCAATGATTTTGATTCCCTCATAAATCCTATTACAAGGTGCAGAATGTAACGCCCAAAATATTTAATTATTTATTTAATTGGATATTTATTTAATTGTTGTGAATTATTCGGTTGATTTTGGTGTTGCGGCGAATTAAGTCGTTAAGTCGGAATTTTTAAGTTGGTAAGTCAGAGGAATAATATTAGAAATAATATTAAAGTCGCGGAATAATATTAGTAGTAATATTATCGTAGTTGGAGTGTGTTCGGTTAAGTGGGCTTGGTCTCGTGTCGGAATTAGTAATTTAAGGGGTGTTTACTTTAGGCCCAATAGATATTATAATTGAGTATTATTATTTTAATAAAACAAATGAAACAAAAGAAATAGAAAGAAAGAAGTTAAGGTCATCAGTTAGTGGAAGTGGAAGAGAAAAGAAGAACGTGAGAGGAGAAGAAGTTGCGAGAGAGAAACCGCTGCCGGTGACGAATTTCCGGAACCCGATCGATCGTCGAGCTGCCTTCAATCCAAGGTAAGGGTGGGTTCGATTATTATAACTGGGTTATGATGATTGATATGTAGGGTTGGGGCTATATGGATTTCTACTATCTGTGTTGAATTTGTGATGTTGATTCTGATAAACTTACAGTGGCTTTTGGTGAAATCGTGTTGAATATAAATTGTGTATATTTCTGTTGTTGATATTGTGTTGCTTGGGATTTAATAGTTGGTGTATGGTGTGATTGAGTTATTGAATCGAAGCATGTTTTTTTCTTAGAAGGTGAAGTAATCTGGGTAGAAAAATATAGCCGAAAAATATAGCAGGTATGAATGAATGAAGGAAATCTGAGACGGGGAAGAAGAAAGGAAAATGGAGGCGGGGGCCTCAAGAGGTGAGGTGGGCGCCTCCTTTTGTTTTTTTTGGGTATAGGTTTGAGGCGGGGGCCTCCGATGAAGGGGGGGTGGGCGCCTCCAATGAAGGGGGTGGGCGCCTCCAATGGTTTTTGGGAAGTGGGGCCTTTACTTTAATTGCCATGCTAAGATTTACATTATCATGTATGCTACCATGTTTTTTTTAATTAATTGTTTTTAGGAGTTGTTTATTGATGGTGGTCCTTACGGAACTGTTGGGAATGGGTCGAATGGCCACTTGATTCCTACATCGTTCCAGCTTCATGATAGGTAATAAATATTGGCTACTCACTAAGTCAATGTGATAATAAACACCCATTTTAGTAACAGGACTTAGGGTAGTTGAGTATCACACTGGTTGCATATAAAAGTTACTGCTACTTATTCATGGCTGAGGTAATAGATCAAGATTTATGCATCACTTTTTATTACACTTAAGGATTAGCAAATTGGTTATACGTGTTGAATTAGAGAATTCACCAAATTCATGTGATAATAAATTATGCACTGGTAGTAAAATTAGTAGAGATACAGGATATAATATCAGTAGTAGAATTTTGACAGCAAAATGGAACAATAACAGTAAGCAGAATTTTGACAGAAAATTGGAATTGTAGTGATATGTTGCAGCAGTGGTTTAACTGAATTAATAAATTAATCAGTATCAATCAATAATGGTGAAACAATACTGTTTTAGTCGGTTTAGCCGGTTTAGGCGAAAAAACTAGTTGTCCGGAATTTAACGGAAATTGTCGGGGTAAGTCGGGTAATTTAGTAGGTGGCTTTGGTTGAATTGTTTGGTTGAAACTATGTTGAAAAAGTGGAATTTCAGGTACAGCAGTTGAGTCTTAATGTTGTTCCGGTACACGGACGAATTTTAAGTTGAGGGCGTAATAGCCAAAGTTGATTAAGTGTTTATGTTGAAAAGTTGCTTTGTTGTTTAACTTGATTATGTTGTGGAAGTTGTTGAGTTGTTTATGTTGATGTTAAAGTTGTAGGTCGTATGACCAACGTTGATGTATATAAGTTGTAGGCCTATGGCCAAAGTTGAATCGTGTTGAATTAAAGTTGTTATGCGGTTGTTATATGTTGTTCGGAGTTGGTTGCCGTTTTATGTTGAGTCGTTGCATCATGGCATTTGCATTTTTGTCGGAGCGTTGCTCACACCACGTTGGCCTTGATGGCATTGATTAAGTTGCCCGAGATGGCACCACGTTGAAGGCTTATGCCTTGTTGAAATGCCTCGATAACCTGGCATATGTTTAAGTTGGGAGTTTTACTCCGATGGTACCACATGCATGTGCATAGTTGTGTCACATTTTGAGTCGTTGTGAAGTTGCTGTTGTTGTGAAGTTGCCGTTGTTGTGAAGTTGTTTCTTGTTATAAGTTGTTGTTGCTATGTCTTGTTGCTTGAGATAAATTACTAATGTCGTGAGCTGATGTTATATATGTTGTTATTACTATAATTTGCATCTTTCATATAAGTTGTTGTTATATGTTGTGATTTGCTGTCAATACAAGTTGGGGTTGCTATTAAGTTGTTTATTTCTAGTTGTTGCATGAACATTGTATGAAGCGGTGAAATTTGTATGATCCTAATCTAGTATATTAATTATCATACTTTGTTTATAATATTCGATATCTCACCCCTTCTGTAATGATGTTGCCTATTATGGGTAACTGAGCAGGTACTCAAGAATAGCTGCAGAAGTTGAGGTATAATGTGAAGTCTTAGATGCTGTTAGCTCGAGTTGGTCTTGCTCTGATACGTAGCACTCGGGGGGGATGAACGATTGTTGTTTATTTGTTGTTATTGTCTTAGTAGTTGAATCTATAAATTGTTGTTACTAAAGAATTGTTGTTTCAAAGTGGTTTTGAGTTGGACATGAGGTTATGTCATTACAAGTTGATTTATGTGAAGTCGCATATTAATAAAAGTTGTTTTGTTTTCAAAAGGATAATTCAGGCTGTTATCAGTTCATCCGAATCAGTGTTATGTATCTGAATTATTTGTGATTAATATGAGGTTGTTTTCTGTTGAAAATGTGACATCCTGTTTATGTTGAAGAATTTTTAAAATGAAAACTCTGATTTTATTGCTTATCCGCCGGGTAGAAATGGGGTGTTACATTAGTGGTATCAGAGCAGGTCGGTCTGTCCGGCCAATGTTGTCTAATGTTGTTTGTCCCTTAGTACTCGACATGTGTGTGAAACACTGTCGGTACTTATTTGTTAGTTTCTAGTTGTTGTCTGCAGGTGTTGGTTTGAAACAAGTGGGGGAGAGACTTGTCTCCCGGACGTGTTGTTAGTATGTAGAAGTTGGTTCAAGGTGATGTTGATTGTAAGAGTTCAAATGTCGTCGAAGCAATGTTGTTGCGAACCGGCGAGAGTATGCACTCATGAATTCGTATCGGTCGAGTTCGAGGTGTGTGTATATTATGGAGGGTGAATTGATTGAGATTAAGGAATTATCCCAAAGGGAATGATAAGTTGGTGGATTAATTCGGTAAGTTGTATATCTTGAGTATAGTTGGATTAAAGTTGAGTGATTTTCGTAGTTGGACGAAAAGGAGGATGTTGGTAGATCTTGGAAGCAAGAGAGGGAATTGGAACTTATGTTCATCAGCCTCAAATTCTGGTTTGTGATTTTGGAGCAGCTGCCAGTAAACGAGGTATAACTTTTGACTCGGGATTCAGATGGAAGCTGTTCTGGACTTTTTGGAAAGCTTACGAAATTCCCTACAGTTTGCATACTAGGTTTGCCTTCAGGAGGTTTGTGAAGAGGGAGAAAGGTGCATTTTATTGCTTGGGTCTGATGCTGATTTTTGGAAATTTCTGCATACGGAAATTCTGGACCAGTCCCGTTGTGTAGCTGATAACTCTTTACTCGTAAGTCGGATTTGAGCGATTATTGAAGTTCTGAAAGCTACACAAAATTCTCTTCATTTTGGAATATGATTTTGTGATTGGGAGATCTGTATTGAAGTAGATACATATGGTTGAAGTTGGGCGACATTTGCTGAAAAAATTTGGAAGGATGAAAACAAGTGTGGAATATTATTAAGAATAAAGTGTTGGTATTTGTAAGATGTGACTGTATCGGAGAATACTTGGAGATGCAACTTATGTTGAATGAGGATGATTAAGACGATGATGTTAAGTAAAGGTAATGTTGAGAGAAATGTGAATGTTGATTTGTGTCGCTAAGAATTTCCACCTTGGTTGAAAGTTGTAATTGGAGCAACCTGAATTTGATCGTTCTCAATGTTGTAGCGATTTCGGTGTTGGGAAAAATATTTAAAGTCGTGTTGTACCATGAACGTGCATAAGAGGATGCGCAATGGATTTTGAACGTTTTTGTATCGTTGACGAAGTTGAAACTAAAGAAACTAAGAGTGGCATTGGTAAGCCTTAGAAAGTTGGCGGAGCATTAGGCTTACGGACTTTGGGCACAAGTTGAAGTACACTATTGGGTTGGGTACTGATGATTTATTTCACCGTTATGGTTGTCGGCTGTCTATTGACAAATTGAGGAACTGATCACCCTTAATCCATTGTTGATAGTAGACGGAGTCATAATTGATGGATAGATGTGTCGTGCCAACTAGTATAGTATGTACGTTGAATTGGTCGAAGTCAAGCCAAGTGCTTGAAGGTTGTTTTGCGGATACAAGTTCATATGTTAGAATATTAGTTGAATTTAAGGATGACAGCACGAAGCTGTGTTTGATTGATGAGTAGTATGGGGACTCACAGTCGAGTTCTAGATAACTTGAGTCGTTGTTTGTGATGAAGCGATTGGCTAGTATGCCTTAAGGTGTATGTATGGAGTATGAAGCGTATCTTCCATATTTGTTGGATGAGTTGGAACTGGTGTTTGTTGCAAATGTTTTGAGCTGTTGTAAAATCAGAGGAAGAACGCGTAGAATATTTGAAGGTTGAGTTGTGATTATTAAAAGAAGTTAAATTATAAGTTGATTTGTAAAAGTGGAGTTTTGGTTGGTAAAGATGATTGATCTTGTTGAATTTAAGTGGACTCAGGTGTCAAATGTTGTTGTAATGTTGTTATGCGCCTGAGGTGATTTTGGGAACTATGTTGATAAAAGATAGTAAAGTTGTAATTTATGTGTGGTGTTAACGGGGAGATCCCGAAGAGTTAAGTCGAAAGTCTTGGTATTATGTCAATTTTGATGATTGGAAGTTGGAGGTCAACTGAGTAGAGTTAGTACCTTGAAAGTAATCAGAGTGCGCAGCGAACGCGTAGTGTATTGCGGTTGTTCAGACGTGAATTGTACCGATGTTGATATTTGGTTACGTTGATGTTGTGTTTAAGTTGGTATTCTTAAGTTGTTATGTTCTGGTTCATAAACCGGAAAATTCTTAAGTTGGTTACTTCTTGTGTTGCGATGTTAGTTGTCAATTGCATCACTTGGGTAATATTCGCGTTGTTGTCGCCGTTGAGGTTAAGAACCGTTGTTCGTGCTATATGTAGAGTTGCCTTGCGAGGGCGAGATTTGATTACTCGGAAGAATTAAGTTGTTGGAATAGTCGTGTCAGAATAATGTGTTTCTCGTAAACTTCACGGAGTCTATAATGATGTTATTATGGTTGTTGGTGATGGGGAGTTGTGCGTATATTCGTGAATTAAGCTGTTAAGTCGACGTTATAATTTTGCTCTCTTTGTCATGATGTTGTTGTTGGTTGCTGTAAGTAAGAAGTAATATTTCATGATATGACGAAGTTGATTTTGTTGGCTATGTTGATGTCACTATAAGAGTGATACGACGATATGAAGTAGAGTTGTGGATATTTTGTTGATAATTGACAAACGTTTGTAGATGGGAATAAGATTGTGTATGAGTCTGAGTGTCGAAGATGTTGATAGGATGACGATGTGATGTTGTATATCCAAGCATAAGTGTGTTGTGGTTGTTACTACGGTGAAAGTTGATGTGCCTAGATATTGTTGAAGTGGTTGTTAGTTGTTAATGATTTTGTCGTGAAGATGTTGAATGATTAGCAAGTGAGTTTGGATTTAAATCGTATTGAGTTTTGTTATGTCGGAAAGTAATGATCGAAGTGTTGCAAAATGCGACTTGAGGATCCGGGAGCTGGATGCGGAATTTGCGTTAAGAGTAGTAGTATCGAGGAGATTTTCGAGGACGAAAATATTCTAAGTGGGGGAGAGTTGTAACGCCCAAAATATTTAATTATTTCTTTAATTGGATATTTATTTAATTGTTGTGAATTATTCGGTTGATTTTGGTGTTGCGGCGAATTAAGTCGTTAAGTCGGAATTTTTAAGTTGGTAACTCGGAGGAATAATATTAGAAATAATATTAAAGTCGCGGAATAATATTAGTAGTAATATTATTGTAGTTGGAGTGTGTTCGGTTAAGTGGGCTTGGTCTCGTGTCGGAATTAGTAATTTAAGGGGTGTTTGCTTTAGGCCCAATAGATATTATAATTGAGTATTATTATTTTAATAAAACAAATGAAACAAAAGAAATAGAAAGAAAGAAGTTAAGGTCATCAGTTAGTGGAAGTGGAAGAGAAAAGAAGAACGTGAGAGGAGAAGAAGTTGCGAGAGAGAAACCGCTGCCGGTGACGAATTTCTGGAACCCGATCGATCGTCGAGCTGCCTTCAATCCAAGGTAAGGGTGGGTTCGATTATTATAACTGGGTTATGATGATTGATATGTAGGGTTGGGGCTATATGGATTTCTACTATCTGTGTTGAATTTGTGATGTTGATTCTGATAAACTTACAGTGGCTTTTGGTGAAATCGTGTTGAATATAAATTGTGTATATTTCTGTTGTTGATATTGTGTTGCTTGGGATTTAATAGTTGGTGTATGGTGTGATTGAGTTATTGAATCGAAGCATGTTTTTTTCTTAGAAGGTGAAGTAATCTGGGTAGAAAAATATAGCCGAAAAATATAGCAGGTATGAATGAATGAAGGAAATCTGAGACGGGGAAGAAGAAAGGAAAATGGAGGCGGGGGCCTCAAGAGGTGAGGTGGGCGCCTCCTTTTGTTTTTTTTGGGTATAGGTTTGAGGCGGGGGCCTCCGATGAAGGGGGGGTGGGCGCCTCCAATGAAGGGGGTGGGCGCCTCCAATGGTTTTTGGGAAGTGGGGCCTTCACTTTAATTGCCATGCTAAGATTTACATTATCATGTATGCTACCATGTTTTTTTTAATTAATTGTTTTTAGGAGTTGTTTATTGATGGTGGTCCTTACGGGACTGTTGGGAATGGGTCGAATGGCCACTTGATTCCTACATCATTCCAGCTTCATGATAGGTAATAAATATTGGCTACTCACTAAGTCAATGTGATAATAAACACCCATTTTAGTAACAGGACTTAGGGTAGTTGAGTATCACACTGGTTGCATATAAAAGTTACTGCTACTTATTCATGGCTGAGGTAATAGATCAAGATTTATGCATCACTTTTTATTACACTTAAGGATTAGCAAATTGGTTATACGTGTTGAATTAGAGAATTCACCAAATTCATGTGATAATAAATTATGCACTGGTAGTAATAATTAGTAGAGATACAGGATATAATATCAGTAGTAGAATTTTGACAGCAAAATGGAACAATAACAGTAAGCAGAATTTTGACAGAAAATTGGAATTGTAGTGATATGTTGCAGCAGTGGTTTAACTGAATTAATAAATTAATCAGTATCAATCAATAATGGTGAAACAATACTGTTTTAGTCGGTTTAGCCGGTTTAGGCGAAAAAACTAGTTGTCCGGAATTTAACGGAAATTGTCGGGGTAAGTCGGGTAATTTAGTAGGTGGCTTTGGTTGAATTGTTTGGTTGAAACTATGTTGAAAAAGTGGAATTTCAGGTACAGCAGTTGAGTCTTAATGTTGTTCCGGTACACGGACGAATTTTAAGTTGAGGGCGTAATAGCCAAAGTTGATTAAGTGTTTATGTCGAAAAGTTGCTTTGTTGTTTAACTTGATTATGTTGTGGAAGTTGTTGAGTTGTTTATGTTGATGTTAAAGTTGTAGGTCGTATGACCAACGTTGATGTATATAAGTTGTAGGCCTATGGCCAAAGTTGAATCGTGTTGAATTAAAGTTGTTATGCGGTTGTTATATGTTGTTCGGAGTTGGTTGCCGTTTTATGTTGAGTCGTTGCATCATGGCATTTGCATTTTTGCCGGAGCATTGCCCACACCACGTTGGCCTTGATGGCATTGATTAAGTTGGCCGAGATGGCACCACGTTGAAGGCTTATGCCTTGTTGAAATGCCTCGATAACCTGGCATATGTTTAAGTTGGGAGTTTTACTCCGATGGTACCACATGCATATGCATAGTTGTGTCACATTTTGAGTCATTGTGAAGTTGCTGTTGTTGTGAAGTTGCCGTTGTTGTGAAGTTGTTTCTTGTTATAAGTTGTTGTTGCTATGTCTTGTTGCTTGAGATAAATTACTAATGTCGTGAGCTGATGTTATATATGTTGTTATTACTATAATTTGCATCTTTCATATAAGTTGTTGTTATATGTTGTGATTTGCTGTCAATACAAGTTGGGGTTGCTATTAAGTTGTTTATTTCTAGTTGTTGCATGAACGTTGTATGAAGCGGTGAAATTCGTATGATCCTAATCTAGTATATTAATTATCATACTTTGTTTATAATATTCGATATCTCACCCCTTCTGTAATGATGTTGCCTATTATGGGTAACTGAGCAGGTACTCAAGAATAGCTGCAGAAGTTGAGGTATAATGTGAAGTCTTAGATGCTGTTAGCTCGAGTTGGTCTTGCTCTGATACGTAGCACTCGGGGGGGATGAACGATTGTTGTTTATTTGTTGTTATTGTCTTAGTAGTTGAATCTATAAATTGTTGTTACTAAAGAATTGTTGTTTCAAAGTGGTTTTGAGTTGGACATGAGGTTATGTCATTACAAGTTGATTTATGTGAAGTCGCATATTAATAAAAGTTGTTTTGTTTTCAAAAGGATAATTCAGGCTGTTATCAGTTCATCCGAATCAGTGTTATGTATCTGAATTATTTGTGATTAATATGAGGTTGTTTTCTGTTGAAAATGT
The DNA here is from genome assembly GCA_022829125.1 of Lathyrus tuberosus. Lineage (NCBI taxonomy): Eukaryota > Viridiplantae > Streptophyta > Magnoliopsida > Fabales > Fabaceae > Lathyrus > Lathyrus tuberosus. The sequence goes on from JALAZF010000093.1 coordinate 7,605,093, forward strand.
GACATCCTGTTTATGTTGAAGAATTTTTAAAATGAAAACTCTGATTTTATTGCTTATCCGCCGGGTAGAAATGGGGTGTTACACAGAAACAGAAACCTAAGCTAATGGGTCCCGAGAGAACTCGAGGATACGACATCTTTAGCTTGAGAGCTCTGGTTTGTACCCAGTGGAGATAAGGCTCCACTGAGACACAGTCCGGTTTACCTAGAGACTCCCGTCCTTTCTTATGAACATGCTTCCAAGCGTGCACTATTTCCATCTTTAGTGCTCTGTCATTTTCTCCTTCTTTGAAGAAAAGACCTTCCAGATGAGCGTTGCGCGGAACAAGCCTCATTGGGTATCCAAACTGACGACGAACCAATATCGGATGATAGTTGATTCCTCCTTTAGTTCCTATGAGGGGTACGTTGGGGAAGTTTCCACAACGATCAATGATCCTCAATCCATCATAAATCCTATTACACCAATCAATGTCAGAGTTGGTGAGAGACATGATTTTGTGCGACCAGCGTAAGGCACTCTTATGATCCCAAAAAGCAGCAGACTTAGGCAAATGGGAGATAAACCATTTGTAAAGCAAAGGTACACAACATGTGATCTCCCCTCCACTGTACAAATTTCCTAAGTGTACAGAATGATACGCATCTACAAGCAAAGTCGGCACAGGGTTTCCAATGAGAAAAACCTTAATGGCGTTGATATCGACGAAGTTATTAATGTTGGGCAACAAAAATAATCCGTAGGTGAGCAAAACAAAGATGCTTTCAAAAGCAGTCCCGTTCCCTATACTAGCAAAGCACAGAGCTTTCTTTGTTAAGAACTGGGCTGGCAAACCTTGGATGCCACCCTTGGTAGTCATGTGAGTCCTGACCTCTGACTCATCCAAATGAATTGCTCTTGCAATGGTCTGATCCTTTGGAATTTCTTCCAGTCCAGAAAATGGAGCTTAATCAGTAATGTGTAGATCGATCAGATGAGAACACTCCTCCAGTGTTGGTGCTAGCTGGTAATCCGGGAATTTAAAACAGTGATAAACCGGATCGTAAAACTGAACGAGCGCATCCATGATTCCTTCAATCACATGGATTCTTAGCAGAGGTAGCAGACCTCCGTACTTGGCTCTGAAGGCCTCTTGGTTTGTGATCATTCTCGCCAAACCTCTCAGATCCTCTAGTTTTGGAGCCTTGAAGGTGTACTTATGAGTTCTCCTTCTACCGAAATCCATTAGCGTAATCCTTTTCTCTGATATTTGCAATCACAGTCTTAGTTTAATTTGAAAAATAGAGAGACTAGAAGAGAATTTTTTTTTTGTTTTAATGTTTTTTAAATGAATGCATGAATGCAGAACACACAAAAACATAGAAAAAACATGGGGTCAAAGGGTCGTTGTCATGGAGTAAAGGCTCTACCCATCCCAAAGGTTTACTAATGACTTTTGTACCTGTCTCTCTTCATCATCAACTCTTGTCAAGAAAACACCAGCGGGCCGGGAACCGTGCTAGGTGATGTTTTTTGAAGAGTCCTCAGAAGAGGGTGGCATCGTATGACGACTATTTCTGATAGCCTCTGTGCCACTAAAGGGGTTTTCCTAGGTGTATACTCAATCTTTCCACATGCGGCATCACACGCATTCCCATTAGCAGAAAAATAAACGCGTATAGCAATTAGGAAAAGCAGTATATATATTTATCCTAATGTCCTAGACTTTTAAAGCTATGAATCCTATGTTCCTGACAGAAATGGCTTCCCGGCGGAGTCACCATTCTGTGGTTTCTTTCCAAAGTGAAGGTTTTAACCTAAGATCCTAGTAGAGTCAAAAAGTTTTATCTCAGTGAAATTCCTTTTTAAGGTTTCTACCTAGGAGACAAGAATGAACAAACATTGCACGGTAACTCCCCAGAAGAGTCGCCATTTTTCTGTGGAAAAATGGGGACGATGCCCTAAGGCAAAATAGATCAAACAAGGACTCCCCAGCAGAGTCACCATTTTTCTGTAGCGAGTGATTTTTGGATGTGGTTGCGAAGCACGATCGCTCTAATACTACAGCTCGATTCATTTTTATCCTATTTAAGCTGATGAAGGAAGGGAAATAGATGTCTCCAACTAACCCTGCTTGCATACTGAGGTTAAACAGTCAAAACTGTTGGTTTACAGATGCTACAAAGATTCGGGGATTCTCTTAGGTTATTTTGTTAAAAAGGGGTGTTTTGAGATGTTAGGACGAACGTTTTTTGATTGATGTGTGAAAGTATGGGATTTTGGGTTTTTGTTTAGTGTGCTCGCTAAGATCTTTTCTTTCGATCTTATGCCTACGCATTCCCGTTTACCGAAACAGGGAAATCAGAGTGTTCGTAGTTCCTCCTATTCTATGGGAGGAAATGGGGTTTTGGTGTCTTGTTCAAAGCCCAAGACGTGAAGCGAAAGGTTGTTTGTATCTTGTTCAAAGCCCAAGATGTGAAGCTGAAAGGTCTCAACTTTAGAGAGAATTTCTCATCTCTAAAGAAGGGTTTATCTGTTTGTAAAGGAGAATTACTTTAACCGGGATATGCGAATCCTAGCAATGCCATAATTTCCTAAGAAGGGGTTTCAATCCTGAAGGAGAAGACTTTAACTCAGTGTAGAGCAATGCCATCTTTCCTTAGGAATTTCTCATGCTAAACGATGGACAGTGGCATGGATGTAAATAATCCAGAGGCTTGCCGCTTACAGCGATTAGATGAAAGGGAAGGAGTTGTTGATGTTTGTGTACTGTGAACAAGGCATAGCTTTGATGCTAAAAGGCTGATTGGGTCAACCAGTGGTTTTCTTATACAAAGCCTAAGAGGAGGCTAATATGTGTCTCGTACAAAGCCCGAGAGAGAGGTTAAAAGGGGTTGACCCAACAAGAGGATCTTTTATACTCAACAGGAGAGTGTTTTTGTAGCTCGTACGAAGCCCGAGATGGAGGCTAAAATTTTTTTTTGGCTCGATAAGAACCTTTTTGTATCTCGTACAAAGCCCGAGGTGGAGGCGAAAGGGTGATTGACTCAACGAGGGAGTCTCTTATGTGTCTCATACAAAGCCTGAGAGAGAGGCTAAAAGTTGTTTGACTCAACGAGGGAGTCTTTTGTATCTCGTACGAAGCCCGAGATGGGGGCTAAAAGGTTTGCTCCGCTGGGGAGAATCATTTATACAAAGCCCAAGAGGAGGCTATCGTGCTGGTAATTGTTTTAGTTGAGTGACAGGTCCAGTATACTGATTTAAGAGAAAAACAGTTCTTATATGAGCAACACTGTACTCATGTATTTGATCTGAGGATCGGGATTGTTCCCTGTTCTTTAAGGAAACGGGGAAATCCGAAGGGTATCGAGACTGTCTGAGTCTAAGGGTTTCTTCCTATTTAACGAAAGGGGTCACTTGAGAATGTCTTTGAGACTCAAGGGAGAGAGACCGTCCAAGTCTAGAGTTTCATATTTTGTACTATGCTTTGAGAAACAGTAGTAGACTCTTTGAAAGGACTGTTCTATGAAGATGATTAGTTTCTGTTCCTATACCTCTAGGAGGTCGTCGGGACAATTTGTACGAAGCCCAAGAGGAGGCTGGGAACTTTTAAGAAGCCGAAGGGTCCTTGTACAAAGCCCAAGAGGAGGCTATCATTCCCGGAGGAAGAGATCATTATACGAAGCCTAAGAGGAGGCTGTGAATACTTCTAAGAAGCCAACGGGTCCTTGTACTAAGCCCAAGAGGAGGCGGGGATGCTTTTAGGAAGCCTGAGGGTCCTTGTACAATGCCCAAGAGGAGGCCGATGCTTTTAAGAAGCCCGTGGGTCCCCAAACCCCGAGAAATTCAAGGCAAGCTATTCACAAGGAATAGATCAAGTCAGGAAAGTTCGAGAATTTGGAAGAAACTCAAAGATGCCATTCACGGAGAATACATTCATCTTTGGGAGTAAAGTTTCTTGACAATTCCTAATGAGGACAGCCGAAGAGAAGACTGTATCTGGTGATCCTATTGGGGATCTAGCTGTCTATTTCTACGAATAAACGAAACGGCTTTTCCTAGTTCTAGACGTAGTTGCCGGGGAAACTCTAAATATCTATACTATTATTACACAGTTGATATGAGTTTATGAAAGAAGACTTACAGCGAAACAGCCCCATAATACAGTTATATGTATAGGAAAGCAGTAAATGAAAGCGTATAAACACTTACTCGGTTGTAGAGCTTCCATGCTGTTTGGTTAGTTGTTCAACAAAGAAAGATTGAAAACAACAGTATATTCAAAATCAAAGGAGAAAGTGCTTTGAAAAAGAAAGATTGGGGCTTACAGCTCAAGGAGAGGCCCAAGGTTTTGAATTTGTACAGAGGGACTTATACAAGTGACTGTGGCCCAAAAAAGGTTTTCTGTACAAAGGGATGGGTCTTAAACTTTCTCAAGAGGCCCAAAAAGTTTTAAAGAAAAAGAGTGGGGCTTATAACACGAGGGTAGTCCCAGATGGTTTTTCGTTAAAAACTGGCGATCGCGCCGAGGTTTTGTTTTAACGCAGAGGGACTTATACAATAAGTGAGGCCCAAAAGTTTTTGGTTAAAAGGGGGATTGGGTCTTACACTCTAATAGAGGCCCAAAAAGGTGTTTAGAAAAGAAATGGGGCTTACAACACGAGGGGAGGCCCAGTTTTGGTTTTTCAACGGACGATGATCGCGTCGAACTTTTTGAAATACAACGGGACTTATACAATAAGTGAGGCCCAAAATTTGGTTGTATTTACAGAGGGTTGGGTCTTACACTCTATTAGAGGCCCATGAGTGTTTGAAAAAAGTTTGATGAGGGTTGAATTGATTCAAAACCCTAATTTGTTTTCAAAATGTATTTTTAATTGAATAAAAATTCAATTAAAAGGATCAATGTTTGTTAAATATGTGAAAACAAATTATGATCTTGGATCAATGTTCCAAAAAATCAGGTTTCTTCCTACAAAATGATTGAAATCAAATTAGGGTTAGAAAACAAAGGGAGACAAATATTTTAAATGCTAAAGACATATAAAACATTAATTCTTTGCAAAAATATTAAATATATGAAATAAATAATATTTTTGGGATTTTTGGTAAAATCAAATATTTAAACATTTTTGTGAATTATTGCAAAAAGAACCAATCAAAAATGATAAAAATTGAAGGAGTTATTAATTTCTCAAATCATTAAAAATAATAATATGAAAAATAACAAAATAAACAAGTGATAAAAAGAAGTCTGGGGCGAGGGGGATTCGAACCCTAGATCTCTCGCTTGCCAATACACACAAAACCAGCTGATGAACCGCTGGGGCTCAATGCCAATTCAAATATAACATGGCAAGGGAAAAATATATAGAGAACTTGTTGGATTTTTCTGAAAATGGCGCCATGGCCATCTCCTTCCTCCAGCTCGTGCGTGAAGCACCCTATCTCTCTCAATTCTTAACCATTGGACATGATTCAAATACCAATCTCATGCGTTTTTTCACAAGGAACAAGATGGCAATACCCAATTTTATTTATTTTCAGTGTGGAGTAAAATAATCATGATGAACACAGATGAATCCTAATTTGCAAAAGCAATTGTGCAGGCATGGTTATAAGGGCTATGATCAAATTTTTTGAGGGAAAACAATCAACACATGATGGTAATCAAATGGCAAAAATATCATGCGAGGAAATATGCATGGATCATGGAGTTGGAGTTTGAGACCTACCTTGATGCAAGCTGAAATGGAATTTTGCACAGATGATGTTCCAGTCGTGAATTGATGATCACTATAGCTTCAATGGATGTTGTGGAGTGTGTTGCAAGCTTTGGAAAACTTTGAAACTCTTTGGATCAAGTTGGAGCACTCCACCTGCATAAATGAAGAATAATGGCTTAGTTGAAGGGTGATTTTGAGTTTGAGGTGTTACAGTTAGTGTTTAAGTGTTTGGACACCTCAAATACATCATATGTGATGTGTTTGAGCAATTGGAATTGATTGCTTATGGCTACAACTCAAAACCCGATAGTGGTTACTCAAAAACAAGAAAACTTGAGGTTTAAGAAAGAATGAGAGAAAGCAGTGTTATAACTGGCTTTGGTGTGAGTTGAATGATCCATTGGGACCTCTATTTATAGGTGATCAACTCTTGTCTTGGAGGAATAGTGAATGGCTGCTGGATCAGATCACTTCCAATTGAATTGGCTTGGCTTAAATGCCTCTTGAACTAGGCATAACAGCTGCTCCAAATAGATCAGCTATGCCTTGACTGAAATCACATTCTTCAGATGTTTTTATTGTTGTTTAATCAGAGAACTTGACTGAGGAGAGTGAGAATCTTGACAATGCATTATTCCACATTAATGCCCTTTGAATTCAAGGCAAAATGTGCCAAAGTGGATGAATTTCAAGTTGGAAGATTCCTTGGCTTTTTGACTCAGCCTTATCAGTTAGATCAGTTGGTTCATGATCAGATTGAAGGCATGTGGCATAGGGATCAATCCTTTTGACTCAGAAATCGTGAATGGCACAAAACTCCCAAACTGATTTTTTCATGGCAGCCTTGACATGGTGTGTTGTGGCAGCCATGATTCTTGGCACAAGTGGATTGGTTTCATGCTATTGAGTTGCTTGGATTCTTGGCAACATTTGCAATAACATTGATGTTTATCTTTGGAACTGATTCAGCTTGTAACCATGTGAAAAGATCTCACAAGTTTTGGTGTTTCAACACAAAATCTGCCTTGCCCAGAATTTTTCTAAGTGTTGGAAAAGTTGTGTTTTCATGTTTTTAGTGACTTTAATCACTCCATAACTCAAAATCCATGAGGAATTTGGACATAGGTCAGTATGAAGTTTTTGTAGAGGGTAATGAGATTTTCAAATCAAGCTTTGAATGGGGCACAATGGCCTTGTGGTTTAGGAGTTATGGTCCTCCAAAGTTGGTGCATTAGTGGTACTTTTTTCATAACTTAGAAAAATTTCTAAGTTTTATGGTTACCCCTTTTACAAGTTATCCCACTTTCTTTTATTTTTCTTGATGAATGATGATTCAAATCATACATTAACGTCATTTTAGGGTTAAATATTCATTTTGGTGAAAAATCTCAAAAAGTCAAAGTTGACTTTTGTGCACAGTTGACTTTTTATCAAATGAATTCCCAACTGTGCAATTCTTCAGGAAATCATGTCCTTGACCTAAATCAAACTTGGTGGACATGTTCCATGAGTGTCATAGGGTATATTGAATCATGTCTTAGGGTTTGGGAGCATGTCCTGGTCAAAAGTCAAAGTTACAGTTGACTTTTCCCGCAAAACCCTAATTGTGGTGCAGATGAAATTGAGACTTGTTGCTCACACTTCTTGGATTAATCCATTGTTCCAAATGGATCAATATAGTTCATTAAAGACCCTCAAATCATGTCTTGAGGTCTTGGTTCATGATTTGTCCCAAAAGTCAACTTAGGGGTGAATTAGGTCAAGAAACCCTAATTCCTGATTTTTGATGTATGCATCCCCTGAGGTCAAATTGACTTGATGCTTGGGTCCATGAGGTTCCATGGAGTATTTTAGGATATACTTTGAAGTATTGGCTCATGCCCAGAGGAAAATTTCCACCTAGAGGCCCTGGTCGACCAAAACCCTAATTTGGTGACACTGTCGATCCTGAAGCTTGATCCACCTAGAAGGGAGCAGCCTTATGCTTAATCCTTGAAGTGGGAGTCCTCTTGATCCATTGTAGATTCCTGGGAGGTTAGACAAGTTGAAGATCAAGTCATTCCTTGATTGATCCTTTGTCTAAGGCTCAAAGAGGGTTTGAAACCCTAATTTTGATTGTAGTGAATGCTCAACAACCCTTGAGGAGATTGATGAGGCATAAAGGTCCATCCATATTGTGATGATAATTTTCTCAATGATGGGAATCTAAGTGGTCAAAATTTGGGGTATGACAGGGAGACGCCATTTAATTGAAAAATTTGATGACAGACTTGTTGGGGGGACCCATTCGTCTGAGCTGTAGAGGTGTGCAAACTTCTTTGTTGGAGATGCCATTTGTTGACTCTACTGGGGAAAAATGAGTCTCTTGAGAGACTGCGTTTCTGTTTGGGGATACTACATCAAACTCTTCTTCGAGATGTTTTCGGAGAAATGCCATGTGATTTTATCTAATTTAGAGGTGTTGATGACCTTGTTGACAGCAAACCTTTTGGAGAGAAACTGCTCTATTGCCGAGAGTCTTTTGGTGGAGAGGCTTTCTCTGGGGATTTTCCTTAATCCGGAAAAGCGAAAATATCATCTTCAATGGTGAAGAGTGATGTTCCAAAGGTGTCTATTGAATTTCTTCTTGCCTTTCAGAGGTTCAAGTTATCAAAGTGGTCGAGGATAGTCTCCATTCCAGAAATAAACTGGGGAGAAATTGTTCAGACGTTGTATTTCCTAACGAGGAAAAGACTGACAACTCGATTGAGAGGACTTTTATTACTTGGGAACAAGACCGATTAGAGTGATAGTGATGCAATATGAATATGCATGTGAATCAATCATGCATGATGTATGTATGTTTATGCTGACAAAACTGACGCGACATAGAGACTAATAGATGAACACAACTGGATACTCGGCCACTGCGGGGGATGAGAAGTATCATTGGTCCAAGATTGTGATCCTGCCTTGCTTAGGAGAGACTGTCCTCGTGGGTTGAAAGAGTTGTTCAATCGGTCTTAAGAGATACGTACTCTGCCGGGGATATCAGATGGGACACTCACATCTGAAACAGTTGATCCTTCATTCAGGCGTGCTGGTTTAGAAGGAGTACTTTGATTCTGCACTTTGAGGCTCAATCACCTTCGGAGAAGCGGTCGATGTTCTTTCGATGTTCAACAGTCAAAAGAATTGCCATCTTTATTTTAAAAGCAGAAATTTTTTAAGTAAATTCATTTTTGTTTTATTTCAAGAATCGTTGATCATGTTAAAAATGTCATTCTGTAAATCAAAACCAAATGAGAATTGCAAACAAAAGCACTAAGGCTCAAATTTTATTGATAGGATGGAAATCAGCCAAGCGCGTGATCCCATAGAGTATTTACAAAGTTAGAAAATGATAATTTAAGGGAAAAGGGCTACATTGAAATATAACGATCGTTATCCTTCTACCAACTTTGAATTCTGGACATCCTGATCTTCTGTCGAAGATGACCTTGACTGGAGTTTTTTCGATGAATAACATTACTGCTGGGGATTTAACCTCGTCGGACGTAATTACTTGCCATTAATCCCTAACTTTTTCCTGGATTGTACTTTGAGATTTCCAATCCATCGGGATGATTGATTTTTTTTTTTGCTTATGTCTCTAATTTTTGCCTGGACCGCCCTTTCGGGTTTTCAATCCACCGAGGCGTTTTTTATTTATTTTTTTATTTATTTAGGTGACGTATTTCTTCACTACATCAACATTCGTGGGTAGGTTAACTCCTCTCCATCCATGGTTGCGAGTCTCAAGGCGCCGCCTGAGAAGGGTTTCTTGACCACATAGGGACCGTCATAGTTCGGAGTCCATTTGCTCTGGGAATCAGTGAGGAATGATTGTATCTTTTTGAGCACAAGGTCTCCTTTCTTGAAGACGCGAAGTCGGACCTTTTTGTTGAACGCCTTCTTCGTTCTTTGCTGATACAACTGACCATGGCACAAATCCGTTATTCGCTTTTCTTCGATCAGATTCAATTCATCGTGTCAAATTTGACACCATTCAGCCTCTGTTAGCTTAGCTTCCATCAGTAACCAAATTGATTGTATCTCTACTTCTATGGGGAGTACTGCTTCCATGCCATATACTAGAGAGAAAGGGGTTGCCCCTGTTGAAGTGCAGACAGATGTTCGATAACCGTGAAGGGCAAAGGGTAGCATCTCGTGCCAGTCTTTGTTGGTTACAACCATCTTTTGAACGATCTTCTTGATGTTCTTGTTAGCCGCTTCTACCGCTCCGTTCATCTTAGGTCGGTAGGGAGATGAGTTATGATGTTCAATATTGAACTCTGCGCACAACTCTTTCATTGTCTTATTGTTCAAATTAGATCCATTATCAGTAATGATCTGGCTTGGAACACCATAACGGCAGATGAGATTATTCTTGATAAAGCGGACCACGACTTGTCGGGTTACATTGGTGTATGACGCTGCTTCGACCCATTTGGTGAAGTAGTCAATGACTACCAGGATGAACCGATGTCCGTTTGAAGATTTGGGTTCGATCATGCCAATCATGTCGATTCCCCATATGGAAAAAGGCCATGGGGAAGAAAGACTTTGAGATGTGTTGGCGGTACATGGATTTTGTCAGCGTATATTTGACACTTGTGACATCTCCTCATGTATTTGTAGCAATCGGATTCCATGGTCAACCAATAGTATCCTGCTCTCAGAATTTTCCTTGCCATTGTGTGTCCGTTGGCATGAGTGCCAAAGGATCCTTCGTGAATTTCTTTCATCAGCATGTTTGCTTCTGGTCTGTCTACACATCGGAGCAAGACCATGTCAAAGTTTCTCTTATAGAGTGTATCACTGCTCAGAAAGAAGCTGCTAGCCAGTCTCTTGAGAGTCTTTCTGTCTTTTCTGGATGCCCCAGGTGGGTACTCTTATTTTTGAAGGAAGCATTTGATATCGTGATACCATGGTTTGTCGTCTATGACTGCTTCGATCGTGAAGATGTAGGCTGGCCGTTCTAGGCGCATTATGTCGATCTTAGGTACGTCGTTCCATTGATCTACACTAATCATGGAGGATAGGGTGGCTAATGCATCAGCCATGTGATTTTCCTCATGAGGGATATGATGAAACTCGATTCTATTGAAGAATGGTAACAACCTCCTTGCGTAATCTTTGTAAGGAATCAATCCTGATTGGTATGTGTTCCAATATCCTTTGATCTGATTGATAACCAGGGCTGAGTCTCTATACACATCCAAGTTCTTGATTCTTAAGTCGATCGCTTCTTCGAGACCCATGATACAAGCTTCGTATTCGGCCTCGTTGTTTATGCACTTGAATGTTAATCTGGAAGTGAAAGGAATGTGGGTACCCTGAGGTGTTACGATGATTGCCCCAATTCCATTTCCATAATTATTGACAGCTCCGTCAAAGATTAGTCCCCATTGGGAACCTAGTTCTAGCCCTCCACTGGGTAGCGGTTCATCGCAATCTTTCATTTTCAAGTACACGACATCTTCGTCTGGGAAGTCAAATTCGACTGATTCCTGATCGTCGATCGGTTGATAAGCCAAATGATCGACTAAAATACTTCCTTTGACTGCTTTCTGAGCATGGTATTCTATGTCATATTCTGATAACAACATCTGCCAACGGGCGATCCTTCCCTTGAGAGCAGGCTTTTCAAAGACGTACTTGATTGGATCCATTTCGGAGATCAACCAAGTAGTGTGGCAAATCATGTACTGGTGAAGACGTTTGACTGCCCAAGCCAGAGCACAACAAGTTTTCTCAAGTATAGTATACCGAGTTTCACAGTCGGTAAACTTCTTGCTTAGATAGTAGATGGCAAACTCTTTTCTTTTTGTTTCGCCTTGTTGGCCAAGTACACAACCCATTGAGTCTTCCAAGACTGTTAGGTAGATGATCAACGGTCTCCCCTCCATTGGAGGTGACAGGATAGGTGGATTCAACAGATACTCCTTGATATTGTCGAAGGCTTTTTGGCAATCTTCTGTCCATACGCAGACCTGATTCTTTTTTAGTAATTTGAAGATTGGCGCGCATGTCGCGATCACGAGGAGTATAAATCTGGAAATGTAATTCAAACGTCCCAGGAATCCTCTGACTTGTTTCTCAGTCTTTGTTGAAGGCATCTCTTGAATGGCCTTGACCTTGTCGGGATCAACCTCAATTCCCTTTTGGCTGATGATGAACCCTAACAGTTTTCCTGAGCGGACACCGAACGTGCACTTGTTAGGATTCAAGCGGAGTTTGTATTTTCTCAGACGCTCAAATAGTTTTGACAGGTGGGTCACATGCTCCTCTTCTATTTTTGATTTGGCAATCATATCATCGACATACACTTAGATTTCTTTGTCCATTATGTCGTGAAACAGAGTCGTCATGGCCCTTTGATAGGTTGCCCCGACGTTCTTCAAACCGAACGACATTACCTTATAACAAAAGGTGCCCCATGGGGTGATGAATGAAGTTTTATCCATGTCTTCCGGTGCCATTTTTATCTGATTTTAGCCCGAGAATCCATCCATGAAGGATAAGACTTTGAATTTCGCTGTACTATCTACCAGCATGTCTATGTGTGGTAAGGGAAAGTCATCCTTTGGACCGGCTTTGTTCAGATCCCTGTAGTTTACACACATGCGGACCTTTCTGTCCTTTTTCGGAACTGGTACTATGTTGTCTAACCATTGAGGATATTCTGAGGTGGCGAGGAAACCCGCGTCAATCTGTTTCTGCACTTCCTCTTTGAATTTGATGGCCATATCCGGGTGAGTCCTTCTCAGTCTTTGTTTTACCGGCGGACATTCTGATCTTAACGGTAAATGATGTTCCACGATGCTGGTATCCAACCTTGGCATGTCCTGATAGGACCAAGTAAATACATCGGGAAAATCTTTGAGGAGTTCTATCAAGCTTTCTTTGACAGTCGGACTGAGTAGTGCCCCAATCTTGACTTCTTTCCTCTATTCTTCTGAACCCAAGTTGACCGTTTCCAACGACTCTTTATGAGGTTCAATGGACCTTTCCTCTTGTATGAGTAATCAGGAGATCTCTTCTGGAATTTCTTCGTCTTCTTCTTCTTCAGCCTCAAATACCGGGAATTCAAAGTTGGGAGAAGGCATTGGATCGTATGTTTCAATGGGGTTTAAAACAAGCAATCTGCATGACATGATGATTCATTTTTTAGAAGAGATAGAGAGATATGCAAGAGTATGTGCAATGTATTTTCTGAAAAAGGCTTGTTTTTATTGTGGAGTTTGTTTTTTAGGATTACCATTTTCTGAAAAAGCGAAAAGTGAAAACAACAATGAATGCGGAAATTACAGAATGACGTTTATTTATGATTTTGTCAATTCTTGAAACTACAGCCCTATAAAACAAAACTCTGTCTCTTTGGGCAAGACGAAGAGGGACATTTACAGAAAGTGAGCCCTATAAAAACATATGTTTCACCTGGGCAGGGTGAAAGGTTAAAGACGACAATTACTTAGACTTACGGACGATTTTTCGGACATCGACAGCAACCCATTGGCGACGAACTCCTTGGTGAATCACAAAGTCTGGTACCTTCTTTCTTGGTTTGTCCTCAGAAATGACGCTGATTTCCGGCGGAGCAGGATCGTTGGAGTCTTCCTCCCAGGCAGAGTTGTCGTAGACAAACTCTTCTGTTGTATCTTGCACAATATTTTCATTCTCAGGTGGATCTTCCTATCCAATTAGCTGGACGTCTTCGAGCCTGATACGAGAACTTTCAGGAGTGGTTTACTTGACCAAGAAGTCGTACTTTCCACTCGGTTGTCCTAATGTGTCCCATACTTCTGTGGAACTAGAGGAGTCATCCTTCTCGATGACGTTGACCTCATGAAAAATATAGTTGATGACCTCTTGTCCTGCAATCTTTGTAGATTCATCGTTGTGCTGGATATCTGCGGAATGTCCTGAGTAATGATCCCACGACGTGGTGGGGACACAAGTATTCTTTTCAATGATGCTCAGTTGATAAGCATCGTCGGGCTGACTCTTTTGCCCCAAGTCTTCTGGGTATAGCTGCCAGATAGGAAAATCATCCATTGGGGTAATAATAGTCATAGTCGAAGTTGTCTTTCATCGGAGTGTCCTCCTCTAACGAGTTTGGTGGAGCACGGCATCCCTCAGGATCACAATCTCCGTACATCATCTTGACGTCTGATCTTGGTATATATCTCGGACTCTGCATGGGAAAGCAAAATGGCGTATGCGCCTCTCCCTGAGACATATAATCATCCTCGTTGAGATAGGACTTCCACTCTTCATCTGTATCGGAGGAGTCACCCTCGTTAATAGTGTGTACTTCTTGAGACACTGGGTGGAGAAAGCCTCCACTGTGGAAGAAGTTCTGAATAGGATGAAAACTTTCATCGTTAGTAGCAGTCTGAGTACAGGTTGAGGAGAAACCAAGACCTTTCTTTGTCTTGTTATCCGTAGGAATGACAAGCTATCCCCATCCTTTTGCGTTGTTACTCTCAATCACGTTGAGAGCATCTTTGTACGAGGAAATCGATGTTCCTTTCTCTGATCGATTCTCATTGCTCATCGAAAGTGCTTGGAACTGAGTTCCAACAACCTCCTCTGGTTCTACACAAGAAAATGATGATAAATTGCTTACTATTAAGGCCTGCTCTCCGTATACTGTGACTAACTTGTCATTTTTGACGAACTTCAGCTTCTGGTGAAGTATCGAAGTGAGTGCCCCAGCTTTGTGTATCCAAGGTCTTCCTAATAAATAACTGTATGCTGCCCGGATGTCCATGACCTGGAAAGTGACTTCGAAAGTGTGAGGACCGATGGTTATGAGAAGATCTACTTCACCGATAACTGTTTTTCTGGATCCGTCAAAGGCTTTGACGATGACCTCGCTGCCTCTCATTGGAGTTCCTTGAAATGTTGTACTCGCTTTTCTGGATGAGCTTCAGCATCTCATCATTGTTCTTTGAAAGGTCAGGATTACTGGATTGCCCGACTGGTTGATTTGGAACTTCCGTTTGAGGTTCCTTCTCCTTGGTGGGTTCTCCAACTCCTCTGTTGAAAATCCGACCGCTCCGAGTGACTCGACTGATGTTTACGACAGAGGGTAATGAAGTTTCCTTTCCATTTTTGATTGTTGTTGCACCGTACTCGTAAGGGATAGACTTATCGGATATGTACGGTATTGGTCCCGGCCGATAGATAATCATGGGAGCATTTTGATATTTTTGACCATCGTAGGCAGCTTCAATTGGTTCCAGGTTAAGGATCCTTCTACTATCAAGAGGAACTCTTGATTCATTGAGTAGAGGGATTATGGCGCAAACGTTTGATCAGGAAGATAGTCTTGCATAACGTTGATCGAACTAGAACCTGAACATGGTCGAATCTCTTTCCGGTCCAACTGATTTTGAAGAGCTGGCCGAACAAGGTAGCATCCTTGGTTGTTCTCTGAACATACTCTACAACGCTCATAGTTATGTTGTGGCACTTGGCCACACCCGCTTTGTATGCAGTGCAACCTTACTAGATTAATTTCCATCGAGCTAACATCCTGACTCTGATGCCTAGTAGGATTCCCGTCAGCCATACTGATCTGTTGAGTAGCCTCATCCAAGTAGATTGGAATCCACCATTGGTCTAACAAGTGTTGAAGTGTTCTTTGGACAAGTGTACATCCTTGGTCGTCTTCACGACACACTTTACACTCCTGATAACCATGTGAAGTCAGAAAACCGAGCCTGACTTGCTTAGCATGTAATTCTACCAGACTGGTATTCATCAAGCGAATATCAAAGATTTGAATCATATTGACTTGATAGCTACTTCTATCACGGTAATCGTGGATCCATCCGAGATCCATCTGACACTGGAGGGCCTCTCGTACAAAAGAGCATCCCTAATTGTTTATTGAGCAGATCAGACAGGAATTGTAATCGTGTCGTGGCAGATTATGATGTTGACTTTGCCTTGAGTGCATTGCCACCAAGTTGACATTCATCGTCAGAATGTTGTGATTCTGGACAATGTTGGGATTTACGTGAGCCATATTGACCTCACGGATTCGATGATCTTGGATCCATCCGAGATCCAACTATTCTTGTAGAGCTGATTGCACTATGAAACATCCTTGATTATTCTTTGAGCAGATATCACACTGGTGATAATTGTAAGACAACACATGACCGTACCTGCTCTGTCTGCAATGCATCTTGACCAGATTGGTTCCTAATAGGAGTACATCGTGAATTTGATAACTGCGGTTAATCCCTTCCTCTATCAAATTTACTACAGTCTTCTCATGTTGAGGTAACGGGTTCGTCTGAACATTTGGATTTGTATCCTTGAAGGATAATACCCCGTTCCTGACAAGCTTCTGTACATCAGATTTGAAGCTGAGACATTTTTCTATGTTGTGCCCCGGTCCTCCTTGATGATAAGGGCAAGTTTGATCCGCTTTAAACCAAAAAGGTGGATTTTCCGGTACTCTAAAAGGTGACCTGGTTTGGACATGCCCCTTGACCAGTAGTAGTGGAAACAGTTCTACGTACAACATCGGTATAGGGTCGAACCCTGATGGTCGTGTCGTACGATTGTTATTGTACTGCGGACGAGCCTGCTGAAGAGGCTGTCATGTCCTTTGCTGATATTGTTGTTGATTCGGTTAGTTCTGAGCAACATGAGGTTGATAAGTTAAAGCCGGCGCAGGGTTAATAGCAGGAGTTACCGCTGCTATTGGTTGATACCTTCGCCTTTGCTTTACGAGAAAGATATTACCGATATCTTGCTTTTTTTCTTAGGGAAAACACTACCGTATCTTTTGGTACTGCTTGATGGTTATGTACCTTTGACCAATCGTCCTTCTCGGACTACTTCTTCAAGGCGTACCCCCATGTTTACCATCTCAGTGAAGTCGCTGGGCGTGCTGGCGACCATTCGGTCGTAATAGAATGAGCTTAAGGGTTTCAAAAAGATCTTAGTCATCTCCTTTTCCTCAAGAGGGGGACAGATCTGGGCGGCAATTTCATGCCATCTCTGAGCATATTCCTTAAAAGTTTCCTTGTCTTTTTGTGACATTGCTCTGATTTGATCTCTATCTGGTGCCATGTCCAGGTTATACTTGTACTGCTGAATGAAGGCAGCGCCAAGATCTCTCAAAGTGACGATCTTGGTGTAGTTTAAACCCATGTACCATTTGAGTGCGGCACCGGTTAAACTGTCTTGGAAATAGTGGACCAGTAGCTGTAGATTTTCAGTCTGAGTGGACATCTTTCGAGCGTACATCACCAAATGACTTTGAGGGCAAGAGTTGCCCTTGTATTTCTCAAAGTCAGGCACCTTGAATTTGTGTGGTATCTTTACATTAGGGACCAGACAAAGGTCTGCGGCATCATTTCCAAATAAATCCTGACCGCGAATGGCGTGCAGTTCCTTTTGCATTTCCCGGAATTGTTCCTGGAACTCATTCATTCTTTCGTACATATTTTCGTTTCCACCTGAAATTACTCGTGGAATTTGTCCTTCCGGGATAGTGTGTACCACGGGTTGTGGTATAGTCATTACGGCAGTGACTCTTGGTTCTTCCATGCCTCGAAGTTTGTAACCTTCAGGAGTTGCTACCATCACTCTTGTATCTTCGCCTTCCCGAAGTTTGTAACCTTCAGGCCCAGCGGTTCCTGCTGCGGTTTCTGGGTCTTCCATGACCGGTGGAATGTATCCTTTAGGGACAAAGTTGATAGGCATGCCCCAGGGACGATCTTTAGGCATGTTGTACCGAGGATCATACGTCTCCACTATGGGCGTAGATGTGGTCTCCGAGATCACAGTCCTTTGTTGTTGCCTCTGAACTGTTGCCAAGGATTGCATGTCACTGTGAAGTTTTTTCAGATCTTCCTTCAGAGCGTTGATTTCTTCTCTCAGCTCTCTGTTATCTTCCTCGAGATCGTCCATTTTCTTTTGTCGATTGGCCCGAGTATTGTACGAGTGAGACAGTTTGACTCTAGAATCGTGACGTATATGTGAGATTCGAAGGTAAGAAGAATGTGTTATGTGAGAATGATGAATGATATGCAATGATATATATATATATTTTTTTTTCGTTTTTGCTTTAATAAAAAAGAAACTTCAACAAATGGATTGCAAATATCATACAGTGGGGAGACCCCGTTTTATTGAATTTGAAAGATTGAAGAAAGGGAAATATAGAATTTTACAAAGTGTTGTAAAAGGAAATGTCTAAGTTCATGGAT
The DNA here is from genome assembly GCA_022829125.1 of Lathyrus tuberosus. Lineage (NCBI taxonomy): Eukaryota > Viridiplantae > Streptophyta > Magnoliopsida > Fabales > Fabaceae > Lathyrus > Lathyrus tuberosus. Next base: position 7,623,058 of record JALAZF010000093.1, read on the forward strand.
CCTGAGTCCTCTCTAAAGAGAGCTGAGATGCTGGTTCCGGTATTTTCCTTTTCTTTGACCGGGGCTCTTTAGCCGTTGTCGGGTTGTCAGTTCTTTGCCAAGTGAAAGGAGCGAGCGAGTTCCTTCGGTCTTCTTGATTCTCCACAACATGTTGCTCTAATATCTTAATAAGAGCATCTTTCTCTTTTAACAGTCCCTGAATTTTGGTACACTCTACACTGAGAATGCGGTATGTTTTCTTCCAAGAGTTCTTTTCCCGTTGAACTTTGTTGAGAGCGACCTGGAGTTTTTCCGTATCAGACATAAAATAAAGGACAAATTCCTTTAACGGAAGAACCTCTTGACGAGGGTAAGGCATCCTCAGCTTGAGGGCTCTAGTTTATACCCAATGGAGATAAGGTTCCACGGAGATACAGTCCGGTCTTCCTAGAGACTCTCTTCCTTTCCTGTGAATGTGTTGCCAGGCATGCACTATTTCTTTCTTTAGTGCTCTGTCATTTTCTCCTTCCTTGAAGAAAAGACCTTCCAGATGAACATTTTGTGGGATATGCTTCATCGGGTATCTGAGTTGACGGCAAACTAAAACTGGATGATAGTTGATTCCTTCTTTAGTTCCTATGAGGGGTACATTAGGGAAATTTCCACATCTGTCGATGATCCTTATCCCTTTGTAAATCCTATTATACCAATCTATGTCAGAGTTGGTAAGAGACATGATTCTCTGTGACTAGCATAGAGTACTCTTGTGGTCCCAAAAAGCATCCGACTTGGGTAAATGGGAAGTGAACCACTTGTAAAGCAAGGGTACATAACATGTGATCATTCCTCCGCTGTATAAATTCCTTAAGTGTACAGAATGATATGCATATGAGAGCAAGGTTGGTACGAGGTTTCCAATCAGAAATATCTTAATGGCATTGATATCAACGAAGTTGTAAAATGTTGGGAAAGAGGAAAAGCCCGTATGTGAGTAGGACAAAGATATCTTCGAAAGCAGTAACTTTTCCTATACTGGCAAAGTACAGGGCTTTCTCTACCAAAAACTTGGCCGGTAAACCTTGGATTCCATCCTTAATGGTAATGTGAGTCCTGACTTCTAACTCGTCCAAATAGATTGCTCTTGCAATGGTTTGATCCTTTGGAATTTCTTCTAGTCCAGAAAAGGGAGCTTGGTCAGTGATGGGTAAACCAGTCAGATGAGAGTACTCCTCTAGCGTTGGTGCTAGTTGATAGTCCGGGAATGTGAAACAGTGATAAACCGGATCATAAAACTGAACTAGCGTAGACAGGATTCCTTAAACTACGTGGACCCTTAACAGAGACAGCAGTCATCCTTACTTAGCTCTGAAAGCATCAGGGTCGGTGATCATCCTTGCCAGCCCCTTTAAATCCTCTAGTTTCGGAGTCTTGAAGGTTTACTTGTGCGTCTTTCTTCTACCAAAATCCATAACGCAATCCTTTTCTCTGATATTTGCAACCATTATTTTAGTTTAATTTGAAAAAGAGAGAAGAGAAAAGAAGATTTTTTTTCTTTTTTTTAAGAGACTATTTTAAATGAATGCATGAATGCAGCACACAAAAACATTGAAAAAATATGGGTTCAAGGGTTCAACGTCACGAGCATGGAGTCATGGCTCTACCCATCCCCAAAGGTTGTATTATGGTGAATTTTTGTACTTGTAGAACGGGTTAAAAGTTCCCAAAATATTGATCCCCCTAGGGATAACAACAACAAGCTGGTTCACCCGAGCGAGCTGTAGCATCCTAGGATAATCTCAATTGAGTGTAGTATCGCGTGTGAACTATTTCCGATAGCTACCGCACTACCAAATTGCCACATGGTTAATGTCTACTAAATCCTCAGTTTCTCGGATACCACATCAGGACAATCTGCTTTCACGACGAAGTCGTTAGACATTGAATCCGCAAAGGGTATCTCCACTGATTTGATGGTCTACCAGGATCGCTTATTCGGGAATCACTCCCTGCAAGTCCACCCATCTATGCCATCACCTATCATAGGGTTCTCTCAAACTTTCCACATGCGACATCACTCGCATTCCCATTGACAAAAAAATAAACACGTATATGAAGTAGGAAAAGCGATATATATAGTATATAATATGATTCCTAAAACTAACATCCTAGACCTCTTAGGAATTCTAATCCTACTTTGGCTCCCCAGCAGAGTCGCCATTTTTACTGTAGCGTGCGATTTTTGTCGGTGACGCGACCACCTTATCGCCATGGGTTCCTCCTCACCGCAACGGTAGGGAAGGGGTGCTACTTTCTGATTTCTTATTTATCCCGTGAAGCTGTAAGGGAAAGGGAAGCTATCTAAAACTAACCTTACACGCGAATGTTTAACTGAACAAACGCTAAGAGTGATTCGGGGAGTTTGGGGTCAGGTTATACAATGGGGAGTTGTCAATTACCCATCCTATATGTGGTTATCCAGAAGTTGTTAGCATTAGGTCCTGCTTTATACTTGATGGTGTTTATCTGTAAATGGGAAAGTTTCTTTTTTGGGGGATGTCTATGAGAGAGAGAGAGAGAGAGAGTTTTTGATGGTTTTGGTGAGGTACTGGACCTCAGTTTTGATTGGTATGAAGGTACTGGACCTAGAGTTTTTGATTGGTATGAAGGTACTAGACCTAAAGTTTTTGATTGGTATGCTCGCTAAGATTTCGCAATCTTATGCCTACGTATTCCCTTTTAAAGAAACAGGGAAATCAGAGCAATCGTAGTTCCTCCTATTCTATGGGAGGAAAAGATGTTTTGGTGTCTTGTTCAAAGCCTAAGATTGAAGCTAAAAGGTTGAGTTTGAGTCTTGTTCAAAGCCCAAGATTGAAGCTAAAGGTTTGAATGAGAGAGAATTTGTCATCTCTAAAGGGAGACATCTCGTCTGTTTATTACAATTGTTGGGTGACTAATTATAAAGGAGAATTACTTTTGGGATATGTGAATCCAGCAATGCCATAATTTCCTTTACGAGGGATTTGTCCTAAAGGAGGAAAATTTAACTCAGTGTTGAGCAATGCCATTTTTCCTTAGGAATCTTTCATGCTAAGAGAGGGACAATGGTGTGGATGTAAATAATCCAGAGGCTTACCGCTTACAGCAATTAGATGAGAGAAGAAGTTTACCAGGATAAAAGATGGACTAAAACTTGGATGTTTGAATCAATAAGTGTACCACTTACAATAGTTATCTGGGATTAGGGTTTGTTTTGATTTTCTATTTTGATGAGTGATAACACAGAGAAATGTTTTCCTACAAAGAGTTTTTGATTTCCTCTAAGGGGGTGGTCGTTTTTGTATGTGCCTTGATCAAAGCCCAAGGTTGAAGCTAAGAGATTGATTGACTCCACTAGGGAAGTCCTTATACAAAGCCTAAGAGGAGGCTAAAAAACACTGACTCAACAAGAGAGTGTTTATCTGTCTTGTACAAAGCCCAAGATTGAGACTAAAAGAGGAACTGACTCTTTTGGGGATATCATTATACAAAGCCTAAGAGGAGGCTAAAGTTGACTTTTTCGGGGAAAGATTTTGTCTGTCTTGTATGTCATACCCCAAATTTTGACCAATAAGATTTTCCATCATTGGGCAAATCATCACCACAATATGGATGAATCATTATGCCTCATCAGTCTCCCCAAAGATGGGTGAGCATTCACTACAAACAAAAATTATGGTTTCAAGCCCTCTCTGAGCTTTAGACAAAGGATCAATCAAGAATTGGCATGATCTTCAACTTGTCTAAACCTCTCAAACATCCACAATGGATCAAGAGAACTCCCACATCAAGGATTAAGCACAATGCTGCAACAGTCCAAGTGGATTAAGCCTCAAGATCGCCAGTGTCACCAAATTAAGGTTTGGTCGACCAAGGCCTCTAGATGGAAATTTTCCTCTGGGCATGAGCCAAAGGCTTCAAAGCACATCCTAAAATTCTCCAAGGGACATCATGAACCCAATCATCAAGTCAATTTTGCCTCAGGGGATGTATTCATAAAAAATCAGGAATTAGGGTTTCTTGACCTAATTCACCCCTAAGTTGACTTTTCGGACAAAACATGAGCCAAAACCTCAAGAGAGGATTTGAGGGTCTCTAACACACTACATTGATCCATTTGCAACAATGGATTGATCCAAGAAGCTTGATCAACAAGTTTCAAATTCATCAGAACCACAAAAAGGGTTTCGCGGGAAAAGTCAACTGTGCCTTTGACTTTTGACCCAGGCATGCTCCCAAACCCTAGGAAATGATTCAATACACCCTATAACACCTATGAAATCAATACATCAAGTTTGATTTAGGTCAGGGACTTGATTTTATAGAGGATCGCACAGTTCGGAATTCATCTGACAAAAAGTCAACTGTGCACAAAAGTCAACTTTGACTTTTTGAGATTTTTCACAAATATGGTTCTTTGACCCTAAAATGATGTTAATGTATGATTGGAATAATCATTCATCAAGAAAAATCAAGAAAAGTGGGATAACTTGTAAAAGGGGTAACCATAAAAAACTTAGAAATTTTCTATGTTATGGAACAAAGTGACTAGGATACCAACTTCCAAGGATCATAACTTGAGATCCAAGGAACCATTTGGGTTGATCCCAAGATGGATTTGTAGCTCTCATGGCACACTACAAAATCTTCAACTACACCTCATTCCAATTCCTCATGGATTTCAAGTTATGGAATGGCCAAAATCACAAAAAGTGAAAAGTCACTTTTTTCCAACACTTAGTGAAATTTTCACTAAGTCAGAATCTGCCTTCACTTTTTTCCAAATGTAGGGGCATTTTTCACTTGGATCCAAAAGGTATCAAAACAAACTATGATCACACATATGTTGTATCATATGAAAGCTTTCCAAAATGGCCAAGAACCCCATGAAACTCCACCTAAGCCATGAGATATGACCATGCCAATATGCCTTGCTGCAAACTGTCATGGCAAGGCAGATTTGTGCATTTTGCTCGATTTGCCAAATTTGTGCAAATGACAAACATGTCTATCCATCTGAACACCTCAGGGGGAGACCAAGGAGGGACAAGCACTGATCCATAAGCCTCCCAAGTCCTTGGAACTAAAAATAGCATGGCAAACCTAGAAATCCCTAAAGAGGGGACAAAACTCCAATTTTGTTTTGGAACATTCAATGGATGCACCAAGGTGGCATAGACTAAGCCATTTCCAACTGAATTCAGTCAAGACATATCCAAGACCAAGGGAACCAGCAGCCTGTGCTCTAACCTCTAGTCAATGGTTAGAGGAGACTTGGATTCCCATTGATCAACATTGGCCAAACCTCTGCTGCAGTTGCCATTCACTATTGCTTGCAAAACAAACTTGCTCTACTATAAATAGAACTCATTTGTGATCAGTTTGAGTACACCAAAGCCATCAAACAGATGCTTTCCTCAAAATCTCCTTCTCACTTCCAAATTTGCCTTCCAAAGCAAGTCACTATCGGGTTTTGAGTTTGAGAGCAATTCCAACCAAACCAATCACACACACACCTCATAAACATCATATAGAAATGATCCAAACACCTAAACAACATCTGGAACACTGATTTCTCAGAATCACCAGCCAGCTGCTAAAGGTTTTAACCAAGTTGCAGTTGGGATACCATCTTCAGTTCCAGCTTGTTTCAAACCATTCCAAGCACTCAGGCACATCACTTGACACCAAGGGAAACTATCCACATCACGGGAACCTAGCTGTAACATCTCTAACACAAAACACGATCACCAACTACAAGAGGTAAGCATGAGCTCTTCTAACTCTATGATCCATGCATTTTTTGCTGCACAATAATTTGGCCATATGTTCATGATCATGCATAGAGTGTTTTCCCTCAATCAATTGCTTTGTTTGAATCATGTATGGAATTTCTGAGCCTTCATGCAAAATTTAGGGTTCTTGAGGTTTCTCTTTGATTTCTTATTCCATGCTTAAAATAAATGAAATCAAAGACCATAGACATGATCGTGAGGTGAAAACGAGTAGATTGATATATGGATTATGTGATTTCATCAAGTATTCAGGGAGATTGATGAGAAAATGCAAATCTGGGTAAAACAGAGCACGCGGGCAAGGCCAAGATGTTCTTGGCGCCCTTTTTCAAATATTTGAATATTTGAATTTTTGTGATTTTATTTAATTGATACAAAAATTAATTTTTCTCTGATTTTTAATGATTTTGAGTTGATTCTTTTTTTAATAATTCACAAAAATGTTAAAATAATTTATTTTACCAAAAAATTCCAAAAATATTATTTATTTCATATATTTGATATTTTTGCAAAGAATTAATGTTTTATTTGTTTTTTAACATTTGAAATATGTTTTCTCCCTTGATTTTCCAAACTTAATTGATTTCCAATCATTTTGTGGATATAAACATGTTTTTTCAAACATTAATCCAAGATCACAATTTATTTTTCACACATGTTTCACAATTTTGATCATTTTAATTTAATTTTCATTCAAATAAAATATATTTTGAAAGCAAATTAGGGTTTTGATTAATTTAACCCTCATCAAACTTTTTAAAACACTTTGGGCCTCTAATAGAGTGTAAGACCCAACCCTCCTTTTGAAAACCGAAACATTTTTGGGCCTCAGTCATTGTATAAGACCCACTGCGTTTTTCAAAAATCTCGGCGCGATCGCCATTACAAAACGAAAATCATCTGGGCCTACCCTCGTGTTATAAGCCCCGTTTCCTTTCTTTAAAACATTTGGGGCCTCTAATAGAGTGTAAGACCCAACCCCTTTGTAAATACACCACCTTTTGGGCCTCAGTCATTGTATAAGTCCCACTGTATTTTCAAAAACAACGGCGCGATCGTCGCCTTTTTAACAAAACCATTTTGGGCCTCTAATAGAGTGTAAGTCCCATCCCTTTTTGTACATAAACCATTTTGGGCCTCAGATATTGTATAAGTCCCGACACAATAAAAAATCTCGGTGTTATCGCCAGTTTAAAATCATTTGGGCCTCTCCCTGAGTTGTAAGCCCCGTTACTTGTACAAAAAATAGTTTGGGCCTCTAATAGAGTGTAAGACCCAATCCCCTTTTAACCAAAACCTTTTTGGGCCTCACATATTGTATAAGTCCCTCTGTGTTAAAAGAAAAAAACCTCGGCACGATCGCCAGTTCAAAATAAAACCCGGGCCTCTCCTTGAACTGTAAGCCCCATCACTGATACAAAAACACTTTGGGCCTCTAATAGAGTGTAAGACCCAATCCCCTTGTACATAAAAACTTTGTGGGCCTCACATATTATATAAGTCCCTCTGTACAATTTTCAAAATAGCGGTGCAATCATCGTTAAAACTTGGGCCTCTCCTTGAGCTGTAAGCCCCAACAAACTTTTCAAAGCACTTTCTCCTTTGATTTTAAATATAATATTGTTATCAAAGTTTTTCTTTGTTGAATAACTAACCAAACAACATGGAAGCTCTACAACGGGTAAGTGTTTATCCGCGTTCATTTATCGCTTTCATATGTATATAACTGTATTGTGGGGCTGCTTCACTGTCAGTCTTCTTTCACATCCTTTTATATACTTGTCAAATATCAACTGTGTAATACTAGTATAGTTATTTAGTGTTTTCCTCGACAACTACGTCTAGCACTAGGTAAAGCCTGTTGGTCACTCTTAAATACAGTCAAAACTAGATCCCCCATAGGATTACCAGATACAGTCTTCCCTCCTCTTGGGGTTAAACAATATTGAAACGTGAAAGGAAGCATTCTCGGTGAACCCTTTCTAAGACTGTCACCCTTAGAAATTGTCAAAGAAACTCTAACTCCCCAGAGATGATCTTTTCTCCGTGAATGGTATCTCTTGAGTTTCTTCCAAATCCTTGAACTTTCCTGGCTTGATCTATTCTCGGTGAATAACATGTCTTGAACTTCTCTTGGTTTGGGGACCCACAGGCTTCCTAAAAGCATCCTCGCCTCCTCTTGGGCGTTGTACAAGGACCCTTCGGCTTATTATAAGTTCTCATGCCTTCTCTTGGGCTTAATACAAGGACCCTGACGACCTCTTAAAGGTATAAGACAGAACTTAGTCATCCTTTGCTAGAGCAGTTTTTCCAGCGTCAAAACTCCGGCCGTTGTAGGGTTGATACTCATCCCTTAATGCCCGTGCCTCCTCTTAGGCATTGTACAATAGATAAAACTCTAGACTTGGACAGTCTAAACCGCCTTGAGTCTAAAAGACATTCTCAAGTTCCCTTTAAACATAGTCAGAAACCCGGTCTCTCTCATGAGAGTTCCCCATACTTGGACCCGCTTCAGGATCTCTAGACTCCACAGCGGTAAGTCAGCTTCCTCTTGGGCTTTGTACAATGACTCTCCCCCAGCGGAGTTAACCTTTTCGGACTCTCTCGTTGAGTCAGTCTCCCCTCCCCTTTAGCCTCTGTCTTGGGCTTCATACGAGACACATATAAAATCACTCTCTTGTTGAGTATAAAAGACTCTTGTTGAGTCATCCCTTTTTAGCCTCCATCTCGGCCTTCGTACAAGATAGAAAAACACTCTCTTGTTGAGTATAAAAAGACTCTCTTGTGTAGTCAATCCCTTTTTAGCCTCCATCTCGGGCTTCGTACGAGATAGAAAAACACTCTCTTGTTGAGTATAAAAGACTCTCTTGTTGAGTCAATCTCCTTTTAGCCTCAATCTCGGGCTTTGTACGAGACAACAAAATACTCTCTTGTTGAGTATAAAAGACTCTCTTGTTGAGTCAATCTCCTTTTAGCCTCAATCTCGGGCTTCGTACGAGATAGTCAATCACTCTCTTGTTGAGTATAAAAGACTCTCTTGTTGAGTCAATCAACCTTCAGACTCTCTTGTTGAGTCAATCACCTGTTCAAGACTCTCTTGTTGAGTCAACTCTTTTAGCCTCCGTCTTGGGATTTCTACAAGACACATAAAAGTACTCTCTTGTTGAGTCAAACCATTTTAGTCTCCATCTTGGGCTTTATACAAGATACATTCTCCCAAACGGAGTCAAAATCCCTTTTAGCCTCAATCTTGGGCTTTGTACAAGACAGAAAGAACATTTTCCCAGGAAAAGTCAAACTTCCCGCCTCCTCTTAGGCTTTGTATAAAGAAAACCCCGGTTGAGTCAATCAACCTTTTAGCATCAAAGTTGTGTCTTGCTCACAGCATACAAACATTAACAACTCCTCTTTAGAGATGACAAATTCTTTCTCATCCAAAACCCTTTAGCTTCACATCTTGGGCTTTGACCAAGATACAAATCACCTTTAGCTTCGTTAAACGGGGATACATAGGCATAAGATTGCAAAAATCTTAGCGAGCACACTAATAAAAAACACAAAGTCCAGTATCTTTATCAAATTAACCCAAAAGCATTAAATCTAAACACATTACCATAAACCTCACAAATAGTCCAAACGTTGTGTTCTTAACAAATTAACCTAAGAGAGGCCCACAATCTCAATAGCATCTGTAAACCAACAGTCAGCTGTTTAAACTCAGTATGCAAGCAGGGTTAATTGGAGACATCTATTTCCCTTCCTTAATCAGCTTCAATAGGATAAAAAATGAATCGAACTGTAGTACCCCAAAGCGATAGTGCTTCGCAACCACGCAAAAATTCGCGCTATAGAAAGATGGCGACTTCACTGGGGACGTCCGAGATCTTGTTCTCTTCCCATCTCTTAGGTAGAAAATCCTGAGTTCACAAAGTATCACAGAAATGACGACTCTGCTGGGGAGTCATTGTCTGTATAGGATCATAAGACTAAAGGTCTACGATGGTTAAGACAAATATATATACTGCTTTTCCTAATTGATATCTGTGTTTATTTTTCTGCTAATGGGAATGCGTGTGATGCCACATGTGGAAAGATTGAGTACACACCTAAGATAGGTGATGGCAATACGGGTAATCTTACTGGGAGTGAATTCCAGCTAAGAGTCCCCGGTCGACCATCAAACTCAGTGGAGACTCCCTTTGCAGATACATTGCCTATACGACTTCGGTTGTTGAAAGTAGTGTGGTCGACTGGGTTATCTGAGAAGCTGAAGTTTTTAGTAGACTAAAACCAATTTGTAGTGCGGAAGCTATCGGAAATAGTTGTCACGCGATACTACCCTCATTTGAGATCACTCTAGGATACATCAGCTCGCTGGCGATCCACTTACTGTTGTTATCCCAAGAGGGATCAATGATTTTGCGGACAGGTACAAAAAATCTCCAGTATAAACCTTTGGGGGGGGGGGGGGGGGTAGAGCCTTGACTTCATGATACTGACCCTTTGACCCCATGTTTTTTCTATGTTTTTGTGTGCTGCATTCATGCATTCATTTCATTAAAAAACATTAAAACAAAGAAAAATCTTCTCTTCTAGTCTCTCTTTTTCAAATTAAGCTAAGACAATGATTGCAAATATCAGATAAGGATATTGCTAATGGATTTCGGGAGAAGGAAAACTCGCAAGTATACCTTCAAGGTTCCAAAATTAGAGGATTTGAGAGGGTTGGCGAGGATGATAACCAACCCTGAGGCTTTTAGAGCTAAGTATGGAAGACTGCTATCCCTGTTAAGGGTCCATGTAATCGAAGGAATCATGTCCACACTAATCCAGTTCTATGATCTGGTCTATCACTGTTTCACATTCCCGGATTATCAACTAGCACCAACACTGGAGGAGTATTCTCACCTGAATGATCTGCATATCACTGATCAAACTCCCTTTTCTGGACTGGAAGAAATTCCAAAAGATCAAACTATTGCAAGAGCAATTTATTTGGACGAGTCAGAAGTCAGGACTTACATGACTACTAAGGGTGGCATCCAAGGTTTGCCAGCCCAATTCTTGATAAAGAAAGCTTTGTACTTTGTCAGTATAGGGAACGTGGCCGCTTTCGAGAGCATCTTTGTTTTGCTCACCTACGAGTTATTTTTGTTTCCCAATATCGATAACTTTGTAGATATCAATGCCATTAAGATATGTCTGATCGGCAATCCCGTACCGACCTTTCTCGCAGATGCATATCATTCTGTACACTTAAGGAATTTATACAGCGGAGGAATGATCACATGCTGTGTACCCCTGCTATACAAATGGTTCATTTCCCATTTGCCCAAGCCTGCTGCATTTTGGGATCAAAAGAATACTTTATGTTGGTCGCAGAGAATCATGTCTCTCACCAACTCTGACGTCGATTGGTACAATCGAATTTATGACGGGATCAGGATCATTGACCGTTGTGGAAATTTCCCAAATATACCCCTTATAGGAACTAAGGGAGGAATCAACTATCATCCGGTGTTAGTTCGTCGTCAATTCGGATACCCGATGAGGCATGTCCGGCGGAGTGCTCACATGGAAGGTCTTTTCTTCAAGGAAGGAGAAAATGACAGAGCACTAAAGACAGAAATAGTGCATGCTTGGAAACACGTTCATAGGAAGGAAGAGAGTCTCTAGGGAAACCGGACTGTGTCTCGGTGGAGCCTTATCTCCACTGGGTACAAACTAGAGCTCTCAAGCTGAGGATACCTTACCCTCGTCAGGAAGTTCTTCTATTAAGGGACTCTGTCCTTTATTTCATGTCCGACACGGAGAAACTTCAAGTCACTCTCAACAAAGTTCAACAGGAGAGGAGGTCTTGGAGAAACCAGTACCGTATTCTCAATGTAGAGTGTAAGAAACTACAGCAGCTATTGAAAGATAAGGATGCTCTGATTGAGATTTTAGAGCAACATGCTGTAGAGAATCAAGATGACCAAAGGAACTTGCTCGCTCCTTTCACTTGGCAAAGGAATGACAACCCGACCACGGCTGAAGAGCCCCGGTCAAAGAAAAGGAAAGCACCAGAACCAGCACCTAAGCTCTCTTCAGAGAGGACTCAGGATCCATTAGTTTAGACATTTCCTTTTTCAGCACTTTGTAATCTACTGTATTTCCATTTTCGCAATCTTTGAATTCAATAAAATAGGGTCTCCCATACTGTTTGATATTTGCAATCTAATTGTCGAAGTTTACTTTGAATAAACAAAAATAATTAATATAATCATAGCATATCATTCATCATTCTCACGTAACGCATTCTTCTTACCTACGAATCTCACGTTTGTGTCTCGATTCTAGAGTCAAACTGTCTCATTCGTACAATACTCGGGCCAATCGACAAAAGAAAATGGATGATCTCGAGGAAGAGAACAGGGAGTTGAGAGAAGAGATCGACACTCTAAAAGAAGATCTGAGAAAGCTTCATAACGACATGCAAGCTCTAGCAGAAGCTCAGATTCAACAACAACGGACTGTGATCTCAGAGATCACATCAACGCCAATAGTGGAGAAGTCTGATCCTAGGTACAAAATGCCAAAAGATCGTCCCTAGGGCATGCCACTCAACTATATCCCGCCGATCATGGAAGATCTGGAAAATGCAGTAGGACCCGCTGGGCCTGAAGGTTACAAACTTCGGGAAAGCGAAGATGCCAGGGGCATGACAGCAACTCCTGAAGGTTACAAACTTCGGGAGGCACCAAGAGTCTCTGCCATGATGACAATACCACCACCCGTGGTACACACTGTCCTAGAAGGACAAATTCCACAGATACTGTCTGGTGGAAACAAACGTATGTTCGATAGAATGAATGAGTTCCAGGAACAGTTCCTGGAAATGCAGAAAGAGCTGCAGGTCATTCGCGGTCAGGACCTATTTGGAAAGGATGCCGTAGACCTTTGCTTGGTACCCAATGTGAAAGTTCCGCACAAGTTCCAAGTGCCCGATTTTGAAAAGTACAAGGGTAAGTCTTGCCCTCAAAGTCATTTCGTGATGTACGCTCGGTGAATGTCAGCTCAGACAAAGAACCAGGAGCTACTGATTCACTACTTTCAGGATAGTTTAACCGGTGCTGCACTCAAATGGTACATGGGTTTAAACCGCACTAATATCGCTACTTTCAGAGATCTTGGCGCTGCCTTCGTTCAACAATATAAGTATAACCTGGACATGGCACCAGACAGAGATCAACTCAGATCAATGTCACAAAAGGACAAGGAAACCTTTAAAGAATACGCTCAGAGATGGCGTGAAATCGCCGCCCAGATTTGTCCACCTCTTGAGGAAAAAGAGATGACAAAGATCTTCTTGAAAACCTTGAACTCATTTTACTATGACAGAATGGTTGTCAGTGCGCCCTGTGACTTCACCGAGATGGTGGGCATGGGAGTTTGTCTTGAGGAAGCCTTCCGAGAAGGACATCTGGTTAAAGACGCTGGACCATCAAGTAGTACAAAACAATACGGTAGTGCTCTCCCTCAGAAAAAAGAGTAGGATATTGGGAATATCTCTCTCAGAAAGCAAAGGCAACGATACTAACCAGTAGCAGCTGTAACTCCAGTTGTAAACCCTGCGCCTGTTCCTACGTATCAACCTCAGGTTGCGCAGAGCCAACCGAATCAACAACAATATCAGCAAAGAACACAATAGCCTCTTCAGCAGGCTCATCCTCAGTACAACAACAATCGTACAACGCGACCACCAGGGTTCGACCTTATACCAATGTTGTATGCATCATTGTTTCCGTTACTACTGGCCAAGGGGCACGTCCAAACTAAGGCTCCTCTTACAGTACCAGAAAATCCACCTTTTTGGTTCAAAGCAGATCAGACTTGTCCTTACCATCAAGGAGGACCAGGGCATAACATAGAAAACTGCCTCAGTTTCAAATCCGACGTACAAAAGCTTGTTAGGAGCGGGGTCTTATCTTTCAAAGATACGAATCCGAATGTTCTCACGAACCGCTGCCTCGACACGAGAAAGATGCAGTCAATTTGATAGAGGGAGAGTCTAACCACAACTATCAAATTCATGATGTACTCTTATTAAGGGATAATCTGGTAAAGATGCATCACATATAGAGCGGGTATGGCCATATACCACCTCATAATTATCATCAGTGTGATATCTGCTCTAAGAACAATCAAGGATGTTTTGTGGTGCAATCAGCTCTACAGGAACAATTGGATCTTGGATGGATCCAAGAACACCGAATTCGGGGGGTCAACATGACTTATATGAATTCCAACATCATTCAGAGCCATGACATCCGTACGATGAATGTCAACTCGGTGGCAATGCACTCAAGGCAAAGCCAGTATCATAATCTACCGCGGCACGATTACAATTCCTATCTGACTTGCTCGGTAAACAAACAGGGATGCTCTTTTGTACAAGAGGCCCTCCAGCGTCAGATGGATCTTGGATGGATCCGGGACTACCATGATAAAAATCAATATCAAGTGAAAAAGATTCAAATCTTCGATATTCGCTTGATGAATACCAGCTTGGTGGAATTACACGCTAAGCAAGTCCAGCTTGGTTTTCTGACTTCGCATAATTATCAGAACTGTAAAGGATGTTGTGAGAGTGACCAGGGATGTGCTCTCATTCAAAGAAATTTACAACACTTGTTAAACCACTGGTGGCTTCCGGTCTATATGGACGAAGACACGCAACAAGTCAGTATGATCGATGGGAACCCTACTAGGCATCAAAGTCAGGATGCTCGATCAATGGAAATAGATCTAGTAAGGTTACACTGTATTCAAAGCTGGCGTGGCTAGGTGCCACCACATAACTATGAACGCTGTAGAGTTTGCTCGAGAAATAACCAAGGATGTTACCTCGTACGAGCAGCCCTTCAAGGTCAGTTGGACCGCAAAGAGATTCACCCATACCCAGTTTTGGGGTCCGTTAACTGGACGCCAGACTACTTCGCTGATCAAATCAAAGATGTGGTTGTAATCTCTGATCCTGAGAGGACCAAGGATGTTTGTACCATCATCCCTTTACTAGACGAATCAAAGGTTCTTAGCCAGGAACTGATTGAAGTTACTTACGACAGTCAGAAAAATCAGAAGGCTCCTGTAGTTATCTATCTACCGGGACCGTTACCGTATGAAACAGCTAAGGCGATCCCTTACAAATACGGTGCAACAATAATTGAGAATGGAAAGGAAATTCCATTACCCTCCGTCGTGAATATTGCAGACATCAGTCGAGTAACACGGAACGGTCGAATCTTCAACCGAGGAGTTGAAGAACCTAACAAAGAAAAGGAACTTCAGACAGAAGCTCCCAATCCACCGGTCGGTCAATCCAGTGATCCCGACCTTTCAAAGAACGATGATGAGATGCTGAAGCTCATCCAAAGGAGTGAATACAACATTGTTGATCAGCTGTTACAAACTCCTTCAAAGATCTCTATGTTATCAATTTTACTCAGTTCCGAAGCCCGCAGAGAGATTCTACAGAAAGTCTTAGAGTAGGCCTTTGTGGAACAGGATGTGTCATTACGACAATTCGATAGCATCATCTCTAACATCATTTCATGCAACAACTTAGGATTCAGTGATGAGGATTTGCCAGAGGAGGGCACAAGTCCAACATGGCACTGAATATCACAGTCAACTTCCAAGACGACGCTTTAGCCAGCGTACTGGTAGACACAGGATCGGCCATCAACGTTATGCCAAAGTCCACTTTAATGCGACTATCATTCAAAGGATCCCCGATGAGGGGCAGTGAGGTCATCGTCAAAGCCTTTGACGGGTCTCAGAAAGCAGTTATCGGTGAGGTCGACCTTCCCATAACTATCGGTCCTCACACTTTCCTAATCACTTTCCAGGTCATGGACATCCGGGCAGCGTACAACTGTTTATTAGGAAGGCCTTGGATACACCAGGCTGGGGCAGTCACTTCGACGCTGCACCTGAAACTGAAGTTCATCAAGAACGATCAACTCGTCACGGTCTGTGGAGAATAAGCCTTGCTTGTGAGTAACTTGTCATTATCTACTTGTGTAGAACTGGAGGAGGTTATTGGAACTCAGTTCCAAGCACTTTCAGTGAGCAACGAGAATCAATCAGAGAAAGGAACCTCGATTTCCTCATACAGAGATGCTCTCGAAGTGATAAAAAATAACAATACAAAAGGATGGGGACAACTTTTCATTCCTACTGATAACAAAGCAAAGAAGGGTCTTGGTTTTTCCTTAAACAGTACCCAGAAAAATGCTAACGATGAAAGTCTTCATCCCATTTAGGACTTCTTCCACAATGGAGGTTTCCTCCACCCTGTGCCTCAAGCAGTCCATACCATCAACGAGGGAGATCCCTCCGATACAGATGAGGAGTGGAAGTCCTATCTTAATGAGGACGGTTATATCTCTCAGGAAGAGGTGCCTATGCCATTTTGCTATCCCATACAGAGTCCGAGATTTATACCCAAGTCAGATGGCAGAACGATATACGGAGCTTGTGATCCTGAGGGATGCCGTGCTCCACCAAATTCATTAGAGGAGGACACTCTAATGAAAGACAACTTTGACCACGACTATTATGGCCCAATGGATGGTCTGCCTATCTGGCAGCCGCACCCAGGAGACTCGGGGCAAGAAAATCAGCTAAACAATGAAAATCAGCTGAGCATCATTGAGCAGAATACTTGCCTCCCCACCATGTCATGGGATCAACACTCAGGGCATTCTGAACTTATCTAGTACGACTGTGAATTGGCAAAGCTTGCAGGACTAGAATTCATCAATTATGCTCTTCCTGAGGTCTCGTATCAGGCTCAAAGACATCCAGCCAACTGGATGGGGAGATTTACCTGAGAGCACAAATCCTATGCAAAATACAACAGAGGAATCCTTCTACGACAACTCTGACTGGGAGACAGATTCCAATGATCCTTCTCCACCAGAAATCAGCGTTATTTCTGAAGACAAATCAAGGAAGGTACCGGACTTTGTGATTCACCGAGGAGTTCGCCGCCAATGGGTTGCTGTCAACGTTCCGAAAGTTGTTCATCAGTTAAAGTAATTATCATCTTTAACCTTTCACCCTGCCCAGGTGAAACAAATGTTTTGATAGGGCTCAATTTATGTAAATTTCCCTCTTCGCTTTGCCCAAAGCGACAGAGTTTTGTTTTATAGGGTTGTAGTTTCAAGAATCGACTTGTTCATAAATAAAATAACGCCGTCCTGTAATTTCTGCATTAATTGTTATTTTCTCTTTTTGCTTTTTCAGAAAATGGTAATCCTAAAAACAATACAAATAATAAAAACAAGCAGTAAAAAAAATATACACTGCACACACTCTTGCATTCTCTTTATCTCTTCTAAAAAACAATCATCACGTCATGCTGATTGCTTGTTTTAAACCCCGTTGAAACATACGATCCGATGCCTTCTCCCAACATTGAATTTCCGGTATTTGGGGCTGAAGAAGAAGTTGACGACAAAATTCCAGAAGAGATCTCCCGATTACTCAGACAAGAGGAAAGGTCCATTGAACCTCACAAGGAGCCGTTGGAAACGGTAAACTTGGGTTCGGAAAAAGAAAGAAAAAAAGTCAGAATTGGGGCACTGCTCAGTCCAACTGCCAAAGAGAGTTTGACAAAGCTTCTCAAAGAATTCCCCGCTGTATTTGCCTGGTCCTATCAGGACATGCCAGGGTTGGATACCAGCATCGTGGAACATTATCTACCATTGAGATCAGAATGTCCACCAGTAAAACAGAGGTTGAGACGAACTCATCCAGACATGGCCATCAAAATCAAAGAGGAAGTACAGAAAACAGATTGAGGCGGGTTTCCTCGCCACATCAGAATATCCTCAATGGTTAGCCAACATAGTACCAGTTCCGAAAAAGGACGGAAAAGTCAGAATGTGTGTAGACTACAGGGATCTAAACAAGGCTAGTCCAAAGGATGACTTTCCTTTACCATACATTGACATGCTGGTTGACAGTACAACAAAGTTCAAAGTCTTCTCCTTTATGGATGGATTCTCGGGCTATAATCAGATAAAAATGGCGCTGAAAGACATGGAGAAAACTTCGTTCATTACCCCATGGGGCACTTTTTGTTACAAGGTAATGCCGTTCGGTTTGAAGAACGCCGGGGCAACCTATCAAAGGGACATGACTACTCTGTTTCATGACATGATACACAAAGAAATTGAGGTATACGTCGATGATATGATTGCCAAATCTAAGATAGAAGAGGAGCATGTGACCCACCTGTCAAAGCTATTCGAGCGACTGAGGAAGTACAAACTCCGCTTGAATCCCAATAAGTGCACATTTGGTGTCCGTTCAGGGAAACTCTTAGGGTTCATCGTCAGCCAGAAAGGAATTGAGGTTGATCCTGACAAGATCAAGGCCATTCAAGAAATGCCTTCTCCAAAAACTGAGAAACAAGTCAGAGGATTCCTGGGACGTTTGAACTACATTTCCCGATTCATATTCCTCATGACCGCGACATGCGCGCCGATTTTCAAATTACTTAAAAAGAACCAGGATTGCGTTTGGACAGAAGATTGCCAAACCGCCTTCGACAGTATCAAGGAGTATCTGTTGAATCCACCGATTCTCTCACCCCCAGTGGAAGGAAGACCACTGATCATCTACTTAACAGTCTTGGAGGACTCAATGGGTTGTGTGCTTGGCCAACAAGACGAAACCAAAAGTGAAGAGTCTGCCATCTACTATCTGAGCAAGAAATTCACCGACTGCGAAACTCGGTACACTATGCTTGAGAAAACCTGCTGTGCTCTGGCTTAGGCAGCCAAACGTCTTCGCCAGTATATGATTCGTCACACTACTTGGTTAATCTCAGAAATGGATCCAATCAAGTATGTCTTTGAAAAGGCTGCTCTCACGGGGAGGATAGCCCGTTGGCAGATGTTGCTATCAAAATATGACATAGAATACCATGCTCGAAAAGCCGTTAAAGGGAGTATTTTATCCGATCATTTGGCTCATCAACTGATTGACGATCAAGAATCAATCGGGTTTGACTTCCCAGACGAAGATGTCATGTATTTCAAAATGAAAGATTGCGATGAACCGCTACCCAATGAAGGGCCAGAACCAGGTTCCCAGTGGGGACTAATCTTTGACGGAGCTGTCATTCATTACGGAAACAGAATTAGGGCAATCATCATAACCCCTCAGGGTACCCACATCCTTTTCACCGCCAGACTTACGTTCAAGTGCACAAACAACGAGGCCGAATACGAAGCTTGTATCATGGGTCTCGAAGAAGCGATCGACTTAAGGATCAAAAACTTGGATGTATATGGCGACTCAGCCCTGGTTATCAACCAGATCAATGGAGATTGGAACATATGCCAATCAGGACTGATTCCTTACAAAGACTACGCGAGAAGGTTGTTACCATTCTTCAATAGAATCGAGTTTCATCATATCCCTCGTGAAGAGAATTACATGGCTGATGCATTAGCCACTCTCTCTTCCATGATTAGTGTAGGTCAATGGAACGACTTACCTAAGATTGACATAATGCGCTTGGAAAGGCCCGCTTACATCTTCACGATTGAAGCAGTCATAGAGGACAAACCTTGGTATCACGATATCAAATGCTTCCTTCAGAAACAAGAGTACCCACCTGGGGCACTAAGAAAAGACAGAAAGGCCCTCAGAAGGCTGGAAGGCAGCTTCTTCCTGAGCGGTGATACACTCTATAAGAGAAATTTTGACATGGCCTTGCTCTGATGCATGGACAGACCAGAGGCAAACATGTTGATAAAAGAAATTCACGAAGGATCCTTTGGCACTCATGCCAACGGACACACAATGGCGAGAAAAATTCTAAGAGCAGGGTACTACTGGTTGACCATGGAATCTGATTGCTACAAGTACATGAGGAGGTGTCACAACTGTCAGATATACTCCGACAAAATCCATGTACCGCCAACGCATCTCAAAGTTCTTTCTTCCCCATGGCCTTTTTCCATATAGGGAATCGACATGATTGGCATGATTGAACCTAAGGCTTCAAACGGACATCAGTTCATCCTGGTAGCCATTGATTACTTCACCAAGTGGGTCGAAGCAGCGTCATATGCCAATGTAACCCGACAAGTGGTGGTCCGATTTATCAAAAATAATGTCATCTGCCATTATGGTGTCCCAAGTCGGATCATTACTGACAATGGATCCAACTTGAACATAAAGATGATGAATGAGTTATGCGCTGAGTTCAAGATCGAACACCACAATTCATCTCCCTACCGACCTAAGATGAACGGAGCGGTAGAAGCAGCTAATAAGAACATCAAAAAGATCGTTCAAAAGATGGTTGTAACCTACAAAGATTGGCACGAGATGCTACCCTTTGCTCTTCACGATTATCGCACATCTGTCCGCACTTCAACAGGGGCAACCCCTTTCTCTCTAGTATATGGCATGGAGGCAGTGCTCCCATTGAAGTAGAGATCCCATCAATCCGGGTAATGATGGAAGCTAAGCTAACAGAAGCTGAATGGTGTCAAAGTCGACACGATGAACTGAATCTGATCAAAGAAAAATGAATAACGGCATTATGCCATGGTCAGTTGTATCAACAAAGAATGAAGAAGCCGTTTGACAAAAAGGTCCGACCCCGTGTCTTCAGGAAAGGAGACCTCGTGCTAAAAAAGATACAATCATTTCTCACTGATTCGTGGGGCAAATGGACTCCGAATTATGACGGCCCTTATGTGGTCAAGAAAGTTTTCTCAGGCGGCGCCTTGAGACTTGCAACCATGGACGGAGAAGAATTTGCCTACCCCACGAATGTTGATGTAGTCAAGAAATACTTCGCCTAAATAAAAAAAAAAAGAGAAAAAAAAACGTCTCGGTGGATTGAAAACCCGAAAGGGCGGTCCAGGCAAAAATTAGAGACATAAGCAAAAATCATCCCGATGGATTGGAAATCTCAAAGTAGAATCCAGGCAAAATTTAGGGATAATGGCAAGTAACTACGTCCAACAGGGGCAAATCCCTCCGCAGCAGTTACACCATCCAAGAAAAACTCCAGTCAAGGTCATATTCGACGGAAGCTCAGGATGTCCAGAATTCAAAGTTAGTAGAAGGATAACGGTCGTTATGTTTCAATGTAGCTCTTTTCCCTTAAATTACCATTTTCTAAACTTTGTAAATACTCCATGGAATCACGCGTTTGGATGATTTCCATCCTATCAATAAAATTTGAGCCCAGTTGCTTTGTTTATAATTCTCATTTGTTTTAGCTTTATAGAACGACATTTTAACATGATCAACGATTCTTGAAATAAAACAAAAATGAATTTACTTGTCAAACTTTTTCTGCTTTTAAAACAAAGATGGCAATTTATTTTGGCTGTTGAACATCGAAAGAACGTCGTTCGTTTCTCCAGAAGCAATTGAGCGTCAAAGTGCAGAATCAAAGTACTCCTTCTAAACCAGTACGCCTAAATGAAGGATCAGCTATGTCAGATGCAAATACTCCATCTGACATCCCCGACAGAGTTCTTACCTCCTAAGCCCGACCAACAGTGTTCCCCGCAGGGACTATTTCTCCTAAGCAAGGCAGAATTGCTACCGTGAAACCGTGATACTTTTCATCCCTCACTGTGGTCGGGTATCCAGTCGTGTTCATCTACTAGTCTGTATGTCGCGTCAGTGTTGTCAGCATATACATACATACATCATGCATTATTGATTTACATTCATATTCATATTGCATCACTGTCACTCTAGTCGGTCTTATCCCCTAGTGATAACGGTCCTCTCAATCGAGTTGTCAGTTCTTTCCTCGTCAGGAAATGTTGCGTCTGAACTATCTCTCTCCTCCAGTTTATTTCTGGATTAGAATTGGCCCTTGACCACTTTGATAACTTGAAACTCTGAAAAACCAGAGAACCCTCGACAAACGTCACTCTTCGCCATTGAAGATGATATTTTCGCTTTCCCGGATTAAGGAAAATCCCCAGAGAAATCCTCTTAATCAGAGATTCGACAATACAACAGTTTTTCTCCGAAAAATCCGCTGACGAAAAGGTCATCAGCACCTCAAAATTGGATCACATCATATGGCATTTCTCCGAGAAGATCTCGAGAAAAGTATGATGTAATACCCCAAACGAAAACAGTCACTCAAGAGACTCATTTTCCCTGATAGAGTCGACAAATGGCGTCTCCAACAGAGAAGTTTGTACCCCTCTAAAACTCAGACGACTGGGTTCCCCAACAACTCTGACATCAAAATTTTTCTATCAAATGGCATCTCCCCAAGAAAATTCAGCGAGAAGTTTGAGGAAAACCGCTACACATAGTGTCCCTTGTCAAGAAAGTTTATTGACAAAAGAAACTAAGACCAGTTCCTTGGTAGGAAACCAGGATCGAGGGGAAGTTTATTTCAGAAACTTAGACCAGTTCCCTGGTAGGAAACCAGGATCGAGGGGAAGTTTATTTCAGAAACTTAGACTAGTTCCTTGGTAGGAAACCAGGATCGAGGGGAAGTTTATTTCAGAAACTTAGACCAGTTCCTTGGTAGGAAACCAGGATCGAGGGGAAGTTTATTTCAGAAACTTGGACCAGTTCCTTGGTAGGAAACCAGGATCGAGGGGAAGTTTATTTCAGAAACTGAGACCCATTCCTCGGTAGGAAACCAGGATCGAGGGAAAGCTTATTTCAGCAATTGAGACCAGTTCCTTGGTAGAAAACCAAGATCGAGGGGAATTTATTTCAGAAACTAAGACCAGTTCCTTGGTAGGAAACCAGGATCGAGGGGAAGTTTATTTCAGAAACTGGGACCAGTTCCTTGGTAGGAAATCAGGATCGAGGGGAAGTTTATTTCAGAAACTAAGACCAGTTCCTTGGTAGGAAACCAGGATCGAGGGGAAGTTTATATTAGAAACTAGGACTAGTTCCCTGGCTGAAGACCAGGATCGAGGGGAAGTTTTTACCTTTTCTAAGCATTATTGCTTAGCAAAAGAAGATGAATGCGTAAGCTACCATTCATAACCACCATCAAAATTTCGGGTATTCTCGAATGCCCGAATACCTTCGTCATTCACACCTTCGGGTCCAAGAAGATTAAATAGAGGCATTTGTCATACCCCAAATTTTGACCACTAAGATTTCCCATCATTGGGAAAATCATCACCACAATATGGATGAATCATTATGCCTCATCAGTCTCCCCAAAAATGGGTGAGCATTCACTACAAACAATAATTAGGGTTTCAAGCCCTCTCTAAGCTTTAGACAAAGGATCAATCAAGAATTTGCATGATCTTCAACTTGTCTAAACCTCTCAAACATCCATAATGGATCAAGAGGACTCCCACATCAAGGATTAAGCACAAGGCTGCAACAGTAAAAGTGGATTAAGCCTCAAGATCGCTAGTGTCACCAAATTAGGGTTTGGTCGACCAGGGCCTCCAGATGAAAATTTTCCTCTAGGAATGAGCCAAAGGCTTCAAAGCACAACCTAAGATGCTCCAAGGGACATCATGAACCCAATCATCAAGTCAATTTTGCCTCGGGAGATGCATTCATAAAAAATCAGGAATTAGGGTTTCTTGACCTAATTCACCCCTAAGTTGACTTTTGGGACAAAACATGAGCCAAGACCTCAAGAGAGGATCTGAGGGTCTATAACACACTACATTGATCCATTTGCAACAATGGATTGATCCAAGAAGCTTGATCAACAAGTTTCAAATTCATCAGAACCACAATTAGGGTTTCGCGGGAAAAGTCAACGGTGCCTTTGACTTTTGACCCAGGCATGCTCCCAAACCCTAGGACATGATTCAATACACCCTATAACACCTATGAAATCAATTCATCAAGTTTGATTTAGGTCAGGGACTTGATTTCATAGAGGATCGCACAGTTTGGAATTCATCTGACAAAAAGTCAACTGTGCACAAAAGTCAACTTTGACTTTTTGAGATTTTTACAAATATGGTTCTTTGACCCTAAAATGATGTTAATATATGATTGGAATCATCATTCATCAAGAAAAATCAAGAAACGTGGGATAATAACTTGAGATCCAAGCAACCATTTGGGTTGTCCAAAGATGGATTTGTAGCTCTCATGGCACACTACAAAAGCTTCAACTACACCTCATTCCAATTCCTCATGGATTTCAAGTTATGGAATGGCCAAAATCACAAAAAGTGAAAATGTCACCTTTTTCCAACACTTAGTGAAATTTTCACTAAGTCAGTGCCTTCACTTTTTTCCAAATGTAGGGGCATTTTTCACTTGGATCTAAAAGGTATCAAAACAAACTATGATCACACATATGTTGTATCATATGAAAGCTTTCCAAAATGGCCAAGAACCCCATGAAAATCCACCTAAGCCATGAGATATGACCATGCCAATATGCCTTGCTGCAAACTGTCATGGCAAGGCAGATTTGTGCATTTTGCTCGATTTGCCAAATTTGTGCAAATGACAAACATGCCTATCCATCTGAACACCTCAGGGGGAGACCAAGGAGGGAAAAGCACTGATGTATAAGCCTCCCAAGTACTTGGAACTAAAAATAGCATGGCAAACCTAGAAATCCCTAAAGAGGGGACAAGACTCCAATTTTGTTTTAGAGCATTCAATGGATGCACCAAGGTGGTATAGACTGAGCCATTTCCAACTGAATTCAGTCAAGACATATCCAAGACCAAGGGAACCAGCAGCCTGTGCTCTAACCTCTAGTCAATGGCTAGAGGAGACTTGGATTCCCATTGATCAACATTGGCCAAACCTCTGCTGCAGTTTCCATTCACTATTGCTTGCAAAACAAACTTACTATACTATAAATAGAGCTCATTTGTGATCAGTTTGAGTACACCAAAGCCATCAAACAAATGCTTTCCTCGAAATCTCCTTCTCACTTTCAAATTTGCCTCCCAAGGAAAGTCACTATCGGGTTTTAAGTTTGAGAACAATTCCAACCAAACCAATCACACACACACCTCATAAACATCATATAGAAGTGATCCAAACACCTAAACAACATCTGGAACACTGATTTCTTAGAATCACCAGCCAGCTGCTCAAGGTTTTAACCAAGTTGTAGTTGGGATACCATCTTCAGTTCCAGCTTGTTTCAAACCATTCCAAGCACTCAGGCACATCACGTGGCACCTAGGGAAGCTATCGACATCATTGGAACCTAGTTGTAACACCTCTAACACAAAACATGATCACCAGCTGTAAGAGGTAAGCATGAGCTCTTCTAACTCTATGATCCATGCATTTTTTGCTGCACAATAATTTGGCCATATGTTCATGATCATGCATAGAGTGTTTTCCCTCAATCAATTGCTTTGTTTGAATCGTGTATGGAATTTCTGAGCCTTCATGCAAATTTTAGGGTTCTTGAGGTTTCTCTTTGATTTCTTATTCCATGCTTAAAATAAATGAAATTAAAGACCATAGACATGATTGTGAGGTGAAAACGAGTAGATTGATATATGGATTGTGTGATTTCATTAAGTATTCAGGGAGATTGATGAGAAAACGTAAATCTGGGCAAAACAGAGCACGCGAGCAAGGCCAAGATGTTCTTGGCGCCCTTTTTCAAATATTTGAATTTTTGAATTTTTGTGATTTTATTTAATTGATTCAAAAATTAATTTCTCTCTGAGTTTTAATGATTTTGAGTTGATTCTTTTTTTAATAATTCACAAAAATGTTAAAATATTTTATTTTACCAAAAAATCCCAAAAATATTATTTATTTCATATATTTGATATTTTTGTAAAGAATTAATGTTTTATTTGTTTTTTAACATTTGAAATATTTTTTCTCCCTTGATTTTCCAAACTTAATTGATTTCCAATCATTTTGTGGATATAAACATGTTTTTTCAAACATTAATCCAAGATCACAATTTATTTTTCACACATGTTTCACAATTTTGATCAGTTTAATTGAATTTTCATTCAATTAAAATATTTTTTGAAAGCAAATTAGGGTTTTGATTAATTTAACCCTCATCAAACTTTTTAAAACATTTTGGACCTCTAATAGAGTGTAAGGCCCAACCCTCCTTTTGAAAACCAAAACATTTTTGGGCCTCAGTCATTCTAAAAGACCTAATGCGTTTTTCAAAAATCTCGGCGCGATCGCCATTTCAAAACGAAAATCATCTGGGCCTACCCTCGTGTTATAAGCCCCATTTCCTTTCTTTAAAACATTTTGGGCCTCTAATAGAGTGTAAGACCCAACCCCTTTGTAAATACGCCACATTTTGGGCCTCAGTCATTGTATAAGTCCCACTGTATTTTCAAAAACAACAGCGCGATCGTCGCCTTTTTAACAAAACCATTTTGGGCCTCTAATAGAGTGTAAGTCCCATCCCTTTTTGTACATAAACCATTTTGGGCCTCAGATATTGTATAAGTCTTGACACAATAAAAAATCTCGGTGCAATCGCCAGTTTAAAATCATCTGGGCCTCTCCCTGAGTTGTAAGCCCCATTACTTGTGCAAAAAACACTTTGGGCCTCTAATAGAGTGTAAGACCCAATCCCATTTTAACCAAAACCTTTTTGGGCCTCACATATTGTATAAGTCCCTCTGTGTTAAAAGAAAAAAACCTCAGCACGATCGCCAGTTCAAAATAAAACTTGGGCCTCTCCTTGAGCGGTAAGCCTCATCACTGGTACAAAAACACTTTGGGCCTCTAATAGAGTGTAAGACCCAATCCCCTTGTACATAAAAACTTTGTGGGCCTCACATATTGTATAAGTCTCTCTGTACAGTTTTCAAAACAGCTGTGTAATCATCGTTAAAACTTGGGCCTCTCCTTGAGCTGTAAGCCTCAACAAACTTTTCAAAGCACTTTCTCCTTTGATTTTAAATATAATATTGTTATCAAAGTTTTTATTTGTTGAACAACTAACCAAACAACATGGAAGCTCTACAACGGGTAAGTGTTTATCCGTTTTCATTTATCGCTTTCATATGTATATAATTGTATTGTGGGGCTGCTTCATTGTAAGTCTTCTTTCACATCCTTTTATATACTTGTCAAATATCAACTGTGTAATACTAGTATAGTTATTTAGAGTTTTCCCTGGAAACTACGTGTAGCACTAGGTAAAGCTTGTTGGTCATTAAATACAGTCAAAACTAGATCCCCCATAGGATTACCAGATACAGTCTTCCCTCCTCTTGGGGTTAAACAATATGGAAACGTGAAAGGCAGCATTCTCGATGAACCCTTTCTCAGACTATCACCCTTAGAAATTATCAAAGAAACTCTAACTAACCAGAGATGATCTTTTCTCCGTGAATGGCATCTCTTGAGTTTCTTCCAAATCTTTGAACTTTCCTGGCTTTATCTGTTCTCGGTGAATAGCATGTCTTGAACTTCTCTTGGTTTGGGGACCCACAGGCTTCCTAAAAGCATCCTCGCCTCCTCTTGGGCATTATACAAGGACCCTTCGACTTATTAGAAGTTCTCATGCCTTCTCTTGGGCTTAATACAAGGACCCTGACGACCTCTTAAAGGTATAAGACAGAACTTAGTCATCCTTTGCTAGAGCAGTTTTTCCAGCGTCAAAACTCCGGCCATTGTAGGGTTGATACTCATCCCTTAATGCCCGTGCCTCCTCTTAGGCATTGTACAATAGATAAAACTCTAGACTTGGACAGTCTAAACCCCCTTGAGTCTCAAAGACATTCTCAAGTTCCCTTCAAACATAGTCAGAAACCCGGTCTCTCTCATGAGAGTTGCCCATACTTCGACCCGCTTCAGGAACTCCAGACTCCATAGCGGTAAGTCAGCCTCCTCTTGGGCTTTGTACAATGACTCTCCCCCAACGGAGTTAACCTTTTCGGACTCTCTCGTTGAGTCAGTCTCCCCTTTAGCCTCCGTCTTGGGCTTCATACAAGACACATATAAAAACACTCTCTTGTTGAGTATAAAAGACTCTCTTGTTGAGTCATCCCTTTTTAGCCTCCATCTCGGGCTTCGTACGAGATAGAAAAACACTCTCTTGTTGAGTATAAAAAGACTCTCTTGTTGAGTCAATCCCTTTTTAGCCTCCATCTCGGGCTTCGTACGAGATAGAAAAACACTCTCTTGTTGAGTATAAAAGACTCTCTTGTTGAGTCAATCTCCTTTTAGCCTCAATCTTGGGCTTCGTACGAGACAACAAAACACTCTCTTGTTGAGTATAAAAGACTCTCTTGTTGAGTCAATCTCTTTTTAGCCTCAATCTCGGGCTTCGTACGAGACATCCAATCACTCTCTTGTTGAGTATAAAAGACTCTCTTGTTGAGTCAATCAACCTTCAGACAAGACTCTCTTGTTGAGTCAACTCTTTTAGCCTCCGTCTTGGGCTTTGTCCAAGACACATAAAAGTACTCTCTTGTTGAGTCAAACCATTTCAGCCTCCATCTTGGGCTTTATACAAGATACATTCTCCCCAACGGAGTCAAAATCCCTTTTAGCCTCAATCTTGGGCTTCGTACAAGACAGAAAGAACATTTTCCCCGGAAAAGTCAAACTTCCCGCCTCCTCTTAGGCTTTGTATAAAGAAAACCCCGGTTCAGTCAATCAACCTTTTAGCATCAAAGTTGTGCCTTGCTCACAGCATACAAACATCAACAACTCCTCTTTAGAGATGACAAATTCTTTCTCATCCAAAATCCCTTTAGCTTCACATCTTGGGCTTTGAACAAGATACAAATCACCTTTAGCTTCATGTCTTGGGCTTTAAACAAGACACCAAAACAACCTTTTTCCTCCCGTAGAATAGGAGGAACTACGATCGCTCTGATTTCTCTGTTTCGTTAAACGGGAATACGTAGGCATAAGATTGCAAAAATCTTAGCGAGCACACTAATCAAAAACCCAAAGTCCAGTATCTCCATCAAATCAACCCAAAAGCATAAAATCTAAACACATTCCCATAAACCTCACAAATAGTCCAAACGCTGTGTTCTTAACAAAATAACCTAAGAGAGACCCACAATCTCAATAGCATCTGTAAACCTACAGTCAGCTGTTTAAACTCAGTATGCAAGCAGGGTTAATTGGAGACATCTATTTCCCTTCCTTAATCAGCTTCAATAGGATAAAAAATGAATCGAACTGTAGTACCCCAAAGCGATAGTGCTTCGCAACCACGCAAAAATTCGCGCTACATTGTACAAAGCCCAAGATTGAGGCTAAAAGGGGAAACCGACTCTACTGGTGAGAGGTTTTATCTGTCTTGTACAAAGCCCAAGATTGTGGCTGAAAAGAGATTGACTCTGCTGGAGAGATTTATATGTGTCTTGTATAAAGCCCAATATTGAGGCTGAAGGATATTTACGGGTGTCTTGTACAAAGCCCAAGATTGAGGCTGAAGAGAAGATCGACTCCTGTTTAGGGATATTAATTCTCAAAGCCTAAAAGAAGGCTGGGAGGAACTGACTCATTTGGGGAAAATATTTATCCGGAGCTTAAGAGAAGGTTATGAAGATTTTGACTTTGTTGGAGAAAGTTTATATATGTCTTGTACAAAGCCCAAGATTGAGGCTAAAAAAGAATGACTCAACGAGAGAGTGTTGAAAGATGATTGACTCAACAAGAGAGTACTTTGTTTGTCTTGTACAAAGCCCAAGATTGAGGCTGAACAAGCTGGAGAAATCATTATACAAAGCCTAAGAGGAGGCTAAAAAGGGTCGACTCAACAAGAGAGTGCCTTAAGGTAATTAACTCAACAAGAGAGTGTTTTAAAATCTTTATACAAAGCCTAAGAGCAAGCTGACTTCTACTAGGGGAAATCATTATACAAAGCCTAAGAGGAGGCTGGAAAGATTGACTCAACAAGAGAGTGTTTTTATCTGTCTTGTACAAAGCCCAAGATTGAGGCTAAAAGGGGTGACTCAACAAGAGAGTGCTTTTTGAAGCTAGATCTACTATGGAAAATCATTATACAATGCCTAAGAGGAGGCTGTCTTCTGCTGAGGATTATTGAGATCCAGAGGCAGGTCCAAAGCGAGGAATCAACTCTTACTGAGGGTTCTAGAAGAGTTGAGGTATCAGATGCCTTGAGGTTCTGATGATAAGCTGATCCTAGCTGGGGAAATAAAGATTGAGTTTTAGATCCTGTTAGGATTTTAAACTCTACTAGAGATTGAATGATCAGGGTTTCTCCTGTATTCATAGGGAACTTGAGAATTTCTTTGAGATCCAAGAGGAGATTAGACTGTCCAAGTCTACTGGTATGGAAGAGTTTATCTTTGTATGACGCCCAAGAGGAGGCTGGCTTTTTTAAGGTATGAGTATCAACCCTAAAATTGGTCTGAGGTTTTGACTCTTTTAGAAAGAAGCTCTAACAAAGGATGACTAAGTTCTGTCCTATACCTTTAAGAGGTCTTCAGGGTCCTTGTACTAAGCCCAAGAGAAGGCATAAGAACTTCTAAGAAGCCGGAGGGTCCTTGTACAAAGCCCAAGAGGAGACGGGGATGCTTTTATGAAGCCTGTGGGTCCAAACTTAAGAAAAGTTCAAGAAAGGTTTCACCGAGAATAATTCTTTCTTTAGTGAATAGTTCTAGGGTTTGAAGAAATTCAAGAGAGGTTTCACCGGGAATTAATCCTCTCTGGGGAAAAGAATTTCTTTGACAATTTTCTAATAGTGACAGTCTGAGAAAAGTTTCACCGAGAATAATGCCTTTCTCTTTGTTCCATATTCTTTAAGCCTAAGAGAAGGCAAGACTGTATCTGGAATTCCTATGGGGAACTAGTTTTGACTGTGTTGAAAGAGTGACCATTGGCTCTATCTAATTCTAGACCTAATTGTCGGGTGTTGTACCCCAAATTTTTACCCTTAGATGTCATTTTCATTTGTGCATCTTAGGTCAAGCATCTCTGCATTGTTTGAGCTAACCCATATCTTGTAGTTTGTTTCTTTGTGTTCAAATTAGGTTTGCTTATCACCATGAAACTCCACACGTTGTTTTGAGGCAAGTCAAGTCAACAAAAAATCTCCAGTGCAAGAACTTTGGAATTAGGGTTTTGCTCTGAAGAAATCACTGAGAATTGGCTCTATCAAGTCAAGATTTGTGTGGTTCACTTACCACTTAAGGTCATCTACATCCAAGAGACATCATTCAACATGAATCTAAGATCTATTGGTCCTCAATAAGAGAAGTTTGAGCCTCATCCTCACTATACCTCCAATTAGGGTTCTATGACACCTACCAGTCAATGACTTTGATCTTCATCAAGATGAACTCCCAAACCCTAATTCTTGATTCTATTGGTTTATCAACACCCTCAAGAGTCTCCTAAGACCTTTAGATGAGAAGAAAGAAGCAAGTTTACAAGATCTGACCTCAGTGCATTCATAGTCAAAATTAGGATTTGACTGAAACCCTAATCCTTGGGAATTTTGGTTCAAATGAAGTTTCAATGGTTTTAATCATCATAGAATGTCTCATGAGGTATTCAAAGCATCAAGATCAAGTTTCATGAGGTTTCTTGCAAGAGAAGTAGGGTTTTGCTCATGAAAGATTTCATGTGAGATTTTCCCTCTAATAACACAATTTGAAATGACCATAACTCCTAAATCACACACTCAAATGGAGTGACTCAAAGCTCATTAGAAAGCTCTCTTCAAGATCTTCAATTGGTTCAATATGACTTTTCTTCAGAAAATGCTTGGTTTTTGAGTTATGAAGCTTGCAAGATATTTGACCAAACACTTAGAAAATTTTCAAGCACTTTTCATCACTCTTTTTCTTAAACTTTGACACCATTTTTCACCCATTTCCATTTGGATTCAAGATTTGGGTCCCAAATGAGAGTTGTAGAGCATGATGAGAGCTTTCCAACCATATGTGGAACATCTCATTTGAGTAAGCCATTCTCAAGTTATGGACTGTCAAAGAAGGGCACTTGAAGTTGTCAAATTCTAAAGTTTTCTAAGTCATTTTTACATCCTTGGTGGACACGATTTGTAGGCCATTTTTCTACCAATTCAAGGCATTATTTCAACTACATTTGAACACCAATATTGTAGTAAGATGCATGAGCTTTCATTAGAGCCAAAGAGCATGAAATTTGGATCACAAAATCAAGGGATATCATGTGTAGAACAAGGGCACTCGAAACTGATTTTGTCCAAGTTCTACCTCAGATTTGAATTTGAAATTTTATCCTCTCTCTCCAAGTACACACCTACAACCCTAACACATCAGTTCAAGTCGTCCTCTTTCCACCAAATCCATCAAAAAGCAGCTGTGCCGTATATCTCCTTTTGTACCCTTATGTTCACATTTACAAGCAACTTGCCAAGAGCATTTCGTGCACATCCTTGGACCATCAGATTTACACCAAGAAACACTATATTTTTCTGACCTAGTTGCAAAAGAAGAAGTTCACTTGGCTCCATGAGAGATTGTGTTCAGAACAGCCATAAATCTTTCCACGATTTTCTCTTCACAAACAAACCCTTGGTCCATTGGATCTTCACTCTCATTGTCCAGCAAACTCCCTATATAAAGGACTCTTCTCTCATTTATTTCTCATCAACAATCAACACAAAGACTCTGAAAGCAAAACTTGTTCTTTGGAGAGCATTCGAGCTAGCTGCAAAGGAGAGAGTTCTTGTCATTTGCTTAGGAACCAGGTAAGTTCCTCAAACTTCCATTTATCATGCTTATCATGCTATGCTGAGTACATTCTGGTTTCATGTTAGAGATCACATGTTGTTTCAATATTTGTGTATTCATGGTATCTATGCATTATGTCTATATTGTCATGAACCTCTGTTTGAGTTTGTTTTAGAGGTTTCATACCTCTCCCATGGCTGCCAATATGTAGAATGATTTGTTTCCATGATAGTCAGTTGCTAATCTATGTTAAGGTGAAGTGTTACTTGAAGATAGGCTTGTTTCTGATAAAAATTTGCTTGCTATATTAAAATGAATATACCTTCTCTGAATGATTATCATGGTGTGAGTGATTTTAACTCGTACATAGATGTGTTCTGGTCAGTTAATGTTATTATTTGAGTTCTAAACATTGTTAGTGCTCATATCATCTTGTGATTAAGATTCTGGTGTGTACCTTGTTCCTACTACAATGTTGTTGATAAGTTTTTGAGGTTTATATTGGTTTTGGTTTAAAACAGAGGCTGGTTTTTCATGCTTTCCCTAACTGAGTTTCATTTTGAACTTGTGTTTTATCTTGCTTCTTGCTTTTGATGTGGTCATTATCTTGTCCAGATTAGGTTCTATTATTGTTCTATGTTTCGAATACTTCAAAATGGTATTTTATTTCATGATATTTGGTTGCATATGGAGGCTGTAATTTGGATTGAAAATTTGATGTTTGTTTCAAGGTTTTAAGTTTGAACATGATGGTTTTTGCGTTACTGCATGTTTTTGATTACCATGCTGTTTTCTGATTGGCTGGGATATTGGTGTTTGTCGTTTAGCATTTTTAATGATACCTGACCAATTGATATTATATGTGTTACACACTCCGTTTCATGTGCGCGCGTGCTTTTTTTTCATTTAATATATTTTATGGTTTGTTTTGATTTATATGTTAGTGGAAGCATATATTTATTGGATGAAACACGCCGTCCCAACGGTCAGACACTAGCCATGCCTTTGCCTCTCACGTACAACACCTGGGTTCGATCCTGCGGATCAACCCTTTTGTCCTTTTTTCTTTCGCCTGCGTTTTTGTCTTCTTCTTTTGGACGTGGGCCTAGTTTGTTTTCCTATCCACACACCCTGTCTGAGGCCCATGCACAACCACAACTAACCCTTAGTTTATTTTAGGTTTACTAATGCACCCCCTTGCGCGTGTTTTTTTCTTTTTCTTCTTTTTATTTGTTTTATTTCAAATATTTTATTTGATTCAAATTTTTTTAGAGCTTGATTTTATTTATATTCTAAAATTTGTTTTCTTCTTTAAAAAAACTCCAAAAATATGTTATTTAATTTTATTTGATAATTTTATTTCTTAATTGTTTATTAATATTTTAATGGTTTTATTTTCTTCTCTTATTTATTTTAAGCTTCATTTTAATATGCAATTTGTTTCTTAATTGTTTATGTAAGCTCAATTAATATGGGGATTATTTCTTAAGTGTTGCTTGTTTATTTAACTTAATAATTAATATGTGAATTGTTCTTAATTAATTGGATAATTGTTAACATTATTTATGAGCATCTTTATTGATCTTATGAGTGTTTATTCGCAAATGTTTGTTTAAGTCTTGAACTAACTCATCCATGTTTGATTTATCTTATATTTGATTTTGATGAGAATTTGGGTCTTCTTTAAATATCATCCTTAATTAATACCATGCCTCCTTATCTTGTGAGTGTTCTTTATGTTTGTCTTCCTTAAGATTGAGACATATTGATATGTCTTTATGATGCTCATGTCTATCTTATCCATACTTTATCATGAATCATCTTGCCATCCTTATGCTTGTGTTGCTTTCATCTCATCATATTGTATCAATGTTTTATCTTTTATCACATGTCATACTCATGCTATTGTTGCTATTATCATATATCTCTCGTTGTTATCTTAATCATCTTTATCAATATCTTATATCATACAACTATTATTTTCCCCCCCATTCCAAAGGAAGGTGATTAATGTTGACTCTTAAAGTCATAGCCCCCACCTTAACCTAGTAGCCTCATAAGAGCTAAACCTTATTTCTTGGCCTCATCAGAGCCATAGAAATCATAACTAGCCTTAGGAGAGAGTTCTTACACTCTTGGTGATATTCATCCTAATGAATACTCACTTTCCCCTTCTGACTAAAACATAACATAGGACCATTATAACTAGATTTAGAGAGTTCTTAAACTCTACAATGAGCTTGTACTCATTTCCCCTCTGAATATTGACCATAGTCAATCATTCAGTAGAAGTAGAACTACGCATACTCTGATTCTATACCCGAGGATACGTAAGCGCAAAGTGCGATACTTTGTCGAGTATACTTAGATACTAACCCCTAGGGTTTCAACTTTTAGTATAGAACCTTTAGCAAACATAACACAAACTTAAACAAGAGGCTCCCGTAGAGTACTACGGACGTTTAGGGTGCTAATACCTTCCCTGGGTGTAACCAACCCCCGAACCTTAGATCTCCCCCCTTTAGGTTTTTCTAACGATCTTGAACCTTTCCTTTGGATAAATCAAAGTCGGTTGTAAAAGAAATACGATGCAAATTAATTAATAATCTGTTATCCGATTTTCATCGCAACAGAAATGGCGACTTCACTGGGGAGAGTTAGACCTATTGCTGGTCCTTTCCTAAGAGGGTTAAGCCTATCTTGTTTTATGTTATTCATGTTCGCTTATTTACTTGTATATGCTTATGTATGTCATATTTGCTTATATATCTATATATTTGTTCTTGCTTAATTTGGGTTGATATGATATTCATGAGTGAGATAAGTCCTAACCTGGACTTGAGAGAACACATATGTTTAGGATCCGTGGACATAGTCAAGGGAACTTCGGGGGAGAAATCCCAAAGGAGGGAACTTGAAGTCCACACTCAGTTGAGGCCCTCTCGAAATTGGTATATGTTGAACGAGCAATCGTGAAAGCATTACTACTTTCGACCTAGGAGCCCATGATACTGATGACCTTTAGTTATCCCTTTACCCCACTTGGCCTATTTAGGACGTAGTGTGATAACTGTGAGGGAGCAATCCCAAATGGTTGCTATGCGATACTACACTCAGATGAGACTCTCTTGAGAATTTTATCGATCACAGAGCAATTGGGAAGTTGATAAAATCCAAAAGATGGGTTGTCGACTCTGGGAACTTTTTAGAACCTTGTCTGGCAGGTGAAAACCATAGTACATACCTTTGGGATGGGTAGACCTTTGACTCCATGCTCATGACTCTTAACTTAGGTTTCTCTGTGTGCTTTGTGCTTATCTGTTTATGTGTGTTTGTTGCATTCATCCTTGCATCATATGCATTGTGTATTCAAGGAATTCAACGTTGTTTTGCAAACTTTTTAGGATGGATTTTGAAAAAAGAAAAACAAAGAAGTACACCTTCATCAGTCCAAAATTAGAAGATTTAAAGAATCTAGGTAAGCCAATCAATGAGTCATCAATGTTCCAAACCAAGTATGGGAGGATTTTCTCTCTGATGAAGACAAAGATGGTAGATGGGTTGCTCCCTACTCTCATGCAGTTTTATGATCCGGTATACCATTGTTTCACTTTCCCCGATTATCAGTTAATGCCCACGCTCGAGGAGTATGTTATTCTAGTTGGTATTCCTATCACCCCAAACCTTCCTTACTCTGGTTTGGAAAGGACGCCTAAAGAGAAGGAAATTGCAGAAGCGGCTCATCTCAAGCTGTCAGAAGTCAAGGCTAACTTGGTAATCAAGGGAGGACTCTTTGGGTTACCTGTCAAGTTTCTGATGGAGAAAGCCAGTTATTATGTCAACATGAAGAATATGGTGGATTATGAAGCTGTTATGGCCCTTCTCATCTATGGGTTATTTATGTTTCCCAACATTGAGAACTTTGTTGATATGAATGCAATCAAGATCTTTATCATTGGAAATCCCGTTCCAACCCTACTTGCTAACGCCTACCATTCAGTGCATTTGAGGACTGCTCATAAGGGAGGTATGGTAACCTGCTGTGCCACATTGTTGTATAAGTGGTTTGTTTCACACTTACCCCACTCTAAGACCTCTTGGGATCTCTAAGATGGACTTCTTTGGTCAGAAAAGATCATGTCTCTCACCAACACCGATCTAGAGTGGTACCACCCAATGCTCAAAGGCAAAGATATGATTGTTAGCTGTAGAGGATTTGCTAATGTACCTCTTCTTGGCACAAAAGGAGGCATAAGCTACAATCCAGCCTTGGCTTGTCATCAATACGGTTATTCCATGGAATCTAAGCCCAACAACATTTACTTGGAAGGTTTGTTCTTTGAAGAAGATAAGGACCCTGTGCTTAGGGAAAAGATGGCTCACGCTTGGCGTCATGTTCACACAAGAGGTATCTCTGCTTTAGGACAACCCGAGTGTTTGGCTTCAGAATCCTACACTCAGTGGGTGCAGAAGAGAGCTGTTGAGTTGAAGATGCCGTATGATCGTCATGATCTTATTTCACTAGCTCCCAGAGATCATGTGCTTTTCTTCACAAGCAATGAGGACGAATTGAAGATCCGGCTGGCTCAAGCAGAACGAGAAAGGAATGCATGGAGGAACAAGTATCAGATTCTTGACTTTGAGATGAATGAACTTCAGAAGAGTCTCAGGAGGAAGGAAGAAGAGTCTGCCAGAAAGAGGAAGGCGTAGGGAGATTTATTTTCTCCTAGTACATCATCTCCACCAGAACCATGGAAGTCACAGTTGGTCAAGCTCGCTGTTGAGAATGAGAGGTTGCAGAAGGAAAACCAGAAGCTCGCCATGAGATTGATGGGAGAAGACTGATTGGATGGTTCAGAACTTAGTTTTCTTTATTTCGTATTATGTATTTTGGCTTTTGAAGGTGTAATTGCCTCTTTTTGTAATCCAAAACTTTGTTATTAATGAAATGAGATGAGATTTTTTCTAAGAAAAAGGTTCCTTAAAATTTTCTAAAATACAATGTTGAGTTCCTTGAATTACACCCATCATGCTGCATTGCATTCCGCTAAACTATCAAGATGCTAACTTTGTTTTTCAGACTTTGTAGACAATGGACGCTACCAAAAGGATAAACTGGCCCTTTACCTTTCTGATCCCTAATGTTGAGCCGTTGATAGAGATTGGAGGAAAGATTGAGGACCCGCCAAGTTTTATTGACAGATATGGAGACCTCCTGTCACTAATGAAGCTACAAGTGAGGGAAGGATTGCTGGAAACCTTGGTACAACTGTACCATCCCGATTACCGCTGTTTTCTTTTTCCTGAGTTTCAGTTGCTACCGACCTTGGAAGAATTTTCTGCTCTAATTGGAATTCCTGTCAAGAAGGCTCCAATTTTCTCTGGAATCAGA
Organism: Lathyrus tuberosus; assembly: GCA_022829125.1. NCBI lineage: Eukaryota > Viridiplantae > Streptophyta > Magnoliopsida > Fabales > Fabaceae > Lathyrus > Lathyrus tuberosus. Next base: position 7,660,923 of record JALAZF010000093.1, read on the forward strand.
ATGATGCTTTCCATCAAAGAAATTGTTAGAATCATGAAGATCAGAGCATCAGACATTCAAGATAATTTTACTATCAAAGGAGGACGACCTGGACTCCCCGCCTTATTCCTGATGGCAAAGGCCCTTTATTTTAAAGACCAGGGAAATTAGGCGTTGTTTGAATCAACTTTTGCCTTAATGGTCTATGGCTTGTTCCTGTTCCCGAGTTACAAGAATTTTGTGGATATCCAGGCCATTCAGATATTCGCCATCAACAATCCGGTCCCTACTTTACATGCAGATGTTTGTCACTCAGTTCAGTACAGATATTTGAGAGGCAGAGGACAAATTGTCTACTGTGCGGCCCTTTTCTACAGATGGTTCACCTCCTACCTACCAAAAACTCCTGCCTTCTGGGAAGTTGCAGACTGTGGTTTATGGTCCAAGAAATTGATGAAGTTAAAACACACTGACATCGAATGGTATAACCCGACAGATGAAGGGATTACTATGATCGTTAGCTTTGGGGACTGCCCCAATGTGCCTTTGATGGGTAGAGATGGTTGCATCAATTATAATCCTATTCTCGCCCGCCGCCAGTTAGGCTACTTGAAGAAAGAACCTCCCAGAAACGAGGATATGATCAAGATGTACTACGAAAGAGATGAAGGATTTGAGATGAAAAAGAGACTCGAGTATGCATGGCGTAATATCAACAGACAACTCTGGAAGGCTGAATGCCAGGTCTCCGAGACCCATCTGCAGTGGTCCCGTGACATTGCTCAAGTGATAAGGAAGCCATTTCCTCGACATGATTCACCCTCTAAAGCCAAGCAGAAGATGGTGAAACCAATGGCTGATTTGTTCTTCAAAAGGGAAAGGACTAGGAAACGCATTGAAGAGCTCACAAGGAGGATTAATGGAGAAGAAGAATTATCCTCTAGTGGATCAAACTTTTAGAAGTTCCATCTGTTAGTTTCTATCATTGTTGTTATTTCTCATTTCAGTTTAGGAGCGTCCTTACCTTTTGAGCCCCCAAGCAGGAGAATCCTCCGCTCTAAATGTAACAGCTGACAATTTCAATGAAGAAGTTTATTTTGTCTACAATGTTTGTAAATATTTGTGTTTCTTGATAGTTTAGTTTGCATCTGCATTTCTTTTGCATTTCATTTTGCATCCTTGCATGTGCATGTGCGTTCTTCTTCGTCTTATTGTCGTTTCATTCTCTTCAGAACCTGTCACCTTGATTTTCCAAACGTCATTACCCGAGCCCAAACTCGACAAAGAATGTCTGAACAATACTGTGAAATGGACAGAGTCAACCATGAATTGAGAGAACTCCGAGGAGGAATGGGACAGTTTCTGGAAACTATGAAAGTCACGCTAGCAACGAGGAAGGAAATTTGGAAGTACCGGGAGAAAATGGGAGAGGAGATCAAAATCCTCAAGTGCCAGATGAATTGGGTTCTGGAAACTTTGTTGAAAAAGGAGAATCACATTCATCCCATCAAACCAGTATTCAAGAGCATTCGACGAAGATCAAGAAAACCAGATAGGAATTTCACTCCGTTGCCAATGGCATACAGTCAGCTTTTGCCAGTTTTGAGGAAAAGTGGATTGATAATACCGAAAGATTTAGAGCCAGTAATCCCTCCGAACCCACTAGGTTTTGACGCCAACGTCCGATGCGATTACCACGCTGGGGCACCAGGGCATTCAACTGAGGATTGCAAGGCACTCAGAAGCCAGGTTCAGACGGTGCTTGATTCTGAGAAGTTATCATTTACACCACAAGGCATTCAAGTCAACTATCCTTTGCCATCTCCTAAGGATTTCTCATGTCCAGAACTTGTTTTTGGAGAAGCCTCATGCCAGCTGAACGTTGGTCCTGTTCCTGCATCTAAGCTTAATCTTCGTTAGGTGTTTACGAAGAGGGGTTTTCAGTCTCCAACGTGTGTTTCTCCTCAAGATAAGAAGAAGTGTGCTGCCAAAAGAGGAAAATTTAACCACCAGCCTATCCCGGTGCCGTTAAGCAAACTTTTCCCACTGTTGATGCAAAACAAGCTGGTAACTCCACGACTTCTCACACCTTTCCAGGGACCTTGGTATGATCCCAACCTAACCTGTGAATTCCATAAGGGAGCTGAAGGGCATGATTTGGACAATTGCCGAGCTTTAGAATATTTTGTGCAAGAGCTGATCTGTGACAAGGACTTAATCTTCGAAGAAGACAGCTCAAAGACTGAATGCAAATTTCGCACTGGGACCATCGGGCATCCCATTGAAGAATGCAAGGAATTTGAAGAGAAGCTGATGAGCTTGCTAAAGAAACTAAAACCTCAGGAAGGTACTTCAGACGTTGGTACCTCAGCTTCTGAAGCAAAAGGTAAAGGACCTACAAGGCCTCTCAAAGTTCGATACCACAAGGAACAAGTGATTGGTGGTGAAGACTTTTTTCCGTTCAGACTCGGAAACTGAAATCTTTGGTTGGCTGTGATTTGTATTTCAGTTGTATTTCCTTTAATTGTATTGATATTTGCATATGATCTTTGTTGTACCTTAAAATTGGCAACATTAATGAAATATTTATGCATCTTTTGGTTAAATCCATTTGTTTCACTCATTTACTCTTATTTTCATAAAAGCAAAGATATTTATCTTTTCTCCCCTTTCTCAACTTTTGTTAAAGCAAAGATTAGGGGGGATGATGAAAACCCCGTGTTCATAATTGCTGTGGTATACTTTCAAATTAACCTCGCCGAGGATGTAAGGCATTGTTTCACATTTCCTAAACATTCGAGACTAGAAGTAGGAGTTTTCTTTTCTCACAAAAAAAAACCTTACATCTCAACCTTGGGGCAGGGTAGTTCTCAGTTTAACTCAGTTATGCATTCAAACACGAGCGCTTCATATAAGGCGCCAGTCAGCTTTCAAATCAAGTGACTTCCTACTTTTGGAGATTTGAACATATATCTTGAGTTAACTGAGCGTAGGATTGGAATTCATCCTTCGTTTCATAAACCATGAACCATACCGTTACAAACCTTAAAAGACCTAATTGAGGTAAGGTTGTCTTGAAAGCATACTACAGCAAGGTTGAGTAACCTGACTCCTAATAATCTTTGTTATTTGCGTGTGTTGATCACTTCTTCTGTCATTTCATAAATAATCAGATCCACCTTTGTTCTTGATTTAATCAATCAGCGTGTGTTTCCATCAAAAGGTTTTTGTTTTCAAAAGTTTACATTAAACTTTGCATTAATTCTGCCAATTTTAATGAACAACACTTGTTTGCAATACCATTCGATATCAAGGAATCCCAACAAACGCGGTCAGTCAAGGAATTGAACTTGATAAAGGAAATTTGACTCAGTCAGGGGCAACCAAGTGAGAGTTGACAAATCAGAGGCAGAATTCTGCAAATTCAGAATATTGGGGCAAATATTCTTGAGATCATATTATGACAAGTTTTGACTTCAGTAACCCATCAGCAGGGGCAAATCCGTTCCCCCAGTAATTTCTACTACAGTTTGAGTATCTCGAGTATAGCTGAACAGGAACAGCTACGTCAAGATTCAAAAGTTGGAAGATATTGAATCATCTGGTATTTCAAGTCTTCCGTAAAATTCTTTTGATTATTCAAGTTGGAAGATATTGGAGTATCTGGTATTTCAGTCATTCCGTAAAATTCTTTTGATTATTCAAGTTGGAAGATATTGAAGCATCTGGTATTTCAATCATTCCGTAAAATTCTTTTGATTATTCAAGTTGGAAGATATTGAAGCATCTGGTATTTCAATCCTTCCGTAAAATTCTTTTGATTATTCAAGTTGGAAGATATTGAATCATCTGGCATTTCAAGTCTTCCGTAAAATTCTTTTGATTATTCAAGTTGGAAGATATTGAAGTGTCTGGTATTTCAATCCTTCTGTAAAATTCTTTTGATTATTCATCCCCTAATCTGGGGCAGTTATGCCGAGATCTCTCCAAGATGAAATTCTGGTACCAGATATGTGATGTTACGTGTGATGTCACAACAACACACTCGGCAATGGACAAAGTAAAACAACAGAATAATGCATAAAGAATTGTTCACCCAGTTCGGTCTAACTACCTACGTCTGGGGGCTACCAAGCCAGGGATGAATTTCACTATCAGTAGTATTAATTTACAGACTCAACAACCCAGTTGACATCTCCTAAACTTAATCACTACTTAATGAATCTTCTACCTAAGAGACCACTTAGGTATGAGAACACTACTCAATCCCTAAAACACTTCTATAATTCAAAGATCACACACTTTGAAAAACACAACTTGATTCTGCTTCACAGCTTTGATCAAGAACAACTCGAAACACAAACACTAATTCACACTAGAATGGTTTACAATGCATACACGAAGACACAAACGACTCTCAGTCTTTAGCTCTCTTTCTTCGTTGCTTTTCCTTCAGGATAGATGCGCTTTATATAGCTATCTGAATTGGACTTGGACCTCTACAATATCTGACCTGATTTGTTATTTAAAACTGAATCTTCTAAAATATATTTTCTCTCTCAAAATCTTCTTAAATCTTCAGCCTTTAAACACTCCTACAAATCTGCATCAAATCTATTTGTATCAGAAAATATCTATCCCAAGATATCCACATCCAATGAGACTAACAACTCTTCACACGCGCAGCCCTAAAAACATCTCAAACCTGATGTTTTAATGATCTGGTATAGTGATGTCAAGACATCGCATGTGACATCAGACTTCAACAGATCTCCAACTAAAACAAATAACATCAACCAATGTTAAGTTTCAATGTTAAGACATCACTCATGTGACATCAGACTTGAACACTTTGTTTTACCAAAATTCTAGCCAATCCAAGAACTAACAATCTCCCCTTTTGGCTAATTTTGGCTAAAACAATCTCTGCAACATCAGAGACTTCAGCAGTGGATAAAAATTTCAAAACTGTTAATTAAACTCTTAGCAGCATTCAACCAGCTTCCACATGAAAAACTTCCTACTTCAAAATGCTGCACTATCACCTCCATCAGCTCAGTAACAGGGTCAAGCTCCCCCTCAAAACCAGAACCAACTGCTCAACATGCACACTCCCCCTCAATTTCTGCACATCAGAACTGAGATAGGTCGGTCACACTCTCCACACAAATGCTAGGCTAACTCTCCCCCTTTTTAGCCACAATTTGACAAACACCAACATGAACGACCTGCTCACTACAGTTAGTCCTAAACTAGCTCTCATTGTCAGTCAAAAGTCAGTAGAAAGAGACAAGACAAATCACAGAACATAAACCAGAAGCACTGATAAGCAACAATATTCAGATTACATAATAGGCACACTAAGTGCAGAAGCAATAACTAAACTACTATAAGTATAAAATAGCTAGAGAAAAAGCATTTTAATCTTCAGCAGCATCAGATCCATCAGAACTGGCTGCAACATCTTTATCCTCATTGCTAGGGTTACCATCTTCAGAACCTGATCTTTCAACATTGCTCTGAAGGTCATCATCATTTTGGCCAGCATCGACTGCTTCATCTTCTTTTCCTGCCAATCTCAGAGTCATGAGAAGTTTTTCAAATTTTTGCTTTCTTTCAGTACTCACTCTGATGACTTCATCCAACTCCTTGCAAGCCTCCTCCAATTCTGAAATTAACCCAGTTTTGGCAGGTGGATGTTGTGATTTTGAAGCTGATGTCTTGACAATGTCAGGAACATGCTTCCCTTCAAACAGCTTATAGTGGATTGACAAGGCAGATTCTCTCTTACACACCACATCAGATTGATGAAGAATACCAGGATGTTGTGATAAGATGATCCCACAAATGAGAGACGGAAAGGCAATAGGCATCTTCACTGCATTTGTAGCAGCAGGCTTAATAGTCTGATCATACATATAAGACCCATAATCAAATAACCTCTTAGTCCCAACAGTGTAAATAAATTTTCCCAATCCAACAGAGATAGTTGTCTTGTGATTGGTAGGGACCCAATTTGCTGCTCCTATTCTGTGCAGAATGGCATATTTGACACTTAACAAACTGGCAGACAATTTTCCTTTCAGAGGCCAGACTTTCACTTGCCCTGTTGTGATTTCCTTGCACACAACATTGTCTGTTTCTTCTATCTCTCTATACTCATGTTCATCCCTTCCTAGGTAAGTGTTAATTACCTCAGGATAAAATTTTACACATTGACCTCTCACATAAACCTTCCTAAAATCCACATTTCTCCTGTCATCAATAGCCATAGGAATGTTGACAATAAATTCCTTGACTAATCCATCATAGCACTTGGACAGTCCAGACACCGTCTTCATTAACCCAGCAAATCTAATCAATTCAATGACTTCCTTAAGATCCAAGGCATCTCCACCAAGTTCTCTTTCTAGTGCTAGTCTCCTCTGACAAACAAATTTCCACATGGATGCACTACTAGCATAGTTGAATGAAATATTGTCAACAGGGATATCAGGGATCTTATCAGCAATTCTCTTTAATATGGGCCTCCTCACTGGTGTGATGTCTTGAACATCATCCTCAACATCAAATTCAGACTCGGAATCCTCCCTCACCTTTCTCTTTTTGGATTTTACAGACACTTTGCTCCATGACTTGGTTGGACCAACCACAAAAGCCATTTTCTTCTTCCCTTCAGCTGACTTCTTAGGAGAGGCTTCCACATCCTTTCCTTTCCTTGTCTTCTGTCTCTTAGCAAGAATAGGAACAACAGTTCCAATGACTTCATCATCAGATAAATCATCCACATTGATCACATCCTCATTCTTTTCTTTACCAGGAGTAGTTTCAACAGGTGATGCTCTAACATCTGCCTTAACATTAGCTTCCTCCTGTACATCATTTTCCTCTTGACCCACTTCAACATCAACTTCATCTTCCTTCTCAGCATCTTGGATGACTGAGACAGCTAATCTATGAAGATTAGTATCAGTAGATTGCATGTCACTCTTATCTCTTGCAGAATGATCAGCAACCATTTGCCTCAGGGGTCTAGATATACCCTTAATAGGAAGTCCTTTCTCAAGGATCTTATCAACAATTCGATCTAAGCTCTTGTTAACATCTACCCTTTCCTCAACAGTTTGTGGAAGAGGGTTGGTAGTCCTAGGTTTGTCTCCAAATAGCACACTAGTCACAAATGCCCTACTCTCGCTATCGTCAAATTTCTTGCTAGTAGATTGATTAGAGGTACTACCTTTTGAAGCTCTCACAGGTTGATACTTCTCAAGTCTAGTATTTCCTGAGGCTGGAATCATAGAAATAGGAGCAGTGTCCATAGCTTCATCCACATACACCTCTTTAGACGAAACCCCAGCCTTATCTCGCGAAGAGCTTTGAGAGACAGATTTCTTTGATGGAGAAGACATCTGGTTTGACATGGTTCCCTTTAGGCAGTATGAGTTCAGATGATTGTTCTTGTTGAAGGAGACGAACAGATGGGAGATATGCTCTTTGATGAAATGTGATATTGCTACAATAGAGAATGATGGTCTAAGGTATGGTACATGATTTTGTGTATCCCTTAAAGACCAATTAATGAGTTCCTCCCTCCAAATTAACTTTCCTTTTAAAAATTTAAAAGGATTCATATTAAGAGTAATTAACCCTAATTGACCTTTCAGCGGACTTTCACACTTGTTGTCACAATCTGATGTTACAACATCAATCTTAACATCATCAGATAAACTGTCCACTTGAGGTATCCATTGATAGTAGTTATCTCTGGATCTTATTCCCTTCATCACTACCTCATTCTGCTCATTTGTCACCACACACTCATCTTTAGTGTAGCTGACTTTGTAACCTTCATCACAAAGCTGACTTATGCTAATCAAATTAGCACTGAAACCTTTGACAAGAAGCACATTGTCAAGATCAGGTCCCTCGTGACACTTCACTTTTCCAATACTTTGTACCACCCCTTTCTCTCCGTTTCCAAAAGTAACATCAATTGAGGAGCAAGAATTGACATCCACCAATTAGTTTATGAACCCAGTCATGTGCTTTGAACAGCCACTGTCAAAGTACCAACCATCCTTAGCAGAGTGTCTATCTGAAAAGTGAGCCAATAGACACTTAACCTCTTCTTTAGGAACCCACTGCTTAACAACCTTGGACCTGTTATCCTTCTGTCTGGGTTGAGGGTTAGACTTGGGATAACCATGTAGCTTGAAACAAGAAAACTACATGTGTCCAACTCTTCCACAGTAAAAGCACCTAACTCTGTCTTCTCTGAGGTGGTTGAACCTTCTGCCACCTTGAGAATGATATTGATGTGGCTGCCACCCATAATGTTGTCTTCTTCTCCCATAGTTTGACTGTCTTCTATGATAGGGATGCTGTCTTTTTGGCTGTCTTCTATGATGATGAGGCTTCCTTCTTCCATAATAATAAGGTACAACGTTATTATATCCATAGCCATACAGATTTCCCTGATGTTGAGACATCTGAGGGAACATGTTCTGTTTGAACCTAGAAGCCTACATGCTCTTATGATATTGTGGAGGCATATACTGCCTAACTCCAGAAACATGTGCCTGAGGACCATGAGCATACCTCTTCCCAACATTTTGAGGTTGAGCAACCTGCTTAGGTTTAGGATCCTGTCTCTTTGTGTGATGTTAAGACATAGGTTGAGACATCTCCTTCTTGGTTCCTGAAGTGCTTGCTTTAACAGAAACCTTTTCCTCAACCACAAATCCTATGCCTGACTTATCTCCAGCAACCTTTTTTGTCTGAAGGATCTTATCCAGTGTGTCTGTACCACTGTTCAGCATCCTAACAGTTTTGGTCATATGATCAAGATGAGCTCTGACCAATAAAACTTCATTTTCCAAATCAGCTTTAGTAGTCTCAAGCTGAACAATCTGTTTCTTCTGTTTTTTTCTTTCTTGACAGATTTCTGCACTCTTCAGACAAAGCTCTTGATAAGTGGATGCTAACTCCTCAAAAGTCAGTTCCTCATCACTTGAATCACCATCAGAAACAACTGTTCTAGTTAAAGCTTTGACATGCTTGGCTGACTCTCCTTCACTTTCACTGTCAGAGTCTGACCAAGAAACTGTCATACCTTTCTTCTGCTTCTTCAGGAATGTGGGACATTCTTTCTTAACATGTCCATAACCTTCACACTCAAAGCATTGAACACCCTTGTCTTGAACAGTCTTCTCTTCATCTTTCTCCTTAGACTTGCTGATGTCAGAAGCGATGTTCTTGACATTAGGCTTGAAGTTCCTGTTCATTCTTTTGAACACCTTGTTGAACTGCCTTCCCAACATAACAATGGCCTGAGATAGATCCTCCTAGGATTCAGCACTATTCCCTTTCTCTTCTTGATCATTTGAAGCCAAGGCTATACTCTTTGGCTTCTTTTCTGGTTCTTCCTCATTCAACCCAAGCTCAAAAGTTTGAAGAGATCCAATGCGCTCATCAACCCTCATCTTGCTGATGTCTTGAGCTTCTTCAATTGCTGTCACCTTCATCTTGTACCTCTTAGGAAGGGACCTAAGGATTTTCCTTACAAGCTTTTCTTCTGACATCTTTTCTCCAAGAGCACTGGATGCATTGGACAGCTCAAGAATACTCGTGTGGAAGTCATGGATAGTCTCATCTTCCTTCATCTTTAGACTTTCAAACTTCGATGTTAGAAGCTGAAGTCTTGACATCTTAACTCTAGATGTTCCTTCATGTGTAGCCTTCAAAATATCCCAAGCTTCCTTAGCAACTTCACAGGTATTGATCAACCTGAATATGTTCTTATCAGCTCCATTGAAGATAGCATTTAGGGCTTTAGAGTTACCAAGGGCAAGCTCATCTTCTTCCTTGGTCCATTCTTCTTCAGGCTTCGGCTTTGAGGTGCCCTCTTTATCCTTCCCAGTACCATCTTTCTCAACAACCACATGTGCTTTCCATTCTTTAATGATAGCCTTCCAAGCCCTGCTGTCCAAGGATATCAAAAAGGTGATCATCCTTGGCTTCCAATAATCATAATTCGAGCCATCCAAAATAGGGGGTCTGTTGACAAATCCTCCAACTTCTTTGTCCATCTTTACACCAGAAAGTAACTTCCCTAGATCTCACCCAGAGATGGACAGGATGCATGCTCTGATACCAATTGAAATTCTGGTACCAGATATGTGATGTTACGTGTGATGTCACAACAACACACTCGGCAATGGACAAAGTAAAACAACAGAATAATGCACAAAGAATTGTTCACCCAGTTCGGTCTAACTACCTACGTCTGGGGGCAACCAAGCCAGGGATGAATTTCACTATCAGTAGTATTAATTTACAGACTCAACAGCCTAGTTGACATCTCCTAAACTTAATCACTACTTAATGAATCTTCTACCTAAGAGACCACTTAGGTATGAGAACACTACTCAATCCCTAAAACACTTCTATAATTCAAAGATCACACACTTTGAAAAACACAACTTGATTCTGCTTCACAGCGTTGATCAAGAACAACTCGAAACACAAACACCAATTCACACTAGAATGGTTTACAATGCATACACGAAGACACAAACGACTCTCAGTCTTTAGCTCTCTTTCTTCATTGCTTTTCCTTCAGGATAGATGCGCTTTATATAGCTATCTGAATTGGACTTGGACCTCTACAATATCTGACCTGATTTGTTATTTAAAACTGAATCTTCTAAAACAGATTTTCTCTCTCAAAATCTTCTTAAATCTTCAGCCTTTAAACACTCCTACAAATCTGCATCAAATCTGTTTGTATCAGAAAATATCTATCCCAAGATATCTGCATCCAATGAGACTAACAACTCTTCACACGCGCAGCCCTAAAAACATCTCAAACCTGATGTTTTAATGATCTGGTATAGTGATGTCAAGACATCGCATGTGACATCAGACTTCAACAGATCTCCAACTAAAACAAATAACATCAACCAATGTTAAGTTTCAATGTTAAGACATCACCCATGTGACATCAGACTTGAACACTTTGTTTTACCAAAATTCTAGCCAATCCAAGAACTAACACAAGAGTTTGAAGATATTGAAACACCCTGTATGCCAATTCTTCTATAAAATCTTCTTGTTATCATATAGACCGTGTAGCCTGGGGCAGATTAGATTTGAAGATGGTAGTTATGCCAGTGGAATGCATAATTACTTTGTTAGCTCCCCATCAAGTTGCTACATCAGCTGATTTTGACAAATTCCCAATGGATTTATTTCCCCAATAAAGAAGAAGAATTTTCCCAATATATCCAAAACATTTGTCTAAGCTAGGCTTATGCTTTGGTTTTCACCTTTGAGTACCAGACCCCAGCTCTTTATGCAGGAGTCCCCAGAGAAGTCAGCTGTTGGACGACAGAATTCTTAGTCACTAGAGTTGTTATTGGTCTTTGAATACAATAACTTCGTCATTCTCATCTGATTCTTGGAAGCGGGAAAGTTTTAAGAAAACACAAAGATGAACTAAGTGTTACTCTGGAATTAAGATGTTGTGGAATTAAGTTTGTACAGGAAGAGTTAGTAGTACTGTATCTTTGGCTTGGATTTGCCATCTCCAGTGAGAGGAGGATTGCCCCGGTTATCCTTGATGTTTGGATTTCAGGGTGTTGGCTTGTGTTTTCCTTTCTTCTTTCCTGTTTTGCGTTGTTCGCGTCGTTTCTAGCATATAGCTAAGCATACGCATCATACCCTTGCATCTTTGCGTCCTTGTGCTTTGTGTTGCTTGTGGTCTGTTGTTTGTGCCTGTCTTTATTTCCCCAGTGAAGTAAAGACATTTCCGGTTTGCTTTGTGTCGTGCTTGTTCGGTCTTAACCTTTGTGCGCCAGATTTGAATCTTTAAACCTTTTGCTGTTCCCCAAGAAGTTTAACATTAAAGATGTTTTTAAAACTGTTCTCGTTTGAATCGTGTCAAATTTGAACTTGGACTTTGTTTGAATCGTGTCAAGCATTGTCTTCTTGTTTTAAAACTTGTTCTTGTTTGAATCGTGTCAAACCTGAACAGAGTCTTTGTTCGAATTGTGTCGGACACTGCCTCTAATTTTAAAACTGTTCTCGTTTGAATCGTGTCAAACTTGAACTTGGACTTTGTTTGAATCGTGTCAAGCATTGTCTTGTGTGTTCTTGTTTGAATCGTGTCAAACTTGAACTTGGACTTTGTTTGAATCGTGTCAAGCATTGTCTTGTATGTTCTTGTTTGAATCGTGTCAAACTTGAACTTGGACTTTGTTTGAATCGTGTCAAGCATTGTCTTGTGTTTTCTTGTTTGAATCGTGTCAAACTTGAACTTGGACTTTGTTTGAATCGTGTCAAGCATTGTCTTGTGTGTTCTTGTTTGAATCGTGTCAAACTCGAACTTGGACTTTGTTTGAATCGTGTCAAGCATTGTCTTGTGTTTTAAAACTTGTTCTTGTTTGAATCGTGTCAAACCTAAACAGAGTCTTTGTTCGAATCGTGTCGGACACTGCCTCTTATTTTAAAACTGTTCTCGTTTGAATCGTGTCAAACTTGAACTTGGACCTTGTTTGAATCGTGTCAAGCATTGTCTTGTGTTTTAAAACTTGTTCTCGTTTGAATCGTGTCAAACTTGAACTTGGACTTTGTTTGAATCGTGTCAAGCACTGTCTTCTGGTTTTAAAACCGTTCTTGTTCGAATCGTGTCGGACATTGAACCCTTACCTTGGATTTATTTCTTTTGAAAACTTGCTTTAAGCTAAGCTTCTTGGAACAAATTTCTTCAACCTTATAAGACTCTTATCTGATGCGCAAGGTTTGTCTCTGTCTTCCTGGTTTTTCTTGAAGATCCCATTTTGAACTCTTCGGCATGAGATCCCCAGGAAGTCCTTGCTTCGTTGTTTGTCTGTTGGCTGATCCCTAGTGATCAGGTTCTTCTTTCTGGTTTCATGCCCAGGAAGAATGTGGGTTTGTTTTGTCCCCAGTAGTCTATCTCCCCAGATCTTTCCCCAGTGGAGATTGTTTTTTGGTTTTTCCCTAGTGTTTCTTTGGAGTCTCCCCAGTGAGTCTCTTTCGTTGGTTAGCCTGTATCCCTAGTGAGTTTTTCTCATGGATACTAGCTTTCATCGTCCCCTGGTAGAGCTTGCCTTGTGTGTTGGCTTTCTGTTGTCCCTGGTGTCTGGTCTGTCTGCATCTTTGCATCCTTCTTGGCATCATATCATCATTTTAGAAGTTCATGGCATGTCAGCATTTGCATGTCTGTTGCTTGTCCTTAGCATTTGCATTCCATCTAAGGGCAAAATTTTTGGTTTGCTATATTTAAATACCTTTCGCCTTGATGCCCCTGTAATCTCCGTTCCTCGTGCCATCCGGTAAAGCTATTTAAATAAGGGCAACTGTTGTACCCCAAATTTTTACCCTTAGATGTCATTTTCATTTGTGCATCTTAGGTCAAGCATCTCTGCATTGTTTGAGCTAACCCATATCTTGCAGTTTGTTTCTTTGTGTTCAAATTAGGTTTTCTTATCACCATGAAACTCCACAAGTTGTTTTGAGGCAAGTCAAGTCAACAAAAGATCTCCAGTGCAAGAACTTTGGAATTAGGGTTTTGCTCTGAAGAAATCACTGAGAATTGGCTCTATCAAGTCAAGATTTGTGTGGTTCACTTATCACTTAAGGTCATCTACATCTAAGAGACATCATTTAACAAGAATCCAAGATCTATTGGTCCTCAATAAGAGAAGTTTGAGCCTCAGCCTCACTATACCTCCAATTAGGGTTCTGTGACACCTACCAGTCAATGACTTTGATCTTCATCAAGATGAGCTCCCAAACCCTAATTCTTGATTCTATTGGTTTATCAACACCCTCAAGAGTCTCCTAAGACCTTTAGATGAGAAGAAAGAAGCAAGTTTACAAGATCTGACCTCAGTGCATTCACAGTCAAAATTAGGGTTTGACTGAAACCCTAATCCTTGGGAATTTTGGTTCAAATGAAGTGTCAATGCTTCTAATCATCATAGAATGTCTCATGAGGTATTCAAAGCATCAAGATCAAGTTTCATGAGGTTTCTTGCAAGAGAAGTAGGGTTTTGCTCATGAAAGATTTCATATGTGAGATTTTCCCTCTAATAGCACAATTTGAAATGACCATAACTCCTAAATCACACACTCAAATGGAGTGACTCAAAGCTCATTATAAAGCTCTCTTCAAGATCTTCAATTGGTTCAATATGACTTTTCTTCAGAAAATGCTTGGTTTTTGAGTTATGAAGCTTGCAAGATATTTGACCAAACACTTAGAAAATTTTCAAGCACTTTTCATCACTCTTTTTCTTAAACTTTGACACCATTTTTCACCCATTTCCATTTGGATTCAAGATTTGAGTCCCAAATGAGACTTGTAGAGCATGATGAGAGCTTTCCAACCATATGAGGAACATCTCATTTGAGTAAGCCATTCTCAAGTTATGGACTGTCAAAGAAGGGCACTTGAAGTTGTCAAATTCTAAAGTTTTCTAAGTTATTTTTACATCCTTGGTGGACACGATTTGTAGGCCATTTTTCTACCAATTCAAGGCATTATTTCAACTTCATTTGAACACCAAAATTGTAGTATGATGCATGAGCTTTCATTAGAGCCAAAGAGCATGAAATTTGGATCACAAAATCAAGGGATATCATGTGTAGAACAAGGGCACTCGAAACTGATTTTGTCCAAGTTCTACCTCAGATTTGAATTTGAAATTTTATCCTCTCTCTCCAAGTACACACCTACAGCCCTAACACATCAGTTCAAGTCGTCCTCTTTCCAACAAATCCATCAAAAAGCAGCTGCACCGTATATCTCCTTTTGTACCCTTATGTTCACATTTACAAGCAACTTGCCAAGAGCATTTCGTACACATCCTTGGACCATCAGATTTACACCAAGACACACTATATTTTTCTGACCTAGTTGCAAAAGAAGAAGTTCACTTGGCTCCATGAGAGATTGTGTTCAGAACAACCATAAATCTTTCCACGATTTTCTCTTCACAAACAAACCCTTGGTCCATTGGATCTTCACTCTCATTGTCCAGCAAACTCCCTATATAAAAGACTCTTCTCTCATTTATTTCTCATCAACAATCAACACAAAGACTCTGAAAGCAAAACTTGTTCTTTGGAGAGCATTCGAGCTAGCTGCAAAGGAGAGAGTTCTTGTCATTTGCTTAGGAACCAGGTAAGTTCCTCAAACTTCCATTTATCATGCTTATCATGCTATGCTGAGTACATTCTGGTTTCATGTTAGAGATCACATGCTGTTTCAATATTTGTGTATTCATGTTTATTTTAGGTTTACAAATGCACCCCCCTTGCGCGTGTTTTTTTCTTTTTCTTCTTTTTATTTGTTTTATTTCAAATATTTTATTTGATTCAAATTTTTTTAGAGCTTGATTTTATTTATATTCTAAAATTTGTTTTCAACTTTAAAAAAACTCCAAAAATATGTTATTTAATTTTATTTGATAATTTTATTTCTTAATTGTTTATTAATATGTTAATGGTTTTATTTTCTTCTCTTATTTATTTTAAGCTTCATTTTAATATGCAATTTGTTTCTTAATTGTTTATCTAAGCTCAATTAATATGGGGATTATTTCTTAAGTGTTGCTTGTTTATTTAACTTAATAATTAATATGTGAATTATTCTTAATTAATTGGATAATTGTTAACATTATTTATGAGCATCTTTATTGATCTTATGAGTGTTTATTCGCAAATGTTTGTTTAAGTCTTGAACTAACTCATCCATGTTTGATTTATCTTATATTTGATTTTGATGAGAATTTGGGTCTTCTTTAAATATCATCCTTAATTAATACCATGCCTCCTTATCTTGTGAGTGTTCTTTATGTTTGTCTTCCTTAAGATTGAGACATATTGATATGTCTTTATGATGCTCATGTCCATCTTATCCATACTTTATCATGAAGCATCTTGCCATCCTTATGCTTGTGTTGCTTTCATCTCATCATATTGTATCAATGTTTTATCTTTTATCACATGTCATACTCATGCTATTGTTGCTATTATCATATATCTCTTGTTGTTATCTTAATCATCTTTATCAATATCTTATATCATACAACTATTATTTCCCCCCCCCCCCCCCAATTCCAAAGGAAGGTGATTAATGTTGACTCTTAAAGTCATAGCCCCCACCTTAACCTAGTAGCCTCATAAGAGCTAAACATTATTTCTTGGCCTCATCAGAGCCATAGAAATCATAACTAGCCTTAGGAGAGAGTTCTTACACTCTTGGTGATATTCATCCTAATGAATACTCACTTTCCCCTACTGACTAAAACATAACATAGGACCATTATAACTAGATTTAGAGAGTTCTTAAACTCTACAATGAGCTTGTACTCATTTCCCCTCTAAATATTGACCATAGTCAATCATTCAGTAGAAGTAGAACTACGCATACTCTGATTCTATACCCGAGGATACGTAGGCGCAAAGTGCGATACTTTGTCGAGTATACTTAGATACTAACCCCTAGGGTTTCAAATTTTAGTATAGAACCTTTAGCAAACATAACACAAACTTAAACAAGAGGCTCCCGTAGAGTACTACGGACGTTTAGGGTGCTAATACCTTCCCTAGGCGTAACCAACCCCCAAACCTTAGATCTCCCCCCTTTAGGTTTTCCTAACGATCTTGAACCTTTCCTTTGGATAAATCAAAGTCAGTTGTAAAAGAAATACGATGCAAATTAATTAATAATTTGTTATCCGATTTTCACCGCAACACCGGGGAAAACTCTAAGCAGATATACAAGCATATATACAGTTGATATATGACAAGTATTTAAAAGGATATGAAAGAAGGACTTACAGGTGAGCAAACTTCCAGCAATACAGTTATATATATATATATATGAAAGCATGTAAAGAAAGCTGATAAAACTTACAGGCGAGCAAGCTTCCATAGTAACAGCTGTATCGTTAGTTGTTCAAGAAATTAAAGAAAGTTTTGATAACAACTATGAGTTTGAACCTAAATAAAAAGGAAAGTTGTTTTGAAAAGATTGTTAGGGCTTATACTCAAGGAGAGGCCCAGATGAAAAACAGTAATTGTACCGTTGTTTTGAAAATTGTGTTGGGGATTATACAATGACTGAGGCCCAAATTATTTTATGTACAAGAGAAGGTTGGGTCTGACACTCTATTAGAGGCCCAAAAGTTTGAAAAAGAAAAGAAATGGGACTTACTGTCGCTCCCAGGATTTTCATCCTAGTACAAACGCGAAAGTGACACCGAAACAGAGTCGCCAGCAATGTGTATTTATCCCAAGAGAGGGAAAGGAAACACCGCATAAACCTGAGGGAAAGAAAAGAACATGGTCTTGCGACCAAGAGAAAGGGTAAGGGAGTCGGTTACGCGAGAGGAAGGTATTAGCACCCCCACGCGTCCATCGTACCCGATGGGATCCACGCTTGCTTGTTTCAATCAAAGGGTGATAGAAAAGATACTGGAAAAAGAACTGAAGGAAAGACAGGAGAAAGAATGGAAAAGGATCGGGAAATAAATGTAGGGAAAATAAAAGAAGTGCTCGCATGGGCCCTACCCCACTGCCTACGTATCTCACCGGGAACATGAGAATCAGAGCGACGTAGTTCCCCTCACTAGGGATGGATTGTTTGTGTTTTTTAAGGAACGGCTAACGTTCTAGCTCATGTGTTGCAGGCTCGCTGGTCCGAGTGCGTTACCATCTTGCAAGAGAACGAGTATAAGCACGTTCGTACGCTGAGAATGAGTGGGATGAGAAAAGAATTCCCGAAGGGAAGACGTTATTGTTTGTTTTTGTCTTTTTTAGAAAGAAGTGTTTTGATTATTTGGTGTTTTGCAACACGTATTGTATTTAAGTCCCTCATATAGGATCGAATGCCTCGCATATCGACCCAAGACAGGACGTATGCTAAACATTCCAAGAAAGTGCGAGAAGATCCCCCACTTCCTTGTTCCCACATGAAAGGCCTAAATACAATAGGTGTTGTGCCTTTATTAAGTGTTTTTTACTTTTATTTTGAGATGAGAGAAGAGACTCAAAAGAGGAAAAAGGTAAAATCTATGTGAACTAAGACTCAATCCTAATTGATTAGTTAAGGGAGTGATCCTAATGGTTTGTGAGGTTTAAGAACTCTATCCTAAAAGGAAAAGAAGAACATTAGAAGCAACTTACTTCCAAGATGGAAGTTAAGTTGATCTTAAAGAGGGGTGAAGAAAATTAAGTAAGCAGAGAAACATTTAATCATGAACTAAACAGAAATTCATCACGAAAATCCAAGTTAGAATTAAAATGCTAACTAAAAAAACAAGATTAAATTCTAACAAGAAAAGCTAATCTAAGATTAAAAACTAATTCTAAAATTAGTCCTAAAGTTAATTCTAGTATTAAAAATAATATTAATCCTAAAATTGATTTCCATTATTTTCTAACAAAAATCTAACTCTCACTAATCAAATTCTAAAATTACATCTAACTACCAAAATGAGTTAACCAAAATTAGAATTAGGAATTACAATCACAACCAAGATTAAATTCTAGTTCTCTAATCAAAAAATTGATATCTAAAATCTAATAAAACTCTAATTAACTAAATTCAAGATTTTTATTTATTTTCTAATTAAAAGGTGAAGTTAATTTGCAAATAAAACTAAATCAAATTAACAAAAAAGAAGGGTGCAGCTAGCAGTTGGTAGGTGTAAACAGCCAGACGCATGGGCCTTTGCACTCAGGCCCAAACAGCCTTATGAACCAGGGGTGAACTAGTGAAACAGGGTGTGAACTCCAGTAATCAGGCGCAGACAGCTTCAGGTTCAAAAGCCCAAAATCTTGTTCACATCAAAAGGGGGGCGTTGGTGATATAGGGGTGTGTGTGTGAAAAAAAGAAAAAAAGAAAGAACATGTGGGCCTGATGTTTGATCCATGATGGTAAAGAATGAACTCAGCTTACAAACAAACCCTATAAATCTTCTGCAACGCATATCTCTCTCTCAAAATCCCAACCGCCGTCATCAATTCTCTCTCCGGCAGATTCCGGCCATTTCCTCCGTTCATCACACCTCCTCACGATCTCCTTCCTCAAACTTCACCATCCTCACGCTGTCTTCATCTTCAACCTTCGAATCCTCTCGCTCGCCATTCCGCCTTGCTCGCGTCGCCGACGCTTTCTCCACTCGATTGAGCTTCTCCACACTCATCAACCTCTCAATCTCCGGCACCGACAAAACAAAACTACGCCGTATCTTGTATCAGCTTCATCATCCTTCAACGCCATCATCATCAACATCTCCGTCATCTTCGTTACGACTTCACCTTCCTCCGCTCGCTCTCGATCGCTCAACCTACAATCGCTCAGCTCTTATACTACTACTCTCTATCTCGACGATGACAGCGACGCAAAAACGACATCTCACCGGCAGGACCAACGCATAACTCGCCGTACACTCAATATCGCACAAACAAGATCAAGAAAAAATCAACAGAGAGAAAGAGATTCGGAATACCTATCAGAGTCGCTCCGATGGCGCTTCAATTCAGGTATGAAATCTGTTCCGTGCTTTACGTTTTGCTCTCGAACTCCTTCTCTTTTACTCCAATTCGCTTCTTCTGCTTCTTTGGTATATGTTGTTGTTTCAAGTTCTGCTTCTCAATTTTTCAATCTTCTTCTGCTCCGTGTTGAAAGCTGTAGAATGCTGTGAGCATGAATTTGAATTCGATTGATAATTGGTGAAGAGTTTTTTGTGCTTCCTGCAGATTGATGTAGTTTTTGAAACTGATGATTCGTAGCTTCTCGAAGGTTTAGTGTGGAAATTGGTGATTGATGAAGAAGGAAAAGGTTGAAGAAGATGAAGGTGAAGAGTAGAAGAATCGTGAAGATGAATTTGTGCAGAATCAAGAAGAGGCTCGAAGAATGAAGGTGGTGCCGGTTTTATAGAGAATTCTGTGAGGGTAAATTGGTATTTCCAACTCAAATTCTGTTAGAGTTTGTTAGTTTTTCAGTTAGAAGTTAGGAAAATTTGCAGTGAGTTTGTGTAACTGTTTTCTGGTTTTTTCTTCTCTCACAGTCATTGGTACTTAGGAGTGTTAGCTGGGATTAGAAAAGTTTATGTTAGCACAAACCGTTAGGGTGGTTATGTTATGGAGCTGTTAGAGTGTATGTTAGGAGAGGTTAGTTAGAAATTCGGTTATCAGGTTCTGTTATAATGGTTAGAGATTGGAGATTGTTAAGGGAAGTTGAGTTGGGGAGGAAAAAAGAATGAATTTTCTGGATTGTTCTGTGTTATGTAGTCGAAATTCTGATGTGTTTTCTGTTGTCACTTTTCATAAAAACTGAGACGGGTTTATTTAAATAACTGTCATGGTGAATTTTCTCTTGGCTGCCACGTATTTTCCTTTTTCAGCTCACAATTTATATTTTCCTGCTATTGTACTTGCAATATTGGCTTGCGTACAATGCCGTTAACTAACACGGCTGGGATAAAAGCAAACTATATGCATTTTCAAATTGAAGGTATTCAACAAGGCTAGCCAAAAGACTATCTACCAGGTCAACATCTACTTGCCACCCGCAGTCAATATTCCTTCATTTTGAATTCGTATGTGTGACCAAGACCGTGATCAAATTCTTTATAAACCAACGCTCAATGGAAATTGATGAGAGAGACTTTGTTGATTTGGTAATGGATTATGGTTTTACTTGGATTTTGGAAAATGGAATTTAAATGGAACATATGAGTTTGGATATGAATTTTGAATGGATATGGATATTAAAAAAATGGATGTTAAATGGATAATATGGATTTAAAATAGATAAGTGGATATTGAATGGAAATTGGTTTGAATTGGATAGAAATGAATTAAAATGGACTTTGAATTGGATTTGGATCCAAAGATGGATAAGGATTAGAAAGTGGATTAGAAAATATGGATAAGAAATATGGATTAGATATTTGGTTTTATTTAAGGAAATGGGCTAAAATGGATATTTAGATGAAAATAGGGTTTGAAAATGGTAAGGAATGGATATTGAAATAAATTTGAATGTGGAAAGAAAACTGGTTAAAATGGTTGAAAATGGTCATGATGGATAGAAAATGAATAACCCAAAGAATTCAAAACCAATCACAAACTATTCACAAGCCTCTGATAAAATGGTCATAGCTACCACAAAACAATCTGGCCACTCATATGATCCACTGAAGAATCTCGACCAATAAACAGTCCACAAGCTCAACCATGCATAAAAACCTAAATCACCCAGGTGTACAGTGATGAACTTTGCAGAAGATGACTTGCAGAATCGTCCCAAATAGGGCAAACACTCATAACAAGAAAGTCCTTCGATCCCATGTCTTAGCAAACTAATGCAATGATATGATTATGAGTTATGACCTAAAAATGCAGAATGAACGCGAAGCAAAAGCCAGAAAAAGGTAGGGCAAATTTTGGGGTGCTACAGCTGCCCCTATTCAATCGACTTGGACCTGAAAGGACGATAGCGACTGCTTTCAGACTTCCAAGGTACAAGGTGATTGAATACAAAAAGAACCGCAAAATTTGCACTCTGTGGAGAATAAGAAAAGGGATATAAACCCAACCAAATGAACACCGCTTGGATAAAACTCTGATGGAAAGAAAAGCACTGAAGGGATGTCTTTTAGAACAACGCCAGACGACTACTGGCTTGCCACACTACGGGTGGACTTTAATAATGTCTTTTGTACAACGCCAGACGACTACTGGCTTGCCACGCTGCTGGTGGACTTTACAGCCTTGCGCCACCCGAAGACGGACTTTTGCCAATCCACTGTTAGACTTCTGCCACCCAAAGACGGACTTTTGCCAATCCACTGTTGGACTTTTGCCACCCGAAGACGGACTTTTGCCAATCCACTGTTGGACTTCTGCCACCCGAAGACGGACTTTTGCCAATCCACTGTTGGACTTCTGCCACCCGAAGACGGACTTTTTCCAATCCACTGTTGGACTTTTGCCACCCGAAGACGGACTTTTTGCCAATCCACTGTTGCACTTTTAGAGTTTGCCACCCTTAGATGGACCTTTTGCCAATCCACTGTTGGACTTCTAGAATTCCAAAATTGGATTACTCTCTGCATCTGTGTCAGACATCTCTGCTGACTCTGCTGAGGAACAATGATCAATGATTTGACTTCGGAGACTCCTGAAAGGATAATATCTCTACTAAAGAATGAATGAATAATCCGTCTGCTTCGAATTGTCACGCTTGCCAAAAATAAATTGGACTTTGAGATGTGATGGGAGTGGTGATTCTGCCAGGAATTACTTCCTCTGCGTGGGGATGAATTCTGGTCACAGCAACTCCGCTGGGGATGAGAGGGTAGACCATCAACTCTGAGGTTGAGGAAAAATGGCATCATCTCTGAGATTGAGAAAATTTGAAGTAAACAATAACACTGAGGTTGAGGAAAAGGCAGACATCAACTCTGAGGTTGAGAAAAACCATAACTTCAACTCTGAGGTCAGAAGAAAGATATACGTCAACTCTGAGATTGGTAAAAGGGGTATACATCGATTTTGAAACCGAAGATAAAACCCTTGACTTCGACTCTGAGGAGGAAAAGCATTTTCATCAACTCTGAGGTTGAGAAGAGGACCACGACAACTTTGAAGTTGGGGAAGAAAAGGATATTCATCAACTCTGAGGTCGAGAAAAGATATACGACAACTTTGAAGTTAGACAAAACAGGCGTCAACTCTGAGGTTGGGGAAAAATAGGCATCAACTCGGAGGTTGGGGAAAAAAGGGTATTTCATCAACTCTAAGGTTGAGAAAAGGTATACAACAACTTTGAAGTTGGTAAGGTGAGCGTCAACCCTGAGGTTGGACAAAGGCGACAACTCTGAGGTTGCGGACCACTGCTTTAATTGAGGGTTGATCTGGGCTTTTCGCACAAAGTACCAAATCTGGCCTATGCTTCAATGCATGTTTGAATTTTCTTTCTATTGCGTAATGCTCCATACGACATGGAAATGCTACGCGTTTTGAGGATGCAATGCAATGATGATTACTATATGCAAGAATGAGATGACACTCCATCGGGGAATGCGCAGAACAGAACAAGCAAACCTCACTGAAGAGGGATCACCAATATCTGATCTCCTGTGGGGAAATAACCAACCGTAATACCAATAACCACTGGTGATGCCGACCCTGTCGAGGAACTGCAAGCTAAATTGCGAACTCTGTTGGGGAGATGCCAATAAAGATTGGACTTTGAACCGCTGAGAATGCCAATAACCGTTGGACGTTGACTTGCCGGGAAATACCAAACCTGATTGTTGAGGAAAAGAATACTCTGACTTCTCACCATCTTCAAACAGCTTGAAAATATTCTGTCATCTTACCCTGCTGAGAATGAGGAATCCACCTACGCTGCTGGGGGTAAGGAAACTTCACAAAGAACCCTTTTCCGATTTGAGGACGATTCTCTGCTTGGGGAAGCATAGCAATTCCAACACCTTGCTGGGACAAAGATACCCTCTGGCTCTTTGCTGGGGAAGAGACTTAGTACTTCAAGTTTCTACCGACCAACTGCATACTGATTGTCAAGAGTGAACGACGGTTCCTTTATGACTTGCCCCAGACCACACGGTCTAATGAAAGAAATCATCTCAAGAGGATTTTACAAAAGACTGGGCATTCACACTGCCCCAGGGTCTTCAAACTCTTGGAGAGATTCATCGGATCTCGACGTAACTGCCCCAGACTGTATGATCTGTGAAGTAATTTTCCCCGAGAGAACTTGTAATGATTTGAAATATTCTTCCTCAGTACTTTAAACCTTGAAGAGGTGTTTCTGATCAACTGCCTTCTGGAGAGGATAACTTCTTATGCTCCGGAAGTGGCCTGCCTCAATATGAGCTTTGAAGTGGATTTGCCCCTGATCTGAATGAATGCCCCAGAATAACTGAACTTTAGAGAGATTTCTCGACGTGACTGCCCCAGATTGGCTACATCTCATCACGACTTACTGGGGAAAGCCCATGACACTGAGTCTCTTGGCAACATGCCCCTTGATATGACTGTCCTTCAGAATTTTCAGGCATCCCAACTCGGCAGGATCAAGCTTCTCGACTGGCATTCACTGTGTAAGCTTCATTGATGCTTAGGCACATGTATGCAAGCAAAACAAGTTTATTATGAGAATGGTAATTCTAATGCAACAAACATGTTAACCTTGAAGTTTATTGAAAATATGTCGCAAAAACTTGTGAACGAGTCACTAGTTACGACATTTATTTTTGAATGGAAAACAATACGCACATGCAGTACCAACAAAAATCTTATTAGCACAACTCATGGGAGTCAGGAACGCTATCTTGTTGAAGTACGCCTTCAGAATAAACCCTATTTCAATTAGGACTTTTAAGGGTTGTAACGTGGCCTGGTTCACGGTTTTAGAAAAAAGGATTTATGGCTCAAAATTTGTTTGTACTCACCCATTCTCCTTGATGTTCTCCAGTCCTACGCTCAGTTAATTTGGCACAAGCGATCATCTCCCAAAAGGATTTCTTTGTGAGGATCGATGGTTAAGGAACCCATGAGGTCTTTGAAATGACATTCACCCCTTTTGTCTTCAGTGTTTCGGTCACACGACTTGTTCTTTATCGAGGATTTTTCTTTTGATCATTTCCTTTTTCATTTTTCGCTTCTTTATTTCCCTGATTTTGCCTGGACTGATGCTTTTTGAATTTTCGATTTTGAAGTCCAGCGGGATGCCCTAACTTTTGCCTAAGTCGCTTATTTGAAGTTTGGACTTAGCGGGCTTTTCTTTTTTTCTTTTGATTCTTTTTCTTTTTCTTTCTTTTTTTTTTGAACAAATCGTGTGACACTGGTTGTCTGACTTGTTTGAAAGGGTTGTGACTGCCTCATTCCTTGGTCGATGAGGGATAACCATTGTGGTTTCACATCTCTTGACCTCTTCAAGGTAATGGATCCTCAGATGCACACTCCTTTTTGAAATATGAACGCTTGGTCAAATTACTGACAACTACCCTGCCCCTGGTTAAATGTGAGGGTTTTTTCAAATGAAAAGAAACTCCTACTTCATAGTTCAAAGGGGTTGACGAGGGTCTATCTCCCTTATCTCTCCAGTGTTTAGGGATTGAAACAATGCCTGTACATCCTCAACAGGGTTTTATCCAAAAGCATACAACCAAAGATTTTGCGTTTTTACCTCATCATCCTCCCTCCAAGAGTTTAAGCAAGAGAGTTGGTATTGCAATGCGCAGAAACAATATATGAATGAATAAAAATGAATTACTTCGAGAAAAACATATTCATTACATTAAAACATCATTCAGAACACGACCAAGTTTTTAATGCATACAATGCTTTAACAAGAAATGAAAAACTACAAATGAAAATGCAGTAAAGAAACTGAAGATTGCCATCGCTGAGGAGGCTTGATTATGTCTGGACGTCCTTGTAAACTGAGTTCTCACTTGAGACAGGAGGCTTCAATTGATGTACATATCATCTTCAGTGAATGCAATGATCTCTGAGTCCACCAGGTCTTGCACCTTGTGCTTGAACACGTTGCAATTTTCAATGGAATGACCCGTTGTGTCTGAGTGATACTCGCATCTAGCATCCAGATCATAATCAGGAGGAATGGGGTCAGGAACAGGCTTGGCATCCCTTAGTTCAACCAGAGAACTCTCAAGTAGACGTGCAAGAACATCACTGTGAGGAATAGGGAGTGGATCGAACCTTCTCGTAGGCCTCCGTGATCTTTGTTGTCTCTGTTGCTGAGGAGCATAAGGTCGCTGATACTGAACAGGCTGTTGAACAACAGAAGGAAAATACACGGCACTAGTTTCTCCTTCCTTTCCCTTGGAGGACCCAACATAAGGTTTCTTTGCATCTTCAACAGCAATTCGAATCTTTCCCGTCTTGATGCCATTTTCGACTCTTTCTCCTGCCAATACAAGGCCTGAAAATCCAGCTGACAAACATCCTACCAATTTCTCATAATAATGCCCCTGAAGCGTATCCATGAACATATCAACAAGCTCTCTTTCCAACATCGGAGGTTGAACTTGGGAAGCCAATTCACGCCACCTCTGGGCGTATTCTTTGAAGCTTTCGTTTTGTCTCTGAGAAAGACTTTGCAATTGCACTCTACTGGGCGCCATGTCCGTGTTGAATTGGTAGTGCTTGATGAAAGCTTATGCCAAATCTCTCCAGCTTTTAATATGCGTTCTCTCCAAGCTCATATACCAGTCTAAAGATGCCCCAGTTAAGCTGTCTTGAAAGAAATGCATCAGCAGCTTCTCATCATCAGTATAGGCAGACATTTTGCTGGAATATGCCATAATGTGAAGCTTAGGGCAGGTGGATCCATTGTACTTCTCGAAAGTAGGCGCCTTGAACTTCGGAGGAACCTTCACACCTGGGACCAACCCTAAGTCATACATGTCCATACCCAAATCATTCTGGCCCTTTAAAGCATTCATTCTCTCTTCGAGCATACGGAACTTCTTGTCCACCTCAGTAGGAAAATTCATCTCAGCATCATAAAATTGTTCTTCCTGATTATCCACTTTCTAACGAGGAACATGAATCCTAGCAGCACTTCCTCTGGATTGACTCATAGGAGAGGGTGGAGGAAGATCAACACGTGGAGGATTCACAACTCCGCCCGGAGTATTACCAACAACATTCCCATTACCAACCTCTGGGATAACAACATCAGTCCTTTGAATAACTGCCTCTAGTTCCTCTTGTTGTTGAGCCATGCCCTGCATCATCTCAAAGAACTGAGCCATACGAGTCTGGAATTCTGACAACTCTGCTCGCATCTGATCCATGATCCTTCTCTGATTGCTTCAAGTTGCGTAGTGGTGAGAAGTCATGCTTGCAGTTCTGGAGACAATACCAAGTCAGAATAAGAATCCCCTTCTGAGAATACCTGTTATGCATATGAGTATGAGAATGCAAAATGTCATGCAATGCAAATGTAAAGACACGGGATCAAGGTATCCACAAAGCTCTGGATAAGTGTTGTGTTGATGACTGAATAAGCTCATAGGTCTGCTCTGAAGAGAATATCGGAACACCGGAATATCCGAATAATCATAATACCATAACACCAGGCTGATACTGATAAGAAATCCAAAGTACCGGGTAGGTAGAAGGTCAAGGTTACCTGCAAACCTGTAAACACCCGCCCATTCTCACATGTGGGTACTAAGATCCTCAGTATCCCGGGCTCTCAGGTCGAGAAATGATGATACGTTCACCATTTCTGGTTTGGCATCATCATCAATCGAGGAGGCCTCAACTGATTCACCAAAATGAAAGGTCCTCAGCTTCTGGCACTGAGGTCGAGAAGCAATAGTACATTCATCCCTCGGGGTACAGTACTATCGCCAATCGAGGAGTGCCTCCACTGATTCTCTTTCAAAAAGGAAATCCTATGCAAGTTCCAAAGTGGGCCCTCGGGTGCGAATGGGTTTGCCACGAAATGTGGTCTGCCACTGTCACCACTAAAGAGAGATGTTTCCACTAAGGTCCTCATGATCGGTCACTAGAGTCGACAGCTCTCTAGATCGACATCCTGGAATACGCAAGATACGCACGCCATGATGGGTCCCAAGATAGCCTCGTCTAGCTGTGAATTTCGTGAATACCCAACGCACTCCAGACGGCACGTAGGTTCCACTACTCTCCACTCTAATTCTAAGTGTATACTCAAGCCTGTGTAATGGGCTTATCTCTCAGAAATCCCATCCCGCCAAACAGACAAAACAGTGCAACACAATATAATATATGATATGTAATGCTAAAATGCAGTAAATACAGTAAAGTAAATAAACAGCAAAATAAAGCACAACAGTAAACACCCAATGAAAGAAAAGCAAACAAGCGCTAGGATTGACTCGCTTAGGATGAACCAGCAAGAGGTCAACCTGTCCCCAGCAGAGTCGCCAGCTGTCGCTCCCGGGATTTTCATCCTAGTACAAACGCGAAAGTGACACCGAAACAGAGTCGCCAGCAATGTGTATTTATCCCAAGAGAGGGAAAGGAAACACCGCATAAACCTGAGGGAAAGAAAAGAACATGGTCTTGCGACCAAGAGAAAGGGTAAGGGAGTCGGTTACGCGAGAGGAAGGTATTAGCACCCCCACGCGTCCATCGTACCCGATGGGATCCACGCTTGCTTGTTTCAATCAAAGGGTGATAGAAAAGATACTGGAAAAAGAACTGAAGGAAAGACAGGAGAAAGAATGGAAAAGGATCGGGAAATAAATGTAGGGAAAATAAAAGAAGTGCTCGCATGGGCCCTACCCCACTGCCTACGTATCTCACCGGGAACATGAGAATTAGAGCGACGTAGTTCCCCTCACTAGGGATGGATTGTTTGTGTTTTTTAAGGAACGACTAACGTTCTAGCTCAGGTGTTGCAGGCTCGCTGGTCCGAGTGCGTTACCATCTTGCAAGAGAACGAGTATAAGCACATTCGTACGCTGAGAATGAGTGGGATGAGAAAAGAATTCCCGAAGGGAAGACGTTATTGTTTGTTTTTGTCTTTTTTAGAAAGAAGTGTTTTGATTATTTGGTGTTTTGCAACACGTATTGTATTTAAGTCCCTCATATAGGATCGAATGCCTCGCATATCGACCCAAGACAGGACGTATGCTAAACATTCCAAGAAAGTGCGAGAAGATCCCCCACTTCCTTGTTCCCACATGAAAGGCCTAAATACAATAGGTGTTGTGCCTTTATTAAGTGTTTTTTACTTTTATTTTGAGATGAGAGAAGAGACTCAAAAGAGGAAAAAGGTAAAATCTATGTGAACTAAGACTCAATCCTAATTGATTAGTTAAGGGAGTGATCCTAATGGTTTGTGAGGTTTAAGAACTCTATCCTAAAAGGAAAAGAAGAACATTAGAAGCAACTTACTTCCAAGATGGAAGTTAAGTTGATCTTAAAGAGGGGTGAAGAAAATTAAGTAAGCAGAGAAACATTTAATCATGAACTAAACAGAAATTCATCACGAAAATCCAAGTTAGAATTAAAATGCTAACTAAAAAAACAAGATTAAATTCTAACAAGAAAAGCTAATCTAAGATTAAAAACTAATTCTAAAATTAGTCCTAAAGTTAATTCTAGTATTAAAAATAATATTAATCCTAAAATTGATTTCCATTATTTTCTAACAAAAATCTAACTCTCACTAATCAAATTCTAAAATTACATCTAACTACCAAAATGAGTTAACCAAAATTAGAATTAGGAATTACAATCACAACCAAGATTAAATTCTAGTTCTCTAATCAAAAAATTGATATCTAAAATCTAATAAAACTCTAATTAACTAAATTCAAGATTTTTATTTATTTTCTAATTAAAAGGTGAAGTTAATTTGCAAATAAAACTAAATCAAATTAACAAAAAAGAAGGGTGCAGCTAGCAGTTGGTAGGTGTAAACAGCCAGACGCATGGGCCTTTGCACTCAGGCCCAAACAGCCTCATGAACCAGGGGTGAACTAGTGAAACAGGGTGTGAACTCCAGTAATCAGGCGCAGACAGCTTCAGGTTCAAAAGCCCAAAATCTTGTTCACATCAAAAGGGGGGCGTTGGTGATATAGGGGTGTGTGTGTGAAAAAAAGAAAAAAGAAAGAACATGTGGGCCTGATGTTTGATCCATGATGGTAAAGAATGAACTCAGCTTACAAACAAACCCTATAAATCTTCTACAACGCATATCTCTCTCTCAAAATCCCAACCGCCGTCATCAATTCTCTCTCCGGCAGATTCCGGCCATTTCCTCCGTTCATCACACCTCCTCACGATCTCCTTCCTCAAACTTCACCATCCTCACGCTGTCTTCATCTTCAACCTTCGAATCCTCTCGCTCGCCATTCCGCCTTGCTCGCGTCGCCGACGCTTTCTCCACTCGATTGAGCTTCTCCACACTCATCAACCTCTCAATCTCCGGCACCGACAAAACAAAACTACGCCGTATCTTGTATCAGCTTCATCATCCTTCAACGCCATCATCATCAACATCTCCGTCATCTTCGTTACGACTTCACCTTCCTCCGCTCGCTCTTGATCGCTCAACCTACAATCGCTCAGCTCTTATACTACTACTCTCTATCTCGACGATGACAGCGACGCAAAAACGACATCTCACCGGCAGGACCAACGCATAACTCGCCGTACACTCAATATCGCACAAACAAGATCAAGAAAAAATCAACAGAGAGAAAGAGATTCGGAATACCTATCAGAGTCGCTCCGATGGCGCTTCAATTCAGGTATGAAATCTGTTCCGTGCTTTACGTTTTGCTCTCGAACTCCTTCTCTTTTACTCCAATTCGCTTCTTCTGCTTCTTTGGTATATGTTGTTGTTTCAAGTTCTGCTTCTCAATTTTTCAATCTTCTTCTGCTCCGTGTTGAAAGCTGTAGAATGCTGTGAGCATGAATTTGAATTCGATTGATAATTGGTGAAGAGTTTTTTGTGCTTCCTGCAGATTGATGTAGTTTTTGAAACTGATGATTCGTAGCTTCTCGAAGGTTTAGTGTGGAAATTGGTGATTGATGAAGAAGGAAAAGGTTGAAGAAGATGAAGGTGAAGAGTAGAAGAATCGTGAAGATGAATTTGTGCAGAATCAAGAAGAGGCTCGAAGAATGAAGGTGGTGCCGGTTTTATAGAGAATTCTGTGAGGGTAAATTGGTATTTCCAACTCAAATTCTGTTAGAGTTTGTTAGTTTTTCAGTTAGAAGTTAGGAAAATTTGCAGTGAGTTTGTGTAACTGTTTTCTGGTTTTTTCTTCTCTCACAGTCATTGGTACTTAGGAGTGTTAGCTGGGATTAGAAAAGTTTCTGTTAGCACAAACCGTTAGGGTGGTTATGTTATGGAGCTGTTAGAGTGTATGTTAGGAGAGGTTAGTTAGAAATTCGGTTATCAGGTTCTGTTATAATGGTTAGAGATTGGAGATTGTTAAGGGAAGTTGAGTTGGGGAGGAAAAAAGAATGAATTTTCTGGATTGTTCTGTGTTATGTAGTCGAAATTCTGATGTGTTTTCTGTTGTCACTTTTCATAAAAACTGAGACGGGTTTATTTAAATAACTGTCATGGTGAATTTTCTCTTGGCTGCCACGTATTTTCCTTTTTCAGCTCACAATTTATATTTTCCTGCTATTGTACTTGCAATATTGGCTTGCGTACAATGCCGTTAACTAACACGGCTGGGATAAAAGCAAACTATATGCATTTTCAAATTGAAGGTATTCAACAAGGCTAGCCAAAAGACTATCTACCAGGTCAACATCTACTTGCCACCCGCAGTCAATATTCCTTCATTTTGAATTCGTATGTGTGACCAAGACCGTGATCAAATTCTTTATAAACCAACGCTCAATGGAAATTGATGAGAGAGACTTTGTTGATTTGGTAATGGATTATGGTTTTACTTGGATTTTGGAAAATGGAATTTAAATGGAACATATGAGTTTGGATATGAATTTTGAATGGATATGGATATTAAAAAAATGGATGTTAAATGGATAATATGGATTTAAAATAGATAAGTGGATATTGAATGGAAATTGGTTTGAATTGGATAGAAATGAATTAAAATGGACTTTGAATTGGATTTGGATCCAAAGATGGATAAGGATTAGAAAGTGGATTAGAAAATATGGATAAGAAATATGGATTAGATATTTGGTTTTATTTAAGGAAATGGGCTAAAATGGATATTTAGATGAAAATAGGGTTTGAAAATGGTAAGGAATGGATATTGAAATAAATTTGAATGTGGAAAGAAAACTGGTTAAAATGGTTGAAAATGGTCATGATGGATAGAAAATGAATAACCCAAAGAATTCAAAACCAATCACAAACTATTCACAAGCCTCTGATAAAATGGTCATAGCTACCACAAAACAATCTGGCCACTCATATGATCCACTGAAGAATCTCGACCAATAAACAGTCCACAAGCTCAACCATGCATAAAAACCTAAATCACCCAGGTGTACAGTGATGAACTTTGCAGAAGATGACTTGCAGAATCGTCCCAAATAGGGCAAACACTCATAACAAGAAAGTCCTTCGATCCCATGTCTTAGCAAACCAATGCAATGATATGATTATGAGTTATGACCTAAAAATGCAGAATGAACGCGAAGCAAAAGCCAGAAAAAGGTAGGGCAAATTTTGGGGTGCTACACTTACAACATAAGGGTAGGCCCAATTGACTTTTGTTTAAAAGGCGACGATCGCGCCGAGATTTTAGAAATCACAGTGGGACTTATACAATGACTGAGGCCCAAATTATTTATTTACAAGGGATGGGGCTTACAACTCAAGGAGAGGCCCAAAAAAGTTATTTTTTTACAAGAGTTGGGGCTTATAGCTCAAGGAGATGCCCAGAAGATTTATTTAAAAAGACGATGATCGCGTCGCGGTTTTGAAAACCACAGAGGGACTTATACAATGACTGAGGCCCAAAAATTGTGTATTTACAAAGGGAATGGGTCTTACACTCTAATAGAGGCCCAAAGGTGTTTGAAATTTTAAAATCGAGAGGAAACCCTAATTTTAAATTAAAATGTTATTTTTTCAAAAATAAATTTAAATAATAAATGATAAAATATCAAATATATTCAAAAACAAGTTGTACACTTTGAAAAATATGTTGAAAAATCATGTTTAATCACATGAAAGCTTGAAATTCAATTGGTTTTGAAAGATCAAAATGGGAATTTCATTTAAAAATGTTTAAAAACAATTAAAATGAAATTAATTACAAAAATTCTAACTATATTAAATAAATAATATAAATTATCTTTTTTTTGTAAAATAAAATATTTAAACATTTTAGTGAATTTTGAGAAAAAGAATCAATTCAAAAACATAAATATTCAGAGAGAAATTAATTTTTGAATCAATTAAACAAAATAAGTAAAAATTCAAAAATTTTAATTATGGCGCCAAGAACACTTGGTTCTTGCCCGCACCCTCTGTTTTTGCATATTTGCGTTTTCTCACTTTTCTCTATGATTTCTCAATGGTTTTGC
The DNA here is from genome assembly GCA_022829125.1 of Lathyrus tuberosus. NCBI lineage: Eukaryota > Viridiplantae > Streptophyta > Magnoliopsida > Fabales > Fabaceae > Lathyrus > Lathyrus tuberosus. The sequence continues at coordinate 7,694,022 of JALAZF010000093.1, forward strand.
ACGATTCAAGTACCAATATTGTTCGTTTTTTAACAAGGATCACAACCATATAGATTAATTGCATTTATATTAAGTATGGAGAAAGAAATCAAGAACCCTAATTTCAACATGAACACAATGAAATTCCATATACGATTGATTCATGGCAATTGTTTGAGGGTTATTACTCTACATACATGCAGGAACAAGATGGTAACTCAAAAATTCATTTATGATGCATGGAATATAGAGTTTGAAGGGTTCAGGCCTACCTCTTGCAGCTGGTGATCGAGTTTGGTGATGAAGGTGTTACAGCTAGGTTCCAATGATCTGGACAGCTTCCTTAGGTGCCAAGGAGTGTGTTTGAATGCTTGGAGTGGATTGAAATGAGCTGGAACTGGTTGTGGTATCTCAACTGCAACTCTGTCAAGAACTTGAGCAATTGGCTGGTGATTTTGGAAATTTGATGTTCCAGATGTGATTTTGTGTTATGGATCACTCATACATGATGTTTATGAGGTGTGTGTGTGTGATTGGTTTGGTTGGAGTCACTCTCAATCTCAAAACCCGATAGTGACTTAAGTTAGAAGGAAAAAATTGGAGTGAAAGAGAGATTTTGTGGAAAACATCAATTTGGGTGCTTTGCTGTACTCAAACTGATCACAAATGAGCTCTATTTATAGTGCAACAAGTTTGTTTTGGCAGCAATAGTGTGTGGCAACTGCAGCAGGTCTGTGGCCAATGTGGATCAAATGGAATCTCAAGTCTCCTCTAGCCATTAACTTGAGGTTAGAGCACAGGCCTATGGTCATTTGGTTCAGAGATAAGGCTTGACTCATTCAGTTAAGCTTGCCTCAGTTTATGCCACCTTGATGCATCCATTGAATGCATTGAAATAAAATTGGAGTCTTGGTACATTTTAGCCTTTTTAGGTTTGTTAGGGCTATATGTAGATTCTTGGACTTTGGAGGCTTGGGCATCAGATTATTCCCCTTGGATTTTGTCCTCAGATGTGTCCAAATGGATGACAAGGCTTTGAGTTGTCCAATTTTTACAAATCGAGCAAAACACCCAAGTCTGCCTTGCCTAGGACAGTTGGAAATGGTGATTTTGAGGGATTCATATCTCCCTGCTCAGGTTGAGTTATGGGAGGCTCTTGTGCTTTTTAGAAAGCCCTCATATGATACAATACATGTGTGATCATAGTTTGTCTTGAAACTATTTGAATCCAACTGAAAAATCCTCATGAACATTGGTGTTCAAAGCTGATAACTTAGGCAGATTTTCACTAAGTGTTGGAAAAGTGTCATTTTCATGTTTTTTGTCATTTTGACCATTCCATAAATTAAAATCCATAAAGAATTGGAGTTGAAGGTAGTTTGAGCTTTTGTAGAGTGTGTCAAGACCTACAAATCCAGCTTTGGATCGCCCAAAATGGTTGCTTGGATCTCAAGTTATGATCCTTGGAAGTTGGTACCAAAATTACTTTTGTTCCATAACTTAGAAAAATTTTGATTTCTTATGGTTGCCCCTTTTGCAAGAAACCTCACTTTTCTTGATTTTTCTTAATGAATGATGATAAATACCACACATTAACATTATTTTTTTACTTAGGGGAACCATATTTGTGAAAAATTCCAAAAAGTCAAACTTGATTTTGTGCACAGTTGACTTTTTATCGGATGAAATCCAAACTGTGCGATCCTTTGTGAAATCAAGTCCTTGACCTAAATAAAACCTAATAGATGGATTCCATAGGTATTATAGGGTGTATTGAATCATGTCCCAAGGTTTGGGAGCATGTCTTGGTCAAAAGTCAAAGATACAGTTGACTTTTTCCTCAAAACCCTAATTGTGGTCCTGGTGAAATTGAAACTTGTGAATCAAGCTTCTTGGATCAATCCATTGTTGCAAATAGATCAATGTAGTGTAGTTGAGGTCCTCAAATCATGTCTTGAGGTTTTGGCTCATATCTTGCCTCAAAAGTCAACTTAGGGGTGAATTAGGTCAAGAAACCCTAATTCCTGATTTTTGATGAATGCATCCCCTGAGGCAAATTTGACTTGATGATTGGGTCCATGAGGTCCCTTGGAGTATCTTGGGTTGTGCTTTGAAGAATTGGCTCATGCCCAGAGGAAAAATTCCATCTGGAGGCCTTGGTTGACCAAAACCCTAATTTGGTGACACTGGCGATCTTGAGGCTTGATCCACTTGGAATGTTGCAACCTTGTGCTTGATTCTTGATGTGGGAGTCCTCTTGATCCTTTATGGATGTTTTAAGATTTTAGACAAGTTGAAGATCATGTCATTTCTTGATTGATCTTTTGTCTAAGTGCTCTGAGAGGGCTTAAACCCTAATTCTTGATTGTGTTGAATGCTCAATCATCTTTGAGGAGATTGATGAGGCATGAAAGTAAATCCATATTGTGATGATGATTTTCACAATGATGGGAAATATTGGTGGTCAAAATTTGGGGTATAACACCAGGGTCTTCAAACTCTTGGAGAGATTTATCGGATCTCGACGTAACTGCCCCATATTCTATGATCTATGAAGGAATTTTCCTCGAGAGGACTTGTAATGTCTTGAAATACTCTGCCTCAGTATTTTGAACCTTGAAGAGGTGCTTCTGATTAACCATCTTCTGGAGCGGATAACTTCTCATGCTCCGGAGGTGGCCTGCCTCGATATGAGCTTTGAAGTAATTTTTGCCCCTGACCGACTGATCTTCGAGAGAGGCGTCGAATCTCAACGTGATTTCCCCCGTTTGGCTGCTTTTGGAGAGACTTGCTGAACCCCGACACGATTGACCTCATTTGGCTGAACTTTAGAGAGATTTCTTGATGTGACTGCCCCAGATTGGCTACATCTTAACACGACTTATTGGGGAGAGCCCACTCTGCACTGAGTCTCTTGGCAGCATGCCCATTGATATGTCTGTCCTTCAGAATTTTCAAGCATCTCAACTTGGTAAGATCAAACTTCTCGACTGACGTTCATTATGTAAGCTTCCTTGATGCTTAGGCACATGTATGCAAGCAGAAAATGTTTAATGTGAGAATGATATTTCTAATGCAACAAACATGTTAACCTTGAAGTTTTTGTTGAAAATATGTCGCAAAACCCTGTGAACGAATCACTAGCTAGGACGCGACATTGATTTTTGAATGGAAAACAATACGCACATGCAATACCAACAAGAATCTATTTAGCACAACTCACGGGAGTCAGGAACGTTATCTTGCTGGAATATGCCCTCAGAATAACCCTGTTTCAATTAGGACTTTTAAGGGTTGTAACGTGGCCTGGTTCGCGGTTTTAGAAAAAAGGATTTATGGCTCAAAATTTTGTTTGTACCCACCCATTATCCTTGATGTTCTCCAGTCCTATGTTCAGTTAATTTGGCACAAGCGCTCATCTCCCAAAAGGATTTTTGTGAGGAGCGATGGTTAATGGACCCACAAGGTTTTTGAAATGACAGTCACCCCTTTTGTCTTCA